>CAWUFW010004628.1:0-1498582 GCA_963921515.1 Calotriton arnoldi | reverse complement strand
TCCCTTTGCTGTCTGAACCACACAGGAGCAGAATGACGCTAGGTCCCAATACCCTTCTCAGAACCAACCCTGCTAGGTCTTTTAGTATTCCATTGCAGGTAAGTTCTAAGGGGGAAAAGGGGTTGGGGACAGAGAAGAGACTGCTCCAATATTCTGCCTGTTCAGCTACGTCTTCTTCTTCTTACTGGACTGCAACATTAACATGTAAAAAACCTTTATTTATTGTGCCTTTTAACTTACTGTTTTTTCTATGGTGTATAAATAACTTATCTTACCAGAATGTTTACTGAAGCTTACTTCTCTTCTACTTCTCATGTATTGTTTGCTAGGTTGTATGAGAAGTCTTCACTCAGATCTCTTTCCTTTTCGTTCTCAGGTACAATCTGCACTTGATCCTGCTATTCCTTAATGTAAGAAAGATAAGGTAAGTATTTATTTCTGTATTCCTAATTTATGTATTATTTGGGTTTCTCTTTCTTTCTATTAACTCACTGTTAAGAGACTGGAGTGGGCCTTGAACTGGGGTTTCTGTAGTAGGATGACTGGTTTTCTGTCTTTAATTAGTTTTTTAAACAATGCTTCAGAACTTAGGTTAAATGTTAAAAGGAAGCGTTCCTTTTATTCAGGCCTTTGGTTTTTAATGTTTGCTGGAAGCACTGCCATACGTGAGGAGAACATTACTGGAGTTCTCTAACACATGGCATGAGAAAGAAACATGCCGGGCCTTTGACCCTGACTTCACCTTTTAATTAATTCTCAGAAGAGTGAACAAGTTTCAGTCTAAGAAGACACTGCGTGTTGAAAGGTCACGCCTGCGTCTGACAGATTCTGGAACAGCTGAAAAAGACAGCTGATTCAAAAAGCTTTTTATTTAATCTTCTCAGCTAAGGAAAGCAATTACTAAAAAATATTTCCAGTTTTCAAATGAAGGAAAATATATTCTGACTTGTTTCCTTTTTTTCTCTTTAAATAGAAATTTACCTCTGACACAATAACCTTTTCTCACAGAATGTTTTATATTAGCTACAAGTTTAACACTAACCTGATTAGTGAGGGAATGTAGTTCCGACGAAGCTAACCCCGATTTTATCGCAACTACCCTAACTGACTTCCACGACGCTGGGAAAACAGGTGCTCTTCAAATTATTTCTTCAGTGAAGTGCACAGTGGAATGTTGAAGCACACTTCACCTGATGTCATGAAGCCTAAAAGACTAGACTGCTAACAGTGGTGTGCTGTCGCAGTATGTGCATGTTGGCAGCCATCTTGGAGTTCCATCGGTGCCAACAAGCACTCCAGCTTGAGGGATTATCTGACTTTTGGTAAGTTTGTAGGGGAAAATGGTAGCCAGCATACAGTTAGAAGGAGGAAACCTCCCGTGAGTCCTGACAGTACCCCCTCCCAACGGGGTTTCCTCCGGTCGTTGTTTGGAAGGGAATTTGGCATGAAAGGCTCTAATTAAACGGGGGCATGGACATTAGTACTCTTTTCCCAGGAACGTTCATCAGGTCCATAACCTTGCCAATCAATGAGGTAGAAAATTTCATTGCGGATGAGTTTTGAATCCAAAATTCGTTTAACTTCGTACTCCGCCTCACCATTAACCATCAGAGGATCAGGAGGGAAACCCTACGCAACCCCGGTTGAATTGGTTTAAGGAGAGAAACATGAAATACTGGATGAATTTTGGTAGAACCAGGAAGAGATAGTTGATAAGTGACTGGATTTATGACCTTCTCAATTGGATAAGGACCCATAAAGCGAGGCTGAAATTTACGGGGACCTTTGAGTCTGAGATTTTTTGTACTCAACCAGACTAAGTCTCCTACATGAAGCTCAGGTTCTTTTTACGTTTTCGGTCAGCGAAGTGTTTGTAACGATCCTTCGCGATTGACAAATTCTGGGTTACTGAGTGATGAATTTTAGTTAACTGTCGGGCAATATCTTGAACAGCAGGAACATTAATATCATCAAAATTAGCATGAGAATTGGGATGTCTGCCTGAGTTTATAAAGAAAGGGGAGTGGCCAGTGGATACATTTAGAGCATTATTGTGAGCATACTCCGCAGTCCATAAGTGGTCAGGCCAGTCACCCTCCTCATCTAACAAATAAAGTCTGAGGTGTTGTTCTAGGTCTTGGTTAATGCGTTCAGTCTGACCATCAGTTTCTGGGTGAAAACTGGTGGAATAACGATGGTCAATATTAAGGCCTTTGATGTAAGCCTTCCAAAATCGTGATAGGAACTGAGAGCCCCTGTCTGAAACGAGGACCCTAGGAATCCCATGAAGGCGAATAACATGTTGATTGAAAAGTTGGGACAATTGTTTAGCAGTGGGTGTACCTTTGAAGGGTATATAATGTGCCATCTTACTAAAAGTGTCGACAACTACAAGAATGGTATCATACCCATGGGAAGAAGGTAGATCAACAATCAAATCTAAGGAGACTGTGTGCCAAGGATATGGGGGGTTGGCATGGGTTGTAGGAGACCTTTAGGAGCTTGTCTGTCCGATTTTCCCCGTGCACAAATTTCACAGCCTAACACATATTGACGGACGTCTCGGCACATGTATGGCCACCAGAAACGACGTTTGAGTAATTCTTCGGTTTTCACAACACCTTTGTGGCCAGCCAGAGGGTTGTCGTGACATTCCTGCATTGCCTTCAGCTGAAGCTCCTTGGTGGGTAAATACAGGGTGGTACCTAAATAGGGAGGCCATTGCGAATGAAACGTTGTGGATCTTCTGTGGCCCAGTTCTCCATTTCAAGGTCGGTCATCAAATTTCGAACGTGATGTTCAAAAGGTTCTAAGGAGATAGTTCCAATGAATTTTCCATCAGGTATGATTTGCTGGTTTTCAATGACTGAAGTTTGATTTTCTGTGTCGAGTCTAGAGAGGACATCAGCCTTTCCATTCTTGGATCCGGGACGAAAAGTGATAACAAAATCAAAGTCCGCGAAGTAAAGAGACCAACGCAGCTGACGTGGTGTGAGAGTTCGAGCAGATCGCAAAAATTTTAGGTTGCGGTGGTCCGTAAACACCGTTACAGTGTGTTTTGCCCCCATTAAGTAATGCCTCCAATCTTTGAAGGCATCTTTGATTGCCAAGAGTTCTTTTTCTGTAATCGTATAGTTGCATTCCGCAGGGTTGAGTTTGCGGGACCGATATGCCACCGGGTGTAACTGTCCCGTGTCCTTGTGCCTCTGAGAAAGTATTCCCCCGATGGCTAGGTCCGATGCGTCTGTCTCCAAATAAAAAGGCTCAGAGGGATCTGCATGAAGCAGCACCGGTGCTGTGGTGAAACTGTCCTTCATCAACTGAAAAGCTTCTTCTGCTTCTTCTGACCATTGGAACGGAACTCCTTTCTTCAGAAGACGAGTCAGCGGAAGTATCTTATTGGAGAATCCATTAATGAATCGTCTGTAAAAATTAGAGAATCCGATAAAGCTTTGAACCTCTTTGATACTGGTAGGAGATTTCCAGTCTGTTATCGCCTTCACTTTTTGCTCATCCATTCGAACTCCTGCAGGTGATAACACAAAACCTAGGAATTCTACTGTATCTGTGTTGAAGAGGCATTTCTCCAATTTAACGTATAGAGAGTTCTCTCGTAGACGTTGTAAAACTGCTCTGACCTGGTTGTGATGTTCTTCAACCGTGTTGGAATAAATCAGGATGTCATCTATGTATACTATAGCGCATCGGTCAATGAATTCACTTAAAACATCATTGATAAAGTACTGGAAGGCCGCTGGTGCGTTACAGAGACCATATGGCATCACAAGATACTCATAAAGGCCAAATTTGGTCCTGAACGCAGTCTTCCACTCGTCGCCTTCCCGGAGTCTAATCAAGTGGTACGCTCCTCGTAGGTCTAGGCGAGTGTATATCTTTGCTTCCTTCACTTGATCAATTAGTACTGAAATGAGAGGCAATGGATAACGATTCTTCACAGTTATCCTGTTAATCGCTCTAAAGTCAATACAAGTCCTGAGATCTCCCCCTTTTTCGGCACGAAAAAAAGTGGGGAAGAGACAGGGGACTGCGACGGTCGGATAAATCCGTTCTCCAGATTCTTAGCTAGGTATTCCTTCAAATGGATGTTTTCCTTCTCCGTTAATGCGTAAACTCTGCTGCATGGTAGATTAGCCCCTGGTTCTAGATCAATTTTGCAGTCATAGGGCCTGTGGGGGGGTAACGTCTCTGCCTTTTCTCATCAAAGACGTCTGCAAAGTCTTGGTATTCATCTGGTATCATGGTAGTTTGGATCGCACATACCGAACCTCCACCTTCACACAATTGGGTGGCAGCGCAGATTACAGAAGAATGTGTCTGGTCGTCGAAACAATTTTTGGTGCAGTAGTCTGAATTTAATTGAATAGTTTGGGCTCCCCAATCAATTAACGGGTTGTGTTCCGTTAGCCATGGTAGACCTAGAATCAGTTGAAATTGGGGGCGTCTATTAAATTAAATTGCAAGGTCTCTTGGTGTCCTTCGACAGTAGTCATGTGTACCAATTCAGTATGACTGGTTATGGGCCCTGAAGTTAAATCCGTACCATCCACCGCTCTGACCTTCTCACTTTTCTCCTTCTTGATAGCTTGTAAACCGATCAGGCTAGCAAATTTGTGGTCGGAGAAATTACCTGTTGCCCCAGAATCTACCATGACGATGATTCCTGTCAAAACCACATCTCTAAACCTTAAGGTCACAGTCATAACCAAATGGGGAGAGGAGACTTGTAGTGTGTTTGCCAATTGGTGATTTGTTGGAGTCGTTTTTCCATTCGCATCCACAGGTCCAACTCCCCTTACCTGTGGTGCCTCTAGTTTTCCTTCTCCTTAGCAGGCAACTTTGGTCTTTTTAAGCAATTCTTGACAAAATGTCCACTTCTTCCACAATATAGGCACAGTTTGTTCAGCCTTCTCTTTTCTTTTTCTTCTTTAGAGAGTGGACCTCTGACTACACCGATTTGCATGGGTTCAATTCCCGAAGAACTCTCTACTGTCCGTGTGGATTCTGTTTTGACACGGTCAAAACGAGGAACACTTGGTCTAAGCTCCTTCCGCCGTTCTCCTTTCCGCTCACTTTGCCGATAATCGATCTCTAAGGTTAAATCCACTAAGGCAGAGATGTCGGTGGGTCGATTAGGGATTTGAGATAGAGCGTCCTTCAATTCCTCTCGCAATCCTCTATAGAATACTGCTGCTCTTTTATCCTCGGGCCAGTTGGTCTCGACCACTAGTTTATTAAATTGGGCTAGGTAAGACACGAGTTCTCGGTTTCCTTGCTTTAATTCCAACAGTTCGTTGTCTGAAGCTTGAGATGCTGTTCTTCTATCAAAAATTCGGAGAAATTCCTTCTTGAAGTCATCTAAACTGTACAAAATTGGGTCATCCTTGGTTACTAGTGGCATGGACCATGAGGCGGCGTCCCCACTAAGGTAGGACAAGATAAACGCCACTCGGGATTGAGCATCGGGGAAGATCGTTGGACGGCACATAAAATGCAGAGAGCATTGGGTCAAAAAATTTGCGCTTTCTGCGGGTCTCCATTAAATCGCTCTGGAGGGGCAAGAGGAATTACTGGGGATAATGAGTGGATTACTTGTGTGGGGGCAAAGGATGAAGTGCTGATGTTAGGACTCTGGGTTTCAAAGGATGCGGTGCTTGGCCTAGATCCCAAAGCTGGTGTTCCCGTTTTAAAGGTTATTATCTCCTGTCTTAGTATTTTATTTTCCTCTCTGACTGCCTCCAAGTCCCTTTGTATATTACTCAAAATCTCGCCCAAATTTTTTAAATCAAGTCCTTCTGCCATTCTGCTCAGGTGCTTGTACCAACGTGGGCACTTCACTCTGTCAGGGTCTAAATCCCTTTTGCTGTCTGAACCACACAGGAGCAGAATGACGCTAGGTCCCAATACCCTTCTCAGAACCAACCCTGCTAGGTCTTTTAGTATTCCATTGCAGGTAAGTTCTAAGGGGGAAAAGGGGTTGGGGACAGAGAAGAGACTGCTCCAATATTCTGCCTGTTCAGCTACGTCTTCTTCTTCTTACTGGACTGCAACATTAACATGTAAAAACCTTTATTTATTGTGCCTTTTAACTTACTGTTTTTTCTATGGTGTATAAATAACTTATCTTACCAGAATGTTTACTGAAGCTTACTTCTCTTCTACTTCTCATGTATTGTTTGCTAGGTTGTATGAGAAGTCTTCACTCAGATCTCTTTCCTTTTCGTTCTCAGGTACAATCTGCACTTGATCCTGCTATTCCTTAATGTAAGAAAGATAAGGTAAGTATTTATTTCTGTATTCCTAATTTATGTATTATTTGGGTTTCTCTTTCTTTCTATTAACTCACTGTTAAGAGACTGGAGTGGGCCTTGAACTGGGGTTTCTGTAGTAGGATGACTGGTTTTCTGTCTTTAATTAGTTTTTTAAACAATGCTTCAGAACTTAGGTTAAATGTTAAAAGGAAGCGTTCCTTTTATTCAGGCCTTTGGTTTTTAATGTTTGCTGGAAGCACTGCCATACGTGAGGAGAACATTACTGGAGTTCTCTAACACATGGCATGAGAAAGAAACATGCCGGGCCTTTGACCCTGACTTCACCTTTTAATTAATTCTCAGAAGAGTGAACAAGTTTCAGTCTAAGAAGACACTGCGTGTTGAAAGGTCACGCCTGCGTCTGACAGATTCTGGAACAGCTGAAAAAGACAGCTGATTCAAAAGCTTTTTATTTAATCTTCTCAGCTAAGGAAAGCAATTACTAAAAAAATATTTCCAGTTTTCAAATGAAGGAAAATATATTCTGACTTGTTTCCTTTTTTTCTCTTTAAATAGAAATTTACCTCTGACACAATAACCTTTTCTCACAGAATGTTTTATATTAGCTACAAGTTTAACACTAACCTGATTAGTGAGGGAAAGTAGTTCCGACGAAGCTAACCCCGATTTTATCGCAACTACCCTAACTGACTTCCACGACGCTGGGAAAACAGGTGCTCTTCAAATTATTTCTTCAGTGAAGTGCACAGTGGAATGTTGAAGCACACTTCACCTGATGTCATGAAGCCTAAAAGACTAGACTGCTAACAGTGGTGTGCTGTCGCAGTATGTGCATGTTGGCAGCCATCTTGGAGTTCCATCGGTGCCAACAAGCACTCCAGCTTGAGGGATTATCTGACTTTTGGTAAGTTTGTAGGGGGAAAATGGTAGCCAGCATACAGTTAGAAGGAGGAAACCTCCCGTGAGTCCTGACAGTTGGTGGTGGTGGTGGTGTCCATGGCCCCAGGTTGGTCCAGGGTCACTGCGCTGGTGTTGTTCCTTATTCTGTCCATGTCGGCAGGGATGGTATTCGTGGTGACAGTCGTTGGAGGGGTGGGTGCAGGGGTGCAGCTGGTGGACCTGCTGGTGCTGCAGCTGGTGGTCCTGCTGGTGCAGCATGTTGACTTGCACCGGATGTGCCAGGTTGTTCTTCATCGTCCGAGGAGGACAGAGGCTGTACGACGCCAGTGAGCTCGGCATCCTCTTGAGCCTGGGACTGGGACTCCTCAGCGTCTGCTGCTGTGTCCCTATCATCACCTGTTTTTGGGAGACACAAACAATGTATGTCATGTTTCTGCAGGCATCAGTGGTTGACACACCTGACAGTTGTGACTGTGCCTCGGGGTGCGGGCCTGTACATTGTATTGTCCTAAGTCGTCACAGTCAGGGGTTGATATTGGTGTGGCACATTGTCCTGCATTATTTGGGCATTTCTATGTATTCTCTGGGGTGTGAACATGGTCTGCATTGATTGTGTTTGGTTGACAGCCAGACCTCCTTCCCACCCACCCACCCACCCAGTCAGTTATCCCACCATGGAACGTGCTTGCATTGCAGGGAGTGTAAGTTGTCTCTCAGGATGTCAGTCAGTGGTGTCCTGCTGTTAGTTGGTGCACAGTTGGCAGCAGGGCCTTGTGCTCCCCACAGCAGTAGCCAGTGTCAGCCATCTTGTGAGTCCTTCTCCACTCCCTGTGATGTGAGCATGGTTCAGGGTGGTGTTGATGGGCCAGTTGTGAGGCAGAGCAATGTCTGTGACTACGACTCCCATCATGCTATTGCCTCCACCCCCCTTCCCAGCATGCCCATGCTTCCTTCCTTTTGACTCTGCTTCCCTGTGGGGTGGGCTGGCTGTGCTGACAGGATGGCTGGGAGTGTTGTCCTGGCAGTTGTTTGGCTAAGAGTCCCAAGAGTGTCCCTGTGCTTCACACAACATAACCCAGGGTGGTGGTGCTTTGTGGGATCTTGTGTTAGGATGGAGGGCATTGCATTCTACCAGGTGGGTACTGTGGAGTTTGTGTTGGGGGGGTGTGAGGGGAGGTGCTGGTGACTATGGTCAGTACTGCAAGTCCCCCTTCCCACCCACCCAGCCAGATATCCCACCATGGAACGTGCTTGCATTGCAGGGAGTGTAAGTTGTCTCTCAGGATGTCAGTCAGTGGTGTCCTGCTGTTTGTTGGTGCACAGTTGGCAGCAGGGCCTTGTGCTCCCCACAGCAGTAGCCAGTGTCAGCCATCTTGTGAGTCCTTCTCCACTCCCTGTGATGTGAGCATGGTTCAGGGTGGTGTTGATGGGACAGTTGTGGGGGTGAGCTATGTCTGTGACTGTGACTCCCATCATGCTATTGCCTCCACCCCACTTCCCAGCATTCCCATACTTACTTGCTTTTGTGGGGAGTTCAGTGTGTGTGGGTGTGAGGGCAATGGCAAGATGGCTGACAGTGGTGTCCTGCTGTTGGTTGGTGTGCAGTTCCCAGCATGCCCTTGTGCTCCCCGCAGCAGCCAGTGTCAGCCATCTTGTGTGTCCTTCTCCACTCCCTGTGATGTGAGCATGGTTCAGGGTGGTGTTGATGGGCCAGTTGTGAGGCTGAGCAATGTCTGTGACTACCACTCCCATCATGCTATTGCCTCCACCCCCTTCCCAGCATGCCCATGCTTCCTTCCTTTGACTCTGCTTCCCTGTGGGGTGGGCTGGCTGTGCTGACAGGATGGCTGGGAGTGTTGTCCTGGCAGTTGTTTGGCTAAGAGTCCCAAGAGTGTCCCTGTGCTTCACACAACATAACCCAGAGTGGTGGTGCTTTGTGGGATCTTGTGTTAGGATGGAGGGCATTGCATTCTACCAGGTGGGTACTGTGGAGTTTGTGTTGGGGGGTGTGAGGGGAGGTGCTGGTGACTATGGTCAGTGCTGCAAGTCCCCTTCCCACCCAGCCAGCCAGATATCCCACCATGGAACGTGCTTGCATTGCAGGGAGTGGAAGTTGTCTCTCAGGATGTCAGTCAGTGGTGTCCTGCTGTTTGTTGGTGCACAGTTGCCAGCAGGGCCTTGTGCTCCCCACAGCAGTAGCCAGTGTCAGCCATCTTGTGAGTCCTTCTCCACTCCCTGTGATGTGAGCATGGTTCAGGGTGGTGTTGATGGGCCAGTTGTGAGGCTGAGCAATGTCTGTGACTACGACTCCCATCATGCTATTGCCTCCACCCCCCTTCCCAGCATGCCCATGCTTCCTTCCTTTGACTCTGCTTCCCTGTGGGGTGGGCTGGCTGTGCTGACAGGATGGCTGGGAGTGTTGTCCTGGCAGTTGTTTGGCTAAGAGTCCCAAGAGTGTCCCTGTGCTTCACACAACATAACCCAGGGTGGTGGTGCTTTGTGGGATCTTGTGTTAGGATGGAGGGCATTGCATTCTACCAGGTGGGTACTGTGGAGTTTGTGTTGGGGGGTGTGAGGGGAGGTGCTGGTGACTATGGTCAGTGCTGCAAGTCCCCCTTCCCACCCAGCCAGCCAGATATCCCACCATGGAACGTGCTTGCATTGCAGAGAGTGTAAGTTGTCTCTCAAGATGTCAGTCAGTGGTGTCCTGCTGTTTGTTGGTGCACAGTTGGCAGCAGGGCCTTGTGCTCCCCACAGCAGTAGCCAGTGTCAGCCATCTTGTGAGTCCTTCTCCACTCCCTGTGATGTGAGCATGGTTCAGGGTGGTGTTGATGGGACAGTTGTGGGGGTGAGCTATGTCTGTGACTGTGACTCCCATCATGCTATTGCCTCCACCCCACTTCCCAGCATTCCCATACTTACTTGCTTTTGTGGGGAGTTCAGTGTGTGTGGGTGTGAGGGCAATGGCAAGATGGCTGACAGTGGTGTCCTGCTGTTGGTTGGTGTGCAGTTCCCAGCATGCCCTTGTGCTCCCCACAGCAGTAGCCAGTGTCAGCCATCTTGTGTGTCCTTCTCCACTCCCTGTGATGTGAGCATGGTTCAGGGTGGTGTTGATGGGCCAGTTGTGAGGCTGAGCAATGTCTGTGACTACCACTCCCATCATGCTATTGCCTCCACCCCCTTCCCAGCATGCCCATGCTTCCTTCCTTTTGACTCTGCTTCCCTGTGGGGTGGGCTGGCTGTGCTGACAGGATGGCTGGGAGTGTTGTCCTGGCAGTTGTTTGGCTAAGAGTCCCAAGAGTGTCCCTGTGCTTCACACAACATAACCCAGGGTGGTGGTGCTTTGTGGGATCTTGTGTTAGGATGGAGGGCATTGCATTCTACCAGGTGGGTACTGTGGAGTTTGTGTTGGGGGGTGTGAGGGGAGGTGCTGGTGACTATGGTCAGTGCTGCAAGTCCCCCTTCCCACCCAGCCAGCCAGATATCCCACCATGGACTGTGCTTGCATTGCAGGGAGTGGAAGTTGTCTCTCAGGATGTCAGTCAGTGGTGTCCTGCTGTTTGTTGGTGCACAGTTGCCAGCAGGGCCTTGTGCTCCTCACAGCAGTAGCCAGTGTCAGCCATCTTGTGAGTCCTTCTCCACTCCCTGTGATGTGCGCATGGTTCATGGTGGTGTTGATGGGACAGTTGTGGGGGGGCAATATGTGTGACTGCGACTCCCATGATGCTATTGGCTACACTGACTTGGCCAGCATACACAGAATTCCTTCCTTTGAGTGGTCTTCACTGTGTGTTGGTGTTGTTGTGGTGGCTACATGTGTGGATGTGTGTGTTAGTTCTATTTGTGCCACTGCCTAGCTGTAGTTGTGGTTGTGTTTGTACATGTGTTGGCACAGTTGGATGTGACTTTTTTGATGGCATGTGTTGTGTTTATCTGACTGACATACACATTTTGGGATGATTCTGTTCTAGTTGCTGTGTAATTGCTATGAGTGCATGGTTTGACTCTCCCCTTGACAGTGATGTGTGTGTTTTGTGGCAGTATATTGTGTACATTTGTTGTGTACTCACCAGGCTCTGGGATGTCCTCTAGTCCATATATGCTCACTGGCGGTAGGATGGCCCGCACCTTCTCCTCCCAGGGCCTGAGGTATATTGGCTTGGCAGGAGGGCCACTGCCGGTGTGTTGGCTGTTGATGTAGTCTTGCTTCAGCAGTTTCCGTACCCTCCTGCGCACGTCATACCACCTGTTCTGGATGTCGGTCTTTGTGCGCCGACATGGTGATTGGGCGTTCACCCTGTTGATGATCCTCTCCCACATCTTGGTTTTCTGTGACATGGGGGTCTGTTGGACCAATGTGCCAAACAGCTGTGGCTCTACCCTGAGGATCTCGTCTACCAGGACTTCCAATTCACAATCTAGGAACTTGTGATTCTTCTTGGGGGCATGGTGATGGGTGGTGATGGTGGGTGATGTGTGTGTTGGTGTGCAGGTGAGGGTGTGTGGGTGTGTGTTGTGCTGGGTGTATGTGAGGTAGGTATTTGTTGGTGTGCTGCTGGTGTGTGGCTTGTGTGAGGGATGAGCTGTGGGTGTGTGGTTGCTTTCTCTTGGGTGCTGGCAGTGGAATGGCATTTGCAAAGGCTCATGGTAGTGATTTGTGTCCTTTATATAGGTGGAGTTGTGGGTGTGTCTTTGTTCTCTGTCCCCACCCCCCCAGTATTTATTGGCTTGGTAATTGCTTGTTTGGCCTTTTTTTGGTTGATTTTTCCTTTGTGCTGTTTGTGTATGTTGGAAACGTTCTTGTGACCGAGTCGGACCCTGCATTGGTCTCGTACGGTGTTTTCCGTTTCGTTCACGCTGTGTTTGTGCAGTTTTGTATGCTGCGTACGCGTCGGTCGCGGTGTATTGTGTTGCTTCGGCTCGGTTTTGTATGCGTGTCGGTCGTACGGCTTGTACTCCGTCCGACTCGGTCGGGTTTTTCGCGCCTTGCATCGTACTTTGCGGGTTGGAGTTGGCGGGTACGATTCGGTCGGATTTGTTCCGGGTGCGTGTCGGTCGGTTGGATTCGCGTGTTTTTCCGGCCGGATTGCTATTTTCCGAGCGGCTCGGTCAGTCGGCTTGGTTTCCTGACGTGTCGGTCGGATTTATCGCGGCTTGCATCGTACTTGGCGTGTCGGGCGCCACTGGTACGTGTCGGTCGGTAATTTTTCCGGCTCCGAGTCGGTCGGTGCTTTTTCCGGCCCGAATCGGAATCGACCTCTTTATGTGAATACAACGAAAAAAAGTAAACAAAATAAGGGATGGTTTGATACAAGCTATACAAAAGCCTACTCTAAGGGGCCGATTCCGATCTGGGTCGGAAAGCTCTACGACCGATCCGGATCCGCATTGTTTTCCAACCGAGCCGGACCTCTGCAGTCCGACCGAACGAGTATGATGCGGCCGTATGCTGCCGGACTTGGTTCGGTCGGACTCCCATTGAAGTCAATGGGAGCCGGTCGTACGACGTGTACATGGGCTCCCATTGACTCAATGGGTACGTTGCGCACAAGGGGGCCCCCTGCAGTGGGTACACGTTGGTGCCATCCGCACCGTACACGCATGTATAGGGGGGACCCATGGGTCCCCCCTGTGTCCGACTCGTATGGCTACGGATGAAGGGGGGTCCGGCACGGACCCCCGAAGTCCGCGTCTGGGTGCTTTTTTGTGTCGGAGGCTCCGACTCGATCCGGCTGTCCGGATCGTGCATCGTACTGGCTCGGTCGTAAAATGTCTCCCTTGCGCGCCACGGATCGAGTGCGAACGAGTCGGACGGAGCGGTTCGGACCCGGAAATGAGTCGGTCGGCGATTTCGCGTTCGCTCGCATCGTACTTGCTCGCTCGGACGACTGTACGAATCGGTCGGAAACACAGCCTCCGACTCGGATCCGGTAAAGCCGAATCCGATTCGGAGCCCTACCGACCGAGATCAGAATCGACCCCTTAGTTGAAAAATGCCCTTCATGCAAAGGTGAAAAATCGGGCTGATATTAGTGAAGCTAGATGTGAATACAAGAGAGCACAGAAAATAAGGAAGATGGCCCTAAAAGAGGAAGCCTGGCAAGCTCTACGAGAGGCCTCGGTTAACAGGGACCCCTCTGCATTTTGAAAGGCAGTTAACGCTCCCTATTTGGCGGATAAGGACAAAGCCACCATAGAGATTGCTATTACTGAACCAGAGTGGATTAAACATTATTCCAGTCTATATAATAACCCATTACTGGACGACCAGGAAACATTAGCGATCAGAGCTGACAATACGAAACTTATAACCCCCTCAGATCAACTGTTGCATTTTACATTAATTGAGGTGAATTCAGCCATTAATGCAAGCCGGGGAGGGAAAGCGGCAGGACCAGATGGGGTTCCCGTTGACATTTTTAAATCTAACTTAGCACTTTGGGGACCACTTTTAACTCAGGTTTTTAATGCATGTGGTTCACAGGGTTTTTTTATCTACCTTGTGCGACTCAATAATAGTACCAATTTTTAAAAAAGGGGACAGGGCAAATCCAGCATGTTACCGCCCGATCTCATTGCTGGATTCTACAGTGAAGATTGTAGGGCGAGTTCTATTAAACAGGTTGCAAGCCTGGGCTGAGGAACACTCAATATTAAGCGACCTGCAATATGGGTTTCGCTAAGGTTTGGGCACAATCGAACAGGGTTGAAATCTACACATTATTTTAGAAAAATATACTAAAGCAAAAAGAGAAAGATTATACTTAACCTTTGTAGACTTAACCGCGGCATTCGATTGTGTAATACACGAGAAGCTGTGGGTGATTTTAGAAGGGCTGGGTGTTGACGTCTCAATAGTTATATTTTTGAGACAGTTGTATTCAGGGGCAAGGGCACGGGTTCGCTATGGGAGGGGAGGCGAATGCACTAAACACTTTGGTGTGAGAAGAGGAGTTAGGCAAGGATGCATCCTTGCCCCGTTCCTCTTCTCACTTTATATAAATAACTTAGAAGCAGTTTTAGTAGAGGATTGCAAGGATTTACCAGTGGCAGCCAATCAACCCATACCGGCACTCCTGTATGCGGACGATGCGGTCCTGATGGCCCGCACACTGCTGAGTCTTCAAAGGGTTGTGGATGCTTTCACTAATTTTATGGCAAGCCTGGGACTAGTCGTCAACTGTTCAAAAACTTTTACTATGAACTGCGGGGCAGGTCTAAAAAAGAAGACAAGGACCCTTTTTATTGACTCAAAAGTCATAGAATGTACCAAGACTTTTTCTTACCTTGGGATCTTATTTGATCATTTTGGAACATGGTGCCCCGCAATTAAAGCCAGAAGGCTGTTATTTATTAAATCACTGATGGCCCTTTCAAACTGCCCCTGCAGAAATTCTAAAGATATACAGGGCAAAATGCGTTTTGATTGCAATTTATGGAGCAGGAATTTGGGGTTTTATAGGGGGTCAACCCTCTGCAGTGTGCAGAGAACATGTTTCTGAGGTCCCTCTTGGCTGTTCCTGACAGTACCTCAACTTATATATGCCACCGAGAATTAGGCACCCCATATCCAGAGGATGTCATCAAAATACAGCCAGTACTCCTGTGGCATAGAATATGGACCGCTGAGGAGACTGCCTTGAATCGGCTAATACTGAAGGATACCTTGACCTGTGATGGAGCTAGAAACATAAAGTGGCTGGAATATGTTAAAACATTCGTGTTTAAAATAGGACACTTAGAATACTATATAGATCCAGATACTTTGCGAAATGTGTCCAGGAAAGAACTCAAAGTTATGTGTTTGCAATATTTGGAAGAGGCTAGAACAATAGCTGTACTAAAGAAACCAACGGTGCACACACATTATAGGATTCTAGTGACCCCTACCATACAGTTTTATCTTGTTTTAACTTCCGGTGATTATGAAAGATTTTTGTTGACTCGTTTTAGATTGAGCATTTTACATCGATTGTTAAGCTTCCCTTCGCTAAATGACTGGTCTAGGGTATTGTGTAATTGCCCTTGTGATGATGTCTTGGTACAATCGACGTTACATATTTTATTTTTTTGTAAATTTTATACTATACCAAGAAGGAGATGGATTATCCCGATGCTTAAAAAATTCGGTTTTAAACAATGTCAACGTGCATATTTGAACTTGCAACAGCTGGATGATGTTTTTATAATTGCCTCAGTGACTGCTTTCTTAAAGAATGTTTTTAAGGTGCGTAAATCAATCTTGATGTGATTCAGCTAATAATATGTAACCAGAATTTTAAATCTTTTTTAGCCATTTCAAAATATACTGTGCTTTCATGGTTAACTGTAATAGTTACCGAATAAAGAACTTTTGACTTGACTTGACAATTGTGACTTTTCACTATCAGGACATGTAAAACATTAAATTCCAATATTTAGTACCTTTGCCTTATGGGCTACCAAAGCCTTCCCTGGGTGACTTATAAATATCAAAAAGGAAGGTTTCGACTTGCCTGTTTACTTTTGCCATGTCAGGCTGGCAGTTTAAATGCTGCCCGACTAGGCTGCACTGTTAGACCTAGAACCATGTTTTCACTTTGTCACTGCAGTGGTGGTACAATAAGTGCTGCAGTCCACTAGTGACATTAAACTTACTGGCCCTGGGTACACTTTTATACCATATACTAGGGACTTATAGGTAAGTTAAAATATGCCAGTCATGTATTAGTCAATTCCACAAAACTACAAAGGTAATAATCCCTCTAGACCTAAATTTCTTTAATAAATGGCTTCTCAAAGCTCAAAAATAGGGCATAAAGAACATTATTCTCCACACAAGACAATTGGTCATTCTTACAAATTGTATTTCATTTTTTTTTCCCTTTTTTACTTATTTATCTGATATTTCACATTATAGAAAAATGCATGACTCTTTGCAATTAAAATCATCATTTTTTACAAAAATATGACTGTCTTCATAATTCAAATAATACAATACATATAACACAATTGATTTCAACACCTGTGAGTTCACAGCTGACTAAAAGATATAATTCAACACACCCCCACACACAGTCACACCTCTCTCTACTCTACAACCACATCCCTTACACACAATACACTCACACTCTACACCCCAGAACAACACTGCATGCACAGATGGAGAAATCCGGGTGATGAAATCAACCCTTGATTGCTGTGCTGATAGCTGGGGTGTCTCACTCTAACTGGTCGACGTACGTTTCAATGGAATGATTTGATTACTAAACCATCTTCTTCAGGACCTGTTATTTTATAATTTATAATGGGTGGAAGGAGGGGGCAACAGATCTGTGACTACTGAAAATGAAGGTTTCTAAAAACACTCTGGTACACTGGGCAGGCAGTCGATTATGTCTATGCCTCTGCAGGCCCTTTTATTCGCGGTCTCCTGATATATATCTGGGGTCCTAATAGAAATTGACGCCGCCGTTTAGTTTATGGTTCTTTGATATCTCGGCAGAATGCAATGGGTGTTCTCTCCTGAGCAGTCTCTCTAAATATTCTGATCCTTGTCAGGAATTGTTGTCCTAGTTGTCCTCCTAAAAATTGCCACCGCCGTTTACTTTATCGTTCTCTGTTATCTCGCCAAAGTGCTATGGGTGTTCACTTATTTGTAGCCTCTCTGATTTGTCCTTCTCCGGAAAAAATTGCCTCATTATTTGTGCAGCGACATGATGTTTTTATGGCTCCCGGAGTCTAGCCTCTTTATATATATCTTATTCCTTGAGCAGGACAAGGTACATGCTCTCGGTTGGCGATCCCTTACGGCGGTTCCTACTTCTTCGGGCATCCATCAGCCTAAATTTAGCGTGAAAGGGACGTGCAGTGGGCGTTCCACAGCAACACCCATTGTGATCGACGCTGCCACCTATTATCAAGGGCGGCGATAATAGGTGGCAGCGCCAAACTTAAGACCAGAAAAATCCTGGTGTTAAGGTGGCGAAACGAGGAGAAATACTTTATTTCTCCTCGTTTTTGCTTTTTCCATGTGTGCTGCCTTGTGCAACACACATGGAAAGAGCAAAATGCCATGGTTTGTTCATGTACAGCAAGGTGTCCCTTCCTGTACATGAACAAACCTTTTCAGAAATGCCATTTTGTAACTTTGATGTGTGCTGAAGCAGCACACATGAAAGTTACAAAATGGTATTTTAGCATTGATTATATGCAGGAAGGGGCACCTTTACTATTCCTGACGCTACATCTACGTGCTTTCAAGATATATGTAGGTTCATATATGTGAAGTTAGGTATAGAAAATCTAGATTTAATTATCTGTGGATATTGTTTTTTAATACTTTGTCCTCAATATCCGTCCCACCGATGTTGTGAGGTTGATATTCAGAGCGCCCACCTGCTTTAAGTGTTACAGTGATCCTGCTCAGAATACTGTAGCCTTTTTACCACCCCATGTAAACGTTCAGCCTGGGAAAATATAGCAAGTGTTTCAATACAGAGTTCAGGGAGCTCAAACGTGTGTTCCTCACCAAATGGTGTCACTTTGGGAAAAGAAGGGAAGGTGAGTTTTGTGAGCACTACAAATACCAACAGTTAAAGTACAGATGCGCAGTAAGGGAACACATATTTTATTCAAGAAATAAGATGACTAGGTGTGAAGTAATTGCCTCGGATGACTCAGAACCTTTTTTGCATATGGTCACAGGAGTTTACCACTTTGAGGGGCATATTCACAAGGACTTATCGCTGAGTTATCAGCACTTTAGCGCAGCAAAAGTGGCAATAGAATTACCACCCCTTTCGCAAGCTGGTGCTAACTGACTACATCACCACATAAACTGCGATAGCTGCCGCAAAAAACATCGCCACCGTAGACACTGCCAACTAACGCTAATGAGATGCAGAATAGGCACGTCCGTGCAAAAACACACGAAAAGACAACACCGCGCGATTCTCTACGGACAGCCAGATCTGCGATGCGAGGCAAAAACAGGCGATAAGCCGCGGTAGCAGCAGTGATTTAACACCTGCCTTTTGCTGGTGCTAACAAGGACGACTATCTGCACCACAAAAGGGAGCCCAGCCCACAGCCACACCTGAAGAAAAACAGAGGCCATGGAGCCACTGCCCATGTAGCTCGGAGACCCCTGAGGCCCACAACACCAAGCGCCACCACCCCCAGGGCCCCCCCACACTCCTGGCCCCCCGGCCCACCCACCCCTGACAAAGATGTGCCACAGCAACTTACGAAATCACGAGAAAAATAAGAGCCTGATGACGCACAAATACAACAACAAACCTACATGTGTGGTCAGAATAAAGAGAAACAAACATACAACTTAGAAATCACACAACAGAACTTTAGTAATACACAACACAAAACAACAATTCTGAAGAGTCCATGCGGATCCACTCCGGAAAATCTGGAAGTCACAGCCTGCAAGAAAAAATCCGAGATAAGAAGGCGTGTCATGCGCTCATCAAAGGAAAGAGAGAGAGAGAAAGAAAGAAAGGGAGCGAGAGAAAGAAAGGGAGAGAGAGAAAGAAAGGGAGAGAGAGAAAGAAAGAAAGAGAGAGAGAGAGAGAGAGAGAAAGAAAGGGAGAGAGAAAGAAAGAAAGAAAGGGAGAGAGAGAAAGAAAGGGAGAGAGAGAGAGAAAGAAAGAGAGAGAGAGAAAGAAAGGGAGAGAGATCGCTGCCCATGCGCACCCCGGCCCCACTGCTCACCTTCCGCCACCGGTGTGTCTCCAACCACGTGTCGGTGCAAGCTCCGAGCCCGGGACACGCGACCTTGGCCGCCTCCACATCACGCGGACGCGGCCCACTAGGTCACACACCTGAATCTGGGCCTTGAGTTCAGAATGGGAGAGTCCATTACAGTGCACATGTCATCATCGCAGGCTGCACACCCACTCAGCTCCATAGGTGCCACTAACTCTGTGAACCTTGAGGCAAGGCCACATGGCGAAAGGCCCGTGTTGCACGCAGGCTCCGGTCAACACTGCAATCCACCATGTCCCCTATCTGAAACGAGTACACAACAAATAATTGCAGAGTCCAAATCATTGCACACGGCATCATCGCCTGTCCACCCCTGCGCACACATGCTCCAGCACCACAGCCCCTCCCACCGCCCAGCGGTGAATGTCCGCCCCTGCGCACCCAGGCCCCACTGCTCACCTGCTGCCACCGGTGTGTCCCCAACAGGGCACACCACATGCCGGTGCCAAGTCCAAAGTCGCGGCCCGCAGCCTTGGCAGTCCCCACATCATGTGGCACCCCCCGCGGTCCAGCAGGTCACACACTTGATACTGGGTCTTGAGTCAGAAATGGCAGAGAACATATCAGTGCACACGTCATCATCGCAGGCTGCACACCCGCTCAGCTTCATAGGTGCGACTAACCCTGTGCAACTCAAGCCAGCGCCACGTGGTGGTAGGCCCGTGGCGGCCGCCGGACGTCGGGCACGACTAACCCTGTGCGCCACAAGTCATGGACCCTCCATGATTGAGCCCCGTTGCGCGTATGTCGTCAGGTCACCTCCGGCAGTGGGGAATGTGACGTTGCAGGCCCCTTTTATTGGCGGTGTCACATGGCCCGTGACGCATCTGCTGGATGGGTGTGGTGTGTGTGCAAACCTGCCTTCAGGGAGTGGCCGTGGCATGCTGGCAACTAGAACAGTGACCAGCAGATCCCAAGCATGGAATCCTGGGACATGTAGCGATGTCGTCCCCCCTTGGAGCGTAAGCACAGTGGTCTGGCATGGCGTACGCCGGACCTGCGTGGGGCGTGCTAGAATGATCCCGGGGCTGTGTGCGCTGGTTCAGTCCTTGACAAGTAAGTGACGAATGAGTGTGTCCCTGATGTCGTGACTGCACCGCATGGAACGCAATCAGCAATGTAGCACCCTGTGACTCATGTCCCACGACGTGTGCAACATGGACGACAGGGGGAATTACTGACCCAACACACATCCACACTCACATACTTGAATGATCGAAGACATGACACAACTGTGCATCAGTGAATGATTTATTGTCATCCAGTGGAGTGTTGCAGCTGGAGCAGTACAGGGCCATGCAGACCCCACTTCACATCATTGGCACGTGGCGGGCCAGCCAGAGTCCTTCAGGGCATGACAATTACATCGGAAGAGGAAGAGTCCAGACTGCAGTCTGATCGCTGTGTCATCGGTCATCTAACAGAATATGGCAGTCCATGTCGAGGTCCAAGGTGAGAGTCAAAGAGTGCATCAGGGGGCAGTGGAAGGTCATGATGCCAAGGGCAGAACCAAGATGAAACAGGCCAAATGGGTGGGAGGAATGCTACTGCCGCCTCATGATCAAGAAGTCTGGATCATCCACATCCTCGTCCTCTGATGTGTGCTCTGCCTCACCTGTGGGTGCTGCAGTTCCGGCTGCAGCACTGTGTGCCACTGACACATCAGGGGCCGGAGGTGGATTGTCGGCCGCACCGTGTGGCAGTGACACATCAGGTGCAGGAGTAGAAATGTCTGCCGCACTGTGAGGCAGTGACACACCAGGGGGCGCAGATGGGGATGGAGTAGGGGCAGCAGCATCCACCTGCGCCAGGCCTTGTGGCAGCAATGCCATGACGAGGATCTGCAGGACATGGTATATCCCAGCTACATTTTGCTGATGTGCAGCAGTGACAGCCAACCTTTCTGCCTCCATCCGCACCATGTCCTCCATGAGCCTCCGCATATGTGCCAAGTCACTGCTGAGATGGCTGGAGCCACTCTGACTTGACAGGTGTTCTTGTCTCCGAGTCAGGACTCCAGCGATGTCGGCCAGGGCTCGTTGGAGGCCATGGAGAGGACTGTGGGTGTCCGTCAGGGACTGTAAGTGGTCCCCGAAGGGACGTAGACACCTATGGATGGCATCAAGTTTGGCTGCCAGGAGGTCAAACCCCACCCGCACCTGATCAGCCAGCTTCTCCTGGGCCTCTAACACACAGGTTTGGAAGGCCAGGTGTGTTCCGTGGGGTTCTTGGGAGACAGCCGGTGTGGCAGGTGCTGCCTGCTGTGTGGTCTGTGCAGGGGGTGGGGTCTTCTCGATGCAGCTGGGCTGCCCTGATCCTGGAGGTGGGGAGCTGATGCGGCCGATGAGCTCTCTGAGGGCTTCGGTGTCGAGGATGGGGTTGCCATCCGCATCTTCAGTGTAGAGTTGTTGGGTCTGCTCTGCAGGCGGTGTTGATGGTCCCTCTGCAATGTTAAGGGGAGATGCTGCATTACATCGTGTTGACATGTTTGTACAGGCATTGTACAAGTTCACATACCCCACTGCATGACGAGGTACATTGGGGCTGTGTAGGTGGAGATGCCTGTTGGATGCGGGACAGTTGACATTTCAACACCATCAGGGATGTGAGGTTGTACTTGTGCAGTTTCATCTCACATACCCCTGCTATGCCAAATGTAATTGGCCAGTATCTTCACACAAGCGGCAGCAGTTTCGCCCTCTGTCCTGTTGTTCACGTGTTGCAGTTTGTCCCACACTGTTGTCTATGCTGCTGTGCTCTGACTGTCATATGTGTGTGCTGCAGTTTAGTGAGGGTCGCACCTGCAGCTCTGAGTCTGCTGCCTCTTGTCCCTTGCAGGCGGTGTGCCTTTGACTTCTGTGTCCATGCAGTGTTGAGACGTTACCAGTCTTGGGTGGATGTGTGTCTTGGTGGGAGTGGGGACTCTGGGGCATGGTTTGTCCGCAGCTGTGTTGTTGACGTCAGGGGTTGATTGTGCAGGTGGATGTGTCAGAGTGTGACCTGCTCCTTTACGGATGTGGTCCACACTCAGCCACCTCAGTGTCGTTGAGTGCACCATGTCATGGTAATCGGACTGCAGGCATGGTATTCGTCATGCAGTGTCACTTACGTTGTCAGTGTGGGTCACGGAGCAGCAGCTTGGCTGGGTTCAGCACATGTGCATGGGTTGTATGTGAGCTGTGTGATGTTAGGGGTGGGCCCACTCTGGGCAGATGGTCGAGGGTGACGTACTTGGTGTTCCTATGTGTGCTGCAGTATGGCAAGGGGATCAGGGACATGATCCGTAGTCATTGTGGGTGTGCAGTGTGGACTGCTTATTTGTGCATGTGTGCCATTGTGCCCATCTCCCCCCCTCCCCCCAGTCCCTGGTCGCTACTCACCCTGTTGTGTCCGGTCCTGTAGAGCAGTGTCCGGGCCCCCAACTCCTGCCACCGTATCCACACTGATGACTGTCGACACCATCTCCTCCATCTCGTCCAGCTCCTCCTGCGGCGCAGGACTCCCACCTCCAGTCTGCATTGCTGCTTTGAGGTTGTTGGCGAGTTTGCTCTTAATTTTGCACTTGATATCAGTCCATCGCCTCTTGACCTCGTCCATTGACCTCCTCTGCACTCCGACAGCATTCACCTTGTCCAAGATAGACTGCCATATTCCATTTCTTGTGCCCAGTGACACGGTGGAGGTAATGAACAGTTGCTGATGGTGTCCTATCACCTCCGTGACCAGGATCTGATTCTCCTGCGGACTGAACCACGGCTTCCTCTTCTTCTTGTCCTTCCCTGTCCCCGAGGGCCCTGGCTGGGGCTCCGGGGGCTTGTGGGGTTCCGATCGTCCCCTGTGCCAGCTCCGCCTGACTCCATCATGCTTCGCTGTTGGTGTTTTTGTTGTTTGGTGTTTTTTTTATCTGTTTTTGTGGTGATTTTTCCCGCCTGACGTGTGTGTATTGCAGGCCTTGCGCGCCTTATCGCGGATTGTTTCTTCGCGACTGGGCCCATCGCACCTTTTTTCGCGTTAAAGTTTGAATTTTTATCGCAGTCGCGCTAGTTGTTTCGCGGACATTTTCCGCGTTCGCGTGCGTATATCGCACGGTATCGCCATGTTGGGAATGCCACGTTGACACGGCGTTATTTTCACGCGATGGGCTGCGATATGAGAAGTTGCGGTAAGCTATTTTGGCGATGTTTATCGCACGTTCTTGTGAATATACCCCTGAATCTTTTGAGTATGCAGTCTCTGAACCATCAAGGATTCGTTTTCTAATTAAATTGTATCAAACTTCTGAGGCTTCTCACAATGCATTTAGTGCTGCTCGTTATGTTACAGATCGTGTGTTTTTAGTTGATTTGAACCCTCTCTCCGAGTTAGAGAAACTACCCTATCAAAAAAGTTTAGCAGGGATGCAGTGATGGAAAGTCGTCTGGGAATGGAGATCCATCACAATGTCGAATGGTGGGTAGCCCCGCTGTTCTGTTTTCGAGTGGGTTAAACTTGCCTGGTAGGAAGCAACTACTAAGTCTATTTTCAAGAGATATGGATCTCGCAATCCCATCAAGTATGTTTTGATTTCCCTTCCAATTATTTAGTCTAAAATAGAAATCGCTCACATGACTGCACGGTTAAGAAAGGGCAAAACTTGTGTTGCACTGGAAGGTAGCCCAAAGTAACATGAAGTAACGTTCTACATTGCTTTCTGCTACTTTGCGTTAAGTAGGAGTCCCATGGCAGGTACATGGGTGTTCCCATGCAACCATCTATGGTTTTTGGTACAAAACACTATGGGGCAGATCTACAAGAAAGTGCCGCAGCGTGGCGCTGCAAGCCCTTTGGCTGCGCCACGCTGCGGCACTTTCAGAGCACAGGAATGCGACATATTTACAAGAATATGTCGCATTCCTGTGCTCTCCCTGCGCTGGCGCACAAACAGCTGCCAAGCGCCGGCGCAGGCACCCTTGCACCATGGTGCAAGGATGCCTGCGCCATGGGGAGATTGTGTTTGTGCAGGAAGGGGCACCTTTCTGCACAAAAACAATCAGTACAGGCTTTTCCTCTTTCAATGCATGCTGTAGAATGCAGCACGCATTGAAAGAGGAAAAACGAGGACGTTAGCGCCTCGCTACGCCACCTCTAGGGTGGCGTAGCTTTCAGACGCATCTCCAGATTTACGATTTCTCGTAAATCTGGAGATGTGTCTTGTTCCATGGGTGTTGCGTGGGAACACCCACAGCAACACCCATGGAACGCCCCTTCAACGCAAAGTGCTGCGTGTGAAGGGACGGTATTTACAAGGAGAGGAAAAGTCACGCATGGTGGCTTTTCCTCTCCTTGTAAATATCGAGGAGCCCCCTGCGCCACCAGTACGTCACGAAAAGTGACGTACTGGTGGCGCAGGGGGCTTGTAAATCTGCCCCTATATACTGACAATGATAAGGATGGCTTTGCACCAAACGTTTATGCCTCCTTGAGGCAGGCGCAAAGTAGGTGAAAAGTTGTATTTTTTCCAAACTTTTCTAGCAATGCCTCTGTGTTGCATAGTACAGCACACACATACAAGGTGTGAAAAGTTTTTAAGTTAGTGTAATCATTAATATTTTATACCGGAATTACACCTTTCCAGTACAAAACCTATACCAGACTCACCCACACATCTTTGCACTATGAGGCTTGCATGGCACTATGTAGGAAGAAAGTGTACTTGCGCTAGATAAGAGAGCAGCAGCACCATATATTAGAATATTAGGCACTGCCGGTCTCTCCCTTCCACACAACGTAGTACAGCAACTTTGGTTGCAGTACTACATCATGTAAAAATATGGTACATTTGTCCCTACGTGGACATGCACTTTTCCCTCAGGTGCACAGTGTTTTGTCCACATGCACAATGTGTTCGATCAATGCCAAAGGAAACCATGTCCTGGAAAATTAAGGGAAGCACACATAAAAAGAAATAAATAGGAAAGGTACATGAACAGCACCAGAAATTATACTGTCAGCCTAATGTACACAAACAAATCTGATGGCAAAACGACCATGAGACGTGGTGAGTGGAACAGGGAAAATAGCATTATCTGATAGGAGCTGTACCATGCCACCTGTTGCAATGATAGGACATTTTTGCAAGGGACATTACAGACAAGATTACTGATAGAACATCTCTGATACACAACTATCAGTCCCCAAGATGGGAAGCAGAAGAGTCCTGTGTGAGGTGGCATGATGGCTAAATTTACCCAGTCTGGGATGTTTATCCTTACTAATGAGACATGGCTACATCGGAAGCTATTCTATCCTTTTATCTAAGCCTTACACAAATAATGTACTTAGCATGAGGAAAATGGATGGAAATACGAAATACAATAGTTATAAAATAATAATTGAAATTATACATCACAGAGCTAGAGTTCGCTGTAAATTTCAAGTAGGTCCATCATTTCTTATGGAATGTGGTTATTTTCTGCTATTCAGTTGAGCGCCTGTGATAAATGCCTGGGACAAGTCACTCGGACATAATCCGACCTGGGAATGTCAACACAACAGTGGCCATCAATCCTCTTGAAAGATAATTTTCACAGCTAGCTTGAAAATACCTGTAATTTAATTCTGGATCATGACTTACTGAAAACTTAAAACGATATATTGATGTCATTTTCACTGCAGCAATAAAGTTTGATTCTGCTATCTGCACCAATAGCTCAACAAAACATTATTTTCTTTTTGCAACTCTTTTTATTGCAACTTTTCTGATATACAGCAAATTGACAATGATCGTATACCTTTGCAAAGACCAGTATATGATTAAGAACCATTGCTGTTCTTTTACAGAGAGCTAGCATCATAGTCTTTGGAGCCATCGTCAACATGCAATGCAAAGGACTATTTTAGAACAAAACTTTGTAAACCAGCCAGTACTGGGAACGGAGTGGGATGAAGAAACTTGTGATGTGTGCGGAGAAGTGCAGAGGTAGGAGGGCAAGGGGAAAGTGAAAAGTTAAGGGCAAACAAGAATCTGAGGCGATCACAAAAGAGTTAACAGAGGAGACAACAGGGAAGGGAGTACAGAAGAATATTGTCTCCAGTAACCTGTACTCAACATAGTACACAGTACTGTACAGCACACATCCAAAGTGGTAAAAGCGTTAAACTATGCCTAAGCATAGTATTTTGTACTGGAAGGGTACTCTAGCATTTCAAAACCTATGCTTGAAATCATGCACACACCCTCTCACTATGGTACACTGGTATGTGCATTGGAGCAAGTACCTAAAGCGCACCAGCACACAGGGGGGGGGATCTCCCCCACAGTGGAGCGCAGCAACTTTAGGGTTGTATGACGTTACAACGCATTCCGTGGCAACGCATGCCTTTACCACGCATGCGTTACAACGTGAATGCCTTTACCACGCATACCCTTTACCACGAAAATGCCTTTACCACGCATATCTTTACAACGATTTTCGTTGTAAAACCATGCATGTTAATGGCATATTCTTGGTAAAGGTTATCTCCGATCCCAACACAACCCCCTCTTCCCTTAAATTATTATTTTCTTAAACTAAAATCCACCTTACCTCTCCACGTCCTCCCCAAGCTCTTCCGATCTGCATTGCACGTCGTAAAGAGGAAGCGGAAGTGTCTTTCCATTTCCTCTAACGACGCCGATTGCCTCCACATCGCGACGGAAACAGGTTCTTTTTTTGGGGAGGGGAGACCCCCCAAGCCCCCTTTTTTAAACACACGCTTTTTGGGGGGGGGGTGACCCCCCAAGCCCCCTTTTTAAATTTTTTCTTTAACACACATGCCTTTACTACGTATCTCGTAGTAAAGGTATGCGTGGTAAAGGCTATGCGTGGTAACTACGCATGCGTTGTAATGCATGCGTGGTTATGGTTATGCGTGGAAACGGCTGCGTTGTAGTGGCTGTTTCCCCAACTTTAGTTGCTGTACTGAGGTAGGTTAAAACTTTGTAAATCTGCCCTTAGACATTCTGGCCTAATTTGCTGAAGATCACATGCCTTATGTCAGGCACTATTGTTCCTTGGCACCACACTGATTATATGCACATTTTTTTCTTCAGATATATAATTGTCTCAAAGTAGGCCAATGGGTAGAGCTCCATGAGCCCTTCATCACGCAGTGGCACAACGGGGAATCTTCAATGTCTATGGATGTAGACATAGCTATGGCCAGTGAGGGAGAGATTCACCAATGCCAGTGGGTATTAATGCCCATTGCGCCAGGAATATCATTCAGAATTGCCAGCTCTGCCTGA
Source organism: Calotriton arnoldi (assembly GCA_963921515.1). NCBI lineage: Eukaryota > Metazoa > Chordata > Amphibia > Caudata > Salamandridae > Calotriton > Calotriton arnoldi. The sequence continues at coordinate 1,471,366 of CAWUFW010004628.1, read as the reverse complement.
AATACAGAGCCATTAGTTTTATCCATGGTGTCCATAACTGCAGAGCAGAAATGGTCAAGGTTTGCATCTTTTCAGAAGATGTGCAGTAGGAGACAGTACAGCTAGTTACACCTATAGCATTTAGAGGTCTGAATTAGGCCATCTAATATATTCTGTGGCATCTACTGTACCAGTTTTGTATTATATAAAATTAGAATGTAAGCCTTGCCTTCCTAAGACATTTATCTTCATCTGCTAAAAAGGCAGATCTCTTTTCCGCAATAATGCCCATGGACGGGTGTTTTGCTGATATCAGCATGTATTCGCCTCAGTATATACATAGTAAGTCCCAATATGCCAGAAAATACCTCTTTGTTTTAATAAAAGGTATTTAGATAGGAGAAAAGAGGTGACTCAGCAGTCACTACAAATGTTTGCACCATAGAACTGTGGAAGCAATGGGTCAATTGGTAGTAGAGCCACAGCAGATGACTGTATAAGGCAAATTCATCGCAAAGAACTGAACATTGTTTCAGTGTTCCTTCATAGGAGATTAGTCCTACATTTGTTCTACATGCAAAGCCCCATTCTCTCCACTGGACACAGCGGCCAACCCTGGCACTGTGAATGCCACCTTCTTCACTGTTCCTTCCAACTTTTAAGGCCCTTCCTCTTTTTCAATAACCTTTGTTGTCAGCGCATACAATAGATTTCAAATGCTTCAACCTTATTTTCATTTTATTGTTCTTTTTATGGAGGGCCACCGGCGATGCCTCGAGTGCCTTCTTATATTTGGACAATCCTGCCCTCTTTGACAGTTCGCTATTTGAACTGTCTCCCCTTCCAGATCGCTGGAGAAGAAAAAGCTCTTAAAAAGTGGAGTGGAGCTGTTGATCTCTTTGTATGGTGTCCCACTTGCTACAGTGTATGTCCCACCGTCTTTCCTCACCACTGCCTTAAGTGAAACTCTTGTTCTCTGCATTGTGGGTCAGTTTGAAGTATGCTGATGAGGCAATGAAAGAACCAGCTTCCCACAGCTAATATGTCTAGGAGCAGGTTTCCTTTATTGTTTTCTGGGGTCACTGATGTGCTTCCTTTTACCTCTGTCCTACTCATGCCACACATTCTAACTCATCCGCAGGAGGGGGCTCCAATACTTCCTAGCAGATTTTCAGTCTTAAAACCCAGTGAAACCAATAGTATGACCAGGTTAAATAGGTTTGCTTCAGCTTTTCTGGCAAAGCTAGGTTTTGTATTTTCCCACATTGTCTGCTGTTTCATTTCTTCTCTTCTCTGTTCCTATCATTTTTATGCCTTTCTCCTCTGCTTTTCCTTATGTCGCCTCATGTGTGTGGGGGCTGGTAAAATGCTTTACAGTAGAACAATCTTGAAGGATGGAGGTGCTATTCACATATATCAGTGCACAATACCTGGCCAACAGAAACAGAAGGCAGAGGAGCAATACTAGAGTGAGCAAATGTTTGGACATGCACCCAAAAGAAAGTTTTATTCATCAGGGCTGTTCACAATCTTGCCCAGTTGTGAATCTGCCCATGGATTGCACAATTATCCACCACAGATTTCTTAAACCCAATTTACATGCTGTGATTACCAGGTCTAGAAATGACACTTCACTATATGGGGTGTTGTGCTCAAGAATGCCTTGGCCAACGAGTAAGCATTTTACCATGTGCTCATCACCCAGAAAGATGAGCCGGCACAGCTGCAACATCTAATTTTCTTCTGGCTACCATTACATTTGTTTATAGAGCAAGTGTTATTTACAATTGTTAGAAATGGGGGTCTCTAGTTGGCAGAGGTAGGTACCTTTGTCCAAATAGGGACCCTTGCTTCAACTCAGGGTAAGGGGGATACACACTTTAGATAACTCCTGCTCACCCGCTTGGTAGCTTGGCATGAGCAGACAGGCTTATCCCAAAGGCATTGTGTAAAGTATTTGTACCAACACTCACAGTAACAAAGTGAAAACACCACAAAAGGACACCACATCAGTTTAGAAAAATAAAGTTTCTTTATCTAAACTAAACAAGACCAAAACGACAAAAATCCAACATACACAGTTAAAAAAATGACTTTCAAAAGGTTTCAAGAACTTGTACCATAGAAAACTATGGATGTGTGACTTTTCACCAAAGTACCTGTAGTTGCGTCAAAGTTCACCAAGCCAAACAGCCGCAGCGTCGGAAAACAAAGAGATGCGACACTCCTGAGACCCTGAGGAGGTGATGCAACAGTCCCGCTGCATGCAGAGGAAGGGTTGCGTCGATTCCGGTCTGTATGGGGAGTGATGCGTCGATTCTTCGTGCCGGTTCCGGCCCACAGGTGATGCGTCGGAAGAACTTGCCGCACAGGTGCGATGCGTGGAAATCCGGGATGCGGCGGCGGCGTTGCGCCGCACTGCGTCGGTCCTCTTCAGCCGTGATCCCTAGATGCGTCGATTCTTGCAGCGATGACAGGCGCTGCGACGGCTTTCTCAGCGGCGCTGCGATGCGTGGAAATTCTTCTCGCGCCTTGAAGATGCATCGGAAAAACAGCATCAAGAAGAGCGATGCGTCGATCTCTGTAGTTCTTTGAGTTTCTTCTCTCTTCCAGCTCCCAAACAGCAGCAACAACCTCCAGAGGCCCAAAACGGGCACAGGCACCTCAAGGCAGGTCAGAACTCAGCAGAGTTCAGGGGAGCTGGGGGTGAAGTCTTTGTGTCGCTGAGACTTCTTAACAGGAGGCCAGCTCACTTCAGGCCCTTGGAGATCTCCTTCAAGCAGGGGACACAGCACACAGCAAAGTCCTTCTCCTTTCCTTGGCAGAAACAGCAACTGCAGGCCAACCCCAGACACACAGCAAGGGCAGTACTTCTCCTCAGTCTCTCCAGCTCTTCCCCTTGGCAAAGGTTCCTCTTGATTTCCAAGAATGATCTAATTCAGGGGTTTTTAGGTCTAATACTTATATCCCAAAATGTCTTTGTTCTCTTTGTGCAAGGGGCTCAGAGCCCAGTTCAACCCAGTTCTGGGGGGCACTCTGCAAGTGCACAACAACATCCATTGTCAGTGTGAGCCTTGGCTTCAGACACACCACAGGGGGGCGGAGCCAGCATTGTGGAAGGCAGGCAACTCCTCCCACCACTCCAAATGCAGATCAGGCCTATTCAGCCTAGTGCTAACTCATCCAGACTCCTGGAGCCACTGCACCTCCCTAGCCCCTGTCACTCCAAAGCCAGACATTCAATCCACAAACAGGCAGAGGCGCACAGGATGGTTAAACAAGAAAATAGCCACTTTCTAAAAGTGGTATTTTCAAACACACAATTTAAAAACCATCTTTACTAAAAGATGTGTTATTAAATCCTGAGTTCAGGGATACCAAACTCCATTTTTCCATCGTATCCCTATCGGAAGATATGCTTGTAAAATGTTACAAAGCATTCCCCATTCTGTCCTATGGGGCAAGATAGCCTTTCAATAGTGAAAAACAAAATTGGCAGTATTTAACTATCAGGACATTTTACACACACCAGTACATGTCCTACCTTTCACATACACTGCACCCTGCCCAGGGGGGTACCTTGCGCCTACAATAGGGGTGCCCTATATGTAAGAAAAGGGAAGGTTAGGGCCTGGCAAGTGGGTGCACTTGCTAAGTCGACATGGCAGTTAACAAACTGCGCACAGGCGCAGCGGTGGCAGGCCTGAGACATCTTTTCAGAGCTACTCATGTGGGTGGCACAGTCAGTGCTGCAAGCCCACTTGTTGCATTTTATTTACCAGCCCTGACACACTCAGTGCACTTTACTAGGGACCTACTGGTAAAACAAATATGCCAATCAGGGAGAACCAATCACAATAACAATTTACACAGAGAGCATATGCACTTTAGCACTGATCAGCAGTGGTAAAGTGCCCAGAGTCCTATAGCCAACAACAACAGGTCAGGAAAAAATAGGAGGAAGAAGCAAAAAGTTTGGGGATAACCCTGCAAAAAGGGCCATTTCCAACAACTATGTTTAGAAATGAGAGACGTGCTTTTATGTTTTGCTATCAATAGTTATAAAGCACAAGTTATCAACGTTTCTTGATGCTGTAGAGGGAAGATAAATGCACCATGTGAGGGGGATAGCTGCAAGCTGAAATTCATTTTTTTGACTAAATGTTTTCAATTTATTGCAAAAAGCTACTTATAGGATAGGAAATGGATTTCTCGGAAATTCTGGATTGTTTCACTCTTTTGCAATAACAAGAGCAAAAGCCCTGTCCTCAAAAGAAGCAGAGTTTTTCTTGGTAATAGTAAATAGTTGAGGCATAAATGGCTGAAATTTAGATGCTGTAGAGGAAGAAGTGCATATTGAGCAGTGTACCAGTACCTGGGTCTTCAACTATACTTTTTATCTTGATGGAGAGCCAATGGAAGTATCTCAACATGTGTTTGATGTGATCGCTGCATCTGGTGTGGGTGACAAATCTGGCCACACCATTTTGCATGTCTAGTAAGCCAAGATTGATGGATTGTTGTGATGACAAGACTATAACAAAAGGCACCAACAGCAGCAGGGAAATCTTTGTCTTCCTCAAAGATTTCACTGTGCATCCTGGCACATCCAGCAAATTCACCTCCTTGCAAGGCTTTTGAAGTCGGCTCTCAGAATTCTTCTGTAACAAAATCACCTCATACATACCAACTTAACCGGACCCCGTCACTGTCAAAATTCAACTTCCCCTCACAACCAAAGAATGAGCCCTGACCTTGTGGTCCACTATCACTACCATTGAAACCACTGCTAGCATGAAGACCATCCACTCAAGGGCACCATCTGACCCTTGGCCCACCTTCGCCTTCACCAAATGATTCCTACTGATTAGCGAATCAATAACACCCAACCTCAACATTTCTATTGACTCATCTGTAAACTCATCTGCAAAGTGCCTCAAGGTTAATTGTTCAGCTCATCTTCTTCAAAGCATACATGATCCCTCTGGCCAATGTCATCCACGCACATGACATGAACATCCTCTAAGACGCTGAAGACACGCAACTCATAATGTCCCTCTTGAACAGGACCCTCAACACAAGAAACAAATTAATCACTTGCATGACTGAAATGACTAATTGGAGGAAAGCCAAATGTCTCAAGCTCAATAGTGACAAGAAAGAAGTAGTGATCTTCGGCAAGAACATCTCGCCATGGGGCTCCAACTGGTGGCCGGCTGAACTCTGATCCACACCCAGCTCCCATGACAGGAACCTCAGAAATATCAATGGCAAACTGGACATGACTGCACATGTCAACTCCATCACTGCATCCTGCTACCACACCCTGAAGATGCTGAGGAAAATCTTCAAATGGCTACCATGCAAAACAAGAAAAACAATGACTCAAGGCCTTGTCAGCAGCAAGAGGGACTACTTGAACACCCTCTATGCCGGGATCACCAAGCATCTCATGAGGAGACTACAAATCTTCTGGAACATGGCAGCCATAATTATATTCAACCTCCCACACAGAATTTCCATCGCACCACACCTCAGCGAGGAACACTGACTCCTGATAAACAAACACACTCATTCAAACTCCTCACACTCACATTTAAGGCACTACACAACATAGGTTCCACCTACCTGAACAGTTGCTTCTCCTTCCACTAACCACCCAGACACCTCTGATCCACAGGACTCCTACATGCACTTTCCCAGACAAGTGACATGAATCAAATATTTCCTCAGTGTGTACCCTTGTCGTTAAGCAGTTTGAGCCAAAATATTGTAGGCAGACTGAGGGTTTCCACCATGGACCTCTCTAGTAACAGCTCTGCTAACTCTCTCCATCCTGATCTCACCAAATTTTGTTGAATGATTTAACTCACTCTAACTTCAAATTGAACATGACTAACACTATCACTTTGGTTATATTCTCCTACATAATTGGTGACCTAACCATGGTTATGAACCAAATTTTTCTCACCCATTGATAAACTCAATAGCTTTCCACAATTAGTGTCCCAGCAATCAGATGTGCATCTACCAACCTCTGGGAGGTAATAATACCTCAATTGAGAGATGCATGGAGCATGGTATTAATCAATTGATTATCTCCTATTCTAACATTTTCCTTGGAATCTTCAATCTTCGTTGGGAGGGCTAGCAACATAATCGTTAATTTGCTGAACCCATTACATTCTGACAACAAGCTTCTCCATCACTGCCACACACACCCACATATAGTAGGTTTTATAATTAAACCTGATCATTTATAAGGTTTTCTGACTGGTTATTGATGACCCCATCCTTGTGGATTAATCTCACCACTTACAGACCTCTTTCACATCAGAGTTTGCAGACTGTAAAACATTTGGCTAACCAAAAAGGGATTTACTCCTTGATAAGTAGAAGACTCACGAATATCCCTCCTATTGGCCCTAACTGAGGTGATTATGTCTCTACTGTCAATTATAATTGTGGTATAGGGGTCCTTCCTGATGATTGCGCTTTTGTGAAATACAAAAGAAAAGTGAAATCCCCTGCTCTAAGGTTCTGAGTCAGAACAGGATATTAAAGGAATGAAGATCTCTAAGTAAGTTGAAGATTAAACAGAGTCAATATTTCATGAATAACAGTTTTTAATAGACACAATCTTTCATGCCAAAAGAAAGACAGCTCTGACACCTAGTAGTCGAGTGGAAGTACTGCAGTATCACCTCATGTATTGAACAAACCACAACAGGCATATTGACCAACATTTTCTTGCACAGTATCTTTTAACTCAACCTGCTCACAGAAATGTATTATTTGTCTATCTAACTCTAAATGGCACACTAGCCTATGATCTCCATATTCTCCGTCAAGAAACCTATAATTTTTTAATAATCGTGCCTAAAATCACCAGACCTCCTTTGCTCTTTTTGCAGTTAGCTTGAGGCATGCGTACCTGGGAGTCCATCACATTCCTATTTTGATCCCCTTCTTTCTCTGATACCACGATGTTCTACATTAGTGTTTATATTGTGATACATGAAATCTGAGCTCCGTATATAATTCTAATATCATTCTACATATATCTGTCATCCTTCCTGTAGCAACCACCAGGCATACTGTTTGAAAATCCATTGCACATCAGTCTTTACATTTCGATTACCCTACTACACTAAGCTATACTACTAAGAACCTATGTTTTAAAGCAGACTGTCTGAGCTCCATGCATATCACCTCTCCACCTCCCAAGCTGAGACACCAAACTGCTTACAATCTCCAGTAGCCCACTTAATCAAAGCATTCTCTTCAGAAAATGAGCTCATTTCCAAGCTAGATTTGGTCAATGACACCTGCTTCAAAATATGCATTAACATGCTACCACCCACAACTCATACTATTCTATTTCAGTTATCAGAAACTAAAATTAAACACAGCACAACCTCTGAAATTCATTACCTTCAAAACCATCATTCGAATCTGGACCATTTATCCTAGACTTTTCCTTATAAATTAAATCCACCATCCTTCTCTTTTACATGCTTTTAAAAACCATGTCAGGAAATATACACTACACTGAAGGCTTTGTAAGAATTCCCTAACCTGACTTCCAGGTCCAACAAGACAATATATATATTTACTAAAAAAACAAAGATTGCATGATGTTATAGTTAGGTTCAGATGTTACACATATAAAACCATAGAAACTCAGCAGTTATAGTTATAGATATCTCAAGAAACTATAACGCGTGCCCTAAGGTAACTATAATTTGAGCCCCTGCCATGCAAACCTTTCTCCTCAATAATTTTATTGCAAATGTTGCGGTGATATTAGCAATGATGTCATAGAAGATGTCACGACTGATGTAATATGTGGGGTAACTAGCAGTGCATGACGAGGGCCAACCCCCCACATGCAGCCAACCCGCAGACTCCCTCCTGGGCCACTTTTGCCCTGCAGACCTCATCCCCCAGGGCCTAGCACATTATTTAATGGGAGGGCTCCATGGGCCCACTCCCCAGGCTGCCTTTGGCCCCAGGGATCTCATGCCCAGGGGCATGGCAACGTATTTCAGGGGAGTGGGGCATGAGGCCCCCCTCCCCAGGTTGATTTCGGCCCCGGGAACCCCACCCCTTGGGGCCTGGCACCATATTTAATGGGAAGCCCGGGTACTCTGCCCCTCTCCCTGGGTCGATTTTGGTCCCAGGCACCCCATCCCCCGAGGCCCAGCACATTTTGTGGGGAAGGGGGCATGTGACTTTCTCATCAGGCTGTTTTTGGCCACAGGGACCCCATCCCTGGGGCCCATCAATATAGTTAGGGAAACAATCGGAACACTGTGGCCTCTGCAACGCATATTCCGACTATGCAAATGCTACCACCCTTCCCTTAACCATGCATATGCCTTAACCGCGCATATGTGTGGTTAAGGCAGTGCGCGGTCTAATTGCTGCTCTGCGGAAGCAGGAAGATGCCACCAAGAAAGCCAGAGGACGCGGTGAGGTAAGTGGGGCTGAAGCTGGGGCGAAGGCTGGGTTTGTATGGGTTGGGGGGTCGGGGTAGCTATCAGGGCGGGGGAGTAGGTATAGTTTTCAGGGTGGGGTAGTAGGGTAGTTTTCAGGGCTGGGGTTTGGGGTAGTTTTCAGGGCTGGGCTGGTGGGGGGTCGGGTAGTTTTTAGGGCTGGTGGGTTGTCGGGTAATTTATTTTAATTAGGGGTTAGGGTTTTAGGCCTAAGGGCCTTCGAAGGGGTTAGGGTGATTTTAAGGACAGCATGGGGGTGTAGGGGGTCAGGGTAGTGTATGTAAAGGGGCAGGGTTTTAGGCCTCAGGGTAGGGGGAGGGGAATGGGTAATTGGGGTAGTTTTAAAAGCTATGGGGAGGGCAGGGTAGTTTTTAGGGCTTGGGGTAGTTTTTTTAAATTAGGGGTTAGGGTTTTAGGCTTATGGGCATTGGAAGGGTTTGGGGTAGGTTTAGGGACAGCGTGGGGGGTTGGAGGGGGTCAGAGCGGGAAGGTTTTGGGCCTCAGGGCAGGGGGTCCAGTAGGGGGTTTGTAGCTTTGGGCAGGGGGCGGGGTGTCAGAGTAGTGGCAACCTTAACCACAAATACCCCTCTGCCATTCATGCCTTTACCGCAAAATTACATGGTAAAGGCATGCGTGGTAAAGGAATGAGTGGTTAAGACTCATTCATGGTTTGGGCTGTGTGGTAGAGGCATGCATGGTTTAGCCATGCGTGCCTCTATTATACAACCCTTTATTTATGGGGGAGGGGGTATGCAGCCCCCCTCCCCGGGCCAATTTCAGCCTGGAGGACATCATCTCCCAGGGCCCGGCCAGCAAAGGTTGAGTGACCTGGTGCCCACCCAGGGCACCCACCACACTATGCTTGGGGGCCACTGAGGGAGCCCCAAGGCCCCATAGCCGCAGCTGGCTCATCGCCTCCAGTGTGAGCTGGCATCACTCCCACACCGCATAGAGCAGCTAAAAATGCTGCTAACAGCTGGACCAACCTTTTAATCTTTTTCCCTGTCAGCTTCACTGTGGGCAGGGAAATAGATGAAAAGTCCACTCCCAAAGGGCAGGAGCATTTTTCATGCAAACATCCCCTCCTGTTACCTCCAGTAAGTCCCACACAGCGGGATTGCTAATAGGTCTTCGTAAGCCGCGACCCCTTTCTCCACCACTCTGCAAACGAGCCTCCTGGCACACTACTGGTTGGGGAATGAGGTCCTCTTGGATGCTGAGGGACCTTGGGGGCCAAGAAGGCCCCCTGCTACCTCTTGTAAATCCTACACAGTGAGGTGCCTGAGAACTGATCGGAGACCCCACCCCCTTTCTCCAGCACTCTTCAAACATGATTACTACTTAAGAAACCATATAATTTAAATGAAAGCAACAAAGGTTACAGGGACGTTATAGTTAGGAATTAGCATTTAAAAAACCTTTGAAATTCACAGAAAAAAACAAGGGTTACAGGGACGTTATAGTTAGGAAATGGAATAAAAAAAACTTTGAAATTCACTGAAAAAACAAAAGGTTACTGGGACGTTATTGTTATCGCAAGTTTCACTCATACAAAACCAGTGAAATTCAGCCATTATAATTAGCTGAGCTACATATAACTTGCGCCCCTGCAATGCCCTGCTTATGACCTCACATATTACATCACTCATGACATGGTCAGTGACACCACTGATGACATCTCAAATGAAATCATTGATGACATCACTGATGACATCATCCAAAAATCACTACAGCACCCACTCATACCCCCATAGAACCTTTTATACACCCACTCACACTCTCACACAACCATTCACAAACCCATTCACAGACCTATACCAGTATTTACATACCCACTCACTGATTCATAGATCTACACACATCCACTCACTCACCCATACAGCCACTCATACACCCACTCACTCACTAATACAGCCACTGACATATCAACTCATACACCCATGCAGCCACTCACACAGAGTCAATCACCCTTAGAGCTAGTCACACACTTACTCACTCACTGATACAGTCAATCACACACCCACTTACTCACCCACACAGCTACACACACACCTACTTACTTACTCATACAGATACTAACATGAACTCACTCAGCTATATAGTCACTCATATACCCCACCACTCACATATACTGTCTTTTACAATTCAATTCAATTCAATTCGTTCTTTATTCGGATAAAAGATATCCATAAAAGTACAGAATAAAATACCAGCACAAATATGCATTAAAAACAATGACAATCGACATACATAAAAACAATGAACGCATAGCTAAAAGCAATAGGCACACAAAAAACATATACATAGTGCAAAAATCGATACGGCAAATTCATCATAAACTTGTAATTTAGTTAAGACCAATAACAATGATATTTCTAAAAACAGTGTGAATCATAAAATGTAGCAGCATAATGTAATAAAGTGCAGACAATTTAACTTATACAGTACCCATAGAGGCACGGGATCGAACAGCCAGTCTTAAAAAGGTACTAACACGAAGGGTTACATTTTCCCCATTAAGCGTAACAATATCCCTGTGGGCCGCCTTAAAATCAGTAATGGCCGAAGCCTTAAAAAAGGGAATCAGCAGCTGTTTACTATATATTTGGTAGAAGTTACAAAAAACAGAAAGTGTAACATGGATTGATTACCGCGGTTTCCACAGGGGCAAGGCATTTGCTCAAGATTGATATTAAAGCCCAAGGGGAAGCACAGTAGGTATTTGAAGGTGCCAGCCCTAAGGCGAAAGAGCAAGCTTCGTTCCCAGCGGTTGGTCACTTTTAAGAGATAACTAGCTGGGAATTTTGTAGGGGGCTGTCAACTTCCACCATAGTTATATACCGGGCGACTGAGGATTTCAAAATGTCTTGCTTATATCTCAAGTCGCCGTAATACTCATACAAAGACTTCTGGATAATCTTTTTGTTAATGCCTGCCATGGTGCTTGGGTTTGTGAAAATATGCAACAAGTTTACAGTGGACAGGCTATCCTTAACGGCCGCCAACCATGGTATGTCACAGCCCTTGTTACATTTAAGACAGTCAACTATGATTTCTCTAGTTAACGTGGCTGCTGGATTTTGCCATACTTTTATCCAGAAAATGGCTGGGCGGGTCCTAATATAATCCTCTATATAGGACAGTTTTAACTCATGGTGGCAGACAAAGGATGAAGAACAGATCGGTGCCCCCAGAACTCTCCGACAGAATCTATTTTCTTCTACCTGGATACTGTTGCAATTCACGTGGCCCCAAACTTCAGCTCCATATGTTGCAGTAGGTAAGCACTGAGTTTTGTATATTTTCAATAGAGATAACACTACCTCAGTTCTTCTAGGTTGGGGAAGGCACAGGATCGAATTAACGGCCTTTAAAAACTTGCTCCGGCTATATGCCAAATGAGCAGCCCAAGAGCCAGTATCTGCAAAAACCAAACCCAAATATGGAAAAGTGCGTGTGCATAACAGTTTTTCAGAACCAGAGGTAATTACATTAACATGGTGTTTTTCGGCCACAACTCATTAAAAATGATTTTTTAAAATTTGTACAAAGATCCAGCTTATTCATAAAATCAACAAAACCCTCAACTAAAATGCGCAGAGCGTTAGGTGTGCAGCCCATTAGGACCGCATCATCCGCATATAATAGGGCAGGTAATTTATTACCGTTGATCATCGGGACGTCCATAGTCAGTGTAGACAACTCATTATGCAGCTCATTAATGTATAGAATAAAAAGCAGAGGGAGCCAGCACGCAGCCCTGCCTGACCCCTCTGCCAATAATAATATTCTCTGAGACTGCCCCATCCCTACTGATCCTCACCTTTGCCCCCAGGTCCCTATGTAAATAAGCCAAAAAGTGCACTAAGGCCTCATCCAGCCCATATTTTAAAAGACATAACCATAGGCCTGATCAGTTTACAAAATCAAATGCTGAGGTGAGGTCCATGAAAGCTAGGTAGATGGGAGACTTCCAAGCTATTGTGTACTTGCCAACTATCAAATGTAGATTGAGGCATTGCTCTACCGTTCCCAATTTACTTCTAAAACCTAACTGACATTTATTTAAAATACTTTCATCCTCAGCCCAATTCCTGATTTTGTTGAATAACACCCGCCCAAGTATCTTAAGTGTATTATTGATCAAAGAGATCGGTCTATAACAACTGGGGTTGGACCTGTCCCCTTTTTGAAAATTGGGACTATGATACTGGTCGACCATGTGCTGGGGATCTGGGAGTTTTTACATACCTAGTTACTCACCCTCATACCACTGACACATCCACTCACTCACGACACAGCCATACACACACTCACTTACCCATACACCCCCTCACACATGCACTCACTAACCCATACAGCCACTGACTCACCCACTCACTCTTCCATAAGGCAGTCACACACCCCATCACCCACCCACACAGACACTCAGACACCCATACAGGTACTCAGACAATGAATCGCTCAAAATACAACCACTCACATACCCACTCACATACCCATACAGCCACTTAGACACCAACTGATACAGACATTCACACAACCAGTCACTCACCCATACATTCACTGAGACACCTAATCACTCACATATACAGTCAGTCACACACCCCCTGAATCCTCCATGCAGGCACTCATACACCCACTGATTCACCAATAAACCATGGTATATATATATATATATATGTATCACTCATAAACTTTTTAAAAACAGTCACAGTCACTGGATGATTTCATCAGTGATGTCATTTGGGATGTTATCAGTGATGTCATCAGTGATGTCACTGACCATGTCATGAGGGATGTAATATGTGAGGTCATAAGCAGCGCATTGCGGGGGCGCAATTTATAGTTAGCTCAGCTAACCATAACAGCTGAATTTCACTGGTTTTGTATGAGTGAAACTTGAGCTAACTATAACGTCCCTGTAACCTTTTTTTTTTAGTGAATAATTCTATATAGAGGCTGGGATCAGCCGAAATGCATCAGGACAGACATCGCGCTGTGCAAAAATAAATAAACTATTTCTGCTTACCAGGAGTGCCTACATTTGCTCTTCTTGTGAGAGTTGTTTGGGATATATATATATTAAGAAATAAACACACGATTTCACTCAGGAATCAGGCTCTGCACTTCTCTACTTTGGATTAATGTGACAGGATCTCCATTCCTGTTCTAAGCAGAAGCAGCCCTGCAGGGTTGGGGGCCCCCATGATGGATTTGTGCTGCAATATGGTGACATATTTTCAGGGGCATGACCCGCTGACCCCGTTCCAGACTAAATGGATTGGACTGGAATTTCTGGATACTGGATGAGAAAGGGAGAAGGGAGAGGGAACGACCTCTCTTGGACAATTCCGGATTTTTAGCGTGACAAGTCATTGTGCTATTTTAAATCTACATGCACATGGGCACTTTTATTTGATAGAAACAAGATGCATCGATAATAGTGTATTACTTACTGTGGTGATTCAGATGCAACTTAGCAGGATTAACATGGCACCGCATGTATGGACACTCAAATGACAGCACTGATGTATCTTGGGACTTGTAGGAAGATGACATCAACCACGTGGGATATGGACTAAAGCACTCTCCCGTGATTGCAATTGTACTCACCTGTGACCTAGGCCTAATGGCCGAAACGCGTATGGATAAGAGGACATAAGGTTGCAGCCACTTTCACTTGAGAAATAAACGCACAATTTCACTCCGGAATCAGGCTTTGCACTTCTCTTCTTTGGAGATATATATATATATATATACATATATATATATATATATATATATATATATATATATATATATATATATATATATATATATATATATATATATATATATATATATTAACAACAACAAACCCAACGCGGTCCCAATCAATTGAACCAGAGTCTCCACGGCACAGAGGGAATCCACAATTAATTTCTTCGAGGTATTTTTATTTTCTTCTTCTTTTCAAAACCATTAGTGCAAACGTGCAAGGACGGTCAACGCGTTTCGGCGAATGCCTTCAACTGGACCATAGAGTCCAACCGTCTAAACTGTCTATTTAAAGTGACACAGTGCATGAATCCCTTGTTTGTTTCTGTTAAAAATAGACTAGACTGTTAACCCACATTTGTAAATATTTACATTGACTATTAGCTGTTGCCATTTTTTCTCTTATTTACAACTTTCAACATTGCCGGTAAAGTACCTTGGTATAAGAGGAATTTCTAACCAAGAAAGCCTGTTAAAAACATGATAAAAAACATGATAAAAACCAACTGCATCGGGAAAAGAGGTGAGCAGGGAGTGTGGCAGGGGAGTGCTAAAAATGGGCGAGAAAATTTCATCAAATGGATGTAAGAGGGGATATAAGAGGGGATATAGAACCACCATTAGGTACATATTAAAAACATATTACAAAGAACATGACCATTAGAATTCTGTAAAGTACATTTTTGAAAGAAGGTCAAAATTCAATATGTTTTAAAAGACAAGGTGGATAGGAAGTAGAGTAAAAAGGGGGGCACATTAAGACAATAAGAAGAATAAAAGGGTAAAAGCTCAACATGCCTTATTAATATAAGGAACCCCCTTATGAGTCATGGAGAATATAGAGAGGAGGAAAGTGACATATGCATTGTGCAAAATACAATGTGCAAAAATAGTCGTACAAGGTTAAATTCCCAACTATTTACTCCACAAATCTTAGTCCATCTAAGATGGATTTCAGATTTAAGGAAATAAAGTGACGAGTGCATTTGTGCAAATATATTGTGCAAAAATCATTTTCCTAACATCTTTCTCCATGAACCTTAGTATCTCTCATTATGGTCATAACTGTTCCATACTACCACATGTGCTATACGTGTCCCATTGCTCTTTTTCATCTCTTCTGTTACTTATCTCTAAAGTCCCCAAACTCCATCTGTTTCCATAATGCACCATCTCACAATTCCTGCTCCTTGATTCATATTGTGGTTATATCTTTACTGAATAATACACTGTCCCATAATTCTCCAAGGGTCCATTAACATAGTGTTCTTCCTTCTTTATTCTCATAATTATCGATTAATCTCATATTGTTACAGATGAACATGCAACTCAGCATCCAAATTGTGCCCAAATGGATTTTCCGTTCCAAGTGCTAAAATGAACCTCGATTCTGCTCTTCTTAGGTCGAGGGTTCTATCCCCTCCTCTTTCATCTTGTTTTATCATTTTAGCTCCGAAGTATTTTAGTTCTAGATTATTACTCGAATGTTTTTCTGAAAAGTGCTTTGCCATTGGGTATGAAAGATCTTTGTTTTTTATAGCCCTCAGATGCTGCAATATACGTAATTTTAATTTGTTAATGGTGCTCCCTACATAGAGTTTTTTACATGGACATTCTAAAACATATACCACATACTTGGATTCGCATGTGATATGTTCAGTGATTCTCTCCCTCTTTCCATTTTGCAGTTGATACGACTGTGTGTTATATCCATGTTCACAGGCCTTACATTTGGAACATTTCCAAAAACCAGGTGTTGTTAGCCAAGTAATTTTTCCTTTTTCCTTATTTGATACTTCCAGGTGACTATGTGTTAAAAGATCACCCAATGAGGCCGTCTTTCTATATGTGATCTTTGGAGTTGATGGTAGTGTCTTTTTCAATGATTCATCAAGCATCAAGATGCTCCAATGTTTTTTTATGATGTTTCTTAAGCTCTTATTTTCCACATTGAAGTCTAAGATTAGGCGGGTTACATCTTCTTCTTCCGGTCGCTCATGTTTTGCCAATAATTCAGATCTCATTCTTCCTGTTGTTTTGATCTTGGCACTTTCAATGACACTCGATGGATAATTCCTAGCCAGGAATCTAGTACTGGTTTCATCTAGATGTTGCTCGATATCAATGGCTTCAGAGCAATTCCTCTTTACGCGAAGCATCTCTCCATATGGAATACTCCACTTCAGATGTTGAGGATGTCCGCTATTCGCATGGAGGATGCTATTAGTGGCAGTTGGTTTCCTATAAATTCTTGTACAGAGCTTCTGTTTTTGTACAAATACTTCCACATCCAAATATGTCACTTGTATTTTGCTGCACATCGATGTGAAGGATAGATTATAATCATTTCGATCCAAACTTTGAATGAATTCATCAAGACCGGACGAGTCTCCTTCCCATATCACGAATAGATCATCGATATATCTCATCCAGGTCTTGATATTCAATTTGTGCCTGCTCTGTAATATACCTTCCTCCCACACTGCCATAAATAGATTCGCATAAGTTGGAGCAAATGATGTCCCCATTGCTGTGCCTTGTCTTTGGAGAAATATCTCCCCATTGAAAAGAAAAACATTGTGCGTTAGGCAGTAACTCAGCATTTCCATAATCATCTCAGAGTGTTCCAAGAAACTCAATGATCTTGTCTTCAGAAACCTTCTGACCGCTGTTAGGCCATCTTCATGGAGAATTGATGTATATAACGAATTTACATCTATTGTAATCATGGTCTGATGATTATTCCAATTAATGTCTCGTATTCTGTTTAGAAAAGCTGTTGTGTCCTTCAAATACGAGGGAAGGGTTGTCACAAATTCCATTAAGAACACATCTATGTAGTGGGAAGTCTTCTCCAATAGAGAGCCCATAGAACTCACTATGGGCCTGTCCGGGGGATTAGTGAGTGACTTGTGCACCTTAGGCAGAAAGTATATAGTTGATGTTATTGGATTCTCCACCTTAAGATACATATACTCTTCAAAGTCTATTAATCCCCTTTCTTTCCAAGTTAACAATTGCACATGGTATTCTTTAGTCCATTGCTCCATTGGATTCTTCTCCAGTCTTTGATAATGTTCTTGTTTCCTCAATTGCCTGTAAGCCTCAGAGATATATTGTTCACGATCCTGAATGACAATATTTCCACCTTTATCGGCGGCTTTTATAACAATTGCCTTGATTTTCCCTTAAATCTTTCAATGCCTTTTGTTCGTTCGGTGTCAAGTTCCATGACCTTTTATTATTTCTTTTTTTCATGGACAATTGATTTATCTCTTCCACGACAATTTCTTGAAACAGGTCAATTTTATTGCCTGGTGGTAACTGTGGGCAGAATTTGGACTGGGATCTTAGTCCACTTTCTCCACCTTTGTATGTGATAATGCCTTCTTTCTGACAAACAGCTATGTCATTTTCAAATGTTGGAGTAGAGGATAAGTCAGTGTCTAAAGTGTTTGACCCCAGATTTGACAAGGTTCTTAAAGTTGGTAAGTCATTTTGGTTTAGTGGGCAAATTTCCATTGATGTTAAGTTTGTACCTCCTATTCTGGCAGGTTTTTCCTCAAAATATTTCTTTAATTTTGCTTTACGACAGAATTTATAGAGATCAATACGAAAGTTTGGAATGTCCATACTGGAATTAGGACAGAAGGTGAGTCCTTTATTCAGGAGGCTTATATGGTCAGCGTTTAAGATCTTCCTAGAGATGTTTATCACCAGATCTTTTTGGTGTGCCATCTTTTTCATTTTTGCTTTTTCTTGTCTTCTCCTTTTTTGGATCTTGCTCCTTCTCTTGCTTCGTCTGGTTGGGGTGGGTTTTGCCCTCTTCCCCTCCCCCACGTTGTCCCTCTTGATCGCCCTCGCTGTCGCGTTTCCATTTGTGCCAATCTCATTTCCCCACAAAAATCCAGTTTAGAAATATTAGTGTCTTCATCTGCAGAGCTTAAGTCAGAGCTATCATTTGTGCCCTGAGTATCATGACTGATACATCTGTCCATTGCTGCTCTGTTCCTCAGGGAATCATATTTCCTCGCAAATGTATATATCCGACCATTGGCATAGTCAATGCGGTCGCGATTAAATTTGCTGGCCTTCCTTTTCTCCACATCAATTTCATGTTTGAGGATCTTCTTTTCCATCATCTCCAACAGATCCTTTTTCTCATCATTGTTTGGGAACTTCTCCAGTTCCCCCTCCAGATCTTTGATTTTTTCCAATATTCCTTCAAGTTTCCGTTCTGCATGTATAATTAATGTCCTCATAAGTTTCATTGAGCATTCATTTGTATCCATTTGCCACTGCTTAATCAGGTCCATATCCAAATCATTCAATGTGGGCATAATTAAAATTCGCAGGCCCCTAGGCACCCTCTTGAATTCAATATATTTTTCTAGCGTGGTCTTCTCCCACCATTTATTAATCTCTACAATTTTGGCTTGTTGTAATTCTTTGATAAGGTTCTGGATCGTTTTTCTCCTTCCTTCTGAATACATGCTCCCGGAGATCTGTGAATCCTTAGTCACCATGTTGTCATCAAGTAATTCGTTGGCTCTCTGTGCTCGGCTAGAACTTCTTTCAGCCATATCTTTTAATGTGTTCTTCAATTGCTGGGGTTAATTACTTCTATTAGCAGTTTGCACTCGGTTTGTTTTATTTTTGCTTTTATTTCCTTTCTTCCCGAAATAAATAACCTCTTAAGTGATTTCCTCTCCTTAGTACACTTATTATTTAAAAGTATATATATATGAAGATACAAAGTCCTGGATTACCTCTCCTGGTAACGAAAAAACAGGTACGGACCACAGATGTGGAAATTCAATTAAAGTGCTTTATTGCAATTTTCAGCATGACGCGTTTCGGCCGCGCTACTACGGCCTTGATCACATAACGCACCGGAACCAAAACTATCATTTTATAGTGATACACATCCCATTCCGGTTACAACCCCTGGGCTTTTAATGAAGCTAGTAAACATACTGCAATGTTATAACCAGCTCATTGGGCTCCCTCTATCGTAATGAAACTATGTGAAACTGGAAGTTTAAGCACATCATTACATTTGATACGATCAAATAGATTTAACATATCATAAATAGCACATAATTGCTAACGATAAAAACCAAGTGGTTAAAAAACCTATTGCATGACCTATCAACATGGGGACCAAAGCTGACAATCAAATTTGCCCAAGTCAGGGTGTACACCGGAACAACCATATAAAGTGCAGGTGCAAAAATCTATAAAAACAGTGTTATCTGATCTAATTTGATATTACCATCATATCAATTACCAGATGAATAATTTAAAAACCGGGAAATGGGAAGGGAAGGGGGGAAGAAAAATGGGAAGGAAGGCAAATGGCTGATGCAATTCCATTCATTAGTCATAAAGTGCAAGTGCAAGTTCACAAAGTCAGATGAAGACCACATAGCGGTCAACTTAACTAAATAGTATATATATGGATAAATCCATCTAATAATTTCCTCGAAACAAATCAAATACATAAATTACTCGTTGTGACTCACCTAGATCATAGTAATTACATAGATTGTCAATATAGTAAGCACATACAACGATATAGCACAAATCCAAGATAAAGCATTAAATACAATGTTTAAAATGAATAAGGTCAATAAAAAACAGCCCCAAAACCCGTCATAAAACCAGTAAAAAGTACACGCCAAACCAAGACCAAACCAACGGTTAAAATCCAGGTAAAAACGAGACCCAAACCAGTCCTAAAAACAGGCCCAAAAGCCGCCTCTCTAAAAACCACACTCAAATAAAACATTGTAGGCAGAAATAAACCAACACTACTGGTCCTTCACTCAGTTCACAGAAAGTTATGGAGATCTTCCCCTGTGTTGAGACCCTTCGGGATCCTCGTGTCAAGTAAAACAATGTAATGAGATTCTAGTTGTCTGAGTTTCCTCTCCCTATTGCCACCTCTAGGATCTTTAGGCACTGAATCAATTACAAAGTAGCTCAAATCATTCAAATTATTTTTATGCACAAGTTTGAAATGACGGGCCACAGGATAACTTTGATCACAGTTCACAATAGCGCGTAAATGTTGCAGTATACGATTAAATACCTGCAACTTGGTACTGCCAATTTATTTTAAATTGCAAGTACATTCTAGTACATGCACTGCAAATTCCGTGCGACAAGTGAACCAACCTTTGATTTTAACAGGAGTTAAGTCAAAAGCAATCTGATATTCAGTTTTGTTACTGCCAAATTTACATGCCCGACAAGAACTGCACTTGTGGAACCCTGTTCTTTTAGACAGCCAATTACTGGAGGCAACTACCTCCGGACTAGATTTAACCAGGACATCCCTCATAGAGGGAGCCCGTCTAAAAGTGATAAGAGGGTGATCAGGTAAACACTGGGATAATGTTATATCAGTCTTAAGTAAGGGCCAATGTTTGTTAATAATACCTCTGAATTTCTTCTCCTGGTGACTATAAGTTGTTATTAGTCTTACTGGATCACAAAAAGAGAGGGGTCACTACTCCTCCTTGTTGCCCCACTATTTCTTTCCTTAATAGTGGTACCTAGACACTGTTCTCTAGTACGGCTGTTAGCTCTCAATTTGGCAATTTCTAACTCTTTAGAGTCATATCCTCGGGCAATGAATCTGTTCTGTGCTTGAGTCTGGCACTCTATAAGATCTTTTTCCGAACTAGAGATTCTCCTCATTCTTAAAAATTCCCCATATGGAATGCTTTTGATCAAGTGGCTGGGATGGGAGCTGCTGGCATGCAATACCGCATTGCCAGCTGTTGTCTTCCTGTGGAGCCTAGTCTGTAGTGTGTTATTCTCCACATATATCTCTACATCCAGAAATTGAACACATTGCTTACTGATGTCAGCAGTAAATTGAAGATTTAACTCATTATTATTAATCACTTTCACAAATTCCTTAGCTGAATCAATAGTCCCTTTCCACACTATGCACACATCATCAATAAACCGCCAGAATTCCACCACATGGTCATTATACAGCTCTCCGTGGGTGCCTCTGAGGACATGCTCCTCCCACCACCCCACGTGCAAACACGCATAACTGGGGGAAAAACATGCCCCCATCGCAACACCACGAAGCTGCTGAAAAATCTCCTTGTTAAACATGAAATAATTATTCAATAAACATAGTTTGATCATCTTTAAAATCATTTCATTATGCTGGCGATAATTCATGCTCCGGTTATCCAAAAAGTATTTAACTGCTTTTAGGCCATCCACATGATGAATACTGGTGTAAAGGGTACAAATATCCATTGCAATCAGTGCATAGTCATCTTCCCACTTAATGGTTTGTAATTTGGAAAGAAAGTGACCAGTATCCTTGACATATGAGGGAAGATCTTCCACAAATTCATGAAGAAAATAGTCCACGTATTTGGATACAGGTTCAAGGAGACTGCGCTGTGCCGAAATAATGGGTCTTCCTGGGATTGGAATTACTTTTTTATGTATCTTCGGGATGAAGTACAGAGTCGGAATAATAGGAAATTCATTCCTCAAAAAATTATATTCGTGTTTACTCAGTAATCCATCCCTTTTCCACTGACCCAATTCTTTCACCATTGTCTCTTTTATCTGTCTTATGTCATTGAAAGTCGCTTTCCTGTAGCAGGTGTTATCACTAAGATGCCGATCTGCTTCCTCCATATACAAAGTTCTGGGCCAAATCACAATATTTCCCCTTGTCTGCTTTGTTAATAATCACATTAGGGTTATTACTCAACTTACGCATGAGCTTAGAGTACTGTATTTCCATGTACTTATGTTGTTTGCGTTTGCGTAAAGTAATGCAGTTGAGGGTTTTCAGATCTTCAATCACACAATCGCTAAATGTGTCGATTGCATCTTTCGGCATTAGGGGGATAAATGTGGAGGGCGGCCGAAACGGACTGCTACATGGAAGATTAGTTCTAATGCCCATTTCATCTAAGTCTTCTTGAGTAGACCCTATCATATCCGTATCCACCCTACCTAATGCGTGCATAGTTCGTAAAATACTAGTGTCAGAGACTTGAAAATTACTAGTGGGTAGGTTAGTAATAGTGATGTTGGATGCCTGTTCTTGGGCTTTATTCAATTTAAAGTGTTTTTTAAGTTTTAATGTTCGAATAAACTTGAACACATCAATTCGGGATTGAAGATATTTGAAAGAATTTTGAGGGCAAAATGAAAGTCCCAAAGATAATAGTTGAGTTTCTGCCTTAGTTAAAGTCATGTCAGATAAATTCACCACAGTGTTGTCAGGAGTGGTTGATTGCGTGGATGATATTACCATTTCTTTCCTCTGCCCCTCTTGTTGTAGCTTCTTGCGCCTACATTTCCTCCCTTTGTTGCCTGCGCTTGTTGTTTCTTCTGCGCCTTTCTTCGGCTGTGGTCGTGGCCGTAACGCTTGCCAGCGGTCTTCTATTAAAAACCAAGTTCTTCTGAAGGTGTATACTTTGAGAGCATCTGAATCTGCGATGCATTAGACTCATTGTCCTCTGAGTCAAGGCTGCTCGCCTCTGAACTTAGGTCAGTATCTGAGACCACAATATTGGAGGCAGTTGAAATTGGAATTTCCGGAGTTTTTGACACTAGTGCTTGCCTTTTAACAGTGTCATATTTATGGGCAAACGTGAATACTCTTCCTGTCTCGTAGTCACGTTTATCTCGTGCAAATTTGAATATTTTACGATTTTTTATAACTTCTTCATGTTTAATAAGGCGCACATCAATTTCTTCTCTGCTTTTCTTAATAAAATCCTGTTGCTCATGTTGTTCCAATTGATGATTTATTCCTTCAATTTCCTTCAAGATTACATTTCGGTCAATCTCCGCATATTTTATAAGGAGGGAAACCATGTTCATAGACGCCTCTAGGTTATTAGTGGCCCATTCTTTGAGCATTAGGGATTGGGGTTCTCAAATGATGGAGCTATGAGAACCCTCAATCCTCTACGGCACTCTACCCACTTCTCTATATTTCTCCAAGGACTTCTTTTCCCACCATTTAGTAATCTCCGTTCGGAGTAATTTCTCCAATTTCTTCATTAGGGATTTAATATCATTAGTACTTGTAGTTTATTTATTATGTCCTTGCGTAAACTTTGTCTATATTAGGCACATTTAAAAATAAAGCGTCAGCCACCGCCTCCCGGTTCCGTAGCGTTTCTGCTGATGTAGTCATATTCAAATAGCAATAAAATATATGTGCACCACTGTGCTCACTGCTATCGCGTAGTGTGCTCAGCCTACTTCAGAAATCCACAATCCTTTCACCCGCCATAGTCACAATGTTCTTGAGTGTAACACAGCTTACCCCAAAGTTCCTCGGTTATCCCGCTGGTGTCCTCCGACTCCGTTGAGTCACCAAAGTTACCCTGAGTAATGCCGCGTATCTCCTCGTTGACTCTCGACTGCGGGGGCTGGCTCCAAAATACTCCTTCCGGGTTAGACTGGAATCGCATCCACGATGTCGGCCGTACAAACAGCCAGCCGCAAGTTGTAAGGAGGGTCCGTAAAGCGGAAACAGCCGTACTCCGCCCGATCGTAATGAAGATACAAAGTCCTGGATTACCTCTCCTGGTAACGAAAAACAGGTACGGACCACAGATGTGGAAATTCAATTCAAGTGCTTTATTGCAATTCTCAGCATGACGCGTTTCGGCCGCGTTACCACGGCCTTGATCACATAACGCACCGGAACCAAAACTATCATTTTATAGTGATACACATCCCATTCCGGTTACAACCCCTGGGCTTTTAATGAAGCTAGTAAACATACTGCAATGTTATAACCAGCTCATTGGGCTCCTCTATCGTAATGAGACTATGTGAAACTGGAAGTTTAAGCACATCATTACATTTGATACGATCAAATAGATTTAACATATCATAAATAGCACATAATTGCTAACGATAAAAACCAAGTGGTTAAAAAACCTATTGCATGACCTATCAACATGGGGACCAAATCTGACAATCAAATTTGCCCAAGTCAGGGTGTACACCGGAACAACCATATAAAGTGCAGGTGCAAAAATCTATAAAAACAGTGTTATCTGATCTAATTTGATATTACCATCATATCAATTACCAGATGAATAATTAAAAAACCGGGAAATGGGAAGGGAAGGGAAGGGGGAAGAAAAATGGGAAGGAAGGCAAATGGCTGATGCAATTCCATTCATTAGTCATAAAGTGCAAGTGCAAGTTCACAAAGTCAGATGAAGACCACATAGCGGTCAACTTAACTAAATAGTATATATATGGATAAATCCATCTAATAATTTCTCGAAACAAATCAAATACATAAATTACTCGTTGTGACTCACCTAGATCATAGTAATTACATAGATTGTCAATATAGTAAGCACATACAACGATATAGCACAAATCCAAGATAAAGCATTAAATACAATGTTTAAAATGAATAAGGTCAATAAAAAAACAGCCCCAAAACCCGTCATAAAACCAGTAAAAAGTACACGCCAAACCAAGACCAAACCAACGGTTAAAATCCAGGTAAAAACAAGACCCAAACCAGTCCTAAAAACAGGCCCAAAAGCCGCCTCTCTAAAAACCACACTCAAATAAAACATTGTAGGCAGAAATAAACCAACACTACTGGTCCTTCACTCAGTTCACAGAAAGTTATGGAGATCTTCCCCTGTGTTGAGACCCTTCGGGATCCTCGTGTCAAGTAAAACAATGTAATGAGATTCTAGTTGTCTGAGTTACCTCTCCCTATTGCCACCTCTAGGATCTTTAGGCACTGAATCAATTACAAAGTAGCTCAAATCATTCAAATTATTTTTATGCACAAGTTTGAAATGACGGGCCACAGGATAACTTTGATCACAGTTCACAATAGCGCGTAAATGTTGCAGTATACGATTAAATACCTGCAACTTGGTACTGCCAATATATTTTAAATTGCAAGTACATTCTAGTACATACACTGCAAATTCCGTGCGACAAGTGAACCAACCTTTGATTTTAACAGGAGTTAATTCAAAAGCACTCTGATATTCAGTTTTGTTACTGCCAAATTTACATGCCCGACAAGAACTGCACTTGTGGAACCCTGTTCTTTTAGACAGCCAATTACTGGAGGCAACTACCTCCGGACTAGATTTAACCAGGACATCCCTCATAGAGGGAGCCCGTCTAAAAGTGATAAGAGGGTGATCAGGTAAACACTGGGATAATGTTATATCAGTCTTAAGTATGGGCCAATGTTTGTTAATAATACCTCTGAATTTCTTCTCCTGGTGACTATACGTTGTTATTAGTCTTACTGGATATATATATTCACTTAAAAAACCATAGGTTTCAGGGATGTTATAGTTAGGTGGACATTTCACTTGTACAAAACCATAGAAATTCCACCGTTATAGTTAGTTCAGTTAACTATAACTCACGCCCGCAATGCACTGCTCATGACGTCACATATTACATCATTCATGGCATGGTCAGTGACATCACTGATCACATCACTGATGACATCTCAAATGACATCACTGATGACATCATCCAGTGACTGTGTGTTTCTGTAAAGTTTAAATATGTTTTATATATATGGCAAGGTGTATTGAAGAATCAGTGGGTGTATAAGTGTCTGGATGGAGGATTTAGGAGGTATGTAACTGATTGTATAAGTGACTGATTAAACGTGTCTTACTGAATGCATGGGTTAGTGACTAAACTGTGTGAATGTCTGTATCAGTCTGTCTGTTGTTGTGTAAGCTGCTACATGGGTTGGTCAGTAGCTACATTAGTGTCTATATGGGTTATTTATTGTTTGCTTGAGTATTTGTATGGGGGACTGAGTGTGTGTGTGTGTGGGTTGGAGGTGTGTGACTCTGTGCATAGATGTGTGAGTAGGTGATTCACTGGGTGTATGGGTTCAAGAGTATATCTGTGAAGGGCTGTATGGGTGGGTAAGTGTGTGTATGGGTGTGTTGGTGAGTCAATGGATGTCTCAGTGATACATATGTGAGTAACTACATATGTAAAAGGAAGTATATGTGAGTGATTGTGTATATAAATAACTATATGTGAGACTGAGTGATTGTGAGAGTGGTATGTATGGATGAGTCTGTACTTGTTTCAGTGATTACATAAGAGAGTAACTATGCGTTACTGTCTGTATGAATTAGTGAGGTGGTGTGTGTATAACTGTTTAGGTGAGTAAATGGGAGTGTGATTGATTCTTTGCATGACTGACTAGGTGTGTGAGTAACTCTATCGATGAGTGGCGGTGTGTGAGTGTCTGAATAGGTGTATGAGTGCATATGATAGTGTTGTATTGATAAGTGACTGCATGTATAAGTGATTGTATAGGTGAATGAGTGGATGTGTGCAGACCTCGGAATCAGTGAGTGAGTATGTAGTAACTGGTATTGGTGTGTGGATGGTTTCAAAATGGTAGTGTGTATTTTACAGTGGGTGTATTAAAGGTTATATTAGGGTGTGATGAGGTGCATCAGATTATCACGTGGATGATGTCATCAGTGATGTCATCAGTGATGTCATTTGAGATGTCATCAGTGATGTGATCAGTGATGTCACTGACCATGCCATGAATGATGTAATATGTGACGTCATGAGCAGTTCATTGCGGGGGCGCGAGTTATAGTAAACTGAACTACTATAACGGTGACATTTCTATGGTTTTGTACGAGTGAAATGTCCACCTAACTATAACGTCCCTGAAACCTATGGTTTTTTCAGTGAATTTCAAAGGTTTTTTAAATGCTAATTTCTAACTATAACGTCCCTGAAACCTACTGTTTTTTTAGTGAATTTCTTAGGTTTTTTAAATGCTAATTTCTAATTATAATGTTCATTAAACCTATGGTTTTTTCAGTGATTTTAAATTATCATTCCATTCTCAACCTAGTGAAAACAGCCGATATCGCCAGTTTTCCAACAATAGCTTCCGCAAAAAAAATCGGCGTAAATGAGAGCGACAACTAACGCTAATAATATGCAGAGTTGGCGTTCCCGTGCAAAAATAACACGAAAACACCACTTCCCGATATTTTCAACGAGCAGCCAAATCTGGGGTGCGATCCAAAAACAGAGCGATAAGCTGCGTTAGCAGTAAGAATTTAACATCTGCCTTTTACTGGTGTAAAGCAGGACGACTACCTACAGTGTGAAAGGGAGCCCAGCCCATAACCACATCTAAATACCATTAAATGTCATAGAGCTACTGACCATGCAGCTCCAACACCCAAGAAGGCCACAACACCCATTGCCATCACCCTCAGGACCTCCCCCCGGACCGCCCCCCTCCCTACTACCACTGAGGCAGCGCAGAACAGGACAGCGGACCCTCCAAAAACAGCATGGTCCCTCAGCCACACAATAGCTGAATGTTGGGAGATGTGGCAACCAAGTATGTGTGAAGGACGCAAGTCACCTCTCCATGTGGACATATACTGCTGGTGCTTGTAGTGTTGTGGACAATAGACGCAACCATGTTACCTCAGGCAGTGGGGAAGATCTTGGTCATGTAGCTGTGTTGTCCCCCCCTGGAAGCGGAAGCGGAGTGGGCTGGTCCAATGTACCTCACTCCAGCGTAGGAGTATGAATAAATAGGCTGCGGCTCTGGGCGTGGTTCACTTGTGGGAAGGCCAAAGCGTCTGCCAGGGCAGCAGCCCTCACCCTGCCACGAGGCCTCCGCCATGACCGCCGGCCTCCTCGACACAGGCCCCTGCGAACCCAGCAGCAGAGCACCACAGACTTATGTCTGTACAGACTACTGCCTTCGATCTACACTGCGGACAGCAGGGCTCACAATTCAGATCGAGTCCCGATTGCAGATGACGCAGTCCAGTAGGCAAAAGACATTGCTCCCAGTGCGGCCCGCCCGGACCACGCATCATCGCAGGCTGCGCACACGCTGAGTGCTTCAGGTGCCACTAACTCAGTGCACCACAAGTCATCGCCACGTAGCCTTATTAAGGCAGAATTTATTAGACAAAAGACATTGCTACCAGTGTGGCCCAGCCGGACCACGCATCATCGCAGGCTGTGCACACGCTGAGTGCTTCAGGTGCCACTAACTCAGTGCACCACAAGTCAACGCCACGTGGACTTATTAAGACAGAATTCATTAGGCAAAAGACATTGCTACCAGTGCGGCCCGCCCGGACCACGCATCATCGCAGGCTCCCCACACGCTGGTTGCTTCAGGTGACACTAACTGTACACCTCAACTCAACGCCACGTGGCTGTGGGCCCTTTCTGACTGCTGCCTCCGGTCTACACTGCGGTCATCAGGGCTCACATTTAAAATTGACTCTTGATTCATTAATTGCAGAGTCCAGTAGGCAACTAAGTATTACGTCCCTAAAACCTACATAATATCCTTTTAGTATCCTTGCTTCAAGAACTTGTTTTATATCAGTTATAGCTTTAGTACAATGACCAACTTCATCTTGCAAGTCCAAAGGAACACTGAATGGCAGTCTACATTGCGGACAGCAGAGCTCACAATTTGAATTCAGTCTTGATTTATTAACTGCAGACAGAATTGTACTGTATGTCCTCGAATTTTGTCAAGAGGAAGTGACAAAAAGCATTCCTTGATGTCTGTGCTGACTACTGCCTTCGATCTACACCGTGGTCAGCAGGGCTCACAATTCAGATCGAGTCGCGATTGCAGATGACGCAGTCCAGTAGGCAAGACACATTGCATCATCGCTGGCTGCGCACATACTGAGTGCCACACCTACCACTAACTCTATGCAGCTCAAGTGAACGCCACGTGGCTGTGGACTCTTCCTGACCACTGCCTCCGGCCTACACTGCGGTCAGCAGGGCTCACAATTCAGATCGAGTCGCGATTGCAGATGACGCAGTCCAGTAGGCAAAAGACATTGCTCCCAGTGCGGCTCACCCGCACCACGCATCATCGCTGGCTGCGCACACGCTGAATGTTTCTGATGCCCCTATCTCAGTGCAGCACAACTCATGAACCCTTTATGATACAATGTTTTGTGTATAATTTCACATCTGCTGCCCCTAACTCAGTGTACCACAAGTCATGGACCCTTTACGATACAATCTTCTGTGTATTATTTCACATCTGTTGCCCCTACCTTAGTGCAGCACAAATCATTGACCCTTTATGATTGAATCTATGTGTCTGATCCAATGATTACTGTTGTACTTGTTGCCAGCACCAACCATTCCCGGGAGGGCTGGCTTACACTCACCCCACATGCATCCAGCACAGACGTCACTGGACATGTGACCCTGGTAATAAAAATGAGTTGAGCGCACGTGCCCGTACCCAGTTCCACTATCTATCTGTGTCCGTGTGTTCATTATGTATGCAAGATGCCGCCCCTGGGCCCTACCACATTACATTGTGCTGTGGACAGCGTATGCAACCATGTTACCTCTGGCAGTGGGGAAAACTTTGGTTATGTAACTTTCACTCGGTCATTGTACAAGTACGTACGTAGAGTCTGGATCATTAGAGTATTGCAAGGAGAGTGTATAGTGAATTTATAAGTGCTTGGGGATTGGCGGAGTAATTCTATAGGTACATATGTTGGCGCAGCCTAACCCCGAACACAAGCTTGGCTCTAATTTGCTGCCCTCCATGTGCCAAAAACTGAAACTTAAACTTTCCATGGCCCTGTATTGCTACAGCTGCAACAATCCACTGAATGTGCAATAAACATTCATATCCACACAGATGTGTCATGTCCACCATCTTTCATGTGTGGAACTATGGATGAATGTAGGGTCAGTGATTCCCTGTACCTTCCATGTTGGCATGTTGTGGGACTTGGCTCACAGAGTGACACATTGGCGCTTGCGACCCGGGTGACGTTAGCACTACAACAGGGACACCCGCATCAGTTGATTCCTCATACAGCCCAGGACGGAGCCACGCCCATAGCTCCGGAGTCATTCTTCACAGCCTCACGCAGGACTGGCATACGCCAGGCCAGCCCACTCTGCTTACGCTTACAGGGAAGGACAACAACGCTACATGGCCCAGATTTTCATTACAGTGATCTGCTGGTCACACCCTAGTTGTCAGTACGCCACAGACACTCCCTCACGGCTAGTATACACCCACACCACACCCATCCAGCACACGCGTCACAAGACATGTGACCCTGCCAATAAAAAAGACTGGGCGCACGTGCTCGACACCATTTCAGTGTTGCTCGCACCGGATACACTGCGGCCGGCACAGGCACACCGGGACGGTGACTTTCGGTCCACTGAGGTACGGGTACCGTAACTGCTGAGCGGGTGTGCAGCCTGCGGTGATGGCCCGTCCCGGCGGTCTGGACAGCTCAGGTTTTGTGTGCCCTGCTGGACCTCAGTGTAGGTCTGAGCCATCAGACAGCGCAGGCCTACCGCCACGTGGCGTCGCCTCGCTGGTCATAGAGTTAGTGGCACTGCAAGGGCTGAGCGGGTGTGCAGCCTGCGATGAAAAGCCCGGTGCACTGGTATGTCCTCTGCCATGGCGAAATCAAGACCCAGCACCAAATGTGAGACCTGTTGGCCTGCGCAGCGGGGCTGCATGACATGCAGGGTGCGGTGTCCGCGGGCCCAGGGCTTGGGGCTTGCAGCGGCACGTGGTAGGCCCTCTTTTCTACACGCAGGTTGCGAAAGGTGAGCAGAGAGGCTTGTTAGTGCAGCGGCGGGCAGTCACCTCCGGGCAGTGGGAGTGGATGGGGTGCAGCAGCCTGGGTGCGCAGCGGCATACAGTCACCTCCGGGCAGTGGGAGTGGATGGGGTGCAGCAGCCTGGGTGCGCAACAGTGGGCAGACACCTTTGGGCAGTGGAAGTGGATGGGGTGCAGCAGCCTGGGTGCGCAGCGGTGAGCAGACACCTCTGGGCAGTGGAAGTGGATGGGGTGCAGCAGCCTGGTTGCACAAAGGCAGGACAGAGAATTAGGCATGTGCAGTTGTATGTACTCTGCCATTACTGATTCCATACTACGTTTCAGATGAGTAAGCTTGAGGACTCCACTATGTCCCGGCACGTGGTTGGAGACACACCGGTGATGGAAAGGTGAGCTGTGAGGGTTTAGTCCACAGTGTCGGCACTCACTGTCGATCTCTCCATCTCTTCCTTTCTCTCCCTCACACTCTTTCTCTCTCCCTTCCTCTCTCTCTCACTCTATCTCTTCCTCTCTCTCACACTGTTTTTTTCTTTCTCTCTCTCTACCTCTCTCTCTCTTTCTCTCTCTCTCACTCTTCCTCTGTTTCTCTCTTCCTCTTTCTCACACTGTTTCTCTCTTTCTCTCTCTCTTCCTCTCTCTCACTGTTTCTCTCTCTCTTCCTCTCTCTCTCACTCTTTCTCTCTGTCTACCTGTCATGAAGATAAACACCGGTTTTGTAGTAAATTCCTTTATTGCTCTGAGGAGCACAAATCGGCACGTCTGTTCTGTGCCCTGTAGATAAACCGTTTCAGGAATGCTTGACAACAACAGGTTGCCAAGCAACACAACACTTCCCCCTTCTCACAATACAAAGAAACAAAACAATAAAAGGAAACTTAAATAATATAAAATTATATGTGAGAAACAAGGAGAAGGATATTAAACAATTACATATTATTGACAACAAAGTCTTTGAGCCAAATTGGTGCCTTTCTGTTCCTGGTCAATCTTTGTTTAAGACCTCCTGTCTCACGAGAAGTGAGACACGAGTTCTCATCCAAAGAGGAGTTCTCATCCAAAGAGGATGATGGAACCATCCCATCCCCCTCTTCACAATTGGGAGTAAGGAAGGACATATCATTATTGGAAGCAGAATTATCTGCCACGGAATTGGATTCCATGACAAGATCATCCTCCATCCATTCTGAACTATTATTACTGTGTACATTAGTTCCATCACTTCTTTTAGATCTATCCATAGCCACTCTTTTGAGATTCCAAACCTCTCCATTCCTAAGTCTGACAGCGTTCTGTAAAACTTCGATTACTTCTTCAGCATCAAAAAAGGCACTTTCACCTTTGCTTATAAAACCAGTTTTTTTTACACGTACCCAATCACCAACTTCAATATGGGTAGCTTGAGTGCCATGTCTTGAATCAAAATAACTTTTACTTCTCTCATGAACACGTTCCATCCTATTCCACACATCGTCTTTAGACCAATTAACAACACCCGAAGAACACAACCAACCAGGATTAAATTTGGATCTTGGTTTACGACCTCTCATCAACACAAAAGGAGGAAGTCCAGTGGCCTCAGTGGAAGTTACTCTATATGCCAAAATAGTTTTCCCAACCTCCGTGGTCCAATCCTCTGACCCACTAGAAGCAAGTTGAATGATACCTTTCAAAACCCGGTTAAATCTTTCAACCATTCCGTTCCCGCTTGGATTATATAATGAAGTGGTTCTGTGTCTAATCCCTAATTTTTCAAAGTAATTCTTCGCCTTGTTGGACACAAATTGTACCCCATTATCACTAATCAAACAAGCAGGAATACCTTCAGAAGAAAAAATGTCATTTAAGAACTCCAATACAGTAAGCGTATCTGCTTTATCCACAATTTTAACAGCTGGCCAGCGCGAAAACAGATCCATGAGAACAATGATGAATTTTTGTGAATCACCACATGGGTTCCTGACCGGTCCTAAAATATCAATTGCCACAGTGTCCCAAGGTTCTTTGACCACTAAATTGTCATACATAGGAGGTCTCAAAGTCCTCAACGATTTGTCTGCATTGCTACACAAAATACAGTCCCTGACAAGTCTTTCCGTCTCAATGTCTACACCAGGCCACCAAAACAACTTTTTCAATACTGATTTGGTTCTAATGATGCCTGAATGCCCTTCATGACACAATTCCACAATAATGGACCTCAAACCACAAGGAGGAATAATTCTCTCCCCTCTTAATAAAAATCCATAATTGAAAGATAGTTCAAATCTAACCTCCCAAAAAGGTCTGATGGAATCCACCAAGCTATCTTTCCGCGGCCAACCATTCATAACATAAGAGACAACTTCCTCCAAAATTTTGTCTTTTTAAATTCAGTCTCCCATTCAACTTTATTAATGGCAGAACGACCCTGATCACAGACCAAAGCAACTTGAAAATTGTTCCATTTATCATCTTCGCACCTTTCCAATATAGTGGGCATCCTAGAAAGAAAATCAGCAACTAAATTGTACTTACCAGGAGTATAAACAATCCTATACAAAAGATTTTGCATCCGCATTGAAATCCTGGCAAGACTGGAGGACACATTCATAGAACCATCAGAGGTCAAAATTCTCACCAATGGTTTGTGGTCACTTCTTAATGTACACACTTTACCCCAAGTAAAAGATTTAAAATGATCCAAACCCCATGCACAAGCTAATGCTTCCTTTTCGATAATAGGATACTTTTCCTCACATGGTGACAAGGATCTGGAGGCATATGCAATAATACATTCATTTCCCTTCTCATCTATCTGAGACAAAACAGCCCCCAAGCCTTTATTGCTTGCATCAGTTATAATAAAGCTCTCCGCTGTAGGATCAAAACTGTTTAAGCTAGTGGCACCTGCAATAGCAGTCTTGATGACATTAAAATCTTTCCCACATTCATCCGTCCACACATAATTAGCATATTTTTTAAGTAGTTGCCGAATGTTGTAACATTTATCTGCAAAATTTGGAACATATTTCGCGCAAAATTCTGCCATACCTATAAAGGATCTGACATCATCCTTATTAGAAGGAGTAGGTGCATTCACAATAGAAGATATAAGTGAAGACTTTGGTCTAACACCATTACAATCAATGGTATGACCAAGATAAGAAACACTTTCACAAGCAAATTTACAATTTGAAAACTCAACAGTGAGTCCTTGTTTTTCCAAAATGCTCAACACCTTTATAAGCCTAGAGTCATGCTCAGACTTGCAACCTCCAAAAATTAATATGTCATCCTGAAAAAATGTTACACCACTTTCCTTATTGAAAAGGTGAAACATTAGACGTTGAAAAACAGCCGCAGCTGACGCCAGGCCAAAGGGCTACGAGTAAATTGAAAACAACCAAAGGGAGTAATGAAGGATGTAAATTTTTTTGAATCAGGAGACAAGGTTATTTGATGATAAGCTGACGAAAGGTCGATGGTTGAAAACCATCTGGCACCTTTGAGACAACTTACCATTTCATTTATTTTAGGTAGAGGAAATCTATCCACCACAATGTTATTATTTAAATGGCGTAGATCAACACATAACCTGATTTTGCCATTGGACCGCCTAGCGATAACAACTGGCGAAATCCATTCAGAGGCTTCTATAGGTTCAATTACACCCGCAGACACAAGCTTTTCAAGTTCTTTGGCTACATCATCCTTAACTAACAAAGGAACATTGCGACAACGGTGAACTTTGGGACTGGCATCTTCTTTAAGTCGAATTAAATGTTCAAACCCAACAAGTTTGCCCAACTTGCCACTAAATACTGAAGGAAACTGTTTAATCATCCTTTCTCCCAAGGAAGTGCCTTCATCAATGACTAATACTTGCTCCTTGCTGTTAGGATCCAAGATGATATGTAACATCTTTTGGTCTAGCCAGCCTAGAACAGGTGGACCTGATTTGGCAATATACAATTTCCCCCGGCTGCTTCTGTTTTTAAATTCGAATACAAACCATCTAAATCCTAAAAGATCAATTTTTTCTCCGCTAAAACCTTCAGGATGTACATCTGGTGACAATAAATGTGTACCTACTTTCTGAACAAAACATTCCTTCCACAACCTTTCATTAATAATAGTGTACGGTGAGCCCGAGTCTGCAAATATGTTAATATTGACACCACCAATAAACATGTTGCAGATAGGTTTGTTGTAACAAGTAACATCATTGATATTGAGCATCAAATTACTTTTAAAGTCCAATGACAAATCATTCGCAGGAACAACTGTGTTAGGAGCATTTTGAGGGTTACTAGGACTATTATCTTCATTTGGATTTTCTAAATCACCAATATACTTAACTCTGAAATTCTTTTTCCTACAAAGTTTAGCGTAATGGCCTATTAAGCCACAATTAGTGCATTTTTGTCTAAGTGCTGGACAATTCCTACTATAAGCTAGGTGGCCAGGATTACCACACCGGTGACATTTAATACTCCCTTTAGTGAAGGATCTATCATTGGCAAATTTTGTAAAAGCTGGTTTTTCAGAAGAAGTATTAATCTTGTTAACATAGTCGTGTTCACGAGTGTCATCTTTTAAGACAACAGCACACCTATTGGAAATTTCAGCCTTGCGCATAATAGCTAAGACATCTTCCAGTGGAGCATCTCCATTCACCCACAACCTGTCCTGAATGGCTGGATTTGAGGTATGCATGACCACTTGGTCTCTAACAAGGTCGTCGTGCAAAACGCCAAATTTACAATCCAGTGCCAACCTTTTTAACTCGGAAACATAATTATCTATCGGTTCCGATTTACTCTGTTTCCTTTGAAAAAAACTGTATCTGGTAACACCAATGCATACTTTTGGAGAAAAGTAGTTGTCTAACTGTAGTAAAACTAAATCAAATACATTAAAATCCCCAGCAACTACAACTCTAGTCATTTGACTAAAAACTTTCAATCCAATGGGACCTAAAGAGTGTAAAAGCAAACGTTTCTTCTGATCAGAGGACATCTTCTTCGTTTCATCAATCGCATCAATGTAATTAGTAAAGTACGGTTTCCATTCAAGCCATTTGAGAGGTGGTTCAGTTCCTGAAATCCAAAAAGGTTGAGGTGTAGAAATATTGTAGGTTTGTGCACTCATGGCAATTGAACTGAAAGCAGGGGTAGTCATATTGCTGGTAGAGGATGAAGAAAATCACTTGGAATTAAGGTTCACACGGAATTAATAACTAGGCTTGAATAATGGCCGAGCTGAAGAAACAACACTCCAATCCTTTTTCTTGTACAAAAATAAACGTCAATAAATACCTGTAACAGGCAAGGAATACATTCAAGTATTGCTCCGGTAGCAGCAGCGTAAGGATCGGTTGCCAGGATACTGAAGGATACAAAGAGGATCCAAAATGGCTGCAAGTGAGGGCATGCAACGTGACCTCACGTGAATGCGTGTACGCGTAATGCGTGATGAGCGTAACACGCAGAATGCTGAAGAAAGAAGAGATCACCTGGAACGAAGCGGCGGAGGCACCGAACACGGAGACATGAATGCCTTGGGATTGAAGAATGTGACGACGGAGCAACGGTGAAGATGACGTAGACAGGCAAGTCCTTCAACAGCCGTTGAATGCGTTGGAAACTGAATGAGCAGAATATAACACGCAAAGCATGTAGATTTCAAAGTGCTAAAAAAAAACGTAGTCTTCAAAGGTGCACTCCACTCCATACAAAAGCGTCGATCCTCCCAAACATTTTCGAATACTCCGAATAAAAATTGTAATTCCTGAAACCTTCGATAAGGTCTTTGCACGCGTGGTTCGTAAGCTCCTCAGGCGCAGTCCTCGTTGCCAGTGTAATGAAGATAAACACCGGTTTTGTAGTAAATTCCTTTATTGCTCTGAGGAGCACAAATCGGCACGTCTGTTCTGTGCCCTGTAGATAAACCGTTTCAGCACGTTCTCATAAGCATTCCAGGAATGCTTGACAACAACAGGTTGCCAAGCAACACAACACTACCTCTCACTCTTTCTTTCTTTTTCTCTCTCTTCCTCTATTTCTCTCCTTTGATGGACGCATGACGCACAATCTTATCTTGCTTTTTGTCTAGCAGGCTGTGATTCACAGATAGACGACCCCCCCCGACACGGACCTCCCGCCACAAGGCGATGACTTCAGTTCCACTGAGTTAGTGCCACCAGAGCTGAGCGCGTGTGCAGCCTGCGATGATGCGTGACCATCCTGCAATCAACACCCGCTCTGAATTGTGAACTCGGCTTGACCGCGTGTACGCAACTTGTGCCTGAGGAGGTTGCTACAGCACGTAGTGGACCCTCTTAGACACACGCCGGTGGTGGAAGGTGAGCAGAGAGCCTTGTTTCCGCAGCAGCGAGCAGTCACCTCTGGGTGGTGGGAGTGGATAGTGTGCAGCACCCTGGGTGCACAAGAGCGGGTAGACACCTCCGAGCAGTGGAAGTGGATGGGGTGCAGCAGTCTGGGTGCACAGGAGCGGGCAGACACCTCTAGGCAGTGGGAGTGGATGGGATTTAGCACTCTGGGTGCGCAGGAACGGGCAGTCACCTCCGGGCAGTGGGACTGGATGGGGTGCACCAGCCTGGGTGCACAGCAGTGGGCAGACACCTCTGGGCAGTGGGAGTGGATGGGATACAGCAGCCTAGGTGCGCAGAGGCGGGCAGACACCTTTGGGCGGCGGGAGTCGATGAGGTGCAGCAGCCTGGGTGCGCAGGGGCGAAACAGAGAATTAGGCTTGTGCAGTTGTATGTACTCTGCCATTACTGATTCTATACTATGTTTCAGATGATTAAACTTCAAGACTCCACTATGTTCCGGCACGTGGTTGGAGACACACCGGTGGCAGAAAGGTGAGCTGTAAGGATTTTCTCCAGAGTGTCAACACTCACTCTCCCTCTCCAACTCTTCCTTTCTGTCACTCACACTCTTTCTCTCTCTCTCACTCTGTATCTCTTCCTTTCTCTCTCTCACACTCTTTCTCTCTTTCTATGTCTCTTCCTCTCTCTTTCATTCTTTCTTTCTTTCTCTCTCTCTCTTCCTCTCTGTCTCACTCTTTCTCTCTCTCTCTCTCTACCTCTCTCTCACACTCTTTCTCTCTCACTTCCTTGTATCTCACTCCTTCTCTCTTTCTCTATCTCTTCCTCTATCTCTCACTCTTTCTCTGTCTTCCTCTCTGTCTCACTCTTTCTCTCTTTCTCTCTCTCTCTCCTTTCATGGACGCATGACGCACAATCTTATCTTTCTTTTTGTCTTGCAGGCTGTGATTCACAAATTGTCGAGGGATGACACGCCATACCTGTACCTACTTTTATTTTGTTGTTTTGTTTAAATAAAATGTTTTATATGTAAATCCATAGATGACTGAGATTCTTATTTGTATAACCTTACATGCATCTTCTTTACTATAATTGTGCGACATCAGCCAATTTGTTACGTTCCAGATTTCCTAACGTTTCTGTCACATTTGTTTGTGTGGGGGGGAGGTGGGGGGGATGGCGGACAAGGGGCTGGTGGCGGGGGTGTCGGAGCAGAGTTGGGTGTCCGAGCTGCATGATCGTTGGCTCCATTGCATCTGTTGTCATTCACGTATGGCTCTGGGTGGGCTCCCTTTCATATTGCAGGTTGTAGTCCGACTTTACACCAGCTCAGAGCAGGTGTAAACTTTCTGCTACTAACGCACCTTATCGCCTGTTTTGTACTCTCTTCGACGATCTTGCTGGTGGTTGAGACACTCTGCGAAGTGATGTGTTCGCTGCTTTTTGCACGAGAACGCCTACTCTACATCTCATTAGCAATATTTGTCGGACTCATCCGTGACGATGCTTTTTGAGGCTGCTATCGCTGGTAAACTGGTGATATGGGCTGTTTGCTCCAGCTTGTGAATGGTGCGTTAAATTTCTCACCATTTTGGTTGCGATAAAGTGCCGTTAACTCGGCGATATGTCCTTGAGAATATACCCCTCGGTGTTTGAAAGACTTAAGAAGTACTCGAGTGCCGCGCTGAGAGCCGCGCACCCATTGCTTTCACAAGTTTGCTATGACAGGGTGGGAGAGAGTGAGGGAGAGAGACGGAGTGAGATAGCACAAGCAGCGCAAGGCCGCACGGGCACCTGGCTCGACATACCAACATGTGTGTGTGCATCGCCATCCGTGCACAGGCAATTCCCCCACAATGCAGCCCACACACATATCAATCACAGAACATCAGCAATGAAGGCAATGTGGTACAAAACTCCCCTCATACGGGTTCTGTGTCCGGTGTGTGTGGCGGGGTGATGGCTGCATGGCTGTGTGCCCCTGACACATCAGACTGCGTTGGTGATGGGGCTGCATCAGATGTCGTCCAGCACCTATGCAAAAACAATGTCTGGCTCACAGAGGCGGAGCTTGCCAAAGGGA
Source organism: Calotriton arnoldi (assembly GCA_963921515.1). NCBI lineage: Eukaryota > Metazoa > Chordata > Amphibia > Caudata > Salamandridae > Calotriton > Calotriton arnoldi. The sequence goes on along the minus strand of CAWUFW010004628.1, from coordinate 1,432,037 downwards.
TACACCCCGCACATAACACACCTTCTTAATTTCTAATTTACCTTCCTAGTTGGTATGCAGATTTCAAATGTCACAAACGCATGCAATTCTTTTCTTGTCACACAGTACATGTAATGCACCGCTTTCATCAAGAATGGAACCAGTAATGGCACAATTTCCCTGTTGCTCCACACATAAATCCATGTAAAGAACAAATCAGAATAGTTCCTTATTTTTTTAGATTGCAAAACCTCTCTTTATTGCTTATTTTTGAACTTTCCATATAAACTGTTTTGTTAAGGACACATACAGGTGAAAAGTTCAAGGTATTGTATCAACACTTTCTAGAACATTCTACGACACATGCAGGTTAAAAGTTCATCATTTTTTTAAACCGACCGATATTGTTTTTTGCAACATTTTCTCCAACATTTAACGGCACGTGGAGGTCAAAAGTTCACCATTCTTTCAAGTTTGAACTGCACCTTCCAAATACAATTAGCAGGTGTGGTTGAGCTGAGCAAATTTCATCCTATAATATGTACTCCACGTATAAACTGCTTTTTTATTAACCAATCACAAAGATGCTTTTCATCAAAAGTAATATACACCCTACTTTTTAGGACACAATACATTTCATCTTCCAATCCGTTAACGTTTTGTATGTAAAAAAAAAGTAGTTCCCCATGTTTAAACATATCTCTTATTCTACGAACGGACTGCATGAGCTACAGACATTTATCCATATCTTCTAGCCATACCTTCAAAATGCTAGTGTGGATTGTAGGACATAGCTATGTTTTCTGGTGCAAGAGGTATGCAGAACAGAGTCGTATTGACTTAGACCTAGGTTTACAAAATGTGTACATTAAATGGTTTGCACAGAGAGGATTGAAGTGGCACCAATTGCTCCCTTTGGTTAAAACCTGTTTGCATCTCCAACACCCTGATCTCATGATTGTGCACTGTGGTGGTAACGACCTAGGCACATTGACTGGGTAGGTTTGGAAATGCTTATGAAGGACACCTTTGGACAATTGATGTTACTTTTGCCTCAAACTGTCTTTGTATATTCCAATATATGCCAAAGACAGAAGTGGAAAATGGTCAAACCAATTTTGTCATAAGATTGAAAAATCTAGGAAGAATGTCAACAAAGCTGTGTCTGCATACCTCAGAGACCATAGAGTGGGGTCGATTTACAACAACAACATACGAATTGATATCGCTGATATCTACAGAGGTGATAGAGTACACTTCACAGATGAGGGAAACTGAATTTTCCTGATTAACCTGAAGCTGTGCATTCGCACTTACATGTAGCTCCAACTAATAAACAGAAGGGCTTTTTTTATAGCCGCCTTATATTCCCAATTTCGGCTCACAGAGTATCAGCTGCGATTTGGCTAGCAGAGGGACACCTGCGGGCCGTCGGGCAGGCTCGCAGAGGAAGAACTGCGGCCCGTGGGCAAAGCTCGCAGAGGGAGACCTACGAGACGTTGGCTCGCAAAAGCACAGCACCGTACCGGCTCGTAGAGGGAGAGCTGTGGCCTGACTTGCAAAGGGAGACCAACGGGCCAACAGGCCTGCTAGCAGACACACAGCTATCAGTTAACGGGCTGGCTCACAGAGATACAGCTGCGAGCCCTCCGCGCTGCAACCCGATGGGCTAACTCGCAGAGGGAGAGTAACTGGCCGACGGGCCTGCTATCACAGACACAGCTACAAGCTAACGAGGTGCCTCACAGAGGTACATCTGCGGGCCCTGTGAGAAGTTGGCCTGGCATATGCTGTCCACTAATTATAGTGGGCACCTTGCACCAGTCCAAACAACCCCTTATTGGAGATAGGTTAAAGACAACCTTATTGAAAGCTATCCTAGTGGTAGCTATGGAGAGCAGCCTTCAGGCTAAGTCTTGAAGGAATGTAAAGCAGCTTGTTTTACCAGTCTATAATCTCTTGAGTGATCAAATGAAAGAGCACCACACTAGGTATATATTCAAAATATATGTATTTATTGCTAAACACACCCCTCTAGTCTCTTTATGAGGCTAGAGTTCGAAGTACATAAGTTAGAAGCTATTTAAACACAGTAATAGCACAAATACACGTTTGGGCCCTAGGGGCGTACCAAACCATATACCAATAAAGTGGTATAAGAACCACGACTGAACTAGACACTAGGCCTAGAGCCTCTAGAAGTGCTTGGACCACAAGGAACCACCCAAGGTGGTGACACAGGGGACCCACGGGGGACGCGTGCAGTGTAAATACACAACCGCGATACGCCGTTGACTTCTATGGAGAAAGTCGTGATCGGGAAATTAAAGAAAAGGGACACTTAAAGGAGGACTTGGAGCAAACCCTTTGAGATCTAGGACTTTGAAGAGTCTCTACCCACGGGAGCACCGGAGTACTCGTGTTACCTCACCCAGGGAAGCCGGGTGCATAGGTGCCTTTCGGGGTCGGGTTTCGTCGTCGATTTGAATGGCGATCTGCTGCAAAGTGCTGCTGGCGACCTATTGGAAAGTGTCCGGGTGGATCCAAGAGTGGATCGGAGTTCTGAAGAACCTGAAAGCAGAGGGGACAGAGTCTGGGTCACTAGCCAGTGACCAGGAAGGCGATGGACAGATGCCCACCGATGTCGAGTGCTTCAGGTGCGTTGACGGTCGTCTTGACTCTTCAGCCACGAGGTCCAGGAGGCGTTGTCGGTGACCAGGAGCAGGATTCGGGCTGGTACACAATGTCTGTCGAGTGCTGAGGTGTCGGCGACCGGATTGGACCCAACAAGCCTTGGCAACGGCAAGTCTTGATGCAGAGGAAGATCGTCGATGGTGCAGACCAGCAAGGACTGGGAAACTCATCCAACAAAGGTAAGTGAGGGCAGGCCTGGAGCAACCAGGATGCCAAGTAAGAAAAAGATTGGCCTTCGTTAAGGGCTACTAGCCAACGGGCTAGCGACCGCAAAGGAGCCTCGAGACGCCGCACGTGGATCTGGCTCACAGGACACTCGTGGAGTGGAGGCCAGTGATCTTCGGTGCAGTTGGTGCTGGAGGCTAGGGCTACTCGGAGCCCAAAGCACGACTTCGTGGGAGACCCAGAAGAGGATGCACTTGCAAATGTGCTCAGTGTCCAGGGGTCACGGTCTCAAGTCACCCACAATAGCTACGGGCCTCAGCTTTGCTGGGGACTCAGGGTATCTACGGGGAAGTCTGAGAATCTACCTCTGGTGATACGATGACTTCGGCGTCTGACGGGAGCTTCAGAAATGCGAACCGGACAGATGCTTCTTTGGTGCCTGCCAAGCAGGGGAGTCACTCCTTGACCCCAAGGGAGATTCTTCTGTCCTCTAATCGTGAGTAGAGCGTCGAAGGTCCAGGATTCAGTTTCAGAGTTTCGTCCAGGGATAATCTAAAGTCCTAAGGACTGGGTTCCTATACTTATACTAAGTTTAGGTGTTGGACTACTCTGTGGCCCCACCTATGGGTGGGTCAGGGCAGAGGGGTGGCTACACCCCTTTCCCTTTGTCCAGTTCGCGCCAAAGCAGGGGCTGCAAGCCCCTGATCCGGTTTGAACTGGGGTATGCACAGGGACACCAAGTGTGCCCCCAGTGCAGGACTTCAAAGCACCCGAAAGTGCTCCCGCCCAGCCCCAATACACATTATCCTGTCTGGGGAGGTGGTCACACCTCCCTGGGACAGGAAACCTATTGTCCAGGCCTCCCTGCCGGAGTTTCGTCCAGCAGCAGGAGGCCAGACTCGTGTCTGTGGCAGCAGCATCCATTTTGTGATGCCAGGGCTTTGGAAAGAAGTTACCGGGCTAGCCAGAGTTAACATGTCTTTCCCTCTAGAAGGGTGGAATGCTACCCCCGCCACCAGAATTGGCGGGGGGTAGTATTCCAAGATGTTTGACACCAAACACGACATGTTTAGGTGCAGCCATTCCAAAGTTAGCATTTAACGTGAGGTTATAATGCGCTTAAGAGTATATGGTCAGGCTGCACTACAAACAGCATCAGAGAAGGGTCTCCGAACACTGCAGAGGGGCCCTGCTCATGCAGGGGCACCCTCTCACATAGGAACCATGCACTCTGCCTTTAGGATTGATAAGGCCTGCCTTAGGAGTGACTTATAGGTTTATATGTGTGTATGTATTTAGTGATATAGGTAACCTATATCACAGTAAGGGGTGCATGCACCACCTTACCCAGGCTGCAGTAGCAGACCTGTGGTGTCAGTTTGGATGGCCTTCCAGGGGTGGCATAATACATGCTGCAGCCCCTGGTAGGCCTCTGAGGTACCTATGCCCTTGGTACATAGTATACCATATACTAGGGACTTATAAGGGCACTCCAGATTCCAATCAGTGATGTGCCTAAGGCACATGGAAACCATTTTAGAGAGGAAGCAGCTAGGCTGGGGTTCTGATTAGCAGGGCCCCAGCCAGACTAATGTCGAAAAACAGTGAAGCATCAGCAAAAAGTGGGGGTACCCATGTGAAGCAGATCCTACTCTCCTACACAACCCCCCAAACGTAGGGACATTAAACTAACCTTGCCCAGTTAAGTCTTCATGTTCTAAGTGGAAGTACCTAGAGAGTCCATCTGCATTGGCATGGTTACTCCCAGGTCTATGTTCCACTGTAAAGTCCATCCCCTGTAGGGAAATGGACCACCTAAGCAGTTTGGGGTTTTCACCCTTCATTTGTTTTAGCCATAAGAGGGGCTTATGGTCTGTCTGAACCAGGAAGTGTGTACCAAACAAGTATGGCCTCAACTTCTTCAGAGCCCAGACCACAGCAAAGGCCTCCCTCTCTATGGCTGACCAACGTTTCTCTCTAGGGGTCAGCCTTCTGCTAATGAAAGCTACTGGCTGATCCTGACCTTCTTCATTCAATTGTGACAGTACAGCCCCTACCCCCAATTCAGATGCATCAGTTTGAACAATGAACTTCTTGGAGTAATCAGGACTCTGTAGAATGGGAGCAGTGCACATGGCCTGCTTCAGGTCATCAAATGCCTTTTGACAGCTAACTGTCCACTGAACCTTTTGGGCATTTTCTTAGAAGTTAAGTCATTCAGGGGTGTCACTATTGATCCATACCCCTTGACAAATCTCCTATAGTACCCAGTCAGGCCTAAGAAGGCTCTCACCTGAGTCTGGGTAGTGGGAGCAGTCCAGTCCATGATGGTCTGGATCTTGCTCTGCAAAGGTTGAACCTGGCCTCCACCCACAAGGTGGCCCAGGTACACAACCTGACTCTGCCCTATCTGGCACTTAGTGGCCTTGATAGTCAGGCCTGCCTTTTGCAGGGCCTGTAAAACATTCCTGAGGTGGACCAGGTGATCCTCCCAGGTGGAGCTAAAGACAGCAATATCATCTAGATATGCTGCACTATAGGCTTCCAGACCTGTGAGAACTGTATTCACCAACCTCTGGAAAGTGGCAGGTGCATTCTTCAGACCAAAGGGCATTACCACAAATTGATAATGCCCACTAGGGGTTGAGAATGCTGTTTTGGGCTTTGCAGTATCAGCTAGTCTGATCTGCCAGTAGCCAGCTGTCAAGTCAAATGTGCTGAGATATTTGGCTGAGGCCAAAGTATCTATGAGCTCATCTGCCCTTGGTATTGGATGGGCATCAGTCCTAGTGACTGCATTGAGACCCCTGTAGTCCACACAAAACCTCATCTCTCTTTTTCCACCACTGGTGTGAGGTTTTGGTACAAGGACCACTGGACTAGCCCAAGGGCTATCTGAGGGTTCAATAACTCCCAATTCCAACATTTTCTGGACTTCAGTCCTGATACAGTCCCTGACATGGTCAGGTTGCCTATAAATCTTATTTTTAATAGGCAGACTGTCCCCAGTGTCCACTTCATGAGTGCACCAGGTGGTCTGACTGGGTGTCAGTGAAAACATATGTCTAAACTGATTGAGAACTTGCCTACAATCAGTTTGTTGCTGGGTAGTGAGGCTGCCTGCCAAGGCTACACCATCTACTGACCCATCGTCAGGGTTCTGTGAGAGCAGGTCAGGGAGTGGGTCACTCTCTTCCTCCTGCCCTTCATCAGTAGCCATGAGCAAGCCCATGTCTGCCCTGTCCACATATGGTTTTAACCTGTTGACATGGAGAACCCTGTGGGGACTCCTGGGTGTTCCTAGGTCTACTAAGTAGGTAACCTCACCCTTCTGCTCAACAATAGTGTGGGGTCCACTCCATTTGTCTTGGAGAGCTGCTGGGGCCACTGGCTCCAACACCCACACCTTCTGTCCTGGCTGGTAAACAGTCAGAACAGCCTTTTGGTCATGCTAGGCCTTTTGAAGTTCCTGGCTAGCCTCAAGGTTTTGGTTGCCTTTTTCATATACTCAGCCATCCTGGAGCGGAGACCAAGTACATAGTCCACTATATCTTGCTTTGGGGGCTTGAGAGGTAACTCCCATCCTTCCTTCACCAAGCACAGTGGACCCCTCACAGGGTGGCCAAACAGAAGTTCAAAAGGGCTTTAACCAACCCCCTTCTGAGGCACCTCCCTATGTGCGAATAAAAGGCAGGGCAAGAGTATGTCCCATCTTCGCCTAAGCTTTTCTGGGAGCCCTTTAATCATGCCCTTCAAGGTTTTGTTGAATCTCTCAACTAAACCATTGCATTGTGGGTGATAGGGTGTGGTGAACTTATAAGTCACTCCACACTCCTTCCACATTGCTTTTAAGTACCCAGACATGAAGTTAGCACCCCTGTCTGATACTACCTCCTTAGGAAAGCCCACTCTTGAGAAGATTCCCAGGAGGGCCCTTGCCACCACAGGTGCTGTAGTGGTCCTGAGGGGAATAGCTTCTGGGTACCTGGTGGCATGATCCACTACCACCAGGATAAACCTGTGCCCAGAGGCTGTTTGGGGATCCATGGGACCAACAATGTCAATCCCTACCCTTTCAAAGGGCACCCCCACCACAGGTAGTGGTATCAGGGGGCCTTTGTAGTGCCACCTGCCTTGCCACTGGCTTGGCAGGTTACACAGGAGCGACAAAACTCCTTGCTGTCTTCAGACATGTGGGGCCAGTGAAAGTGAGGGACAATTCTGTCCCAAGTCTTGTTCTGGCCCAGGTGACCTGCTAAGGGAATATCATGGGCTAGGGTCAATAGGAAGCCCCTGAACTTCAGAGGTATAACCAACCTCCTGGTAGCACCAGGCTTGGGGTCTCTACTCTCTGAGTACAGGAGTCCATCATCCCAATACACTGTATGGGGACCACTAGCTTTCCCAGCAGCCTCAGCAGCAGCTTGCTGTCTGAGGGGTTCAAGGGAGGGGCAGCTCTGCTGCTCCTGGCTCAGATCTGCCCTAGAAGGTCCCCTGTCCCCAAGAACTCAACCTGGTCAGGTTCAAGTTCCTCTGGGACAGTTCCTTCTTCAGGGCTGAGATCATCCCCTCAAGGGACTGATCTTCCTCCTGAGCCAAGGGGGAAGGCACTGCCTTAACCCTACTACTCCTCCTCTTGGAAGGCACTTGGTCCATTCTTCCAGAATCCAAGGCCTGTTCAGTGCTAGACATTTTGGCTTGTGACCTGGTCACAGCAAACACATCTGCAGGGATCCCCAGCATTTCTGCATGGGTCCTGAGCTCCACTTCTGCCCAAGCAGAAGTCTCTAAGTCATTGCCAAGCAAGCATTCGACTGGTAGGTTTGCACTCACCACAACCTTCTTAAGGCCAGTTACCCCTCCCCAGGAGAAGTTAACAACTGCCAGAGTATGGTCTGTTCTGACATTGCTAGCATTGGTCACTTGGTACATCTCACCAAGTATAACTTGCCCAGGATTCACAAGGTCTTGTGTCACCATTGTGACACTTGCCCCTGTGTCCCTAAATGCCAAAGCCTCACGTCCATTGATTAAAGGCTGTTGTCTGTACTTGCCCAGATTACTGGGACTCACAGAGGAGGTCACATCCATGCCTCCATCACAGACTAACACAGCCTGAGTCAGTTCTCTGACTAGGTCAGAGCCCAACTCAGTACCCAGGGTGAACCCTACTAAACCCTTGGCTGGAGCACTCCCACCAACTGTACTAGGGGGAACAGGTGCCTTAGGGGCATTGGTGGGTGCTGGACTTGAGTCTTTGGACTTGGTGCAATCACTGGTCCAGTGGGTCTTTTGCTTACAGACCTTGCACCATGGTTTTCTTTGGCCTTTCCCTTTGGTAGACTGTGAATCCCCACCAGAAGAAGATTTTTGGGGGCCTGATGAAGACTTTTGATCTTTACCCTTCTCCCCACCCTTTTCAGAGTTCTTAGCATCTTGCTTCTTGGTTTCCCCACCTTGGTTCTGTACCTTCTGCTTCACCCTGGTTCTGACCCATTTGTCTGCCTTCTTTCCCAATTCTTGGGGAGAGGTCAGATCAGAGTCTACCAGGTATTGATGCAACAGCTGATTTTGACAGTTATTAAGAATCTGCTCCCTCATTATCAGATTGTACAATCCTGAGAAGTCACACACCTTACTGCCCATCAACCAGCCTTCCAGAGCCTTGGCAGAACAATCCACATAGTCTACCCAGTCTTGAGTCTGTGCTTTTGGGTATCTCTGAACTTCAACCTGTACTGTTCAGTGGTTAGGCCAAACCCATCAATAAGAGCACTCTTCAAGACCTTGTAATTATCAGCATCCTCCTCTCTAACAGTGAGGAGCTTATCTCTACCTTTGTCTGCAAAGGAGAGCCACAAGATTGCTGCCCACTGCTCCTGAGGGACCTTCTGTACCTTACAGGCCCTCTCTAGAGCAGTTATCCACTTGTGGATGTCATCCCCATTCTGATAGGGAGGGACAATCTTGCTCAGGTTCCTATGGTCATAGGACCTTTCCCTATCTCTAGGGACATGGCTGCCACCATGGGACTCTAGTCCCAACTTTCTTCTCTCTCTAAAGAGATCTAGGGACTCCCTGTCTATAGCCAGTTGCTTCTTTTTGATTTCAAGCTGAGCTTCCTCATATTGAACCAGCCTCTTTCTTCTCTCATGAGAGGATTCCCTCCTATGAGATGAGACAGAGCTCCCTATTGAGGTGCCAGAGTGGTTAGACTCCTGAGAAGGAGATCTAGACTTCCTGGGCACACTCATAATCCTTCCTGGGGGGACAAAGGGGGCATCATCTTGATCATCCTCTTCATCTTCCTCAGGAGGGATTGGATTATCCAGGTCAGGGCCATTGTCGCCCTCCTGGCCAGTTTCAGAGGGGGCTGGGGGTATTGGTACCCCTGGTCCCATCCTCATCTTCTGCCCCACCCTCAGCTCCTACCCCTTCAGTCCCCAAGGGCTTACTAAGGTCATAAGCCACCAACAACTCCTTGAGGTGTTGGGTGGTGGGGCTTTGGCCTGTCCTTATTTTTCTCAAGTTGCATAAAGCTCTCAATTCCAAGAATGGGAGTGTATCATACTTGGAGGGTGGAAGCTCAGTGGCTTCCTGCAAGGATTCTTTAGATCCTACCCTTAAAGACATTACTAGTGTGGTGTGGTGTATGCACTACCTACTCTAGTGTGGCCTACTAAACTCTCTTGAGTTGTAGAAAGGGTGTGCTATCCCTTAACACACAACTCTAAGTTCAGTAGAACTTACTGTATTCTAAGCTTAAATTATATGTACCTTAGGTACCTTTAGTGGTTTTCAGTTGATCAATTCAATTGAGATTATCTGGTAAAACAATAGCAAGCTGGAATCCCACACGCTGCACACCAATGTGAGAAGTTGGCCTGGCATATGCTGTCCACTAATTATAGTGGGCACCTTGCACCAGTCCAAACAACCCCTTATTGGAGATAGGTTAAAGACAACCTTATTGAAAGCTATCCTAGTGGTAGCTATGGAGAGCAGCCTTCAGGCTAAGTCTTGAAGGAATGTAAAGCAGCTTGTTTTACCAGTCTATAATCTCTTGAGTGATCAAATGAAAGAGCACCACACCAGGTATATATTCAAAATATATGTATTTATTGCTAAACACACCCCTCTAGTCTCTTTATGAGGCTAGAGTTCGAAGTACATAAGTTAGAAGCTATTTAAACACAGTAATAGCACAAATACACGTTTGGGCCCTAGGGGCGTACCAAACCATATACCAATAAAGTGGTATAAGAACCACGACTGAACTAGACACTAGGCCTAGAGCCTCTAGAAGTGCTTGGACCACAAGGAACCACCCAAGGTAGTGACACAGGGGACCCACGGGGACGCGTGCAGTGTAAATACACAACCGCGATACGCCGTTGACTTCTATGGAGAAAGTCGTGATCGGGAAATTAAAGAAAAGGGACACTTAAAGGAGGACTTGGAGCAAACCCTTTGAGATCTAGGACTTTGAAGAGTCTCTACCCACGGGAGCACCGGAGTACTCGTGTTACCTCACCCAGGGAAGCCGGGTGCATAGGTGCCTTTCGGGGTCGGGTTTCGTCGTCGATTTGAATGGCGATCTGCTGCAAAGTGCTGCTGGCGACCAAGTGGAAAGTGTCCGGGTGGATCCAAGAGTGGATCGGAGTTCTGAAGAACCTGAAAGCAGAGGGGACAGAGTCTGGGTCACTAGCCAGTGACCAGGAAGGCGATGGACCGATGCCCACCGATGTCGAGTGCTTCAGGTGCATTGACGGTTGTCTTGACTCTTCAGCCACGAGGTCCAGGAAGCGTTGTCGGCAACCAGGAGCAGGATTCGGGCTGGTACACGATGTCTGTCGAGTGCTGAGGTATTGGCGACCGGATTGAACCCAACAAGCCTTGGCAACGGCAAGTCTTGATGCAGAGGAAGATCGTCAATGGTGCAGACCAGCAAGGTCTGGGGAACTCACCCAGCAAGGGTAAGTGAGGGCAGGCCTGGAGCAACCAGGATGCCAAGTAAGAAAAAGATTGACCTTCGTTAAGGGCTACTAGCCAACGGGCTAGCGACCGTGAAAGAGCCTCAAGACGTCGCACGTGGCTCTGGCTCACAGGACACTCGTAGAGTGGAGGCCAGTGATCTTCGGTGCAGTTGGTGCTGGAGGCTGGGGCTACTCGGATCCCAAAGCAGGACTTCGTGGGACACCCAGAAGAGGATGCACTTGCAAATGTGCTCAGTGTCCAGGGGTCATGGTCTCAAGTCACCCACGATAGCCACGGGCCTCAGCTTTGCTGGGGACTCAGGGTAGCCTCGGGAAGTCTGAGAATCTACCTCTGGTGATGCGATGACTTCGGCGTCCGACGGGAGCTTCAGAAATGCGAACCGGACAGATGCTTCTTTGGTGCCTGCCAAGCAGGGAGTCACTCCTTGACCCCAAGGGAGATTCTTCTGTCCTCTAATCGTGAGTAGAGCGTCGAAGGTCCAGGATTCAGTTTCAGAGTTTCGTCCAGGGATAATCTAAAGTCCTAAGGACTGGGTTCCTATACTTATACTAAGTTTAGGTGTTGGACTACTCTGTGGCCCCACCTATGGGTGGGTCAGGGCAGAGGGGTGGCTACACCCCTTTCCCTTGTCCAGTTCGCGCCAAAGCAGGGGCTGCAAGCCCCTGATGCGGTTTGAACTGGGGTATGCACTAGGGACACCAAGTGTGCCCCCAGTGCAGGACTTCAAAGCACCCGAAAGTGCTCCCGCCCAGCCCCAATACACATTATCCTGTCTGGGGAGGTGGTCACACCTCCCTGGGACAGGAAACCTATTGTCCAGGCCTCCCCTGCCGGAGTTTCGTCCAGCAGCAGGAGGCCAGACTCGTGTCTGTGGCAGCAGCATCCATTTTGTGATGCCAGGACTTTGGAAAGAAGTTACCGGGCCAGCCAGAGTTAACATGTCTTTCCCTCTAGAGGGGTGGAATGCTACCCCCACTGCCAGAATTGGCGGGGGGAGGTAGTATTCCAAGATGTTTGACACCAAACACGACATGTTTAGGTGCAGCCATTCCAAAGTTAGCATTTAACGCAAGGTTATAATGCGCTTAAGAGTATATGGTCAGGCTGCACTACAAACAGCATCAGAGAAGGGTCTCCGAATGCTGCAGAGGGGCCCTGCTCATGCAGGGGCACCCTCTCACATAGGAACCATGCACTCTGCCTTCAGGATTGATAAGGCCTGCCTTAGGAGTGACTTATAGGTTTATATGTGTGTATGTATTTAGTGATATAGGTAACCTATATCACAGTAAGGGGTGCATGCACCACCTTACCCAGGCTGCAGTAGCAGACCTGTGGTGTCAGTTTGGATGGCCTTCCAGGGGTGGCATAATACATGCTGCAGCCCCTGGTAGGCCTCTGAGGTACCTATGCCCTTGGTACATAGTATACCATATACTAGGGACTTATAAGGGCACTCCAGATTCCAATCAGTGATGTGCCTAAGGCACATGGAAACCATTTTAGAGAGGAAGCAGCTAGGCTGGGGTTCTGATTAGCAGGGCCCCAGCCAGACTAATGTCGAAAAACAGTGAAGCATCAGCAAAAAGTGGGGGTACCCATGTGAAGCAGATCCTACTCTCCTACAGGCCCCATGGCTCACAGACACAGAGGTGCGAGCCGACGTACTGGCTTCTAAAGGCATAGCCGCGAGCTGGTGATGTGGGGAGAGGGAGCGTAAAAGGGGTATCTCGCACAGACAGAGCTGTGGGATATTTTCAGTGTTGCCTCACAGAGGTAGAACTACGGACCTGATGCCTTGTAGAGGGAGAGTTGTGAGCTGACGGACTGAATCACAAAATGGCTGCCAACACTTCCTAGTTTCAACAGTTCGCAGCCAATCAGCCGCAAGCTCGTGCTCGTAACGCTTCAGCCAATCAGATGTCAGAATCCCTAAATATCGATATCTGGAAAATTTGATATTTCTCTAAAACTACTGAACGGATTTACCCGATTTAAACAAAAGCGTGCTTTCTGGACCAAGACCTTTCTCTGTGCCAAATTTGGCATAATTCCGTTCAGCAGTTTGACCTGTAGCCTTGTCTAAAGTTTCCTATGGAAATTGCATGGAGAAAACACGCTTTGGGACCCCTTTTTCTTAGCCCCCTTGACGAATCCCCCAAACTTTTAGGATAGCAGCTGACCTGAAAAGAGGAACTTTTGGAACATTTCGTAAAGATTCGTCAAACGACGCCAAAGTTATAAGCACATCAAAAATGCTTTTCCTATGGAAACGTGGTCCTAACTATAACTACCTACTGGCAACCGCCAGTAGGTAATATATATATATATATATATATATATATATATATATATATATATATATATATATATATATACACAAAGATGCAGAGAACTTCTGGTTAGTTCCCAAGTTTAGGTGGAAGGCAGCTCAAGAATAGAGCACCCTCAACACCAGAGACACTCTAAATTTGCTCAAATGTCAAATGTCAAATGTCTGCTTTTCTATCAAAGTTTTTAAGCATCGGCATGGATAGCACTGTGCTAATCCTATGCTTAAAAACTTTGATAGAAAAGCAGACATTTGAGGTGAGCAAATTTAGAGTGTCGCTAGTATTGAGGGTGCTCTATACTTGAGCTGCCTTCCACCTAAACTTGGGAACTACCCAGAGTTCTCTGCTTCTTTTTTGCATAATTTATTTGTCAATCTATGCCTGCAAGGGTAGTGTTTTGACTTATACTGGGTGCTCCCTTGTGTCTGGACAAAGCTAAACCTCTCTGAAGAGCTGTAATGACAGCAAAACACGTGCCAGGAGTTGCTTTTATTCATTTCAGGTTGGCTTGGATGGTATTTTACCAATCCAAAGCTGTAATACTGTGCCTGGAGTGGTAAATGGCTTTGTCATTTTACAGCTCGGGCATGGATAGCACTGTGCTAATCCTATGATAAAAGAATTTGCTGTAGAAATGGCAAAAGACTTTGTCCCTTTCTATCTCGGCGTGTATAGCACTGTGCTAATCCTATGCTTAAAAACTTTGATAGAAAAGCAGACATTTGAGGTGAGCAAATTTAGAATGTCGCTGGTGTTGAGGGTGCTCTATACTTGAGCTGCCTTCCACCTAAACTTGGGAACTACCCAGAGTTCTCTGCTTCTTTTTTGCATAATTTATTTGTCACTCTATGCCTGCAAGGGTATTGTTTTGACTTATACTGGGTGCTCCCTTGTGTCTGGACAAAGCTAAACCTATCTGAAGAGCTGTAATGACACCGAAACACGTGTCAGGGGTTGCTTTTATTCATTTCAGGTTGGCTTGGATGGTATTTTACCAATCTAAAGCTGTAATACTGTGCCTGGAGTGGTAAATGGCTTTTGTCATTTTACAGCTCGGCATGGATAGCACTGTGCTAATCCTATGCTTAAAGACTTTGCTGTAGAAATGGCAAAAGACTTTGTCCCTTTCTATCTCGACGTGGATAGCACTGTGCTAATCCTATGCTTAAAAACTTTGATAGAAAAGCAGACATTTGAGGTGAGCAAATTTAGAATGTCGCTGGTGTTGAGGGTGCTCTATACTTGAGCTGCCTTCCACCTAAACTTGGGAACTACCCAGAGTTCTCTGCTTCTTTTTTGCATAATTTATTCATCACTCTATGCCTACAAGGGTATTGTTTTGACTTATACTGGGTGCTCCCTTGTGTCTGGACAAAGCTAAACCTATCTGAAGAGCTGTAATGATAGCGAAACACGTGTCAGGGGTTGCTTTTATTCATTTTAGGTTGGCTTGGATGGTACTTTACCAATCCAAAGCTGTAATACTGTGCCTGGAGTAGTAAATGGCTTTTGTCATTTTACAGCTCGGCATGGATAGCACTGTGCTAATCCTATGCTTATAGATTTTGCTGTAGAAATGGCAAAAGGCTTTGGGGTATATTCACAAGAGCGTGCGATAAACATCACGATAATAGCTTACCGCAACTCCTCACATCGCATTCCATCACGGGAAAATAACGCCGTGTTAACGTGGCATTCACAACACGGCGATACCGTGCGATATTCGCACGATAACGCGGCAAATGTCCGCGAAACAACTACCGCGACGGCGATAAAAATTCAAACCCTAACGCGAAAAAAGCTACGATGCGCCCAATGGCGATGAAACAACCGTGATAACCAGCAGGAGGCCAGCAATACCCACGCGCCATGCCTGAAGAGGCGCCATAAAAGCACCAAAAAAAAACACCAACAAGTAAACGAACTGCGGTGCACCATGGAAGCACCTGGCCCGAGTGCTGAGGCCAACTCGAACCCCACAAGCACAACGGAGGACCAGCCCGGAACCCCGGGGTCGGGGAAGGGCAAGGAGAAGAGGAAGAGGAAGACGGGGTTCCACACCGCAGGAAAACCGGATCCACCGCACAGTGTGGACAGAACACCACCAACAACTGTCCGTCACCACCACCGTGTCATTGGCAAGACAAATGGAAAAATGGCAGTCCAATGAGATGACTGAGTAGGACTGAATTAGCTGTGGGCACATCACCCATGAACAACATACTCGCAACCCCCCAACGTAGCCCCACGTCCATGTAGGAAAGAGGTCTGTGTGAAAAGATGTCAAAGTCGGTAGCAGGCCTGAAGGTGTGTGCACCATCACATGTGACAACAGTACCTACCGTCGCATACCTACCCACACCCACCTGGGCGGACACTGACTGTCCAGAACGATCACAGTGACCCACATGCCAAGAAATCGGACCCCATATCCACAATGGTGACATCACGGTGCTGCACAGGTCTACCAGCAACTATCCCAAACCACCAAGTCTGGCGCACAGAGGTGGACCTGCCAATAGGGACTCACCCCTAAATGAAATGCGTCATCCAGTCCCACCCTGTGTACGGACAATGCCCAATGAGGCACACAAATTGCCATCCTACCCAACACCCATCACAGTTGAACACAAGTGTGGCAGCGCAGACTTTATTGGCATGTGCGTGGAACTACGGGCAAGACAAGGGCCACAACATGCAGACCAAGGAATCAGACAATCACAGGCAGCATAGGAATGCAGCCATATCCACTATTGTTGTGGGAAATGTGGACTCATCACCAGAATGCAACGAGGTGTTGGGACCTGTGCCATGGGTTACCATCAGTCGTGGCTGCTGGAACGTTGTCAGTCGTTCATGAAAGCGAGCGCAGCTTCCTGTGCAATCAGTTCCAGGAGTACGTCGTTGTCGAGCTCAAGGAACACGAGGGCGAGCCAATCCATCAGCTGGTCCGGACAGATGTGCTCCGTCCACGCCGTCTGACCAATCCACAGAACAGCCCAATAGGGGGGCGCCTCAATGTGGTCACTGCACATGAGGAATCGTGCAAACTCCCATGTCCAACTGTCAGCACATATGCCAAACATCCAGGCATCCCATGAACGGGAATCACGGTTACACTCATGGTCATGGGCCAACAGGGGGCGCACACACAAGTCATAATCCAGTTCAGCCACCGTTGCATTGGATAGGCATACATCCATGGGCCACTCGAATATGCATGTTCGACAGTGGAACCAGGGCTGGACGCAGGTGACGTACGCAAGATGGAAGCTCAGACGGTAACTGATGCGCAGCACTGCAAGTGGCAGGGCCCCCAACATTTGCAGCATTCGGGCACGGTACAGTCCCACATGACTGGGGTTGTGCATGTGCCTGTGATGTTCAGCCATTGCGGTGGTGGCACTCGCAGAACCGCCACTCCTCTGACCTGCGGCAGTCATGTGGATGAAAAGCCACAGCTCGGAGCAATGAGTCATATGGGTGTGCGCCGTTAGGACGTATGTGTTGTTGTGTACGTAAGTGTGAAGGCCATTCCATGCAAGAGTACCCCGGGCAAGGGCCTCTGTGTGTGGGGTGTGTATACGTTGGTCCTTCATCATCGCTGTGTGAAGTGTGGGAGTCGTCTTCATCTGCTATGATATCACTCACAGGGAGTTTCTGCTGCATGCTGTGTCCAAGGTCGGAGGTGCAGAGGCCCGTCCGCCTCCTGTGTGGAGACAATGGAGCATTCATCCCTGATGTCAGTCTGACTACTGCTTGCAATGTGGAAATGTGATGTGGTCTACACGCTGCAATTGAGGCTAGGCCTTAGGCCCATGGTGCACCAAGAACGATACACACGGCAGTTGGCATGCATGAGCCAAGAGCCCGAGCGGACTTGTGCACCTTGTACATTCCCACGGGCGCGTGCGCCCTCCGGCTGCATGCAACATTGCATATTGCGGCCCGTGTTGCGCAGACACTATGACAGAGGCACACGCATATGTACATTTCCTGCCCAGCCCAGGACCATGCCCATATCCCGGAGATGATACTTCACACCCCTACGCTGGACGTGCGTACGCAAGCCCAGCCCACTCCGTATACATATAAAGGGTGGGACGACAGAGCTACATGGACTAGATCTTCCACAATGCCCGAGGTGACAATGCTGCGCCCGCCTGCCATGTCATGTGACGCAATCATGAAGGGACCATGACTTGGGGGGCACAGAGCTGAACTGCGTGCGGCATGGCCCGCGTGACACGGGACAGTGACTTTTGTTGCACTGGGTTAGTGGCACCCGGAGCACATCGGCCGGCATGGGCATGCCGCCACGGGTCGGTGACTCACGGGGCACTGAGGTAGGGCCACCTGATGTGCTGAGCGGGTGCGCAGCCTGCGATGATGCCCCGTCCAGGCTGTCCGGGCTGGTGAGGGTTGGTGTGAGTCCTGCTGGACCGCAGTGTAGGCCGGAGCCTGCATGCGACGCGGGCCTACCGCCACATGGTGTTGCCTCAAGGTTCACGGAGTTAGTGGCACCTATGATGCTGAGCGGGTGTGCACCCAGCATTGATGACGTGTGCACTGTTATGGACTCTCCCATTCTGAAATCAAGGCCCAGATCCAGGTGTGTGACCTAGTGGCCCGCGGGGCGGGTCCATGTGATGTTTAGTCTGCCAAGGTCGCGTGTCACGGGCTCGGAGAATGCACCGGCACGTGGTTGGAGACACACCGGTGGCGGAAGGTGAGCAGTGAGGCCTGGGTGCGCATGGGCGGACAATGTCCAATGGGTGGCGGGAGGGGCTGGGGTGCAGCACCATGTGTGCGCAGGTGCAGGCGGGCGATGTTGCCGTGTGCAATGGTATGTAGTCTGCCATTATTACATCTGGACTCCATTGCAGATGAGAGGACATGGTGGACTGCAGTGGATACCGGCACGTGGTTGGAGACACACCGGTGGCAGCAGGTGGGCTGTGGGGCATGGGTGCGCAGGAGCAGCTGTCTCTCGCCCTCTCATCCTTCCGCTGTCTCTCTCTCCCTTTCTCCCTCTCTCTCTCTCTCCCTCCCTCTCTCTCTCCCTTTCTTTCTCGCTCACTCTCTCCCTCTCTCTCTCTCTCCCTCTCCCTCTCTCTCTCTCTCCTCTCCCTCCCTCTCTCTCCCTCCCTCTCTCTCTCTCTCTCTCTCTCCCTCCCTCTCTTCCTTTCTTTCTCGCTCTCTCTCTCCCTCTCTCTCTCCCTCTCCCTCTCTCTCTCTCTCTCTCCCCCTTTCTTTCTTTCTCTCTCTCTGTCCTTTGATGAGCGCATGACACGTTCTCATCTCGGATTTTGTCTTGCAGGCTGTGGCTTCCAGATTGGATCTGCAAGGACTAATCCAATTTGTTGTTTTGTGTTGTATATTAATAAAGTTTTGTTATGGGAGTTTCACAGTTGAAGGTTTGATTCTCCATATTCTGACCACACATGTGTGTTTGTTGTTGTATGTGTGCGACATCAGGGTCTTTCTTATCTCGTGATTTTGTGAAGTTGCTGTGGCATATCTTTGTCTGGGGTGGGTGGGCCGGGGGAGGGCCCAGGGGTGTGGGGGTTCCTGGGGGTGGTGGCGGTGGGTGTTGTGGGCCTCTGGGGTCTCCGAGCTGCATGAGCAGTGGCTCTATGTCATCTGTTGTTCTTCAGGTGTGGCTGTGGGCTGGGCTCCCTTTTGTGGTGCAGGTAGTCGTCCTGCTTAACACCAGCAGAGAGCAGGTGTAAAATCGCTGCTGCTAGCGCGGCTTATCGCCTGTTTTTGGTTCCCATCGTGGATCTGGCTGTTCGTTGTGAATGTCACGATGTGGTGTTTTCGTGTGTTTTCGTACGGGAACGCCTACTCTGCATCTCATTAGCGTTAGTTGGCGGTGTCAACCATGGCGATGTTTTTTGCGGCAGCTATCGCTGGATATGTGGCGATGTAGGCAGTTAGCACCAGCTTACGAACGGGGCGATAATTATATCGCCACTTTTGCTGCGCTAAAGGGCCGATAACTCGGTGATAAGGCCTTGTGAATATGCCCCTTTGTCCCTTTCTATCTTGGCGTGGATAGCACTGTGCTAATCCTATGCTTAAAAACTTTGATAGAAAAGCAGACATTTGAGGTGAGCAAATTTAGAGTGTCGCTGGTGTTGAGGGTGTTCTATACTTGAGCTGCCTTCCACCTAAACTTGGGAACTACCCAGAGTTCTCTGCTTCTTTTTTGCATAATTTATTCGTCACTCTATGCCTGCAAGGGTATTGTTTATATATATATATATATATATATATATTATCTACTGGCGGTTGCCAGTAGATAGTTATAGTTAGGACCTATTTTCCATAGGAAATCTGCAACATTCTATTTGAAATAACTCTTGCGTCGGTTGACTAATCTTCGCGAAATTTTCAAACTTTATGGCCCGCTCCGGTCCGCTCCTACCCTGAAAGTTTCGGGGTGATTCGTCAAGCGGGGCCGAGAAAAAGGGGGTCCCAAAACGTGTTTTCCCCATTCATTTTCCCATAGGAAACTTTAGCCACGGCTACAGCTTCGAACTGCTGAACGGAATTACACAAAATTTGGCAAAGAGGTAGTTCTTGGTTCAGAAAGAACCTTTGTTAAATGGTGTAAATCCGTTCAGTAGTTGCGGAGAAATTAAAAAATAAGAGTCAAAAATCAATTTCCCATAGGAAACTTTATGCAAGGCTACAGCCCGAACTGCTGAACGGAATTACACCAAATTTGGCAAAGAGGTAGTTCTTGGTTCAGAAAGAACCCTTTTGTTAAATGGTGTAAATCCGTTCAGTAGTTGCTGAGAAAATCAAAAGTAAAAACACATATATATCTGGGCGGAGCCTAACCACACATGTCATCGTGAGATCTGATTGGCTGTCAGCATTTCATCCTGGAATTGCTGGCAGCCATCTTGGGACCAATATAAATGATAGTACCCCTTTGAAATGCATTGTAGTGAATCGAAGATTTTGAGGATTACCAAAAGGAGAACTATAAAGGGTGATAACAGACTTTAGTTACATTAGAATTCATTTGTTGATGGTACCATACTAATTTCAGGAATTGTGGTGTGTTCTAAGGTGATTTTACCCTGTGAAAAACCTTCTGCTGGGATATCATGAATCATGTTTGAGAGAAAACTATTTTCACATGCTTGTGCCATACAATTTTGGAAGGTGCTCCAGAAGCTAAAATGAGAGCATATTTTCTGTAAATTCACATTATCTTTCTCAGTCATGTGAGAATGAAGTCTGACATTCTCAGTAAAACATGTACATCCAACAATGGCAGAGACTGTCAGTTGATTCCTTTGTGTTCTACTGCAGCTTCCCAGAGTGTTCTAAAGAACAACCACAGTGCTAACAGCCTTACTCATGACAAAAGTATGGCACACCTGAAGCCATCTTCATTGGAATAAACTGGTAACACTTAAAACATTTAATTTAAAAAGGAACAAAATGATGGGGTTCATTTTGTCATAGAAATTATGGTTAGTGCTGTAGAAAGAAAAATTAGGACATGTTTCAAGTGTGATCTCAAATATCTTCCTGTTATATTTCAACAGGAGCAGCCTGTCAGTTGATGCCTATGTGTTCTACTGCAGCTTCCCAGAGTGTTCTAAAGAACAACTAGAGTGCTAACAGCCTTACTTATGACAAAAGTATGGCACACCTGAAGCCATCTTGATTGGAATAAACTGGTAACACTTAAAACATTTAATTTAAACAGCAACAAAATGAGGGGGTTCATTTTGCCATAGAAATTATGGTTAGTGCTGCAAAAAGAAAATGTAGGGCATGTTTTAAGTGAGATCTCAAATCCTCTTCTATTTCATTAGAAAATTCTGACATGCAGACTGAAACAATCACTTTCAATACCAGCAGTAGACTTCCAGTTAACTCCTTGGTGAGCAGTAGCTTTACTACAGTGATCTAATGAACAACTAGAGTGCTAACATTCTGAATTTATGGCAAATGTGTGACACATCTGAATGCCTTCTTGATGGAATCAAAGTAAAAACTGAAAGCATTTCCTACTGAGGAGACTGTAGTAAATGAGGAAATTAGGAAACTTCATAACAAATAAGTCTCCCAAGATGGCCACCAGAGAAACAAGAGCCCAAATGTAGCACAAATATCACCCGGAGGTAGCCCACGTATAGCCCAATGACAGAAGTGTGCAAAACACTTTTTATTTTTGTTTTTTGCAGTTTTATATAGTGCAGACTGGTCAGGTATTGGAGTGCTTTACATGAGCATTGGTTACATCACACAAGGACAAATTCATGTTGGTTGACCCCTACACTCCCCAAACACCACTGCACTACCCTAAACCCTAAAACACTACCCCCAGCACGACCCCTTCACTACCCAAACACAACTGCACTACCCTAAACTCAAAAACACTACTCCCAGCACGACCCCTACACTACCCAAACACCACTGCACTACCCTAAACCCTAAATCTACCCCCTACACTACACAAATACCACTGCACTACCCTAAACCCTAAAACACTAGAACCCAGCACGACCCCCTACAGTACACAAACACCACTGCACTACCCTAAACCCTAAAACACTACCCCTACACTACACAAACACCATTGCACTACCCTAAACCCTAAAACACTACCCCCAGCATGACCCCCTACACTACACAAACACCACTGCACTACCCTAAACCCTAAAACACTACCCCAGCACGACCCCCTACACTACCCAAACACCACTGCACTACCCTAAACCCTAAAACACTACCCCCAGCACGACTCCCTACACTACACAAACACCACTGGACTACCCTAAACCCTAAAACACTACCCACAGCACGACTCCCTACACTACCTAAACACCACTGCACTACACTAAACCCTAAATCTACCCCCAGCATGACCTTCCACACTACACAAACACCACTCACTACCCTAAACCCTAAAACACTACCCCCAGCATGACCTCCTACACTACCCAAACACCACTGCACTACCCTAAGCCCTAAAACACTAACCCCAGCATGACCCCCTACACTACCCAAACACCACTACACTACCCTATACCCTAAAACACGACCCCGTACACTACACAAACACAACTGCACTACCCTAAACCCTAAAACACTACCCACAGCATGACCCCCTACACTACACAAACACCACTGCACTACCCTAAACCCTAAAACACTACCCCTACACTACACAAACACCACTGCCCTACCCTAAACCCTAAAACACAACCCCCAGCATGACCTCCTACACTACACAAACACCACTGCACTACCCTAAACCCCCTACACTATACAAACACCACTGCATTACTGTAAACCCTAAAACACTACCCCCAGCACGACCCCCTCACAACACAAACACCACTGCACTACCCTAAACCCTAAATCGACCCCCAGCACGACCCCCTACACTACCCAAACACCACTGCCATAACCTAAACCCTAAAACACTACCCCAGCATGAACCCCTACACTACCCAAACACCACTGCACTACCCTAAACCTTAAAACACTACCCCCAGCACTACCCCCTACACTACACAAACACCACTGCACTACCCTAAACCCTAAAACACTACCCCAGCACTACCCCTACACTACCCAAACACCACTGCACTAACATAAACCCTAAAACACTACCCCCAGCACAACCCCTACATTACACAAACACCACTGCACTACTCTAAACCCTAAAACACTACCCCCAGCATGACTCCCTACACTACCCAAACACCACTGCACTACCCTAAACCCTAAATCTACCCCCAGCACGACCCCCTACACTACCCAAACACCACTGCACTACCCTAAACCATAAAACACTACCCCCAGCATGACCCCTACACTACACAAACACCACTGCACTACCCTAAACCCTAAAACACTACCACCAGCATGACCCCTACACTACTCAAACACCACTGCACTACCCTAAACCCTAAAACACTACCCCAGCACGACCCCCTACACTACTGCACTACCCTAAACCCTAAAACACTACCCCCAGCACGACTCCCTACACTACCCAAACACCACTGCACTACCCTAAACCCTAAAACACTACCCCCAGCACGACCCCTACACCACCCAAACACCACTGCACTACCCTAAACCCTAGAAAAGAAACCCCACCCCATGCCCAATCCCCTTATCTCTCACTGCTCATGGTTCCTCTCCCCTCATGGTTACTGCTTCACGTCGTCTCTGAGGGGCGGTGCACGTCGTTGTGAGGAAACGGAACAGCCTCTGTTTCCTTACAACGACATGGATCGTCTACATGTTTTTGAGACGCATGGTCATTTACCATACATACCTTTACAACAAAATTCGTTGTAAAGGCATGCGTGGTAAATGACCATGCGTTCTAAAAATGCATAGTAATGACTTCGTGATGTACAACGCATGCGTGGTAATGCATGCGTTGTAATGGTATCGCAAAGTAAAAAAGTCGTTGTAACGGCTGTTTACCGATCGAAGCTGGCCCCTGTTCTTCAGTGAGACGTTTATTTGATTAATTAGGAGGATTCATGTGTTTTTTTTACCGAAAAGTGCATTCCCGGCTGTTGTATTGTGAAAGTGTCCGCGTGGCCTGGTTTCACTTCCGGTGAGAGAGTGGAAGAGTCTGTTTGGATCTGAAGGAGTTCTGTTGTTGGACGGGGCCGGCGCGACATGTCATCAGAAAACATAGCTAATGGAAAGCGTCCTCCCTGAAGTGTGGAGCAGTGCCATGAGAGGTCAACGAGTGTGCGTCCCACCGCAGTATGACCGTACCGCGTGACCCATGTGCCACCTCCAGGGTACGGGAGGCAGAAGCGGCATCGCAGGTCCTCTTGAAGACCGTTGTAGCACTAATTCTACATTTTGGTACTAGGGCATTTTAACTTTGTTGTTCCTGCCAGATACAAAGAGAAGATCCTGTGTTATTCAGTGCCCTTGTTACCTTTTTGTGGGTTGTGGTGCTTGTCACTTTGCTGCCCCGCCGGTGCACACGACTGGGCACCTCACCTCGTGTGCCATCTGCAGGGCCTCTGCCCTCGGATCACTGGTTTCGGTTTCTGGAGTGGCAACATAAACAGTTGCTCCCAAAGGACTAGCCTGAACACTTAGGTGAATATCCCCTGCACCAGCATTTCACGGAAATTCTTTCCTAGCTCTCCCACGTCAACGAGGACGTCATAATAGCACGGCTCCGCTCGCGACAGCGTATGACATCATCGGAGCCATAAGAGAACCTCGTCGGCGTGCTGACGTCCGTTCCACCCATTTTTTCCGTGCCACCGAGGCAAACAGGGGACCGAGACATTTTCACATGTATACATAGTATAATAAATATATATATATTCACTGAAAAAACCATAGGTTTCAGGCACGTTATAGTTAGAAATTAGCATTTAAAAAACCTTAGAAATTCACTGAAAAAACCATAGGTTTCAGGCACGTTATAGTTAGAAATTAGCATTTAAAAAACCTTAGAAATTCACTGAAAAACCATAGGTTTCAGGGGCGTTATAGTTAGTTGGACATTTTACTCGTACAAAACCATAGAAATTCCCCGTTATAGTTAGTTCAGCTAACTATAACTCATGCGCCCGCAATGCACTGCTGATGACGTCACATATTACATCACTCATGACATGGTCAGTGACATCACTCATGACATCACTGATGACATCTCAAATGACATCACTGATGACATCACTGATGACATCATCAAGTGAATGTGTGTTTTTCTGAAAATTAAATATGTTTTATATATGTATATCTCAAGGTCGATGGAAGAATAAATGGGTATATAAGTGTCTAAATGGATGATTTTGTTTTGTAAAATTGATTGTATAACTGACTAAGTGTATCTTAGTGAATACATGGGTTAGTGAGTAATGTTTAAATATGAAAATATCTGTATCAGTCTCTCACTTTGTGTATAAGTGGCTGCATGGGTTGGTGAGTAGCTACATGAGTGTCTATATGGGTTATTAGTTGGTTTTTGAGTATCAGTATGAGTGTCTGAGTGTCTGTATGGTTCGGTGGGGGTATTACTTAGTGCATAGATGCATGAATGAGTGACTCACTGTTTGTATGTGTTGAAGACAGCATGTGTGCAGGACTGTATAGGTGGATGAGTATGTGTATGGGTGTGTTAGTGAGTGAATGACTGTCTCAATAGTGTCTTTATGAGTAACTACATATGTTTTAAACTAGTATATGTGAGTATTGGTGTATATAAGTGAGTATATGTGAGAGTGAGAGATTGGAAGAGTTCCTGTACAAATAAGTAGGTGTTTCTATAAGTGATTGTTTAAGAGAGTAAGATGTGTAAGTTTCTGTAGAAGTAAGTGTGGTAGTGTGTGTATAACTGTATATGCAAGTAAATGGATGTTTGATACTTTGTTTGCATGTGTGACTATGTGTGTGAGTAACTCTATGGATGAGTGGCGGTGTGTAACAGGATGTATAGGTGTATGAGTACATATGATGAGTGAGTACATGTATGAGTGACTGTATAGGGACTGTTGGTGAATGAGTGGATGTGTGTGTAGAATTTGGAATTACTGAATAGGTGTGTTGTAACTGGTATTGGTATGTCCATTGTTTTGAAAATGTTAGTTTGTATTTTTGAGTGTGTGTATCAAAGGTTATATTAGGGTGAGAGGAGGTCTGCCACTCTATCACAAGGATGATGTCATCAGTGATGTCATCAGTGATGTCATTTGAGATGTCATCAGTGATGTCATGAGTGATGTCACTGACCATGTCATGAGTGATGTAATATGTGACGTCATCAGCAGTGCATTGCGGGTGCGCGAGTTATAGTTAGCTGAACTAACTATAACGGGGAATTTCTATGGTTTTGTACGAGTGAAATGTCCAACTAACTATAACGCCCCTGAAACCTATGGTTTTTTCAGTGAATATATATATATATATATATATATATATATATATATATATTGTCCTGGTTATGGAGTGTTGAAAGCAGGGCTGGTTTCAGAAGTTTTCTTATATATATATATATATATATATATATATATATATATATATATATATATATATATATATATATCTCACAACGATCCTGGTTGGGTGCAGAGGCTGTCACGGGCGGTCCGAGTGCGGGTTACCGGCAACCCTGTATTTCAATAGCTCCTTCTTCACTTCCACAAGAATTACTCGGACGCTCTTGCTTGCTCAATAAAGTTTTAATGGCTCAAACGACGCGTTTCGGCTTACGCCTTGATCACGCTCATGAAAAGCATTTAGAATACGAATTATATACACAGTGCTTTGAAAAAAATAAACATAGATAGTGGACTACACCAAAAGTGCTATTTAGAATAATGATACTAGCGTCGGCCATTTTAACAAAGTAAAAAATACTATAGTTATCATTCTCTCTAGCACACAAATCTTATTTATCAATCCTACGATCTAAATCAACGGCCAATTTTAAGAAAAACAATGTATCGTCCTTCCTACTCTGTATCAATGTTATATACATTATTTCAGCTCTAATCTCTCATTACTGATCAATTTTATACAAATAACCACTTTGTCCTATAATGCCCCAGTGGGCTTTAGGTAATCATGCAGATTAAGAGAGACAAACAAAAAGTTCCATTGGCCCCATCTGTATACCTTACGGGAATACGCTGTCTACAATCCCGCCCCATTGGGCATATATCCCATATCGAAGAAAATCGGATAGTGTGCTTCATATATACTTATATGGCCGCCAAATTGAAAAAGAAGTGCCAACACCTACAAAAAATAAGTAAAACATTACATTAAAATCCAATTTAAAAAAGGAAGGAAAAACGATTCTAGCATAAAGTCATGAAATGCAATTAATCATACAAATGGATGGCCAACTCCTCACTTGAATTTAAACCTTTAGGTACCAAAGTTTCAAAATCAATAATGTATTTCGATTCAAGTTTGCGCAATGAAAGTTCGCGATTGCCACCCCTCACATTGCTAGTTATTGCATCAATTACAACCATCTTTAACAGTCTTTCATCTTTAAAATGGAGATCAAAAAATGTCGGGCTACCGGATATTGCTTGTTATTATGCCGTATAGCACGGACATGTTCCAATACTCTTTTCTTTGCACGATGTATTGTGCTTCCTATGTATAACTTCCTGCATGGGCAGATCAATGCATAAACACAATATGTGGTATTACATGTATAAGGTTTTTGATTGCAAATTTCCGGTTGGAATTGGAAATGAAAGTTCTTTGCAGTCATCACTATTACTACATGCCTTACACTTCCTACAACACCTGAAACCCGGGTGACCACCACTATCCAACTTGGATGTCCTAGTGATTAAATTACAACTCAATTCGTCCCGTAGAGAACGACTCTTCCTAAAAGTAATTTGAGGATTATCTCTAAGACTTTTCTTCAAGTTTTCATCTGTCATTAGAACATGCCAATGTTTGCTGAATATTTTGCGTACATCATGAGCTTGTCCTGAAAATGTTGTAATAAATCTCAAAGTTTCAGGCTCATCCTGACGTCGTGGTGGATGTAGCAACTCGTTCCGAGTGACCTTCTCTACTCTTTGCTAGCCTCTGTTATCGTTCTCTGATTATACCCTCGCTCCTTAAACCGTTTGCACATAACTTCCTTTTCAGCTAAGTAGGTAGCCTCAGTACTACAATTGCATTTCGCACGCAAAAGTTCCCCATAGGGGATGCTGTAAATAAGGTTGCGAGGATGAGAACTAGTGGCACTCAGCAAACTATTCCCCGCAGTACTTTTGCGGAACAGTTTTGTTTGTAATGTCTGCTCCTTTCTCTCTACCTGCACATCCAAAAACTCAATCGAGGTTCTACTGATGTGTTCAGTGAAGACCAGGTTGTATAAATTAACATTAAGTTTCTTAACAAAAGATTAGCAGATTCCGGTTCTCCATTCCAAATGAAAAACATGTCATCAATAAACGCAGCCACAGGACAACACTGTTCTCAAATTCTTCAAGCTGTGAGGCCACCTGCTCCTCCCACCAGCCCATGAATAAATTTGCATAGCTGGGGCGAAGCAGGTGCCCATAGCTGTGCCCTGTGACTGCCGGTAGATGACATCATCAAAAATAAAAAAATTGTTAGATAAACAAAATTCAATCATTTCAATAATCATTTCAGAATAAAAAACAGAGAAATTGAACGTGTTTTCATGAAGTGTCTGATGGCCTGCACTCCTAATTGATGTACAATGCTCGTATATAAGCTACTCACGTCTAAGGTAACCAGGGTGTAGGTGTCCTCCCAATAAATACCATCAATGATGGTCAGGAAGTGCGTGGTATCCCTCAAATAGGAAGGTAAACTAACAACATAAGGTCTAAGATAATGATCGATAAATCTCGAAGTATTTTCCAACAGTGACCCAATTGAGGAGACAATAGGTCTCCCTGGTGGATTCAATGAATCTTTGTGCAACTTGGGAAGTAAATAGAGCACAGGGATTCTAGGATGAGAACATTTCAAGTAATTATACTCTTCCCATTCTATTAGCCCTCTTTCTCTCCATTCTACCAACATCTCCCCAAACTTCGTGTTAGATTTACATACTTCTATTTTGTCAGAGATACAGTAACAATTCACATCTGTCAGTTGTCTCAGCCCTTCAGCTAAGTAATTCCCTTTATCAAGGACAACAACATTTCCGCCCTTGTCCGATTGGCGGATTACAATGGAATTGTCAGATTTTAAATTCTCTAACGCCTGTATTTGGTCGGAATTCAGATTTTTCTTATGTGTGGGTATTTTCTTGTATCTAATCTTTTTAAGATCTCCCAGTACTCCCTTTTCGAATACCTCAATGGCCTCACACTGAATTTGGGGCAAAAATACTGATTTTGGTTTAAAATGGCTACCAGGATTAATGTCCAATTCCACATCCGTATTGTGCAAATTATAAATAGCATCCTCACTATCCATTGCATCATTCTCCAACGCAGACATAGTATGCAAAATCTCAATGTCATCAATATTTAAATTGCTCAATTGAACTGCTCCAACCCCCACCTTCGGAGTTCTACATTGTGTATTAAACCACTTTTTTAATTTCAACTTTCTCGAAAAATAAAACAAATCAATCCTAGTCTGTCAGGGACCTGTTGGTACATAGTGACATTACCAGATATCCCAACAGATTTGACCATGACCTCCAGGGATTTTTCCCTTGCGGTCATTGTAAAGCGTGTAAGAACAGCAGTTTCTGTAGGAAAGTCAGCTACAATGGTTCTACCATAACCATCAATCAATTTCTCACGTGCAGCACCAATTTTGTCATATATGCTGTTATTTGTCCGTGTGACTTGTGGTACATTGGCAGCACCAAGCACATGGCCAAAAAACACATACTTGAACATAGTAGAGCCATCACCAATCTGGATGAAAAATATCCAGTGGCACGCCATTTCAGTGATAAACACTTCTCCAATTCATCCCTTCTCAAATTCTTTGTATTAGAACAAGTTGTGCCCAATCCTAGGGGTGGCAATCGTGAACTGAAATTGAGACAAAGGGAGTCTAGATTGATAGTGCACTTCCAGACCAAGACACCGGGGGGGCTCAATTCGGATGAAGAACTGGCCATTCATTTAAAAGAGAACTGATCTCAAATGTTGATTTGTAAACTCTCATCAATTTGACTGTTTTGTTATAGAATGTACCATGTGCTGTGTGCTCTGAACTTTGGTGGTTTCCTATGTATTACTCATTTCTTTTCTCATTTCTTCTCTCATTTGTTGTGTGGTTAAGATGTTTTAATGAGAGATTGTGATATAACTTCGCCGATATCATGTGAGTTGTAACATATGTGTATTTTCTTTATTTATTCATAGGAGGAAAGGAAGGGGTCCCTTCACTGGTATTTACTTCACGGACCTCCTACCCTTTTCCCCTTTTCGACACCATCACGTTTTGAGGCTGGGTAATTATGTTCTGTTTCTTTAGTATGTTATGTTTGGTTTTTTGGACTTACCGTGTATTTCCAGACAAGTGTCTTGGGATAGGTCATCCCAACAGGAGAACTCTTATTCCTTTATTGCCTACAATTCTGTCGGATACCAAGGACCGCGGATAGTGAGAATCTGTGCAACTCAGTTTATCTGACATACAGTGCATGTCACTTACTTGGAGTTTTGCAAACTCGTATTGCAATGTACTTTAGTGCTGAGAGTATGATTATCAGTTTTGTCATCAATGTGGTACCTTTTTGACTTTTCTGGGTCTTGGGACTGTTATATCATATGCTTTCAAATATGGGCACTTGCCTTCAGATTGTATACTACCAACTCGAGTTGCATGAACTTACCTTACATGCATTTTCGGCTTGGGCATTTCACGAAGCCACATGTTCAGTAGTAGTACTTACTGCATTTATCATGGTTGCTGAAACAGTATGGTTATACATAGGACATATTGCAGTTGCTTTTGATTATGTCCGTTTTATTATATTGAATTGTTGAATTTTTAGAGCATATGAGGGCCATCTCCAATGGGGATGAAGCTTACCCTGTTGCCCGACACTTCAATAAGGAACATCAGCGCAACAGAGAGCTTCTGAGTTATTTTTGTGTTGACCATATACCAACGAATATTCGGGGAGGAGATAGAATTCTGAAACTTAGGCGATTGGAGTCACGGTATATCATCGATCTTCAGACTAAGTCCCCTCTCGGACTGAACAGTAGTGAGGAACTGGCGATCCATTTGGGGGATTAGAATAGGTTGGACCTAATGTCACTAACCAAGTCTGTGGTTTCTCTGATTAAAGACAAGGTGACAATGAGAGACAAGGTGGGACTCTTCTTGAGTGACCCTGCTGGTGGGTCTATGGGTTCATACTGG
Source organism: Calotriton arnoldi (assembly GCA_963921515.1). Classification (NCBI taxonomy): domain Eukaryota; kingdom Metazoa; phylum Chordata; class Amphibia; order Caudata; family Salamandridae; genus Calotriton; species Calotriton arnoldi. The sequence continues at coordinate 1,400,994 of CAWUFW010004628.1, read as the reverse complement.
GTATTAATTTTGTTAGCCCAGAAACATGTATTTATGTTTACATGTATTTATGTGTACTGTATTGTTTTCTTTTCTTCTTTTTCCCCCCTTCCCCCTTTTCCCTCCCCTTCCCCCCCCCTTTTTTTCTTCTTTTTTCATTCTCTAACATGACTTTGTGTATATTGAATGCTCTTAAGTGATCTTATGAAGAATTTGATGAATTATTGAATCATGAATGAAACTCAGTTCTGCTTTATTTAATACCATTATTTTATTTATTAGGAACCATTAGTGATGTGGCAATTAGGATGCCCCTTAGGAGATGTCCTGGGGTTGATTGAAATTCTGTTAGAAAATATACTTTGGTTACGGTCATATGACTATAAGATGTGTGATTGCCCATTCAGGGCATAATTGGAACGGGGGATATGACTGTAAGATGTGTGAACGCCCATTCAGGGCATAATTGTAACAGGGGATAACTTTGGATAATCTGCATTGACAGATTTACGGTATATACCACGTTATGTAATGGGCATCGTTGCATCGTGATTTTGGAGTTGAGATTTGTCTCACAATAACGCACAACGATAGATCCTTACCTGTTGAGAAAATCGTTATGTTCACACTGTTCTTTGACTTAGTAATTGTATTAATAAGTAGAATTTACAATCAAAGATGAACAGTTCAAAATGGCGCCGATATATACGGCGAACGTTGATGAGCTTGTAATAAGGATTAGTCCTTTTTCTGTTTTGCCACACGGAAATGTAATGTTTAAAAATGGTGGTGGAAAGCGTTTCAAGGCAAACATCGACAAAGGCAGTTAGCCGAAACGCGTCTGTGCCTGAGGTTCCGGAATAAAGCTTTGTTGAACCTGCCCCCGTGAGTGCTGTGATCCTTGGGAGGAACTTTCCCGGAGGAGTGTGGAGCAGAATGGATATGCGGGAGCACCCCGCATGACCGGCACTCCGTCCGCGAGTGCACCGAGCTGGTGCATGGTGGAGCAGTAATATATATATATATATATATATATATATATATATATATATATATATATATATATATATATATATATATATATATATATATATATATATATATATATATATATATATATATATATATATATATATATATATAAAAACTTCTGAAACCAGCCCTGCTTTCAACACTCCATAACCAGGACAAACAGAAGGACGGCACACAGGAATCCCACAGAAGCGATTTATTAGGCTTTAACTGCTTCCATAGATTTTAAGGCAATAATCAGCAAAGTGCAAGGTGCATATTAACCCACTATAAATATATATATATGTCTCTGCCACACAAACTGCTCAAAAGGAAACGAGACCTGGGACCCATGAGGGATGGAGAGTCGAAGCGAGACATGGCAACATGCCAGCCAACGAAATAATTCCAAGAGATCCTCAAAAGTAGATGGTCACTCAGCAGTACATGGATTAAGCTTTCCCTTCCAACAAGACGAGTTTCGGCCAACACAGTGGCCTTGTTCACAAATACAGGTTAGTGTAATCACACAGTGTATATGTCAAAATAGTGAAAACAGTAAAAGGACATACAAATCAATGTGAAAACCAGTGTAACCAGTGTAAACATGAGCACCATCATTGAATGCACGCAGTGCATAGAAGGAAGAAAATTATGCTAGGAATAAAGCAAAATTAACATAATTGCATAGACAATACAGGTCAAACAGGGTATTGAGACAACAAAAAAGTATGATATTGTCATGGACTGTTGACCGCATCTTTAATTGATTTGACAGGAGGAGATGCCCGAACACAAGTGTGATTCGGAGTGAGAGAAAATCTGGGATGCGACTCTCGTGGTGAGTGTGTGCCGCTAACTGCACAAAAATAAAGCATAAATCATGAAACATAAATTGTATGCACGAAGCTCATGAACTGGCGGACCACGAGTCAAAGGTCCCTACCAGGTACGAAATGTTCCTGTGCATGTGCACAGATCAGCAATGTTGCATTGTGGGGCCGCAAGTCCCAATGTGACTAATTAATTGCTGGAACAGGAAAACCGAAAGTTGCTCCTGATAATCCATATCGACATACCCCGTAGCTTCCACAGATAGAGCACAGACAGTTAATCAGGATTATAGTGACAGAAAATCTTATTGTGAGTGAGACCTGGTGTGAGTTGCTACCTAGATAGTGTGGAGTCTTGAAAAAAATGCAAAATTAAAATGCCTAGCAAGAAAAACATTATTGAAATATTGAATCATGCCCAAGTAGGCCATCATGAGAGCGTAAAATAAACAACTGGGGAAGCATCATCGTGGGTGATGCCCAAACTGTTCAGGCATTTGTTGGTGTCGAGAGCAAAGGGGCGTTGACCCCGCACTGCGAGCCACAACCTCCCAGGCTCATTATTTTCAAAATATAAATACTTTCTTTGTACCTCCCTTCACTTTCCATCGTTATGGTGCTGGCTATGTAACTCTCTCTCCCGCTTGCCTTGCCGTGGGTGGGTAGGACTACTGACTGTAGCTGTTAGTCACTGAACTGCACATGTGAGATTGGCCGGTGTTTTTGCTGCGGCCAACCTGACAGGCGCAGTTCATGTTTCTACATTCAAGGCTACTATTCAGCTGTGTGAACAGAGATACAGAACCATCAGTGTGATATGGAGCTTCCTATTTGCATGTCCCAGCCAATCCTAGCGCTGCTCTAATGCTGTTTAGTATTAGAAAATGAATGTGAGCTGTGCTTGAATTGGCTAGGGTGTTGGGCCTTATGTTCCCTGGGTTCAGTAAGCACATTGTAACATCCAGGCAGTGCGAGGCGGGGGATCTGCTACAGGGAGCATAACTGCATCTGAACGCCGTTCAAGGTAAGAATAACTTCTCCCCTACCACTTTAAAAGTTATTAGCCACCACTGGGTGTCGATAGGAATGTTGTTAATAGGCCCACCCCTCTCTAATTCATGTAGTGTGACTAAGGCCTCAGCATCACCTATGGTCAGGATGTCAGCCACATAGGCAAGATTACCGTTTGGATCATGGTGGGAAGCCGGGGTTGTTGTTGCGGACTGGATTTTGCAGACATTGTGATGCCAAAGACTGGTCAGGATTTAGCTGTTTTGGACATGGTCCGCCTATGTGTCACAGAGGAAGACTATGGCATTAATGTACAGAGAGGTTCAAGTTTTTTCTTGGCATTTCATTTGAGAAATCTGAAAGCACTGTCAGAGAATTATAAAGAATAAACACCATCACACGCCACATCTAAAAACATTTTATGCGAAGCAACGAATTTACCAATCATCATCTTCAACAGGACAAAGTGATAAACCGATTAGGGTGGGGATTAAGGGCAGAAGAAACTTATGATCGACTGCCATTTTAACCAAGGTTCTTATTGATCCTGGTCCTAATTTCGTCATTTTCCTGCGACACAGAGAACAGTGGGTATGCTAATGGGGATCTGTAATTTAGAATGTGAAATAGATCGTGCAGCCTGCTTGTTTCCAGTATTAACTTTCAGGTGATCATTGGCTTTTTCCGTCGGTGCTTAAATGTGACAGTGCAGAACCAACACACGTGATAGCTGATGTATCATGTAATCTGATGGGCAATGAGGTTTTATTGATTCTACCTGTGGCTGATCAAAGACAGCAAAATTGGCATATTGAGTAGACAATGACTCCTGTTCCATTGGCTTGATAACTACTGACAGGTACAATTAAAAAATGGTTTGCACATGATTTGTATCTAACGTGCTAAAAAGCAATGCTTTTCACAACAGATAGGGTCAAATGGCCCAGAGTTTAAGCCCAGTCTATGGTGGGATTATTTGTGGTGAGCCACAGAATAATTTATGCAGTTGGGCATTTATTAAATGAAAACATATAAGCTTTGAAGGACCTTTTATATTCTCTAACTAAATCGTTCAGGAGGCGTGTGTGAAAGTTCCAGGCTGAAATGCTGACCTGCATAGAGCATGCATAGACTGTAGTTGTTACACTGCTATTCACTGCAATACGTGGTATTATTTTTTACACAAAAACGAAGCAAAATGGCCGTACCAAAGGAGACAATTGGTTCAAACTGCTGCTCCTTCATTCACTACAGCCAGGGTCGGCCTGCCTGTAGGGGACAGGCTGTGACTGCACACCCCTGTGGGGAGATACTTCGGGGCGTCCAGGTACCCTATGTGCCTCACAAGAGGGCATCCACTTGGTTGCACAAACTATTCACCAGTTGTCAGATGACATACAGTTAGAGAACCTACCGAGAGAAACTGCGCCCGTGTGCCTGCATTTGTCCTATGGCTTATGGCCAAGAACAAAAGCGATTCCTCATTTCCATGTGGTCACAACTCCATGCAATTAAAGAAAAAGCCTTTTTACATTGTGCCATGGTAAAGTATGCGCCTGTACATTCCGTATTGATGTAAAGATAGCAAAACATCTGAAACCCCTTCTGTATGGAACCGCAGAAAGCAGAAGCAAACAAAAACTTTCTTTCTGGGGCACTTGGTTTATTGCACCACTAATTCACTCATTGTTTGCATTCATCCTCTGGAATCATGAGGTGTTTGGATTGTTCTTCCTCTTTTAATTTTTACAATTGGATTTCTTTTTTAATTGTGGTGTTTACAAATGCATAGTTACAGCTGGTCCTCTTTTCTGCTACCGAAGTGTTGATAACAATCCCTTTCGTATTTGTATTTTCATGAAAGATGGCATCGTGACTACTGAATTCTTAAACTATATAAAAATTGGGTTGGAGTTGCCTTCTGAACCGAATTCGTTTGCACCTTCCACTCAATAACTATATTAATGAAATGTAATGCAACAACTGAATAAATAGGCACATACAATGCCAACTGTTTCCTTTTGAGTATTCGAAGATGTTTTGAAGTTTAAAAATGGAAAGTAAAGGGGGAACCTGGGTTGTTAAATGTGAGCAGCACTAGTTCACTTGCTACCTCCTATATGTGTTGATTAAGCCCAATAAAACAGTCCCGAACTTCTAAACAAGTTACATTTGTATGCAGTGACGCCCAACAACCACACTGTAGACAATCCACAGGCCATTCCAAGTATTGAAGTCCCAGCCACACTCATTTCATTGAAGTAAATTGCGGTTCATAATTGCAAAATGGCACCAGCTGTGGCCACCTGCATGTAGGGACAAAACACAGTTGGGCAAAAACTAGAGTGCCATAAAGAGAAAATATTCAGCAGTCAGGAGTAACACACCCAATGACTATAATAAGTAAAACCTCTGTTCGCATATAGTAATAATGTGTTGTTACTTATGTGGTGCTCTGCCGACACTCTTGAATTTTGAATGAGCTGTACATAGCAAGTGTTACCATTTTGCCATTTCATTGTACTAAAAGGATAACTAGATTATTAAAATATCAGAAAAGTCCAATGTAAGCTGTGGATGAGTTCCCACAAGGGCAAAGGGCAAAACTATGCGACTCCTATTATGTAAACTGATTTCTGTGCAGGTAAATCAAAACACTGAAACCTGTCCCAGGATGCTTATGTCCGGTCCAGGTAGGACCTGGCCTGGCAGTTCAGGCTGGGCTGTTCCCATGAGGAACAGGGTCAAGACTGAATTGCATATGGCTGGGTCCAAACTGGGGTGGCATGGTGAGCAAAAGAAGGATGGGTTTAACCCAAATCTCTTGATTAGTGGTGAGTGTTTGGAAAATTTCAGCACTTCCATCATCTTGTTGTGTTTGCTTCCCTCAGATCAGAGAGCAACTCCTGTGAAGTCTGGCATCAGTTCACCTAGAAAAAAGTTGTGATCCAGATTATTAGTTCCAAAGCTGGAGATACTCTCTTCTAAACTGGCATCAAATACATTTATCTCACTGACAGTAACCCTGCAGGAATGTTGAAAAGGCTAAAACAGTCTGAAATGGAAGACAGCACCTGTGCAAATCTAAGTAATTTTCCCACACTTTCTGTAATATTTATAATGCTGTAATTCAGTTTGTGTTTGTGAAATATTTACTGAAAAAAGTTCTCCTAGAGTCCAATTGTACATTATTGTTTACAGGCCCACTACTACAATGTCCATAACTGCAACATAGACATAACTCCATTCCACATAACTTTATGATATGCCCATTCCAAAAACAGTACCCTAACAAATACCACCTTTAATGTTGATAAAATGATAGTATCCTCAAGGCTCTTACTGGATTAATGGTTCACCAGAAAGATAGTCCTCTTTGATATGGAGTTCTGAATGGAGGTTGGGTGGTAGCTGGGACAGTCCTTAAGGTGCTTCATGTCTCTTGCTGGTTTCAAGGAACCAAGAAGACTGCTGGAGATGTGGCGTTGAGATCGCACAAGGCCAGCAAGATCTCCGCAGCCATCTGGTGTAATATGACTCTTAGCTCCTGCTTGCCTCATTTTCCCTGCCATGCAACCAGAAACCTGAAGGAAGGATGGGTCCATTGCTATTTTTTTTATTCTGAAATAAACTTGTACCAGAGAATTCTGGATATGATTAGAAACTGTGGAGCATATTTACAAGAATTTGTCACCACAGGAACGTCACTTTTTATGACGTTCCTGTGGTGGTAAACCCTTTGCCTTAATAAAAGGCAGCGTTAAGCCACTTAACGTGGCTTAACCCTGCCTTGTGAATAAGACCCAACCTTTCATACAGCACTTAGAGTGAAAGGGGCGAGCAATGGGTGTTGTGGTGGGCGTTCCGCCGTAACAGCAATTGCTTTTTGACGCTGGCCCCATTTACATGGGTGGCGTAAATATGGGGCAGCGTCAAAATTAAGAACAAAAAAAACTGATCTTAACATGGCGAATAGAGGAGAAATTATTCATTTCTCCTTGTTTTTCCTGTTTCTATGTGTGTTGCATTGTGCAGCACACATAGAAACAGCAATCGCCATGAATGATTGTTTATGTGCAGGAAGGTGTCCCTTCCTGCCCATAAACAATCATGATTTGCAACTTCTATGTGTGCGGCTCAATGTAGCACACATAGGATTTACAAAGCACTAATTAGAGATTTGTTATGTGCAGGAAGGGGCACCTTCCTGCACATAAACAACCCTTCCCTCAATGCAGGCACCCTTGCACTGTGGTGCAAGGGTGCCTGCGTTGGCGCTAAGCAGCTGAATTTAGGGCCAGTGCTAGGGAAAACGCAGAGGTGCGCCATATCATTGTAAATACGGCGCATCCCTGTTTTTTCAGAATGGCGGAGCGGGGCGTTAGCAATTTTGGGTCAACGCCGCTCTTCGCCATTCTCTTGTAAATATGCCCCTGTCTGTCTGCCAAGTCTAGAATTTCTTTCTGTTTACCTGCATAACAAGCAACCGAGACCCACAGGTTAGTTGTGCTCTTAGTACACTTTGGGGTATATTCACAAGAACGTGCGAGAAACATCGCCAAAATAGCTTACTGCAACTTCTCACATCGCAGTCCATCGCAGGAAAATAATGCTGTGTTAACGTGGCTTTCACAACACGGCGATACCGTGCGATAATCGCACGAGAACGCGGCAAATGTCCGCGAAACAACTACCGCAACGGCGATAAAAATGTAAATCCCCAACGCGAAAAAAGTTGCGATGGGCCCAACCGCGATAAAATCTGTGTGATAACTAGCGAGAGGCCAGCAAGTCCCACGCGTCATGCGGGGAAAAGCACCAGAAAAACACCCAAAAAGATCACACCAAAACATAGATGAACTGCGGAGCACCAAGGATGCACCCGGACCGAGTGCAGAGGACAACGTGAAACCCACAAGACCCACGGAGGCCCAGCCTGGAAGCCAGGTGTCGTGGAAGGGCAATGAGAAGAGGGAGAGGCAGACGGGGTACAGTCTGCAGGAAACCCGGATCCAAGTCACAGATGAGATAGAACACCACCACCAACTGTACGCCACCTCCAATGTGTCATTGGCAAAAAAGACGCAGAGATGGCAGACCATCTTGGACTATGTGAATGCCATTGCCGCGCCGAGGAGGACAAGAGGTGCTGGAATGATGCGAAGGGCAAACCCAAGAAGGAACTCGCTGCCAACATGAAAGCAGCAACGCACATTGGAGGTGGGGGGCCAGCAGAACACCAGGAGCAGGATGAAATGGAGAAAATGGTGGCCACAGTCATCCGTCGGGAGACAGTGACAGGAGCAGAGGATCCGGACACTGCTCAACATGACCTGACACAACATCAATAGGGTGAGTACCTACCAGGGAGTGGGTGGACGGGGGGGAGATGGGCACAATGGCACACATGCACAATTCAGCAGAGCACACTGCACACCCACAATGACTCCGGATCAAGTCCCTGATCCCCCTGGAACACTGCAGCACACACACAAACACCAAGTAGTCCCACCTCCACCATGTGCCCAAAGGGGCCCCCAACCAACACATCACCAATCACACAACCAACACATGCACACGTTCGAAACCCAGCGAAGATGCGTATCCATCAGCCACACTGACAATGCAAGAGACACTACATGATGAGTAGCATTGCTGCAGTCCAACTATCATGTCAATGTGCAGGCCACGACACTGATGCGGCTGAGTGTGGGCCAGATCCGCAAAGGTGCAGGTCACACTCGGACACATCCACGTGCACAAAAAAAACCCTGACGTCAACTACACATCTGCCTACCGACCATGACCACGAGTCACAACACGACGAAGGGCACAATTAACTCAAGTCAGCAACATCTCAGCACTGTAGATGCACAGAAGTGAAAGGCACACCGTCTGAAAGGGATGAGTGGCAGCCAATTCAGAGCCGCAGGGGTGACTCAGACACAGTGCAACATACACACATAAGAATTAGAGCACCCCAACATTGTCAACAATGTGGTACATACTGCAACACTCCACAACAGAACACAGGACACAACTGGTGCCGCATGCGTGCACAAAATGGCCAATCACATCTGGCATCGCAGGAATCTGTGACATGACAATGGACGAGTACAACCTGTAACCTGTATCAGTTTTATTTACACATGCAGTGCCAGTGGACAATTTGTACTGTCCCATTATTGCACAGGACGGACACAAAGTGACATGCTCAGGTGAAGAAATTGGCAATGAGGGTGTTCCTACGGGCTATTCCTGCTGCAGCTGCAGTGGGGTGTGGGCCACCTGCCCCATCGTCCTCATCATTGTCCGGTGCATCTGGCACTGGGATCCATGGGGCATTGGAGCGTAGACAGATGTTGTGCAAAACCCAACATGCAACGATCATCTTGCACACAATGTCTGGCCTGTACAGGAGCCTTCCGCCTGTGATGTCCAGGCACCTGAAACGTGACTTCAACACGCCAAATGTGCGTTCCACGATGCCCCTGGTGCATATGTGGGACGCATTGTACTGCCTCTGGGCATGTGTGTTCGGGTCTCGGATGGGTGCCATCATCCAAGTGCAGAGTGCATATCCCTGATCACCTGTGACAGTGCAGAGAGAGATGAGTCAATAGGTGGTTTGGCATGATGTGTTGGCAGGCACACTAGTCCAGTGATGCCTGTGCTGGCTGTACATGGGGTGAGTGTAAGACAGCCCCCAGGGAGTGTGTGGTGTTGGCAACAACTACAACAGTCATCACTTAATCAGAAGTTCGAAGTACAAACAGCAAGAGACCATGACTTGAGGTGCACAGAGTAAGTGGCCCCGGATGCACAGCGGCTGGCACGGGCACACCACCACGGGACGGTGACTTGCGATGCACTGGGTTAGGCCCATGAGAGCTGAGCGGGTCCTCGTAGATGTCCAAGGTGACTGTTGCTGAGTGTATCGTGGGACAGTGGAAGGTGTTCCCCCAGGGCATGATGCAGAGGGCACAACCAAGCAGCAACAGGCAACATGGGGGATATGAATGCCACAGACTCATGCCCAACACCAAGTCCGTACCTGCCCGATGATGAGGACGACAACCCCAGGCCACAGACTCAGATGCCACCAAAGTTCAACCAGAGAGTGACCATGACTCACGGCGCACGGAGTCAGTGGCACCAGGGCTGCAAGGGGATGCAGTCTGCCATGAGGCGTGTACATTGGTGTAAACTCAGCCATTCAGAAATCAAGACCCAGTCACAAATGTGGGACCTACTTGACCGCAGTGTCGGCCGGTGGCAGCGGTGTGCGTGGGCCAACCGCATTTTAGCCAGCTCCTGCTGGAACTCCCACACACGGCGTTGGAATGTCATGTGGCGATGACGTGTGGCCCACCAAGGCTGAGGCACCAGAGCTGAGCATGTGTGCAGCCTGCGACGATGCCGTGCCTTGATGTGATTGGTGTGAGGCCGGCTGGCCCGCAGTGCATGCCGGAGCCAGTAGTTTGCAGGGGCCCACAAACACGTGTCGCCGGCTGGCGTTGAACAGGGTTAGTGGCACCACGTGTCACCGGATGGCGTTAACAAAGGGTTAGTGGCACCACGTGTCGCCGGCTGGCATTGAACAGGGTTAGTGGCACCATGTGTCACCGGCTGGCGTTGAACAGGGTTAGTGGCACCAGGTCAGTTGTTGCTAGTGTTCGGTCACCTCCGTAACGAGGATCCGGCTTTCATCCGGACTGAACCGTATCTTCCTCTTACTCCTCTCCGTGCATTCACTGGTATGGACTCTGCCATTCATGAATCACGACTAAGTGCTGGATGTGGGACCTACTGGTCTGCAGTGTGGTCCATGGGCAGCGGTCAGCATGGGCCCACAGACACGTGTCGTGTGCTTGCGATGCAGACTTTGGCTTCACAGATCGAGGGGAGTATAGTGATATGGACGCTGCCATAGTCATTTGGTCACTGCCATTCAAAACTAAAGACTCAGTTCAATATGTGCCACCAACTGGGCCGAAGTGTACGCCGGTGGGGTATGTCAACAAGAAAGGAGTAGTGTGGGCCTGCGTCATGGAGGCCAGCGATGGTCTGAGGAGGCTGCCAAGGTCGTGGGCCTGGGGCTTGGAGCTTGCACCGGCACGTGGTGAGCCCTCTTTGACACACGCCGGTGTCGGCAGGTGAACGGAGCGGCCTTGGTACGCTGGGGCAGGCAAGACGGGTCTGGGGACCAGGGGCCTGGGGTGCAGCAGGCGCACAGAGTCGCAGGCCCCGCTGCTCATGGCGTCGGCCTCGTGGCGGGCTGAGAAGCGCCGCCCTGGCAGACACGATGGCCATTCCAGAAGAGAACCACGCCCAGAGCGACAGGGTTTTTATTCGCACCCCTACACAGGCCTGGCGTACGCAGGGCCAACCCACTCTGCCCATGCCTACAGGGGGGGACGTAACGAACGACATTTCCGCGTTCTACCCCACAGCCTGTGGTGACATGGTAGCGTCCACTGGCCACTACACTCCATGCACCGGCAGTTAATGTCCACATTGACATTTCCGTGGTTTGCACACTCAAGTCTGTCCAGTACATCCACGCCACACTTGTCATTGGGTAGGTTCTCATTCACTTGCCTCCTTCGCACATGCCTGCTTTCAGCCTCTCCACACATTCTGCTATTGTGTGGCTGTGGTGCCATGCCGTAGCTGGGTTGTGTACATGGCAAGCCCAGGTTCCCAATTGAGTTGTGTTGTCGTGTCTGGTCGGTGGGCATGTTGTGTGGCATGTTGCATGTAGTTTTGCTGCGTGCCCATTCCCAGAGTCGTGAGTTGCATGACTGTGGAGTTGAGGTGTGTGGTGTGTTCATTTGGTACTTACCAACGAGCAATACATTTCCATAGGTGCCATCCTGGAAGCGCTGGTTGATGATGGACTGTCGGAAGATGAATGAATCAATCACACTGCCTGGGTAGTTGGCCACAACATTGGTGAAGAGTCCCCGGTGGTCCTCTATTGCCTGCACATTGATGGAATGCGTGTGCTTTCTGTTGCGGTAGTTGTGTGCAATGTCGGCAGGGGCACAAGTAGAACATGTGTGCAGTCAATAGCCCCAAACACGTGAGGGAATCCAGCTATGGCGTAGAAGCCTTGCTTGGTCTCCAGCTGCTCCTGCGCAGTGTGGGGGAAGTGGAGGTGCTGGGGTACCAGGCTGATGATGGCATCCAGGACAGGTGTGATGAACTTGGATAGGGCTGGCTGTGAGACTCCTCCGACTCTGGCAGTTGTGGGTTGGAAGGTACCAGAGGCCAACATGTGCAGCACAGCCAGCAGCTTTGTCTGTGGAGGGATGTTGGTTGTCCGCTGTGTTGGTACTGTCAGCCTGTGGGAGATGTGGGTCAGGATGCGGAGGATGGTTGTGCTTTTGAGATTGTAGTGAGCAATTACCTCCTCTGGCGTTAAGTCTGTGAGGCAGGTGCGTTTACGGTAGGTCCGCTGTCTTTGTCTATGCTGCCTCTGTGGTAGTCTGGGGGGGGCAGGGCGGGTCCTAGGGGTGGTGGCGGGCCTGGGGGTGGTGGCGGTAGGTGTTGTGGCCCTCTTGGGTCTCCGAGCTGCATGATCAGTAGCTCCATGGCGTCTGTTGGTCTTCAGGTGTGGCTCTGGTCTGGGCTCCCTTTCAGACTGCAGGTGGTCGTCCCGCTTAGCACCTGCAAAAGGCAGGGGTTAAATACCTGCTGCTACCGCGGCTTATCGCCTGTTTTTGACTCGCATCGCAGATCTGGCAGTCCGTTGAGAATAGCGCGGTGTTGTCTTTTCGTGCGTTTTTGCACGGACACGCCTATTCTGCATCTCATTAGCGTTAGTTGGCGGTGTCGACCGTGGGATGTTTTTTGCGGCAGCTATCGGGGGTTATGTGGTGATGTGGGCAGTTAGCACCAGCTTGCGAAAGGGGCGGTAATTCTATCGCCACTTTTGCTGCGCTAAAGTGCCGATAACTCGGCGATAAGTCCTTGTGAATATGCCCCTTTGTGAGTTGACAGGGGAAGGATTTCGAGCTACTAATATTCAAGAAGAAATATTTTTAAAAGGACAACACAGACTTAATTACGGTAACCAACGTATCAAAAGAAGTTTGTAAATGTTGAATTAATGAAATGTGTTAAAGTATTTCGTTTTCTTTAATTAGACAAATACGTCATTCCAATCACAGAGAAAATCATGCCAATAGAATGAATTCTGATCTTCACTTTGTGACTCAACTAATGTTGTAATATAGAAACAAAGATTGTGTGCAGTCAAAGGAGAAAACACGCTGTTGGTATGGGATTGCAACTTTAATGTTTAGGTATCAAGGTCAGGACGGCAACTGTTCTATATCAGAAAAAAAGGGCTGATGGAAGAGTCGTGTTGCGCATACCTGTACATAAAAATGTTGTTTTTCTTTCTTTCGCAATTAATCTTTCTCCCTGCGGTGTATTCGCACCGTTCTATTATTTTTTCAGCAAGGCATGTTGTTTGGTGAATTAAGTGGTGCTTATGTCACAACATGTTTACGGCCCCAAAACTTATATTTGTCTGTCAGATGCCTTGGTCTGCTGCTTTAATTTGAAAGGCTGCCTTCCTTCTAATTTTAATACCTCCGAGTATACGCTGCTATTCTTTTTGGCTTTTTCCTTTAATGTTTTCAGAATGGCACCTTTTATTTCACAACCTGCTCCATTTAGCGACGTACCAGCTGTCATCCTAACAGCTCCTCGAATGTATCATTATTTTTTACCTCTGTCTTTTAAACAATACTTTCCTTACGAAATCTTGCATATGGCGAGTGTTTTAGATAGGACATATTATTTTCCTGCAAGACGAGCACTTCTTTTTAATTGTTTACAGTGCCGAAAGTCTGTTAATTCGGATAAAATGGAATTTATCAAATTAATAGGGTTTACTGAATCCAAAGTACTGTTCTTGTTATGTAATAGCTTTCGAAAAAAATGCATGGTACTCTTTGCTAGTGGTCTAGAAATATTTACATCCAAAGGGTACTCTAAAAAATGCTGTCAGAAATATAGGAGGCACAGAACATAGCACTGATGATATTTGCATGATCTAAATGACATCTATTATTCACAAATTGCAGGTAGTTACTCTATAGCGTCATCATTCATGTTGCGTTTTCTGTCATTAGTGTTGTACTTTATCTCTTTTTTAACCATTCGGTCTTCTGTATATTCTCAGAACATTTTTCTGTGTTTTACAATGCAGGGTTGCGGACAGATACACTGGACTGAACTATTAGCATCCAGAGGCATTACTTTTTATGTCATGCGTTAGCCCAGACCTTTGAATTTTGCTAAAATTATATGTATAACATAGGTGGAGTGGCTTTCAGCTAACCCTCTTCATCCATCGGTCTGTCATTGTGTCATCCACATTTTTCTTGCAACCACTCCAGCATATAGCATGGGGCATTACCCCCCCGGTACCTCCGGTCCTCATCCCATTCCTATACAAAGTGGAGATGACCATCTCCGCGACAGAAAAAAAAGAACAGGAGCATGCTGGGATACGTAACCCACCCCCTCCACTGGGAGTACATAAGTGCTACCAGCCCAGCATGCAGCCTGTTCTTTTTTTCTGTCTTCCGACAGGATGGGACGTGGTTTGCTTTCTTACCTGATGAATTCTTTGGTGGATGTCTCGTCGGGCTGCTGGGCTGTCCTCGACATCCTGTTCCGCGTTCTCCTGGCCTGCTGGGCTTGCCAGGAGCCGCGTTGATTGGCGACTGGCCCTTTGCGGCTGGGGCGCCGTTCCTCCCGGTCTCCTCCGGGTTCCTGGGCGCGTCTTCCTGTGGCTTGGCCGGTCTGGAAGACGGGCTGCTGCGGCTGTTTGGTGAGTCCAGGGGCTGGGCTTAGTGGTGCTCCTGGTCTCCCTGACTGACTATTGGGGTCCTGCTGGTCTCCTTTCGTCCCTGGTGCCCCTGCTGTTCTCCGTGGTGGTGCAGGGGCAGGCCTGGCTGTGGCCTCGGGTGCCGGTTGCTGCTGTCTTCTTCCTCCCTGCGCTGGTTGCTGGAGGGCGCCTGGGCTGGCGGATGTTGGCGGTGACTTGTGGCTTTCTCTGCCACTGTGGTGAGTACCGCGTAGCGGTTCCTGCTTTTGCCTGGCACCATTCCACCCTGTACGCACCTGATCTTGTTTGTTCTCGGGTGTTGAGCAGAGGTTGGGCCTGGATGGGTGCCGCCTGGTTGTACCAGGTGCTGTGAGCTGTTACTTCTCTGTGGCCCCTTGGGGCTCGTGGCACTCACTGTTCCTGCATGCTGTGTTGGGTGCTTTGCGTGGCTTTCTGTGGGGACTGTGTCACTGCCTTGTTTGTCGGCGCTGCGTGGGGAGGGTCCTTCGGGGGTTTCCTTTGCAGGTTGTGTGTTCCCGTGCCTCCTGGCTTTCCGCTTGCTCGGCGTTTGTTGGTGGATGGCGTCTGGGCTGGAGGTTGGGGGTCAGTCTCTGTGTGGTGGTGTTTGACTGTCCCCCTGGTATGTACCGCATGGCGGTTTCTTCTTTGTGCTGTGCTGCCTGTGCTGTGCTGGCCTGCGGCCTTGGCTCCCTGTTCCCCCCTGCGCTCTTTCCTGTGTTCGGTGGGGTCAGGCCTGGTTGGTTCCTGTCTGGGGGTCTGCCGGGGCTGCGCTGCTGCTATGGGCTTCCTTGGTTTGTCCAGTTGATTGCTGTGGCGGGGCCCTTGTTTCCGTCCGGCTCGTCTGGGCCGTGGTGGCGCGCTGGGGTGCGGTCTCTCCTTGGGGGCCTTGGCTTCTTTTTCTTGCGGTCTCTTTTTGCAGTCCGTCTGTGCCGCTCTGCAGCTGATGGGGCGCCTCTGGCCTTGGGTCTGGTCATCTGGGGCTGCCTGTCGGGCGTTTTCTTGCCCTTTGCGCTCCCTCGGTTCCTGTCCTGGGGGCGTAATGTTTCCTGGGCTCCCTTTGGCGGCCTGTTGCCTTTCCGCCCTGTTGGTTCCTGCCCTTGTTTTTCGGGTTCGGGCCTGGTTCGTGCCTGTCTGGGTGCCTGCCTGGGGCTTCCGGTTGCTGTGCGCTCCTTGGTGCCTTCTGGGGCTGTTTGCGTTGCCCCTGCTCGGGGGTGCCTTGCTTCCTCTTGGCCCCTTCCGCGGGTTCGCTGTGGCTGTTGGGCCTCCCTGTTCTTGGGTTCCCTTGTTTTCCTGGGGGGGGGCTGTTGTGCCCTCCCTCTGTCCTCGCGGGCCCTTGGCCTTGGTGGGCTGTTGGCTCCGGGGCGGTGCCCCTGGTGGGCTGTCTGGCTGGTGTTGGTGTTTGCTTCTCGCCTGCTGCCGGTTTGTGTTGCCCTTTGGTCATCTGGTGGGGTTCGGTTTCCGATTGTGGTTTCCTTCTCCCCTCTTGTGTTTCTTTTTGTGGCTTGGTGCACTTATTGGGGCCCTTTGCCTCTCGCCTGCCGCTCCCTTTGCCGCCTGTAGTGGCTGGGTGTCGTGGGTCTTCCTTGGCTTCTGCCTTGGGTGGCTCCTTGTTCCTCGGGTGCGTGGCTCCTGTGCCCCGCCCTGTCTGCTGGTTCCGTCTGCCCTGCGCCCTTTCCCTGCTCTCTGGGTGCCGGTCTGGGTGTCCTCCTCGACGTGCTTGGTCTTGGTCGTGTCCGGTGGGTGTGCTGGTGGGGCTGCCGGTTCTGTCTGCCCTGAGGCCTTTTCCCTGCCGGTTCTGGTTCCCCGCTGCTCTCGGTGCCTGTCTGGGTGTCCTCCTCGCTGTGTCTGGTCTTGTCCGTGGCCGGTGGGTGTGTTGGTGGGGCGGCCGGTTTTGGGTCTGGTGTCGGCCTCCATTGGTGTGTGGGCCACGTTGAGGCTTTCCTGCTCCTCCTTCTCGGCCTTGTGGTTCCGGCTGGCTTTGCCTCGGCTCTGGGGCTGTGGCTTTCCCCTTGGGGCCTGTCTTTTGGGCTTGGGCCTTTCTTCGCTCCAGTGCGGGCTGGTTTTTGTCCTGTGGTGTCTGTGGTCCTTGCTCTTTTGTTGGCTCTGCGGTGCTTGGGTCGGCCGGTGTTCGGTCTTCCCTTTTTCTTTCCGCTCCCGCACTCCTCGGTGGGTTGTGCGCCTTTGGGTTCTCCGGGCGCCTTTCCTTTGGTTTTCGTGGTGCCTGGGGTGTTCCGGTGTGCTGTTGGGGCCTGGGCTTTGCCTCTGTTGGGTTTTTGCCTTCCTGTCCCTGTGTTTGGCCGCTCGTTTGCCTGTGCAGTTGGGTCGCTGGTGCCTTCTCTGCTTGGGTGTGTCCGGCTTTTGGCTTTGGGGCCCTTGGTTGCTTCGGGGTCACCTTTGGGTCCCTGCCTGGGTCCTTTCCTGGCCGTTCTTTCTCTGCTGCCTTAGCGCCTTGTTCGGTAGGGCTCTTTTCGGCCTCTTGGTGGCCAGTGGTTCTGGGCCTGGTGTTCCTGTGTCCTGGGCTGGTCTTCTGTCCTTTTTCTGTGCCGCTCCTTTGCTCCTGGCTGTTGCGCTGGGTCCGTTGTGTGGGTTGGCGGGTGTGGACTGCTGGGCTCCCTCCCTGTCTTCCTGCTGCTTCTCCTCTCTGGGTGGCCTGGCTGTGGCTGGCTCCTGTGCCTTTCCCTGTGCCCCTTCTTGGTTGGGGGTTTTTGGGGTTGGGTCGGTTGGCCCTTTGCCTCTCCTTCCGGCACCTGGGGGTGTCGTGTTGGGGGCCTCCGGGCTGGCTGGCCTGTCGGTTTGGACTGCTGGCTTCTTGGGTGTTTGTGGGGACGCCTGCGGGGTTGGGCTGTTGGCCTCCATGTTTGTCTCTCCTGTTCTGCCCTTCTGCGGCTTCTCTTGGGGTTTGTCTTGGGAGGTTCCTTGGTGTCCTCCTTTGTCGTCCTGGCCGGTGGGTCAGCTCTTGGTTGGTGGGGGGTTCCTCCTTCCCGGTTCTGGGGTTTGGTCTTCCCCGGTTCCGTGTTCGGTCCTCTGTTGTTGTCTCTCTTGGTTGTACCCTGGTCTTGAGCGGGGTCTGCTGCGCGTTGCGGGGCTCTCCCTGGCCTCCGTTGGGCGGGTTGCTGGGTTCGTGTCCCGGTGTCTCCTGCTT
Source organism: Calotriton arnoldi (assembly GCA_963921515.1). Lineage (NCBI taxonomy): Eukaryota > Metazoa > Chordata > Amphibia > Caudata > Salamandridae > Calotriton > Calotriton arnoldi. The sequence continues at coordinate 1,383,149 of CAWUFW010004628.1, read as the reverse complement.
TCGGGGTGTGTGCCTCGGGTCTGGCCGGTTGGCCGGTCCCTGTGCCCCGTGTTCTTCTCCGGGTCTGGCGGCTTTTCTGCGGCTCTCCGGTGTCTCCGCTGGGGTTGGCCGCTGGGCGTTCCTGCCCTGTGGCCTGGGCCTCGTGTGGGGTTTCTGTGCCTCTGGGTTCTCTGTTGCTGGTATTGTCAGCTGTGGGGGGGAGGGCTTGCTTGTGTTCGCTGCCCCCTTTCTTCCTGGTTGTTCCTCTGGGTTGATGCCTGCATTCTTGTCGGATTCCGTCCTCTTCAGTCTTTGCGGCTCTGCTGGTGGCTTCCCCTGGTGTGTTGGGGTTGGTCCTGTGGTTGGTCGTGTCTTTCCTTGGTGGGCGTGCCTCTTCTGTCTCGTCCTCCTTCCCCTCGACTTTTGGTGTGGTCGTTTGTGGGTTTGTGCGGCTGTGGGTCGCCTTCTTCCCTGTTCTGGGGGGTTCGTTCTCTGTCTTTGCCCCTGCTGTGTTCCTGTTGGCAGGTGGTGTTTCTGGGCCTTCGGCCGTGCCTCCCTGCTCGGCCTGCTCTTGTCTGCTCTCCGGCGTTCGGCCGTGTTGGCTTGGTTTGTCCCTGGTTGGGCGGCTGCCTGGTGGTGCCTGGTGCTGTGGGCTTCGCCCTTGGCGGTTTTCTCCCTGGTCGGTTGCCCTTCCTGGCTTGTTTGCACCGTGGGGGTGCTTCCGCTTCTCCTGGGCCCCCTTCCCCTGGTCGTTCGGGGGGGGGTTTGTTTCGGCCCCTCTGGGTGTTCCCTTGGGGCTTGGCTCTGGGTGCCGGGTTTCCTTCTGGCTTGCCCGGGGTTCTTGTGCTCTTTCGCGGTCTTTTCCTGGTCGTCCCCTGCATGTTTTGGGGTTTCGGCTCTGTTGGCTTGGTTGGGGGCGTGGCTGGTTGTGTGCTCCTGCCTCCGTTTTCTTCTTTCTTGTGGGCTCCCTTTTGCTTCTGTTGGGTGCCGCTTTCGGTGTGGTGCCCCTGGCGTTGGTGGGAGTTCGGAAGGCCAGGTTGTTTGCTTTGGTATTCTCCACTTTGTATCGTAATGGGACGAGGACGGGAGGGACCGGGGGGTAATGCCCTATTACTTACCGGTAATCTTCATTACTCCTGGTCCCGTTGTCCTCGTCCCATTCCTTACGCCCCTCCGTCCCTCCCGTGCGGCCAGCCTTCCGGTTGTTGGCTTGGCGTTTTCAGGCTGCATGCTGGGCTGGTACCACTTATGTACTCCCAGTGGGAGGGGGTGGGTTAGGTATCCCAGCATGCTCCTGTTCTTTTTTTTCTGTATCGGAGATGGTCATCTCCACTTTGTATAGGAATGGGACGAGGACAACGGGACCAGGAGTAATGAAGATTACCGGTAAGTAATAGGGCAATATATCAGCCACTTTCAGTGACAACCGGCAGCCATTTAAGAAGGAGCACATCCCTACACAAAGCAGTTCCCTTAATGTCTGCTTTTGACACCAAGGTTTTTTTTTCTGCTTTTAAATGTATTTTTTGACCGACGAGGCCCAGAAAACGCCTCAACAATAAAGGTTTGTAATTTTTTTTTTTTTTTTTAAATGGCGAAGTAAAACAAGCACTGAAACAGACAAAAGTCTGGTGAGGAAGGTTATCTTAAAACCGTTCACGATTTAGCTTGTAGTGACTGGTGGAGGGCTCTGCTGAGTGTCAAATTCCACTGGCGCTGCACTCGACTAGTTCTGTCTTTGGCCCAATGATTCACATACTAATGAAGATGGGGTCATTTAAGGCCTATGATTTGACACCTATGACACCTTCAGCAGTGAAAAAAGTAACACCACCAAAACCAGTCTTTGCTGTACACAGTCTGAGCAATGTATTGTGGTGCAATGCGGAATTTCCACAGCCTCATCTGGATATGGGGAATCCCTGGGGACTCTGCTTTCCCTACACGAGGGAATTCAGGAGGCTGCCCCCAAGAAGATACAGCACAATTCAACCTTCCCATCTGATTGGCAGCTACATCTTCACTAAATACCCCTGTTGATTATAGGTCTGAACAATTATCCCCGTCTGTGCCCGCTTTCTTCATTGGTGCTTCTCCCTTGCACAATAGCACTGCCTGCTACCTGCATTGACGGCGCCCAAACCTGGATTGCAATGAGCGGCCGAAGCAAGCAAGCCCTCCTTCCTCAAAAAAGAAGCAGGGGATTGCGCCTAAGAGAAAAGTTTGAAAAACAGCGGGCTAAATAGAGCGTTTACACTACTTTTCTCCAAAGCAATGGACTAAAACATTATTCATTTAAATAGCAATTATGTCACATTTTGTCTAAAATCCATCACTTCATTTTGTGTTGTCTCTTCTTCCCTCACCTTCACTGGTACCCTTATGCCAAACTGACCGTTATAATTTCTTTCTTCCATACAATGCCTATCACTCTTCTTTTTCCTTGGCTGCGGACTCGAGTTGCTGTGCTGGGTGGGCAGCCTGGGTGATGCAGCAGCAGACAGGGCAGGCAGACTGCTGGCATGCACAGGGTGGACAGCAGCAAGAAATGTTAGGACAGCACGCAGGCTCCGACGACTCACCTGTTCTATGTACTGCCGTCTGAAAAGCCACACGGGCAAGGATAAAGTGGCAGATTTAGGCTGCGCTGCATGGCACACAGCTGACCATCTCATGATGACACAATATAACCACTGAGTGTCACAAATGGCACCCATTGTCACAACATAACTCGCATAAATCAACTTGATCAAATTCTTATCACGGTATAAAATGCATTTGTGATCTTTAAAAACCATTTATACATGCAAAAAAGTCAACTTAAAATAGACACAAAAAAATTATGTATGTTTGAAAATAATAAAAGTATTTACTTGTAATGACATTATATTTTCTGTTAATGAATCATTAAATATACAAAATAGTCATAACAAATTGCATAAAAATAAACTATGGGCATCATTTATCAGGTTTTACCGTAGGGCAGCGCAGCAGGCCTTCCTGCTGCGCTGCCCTACGGCGAAAGAAAAGGGCAGGAATGCGCTGTATCTATGAGATACGGCGCATTCATGTCCTTTTCCCCTGCGCTGGTGGACAATAGGCTGCCATGTGCCAACGCAGGCACCTTTGCACCATGATGCAAGTGTGCCTGCGTTGTGGGGGTGATTGTTTTTGTGCAGGAAAGGGAACCTTCCTGCACAAAAGCAATCATAAGAGGCTTTTTCCTTTTTCTATGTGTGCTGCAGAATGAACAAGGAAAAAAAAGGAAAAACAAGGAGAAATAAAGATATTTGTCCTCGTTGTGCCTGCCTTACGCCTCCCCTGGGGAGGCATACGTTTTTGGCGCTGCCCAGATTTACGATTTCTGGTAAATCAGGGGCAGTGTCAAAACGCCATGGACGTTGCTGGGAATGGCCCCCATCAACACCCATTGCACGCCCCTTTAACGCAGAAAACTGGGGACAATATTTACGAGGCAGCATTAAGCCAAAAAAAGTGGCTTAGTGCTGCCTTGTAAATATGGAGCAGGCTCCTGTGCCACGGAACGTCACAAAAAGTGAAGTTCCGACAGCGCAAGGGGCCTCATAAATGAGGCCCCCTATTTATTAAACACGTAGAAAGATATTTTAGAATATGGCAAAGACATTAAAATAAAACAATTTTAAAAATGCTTAAGAAACAAAACAAATATTAATGGAATAATTATGAAATAAAAAAAAAAAATTAAACAACCTCAAAATAAATATCTGTTAATTTAATACATAGCCATCAATTCTGATGTTTTAAAATATAATGAACTCCTAGGTGTCTAATTTTCAATATAGTACAGGTTGGCTAGGTTTCCCTAGATGCCTGCTGAGCTAGGGTCCAAAACCCAGAGCTACCCACATTGGAAAAAGAGGGTACGTTTTTGGTGGAAAAATGCACTGAATCCATGTTGCGTTCTGGGCCATTTCCTGTCATGGGCACTAGATATACTCACACAACTGAGGTAGCATTTCTATCGGGAGCCCAGGGGGATGCTGGGTGGTAGGAAATTTGTGGCTGCCTGCAGATTCCATGACTTTTCCTCACAGAAATGCAAGGAAAATGTGTCTTTTAGGCAACATTTGAGCTTCGCAGGGGATTCCGAGTACAAAAACCTACTAAGAGCAATGCAAGTCACCCACCCTGGGCTCCACAGGGTGTCTAGTTTTCATAAATGTCTTGGTTTGGTAGGCATCCCTAGATGGCCACCGAGCCCAGGACCAAAAACGCAGGTGCCCCCCTATATATCACAAAATGACCTGTATTTGCAACGGGTCACCTGCGTTTTTGGTCCCGGGCATTGCGGCCATCTAGGGAAACCTACCAAACCCAGAAATTTCTGAAAACTGGACACCAGGAGAAATCTTGTGTGGATCCCCCAGTCAGCTTGTCATGATGGTCCAAGATCTATTTACGATTTAAGGCCAAACTTAAATGGTATAGAGAGAAAAATCCTTTGGACTGGATTACTAGTGACAGTAGAACTGGGAGTTTTAACCCTGACAATATCATACAACACACACTCAAATACTATCACTACAGATATACCTTTGGGAAAACTGATCATACATCTGAAAAACAATCTAAACAATATACCACATATTTGGAAAAATATCAAAATCTTTATTAAAAAATCTCATAGATCATAAAAATCCACAGCAGCATAGATCATAAAATTACAGTGCACAACATATCTAAATGAGCTTACACAAACTCCTAATTATAATTCATACACATATGCATCAAAAAACACATTTTTTTAAAAAAAGACTTAAAAAGACATATGAGAGTACATAGAAATAGACAAAAATAATATGTCATTGAAAATCCAACCATCCGTGATTACACAATTTCTAGGGCTGGAGCCCGGTATATCTCACTTCATTAAATACTCAAAGGCCCAGACCGTGACACAGATTAAGTTGTATTCAAAGGGGCGTCGACGTGTTTCGATGGCTAGTAGATGATACCATCTTTATCAAGACAAGCAGATTCCGGCTCTCAAAAGATTAAAAAGCAACAATGCTGTAGTCAAAACACACCTATACTCAATGAGGAAGGCCACTTTAATTTCCAGACACTATTATGGTCATGGGAGGATCAAAATAAATCCTTCTGTCGTCCAAAATGAAGAAGTATATATATATCTGGATTATTAATGTTGACTAGCCGACTCGTTTTCGTACCACCAGGAAGTAATGGTTCAGAAATGAACTATATCTCTCATCAATTCCTTAGTCACTGATCAGAGATTGACGGGAGTCAAGGATTTAAATTTTATGTCCTTAGTACTTATTTTCGTAATTTCATCTGGCTTCCACGTACCCTTTTATAATTAGGATTTGTGGCAATATTGTCCGTTCACAGTGGCGTCCTCCTGATGGTGTATAATAACTTAAATGGAACAAGAACGAGACATAGCAACCAGGTATGATCTGGTTGGAATTTTTACCTTGTTACTTAAAAATGGAAGTCCAAAAGCTTCAGTTGGGCAAGGCAGAAGGCTGTGGCTGAGGAAAGATCCACAAGGTCAGATAGCTGTTGTGTGAGGTCCCGGTAAAACTGCTGCTGCAGAGGAAAACTCTGAGGGGGAAAAATTAGAATTTTGCATTGAGGAAAGGTCCTTCGCAACACAGATACTTTTAGTGCCTATGCCCAGTTTATGAGCATTTGCCATCATTAAAAAGCTCTGAGCAGGGCAAACCTGAATCTTCAGCCAAATGGCAATGATCCTTGATGAGATCGGCTTGGCAGGTTTGTCCGGAACCTCCAAAGGTCTCTGGAGCCCAAAAGTTTTCCAGTCCAAGGTTTTCCCAGGTGGTAGGACAAGCCCAGCCAAACACACCCAAGGGTTCTAGGACCTCAGGAACAGCACTTAGAGGTCCGGACTCAGTTTGAGGACCACAGCAATGTACAGGGCAGGTCCAGTTAGAAGTAATCAGCTGAGCAATTGCAGGAAAAGCTTCTTGTAGCTTGCTGTGTCCCTGTGGATTGAAGAGGAGGTCAGCCTTATAGCCTTTGGAGTCCACTTCATTGTACCAGGGATGAGAGGGAGCAAGTTAGTGCTTCAGGGCTCCTCTTAGGTCACAGGCAGTAGGTTCAGTCCTCTTCTGATTTTCATCAGGTCCAGTAGTATTCTGAGGAGGGAATTGGGTATGGCACATTTGTGTCTGGCACTAGATCGTACATGGGGATGACTCCCGGCTCTCCCTAACCAATTAGGTAAGAGTTCCGATAACCCAGCCCACTTTTGCAGCATTTCCTGTATGCCTTGCTTCCAATAATTCCACAGGCCCTTCTCTGCTTTAACCAAGATGGTGAAACCCTTCTACACTTGTGCAGAGCCTATGTGTCTACCCCAGGCAAACCCTTCTGTGTGGTCACTCTAAGCCAGTTCTGGGAGCAGCTACCTTCCCACTGGGATTGACCTGTCTGAGTGAGGCAACAAAGAAGGGGGTCTGTGCAGGCATCATTTGACATCTGGCTGTGACAGGGAAGGACCCTTTGAAGTTAATTAAGTTCCAGGGGACTGCCAAAATAGTCATTTCCCTTTTGAAACAAAACCGCCTCCCCATACCGGAATACAAAGGATCCGACAGGGCGGACCCCCCAAAGCTATGGAACTCACTACCTATAGAGATAAGGATGGTAGACATGGAAAAGCTGTTCAGGAAACAGTTGAAAACATGGTTCTTTTCCAATTAATTAAAAGTTTTTAAATTCTGAGCCCAGCTCAAGACAGGTGTTCTAACTGTGGTTTAGCTAGTGCTGGGAAGCCTTTGGGTAGCCATGCGCTTTAGAAATCTGTATAATATTGTATAGTAGTAGTACAGTACCTAGACTTATGTCTCTGCTCTGGGAGAAGTTTTCACACCTCATTCAGGGCTTGAGCATTCAAAGGGGTGCAGCTGGAGTATAATGCAAATTAGCCTCCAGAGGCTTTAAGCATGGAAAAGTTACCTTTCTAAAAGTATCATTTCTTTATGATTTATTAAAAATATGACTTCACTAGTGAATTAGGTTTTTAATAAATATTACAAAGAGCCAAATAATTAAATTTCTAGGTGTTGCTTAGCCAAAGATAGCATTCACAAATGTAATAGTGCATCCTAGTGTTTCTCTATAGAACATCCAGCATTGCTACAGAGAAAACAGTTTGAATGTGCTAGTCACTTTAAGGATATGTTTGACATTAACTTTGTACATGTGCTACCTTCAAATACCATGCCCCCTGCCTCATGGGCTATAAGACCTACTTAAGGGTGACATTAATATTTAGAAGTAAGGGTTAGACCTGTCAAAAGGTTTTTTTAGACAGTTCAAATTGCAGTTTTAACAACTGCTCCATTCAGGCGACAATGGTTACTCTGAAGCCATGTGTACACTGCAAATGTAGTGGATGTCACAATATGTGCTGCATTCCACTCGTGGCATTTAACTCACAGGCTCTGTGAGCACCTTGTACCATATACTAGGGAGATATAGGTAAGTTAAATATGCTGATTGTAGTCATGCCAATTCAACCATGTTAAAATGAGGAGCACATGTGCTTTACTACTGGTTAGAAGGGGTAAAGAGAACAGAGTTCCACAGCCAGAAAAAAATAGATAGGGCAAAAATCTGTGGGTGCACCATTTAAAAATAGCCATTTCCTACATAATTCATCTCAATGAGCAATCAAAGCATTTTTCTAACAAGATCTTAAAAACAGTTTTGGCAAAAATGAATATTTCTGTGACTGAGATTCGGCCTCAAAAAAAGCAAATGAATGTATAGGGTCTAGTAGGAGCAACCATAACACTTTGAAGGGCTCACAATTCACATGTTTTTCGTTTATGAAGCCTGATGTTTTAGGGCGCAAACCCTTAACCACCCTTAGGTGGCATGCTTCATCATCGGGTTCCTCCTCACACACAGTATAATAAAGTAATCATGTTACAAAACAGATGTAATCTCTGTATAAAAGAATAATTTATGCAAATATTTCATAAAATAAGTTTTTCCAACAAAATCTCGAAAATAGCTTTGCCAAAAAATTACTTATTTCCTGACTGTGAATAGTTCTCTCAAAGTAGAGATATTAAGTTCATTTAGTTTAATAAGTTACTTTTCAAGGAGTGTTGCAATCCGTTGTGACTTCAGAGCTTGTCATTACCTTTTAAATTGCAAATACAATGAGCCCAATTGATAAAGGGAAATCTATGTGCAAAATATGGGTGGGCATAATTTATGTAATTTGCTGTAGTGCAATTATGCAAAATTATAGAAAATATGCAAGATTATGACAAATTACGTGAGTAGAGTAACCCAGCATGTAGCATTATTTTCTTTACCGCAAAATGTACCCATGCAACTAAAATAGACCCAATGATGCATTTTTCACTAAGACAATAGCGCCAAATTGCTACTGAACAGGAAGAGGAGAATTCGGCAGCTACCCGCACTGTGTTCCTGTGCGCTTGAGTAGGACTTTTTTCCCTACTTTACTCAAAACTATGCGAACAGGTGTAATCACGTAATTTTCCGTAATTTAGCTTCACAAGAGTAATGCACAATTACCTAAATTACTTTGATTTCTCTGGCATGATTAAAATTTCGCTCATGCCTAGTGCATTCCTCTCTACAAATTTCTGTCCGTATGTTTTCACCAATTTTAAGTGTAAATCTCTGTCTAGTAGTAGGATTTATGAGTTTTCACCTCTCAAGACGCCCTAAACGTGCAACCCAGACCCAACAAAAGTGATGGAAGCATTTGGGACAGAAAAGTCCTTTGCATGGTAAAAGATGTGTGCCCCTGCCCTGAGTGCCCAACTGTACTGTTGTCTTGTTCCCTAATGCTGTTTTTTTGTCATAGGCAAACACGGATAATGCTGGTGCGCCATGACATAGGCCTGTCTCGTGGATTGCGGTTTTGTTTGACCAAGAGGGGTGCCAAAAGCACTACCTTCACAGTGGTGTAAGGTTACTGCCTTCACCAAGAGAAAAGTAGCATGAGCGCAGTGGTGGCAGCATACCTTGTAGTGATCTGTAGGATTGAACTGGTCCTTTTTACCCTGTGTCATTGGAGTGAGGCCTACAGGCTCACTCACCATTTTAAAGATTCCCTGCAATGTGCCTAACTCACCCTTGGCCTACATCAGGTAGAGTGCTGAGCAGCACAGGAGTAGTGACACTGCGCTGGATGTATGTGTGCCTAGGAAGGGTACAGTAGTGGGTTAGGGCAGTGCTGTGCAGTATATGTGTGGGTAGTGCATGTACTATGTGTATGTATGCCTGATACATGCATGAGAGATGAGATATGTAGTGCTTTGCCATCTGTGCGCAATAAAAGCATGTGCTTGGTGTATGTGTGCTTGTAGGAAGTACAATACATGAAATGTGAAGTGTTGTACAGCGCGCACAAGGTAAATGTGTGTTTGCTGGCGGTGCGTGTGTTTGCAAATAGCCCACCCTGCTACAATACAGAGACGCTACAGTACTGAGCAGTGCACATACTGAATGCGTACTGAATGTATGTGTGTCTGTAGTGGCACAATGCATGGAGGAACTAGTACCTGGGAGTATGTGTGTTCCATTCTGGAAAGCCCAGGCCTGCCTGGTGAAGACATGAGGAGTAGAGCAATCCCCAAGACATATTTGTGTATTGCTGCATTCCTGTGAGCTGGGTGGGTCACACCGGAGGAAGGGAGGAAGAGACCCCCCCATTACAATTCAAAAGCGTGCTCTTTTAATTAAGTGATAGATCAGAAGAAAGGGACCTGAATACATGCCATGAAGCAGATGGGGTTGATAAGGGCATCATAAATAGTAGGGCTGGGAGCCGAGGATTAACATTTTGATACGCACATCAATGTGGCTGACATCTAGGTGTGAACACTGGTCACTCCCATGAACTGTGTTGTGGGTCTATCAAATTTGGAGTCTTTCCTGCTATGCCAGACAGCTTTTCAAGAGGGAACAATGGAGGGAAAGATGTACACTTCAAAAGAAACACCACCTCAACATAAACCTTCAAGGAATAAGACCTTAAATCACGTTTGGTGTCTGGAAAAGGGCTAAAAGAAGGGGAGGTTGAGACAGATGGGGTGTGTGAGAATGGGTAGATCTGCAAGACTACTGCCTGTGACCAAGTCTGGGGGCACAGACCTAGTAGTCTCCCTGCTGGGTGAGGAGACATTGCCCAGGGAAACCAAGACTACCTGCCTGGAGCACCAGCACCTACCTGTTTGCCAAGAACAGTGTGCTCTGTGAGGAAGAGGAGAGAAATGGGTAAGGCGGGATCTAGTGGGGAGCCCTAATGAGGGGACTCCCTGAGTGAGGTGTGAGGAAACGGGTGTGCACCAATCAGTTTATTGCCCATGTGCAGGAGCAATCAGGCAACCCCTGTCTTCCAGGAGAGGGCTGCCTTGACCTGAGTCATGTAGCGAGCACAGTGCTGGAAGTTCCAGGCCCACAGTGCCTCATTGTGGTGACCCCATATGCCAGAGTTGGCCACCATTGAATTTAGCGTCAAGACTTGTGTTCACCTTAAAGGACAACCCCTTATGCTAGGAGGGGCTGCCTTGGTGTGGGTGATTGCACCAGAGGAGTCTGCACCTGGGCCAGAAAGTACCTCAGCAACCCGATAACCAGACGGGGTTGCCGGTATCAACATTGCCAGAAGTTTAAGTCATTGCCTTGGAAATAAGATTGCAGCTCTGTCTGGCAGATCGAGGTTGCACGCCAAGTTCTGGCCCTGACTGATCCCCCTGAGGACCGTGAAGTATGCCGCAGGAGATGTTACACCCTCGCTGGCCTCTGGTCAGGAGCTGGAAGATTGTATCCCCCTCCTGTGAGGGAAGTGTGACGTACCTAATCTTCATGGATTGGGAGCTGCTCCGATCACTGGGAAAAGCTGGCAGTGCTCCTTGAGAGGGAGAGCCCATACCTGCCAGGTGCTGCCGTGTGTACCACTGGCATCCTGACTTCTCTGAATAGGATCATTACTCGTGAGCACCCACAGAGAGGACAGTGGGTAAGACTAAAACTGGGCTGTGGGGCCACGGTGGACTCACTGCTGAAGGTGCTGCAGCACAATAGACACTTTTGACTAATTCCGTGAGTCAGCGAGGAACTCTTGAGCATGGCCTACTAGTGAGCCTTCCCTGGATGCATGTTGGACATGGCCCTTCTTAGGGGATTCCCTTAAAACCTTTTGCTTTCTGTCCTCCTGGTTTTTGCTGACTCTGTTTATGGCCTTAGGACTCTGGGCACTTTTCCACTGTGGGAAAGCGCGCATGATTGGTTTAGGTGTTTAGGTGTTGTACCTGTGAGTGTCCTGTAAAAAGGTACACCACACCCAAAGCTGGTACTGCATTGGCTGGTAGTGGGATGCAAACTTGATTGTGTCACCCACCAGAACAGCCTGTCAAACATTTATCAAACTCAGGTTGTCCTTTCCCGCTCATTAGCCAACATTGAGGGGGCCTTTCACTGCCATCAGAGCCCCCTAGGGTAAGTCCTGAGGGGTGAAGCATGTGGTAGGTGAGCGAACGGGTAGGTTCACATGTGTGTTCTCTGCCCAGGTAGTGAAGTACCCCATGTCGGTTTTCCCAACCTAGGGGGTCGGCTCTCCCCCTAGGACAGCTCCTGAGTTTTGCTGGTTCTCTTGTTATGGCCTTAGGGCCCTGGGCACTTTCCCCACTGTAAATTCAGTGTGAAAGTGTGTGCATCCTTCCTACACCTGTTAGGAAGTGGTGCTTACCTGATGGTTGTAAAACATGTCACCAGCCAGCCATTGCAGACCGGTGTGTGCGCACTTGCATCTATGGTGGTTTTCAATGAGTCAAGGCTGCAATTGCAGGCCATTGTCTGCGCACTGGCACCTACAATGGTTTTAAATGTGAGTCCAGCCTGCCAATGTAGGCTAGTGTGTGCGCAATTGCACTTATGCTCAGGCTGGCTTTGCCAAATTGGTTGGAGGTTTTTCAGTTTATTACAAAGTGATGGTAATGAGTCCATGTCTATTGTTTTAGGTCAGTCCATTAAAAGACCATCATATAATGTGAAGTGGGCATCAGGTAAATAGTATGTGGCAGCAAATTCAGATTATCTTCTACCCCCTTGTAATGTTGAGGCTTAGAGATATGAATCATCTTTGTTTTCTTTTTGTTTTATTGGTCAACAGTTCTGAGTCCTGAGGAGAACCCACAAAGAAGGTTATGGGTTCAAAACACATTGACAAGTGTGCATAAAACAATTGGCACTGGAAATCAGGGTGGATGGGACCTAAAGTGAAGTAAAAAAGTGAAGTAAACAATACCCCTGGTCTTAACCAGTGCAGCATAGTTAGGTTGCTATGCCCATTGACCAAGTAGTGTATAGTTATTTGTACAGTGTATAATAAGTATTACCTCCTTTTGGGTAACCAAATTCAGAACTGACCTATTTGTGGCAATGTACGTTTTGTTTGTGTTTATGTCATTTTTGTGCAGTGATGGGAGCTGGGTGTAATCTATTGTATATTTATAATATATTCATACTGTTCTTTTGTGTATGACAATTTCTACCAAAAAAGTGTTATGATTAATGATTTAAAAGAATAAATGGTGATCACTGTTATCGAATATAGTGGCCATGAAGGATATTAAGGTTGTGTAGAAGTAAAGCCAGCACTGGCATTTTTGGGGTGTTTGAACGTCTAGAAAGTAGGCATTTCACGGCTCTAAAACTTGTTCTGTGTCTTTTAGTTTGACCCTGTTAGACTTGGCATCTTTTGGCGTGTTTCCCCTGACTTTTTGCTTTCTGACCTCCTGGTTTTGACTCTGTTTTTGCTGGTGTAATGATTCTGCGCACTTTCCTCACTGCTGTCCAGTGGGAAAGTGCAAGTGCTCCTGTAGAAAATGTGTTATGGATTGGTGTTTCCATGATTGGCCTATTTGATTTATGTGTCAGTCCCCAGTAAAGTACACTGCGAGTGCCAGGGCCTATAAATCAAATGCTGTTGGTGGGCTGCAGCACTGGATTGTGCCACCCACGCAAACAGCCCATAAATTGGAACTCGGGCCTGCCATTGCAGAGCCTGTCTGCAGCCTGGGGCTGCCATGTTGACTTGGCAAGTGCACACACTTGCCAGTCCCTAAACCTTCCCTTTTCTACATGTTAGTCACCCCTAATGTAGGCCCAAGGTACCCCTGTGGGCAGGGTGCATTGTATGTGAAAGGTAGGACATGCCCTGGTGTGTGTGGCATGTCCTGATAGTGAAATACAGCCTACTTCGTTTTCACTATTGCAAGGCTACCTGTTCCCCATAGGCCAGAATGGGCAGTTTAATTATTACATCCTATGATCCTAACTGACCCAGGGAACATGGTAGAAATTCGAGTTTAGTATGACTGAACTCAGAATGATGAAATACATCTTTTAGTGAAGTTGGTTTTAACATTCTGTGTTTGAAAATACCACTTTTAGAAAGTAGGTATTTTCTTGTCTAACCATCCAAGCCTGCCTCTGCTAGGTTGTGTATTCCTTGTCTGGAGTGTGAGTGACAGGGGCTGGGGGATTCCAGGAGACAGGGTGAGTCAGCACAGGGCTGAATAGCAAGATCTACATGTAGATGGGTGGGAGGAGATGCACCTTGGACCTGACTAGGGCTGTGCCTTCCCTCCACAATACTGGCTCCACCTCCTGTGGTGTGTCTGATGTCCCTGGCCTACACTGCAAAAGGAAAGAAGGAGTCTTGTCAACAAAGTTCTCCAGGACTGACCAGAACTGGTTTGGACTAGGCAAAGGCCTCTCTGCCTTCAGAGAACAAAGAGAAATTGAGGATAAAAAGGGGGACCCAAACCCCAGAACTTTAGAACTCTTTTGGACCAAGAAGACTGCCAAGAAGAAGAGCTGGAGAAGCTGTGAGGAGGTACTACCACTTTGCTGTGCTTTGTTGTGTTGGTCTGCAGTGGCTGTTTCTGTCTTGGGCAGTGAAAGGACTGGACTGAACTTTCTGCAATCTACTTTGTGAGTTTCTCCAAGGGCGTGAGGTAGAGCTTGCCCCCTGTTCAAGAAGTCTCAGGAACAGCAAAGACTTCAAGCCCGATGCCATCTTCGACGCCGCTGCCGACTCCGTGTCCTGAAGGCACCGCAGAGGGCACCGCCGCAATGCCGCACCGCGACCCTGGTCTCACCGACGACGCCTGCTGACATCGCCACCGAGCCGCTGCTCGCACCGCGACCTGTGGCCACCGCACTCCGCACCGCCTTGCTTCACGATGACGCCTTGGTATCCCCGATGACGCCGCTCCACGCCGGACTCGACGCCGCTGCTTGCACCGTGGTTCGAGGGCACCGCTCGTACAGTTACACGACGCACCGCCCTCATTCCGCACCGCAGCCTTGGCCTACCGACGCCGGTGCCATCGACTCCAGTTCGTCAGCCGACGACAGCACCTTCAGCAACGACGACGACGCTGCTGCACCGTGACCTGCCAGCACCATGACGAGCACCGCCTTCACCTCACACCGCGACCCTGGTCTCACCGACGACGCCATCTGACGCTGCCACCGAGCCGCTGCTCGCACCGCGACCTGAGGGAACTGCACGCCGCCCTGCTGAACTTCGCACCGCAGCACCCGATACCTGCCGACGCCAGCGCTCCTGACTTCAACCGAGAGGAGATCGATCTGCAATGCGTGTGACTTCGAGGGCCCCGATGACGCCTGCACCGACCTCCGGAACCGACGCCTGCGGACGCCGTGTTTTCGGAAGCTCACCGCGAGGTCATCGACGCCCTGCATTTCTGAAAGGTACTGTTTGCGGGTCTAACCAACAACGTAGCTGACCCGCGACGTCGCGGTCAGCCAGAACTGTTTGGATTTGTTTGTTCACGACGCCGTGATAGCCCCGGATGGAGCTATCGACATCAAGGAACTGTTTTTAGGGATACTGTGCTAACTGAAGATTTTTAAAGTACTGTACTGTGGATTTTTATCGTATTGATCTTGTTTTAAGTATATAAAAATATTGGATATTTTTCTAAACTGGTGTGGTGTCCTTTTGTAGTGCTTACACTGTATTACTGTTGGTTATATGCAAATGCTTTACACACTGCCTCTAAGATAAGCCTGACTGCTCGTGCCAAGCTACCAAGGGGGTGAGTAGGGGTTATCTTAGGAGTGTAACTCCCTTATCCTGACTAGGAAGAAGGGTCCCTACTTGGACAAAGGTGCAAGCCCTTGCCAACTAGAGACCCCCATTTCTAACTTTGGTTGTCAGCGGTGAGGATAGGACTTGTGTTTGCACTTGACTTACAGTGATTGGTGTGCACTACCACCATATCGCAGACCATTACGTACCACATACAGGTCCTTTTTCTTTTTGGCCTATTTTTGATCTTGCCAGTTTGAACTTGCTACTTCAACATGCCTGAATCTATAGTATCATCAAATGCATCAGTAGAAATTGCCTTTGAGGAGGATCGATTAGAAGCCTACAATGTCAAGGAGTTAAAATCGATTTGCAAAAACCTGAAAGTCCAGGTCAGAGGCCTCACCAGGAAGGAGGAGCTACAAAAGGCGCTGAGGGCCTGGGTAGCAGCCAGACATGCCAGTGGGCAATCTGGTGATCTCAATGGAGAGGTGGAGGAGCCTGTTCATAGGGTGGATGTGCTTTTGGGAGGGGGGGAACCCTCCAGGCCAGGCAGCAGTAGCTTGTTCCCAGAGGAACTGGAGGACAGGCGGGAAGCAAGGAAGTTTGAATTAGAGAAACTCAGAATAGAAAGTGAGAGGGAAGACAAGAGAATAGCCATGGAGGAAAGGAAAATGATGTTAGATCATGAGAGAATTATCAAGGAGCTGGAGCTAAAGAGTAGAACCAGCTCAGAGGGTGTCAGCAACGCTTCAGCACACACAGACAGGATTGTACACATCCCCAAGAATGTAGGAAAAGAGTACAAAAAGGGTGATGACATACAAAGGTGGTTTCAAGGGTACGAGTCGTCTATTCATATGAATGGGGTCCCTGAAAGGAACTGGGGGGCAGGTTTGTGGCCTCTCTTTCCAGAAGAAGCTAGGGATACCCTGATAGCTTTGGGTAAGGGGCAAGACCTCACCTATGCTGACATGAAAGACTCTCTCCTCACTAGGTATGGGCTCACTCCTGAGAAGTACAGGGATCAGTTTAGGTCCAGTAAAAAGTCTGAGGCCAACACTTGGTTGGGATGTGTGTATATGTTCTGTAGGTCGCTGGATGGTTGGGTGAAGGGCAGTAATGTAACAGATTTTCAGGGGCTCTACAATTTGATTTCATGGGAGCACTTGTCTAGTCTATGTTTTGCAGATCTGCGCCAGCACCTAGTTGATAGTAAGCTAACTCACCCCAGGAAGCTTGCTATGGAGGCGGATCGCTGGGTGAGTACCAGGGTCCACAAGAAAGCGTTTGGGGGAGACTCAGCCAAAGGTGGGCAGGGTCCCCAGCAGAAAAGTGGGGGGGACAAGGGTAAAGCACAGGAGTTCCCTAAAGGGCCCCAAACTAGTACCCAGGGTAAAGGTTCCCATCCCCCAGGTGATAAGAAGAAAGGGGTCCCTACAGGGAAGCCTGTTGAGACCGGCCCCCGCAAGTGTTATGCATGTGACCAGGTGGGTCACTTGAAGGGGGACCCCAAGTGCCCAAAGGGGACACAGCCACCCACCGGTGGACAGACCAAGGTATTGGCTAGTGTAGCGCTTGGGAAGGAGGGGTGCTCACAGGAGGGTGGGGATCCCGCAGAAATGACCCTCGTCTCACTAGGGGACAGTGAGATGGTCCCAGGAAACCAGGTGCCCCCTAACACAAAGAAATATAGCACCTGGGTGACCGTCAATGGGAACAGGGTAGAGGCTCTCAGAGATACTGGAGGCAGTGTCACCTCAGTCCGGTGTCACCTGGTCTCTGAGAAGCAGGTAGTCCCAGGGGCATTCCACCAAGTAGTTGCTGTAGACAACTCTGAGCGCCAGTGTATGGTGGCGCAGGTTCCCTTTGAATGGGGGGGGTCTCAGGTCCCTTGAGGGTGGTTGTGAGCCCTACCATGCCTGTAGATTGTCTCCTAGGTAACGACCTGGAGCAGTCCTTATGGAAGGATGTTGAGCTCAGGTCTCACTTGGAGATGCTTGGGTTGCCAGAGTGGGCATGCCTGTCTACTCGGTCAATGACAGCCAGAAAGGGTGATCAAGAGGACTTGGAGCCTGGAACAATGGCCCAAGCCCCTGCCAAGAGGAAGGGCAGGGGTCGCAGGAAACCGGCCCCCGAAGTTCCCACGGACCGGGAGGAGGCGGACCTCGAGGGGGACGCCCCAGTGCCTACAGGGGAGCAGGTAGGCGAACTGGGAGACATCTCTGAGCTGACCTATTGGCAGCAAGAAGGGGGTCTCACCAGGGAGGAGTTCTGCAGGGAACAGAACGAGAGCCCTACTCTGGAGGATCTGCGGCTGCAGGCTGCAGACCAGGCAGCTGGTAATCAGTCTGGGTCACATCTGATCTACTGGGAGAATGGTCTTCTATACAGTAAGCCTAAGGTTGCTGAGCCTGGGTCAGCCCATGTGCTGGTGGTACCCCAGCGCTTCAGAACCTTCCTACTGGGTCTGGCTCATGAAGTGCCTTTGGCAGGACATTTGGGGCAGGACAAGACCTTTGACAGGCTTGTCACCCACTTCTTTTGGCCCCAAATGCGAAGGCAGTCATATGCACACTGTAGGTCTTGCCAAACTTGCCAGGCAAGTGGTAAGAGTGGGAGGAAGGTCAAAGCTCCTCTCCAACCTTTTCCTGTTGTTGGAACACCCTTTGAAAGGGTAGGGATGGATATTGTGGGGCCACTGGATCCCAAGACAGCCATGGGCAACAGGTACATCCTGGTCTTGGTGGACAATGCCACCCGGTACCCGGAGGCAATCCCTCTCAGGACAACGACGGCGCCAGTGGTGGGCCAGGCGTTAATGGGGATCTTTTCCCGTGTGGGCTTCCCCAGAGAGGTGGTTTCTGACAGGGGGACCAATTTCATATCCAAGTATATGACATCCCTGTGGAAGGAGTGTGGTGTAACCTACAAGGTCCCCACTCCTTACCACCCACAAGGAAACGGTCTGGTGGAGAGATTCAACCAGACCTTGAAAGGCATGATCAAGGGTCTAACAGAACCCATGAGGTGTAAGTGGGACATCCTCTTGCCATGCCTACTCTTTGCATACAGGGAGGTGCCTCAGAAGTCTCTTGGGTACAGCCCCTTTGAGCTCCTGTATGGCCACCCTGTCAGAGGACCTCTGAGTTTGGTAAAGGAAGGCTGGGAGGCAGCTCCCAGGAAAACTCCCAGGATGTGTTTAGTTACATGCTGGCCTTTAGAAACCAAACTGCCCGCTTCAGGAAACTTGCTCAGGCGAACCTAGAAGCAAGCCAGGAAGAAATGAAGAGGTGGTATGACCAGAATGCCACTCTGGTCGAATTTCAACCTTGGCAAAAAGTGTGGGTCATGGCCTCAGTGGAACCTTGTGCCTTGCAGGACAAGTGGACTGGGCCATATGAGGTGGTGGAGTGCAAAAGTGACGTCACCTACCTGGTGGATTTGCAGACTCCAAGGAATCCTTTGAGGGTCCTTCACGTGAACCGCCTCAAGCCCCACTTCGAGAGGTCCGAAGTGAGTATGCTCTTGGCGACAGATGATGGGGTGGAAGAGGAGAGTGAGCCTCTCCCTGACCTCCTGTCTACCAAGGAGCATGATGGGTTACTGGAGGGTGTGATCCTCTCCCCTACACTGACTCAAGAGCAGCAGGGGGACTGTCACCAGTTGTTGGGACAGTTCGCCCCACTGTTCTCTCTGACCCCCGGTGTTACTCACTGGTGTACCCATGACGTGGACACTGGTGACAGCCCTCCTGTGAAGCACAAAATTTACAAGTTGACTGACCGGGTCAGGGCCAGCATCAAGGAGGAGGTTTCTAAGATGTTGGCGTTAGGGGTGATTGAGCCCTCCAACAGTCCTTGGGCCAGCCCAGTGGTCTTGGTCCCAAAGGCTGCTACACCCGGTGCCACTCCAGAACTCCGGTTTTGTGTGGACTACCGTGGGCTCAATGCCGTCACCAGGACTGACGCGCACCCTATCCCCAGAGCTGATGAGCTCATTGATCGGTTGGGAGCTGCCCGGTTCCTCAGCACGTTTGATTTAACATCTGGGTACTGGCAGATTGCCTTAACCGATGGGGCCAAGGAGAGGTCAGCATTCTCAACCCCAGAAGGTCATTACCAATTTCAGGTGATGGCCTTTGGGTTGAAGAATGCCCCTGCCACCTTTCAGAGGTTGGTCATTCAGGTGTTGGCTGGACTGGAGGATTTCAGTGCCGCCTACCTGGATGACATTGCTGTGTTCAGTTCCAGCTGGGAAGAACATTTACAGCACCTTGAGAAAGTGTTGAGGGCTCTGTAAGGTGCAGGCCTCACGATCAAGGCCATTAAGTGCCAGATCGGGCAGGGTTCTGTGGTGTACTTGGGACACCAGGTAGGAAGCGGCCAGGTGGCGCCCCTACAACCCAAGATCGACACCATTCTGGCTTGGGAGCCCCCCAAGACCCAGACAGATGTGAGAGCCTTCTTAGGTCTCACCGGCTCCTATAGGAGATTTGTTAAGGGCTATGGCACCATCGTTGCCCCCTTAACAGAGCTGACTTCGAAGAAGCAGCCCAGGAAGGTGATCTGGACTGAGTCCTGCCAGAAAGCTTTTGATGCCCTGAAGGCAGCCATGTGCACGGCGTCCGTGCTCAAGGCACCTGACTTCTCCAAAGAATTTGTCGTGCAGACTGACGCTTCAGAGCACGGTGTGGGAGCGGTGCTCTCACAACTGAATGAAGAGGGCCTAGATCAGCCTGTAGTCTTCCTTAGCAGGAGACTACTCCCCAGGGAACAGAGGTGGAGTGCCATAGAAAGGGAAGCTTTTGCTGTGGACTGGGCACTGAAGAAGCAGAGACCATACCTGTTTGGGACTCACTTCCGGTGTTCAGACAGACCACAGGCCCCTCAGATGGTTGATGCAAATGAGGGGTGAGAATCCAAAACTGCTGAGGTGGTCCATCTCCCTACAGGGAATGGACTTTATGGTGGAACACCGCCCTGACACAGAACACGCCAACGCAGATGGTCTGTCCAGGTTCTTCCACCTTAGTGAAGAGAACTCCCGGGAGGTTGGGTAGTTCCCCCTACTTTCAGCTGGAGGGGACATGTGTAAGACTTGGCATCTTTTGGCTTGTTTCCCCTGACTTTTTGCTTTCTGACCTCCTGGTTTTGACTCTGTTTTTGCTGGTGTAATGATTCTGCGCACTTTCCTCACTGCTGTCCAGTGGGAAAGTGCAAGTGCTCCTATAGAAAATGTGTTATGGATTGGTGTTTCCATGATTGGCCTATTTGATTTATGTGTCAGTCCCTAGTAAAGTGCACTGCGAGTGCCAGGGCCTATAAATCAAATGCTGTTGGTGGGCTGCAGCACTGGATTGTGCCACCCACGCAAACAGCCCGTAAATTGGAACTCGGGCCTGCCATTGCAGAGCCTGTGTGCAGCCTGGGGCTGCCATGTCGACTTGGCAAGTGCACACACTTACCAGTCCCTAAACCTTCCCTTTTCTACATGTTAGTCACCCCTAAGGTAGGCCCAAGGTACCCCTGTGGGCAGGGTGCATTGTATGTGAAAGGTAGGGCATGCCCTGGTGTGTGTGGCATGTCCTGATAGTGAAATACAGCCTACTTTGTTTTCACTATTGCAAGGCTACCTGTTCCCCATAGGCCAGAATGGGCAGTTTGATTATTACATCCTATGATCCTAACTGAACCAGGGAACATGGTAGAAATTCGAGTTTAGTATGCCTGAACTCAGAATGATAAAATGCATCTTTTAGTGAAGTTGGTTTTAACATTCTGTGTTTGAAAATACCACTTTTAGAAAGTAGGTATTTTCTTGTCTAACCATCCAAGCCTGCCTCTGCTAGGTTGTGTATTCCTTGTCTGGAGTGTGAGTGACAGGGGCTGGGGGATTCCAGGAGACAGGGTGAGTCAGCACAGGGCTGAATAGCAAGATCTACATGTAGATGGGTGGGAGGAGATGCACCTGGGACCTGAATAGGGCTGTGCCTTCCCTCCACAATGCTGGCTCCACCTCCAGTGGTGTGTCTGATGTCCCTGGCCTACACTGCAAAAGGAAAGAAGGAGTCTTGTCAACAAAGTTCTCCAGGACTGACCAGAACTGGTTTGGACTAGGCAAAGGCCTCTCTCCCTTCAGAGAACAAAGAGAAATTGAGGATAAAAAGAGGGACCCAAACCTCAGAACTTTAGAACTCTTTTGGACCAAGAAGACTGCCAAAAAGAAGAGCTGGAGAAGCTGTGAGGAGGAACTACCACTTTGCTGTGTGCTTTGCTGTGTTGGCCTGCAGTGGCTGCTTCTGTCTTGGGCAGTGAAAGCACTGGACTGAACTTTCTGCAATCTACTTTGTGAGTTTCTCCAAGGGCTTGAGGTAGAGCTTGCCCCCTGTTCAAGAAGTCTCAGGAACAGCAAAGACTTCAAGCCCGATGCCGTCTACGACGCCGCTGCCGACTCCATGTCCTGAAGGCACCGCAGAGGGCACCGCCGCAACGCCGCACCGTGACCCTGGTCTCACCGACGACGCCTGCTGACGCCGCCACCGAGCCGCTGCTCGCACCGCGACTTGTGGCCACTGCACTCCGCACCGCCTCACTTCACGACGACGCCTTGGTATCCCCGACGACGCCGCTCCACGCCGGACTCAACGCCGCTGCTTGCACTGTGGTTCGAGGGCACCGCTCGTACAGTTACACAATGCACCGCCCTCATTCCGCACCGCAGCCTTGGCCTACCGACGCCGGTGCCTTCGACTCCAGTTCTCCAGCTGACGACAGCGCCTTCAGCAACGACGATGCCGCTGCTGCACTGTGACCTGCCAGCACCGTGACGAGCACCGCCTTCACCTCACACCGCAACCCTGGTCTCACCGACGACGCCATCTGACGCCGCCACTGAGCCGCTGCTCGCACCGCAACCTGAGGGCACCGCACGCCGCACCGCTGCACTTCGCACCGCAGCACCCGACGCCTGCCGACGCCAGCGCTCCTGACTTCAACCGAGAGGAGATCGATCTGCAACGCGTGTGACTTCGAGAGCCCCGACGACGCCTGCACCGACCTCCGGAACTGAAGCCTGCAGACGCTGTGTTTTTGGAAGCTCACCGCGAGGTCATCGACGCCCTGCATTTCTGAAAGGTACTGTTTGCGGGTCTTCTCGACACCGTAGCTGACCCGCGATGTCGCGGTCAGCCAGAACTGTTTGGATTTGTTTGTTCACGATGCCGTGATAGCCCCGGATGGAGCTATCCACATCAAGGAACTGTTTTTAAGGATATTGTGCTAACTGAAGATTTTTAAAGTACTGTACTGTGGATTTTTATCGTATTGATCTTGTTTTAAGTATATAAAAATATTGGATATTTTTTTAAACTGGTGTGGTGTCCTTTTGTAGTGCTTACACTGTACTACTGTTGGTTATGTGCAAATGCTTTACACACTGCCTCTAAGATAAGCCTGACTGCTCGTGCCAAGCTACCAAGGGGTGAGTAGGGGTTATTTTAGGAGTGTAACTCCCTTATCCTGACTAGGAAGAAGGGTCCCTACTTGGACAAAGGTGCAAGCCCTTGCCAACTAGAGACCCCCATTTCTAACAGACTCCATCCCACACTGGAGGCTGTGGGGGGGCACATCTGTGAATTCCCCAGCGACAGCTATAAACCTTAGGCATGCAACTGGAATGACAGAACTCTGCCTTTTGAGGGCCTAGCTGGATAGATTGGAGGGAGATCTTTTAACACTTGGCCTCTGGAGCCACATCTTGGTGCCACTAATGATTAGAATCTGCATTCCATGGCCTCATGGCAGACAGGATTGAAATTCAGGGGAGACATCTTTGGTTCAAAGGGAAACCCTCTGAACCAACTCCAACTTCAAAGGCACACTATAGTAAAAGTACTAGTGCCATAGTTCAGCAGGGCAGAGATACACTTGTGGTGACATGGGACTGGAGAACCAGAAGTACGTGGTGCACATTGCCAGGGGATTCTGTTGTGCACAAGGAGGATTACTGGCATTGAAAGGGACCGTGTGCCCTTCCTGAATAGTGACTGGCCTGGGCTGACTACCTGCTGCTGTGTGGCACCATGAAGTGTGCTGTTCAAGGGCTTGTTGGCTTGCCCTCTGTTCTTTTGTGGAGGTCTCAGGGACATCAAAGAACCTCCTGTGACTGACGCCCACCATCTTCCTGTGGCACCTGGAGAGTGATGCACTCTTAAGTGCCCACATTGTCTTCTGGATCCCAACTGGTAGTGCGTGTGACCCTGCAACTAAGAACTGTGCCTGGAGACCAGCTTGCCTTGTGCGGAGACCCAAAAGCATAGACCGCATCTAAGGAGTGGGGCTCTTGCTCCTTGGGAACCTTAACACACATGAGTGTCTTGTTGGTGGTGAGAGAATTAACTGGTTGCGGGACCCTGCGTGGACCGCTTTGTTGATCGTGTCGCATCTCTCTTGTTCGACACGCCGCCTGCATGATCATTGCGTGCGGTATCCGATTAACAGGTTGCGATCCTTGGAGGTGAGGACGCACCTGTAGTGGTGCTTTATTCTAACTCGTGTGACACTGCTGAACTTGCGCCTGTGTGACCGGAATTGCCTGGTGCGACCAGGATCAACATGCACCATGCGTTGTGCCTCATTTCTAAGGAGGTAGTAAGCTTGCAACTCTTCATTGAATGAGACCGGAATTGTCTGGTGTGACTTGTATCACCTCACACCAGATGTGCCCGAACTGCCTGGGTGCTACTCTGATTGACGTGTGTCGGACGGGGTCCTCTTTCTTCCGAGAGGCTCCCCTGCTACATTCCCTGTTCCTTTTGGGCCCTCAGTACAGTGGACCAACCGCCCTCTCATCCGGGCCCCAATGACATCGTGCTGCCAGGTATTATTGCCCGGACTGGGCCTTTGTATTGATAGTGACTGGTGGGGTTGAATGGACGCTTCTGAGAACTATCAGAAGCTGTCAAGAGACTGCGTGAACCCTTGTGCTTCGGAGAAATGGGCTGCTGCCGGAAGGCCCCTTGTGGAACTCTTTTGAGTGACCGACTATTGCCCTCAGCCTGCTTCTGCTCCGCACCCTGTGGGTGAACTTCCAGAGTGGTGGACAACTACCATTTGACGACTGACTCCTAACTAGTCCTGCTACCTACCCCAACCATCTTACCTGGGACCCTGACTAAGTGTGACTTCGACCGCGTGCAGCCTAGTATCTGGGGGGGAGGGCTGGTTATCTCCAATCCATGGGCATAGGGTAGGAGGGTGAGTTGGAGGGTGGAGGGAGGCTTGGGCCACGGGGTCTGCAGTGTGCTATCAATTGATCTGCCAGATATCAGTTGCACCGCATTATGGTGCTGTGGGCGTATGTGTGCGAGAGGGTTCCATACGGGCCTGTCTGATATCCATTTTACCGCGTATCAATGCAGAGTGAGTGTGTGTATGTGGGAGTGACAGTCTATGGACCGCCTGTGAGTAACAACACTGGCGGGCCGTGTTGCTTTACACGTTGATTTCTTGCCAGAAGAGCACTAAATTTGACATTGGTTTTACCCATGCAGCCTCAGCCCGCTGTGCTGCTTAAAAGTGCTATAATTATTTGTATGTACATATTTCTGATATCGTTGTGACCTGGGGTGCCCCGTATAACTACATGGTATTGAATTACAAAATTTGCCAGAGTGGGCCTAGGTTTGACAACGTGTTGTACTGCATAAAGCTCCTCGGGGGTAGAATAGGATCTTTCTCAAGTATGCATACTACTGATGTCAAATTAACACAGTTGGGCCTAGTACTAATAGTAATATTTCCAAGTGTGATTTATGCCCAGAAATACATGATGTTCATGTTGTGTTGATTATTGTGTTTGTTTAATACAAACGTTATTTACATACATCACGTGTGAAGTCTCTGTTGTGACATTCAGTGAAATTATTGTGAGTGAGTGCTGTGCCAATGCTTTACACATTGCCTCTGTGATAAGCCTGACTGCTCAGTGCCAAGCTACTGAAGGCTGAGTGCAGGTTATATAGTAAGTCCAATCATCCACTCCTGATGGGAGTGGCCTGGTCTGCCTGGCTAGGGCTTTGCCTTAGCCAACCAGAAAGGGCCAGTACCAACAATGCAGCTACCAGTGAATGGGGAAACCCTCAACCAAGTTACAAGGAAGAGGGTGGGACAGGGATTATGTCTAATAAACGCTAGAGCCCGACCTCAAGGGTATTGTGTTATAGCTAACAAATATCATTATTACTTTGCATGTGTAGAGTTAGAAATAAAATATACATATTTTTTAATTGGACATTGATTTATTGACAGTACTGTGTGCACTTTGAGTTACGAGTCGTGTTCACTCACCTGTATCTACACTTCCCCCCCTGAGGGAGTCTTTCACTGCTCGTCCACAGCTACCACTAACAGCCAAGTGCCAAAGGAGTACTTGGCCCAGTTGCCCGGAATCCATAGTCGATCAGGCCCTGATTCATCAAGAGGAAAAGCCTCAAACACAATAGTTGGTCCAAGTAGCCCCTGCCTCCCAATGGCCCTTTAAAAGGGGTTCTGACAGGAGCTTTCACACTTCTCTGAATCTACAGCAACCTCAAATTCTTACCAGCATAAACTAAGTACCTTGACTGCCTAGCAAGGATGCTATGGCTTTCAAAGAACTTATGCTTTGGGCATTCAAGATAGCCTCCATCAATGACAAGGCTTGAAAGAGAAATGTGGCTCATGGGATCTGTAGTCTTTTTTACATTTGCTGAAGTGATTAACATACACTTAACATACTCTGCTCTGTCCTCCATCCTCTTCTGCTCCTGAAGACAGTCACATTTAGAAGCTTCAGAGTAACTCTTCACATCGTACTCATTTGTAGACATCTGTTAGTGTTTCCATGTCATTCTCTGGACCCATCCATAAAGATTCCCCACAATTTAGTAGTAAGTAGTTCTAATTTTCTAATCACTCCCTCTTGTACCTCTCACATTTACTAAAAAAAAAAAGTACACCTTTAAGAGTGGAGATCTCTGAACTCCTGGCGAAGATCTCTGCCATAAGACATTGAGACAGGGCAGATGTAGGCAGAGATTTTTGTACACACAGAAAACAGGAAGGGACAAGAGAATGAGCCTTCCCTGGCTCTCACAACCAGACTATAGACCTCACTAAAAGAGAAGGACAGAAACCAGCTACTAAGATAGAGAGCTGAAAATCTATCTATTAAAAAATAATTGAAGAGGGGGACAAAGAAAATAAAAGAACTAAACTTATTGGGAATACCAAAGGGTTCTCAAGACTGCCCTCACCCACTATGTAGTTGCATGCTTCATCATAGGGCCCCTGACACACCCTGGTGCAGACCAGCACTCAGAGTGGAGCGCTTGTTTTTTTTTAGAATAAAGAAGAAAAGAGGAGAAAGTTCTCAAAAAGAGGTATCCCTATAGCAGAAAGGATTGTACTTAAAACTATCTAAGTGGGTACCTTTATACTTATTTATTATTGGCCCCATTTAACAGGGTTAAAAGTAAAAATGGGTATATAAGAGGAGTTACATCTCCATTTTCCCATCTGCTTGTATCGACATGTTTCAGCCATTACCAAACACCCTACTGGGTTACTGACCTTTCTCAGGATACTGATTCCTCATTCAAATTCCACTCCTTTCAGGCTTCTTAACCAGGTGGTAGGGAAAGGTATATGGCATTACTTGCCTGTAAGTAGACACACTCAAGATGAGTACCAGAGTCTCATTATTTCTTCTTCAAACTAGGGGCCAAATGGGAACGCCGCCCTGTAGTCACACTTTCATCAAGGGTCAGTGTCTCCTTTCTGACCACTCAGAGCCCTCCGATGTTCAGAGACTTTTGGCCAGAGGTTAGGGAATAGTATTTGTGAGTATGTACAGCAGTAGTACTGGAATACTACTTCCAATACTCAAAAACACTTTTGTCAAAAGGTCACATACTGTTTATAAAACATATTGAGCCGAAAATTCTCATTATTACACACGTACTGCTGAAGATAAGACAACGTAAAATGAACATTTTAAATATGTTACGGATGTACTCTTAGGGGTATATTCACAAGAACGTGTGATAACTACCGCAGGAGTAGCGTAACACAACTTTCAATATCGCAGCCTAGCGCGGGAAAATAACCCCGTGTCAACGTGGAATTCACAATAAGGCGGTAGCATGCGATAGTCACCAGATAACGCGTCAAATGTCAGCGTGAAAATCAACGCCACGCCGAAAAAATACGAAACGAGAACGCGAGAAAACATGCGATGAGGCCAATCGCGGTACAGAAATCACCAAACACCAGCCACAGGCCTGCAAATCCCACGCGTCCTGTGGGAAAAAGCACCATAAAAGAAAAAAAAAAAAAGCCCAAAAACAATTCAAACTGCGTACAACATGGATGCTCCCGGACCGAGTGCAAAGGACAAGCCGAACACCACAAGCCCCACGGAGGACCAGCCAGGAACCCCGCGTTCGGAGAAGGGCAAGGACAAGAGGAAGAGGAAGACCGGGTTCAGTCCGCAGGAAGACCGGATCATCGTCACGGAGGTGACCGAACACCATCAACAACTGTTCGGCACCTCCACTGCGGCACTGGCAACCCAAACCGAAATATGGCAGGCCATCGTCACCAACGTCAATGCAGTCGTAGTGTCGAGGAGGTCAAGAGGCGCTGGCATGATCTGAAAAGGCAGACCAAACATAAGCTCGCCGCCAACAGGGAGGCAGCAACGGCGACTGGAGGTGGAAGTCTTGTGACACAGGAGGAGCTGGATGAGCTGGAGCAAATGTTGGCCACAGTCAGCAGTGAGGAGACGGTGGCAGGATTGGGGGGCCTGGACACAGCACGATATGACCTGACCCAACAGCAACAGGGTGAGTAACCACTCGGGACGGGGGGGACGGAGGGAGATGGGCACAATGGCACACATGCACAATTATGTGTAGCACACAGCACACCCACAATGACCGTGGAACATGTCCCTGATTGCCTTGGCACACTGCAGCACACATAGAAACGCCAAGTAGGCCCCCATCCACAATGTGCACAGAGGGGCCCCCCTATCACAAACATCACAACCTACCCGTGCACATGTGCTGAATCCAGCAAAGCAGCGGCTCTGTGACCCACACTGACTATGCAAGTAACACTGCATGTCCGATAGCATGGCAGCAGCAAAAAAAAAATGACATGACCCACGAATCGACATGGAGGTAGCCCAGTGCGGATCACATCCATAAAGGAGCAGGTCACACTCCGACATGTCCATGTGCACCCACAACCCATGCCGTACAAAACACGCAGCAGACGAACAATGCACCAGGCCACAAAAACAGTCCGAGAGCACATATGACCCAAGTAAAAAGCAAATCAGGCCCTGAAAAGCACACAATTCAAAGGCACCCCGCCTCAAAGGGAGAAGGCCACACGAAATCAGAGCTGCAGGGGCAACTCCCCCACAATGCAGCACACACACATAGCAATCACAGAACATCAGCAATGACGGCAATGTGGTACAAAGTGCAACACCAGCACCACAGGACAGAGCTCACAACAGGTTCCGCTCGTGCGTAGTAATTGTCCACTCACATCGGGCATTCCCTGACACTGTGTGATGATAATGTATGGGTACTACCACACATCCGTCACGTAGTCGAAAAGCACACTGACTGCCATCAAATAGCCAGCTCCCCCAAAACAGTCACAATGTACATTGGCATGCAGTCTGAATGTAAACATCTGCAAATCATCACCATACATGTGAAACTCTGTTAACCTGCATCTACCCTTCACATTGCAGAGGGACATACAACACCTCCTGTAGAGCACACCACACTACCCATCAGTGATGATGAAGAAGACAACCCGCACATATGTCAAGACACTCTCCAACGGATAATGGACAGCCTCTGCACCCCACCCCCTGGAGCAGGCCAGGCCAGCTGCCTCGAGGTGACCCCACCACCTGCACAGACCACGCAGCAGGAAACACACACCATCACGGCTGTCTCCCAGGACCCCCCCGACCAATACATGGAATTCCAACGGCGTGTGTTGGGTTGCCAGGTGGAGTTGGCTCATCAGCTGTGGGTGGGTTTTGAGCTTGTGGCAGCCAAACTCGATGCCATACGTGGGTGTCTGAGTCCCATCAGGGACCATGTACAGTCCCTATCGGAAACCCCCTGTACGCACCATGCCCCGCCACAGACCTTGGCAGACCTCGCTGGTGCCATGAATCTAATACAAGAACTGTCTGGTCAGACAGGCACCAGCCATGGCAGCACAGAGTTGGCACAGGTGCAGAGGTCAATGGAGACCATGGAGCAGATGCAGGCTGGAAGTATGTCTGCCACGGATGGACACCAGTGAGTAGTGGCTAGGAACTTCAATGCCCTGCAGTACTTCATCTTGACATTGCTGTCACTGAGCCGTTCCCAGATGACTGCAGCGGGAACATCGACACACACAGCTCCGACCCCTGATGTGTCCGTGGCACACTGTTATGCTGCCCCATCACCTACGCAGTCTGATGTGTCAGGGGCACACAGCGATGCAGCCATCACCCCGCCACACACACCGGACACACCGGACACAGAACCCGTATCAGGGGAGTGAGAAGGGGATGGGAACTACTGTGTGAGGAAGGAGGCAGTAGCATCCATAACCGCCATGTGGCCTGTCCCTGCCTGGTTATGACCTACGCATTATGCCCTGGGAAATACCTCCTACTGACCTCCGGAACACTGTGCGACATTCACCCGGACCCCGACACGGACTGCCATTTCTTCACCGCTGGCCAATTACACAGCAATCCTGAGGCGGACTGCACTCTCCCTCTTCCTAATCACTGTGCAATCCCCAAAGGACTCTGGATTGGCCCACCACTGGGCTTCCATGTGATGTGGGCTTGGATGGCCATGTACAGCTCCAGCTCCGTCAGTCACCTGAATGTGAATAAAACACTCTAAATCACACAGATGTGTCATCACTATGTTCACTCACGTATGGAAGTATGGCTGGATGTAGGGACAATGATTGCACATGAAGGTACACCCTGGTAACTGACATCTATGCGCATGTCTATCCCTGAGACACATGGCCAATTGGATGACTGTGACGGTGAGTACTAGCTGTGCCCCGTTGCACATCAACAACAACCTCACAACCCCCCAACGTAGGCACACGTCCATGTGTTGAATAGGGCTGTGTGTAGGGGTGACCAAAACAGTGGCAGACCAGGAGTGGTGTCCTACAGCACGTGTGACAACAGTACTTCACGTTGCATACCTACTTACACACATCTGTGTGGACACATTCTGTTGTGATGTATGACATTGCTCCACATGGTCAGAGGTTGGACACCATACACACATAGCTGAAGTCATGTAAGTGCACATGTCGTCCAGCACCTATCCAAAAACGATGTCTGGCTCACAGAGGTGGAGCTTGCCAAAGGGACACACCCCCATTGCACATGCGTCAGTCAGTTCCTCCCTGTGTTGGGTACGATGCTCATTGTGGCACACGAGTGGACAATCTAAACAACACACCTCACAGTTAGACACCAGTGGAGTGGCATAGACTTTATTGGCATGTGCATGTCAGTACGGACGAGGCAACGGCCACAACAGGCAGGGACATGCTTAAGACACTTACACGCAGCATGGGTACATGTCGAGGTTCAGAAAATGTTGGGGCTGAAATGGACAACATTCATCACGGATGGCAACGCTCACAGCCCACCTTGCCTTGCTGGATGAGTCATGTGTTGTTTGGCGTCTGCCCATTGCCCCGTGTGAGGGGGCACGACTCACTGCACGTGGGATCTGCCTGGTGCTCTGCCTCCGGAGTGCGCCGATTGTCTGCTCTGCTGACAGTGATCAGGTGTGAGGGTCCGACAGGTTCACATGTCATGCTCCATTGCCATGTGTGTGCTCTCCCCCAGCAGTGTGTCCGAATTGGCAATGTTGCCAAACGACGCTATGTTGCTCCGACCATGGACCTGCGTCACCTTGCACAGGTGTGTATACACACGCGTTATTCCACGCACATGCATCCAGAGCCCGACCGAAGGCAGACGTGTCCTCTCTTGTGGTGGGATATGTGAGCAATCCCAACGATGCAACAAGTTGTTGGGCCATGTGCTGTGGGTGGCAATAGGATGTGGCTGCAGGAACGTAGTTACTTGTCCATGAATGCCCGTGCAGCTTCTTGTGCAATGTGTTCCAATAGTACATCGTTGTCGTGTTCAAGGAACACCAGGGTGAGCCAATCCATTAGGTTGTCCGGGCAGGTGTGCTCAGCCCACGCCGTCTCACCGATCCGCAACACAGCCCTATAGGGGAGCGCCTCGATGTGGTCACTGCACAAGAGAAATTGTGCAATCTCCCATGCACAACTACCAAAACATACGCAGTATGTCAAGGCATCCCATGCACGGCTGTCTCGGTTGCACTCCTGTTCATGATCCAACAGGGGGCGCAGACACAAGTCATAGTCCAATTCATCAACAGTTGTGTTGGATAGGCAAACATCCATGGGACACTCGAATGTGCATGTTCGGCAGTGGAACCAGGGCTGGACGCAGGTGACGTGGGCAATGCGGAAGCTGAGCCTGTAACTGATCCGCAGCACTGCCAGTGGCAGTGCACCCAGTAAATGCAGCATACGTGCACGGTACTGTTTCACGTGATGGGGGTTGTGCATGTGCCCGGTATGGCCTGCCATTGCGTTGGTGCGTCTCGTGAACAGGCACTCTTCTGAACTGCAGCAGTTGTGTGCAGGATATGCCACAGCTCTGAGCAATGATTTGTATGTGTGTGCAACGTTGTGGGTAATGGGTTGCTGTTTCCGTGAGTGTCAAGGGTATCCCATGCGAGGATACCACAGGCAGGGGCTTCTGTGTGTGGGCTGTGGATAAGTCAGATGGTTCATTAGCGGAAAGCGTGGTGTGGGAGTCGTCCCCGTCTGCCATTGCATCTCTATCAGGGTGTTCCAGGCGCGTTCTGGACCAAGGTCAGAGGTGCAGGTGTCCTCCCTCCTTCTGCATTGGGACAATGGTGCTTTCATCCCTGATGTTTGTCTGACTACTACTTGCGTTTTCGGAATGTGATGTGGCTTTGGCAGTGAGATTGGGACATGGCCTTGGGCTCATGGTGTACGGATGGCGATGCACACACACATGTTGGCATGTGGAGCCAGGTGCCCAGGCGGCCTTGCGCTGCTTGTGCTATCTCACTCCGTCTCCCTCCCTCGCTCTCTCCCTCTCTTTCCTTTGTTGGGCGCATGGCACACCTTCTTCTCTTGGATTTGGTCTTCCAGGCTGTGTGCTACGGATTGTCCAGTGAGGAGCCGCTAGGACTCATCCTAAGGGTTGTTTCTGCTTTTGTTTGTATGGTGTTTTGTGTTGGTAATTGCATTGCTGTATGACTGATTCTCCATTTTCTGGCCACGCATGTATGTTTATTTTCCTGCTTGTGCGACATCAGGCAAAATGTTTGTTTTGGGATTCGTGGTGTTGGTGTGCAATTTCTTAGTCCGGGGTGGTCCCGGGGGGGGGGGGGTGTAGCGGGCCTGGGTGTGATGTCGGTGGGTGTTGTGGCCCTCTTGGGTGTCCGTGCTGCATGTTCAGTTGCTCGTGGGCATCTGTTGTCCTTCATGTGTGGCTTTGGGCTGTGCTCCCTTTTGTGGTGCTGGCTGCCGTCCGACTTTACACCAGGTCAGAGCAGGTGTAAATTTCCTGGTGCTAACGCGCCTTATCGCCTGTTTTGTGTTCTTATCGCCGATGTGGCTGGTCATTTTGAATGTTGAGGTGTGATGTTGTCTCGGTTTTTGGCACGGGAACGCCCACTCTGCATCTCATTAGCGATAGTTGCACGGGTCCTCTGTGGCGATGTTTTTTGCGGCTGCTATCGCGGGTAAACTGGTGCTGTGGGCTGTTAACACCGGCTTGTGAATGGGGGGGTAAATTTATCACGACTTTGGCTGTGATAAAGTGCCGTTAATTCGGCGATAGATCCTTGTGAATATGCCCCTTAATGTATTGAATGTGATAAATAGGGGGTAGTCAGCATACTGCACATTTATCACATTGTTAAGTTGCTAGAGGAATTGGTCAGTTTCCTCTCGTCTTATTATGTGTACTGATAAACTGCTCCTGAATGGTGACAAGAGAACTAGAGTCTGCCCTCTTAAACCACAGAAATGCCTACTGAGGCAAGCATGAAGTGGAAAGAAAATAATACCAAATTGTGGCACGTTATGCATTTGATTGATGAATCATCTTTACTTTGATTGCCTCAACGTGCGTGGACGTTGGGCTTCTGAATTTTTCATACGTTTGCAACGAATTAAGTTTAAATGTTCTGGTCTGAGTTAAGAAACTGTTATAATTCATTACATTTACATTCTGGAAAAGTTGTTGATCAAACCACATTCAACAGCGAGAGGTGTGAATCTAAAGTAAAATAATAGAGGTATCGTGCGAAAACTGTTCTGAAACAGGAAAGGAGACAAAACAACAGGTGCTTAGCTTCACAGCTAAACACCGTTATGATGTGTCTGTTTCTCTGATGAGCAACATGAGGGGTTTTTGGTAGGCAAAACTGTGTAAGAAATGTACACACAATTAGTAGTTTCTAATTCAATGAATTTTAGTTTGCTTGTGTGGCGGCACGCCAGTGTTTTTCATCACCACCTGGTAGTGTTTGAGAACCCGTGATTATTCTTAACAGGTAGAAAAAACATACCTGTCGATAAAAATAAACTAAACACTGAATAAAAAAATTTAAAAAAAACTACTACAGATGCACGAGAAAGCAGGAGGTGGTGGGAAAAATAACTAACTCATATGACCAAATGTGCTACTGGGTTTCCAAACCCAGTGATGTGCCCTGTTCTGACGCCTGGGCATGCTCACGTCCAAACCCTCATAATAATGTTTTATACAGTCCATATTTGTGTCCCTTTTCATCAACAAATTTTCGACTGCAACGATGCTGAGGTTTTATGATTCTCCTTTGTCCACTTCTGAAAATAGTTAAAATGACAAGCTGGTGTATTGCTTGATAAAATTGTGCAATAATTGGGTTTCAGAAAGCAGGGCGCAAAAAAAAATATTTACTTTACCATAGCACCATCATTTTTGCAATAAGGTTGTCAAATAGCCATGCCATATGTTCAGAGCTTCTACCGTTTTTCATCACTGTTGCACAGGGTAGGGCCCAGAAAGGTAAAGCTTCAAAAAATAAACAACATTTCCAATTCACATATATTATTTGGGTAGATTATCCAGAATTTATTCAGGATTCTCACCAACCCGGAAAAACCCGGAAAGAAAATGTAAAGAACTATGGGCCAGATGTACTAAATCGCATGTTTGTGATTTCCTAATAGAGAATTTTAGTGATTTGCTATTAGAAAATCGTAAACTGTGATGTACAACATTGTGTTTGACACTGTTAGCGATTCGCTGTGGCTCGCAAACAGACCTGCCTCATCAATATTTATGAGACAGGTCGCAATATGCGATCCATTGTGAATGGCTGCAATCACAGGGATGGTGGTCTTCTGGGGTCAGCAGACAACCATGTCTGTGATTGCTTTTTAAATAAAGCAATATTTTTTTTTCTAATGCATCCCGTTTTCCTTAAAGGAAAATGGGATACATTTCAAAAACAAAAATGAAAAGCTCCCTTTTCATTTTGTAAGAGTAGGCAGTGGATCGTGGGACCACTGCCTGCTCTAAAAAAAAGTTGGTCATTTGCAAATGGGTTACCATCAACTTGAAGTTGGTGGTAACTGCGAATGTTTTGCAAACGCGTTCCCGATCAGCTAAACATTCATACATACCAGTGCTATTCGGTATTAGGAAGGGACGCACTAAACACACCCCTTCTTAATAACAAATCGAAAAAGCAAAATGTGATTCAGTAACAATTTACCGAGTCACTTTTTGCCTTCTGTACATGCAAAATGCATTTAACTGGTCGCAAATGGCCCTATGGGCCATTTGTGAGCGGTAAAATGCTTCTTACATCTGGCCCCATATTGTGCTGCCTGATGTTACCCTGTTAATTTATGCATATGAAAGCAATGCACTTCTACACTTTCAGTGGTTTTGAATGAACACAATCTTAATGCAATACCCAAAGCACACAATTGAGTGATTGCGTGCTCGCCAACCATCTTTCAGGATTGGAAAATAATTCCAAATGTTTTAAATTAGATTAGACCAGAGCGTGACTGATCCAGATGAAGGCGAGTTTTGTGTGCTCTATGGGATTTGAAAAACTTTACTGAAACTTTTCCCAGAAATTTGCCCTGACAGATGCTCCTGAGAGATACAAATAGTATTAGTGTAGGGTTCCAGCACTACAATTTAGCATTATAATACATGGGATTCTGTAATCCCTGTATAAATGCCTGTCTCTAATTTGTTTATAATCGGCAACTTAACAACTGTTATAGCTGGAAGCAGATATGCTATATATTGGATAAAATCCCCATTGCTATACATTAGAGGATATTACAAATCACCAAAGAGTTCTGTGAACATATAGAGGAATTAGGCCAAAGGCTGAGTCATATATAAGGTCATGAAACTTCATGTTGACCTGCAATAAAAGCAAAACATATTAGATTCAGCATAATGTAAGTCAGATTAAACAAATGATGTAGTTCAGAATGAGTAGTAACATGCAGAGATATTATTTATTTCCTGAAATAATCTATAGCATGTAAACAATAAAAATATTGCTATACATGACTTATTTCTGCTGATCACTGTTAATTTTAGCAAAAACAGATCATAAGAACGAAAAGTCAGCCTAGTATTCATTGTTTAATCTTCAACATTAATGATGCTTCATGACCTTCCTTTCACTTTAGCTGTCAGCTCTAGTATCAGGCATTATGACATCAAAATTCAATTGTAAATCAATTGTAATAACTTATTACAGTTCAGAAGGGGTGTCATTTTGTTATGATAAGAGACAACACAACTCAATGCTAATAAGCAAATTAGAAGCAGGTATCCATGTATTATAATGCTATTAGAACATTTCAATTACTGATGGTAGAATGCTCTTAAATAAAGAGGGAGAAATAGAAGGACAAGCAATGGAATGTTGGTGCAGAGGGTCAGTGCGAGCTGTTATAAGCCCAGAACCACTACATTGTCTTCAGTGATGCTCTCAGCATTCCAATTTTCTAAAATGTTTCACAAGAGTTTGAATCCCTCCCTTGTTGTGCACATTGGAGTAGGAGGCCATTTAGCCTTGGGCTTCTGATGGAAAAACTCAGTGAGACCGCTGTGAATATTCAGGACAATTGAATTGATCTACAGCTGTTCTGCATAGATGCTGTGTGGGAAGGCAGTAAAGTACAGCTTCCTTTTTTAGGACACTGTCATAAAAAGAGAAACGTATTGGAAAAAGGTCAAAATCAGGGCTTGGCACTAGAACATCCTCTGGAAATTGCATCAGTCCCAGAGTTGCCATTTATGTTACAGAAAAATGCTTTTTCTTGTACTGGAAGGGAACTATAAGGTTCTTTTGAAAGTTACTTGTATAGGGTGCTGCCATATTCAAAACTGATCATAGCGTGGAGAGAGGCTACTAAAACAAAGGGCCTCATTATGATGGCAGACGGACTTCAGTCCAACCGCCATCGTATAGGATTTGGGACCGGCAGCCTATGAGGTGGCCTACCCACAATCCGAATAATGAAGCGACCGCCACCACGGTGGTCGCATTCCCTATCATTTGTATTGCGGCGGGAATGATGCCAGCAACCCCCGCCGCAATGCAAAAAATATGGAGTGTACATAACTCTGCACTATGTGGCAGGCAGTCATTTTGCGGTGGGTTGACTGCCGCGGAACAACCAGAGGAAAGGGATATTATAATCCCTACAGCGGTGCCTGACAGGCACTGGCGCAATTCAGGGACACGTGGTGAGTCCAACGGACTGTCAGATTGAATCCGCCCATCTGGACCATGGCGGTCGGTCCTTCCGACCGCCACGCTTCCCCCGCCATCATTATATTGCTGGGGCAAAAACTGCTTTATGATGGCGGAGAGACCGCCACCGACAGCCCGTCGGGGGCGATCCCTCGGCCATCGTAATGAGGTTCAAAGTCTCCTAAATGAACACTTGGATTCCCCCAGCATCACAAAAACAGAAGAAGGCATGCTGCATAGTTTGAGAAGGGAATGTCTGGTTCATATGCCACTGCAGACAGTTTGTTTAAGCAAAGGACCTGAATAGCAAAGGCATAGGGAATGTAATGGGCCTGGCTTAAATTGCAATTATGCTGCAGTAATCAGAGAAATGTAAGTAATTTCGCATTACTCTTGTGTCATCAAATTACTGTAAGTCACGCAATTATGTTGCCCATGTAATTTACTGTAATTAGGGGGGAAATGCCCACCGCAAGAGATCAGGAACAGTGCGGGAGCAACTGCTGGCTGCTGCTTTTTGTGTTCTGTTGCATTTAGTGCTATTTTTGTACTGCAAAATGCATACACAAGTCCATTTTGGATGTGAGGGTGCATTTTGCGCTTTGAAAATAGAGCTAAATGCAAGGTTAGGCTCCTCAGGTAATCTCATATCATTTTGAGTTATTATGCTGTAACAAATTATGCAAGTTATGTAGACTCCTAGAAAGTAACTGCAAACTGTTCCATGAAATTCAACCACTTTTACCAGAGAGTTGACACAAAGGAGAGTGAATTTAGGAATTGTTTACAACAAATGAAATGGTCAATAAACTTGAGAGTATGGCGCAGCTATACAGAGAACCAAAATACCTTAAGTGGCATAGGAAATCAAAGCTTTGAGGAAACAGAAGGACCACTAATGATTCCAGACAGCTCAATGGAAAAGCAGCCAGCCAGCTTCTTTCAGTGGGGTTTCTTGGGTTCCAAAAGGAGTTTATGGCCATGAACTGTAAGATGTTTTGGGAGTACTGGTGCATGAAGAAGTCAAACTAACTCAAGTATTGTGAATCAGTATTTATCTGCATCCAGCAAAACACTCTCAAGACACATCGGAGGTACATGAATCCTGGCTCAAATGGCAAGTATTATTCCTAAAGACATTCAGCAATATGAAGGGTAAACCACTCTTCCAAACCTTCAAGATTCCCACATCTTCAGTAGTGAGTAAAGGTACTGACCACTGAGGGTATGCATAAGTTACGAAATGGGAGTTCTTTCAGTGTGGAATGGTTTTTCATCCAGCCTGCCAGTCTTTAAATAAAATCTAAGCTGACATTGGTGCTCCGTCATATTGTTTATTTGAAGAGTTAAATATATATATACTTTGGTTGATGCTGCGGCATGTTGTATCTTAGCAATGACTATTTTTAAAACACAATGAAAATATGTATCTATAGCTTTACTTTATAGAATTTATTTTATGGATTTTCAGTAGTGCTGTACATCAAAGCAATTTACAATTTGTGATGGTGGTACAAGAAAAATAAACATAATAATATAATATATATTATATACTTATGTAATACAGAATACATGAAAGTTAAAACTAGAATATAGGTGGAGGAAAGGTCCATATTGAAAGTAAAAAGAAAAGCAAATAGCAAGCCCAATTCACAAAAGTAAATATGGACCTGTAAATGTGTTTTAGTAGTAAAAGTAGAGGGACAGAGGAGAGTGGCTGTCAAATGGAGACTACTTGCTACAAAAAGGGAGGAGTTAAGGGACTTGTAAGGAGGGTTCTAGGGAGAGAAGTGCACCCACCAGCAACAGAGTAAGTCCCCTCCTATTTACAAACTGCACTTCTAAAGATACTACAGCCAGAAAGGACTCAAAACAGTTGTATATGTTCTCCATCTCAGAGCTGGAGTAGGTCCAGCATTATTCAAGGTAAACCACTATTACTGCAACACCCTCCCATGGAAAATAAAGGAGGAAGGAACTTAAAATAAAACACCTATGGAGATGAAGTTAAATTAAATTAAATCATGTAAGTTAGTTAAAAATGTAAATAAATATAATTTAATGTTAAAAAAATTATCTGGAAAAAACATATTTTTTATTTTAAATGTACAGTTGAAAACCTTTTAAATAAAAAATGTAGGACCTGATTTAGATTTCGGCAGATGGGCTACTTTGTCACAACAATTGATTCCGAGGTGTCGGAGACCTCCGCCTTAATGTCAAAAGTTACTAGTAGTAACTTTAAACTATTAACTTATTTTTTACATAATTATTACATTAGTTAAATATATTAAATTGAATGCTTTTAAAGATGTATTTAAAAATCCCAACTAAAGCTAAATGCTTGTATTTACTCATTAGGTATTAAACAAATTAAGTTATATTTATTTTTCAATTAAAAAGGTCTTTAAAAATATTTAGAGTAGTTATAGTTAGGTCAGCGATTCCATAAGAAATTCATTTTATTTTGTTGCTAATAACTTGGGAATCATTTGACGAATCTCAATGAGACTTTCCGAAAAAACATGCTCTTTTTTGCCCATTTTGTACATGGAAAGTTTCAGGGGTCCCAAAACACAAAATCCTCATGCCTCTTCCAGACTTCTTTAAGAAGAGCTACTGCAAAAACCTCTGAACACAATTACACCAAATTTGGCAGGCAGCTAGATCTTGGTCCACAGATTGTGCATTTTGTGATTTAGTGTAAATCCGTTCTGTAGTTTTTGACAAATTAAGGTTTAGAAATAGTTGAAAAACAGGGCAGTTGGGCCAGCGTTTCATGGGAGTGCCAATTTAAAAATAGATCATTCTTATTGGCCCAGTGAGCCAATTATTCCCGCAGGAGTCAGACTCTCGTGGGAGGGAGCACTCTGATTAGCTGCCAACAACATGAGAAAAATGTTTCTGGCAGCCATTACAGGACATCGAGGACTTAGTTCCCTGTCCTGAATTAAAAATAAAAAATATTTAAAGGGGCAGGGCCCCCCTAGCCCCTGTGGGAGGACCAACAGGGACTCCTCTGAGGATAAAATTGGGAAAACAAATGTCATATTTTACAGTGATCCTGTGGGATGCCAGCAGGGTTGCAGCAAACAAAAGCAGGGGCCCGGGCCACAGTCTTTAATTATGGGGAGGGGGATGCGCAGCCCGCTTCCCTGAGCTATTTTTGGCCCCAGGAACCACATCACCCAGTTTAATTATTATGGGGAGGGGGCATGCGGCCTCCCCCAGCTGTATTCAGCTAATCCATATGTTGTACACATTTGTCTGCTTAATGGCTAAAACATTCGAGTTGTGTGTTTCAATCGTGTACTTTACAGCGATCTCGCAGTAAGGATATACTTTATTTTGAAATAATTGTAAATTTGGTCCTCCCCTTTAAGACATACACAAAGTTTTTAAATGGTGATGGGAAAGGGAAGAGCTGTCCCTTTAAAATGACACTCCGTGCACTGAACTCTATGACCCAGTAGAAGGCTACGGCCGAA
Source organism: Calotriton arnoldi (assembly GCA_963921515.1). Classification (NCBI taxonomy): domain Eukaryota; kingdom Metazoa; phylum Chordata; class Amphibia; order Caudata; family Salamandridae; genus Calotriton; species Calotriton arnoldi. Next base: position 1,342,564 of record CAWUFW010004628.1, on the reverse strand, counting down.
ACGCGTGGGTCTGACTTGGGGTATACATGCACCTTGCACTTTGCTGGATGATTACTTAAAAAACTATGGAAGCAGTTGAAGCATAATAAATCGCTTCTTTAAGGATTCCCGTGTGCCGTCCTTCTGTTCGTCCTGAATTACAGAGTTGCTAAGGCAGGGCGGATCCCAGGAGCTTTTCAATTTGCAACGTAGAGCCGATCTACGCGAGACGTGCACCGGGAAGTGAAGCGAAGCCTGCAGTATCGGCGTGTTTGGCAGTGTTTTGCGGCGGAAGGAGCTGTCTCCGACTGACAAGGCACGACGGAAAAAAGGAAGACGTTTGGAATCCACTGAGACGAAAAACGGGACGGTAAGAGGCTGGGGGGAACAGGAGGTGGGACGACGTTTGTGGGTCGCTTGGGTTTAGGCGTACGCAGGGGTTTCCCGTCTACATGTCCCCTTCCAAGCCAGCCTGCTGTATCCTACCAACAGCCCGTCTTGCCACATTGTATCCGTGAGAAGATTACAGGCTTGTTCATAGTTGTTTTCCGGTCGCACCGCAGTATGAAACAAGTGTAATTAAAATACATTGCGGTGTGTTGGGAATCCCGACGAGGAGTTGGCTTCTGAATATATATATTAAGCTGCATGCACACCCAAAATCTTAAAGGGGAATACTGCCTTGAAAACTACCAAACTCCGTCTTAAACAGACGCTTTTTGACCATGCAAGCAGTATGGCAGACAGATGGAGCTAACGGGAGTTACACCTAAAAGACATGTTTAATGAAAGTGGAGACATTAACGAAGGACCCAGTAACAGCCAAGGTCCCAACATAAATAATACACCACGACAACAGTTGAAAGAACTAGAACAGGCCAGAATAATGGAGATCAATAAGTGGTGGGAGAGTGTAACTTTAAAAAAAAATATATCGAATGCAAGCGCATACCCAGGGGCCTGAGAATTTTCGTTCTATCAACCTTAAGTGATTTGGACTCTGACCTGCTCCTAAAATGGCAAAGTGATACAACTGAGTGTTCTATGAAATTGATAGATGCACTTGTAATACATGCAGAAAGGAGATTTAAATCTGCAATGGAGAAAATTGCTGCCATTGAGACTCCAGAAGGGAAGAAATTAATTGAGGAATTGGAGAAAAGGTTGGAGAAGCATGAAAAAGAGGTACAAATGAAGAAAATGAAAAAAATCAATCAATCAATTATGCCACTGGAAGAGTGTACACTTTTGCCTGCCGCTATGATGCCAATTTAAAAAAAAAAACTATGGATCAAATCCACGAACATGAACAAATGAAACTCTCAAGTGCAGAAAGCTCGGAGGTCAGCTATGGGGAAGAAGGCGCCCAGGGTGGCAGACCAAGGATGGATTTTTCAGGGGAAATGCGGCTGCTACAAATGACGACACGGGGAAGAGGGAGAGGAGTGACACCCCCCCACCAGGGGAGAAGAGCAAAAAGAACCAGACGCAATAGGAAGAGGCAAAGGGAAAGGAAAGAGGGGATAAAGATAAATGGAAATAACCCCAACAACATAAAGGAAGATAATCTGGTGATCAACCTATCTGGCAAAATCCTGAATGACAAACACATTAATCTACTAGACAAAGGGCTTACATTTTGCCCTGATGCAGGGTTGGACCTAGCTTCAGGAGTCGACCTCTACAAATTCTGCAGGAAACTGAAATTAAAGAAGTTTTTTGCTATGAAGGCTACGGTTAAATTAAAATCTGCACCATCACAAGTATTATCCAACTTAACCGTGGAAGATATTGAACCTTTGAACCTTTGAGAGTCCTACATAATCTCGTCAATGAAGCAGACCAACATAACATTGAGCACAATGGTGCGTCAAATCTTGATTACTTTGCGGAAAAGGGTATAGAGACTGACAAATCTATAGGCAGCAAATGCAAAGGAAAATCGAACTTTTGTCCACAACTGCCACCAGGCAATAGAGTGGATGTCTTCCAGGAACTTGTGGCAGAAGACCTGAGGCACATCTACATCAAAGAAAAGAAAATTCTGAATCATAGACACTCTAATATGAGTGCTGAGGACTGGTGGGCACTTATGGATTTGAGCACGGATGCCAATATTATAATTAAGCCATCGGACAAAGTTGGGTATATTGTCGTGATGGATCGCACCAAGTACCATCAAGAGATCAGGAGACAATTGGGTGACTCCACCAATTATGAAAGGCTAAAAAACAACCCCACCAACCAAATTATGTGAGCCTTTCATACAAAATTACTACAATGTCACGACCAAGGTCTGCTAGATGAGGACGAATTGCAATATCTGAAGGTCACTCATCCAATTGTCCCGACTTTATACGTATTACAAAAAGTGCACAAGAGCCTCGAAAATCCTGCAGGCCGTCCCATCGTAAGCTCATGTGGCTTTCTCTTGGAGAACACTTCCAGATTTGTTGATATCTTCCTGTTCCCTAATGTAGCCATCCTACATACGTGATTCTATGGACTTTCTATGGACTTTCTCAACCGTATCAATGGCATCCCTTGGAAATCAGGGTACATCATGGCCACAGTTGATGTGGTCTCACTTTATACCTCAATTGTTCATAATGATGGCCTAATGGCATGTGAGTATTTTATGAGATCTCGGTCACTGAGCTTACTTGGCCACACGCAAATGGTCTGAGAGATGATGTCCTTCTGCCTGACCAACAATGTCTTTATCTTTGGTGGCAGATTTTATAAACAAAAGCAAGGAACTGCCATGGGTACCTCATTCGCCCCAACATACGCGAATCTAACAATGGGCTTCTGGGAGGCAGAATGCTTATGGTCAGAGAACAATAGAATGAACTTAGAAAGGGTGATGTTATGGGTCCGCTTATATCGATGACCTCTTCCTTATATGGGAAGAAGAGGAAAGTGATCTGAAAGCTTTTTCTCATCATTAAATAATAATTCTTTGAACCTACGATTCACCCATACATATAGCAAGAGTTCAATTGACTACTTGGATATCCGTATCTACATCGAAAATGAAAAAATATGTACCACCTTATTCCGAAAGACCACAGCATGTAACTGCATTTTGTCAGCCAATAGTGCACACCCAAGAGCTCTTAAATGGAGCATCCCGGGCTGGAGAATTTTTAAGAGCCCGCAGAAATTGCTCTGAGGACGAGTATGAAAAACAGATCAAGGGGATGTATGATAGATTCAAAAGACGAGGATAACCAACAGCTGTTTTGGAGGATGCATGAATAAGAGCTAAAAAACATAAGAGGGAAAATCTGTTGATGCCCAAGAAAAGGCAGATACCGATTGAACCAAACAAAGCAGTCATCAGATTTATCACAGACTTCAACAGATCTAACAAAGCTGTGAACCAAATCAATTGGCAATCATTTGAATACACTTAAAAAAGCCTTGAATCAAAGAGGGGGGACGGAAGAGCAAGTTGTTTAGCGTGGTCCTACTCCTGCGCTCCTCCAGGTAATAATGTCAAATATAACACAGGAAGGAGTTAGTTCCTCTAGTAAGTCAGTGCACTGGTGAGTGCTACCTGGCTATAAGTTATGTCGCTGGAAGATCTGAATTTCAGATCATAATGCCCTCACACACCTGTTAGGGTGTCATGCTTCATCATAGGGCGCTCCTCGTCAGACCGGCGCTGCAATGTCTGATGGGCCTGGTGGCTTCTTTGGCGGAGATCTTCTGATCTGAGGATGCAGTATGTGAAATTGGTATGAGGGCAAGAGGCAGTGAGTGTGAAAATATGAAAAAGTGGTTAAAATAGGTACCGGATCACAAAGAAAAACTAATTTAATAAGGTGTGTGGGACCGGGACTAAGTAAAAACAGTGACGCTAACTAGTGGTCTTAAGGTACCAAGATAGCGTTATTAGTGTGTGGTCAACATGTTTTGTGCCTTAGGTGCCCAACCGTCAGGCAGCACTTCTTCAGGACCAGGGTGAGGAATGAGTTGCCCCTATGGGGCGTTGGGTCTCCCCGCTATTTGGGGATGACCTAATGAGGTACGTGCCTGGTGCCAAAAGTGAAATAAGACAAAGCTCTCCACCTAAAAGGGGAGAGAAGACAAAGAGAAACGCGACATAAATGCTTCAACAAAGGTACATAATGTAAATTGGAAGCAAAAGACTAGTGGCAGATCACACAATGTGGGGCTATGTGGAAACTGCGGAGACTGGGACAAGGTAAGTGTGCCTGTCCAATACTGCAAGCTAACTAGCTGCGCAGAAAATCTAAAGAGTGAAGTGGGTTGAACATTAAAAAGCGCTAGAACAAATCCAAATGTGGGAACACCAACTGAAGCAAACAACCTCATCCACTGAACAGGCCCTCCAGGGAGGGTTATGATAGAAAAGGGAAGCTTACCTTGGTGGGTATAGAGCACTACTCCATAGGCGTGACGGGGGTCCCGACTTCTGGAGGGGACACCTTGGGATGATTAAGAGAAGGGGGGCCACACAGCCCCCTTCTAACAAAAAAGAAAAGCTGCATCTCTCCGGAGGCCCCGTCCCCTCCCTCTACCACTCTGCAAACACGCTTCCTGGCGCGTTCTAAGTTGGGGGATTAAGTCCCCTTGAATCCTGAGGGTCCCTGGGGGCCAAATAGCCCTCCAGGTACCTCCAGTAAGCCCCACACAGTGGGATTGCTGAGAGGTGGTCCAAGGACACGCCCCTTTTTAAACCACTCTGCAAACGCACCTCTTGGCGCATTGCTGGTGGGGCAATGAGGTCCTCTTGTGTCCTGAGGACCTCAGGACTAAAGTGGACTTCATCCCCCGAGCAGCAGTGCGCCAGGAGCCGCGTTTGCAAAGTGGTGTAAAAGGGGGCCGTGGCCTTTGAGCACTCTCAGCAAACCAACTTTGTGGGGCTTACTGGAGGTAACAGGGGGGCTAGTTGGCCCCCAGGGACCCTCAGGAGGAAAGGGGACTTCATCCCCCAACCAAGAGCGCACCAGGAGTCGGGTTTGCAGAGTGGTGGAAAAAGGGGGCATGGCCTGTGTCCACCTCTCAGCAATCCCACTGTGTGGGGCTTACTGGAGGTAAGAGGTAGGCTAGTTGGCCCCTAACCACCCCCAGCAGCGAAGGGGACTTCAATCCCCATCCAAGAGCACGCCAGGGAGCGCGTTTTCAGAGTGTTGGGCAAAGTGGGCGTGGCCTGCTATGAGAACTTAGCAATCCTGCTGTGTGGGACTTACTGGAGGTAATAGGAGGGGTAGTTGGCCCCCAAGGATGTCCTTGGGGACCAAATACCCCTCTTGTTACCTCCAGTAAGTCCCACACACTGGAATTGCTAAGTCGTCTTCGGTGGCCACGCCCCCTTTCTCCATCACTCTGCAAACGCACCATCTAGCAGACTATGGGATGGGGATGAAGTCCACTTTACTCCTGAGGGACTTTGGGGGCTAAGAAGCCCTCCTGGTACCTCCTGTAAGTCCTACACAGCAGAATTCCTGAGTGCTGGTCGGAGGCCAGCACCCTTTCTCCACCACTCTGCAAACGCGAATACTAGTTAAAGAAGCATTTGCAATGTAATAGGTTTCACCTTTGCGAGAGATAGAGTTATTGGCATTGTAGATGTAAAAGTGTTTTAATAATGTTTCTTGGAGTGGAGTGGATGTAGGTTGTGTGTAGTGGAATTATGTGATATGTTGTGCAGTGAAATTATGTGGATAGAAAGTATTTGGTATTTAGTGTGTAGGAATTATGTAGAGTGGGATTATGTGTTATGGAGAGTAATTGTGTGGTATGATAGTCTGTGTTGCGGAGTTGTAACCTCAGGTTTAGTCTTCCTCCTTTCCATAGAAGCTAAACTATGAACTCAATGAGACATAAAAAAAGAAGGAACCACTGAGGAGCACTTCTGGACCTAGTCAGAGGTATGAGCAGGGCCACTGGAATTATGCGACTGGCTGCACTGACTTTTGCACAATTATACATTTACTGCATTTGCCACATAATCCATCATCTGCTGCATAATCTGCAGATTTGAACAAAAAAATAATTGTTTCTAGCTCAAACGGCTCAAACGTTACCAAAAATGCAGCAACAAGTGTTACAGCGTGGTGGAAGGCCATGTGCAAACCTAGAATGGTCACCTGTTACTTATTGCTAAATGTGGGTATTAAATTGGTACTAATGGTGTGTAAACCACTCTTGCTTCTTTCTGCACCTCTCTTGCCTCTTTCTGCATTTCTGTTGCTTCTTTCTACAACCCTCATGCCTCTTTCACACCACTCTTCCCTATTTCTGCACCCCTCTTCCCTCTTTCTGCACCTCTCTTGTTTCTTTCTGTATCCCTCTTGCCTCCTTCTCCACCCCACTTTCCCCTTACTACATCTCTGTTGCTTCTTTATGCACTTCTCTTACTTGTTTCTGCACCTCTCTTGCTCTTTCTGCACCCTTCGCTCCTCATTTAGGACCTCTGTTGCTTCTTTATTCACTTTTCTTCCTTCTTTCTGCAGCCCTCCTGCCTCTTTCTATACCTCTCTTGCCTCTTTGTGCACCTCTTCTACCTTTTTCTGCACCTCTGTTGAGTCTTTCTGTACCTCTGTTGTTTCTTTCTGCACTTCTCTTGCTCTTTCTGAACCCTTCGTGCCTCTTTTAGCACCTCTGTTGCTTCTTTCTGCACTTCTCTTCCTTCTTTCTGCATCCCTCCTGCCTCGTTGTGTACCTCTCTTGCCTCTTTGTGCACATCTTCTACCTTTTTCTGTACCGCTCTTGATTCTTTTTGCACCTCTGTTGGTTCATTCCGCTCTGCTCTTGCTTCTTTCTGCACCTCAATTGCCTCATTCTGCACTTCTCTTGCTTCTTTTTAACCTCTGTTGCTTCTTTCAGCAATTCTCTTGCCTCTTTCTGCACTCTTTGTGCCTCTTTCGGCACCTCTGTTGCTTCTTTCTGCACTTCTCTTCCTTCTTTCTGCACCCCTCCTGCCTCTTTCTGTACCTCTCTTGCCTCTTTGTGCACCTCTCCTACCTTTGTCTGCACCCCTCTTGCCTCTTTCTGCACCCCTGTTCCCTCTTTCTGCACCTTTCCTGCCTGTTTCTGCACCTCTCTTGCCTCTTTCTATACCTCTATTGGTTCTTCCTGTACTTCTCTTGCTCTTTCTGCACCCTTCGCGCCTCTTTCAGCATCTCTGTTGCTTCTTTTAACAATTCTCTTGTCTCTTTCTGCACTTCTCTTCCTTCTTTCTGCACCCCTCCTGCCACTTTCTGCACCTCTGTTGCCTCTTTGTGCACCTCTCTTGCCTCATTCTGCACTTCACTTGCTTCTTTCTGCACCTCTGTTGCTTCTTTCTGCACTGCCCTTGCTTCTTTCTGTACCCCTCTTTTCTCTTTCTGAACCTCTCTTGCCTCTTTCTGCACCCCTGTTCTCTCTTTCTGCACCTTTCCTGCCTGTTTCTGCACCTCTCTTGCCTCTTTCTATACCTCTATTGGTTCTTCCTGTACTTCTCTTGTTCTTTCTGCACCCTTCGCGCCGCTTTCAGCATCTCTGTTGCTTCTTTCTGCACTTCTCTTCCTTCTTTCTGCACCCCTCCTGCTTCTTTCTGTACCTCTCTTGACCCTTTTTGCACCTCTCCTATCTTTTTCTGCACCCCTCTTGCCTCTTTTTGCACTGCTCTTACTTCTTTCTGCACCTCACTTGCCTCTTTCTGCACTTCTCTTGCTTCTTTCTACACCTCTGTTGCTTCTTTTAACAATTCTCTTGTCTCTTTCTGCACTTCTCTTCCTTCTTTCTGCACCCCTCCTGCCTCTTTCTGCACCTCTGTTGCCTCTTTGTGCACCTCTCTTGCCTCATTCTGCACTTCACTTGCTTCTTTCTGCACCTCTCTTGCCTGTTTTGGCACCTTTGTTGCGTCTTTCTGCACTTCTCTTGCCTCTTTCTGCACCTCTGACTTAGAGGTAGTTTTAATCCCCCTGCTCTATTATGTACTAGGGCCTTACAGGGGAGGTCATGCCAATCACAGGGGTACCCCAACCCATAGTGTACCCTAGGGTATGTAGGTGTTTTCACTGTATTCTAAGTGTCTTTCAGCATAGCACTAGCTCCGGGCCTGGTTAGTCAGAGTTAGTTACCACCAGTACAAGTCAACAAAATGTTGGGGGTTGCCCAGGGCACAGGATGACTTTGCAACAAGGCCTCTTTCTGCACCTCTGTTGGTTCTTTCTGCATATCTCTTGCTTCTTTCTGCACCTTTCTTCCTCTTTCTGGACTTCTGTTGCCTCTTTCTGCATTTCTATTGCTTCTTTCTGCGCCTTCCTTCCTCTTTCTGCACATGTCCTACCTCTGTAGGCATAGTTAGAAATTAGCATTTGAAAAACCTTTGAAATTCACTGAAAAAACCCAGAGGTTTCAGGGACGTTATAGTTAGGAATTAGCATTTAACAAACCTTAGAAGTTCACTGAAAAAAACATAGGTTTGAGGGACGTGATAGTTAGAAATTAGCATTTAAAAAACCTTTGAAATTCACTAAAAAACCTTAGCTTTCAGGGACATTATAGTTAGAAATTAGCATTTAAAAAACCTTTTAAATTCACTGAAAAAAACATAGGTTTCAGGGACGTTATAGTTAGTTGGACATTTCACTCATACAAAACCAGAGAAATTCAGCCGTTATAGTTAGTTGAGCTAACTAGAACTCGCGCCCCCACAATGCACTGCTGATGATGTCACATATTACATCATTCATGACATGGTCAGTGACATCACTGATGACATCTAAAATGACATCACTGATGACATCACTGATGACATCACTGATGACATTATCCACGTGATAATAACATTTGATACACCCACTCTAAAATACAGACTACCATTTTCAAAACCATAGACACACCAATACTAGTTACTACATACCCACTCACTGATTCCTAGGTCTACACACATCCACTCATTCATCCATACAGTCACTCATACATGCAGTCACTCATCAATACAGCACTATCATATGCATTCATACACCTATACAGACACTCACACACCGCCACTCATCCATATAGTTACTCACACACCTAGTCAGTCATGCAAAGAATCAATCACACTCCCATTTACTCACTTATACAGTTATACACACACCACCTCACTTATTCATACAGATACTACCACATACTTACTCTCTTATACAATCACTGATACAAGCACACACTCATCCATACTGCCACTCTCACAATCACTCACTCTCACATATAGTGATTTTTATACTCCAACACTCACATATACTGCCTTTCACATATGTAGTTACTCACACATGTACCACTGAGACATCCATTCACTCACCAACACACCCATACACACAGTCACCCACCCATACAGCCCTTCACAGATGCACTCTTGAACCCATACACCCAGTGAATCCCCACTCACACATCTATGCACAGAGTCACACACCCCCACCCATCCACTCAGACACTCAGGCACCCATACAGATACTCAGACAACCAATCAATAACCCATATAGACACTCATGTAGCTGCTCATCAACCCATGCAGCTGCTTACACACCAACTGACAGACTGATACAGACATTCACACATTTTAGTCACTAACCGATGCATTCAGTAAGACAAATTTAATCACTCACTTATACAGTCAGTCACACACCTACTAAATTATCCATTCAGACACTTATACACCCACTCATTATTCAATACACCTTGGCATATATAGATATAAAACATATTTAAACTTTACAGAAACACACAGTCACTGGATGATGTCATCAGTGATGTCATCAGTGATGTCATTTGAGATGTCATCAGTGATGTCACTGACCATGTCATGAATGATGTAATATGTGACGTCATCAGCAGTGCATTGCGGGGGCGCGAGTTATAGTTTGCTCAGCGAACTATAACGGCTGGATTTCTCTGGTCTTGTACAAGTGAAATGTCAGCCTAACTATAACGTCCTTGAAACCTGTGGTTTTTTCTGTGAATTTCTAAGGTTTTTTAAATGCTAATCCCTAACTATAACGTCCCTGAAGCCTGTGTTTTTTTCTGTGAATTTCTAAGGTTTTTTAAATGCTAATCCCTAACTATAATGCTAATCCGTAACTATAACGTCCCTGAAACCTGTGGGTTTTTCAGTGAATTTCTAAGGTTTTTTAAATGCTAATTCGTAACTATAACGTTCCTGAAACTTGTGATTTTTTCAGTGAATTACTATGTTTTTGTACATGATTTTATTTATGAAAACATGTTTGTAACAATTTTTTTTTTCTGTCTATGTCTTTTTAAGTATTTTTTTGTCTTAAAATAATTATAATCTGTTTTTAAAAAATATATATAACATAGCTGATGAAAGATTTATAGTGTTATCTACTTAAATTAACACTGTTTTATTGTTTGTAATTTTGATCAGTGTGATATAATATAATATAATTTTCAATTGAAAAGTTTTTTTGAAAAAAATATATAGTTTTTTTCAATTATTATTTGCTAAGCTAAATTTTGTAAGATTGCTTTTAATACTGTGAAAGTTGTTTTGTTGTATTTTTATGATAACTATCTTTTTTACCTATTTTTTTTTAATTTACAAACAAGGGTTTTGCACCCTACGCGATCCGACGCGATGGGTGCGCGAATCCGGTATACGAATGTCAAGCTCAAAAACACATTTAGAACGAATTAGTATATGTTTTAGACATAGAGGTTTATTACTGACTACATAAAAATAGTAATAAAGGTGGTTTAAATTTGTTTTCGAATGTTTTTGACAGATTTTTGTGGACGCAATGGTATCGCGTACCTGACGCTGTTCTACGTGGTGGATGCGCGAACCCTGATGTCATGTATTTCTGGGATCACATAGCAGTCGCGACCTCAGCCTAATTTCAAAACACTGAATTATGACTGTTTCCTATTTAAATATCGGTTTTGCATAAAGAGTTTTCATTGAAATACTATGGAGCATAATGTCCTGATAGCAAATTACCGTTATATATAACATTTAGTACGTTTTACGGGTGTGCGACGAAAACGCATAGGGTGCGCGACCCCATGTGACATAGAAAGAAAGCTTCTCATTGGTTGAACAGCTTTTCATTCTCTTCATGGGTGGAACCAACACCTGTTACAGTCCTTTCTTTTTGGGTGTGTCTGCCTTGAAGACAACCTGTTTTGTAGGCTCTGTTATTTTTCTTTTTTTTGTGGTGTTTTTCATTTTCAATCTAAAAAATGGCAGCAGCATCCCAGAGGAGCATGAGGAGGAGATGGAGGAAGTGGAAGAGCCAGTGAAGAAGAGGAAGGAAAGCATCGTGTGGGCCTTCCTCACTGTGCCAGAAGGTGAAAAAAAAGTAAATGCCCGTAAGGTGACATGTAACATCTGTCACAAAATCTTATCGAGAGGCTCTGAGAAGAAGTACTCTTGTGGTACTTTTTCAATAAAAAAACACTTGGAAACAATGCATCCAATTTGCCTGGCACTTGAGGTGGAGCGTAGAAGACAAGATAAAGCAGCCAGCAATGATGGACAACAACCATCAACATCTGCAGGGGTTGTTTTGACCACTTCACAACCCGTGATAGTTCCGGAGTTGGTGGATGCTGCCATCGTCTGTTGCCACTGCCTTACGACACTGTGTGTGGGAGAGCTATCCATTAATGCCATGAAGACACTCATCAAGAGTCACAAGTGTTAATTTTTTTTTTCTTCTTGCTTATGTTTCTAGTTATACAGAAACAGCAGAGTTGGACTGTTTAACTGTTTCTTTTTCTTTTTTTTTAAATGAAAAACAACCCAAAATAAAAAATTTAGAAAATACAAAAAAAATATAACATTTTTCACAAAAAAAAAAAAAGGTTCTATGGCACCACCTAAACTGGTAAAAAATAGAAAAATTGTACGTAATGAAAGTGAATGATTGTATGAATGTGTGTATGATTAATGTTAGAATTGTGTATAAGTAGTGTCTTAGTAAGTGAATGAATGCATGGATAGTATTTGAGGAAATGGATGAGTGCAACAGTTGTGCCTGAGTGATTGCATGAGTGCATGGATGGTGCCTGAGTGATTGCATGAGTGGAGGGGTAATGCCTGGGTGATTGGATGAGTGCATAGGTAGTGCGTCTGTGGAAGCATGGATGCAAGGCTAACATCTGCATTATTGAATGAGTACATAGGTAGTGCCTGAGTCAATAGATGAGTGCATGGGTACTGCTTAAGTGAATGGCTAAGTGCAAGAATAGTGCCTGAGTGACGGCATGAGTGCAGACGTACTGTCTCAGTGATTGGAGGAGTGCATGGGTAGTGCCAGAGTGCATGGATAAGTGCATGGGTAGTGTTTGAAGGCATGGATGAGTGCAACGGTAGTGTCTGAATAATAGCATGAGTGCATGGGTAGTGTCTGCCTGATCGCATGAGTACAGGGGTAGTGCCTGGATTATTGGAGCAGTGCATGGGTAGTGCCTGAGTGTATGGATGAGTGCATAGTTGTGTTTGAGGGAATGCATGAGTACAGCAGTAGAGCCTGAGTGATTGCATGAGTGCATGGGTAGTGCCTGGGTGCATGGAGCAGTCCATGGGTAGAGCCTGAGTGCATGGATGAGTGCATGGGTAGTATTTGAGGGAATGGGTGAGTGCAACAGGTTTGTCTAAGTGATTGCATCAGTGCATGGGTAGTGCCTGGGTGCATGGAGCAGTGCAAGGGTAGAGCCTGAGTGCATGGATGAGTGCATGGGTAGTGTTTGAGGGAATGGATGAGTGCAATAGAAGTGCCTGAGTGATTGGAGGAGTGCATGAGTAGTGCCTGGCTGATTGCATGAGTGCAGGGGTAGTGCCTGGGTGATTGGAGGAGTGCTTGGGTAGTGCCTGGGTGCATGGGTAGTATTAGAGGGAATAGATGAGAGCATGAGTAGTGCATGACTAGTGTTTCAGAGAATGGATAAGTGCAACAGAAGTACCTGAGTGATTGCATGAGTGCAGGGGTAGAGCCTGAGTGCATGGAGCAGTACATGGGTACTGCCTGAGTGCATGGATGAGTGCATGGGTAGTGCCTGGGTGATTGAAGGAGTACATGGGTAGTGCCTGAGTGCTTGCATGACTGCAGGGGTAGTGCCTGGGTGATTGGAGGAATGCTTGGGTAGTGCCTGAGTACATGGATGAGTGCATGGGTAGTGCCTGGGTGATTGAAGGAGTGCATGGGTAGTGCCTAAGTGATTGCATGAGTGCAGTGGTAGTGCCTGAGTGCATGGATGAGTGCATGGGTAGTGTTTGAGGGAATGGATCACTGCAATAGAAGTACCTGAGTGATTAGAGGAGTGCATGAGTAGTTCTTGGCTGATTGCATAAGTGCAGGGGTAGTGCCTGGGTGATTGGATGAGTGCATGGGTAGTGCCTGAGTGATTGGATGAGTGCAATAGAAGTGCCTGGGTGATTACATGAGTGTAATAGTAGTGCCTGAGTGATTGGATGAGTGCAACAGAAGTGCCTGGGTGATTGAATGAGTGCAAGGGTAGTGCCTGGATGATTGGAGAAGTGCTTGGGTAGTGGCTGAGTGCATGGATGAGTGCATGGGTAGTGCCTGGGAGATTGAAGGAGTGCATGGGTAGTGCCTGAGTGATTGCATGAGTGCAGGGGTAGTGCCAGAGTGCATGAATGAGTGCATGGTTAGTGTTTGAGGGAATGGATGAGTGCAATAGAAGTGCCTAAGTGATTGAAGGAGTGCATGAGTAGTTCTTGGCTGATTGCATGAGTGCATGGGTAGTGCCTGGGCGATTCGAGGAGTGTATGGGTAGTGTCTGAGTGATTGCATGAGTGCAAGGGTAGTGACTGGGTGATTGGAGGAGAGCATAGGTAGTGCCTGAGTGATTGTATGAGTGCATGGGTAGTGCCTGAGTACATGGATGAGTGCATGCATAGTGTTTGAGGGAATAGATGAGTGCAATACAAGTGCCTGAGTGATTGGAGGAGTGCATGAGTAGTGCCTGGCTGATTGCATGAGTGCAGAGGTAGTGCCTGGGTGATTGGAGCAGTGCATGTGTAGTGCCTGAGTATATAGATGAGTGCATGAGTAGTGTTTGAGGGATTGGATGAGTGCAGCAGTACTGTCTGAATGATTGAATGACTGCATGGGTAGTGCCTGGGTACATGGATCAGTGCATGGATTAGTGCATAGGTAGTGTTTGAGGGAATGGATGAGTGCAACAGTAGTGTCTAAGTGATTGCATGAGTGTATGGATAGTGCCTGGCTCATTGGATGAGTGTAGGGGTAGTGCCTCTGTGATTGGAGGAGTGTATAGGTAGTGCCTGAGTGCATGGATGAGCGCATGGGTAGTGTTTGAAGGAATGGATGAGTGCAACAGTAGTGTCTGAATGATAGCATGAGTGCATGGGTAGTGTCTGCCTGATTGCATGAGTACAGGGGTAGTGCCTGGATGATTGGATCAGTGCATGGGTAGTGCCTAAGTGTATAGATGAGTGCATATGTAGTGTTTGAGGGAATGCATGAGTGCAGCAGTAGAGCCTGAGTGATTGCATGAGTGCATGGGTAGTGCCTGCGTGCATGAAGCAGTCCATGGGTAGAGCCTGAGTGCATGGATGAGTGTATGGGTAGTGTTTGAGGGAATGGATGAGTGCAATAGTAGTGTCTGAGTGATTAAATAAGTGCATGGGTAGAGTCTGAGTGGATGGATGAGTGCATGGATACTGCCAGGGTGAATGGAGGAGTGCATGGGTAGTGCCTGAGTGCATGGATAAGTGCATGGGTAGTGTTTGAGGGAATGGATGAGTGCAATAGTAGTGTCTGAGTGATTGGTTGAGTGCATGGGTAGAGCCTGAGTGCATGGATGAGTGCATGAGCACTGCCTGGGTGATTGCAGGAGTGCATGGGTACTGCCTGAGTGCATGGATGAGTGCATGGGTAGTGTTTGAGAGAATGGATGAGTGTAATAGTAGTGCCTGAATGATTGAATGAGTGCATGTGTAGTGCCTGGCTGATTGCATGAGTGCAGGGATAGTACCTGTCTGATGATATCTGAAAGTTTTTAAATAGTGGGAAGGTTCAACATTATTTTTTATTAGAAATAAATAACACATAAATTAATGTTATCATGCACATTATCTTATGTGTTCTTACCTTTTTTAGTAATTTACATATATAACTCTGTGGAACTATTTTAGAATAGTATTGCCATAAAATGAATTAAAACTCTTTACAAACTTCACCATTACCTACTGTAAAGAAGAAGAAATTTTTTTTATATAATGTAATGTATTACAGAAATTAAAATATTACACTTTTAAAAACACAACATGATTTTAGAATTACATAACATTTTCAGTTTCCCTTTTTTGCTGTTCTCAGATTCTACTGAACTTTACCATACACAGTCATTTCAATGTAGTATCATCATACAACAGCGGGGAAAAAAACAATCAATGAGATTGTGAAAAAAAAACGAATTATCCCAAAGCATTATTTCCAATATTTGTACCTATATGTTTACCTATCTGCAGTTTCTTAATTACGTCCAACTTGTACATTAAGGGGCCGATTCCGATTCAGGCCGGAAATCTCTCCGACCGAGCCGGACCCGGAGAGATTTCCGACCGAATCGGACTCTGGCAGTCCGACCGAACGAGTACGATGCGCACGCATGCAATCGGACTCGAGTAGGTCGGACTCCCATTGAAGTCAATGGGAGCCGGACGTACAACGCGTACGCGGGCTCCCATTGACTCAATGGGTGCGAGGCGAACAAGGGTGCCCCCTACAGCGGGTACACCTCGAAGCGACTCGCGGCATACATGCACAGGTAGGGGGGACCCATGGGTCCCCACTGTGTGCGACTCGCGTGGCTACATGTACAGGGGGGTCCGACACGGACCCCCAAAGTCTGGCTCCGACAGCTCCATCGAGCCGGACGCCGCGAGTCGGTCGGACTGCTCGAGGCTCGCATCGTACTTGCCCGGCCGGGGAACGTCTCCATTGCGCGATGCGAGTCGTGTCCGTGCGAGTCGGTCGGAGCGCTTCGGACCCGCGAACAAGTCGGTTGGCGATTTCGCGTGCGCTCGCATCGTACTCGCTTGGCCGGACGCACGTACGAATCGGTCGGGAAAGAGGGCTCCGAATCGGATCCGGTTAAGCCGAATCCGATTCGATGCCCTACCGGCCGAGATCGGAATCGGCCCCTTAGTCTTTTATTGCTCTCAATTACATTTGCTAAAATATACACTCTCATTTACATCTGGTACAATATAGACAACAAATATATAAACTATTGCTTTTAAACACAATTTTCCAAATGCAATATCAATTAGCACTAATAATAACCCAAACACTAATCATAAATAGTAATTGTTTCAATCCTGTCCACTTTCTGTTCACATCTTTCCAATAGGCCGAATAATGTATTCAAAACTTTCGGTTCGAAAAAATCCAATATAAATTTGTTAATTCGTGTTCACATCTTCCCAATAGGCCGAATAATGTATTCAAAACTTTGGCTTCAAAAATATCAAATATGAAATTGGTAATTCGAAAGGCAACCTAGATTTGAATTGCAAGTGGGCATCATTGCAATGTGTCCATCCTTTATTACACTTTAAATACACAGTATAGTGTCCACATGTTGAAGTAGGTCCGTGATGGAAAATAATAGCCACTGCTATAAAAGTTCTTCCTGAAATAGATATTTGACTTGCAACAAAAAAATGTATTTTGGTTTCCAAGGGGCATATTATCAAGGCCAACAACGCCGCTTTAACGGCCGTTTTCGGCCGAAAGCGGCGATTGAATTACCTCACTATTAGCAAGGACACGCTAATAGGCATCAGCGCGTGTGTCCTTGTGTCAGCCGCCGTTCCACTAACGCCTCGCATCGCATCTCTAATGAGATGCAAAGAAGGCGTTTCCTCTCTAAACAGCATGGGAAATATCGCTAACTGCACTACTCTGTATCAGCAAGCTGACCCAGAACACCCATAGCGATATAAAAAGCTGCGCTAACCGCGGTTATCGCCATCAGCTAACGTCTGCAAAATTTCAGACTTAGCTATATTTATAAAGGGAGGTGGATTCTAAGCCTAAGTCCACATCTCCCTATCACCAAGGATTCCCTCAGCGCTGTAGTTGTATCGCTGGATTTCCAGCGATGTTCCCTCATTTTGCCGCTATCGCCGGATTCTCCATCGCCGTGGAGATAAGCGTTGATGATAACGCGTTATCTCAGCGATCAAGTCCGGCGATAGCCGTCGTTAAACAAATTTGCGCTAAGTGCGCTCTGCGATGTTTATCGCAGTTTGTTGGTGATATGCCCCCAATTTTCTTTCATTTTCTCTACAACTTTGAAACATTAAAATGATATATTTTCCAGATCTTTCTATATGTAATGTAGACAACATCTCTGATTTACAATGCGAACATTTCATATCCTGATTGGCTGTTTTAACTAATTTGTTAAAAGGTACTGATTTGCAATCTGGTATCGTCAAGTATATGAATCGTTCTGTGTCTATTTCAGTGCAGCAAGTAAATGAACACTCTTCACATTTATGATCCCATCTGTAACTTACTCCAAATAAGTTTTCAATCTGTATTCCTCCATGTTCTAATACTCCAAGCATAAGCATTAGAAATTCTTGTGCATCTTGTTGTACATTAAGAGTAAATGTCAAAGAACTAGTACATATATCCAAAAGATGTCGAACACCAGAAGCAGTATGGATTTTACTTCTGTCAGTTAACAACTGTTGAAATGCATGACGTAATAAAGAACAAAATCTTTTTCATGATTTCCCATAATTTCACAATGAAACTCTTCTCGATAAAACATAACATTCAAAATCACATTAGCATAGCAGTTGATACCTGAACTGTTTTCCAACTGGTATCCTACAATCTCATCAACAGTTTCTATTTTCATTTTCTTCATGATTATCTTCAATTGTTTTATTTTTTTGAACCTCAGTTGAATGTTTGACATATTTCCGTTTTGGACACACTACACATTTCTCATATATGGGATATTCACCTAAATGAGGAGTATAAAGTCTTCTTAAACGATTGTACTCTCTTACACAATTTGTATCAGCACTAACCCTTTTCTCATCAAAATCAATCAAATACAAACCAGATAATGTTCTTACTCGAGACAATGCAACGTATGCCATTCCCTCTTTGAACACCTTACTTCCAATATCTACCAAAGCACTGTCTATACTTAAACCTTGAGATTTATGAATAGTTACTGCATATGCTAAAAACAAAGGAAATTGTTTTCAGCGAACATACAAGCCTTTTACAAGCAAAAAACGTGCAACACAACGCCCAATCTGTCTTACCTCTTTAATCTGATCAAATTTTATCTTCAAAAATTCTATTCCATCTCTGTTCTGAAAATTTACAAAATCAACAACTTTTCCCATTGCTCCATTTACTAAACCTTCTTCTACATTCAAACTACGCCATAAAAATACCCGACAGTTTATACATACATGTAAAGTCTTTTCTAAGCCTGCAGTCTTAGATACAGACTTTTCCAAAGAATCCAATTTTGATTGTAGTCTCTCTGTGAGAAGAATAGTCACTACTTTTTTTTTTTTAATTCTTTTTATTGATGACAAGTTACACACCTCAGACATTTTACATACAATATCAATATAGTGAGCATTGCTTGTTAATTTTACAATAAGTACATTGCCTGATTACATCACTCAGCTAATACACACAGCAGGGCGTCTTGTTGACCTACAATGGGTCATCCCCATCTCTCTGCCCCGGGGGCTCACATATGCCGCCCCTATAGTTATTCCACTTTTCCCAAATCTGCGTCCATTTGTGTGGACACCCTCTAGACTCATACACCGTCCTCTCTGTCAACATGCACCAGTCCAGGTCGTTCTCCCACTCCGTGATGGACGGTGGGTCCTGCGTCCTCCACAGTCTTGCTATGTTTCGCTTTGTAATTGCCATACCAAGAGTCACCCATAGTTTACCCTTGGTTTTTAGGTCAGTGGGGCCCCAAATGTTCAGAAGGCACAATTTAACATTGTAGTCAATCTCGCAACCCATCACTTCTGCCATACATTTCGTAATCTCAGACCAATAGCCCTGTATATACGTACATTCCCAGGGTGTATGTATAAAGG
Organism: Calotriton arnoldi; assembly: GCA_963921515.1. Taxonomy (NCBI): domain Eukaryota; kingdom Metazoa; phylum Chordata; class Amphibia; order Caudata; family Salamandridae; genus Calotriton; species Calotriton arnoldi. The sequence continues at coordinate 1,323,471 of CAWUFW010004628.1, read as the reverse complement.
TTCCCTCCTGTCCACACTTCCTTGTGCATCCCGGCTCCATTCTGTAGCCCATTTTCACCATTGCCGAGCCCACAAGATAGATTCTGTGAAGCACTTTCAATTGTATCAGTCTCAGCCTAGATGAGATAGCTACCTCTTTGGGGGACGCAAGTGCCTCAAGCCATTCATCGTCCTCCAGCCCCGCCACATCATATTCCCATTTGGATCGGAGCCGGAGGAGGGGATCGGACATGTTATTAATCAATTTCCGATAAGTTAGAGTAATGGCTTTCTCTGGCATATATTCATCTAAGATCCTGTCTTCTAGTGGGGAGGATTCAGGTGGTATCTTTCCCCCTACTATTGTCGTCTGCAGTGCGTGTTTAATCTGCATGTACCTGAAATATTCGGTATTGGCCAGTTCGTATTCTCTCTGTAATTGGGAAAAGGTGACCATTTCTCCCCCTTTCCAAATGTCTCCAACCCTCGAGATGCCGATCAGATCCTAACGGTCGAATCCCTTGGTTTTCCTGAGAGTTCCAAAAACATCAGCGTCCCAAAGAGGAGTAGCGCGTGTTATCGTCCCCTCCCAGGCCAAACTTTTCAATGCCACCCGCCATATCTGTACCGCATGTAGTGTGGGGCCAGTAAGTTTCAATTTAGTGGGTTTGGTATATAACACCCTCATGAAATCCCCTCCTGGATGCAGCCATCTGTCCATTTGATATCCTGGATCTCCCGGGGGCCTATATATGCACTGGTTAATTGCTGCTAGCTGAGCAGCCCAGTAGTATCGCTTTATATCAGGGCGTGCTATACCTCCGTCGTACCACCCATGAGTGAGTTTTTGAATGGATATCCTGGGTGGCTTATCTCCCCACAGAAGTTTCCTTTGGGAGCTCTCAATAGATCTGAAATAGTCCGCCCCGACCTGACAAGGCGAGTTTTGTAGTACATACAAGAAACGCGGCAAGGCCATCATCTTAAACAATGCCGCACGCCCCAGCAGGGATAACGGGAGCGTTTCCCACTGTTTGACATCCGATCTTAGTCTTTGTAGCGGGGGCAAGAGATTTTGCTCGCAGAAGAGGGCGAGATCTTTCGAAACGTGAGTCCCCGGGTATTTAAAACTTGATTTTGCTTCAATGATATTGATACCCTTTGGCAGTGTAGGTGTTTTGCCACACAAAACATAAATGACCGATTTGGATCAATGAATGCTATAGCCAGAGCACTTCCCAAAACCTATAAAAATATGCATTGCTCTGTTCAGGGAGGCACTGGGTGACGCCAGATACAGCAGAATATCGTCCGCGTATAATGATATGCGGTCCTCCCATTCCTCCGCCCACCTGAGCCCTCTGATAATCGGATCCTTCCTTATCCACATTGCTAACGGCTCTAACATGAGGACAAAAAGCAGCGGAGAAAGGGGGCAACCCTGCCTGGTTCCTCTCCCGAGGGCAAACATTGGGGATCTGCGATTATTTACCACCACCTGAGCCATTGGGTTTTTGTACAGCAGATGTATCCAGCTCAAAAAGTTCGGACCAAATCCCAATTTCTTTAGGACTGAAAACATATATGGTCATTCAATCGTGTCGAACACCATGGCGGCATCCAAGGACACCACCACCGTGTCTTCTCGTATTGTATTGACTCGATCCAGCACTCCATAGAGCCGACGCAAATTAAGAGCAGTGTTTCTTGCAGGCATAAAGCCGGACTCGTCCGGATGGACCAGTTTGGTAATAACCGGTAGCAATCGGGTGGCTAGTATTTTAGCAAGGATTTTGGCTTCCGCGTTGAGCAATGATATCGGTCTGTATGAGGAGCTTTTATTTTTTGGCTTACCAGTTTTGTGAATAACCACTATATTTGCTAGTCTCTGATCTAGTCGAAGAGCTCCCACCTCTCTACTCTTCTGAAACATAGCTGTAAGGTAGGGTGCAATTCTACTGGGAGCGAGTTTGTACAATTCAATGGGTAAACCATTTGGGCCCGCTGCCTTGCCCGAGTGCAAGTCCTGTATTGCCTTTTCTACCTCTAAAGCGACCAGCTCCTGTTCTAATTCGCTTCGGTCATCGTCAGAGAGTACGGGTAGGGCGATGTCTTTCAGGAATACATCCGCCTCTTCCACTGTATAAGTCGATTGGGGACTATAAATTTGGGCAAAATAACTTCCAAACTTGTTTGCAATATCTTGCGGTTCAGTGTAAAGGTTTTTAGATTCATCACTGAGTTCCACCACCACTCTACTGGCTTGCTCTCTGCGGTTCAACCACGCTAATATTTGACCGGCCTTATCCCCCATCTCATAAATTCTACTAAGAGTTGCCCTGTGTTGTGCTTTGGCAGCATCTGTGGCTTGGGCCACATATTCTTTTATTTTTAGTTTCAAGGAGTGTCTGACTTCTTCCGTATTGGTGTCTCCTAACTGACTTTCCAATGACAGTATCTCTGCTTCAAGACTTGCCATTACTGCCTGATTTTCTTTCTTGGTGACTGCAATCAGTGAGACGGCATGGCCTCTGACCACTGCCTTATAGGCCTCCCATAACGTCTGAGAGGACTCTACCGATGTTTCGTTTTCACTGAAATAAAGATCAGTTTCTTTCACTAGCTTTTCTCTTATCAAGGGATCCTTGAGGTACCATGGATTTATTGGGGCTACCCTTCCAACCTGTGGCTCCCCCACCTCTATCAGGGCCCATACAGGCGAGTGGTCTGATATTCCTCTAGCTAGGTGTCTCACCTCTGTTATCTGTTCCAGCTGATCCGCTGTTGTGATAATGGAGTCTATTCTGGACATACTGCAGTGGGCACCCGAGTAAAATGTATATTGCAGCTCCATGGGATGGCGCGCCCTCCAAATATCAATGAGTCCCATTGCCTCCATGAAATTATGTATCTGTGTACGTGCAGGCGGTATGTGTTTTGGGGGCCAGCGATCAAGACTATCTGAAACAATTGAATTAAAATCTCCCCCCACAAGGAGTCTCCCCTCCGGAAGAGCGAGCAGTAGATCTCCTAGGTCGCCAAAAGCTGAGGCATGGAGGCCAGGAGGAATATATACTGACACTAGGTTCAAGATGCGCCCTTCCCATTTCCCCTAGATCGTGACAAATCTCCCCAGGTTATCCATCTGAATGTGGTCAATCACTAATTGGAGGCTTTTGCGCACCAGTATGCCCATGCCCCGTGATCCGGCTCTGAACGCAGAGTGTGCCACAAGCCGGAAGCCCCATCTGTTCTATGCCTTGCATGCGTTTCCCAATAAGTGGGTCTCCTGGAGTAAAACCACATCAGGCAGATGTCGCTTTATATATTGTAACACAATGCCTCTATTTATCATATCCCCTAGGCCGTTGACATTCCAGGATAACAATTTAAGTCCCTGGTTTGATAATGGATCCATTGCTAACTATAATAACAGTGTATGTCGTGCCCTGAGTCCGCCCAGGCCAGTCACCAACCCGATATGATACAATCAAATAAGGAGTATTACTTTTCTTGTGTCTCTCAGTGCAAGGTATGCGAGTCCAAGTGGACCGAGTCTGTCGTATCCTGTCATCAGTATGTAAACCAAACAAAAAACATAACAAACTACCCATTTCCCAATGTCTGTCAGAGCTTATAACTGAGTACATCGCCCTAGGTTTCACTTCAACAGTGTCGTAGTTGCTTTCTGACAGGAAATCCACCCCCCAACAACTTCCCTTACCTCCACCCCCCTCCCTGCATCCCTGCATGGCGGTGTTTGAACCTCCCGCCTCCCCCAATCTGCAAGGCGTGTATCGCCCACCCTGGTAACTAGTGGTGCGTGGAGCAGCCGCCCACCCGTTCGACAACAACTATCAAAAAAAAAGGGAGAACCTTGCTTAATTAGAGCTGTGCCGGAAACCCGTTCTGTCTCCCACTATTCCATTCCCTAGTACCTGCTAGGAATTATCACACATTATTCAAGACCTTACTTATGTGACCATTAGAGAAGGTGAGGTCCATTTTAACAGAGAGAGACGGAGGAGACCGCGTCCCACTCTGAACGAACAGCAGCACAGAGTGCCGAGGTGTCATCTCGTAGCGCCATCAACCAGTAGTGCGCCACCGGATTCAATTTCTGCAGCATGTTCAGTGCGGGATTGCCCCAGTCTGTCCCGTTGACTTTGTGGATTCCTTTTCCCCACAGTTCGCCATCCTTCGAACAAGTCCCAAGATTCATCAGGGGGAGCGAAGAACCAGGCTTTCCCTTCCGCTTCCACTCGCAACTTGGCTGGGAAGAGCATTGCGTATTTAAGTCCCCTTTCGCGCAAGGCCTTCTTTATCTCAAGAAAACTACGACGTTGGCGCTGGACTTTGAGAGTAAAATCTGGAAAAAAGGTCACTGTACTGTTCTCAAGAGCAACAGGAGGCGCAGTCCGGGCCGTCTGCAATATGATATCCCTGTCTCTATAGATGAAAATCCATGCCACAATTGGTCTTGGAGGCGCTCCGGGTTTAGGCCTACCTCCAGGCACTCTGGGCCTGATTCACAGAACTAACTTACGTCAAAAACGTAAATGTAAACGTAAACGTAAAGTTAGTACTTTTTAGGTATTCACAGAATACACTTACTCATTTTGGTATTCAGTAGTTAGTAGTCCTAAAGTTAGGACTACTAACTTCTGTGAATACAGAAATGAGTAAGTTCATTCTGTGAATACCAAAATGAGTAAGTGTATTCTGTGAATACCTAAAAAGTACTAACTTTACTTTTACGTTTACGTTTACGTTTTTGACGTAAGTTAGTTCTGTGAATCAGGCCCTCTATGTGCCCGCTCAACCGTGAAGAACTTTGATAATTTGGCGGGTTGCAAGTGGGTAGTAATCAGGTTTTCAACAAATAGGTCCGCCGCCAGCCCCTCTGCACGCTCCGACATGCCAAGTTATTTCATCTTGCCCTTCCTTCATACTCATACAGTTGTTCGGCCATTTTCTCAGTGCAAGCTTGCAAGTCAGCCATTTGTTTTTTTAGCGTCGTTGTGTCTGTGGCTAGGGAGCTGGTGGCAGATTCCACTTCTTTGATTCTAGTATTCATGTTTCGCATATCTGCCCGCATTAGAGAAACCTCACTGGTAACAGCATCAATTTTAGTTTCAAGCGACGTTCTGACCGTTGTGATGGCAGTCATTATATCTTTCAGGGTCGACTCTGGCGAGCCCTCCGCCGCCTGTGGTTTATCTGGCAGGTGTTCCCCAGCTTTATCTTTTAGGCCTGATTCCTTTTGCCAGGCATATTTATCCAGCTTTGCCTGCATGGCAACTTTGCCGCTTCTCCCTCCGGCCATGTCGGGCCCTGAAGGGGTTTCATCGCCTGTAGTAGAGAAAACTCACTGCGCCCCACCCCTCGCAATTTAACCAAAGTGGGTAGAGTTTCTCTTCCAATGTGTTATCTCAGGTTTATTGGTTCATCCAAGGCCTGGCCGTTCTCAAGGCTCCTTTGCGGCGTCGTGGTTCACACGGTTAATTTACTTCATGCACAGGCCTTCGTTGACCCCCACCACCTCCAGGCCGTCGCCGATTGCCAGGTGCCTAGGCCGCCTTTCTCATTATATGCACAGTGTAGATTGAGCTTACATGCCTCCAGAGTCTTACTCCCTTAAGCCCCTGTGCCGACTAGAAATGAGGGGGGGGGGGAGGGGATCCAGCAACCACAGCCAGCGAGTGTTCAGCAGCGAGTGTGCAGCAGAGAATCAGAAGGAGAATTCAGTCCCAATTGGCAATATTCCCTTTGGAGATCTTAGGAGCTGTCTGCCAGCAGTTGGTCAGGGGTCGCAGTGAGGATCTATCTTGTCCAAGTTACGACGTGCCACTGTACTCCCCAGTCTTTCCCCCAGCACCGCCACTTGAATTTGTCGGGACTGCCAGTGCCCCTTCGCAGCCCGGGGTTGTTTTGGCGGGGAGGTAGCTGCGCCCAACGTTGGCTTCAGATGGCGCGGTTGCGTGGGGCTCGTTAGGCGCAAATGACCCGGTGAGGTGACCGCCGAAGCATAGTTTCAGCTGCCACAGTCCCGCGTCAGCACCCCCGCACCTCGTCGCCAGTTCCTTTTGGTCTCCCGCACCCCCACTAGTCTGTTGCGCCTGTTACCTGGCTGTCCGGATCGTTCAGGTCGGGTCGCAGCCGTGGCCGTATCCAGGATGCTGGCCACATCAAGCTCAGCCGCCCGACACTTGACACCACCTCGATTACCTCTGCGCCCCTCCTGGATCAGCGCACAGGGATCGGATTATTCTTCGGGATCCGGAGCGCTCCAATGTAGGTCGCATCCAGGGCCAACTCCCGGTCACAGGCCCCGTCGATCACGGCACTCCAAGCCACCTCGGAGACCATGGTACCCCTCCTCCTCCTTCAGGCCACGCCGCGAGGCCTGGGTTATGCGCAGTCAGGCTGATCTCCGCCTCACCTCGCCCGTTTCTTCTGATTTTGGACACCGATTACTCCTTCCGCGTTCCGGTGCTCGTATTCATCAGTTTTCATGGTTCTCCGTGTGGATTACTGTGCGGATTTAAGGGTGAACAGGCGTGTCTGGCCGGAGCCGCTCTGCTACACGGCCATCCTGCTCAGCGGTCGGCCACGCCCCATGAATAGTCACTACTTGATGTTCAATTTTATCAATAGCTTCAATTTCCACTATTTGTTGTTTTTCCAGTTTTAGAACTTCTTGATTAAATGTAGAACACTCTTGCAGTGTAGGCATTAGGCAAACTATAGACTTCTTTTCTCCAAGCTTATTGTACATTATTTCAGTCGCTGTGTATCCAGTTGTAAACAAGTTCTTTAGTAGCCGACTTTCTAAAGCTTGTTTACCATGTTTCGTCAAGACACCAATTCTTATATCTTGAAGAATATTTCCATAATGTTCATCACTTGCTTGTCGCATATTCTTAATAAGTTCTTTATATTCAAAATGAGACCAAATGTTCACATTTCCAATACTTCCCAAAGATTTTCTAGTATCTTCATGGACAAGTGTTTTAAAAACAGGTTGCCCTTTTACTGGAGTAAGTTGTAGTAGATCGCCGAATACAATTACATGTCTTCCTCCAAACAGAACACCGTAATCTGTTTTTAAAATATGTTGCATTCTCAAGTGAACAAAGGCAAGCATTAAGTATGAGACCATGCTCACCTCATCAATGATTAGAAGTTTCATTTTCTTCAGTACTCTTGGGACTTCATAACAAGCTTCTCCAGGTAGCTTGTGATATTCCAATTTATTTTCATGTTCAGCTGGTAGCATAAGTAATCGATGTAAACTAATCCCTTTAATGTTATGTGCTGCTAATCCAGTAGGAGCTGTTACAACACAAGATAAATGTGATTCTGTAGTTTTGTGTAGATAACTAGTCAAAACTTTAATTAAGAAACTTTTTCCTGTTCCAGCTTGACCACTGATGTACATTACAATAAGTTTAAATGATGAGCATTGGCATTCTTTTTTTCATGTTGCAAACCATGTTGTGTCTGTTCTGTCACTTGTATATATATTTATGGTTAAAATATCTGCAGACATTTACAGGATCCAAGGAACATAGTTCTCCAGGTGTCTTAAATTCAATATTTTTTACATATAAATTTGCTTCTCGTAGAAATTCAAGTAAATCGTCCCACGCATATTCAGCACAGCTAAGTGTCACAAACCACGTAGGGTTACCTAAGTTTCTTAACATACATTTAAGTTCTCCATGACGATGATACCAATACTCATTGGTACCACGTTGACACGCCATCAAATTTATTAACTGAGATTCTAACTGTTCATCTTTTTTTTTACTTTGTCCATGAATTCCTTTACAGAAACATGTGGAAGATGAAATCCTGTTTTTAATATATGGTTCACTGCATATGAAAGTGCAGACAAATCACTTTCAAAGAGAAGATGAAATATATATAGAATACACTGTCGAAATCTTGGATCTTCTGAGTACAATCTTGTCGAACGGTATTCTGAAGCTGGAATCTGTACTGCTCGTTCACCATATCGCCCACCTTCTCCAGTGGGGAACAGCTGTGGAAAACAACGTACTTCTAAACTTTTTTCCCATACGCTCATGGGAGTTCCCTTTACTTTCTTCATTTGAAATAATTCAATATTGTTTCCTTTCACTTCTTTTGAATGTAGAGGATGTATACTGTAATGTTCATAAATCTCTTCACTCCTAGACTTCTCCACTTTTTCTATTTGGCCACTTGAAATTTCTGTTTCATCTTCTAAACATATTTCCTGTTCATATACTAAATATTATTCTGCACCAGATACAATGTAGCCTTTTGAAGTTTGTTAACATCTACAAACTCTTGCCATATTTTTTGACTCTTTGTTGGTACACCATTAACTAGAATAACTACAGTCTCACTTTCCTCTCTGTCTATTCCAACAGTTTCAATATTTTTCTTAAAATCTAAAGGTAAGTACACAACTCTTACTTTCAGACCTCTTTGTAAATCTGTTGGTGGCAGCTTACCTGTTTTAGGCTCTATACGAACTATAGCCTGAAACGGGTGCACAGATTGACTAAGAATGGACTCATATGTATTTAAATCTGCCAGTTCCGGAGGAATACCTACTAACTCTAAGTTGTTATGTACAGCTCTAGCTGGCATTTTGTTCTCTTCTAATTTGTTGTAACAATATTTACAAATACGTTGATCATTAGCCAACTCAAAACGACCTTCCACCAACACATAAGCACCAAATTGCTCCCACTTATCATTGTTTTTCTTTTCACTTTTTAAATATAGATCAACATTCCTAGTTTGACTTCTATAGTGAGTACATCGACAACAAATACAAACATAGTTTGGTTTTTCAGATGAAAGTATCTTAAACTTTGTAATTTCTTCTGCAAACTTGTCAGTACTAATATCTTCCACATGTTCTTCAACACCTACACTTATCAAGCTCTCACTTTCTCTACACTCCTCTTGTGAACCAAAGAAACGAAACTGTATATCATCACAAACTTTTTTTACATCTGATACTGAACCATGCAAAAGAGCTGTGTTCATTTCACTTAAACATAATGTAGGACATTTTACATAGTAGAGTCTCCTTACTAACTTCCGCATTTCTGAGTGGTGTACTGCTAACATTCTTAAATGATGGAAAGTACACTTTTCTTGAAAGGCAAGCCAGAGAATGACCCTGCAAGTTAGTATATTTTCTTACTTTACATGGATCTAGTCCTTGTAACATCTTAATGTTCTGTTTAAGACTTTTTTGGCATATTCTCGTAAAAAAACTCGTAATATGTCAATAGATTCCTGTCGAATACTACAAATACTACTTGTTAGAAATGGGATCTCTAGTTGGCAAGGGTTTGCACCTTTGTCCAAGTAGGGACCCTTCTTCCTAGTCAGGGTAAGGGTGTTACACTCGTGAAGTAACCCCTGCTCACCCTCGTGGTAGCTTGGCACGAGCAGTCAGGCTTAATTCAGAGGCAGTGTGTAAAGCATTTGCACATAACCAACAGTAATACAGTGTAAGCACTACAAACGGACACCACACCAGTTTAGAAAAATAACCAATATTTTATATACTCAAGACAAGACCAATTACGACAAAAATCCACAATACTATACTTTACGAATGAATACTTGATACGGTAACTTCTTCTTTGCAGGAATAGCACAAAAGCAAAGTTCGTACGAGTCGGTAGCTCCGTCCGAGCCTACCGTGATGCTGAAAACCCCAGAGTCTAACAGTTCCAGCCGACCGCGTCGATACGGGCCAGCAGAGTCGTGAACAGACTCGGTTACAGTACCTTTCTCGTTGTGGCTGGTACGGAGGGTACGAGCCGGTCGGCGTTCGTCGCGGTTGCGGTGCAAGATGGAGCGATGCAAGGTGCGGTGTCCCTCGATGCGGTGCAGGCAGCGGCTCGATGAGCGTCGTGCAGACGGAGTCGGTGAGTCCAAGGCGTGCGATGCAGGGTGAGACGATGCTCGATGCGGTGCTGACAGGTTGCGATGCAGGCGACCTAGCCGGAGTGCGGGAGCTGGCGTCGGACAGCGTTGCGAGTCGGAGCGGTGCATCGCAGACGTGCGAGCGGTGCCCCAAATGCGGTGCGGTCTCGACTCTTGAGCCAGTTGCAGCCACCGCGTCGGTCGGGTCCGGTTGGTTCAGTGAAGCGATGCGATGCGAACTGCGGTGCCCACAGGTCACGGTGCAAGCAGCGGCTCGATGTTGGCGGCGTCGGACGTCGCCACGGTGAGACCAGGGTTGCGATGCGAAGCGGGGCGATGCGGTCTGCGGTGCAAACAGGTCACCGGCCAGGGATGGATTCGGTTGACGGAGTCGGTTGCAGTTCCCTTCCTCTGTGGCAACTGAAACAGCATTCCAGAAGCGGTACCCAGAGGCTTGTGAAGTCTTTGCAGTCCCTGAGACTTCTTAACAGGAGGCCAGCTCGGTTCCAGGCCCTTGGAGATACTCAGCACAAGTTTGTAGAAAGTTCAGTCCAGTCCTTTCACTGCCCAAGGCAGAAGCAGCAGCTGCAGGCCAACCCAACACAGCAACAACACAGCAAAGGGGCAGTACTCCTCAGGCCAACCCAACACAGCAACAACACAGCAAAGGGGCAGTACTCTTCCCGGCAGCTCTTCCAGCTCTTCGTCTTGGCAGGTTCCTTGATTCCAGCGAGATCTAAATTCATGGGGTCAGGGCCCCAATATTTATATCCCAAATTCCTTTGTTCTCTGAAGGCAGAGAGGCCTTTGCCTAGTCCAAACCAGTTCTGGAGCACTTTGTTGACAAGTCTCCGTCCCTTCTTTCAGTGAGTAGGCCAGGGACATCAGACGCACCACAGGAGGTGGAGCCAGCATTGTGGAGGGAAGGCACTGTCCTATTCAGGGCCCAGGTGCGACCCCTCCCACCCATCTACATGTAGATCTTGCTATTCAGCCCTGTGCTGACTCACCCTGTCTCCTGGCATCCCCCAGCCCCTGTCACTCACACTCCAGACAAGGAATACACAACCTCGCAGAGGCAGGCTTGGATGGTTAGACAAGAAAATACCCACTTTCTAAAAGTGGTATTTTCAAACACAGAATGTTAAAACCAACTTCACTAAAAGATGCATTTTATCATTCTGAGTCCAGGCATACTAAACTCGAATTTCTACCATGTTCCCGGGGTCAGTTAGGATTATAAGCTGTAATAATCAAAACTGCCCGTTCTGACCTAGGGGAACAGGTAGCCTTGCAATAGTGAAAAAGAACTAGGCTGTAATTCACTATCAGGACATGCCGCACACACCCAGGCATGTCCTACCTTTCGCATACACCGCACCCTGCCCACAGGGGTACCTTGGGCCTACCTTAGGGGTGACTAACATGTAGCAAAGGGAAGGTTTAGGGACTTGCAAGTGTGTGCACTTGCCAAGTCGACATGGCAGCCCCAGGCTGCGCACAGGCTCTGCGATGGCAGGCCCGAGTTACACTTTACGGGCTATTTGCGTGGGTGGCACAATCCAGTGCTGCAGCCCACCAACAGCATTTGGTCTATAGGCCCTGGCACTCGCAGTGCACTTTACAAGGGACTGACACATAAACCAAATAGGCCAATCATGGAAACACCAATCCATAACACATTTTATACAGGAGCACTTGCACTTTCCCACTGGACCGCAGTGAGGAAAGTGCGCAGAATCATTACACCAGCAAAAACAGAGTCAAAACCGGGAGGTCAGAAAGCAAAAAGTCAGGGGAAACACGCCAAAAGATGCCAAGTCTAACACATGTCCCCTCCAGCTGAAAGTAGGCAGAACTACCCAACCCCATTGGAGTTCTCTTCACTAAGGCGGAAGAACCTGGACAGACCATCTGCGTTGGCGTGTTCTGTACCAGGACGGTGTTCCACCGTAAAGTCCATTCCCTGTAGGGAGATGGACCACCTCAGCAGTTTTGGATTCTCACCCCTCATTTGCATCAACCATCTGAGGGGCCTGTGGTCTGTCTGAACCCGGAAGTGAGTCCCAAACAGGTATGGTCTCAACTTCTTCAGTGCCCAGACCACAGCAAAAGCTTCCCTTTCTATGGCACTCCACCTCTGTTCCCTGGGAAGTAGTCTCCTGCTAAGGAAGACTACAGGCTGATCCAGGCCCTCTTCGTTCAGTTGTGAGAGCACCGCTCCCACACCATGCTCTGAAGCGTCAGTCTGCACGACAAATTCTTTGGAGAAGTCAGGTGCCTTGAGCACGGGCGCCGTGCACATGGCTGCCTTCAGGGCATCAAAAGCTTTCTGGCAGGACTCAGTCCAGATCACTTTCCTGGGCTGCCTCTTAGAGGTCAGCTCTGTTAAGGGGGCAACGATGGTGCCATAGCCCTTAACAAATCTCCTATAGTAACCGGTGAGACCTAAGAAGGCTCTCACCTCGGTCTGGGTCTTGGGGGTTCCCAAGCCAGAATGGTGTCAATCTTGGGTTGTAGGGCGCTACCTGGCCGCTTCCTACCTGGTGTCCCAAGTATACCACAGAACCCTGCCCGATCTGGCACTTACTGGCCTTGATCGTGAGGCCTGCACCTTGCAGAGCCCTCAACACTTTCTCAAGGTGCTGTAAATGTTCTTCCCAGCTGGAACTGAACACAGCAATGTCATCCAGGTAGGCGGCACTGAAATCCTCCAGCCCAGCCAACACCTGATTGACCAACCTCTGAAAGGTGGCAGGGGCATTCTTCAACCCAAAGGGCATCACCCGGAATTGGTAATGACCTTCTGGGGTTGAGAATGCTGATCTCTCCTTGGCCCCATCGGTTAAGGCAATCTGCCAGTACCCAGACGTCAAATCAAACGTGCTGAGGAACCGGGCAGCTCCCAACCGATCAATGAGCTCATCAGCTCTGGGGATGGGGTGCGCGTCAGTCCTGGTGACGGCGTTGAGCCCACGGTAGTCCACACAAAACCGGAGTTCTGGAGTGGCACCGGGCGCCGCAGCCTTTGGGACCAAGACCACTGGGCTGGCCCAAGGACTGTGGGAGGGCTCAATCACCCCTAACGCCAACATCTTAGAGACCTCCTCCTTGATGCTGTCTCTGACCCGGTCAGTCAACCTGTAAATCTTGTGCTTCACAGGAGGGCTGTCACCGGTGTCCACGTCATGGGTACACCAGTGAGTAACACCGGGGGTCAGAGAGAACAGTGGGGCGAACTGTCCCAACAACTGGTGACAGTCCCCCTGCTGCTCTTGAGTCAGTGTAGGGGAGAGGATCACACCCTCTACTGACCCATCATGCTCCTTGGTAGACAGGAGGTCAGGGAGAGGCTCACTCTCCTCTTCCACCCCATCATCTGTCGCCAAGAGCATACTCACTTCGGACCTCTCGAAGTGGGGCTTGAGGCGGTTCACGTGAAGGACCCTCAAAGGGTTCCTTGGAGCCTGCAAATCCACCAGGTAGGTGACGTCACTTTTGCGCTCCTTTACCTCATATGGCCCAGTCCACTTGTCCTGCAAGGCACAAGGTGCCACTGGGGCCATGACCCACACTTTTTGCCCAGGTTGAAATTCGACCAGAGTGACATTCTGGTCATACCATCTCTTCATTTCTTCCTGGCTTGCTTCTAGTTTCGCCTGAGCGAGTTTCCTGAAGCGGGCAGTTTCGTTTCTAAAGGCCAGCATGTAGCTAAATACATCCTGGGGAGTTTTCCTGGGAGCTGCCTCCCAGCCTTCCTTTACCAAACTCAGAGGTCCTCTGACAGGGTGGCCATACAGGAGCTCAAAGGGGCTGTACCCAAGAGACTTCTGAGGCACCTCCCTGTATGCAAAGAGTAGGCATGGCAAGAGGACGTCCCACTTACGCCTCATGGGTTCTGTTAGACCCTTGATCATGCCTTTCAAGGCCTGGTTGAATCTCTCCACCAGACCGTTTCCTTGTGGGTGGTAAGGAGTGGTGAACTTGTAGGTTACACCACACTCCTTCCACAGGGATGTCATATACTTCGATATGAAATTGGTCCCCCTATCAGAAACCACCTCTCTGGGGAATCCCACACGGGAAAAGATCCCCATTAACGCCCGGCCCACCACTGGCGCCGTCGTTGTCCTGAGAGGGATTGCCTCCGGGTACCGGGTGGCATGGTCCACCAAGACCAGGATGTACCTGTTGCCCATGGCTGTCTTGGGATCCAGTGGCCCCACAATATCCATCCCTACCCTTTCAAAGGGTGTTCCAACAACAGGAAAAGGTTGGAGAGGAGCTTTGACCTTCCTCCCACTCTTACCACTTGCCTGGCAAGTTTGGCAAGACCTACAGTGTGCATCTGACTGCCTTCGCATTTGGGGCCAAAGAAGTGGGTGACAAGCCTGTCAAAGGTCTTGTCCTGCCCCAAATGTCCTGCCAAAGGCACGTCATGAGCCAGACCCAGTAGGAAGGTCCTGAAGCGCTGGGGTACCACCAGCACACGGGCTGACCCAGGCTCAGCAACCTTAGGCTCACTGTATAGGAGACCACTCTCCCAGTAGATCAGATGTGACCCGGACTGATTACCAGCTGCCTGGTCTGCAGCCTGCCGCCGCAGACCCTCCAGAGTAGGGCACTCGTTCTGCTCCCTGCAGAACTCCTCCCTGGTGGGACCCCCTTCTTGCTGCCAATGGGTCAGCTCAGAGATGTCTCCCAGTTCGGCTACCTGCTCCCCTGTAGGCACCGGGCGTCCCCCTCGAGGTCCGCCTCCTCCCGGTCCGTGGGAACTTCGGGGGCCGGTTTCCCGCGCCCCCTGCCCTTTCTCTTGGCAGGGACTTGGGCCACTGTTTCAGGCTCCAAGTCCTCTTGATCACCCTTTCTGGCTGCCATTGACCGAGTAGACACGCATGCCCACTCTGGCAACCCAAGCATCTCCAAGTGAGACCTGAGCTCAACCTCCTTCCATGAGGACTGCTCCAGGTCGTTTCCTAGCAGACAATCTACCGGCATGGTAGGGCTCACAACCACCCTCAAGGGACCTGAGACCCCCCCATTCAAAGGGAACCTGCGCCACCATACATTGGCGCTCTGAGTTGTCTACAGCAACTACTTGGTGGAATGCTCCTGGGACTACTTGCTTCTCAGACACCAGGTGATACCGGACTGAGGTCACACTGGCTCCAGTATCTCTGAGAGCCTCTACCCTGTTCCCATTAATGGTCACCCAGGTGCTATATTTCTTTGTGTTAGGGGGCACCTGGTTTCCTGGGACCATCTCACTGTCCCCTAGTGAGACAAGGGTCATTTCTGCGGGATCCCCACCCTCCTGTGGGCACCCCTCCTCCCCAAGCGCTACACTAGCCAACACTTTGGACTGTCCACCGGTGGGCGGCTGTGTCCCCTTCGGGCACTTGGGGTCCCCCTTAAAGTGACCTACCTGGTCACATGCATAACACTTGCGGGGGCCGGTCTCAACAGGCTTCCCTGTGGAGACCCCTTTCTTCTTATCACCGGGGGCTGGGAACCTTTACCCTGGGTATTAGTTTGGGGCCCTTTAGAGAACTCCTGTGCTTTACCCTTGTCCCCCCACTTTTCTGCTGGGGACCCTGCCCACCTTTGGCTGAGTCTCCCCCAAACGCTTTCTTGTGGACCCTGGTACTCACCCAGCGGTCCGCTTCCATAGCAAGCTTCCTGGGGTCAGTTAGCTTACTATCCACTAGGTGCTGGCGCAGATCTGCAAAACATAGACTAGACAAGTGCTCCCATGCAATCAAGTTGTAGAGCCCCTGAAAATCTGTTACACTACTGCCCTTCACCCAACCATCCAGAGACCTGCAGAACACATCCACACATTCCAACCAAGTGTTGGCATCAGACTTCTTACTGGACCTGAACTGATCCCTGTACTTTTCAGGAGTAAGACCATACTTCGTGAGAAGGGCATCCTTCATGTCAGCATAGGTGAGGTGATACCCCTTACCCAAAGCTATCAGAGCATCCCTTGCTTCTTCAGGGAAAAGTGGCCACAATCCTGCTCCCCAATTCTCCTCAGGGACCCCATTCATGTGTATGGCTGCCTCATAACCCTGAAACCACCTTTGTATGTCATCCCCCTTTTTGAACTCCTTGCCTACGTTCTTGGGAATGTGCACGATCCTGTCTGCCTTTCTGGACGAATTGCTGCCACCATCTGAGCCTGACTTACTCCTAAGTTCTAGCTCCTTCAGTTCTCTCTCATGCTCTAAGAGCATCTTCCTCTCCTCTATGGCCAATCTCTTCTCCTCCCGCTCACTCTCCAGCCTGAGCTTCTGCAGCTCAAACTGCCTTGCCTCCCGCCTGTCCTCCAGCTCCTCTGGGGACAGACTGCTGCTGCCTGACCTGGCGGGTTCCCCCTACCCAAAAGCACATCCACCCTGGAAATAGGCTCCTCCACCTCCTCACTGAGATTACCAGGCTGCCCATTGGCATGTCTGGCTGCTACCCAGGCCCTCAGCGCCTTCTGTAGCTCCTCCTTCCTTGTGAGGCCTTTAATTTGGACTTTCAGGTTTTTACAAATCGCTCGTAACTCCTTTACGGCGTAGGATTCCAACCTATCCTCCTCAAAGATAACTTCCAGAGATGCAACGGATGATGCAATTGATTCAGGCATGACAAAAGTAGTGAGTTGAAAACTGGCAAGATCAAAAATAGGCCAAAAGAAAAAGAACCAGTATGTGGTACGTAATGGTCTGCGATATGGTAGTAGTGCACACCAATCACTGTAAGTCAAGTGCAAACACAAGTCCTATCCTCACCGCTGACAACCAATGTTAGAAATGGGATCTCTAGTTGGCAAGGGTTTGCACCTTTGTCCAAGTAGGGACCCTTCTTCCTAGTCAGGGTAAGGGTGTTACACTCGTGAAGTAACCCCTGCTCACCCTCGTGGTAGCTTGGCACGAGCAGTCAGGCTTAATTCAGAGGCAGTGTGTAAAGCATTTGCACATAACCAACAGTAATACAGTGTAAGCACTACAAACGGACACCACACCAGTTTAGAAAAATAACCAATATTTTATATACTCAAGACAAGACCAATTACGACAAAAATCCACAATACTATACTTTACGAATGAATACTTGATACGGTAACTTCTTCTTTGCAGGAATAGCACAAAAGCAAAGTTCGTACGAGTCGGTAGCTCCGTCCGAGCCTACCGTGATGCTGAAAACCCCAGAGTCTAACAGTTCCAGCCGACCGCGTCGATACGGGCCAGCAGAGTCGTGAACAGACTCGGTTACAGTACCTTTCTCGTTGTGGCTGGTACGGAGGGTACGAGCCGGTCGGCGTTCGTCGCGGTTGCGGTGCAAGATGGAGCGATGCAAGGTGCGGTGTCCCTCGATGCGGTGCAGGCAGCGGCTCGATGAGCGTCGTGCAGACGGAGTCGGTGAGTCCAAGGCGTGCGATGCAGGGTGAGACGATGCTCGATGCGGTGCTGACAGGTTGCGATGCAGGCGACCTAGCCGGAGTGCGGGAGCTGGCGTCGGACAGCGTTGCGAGTCGGAGCGGTGCATCGCAGACGTGCGAGCGGTGCCCCAAATGCGGTGCGGTCTCGACTCTTGAGCCAGTTGCAGCCACCGCGTCGGTCGGGTCCGGTTGGTTCAGTGAAGCGATGCGATGCGAACTGCGGTGCCCACAGGTCACGGTGCAAGCAGCGGCTCGATGTTGGCGGCGTCGGACGTCGCCCACGGTGAGACCAGGGTTGCGATGCGAAGTGGGGCGTTGCGGTCTGCGGTGCAAACAGGTCACCGGCCAGGGATGGATTCGGTTGACGGAGTCGGTTGCAGTTCCCTTCCTCTGTGGCAACTGAAACAGCATTCCAGAAGCGGTACCCAGAGGCTTGTGAAGTCTTTGCAGTCCCTGAGACTTCTTAACAGGAGGCCAGCTCGGTTCCAGGCCCTTGGAGATACTCAGCACAAGTTTGTAGAAAGTTCAGTCCAGTCCTTTCACTGCCCAAGGCAGAAGCAGCAGCTGCAGGCCAACCCAACAAAGCAACAACACAGCAAAGGGGCAGTACTCCTCCTGGCAGCTCTTCCAGCTCTTCGTCTTGGCAGGTTCCTTGATTCCAGCGAGATCTAAATTCATGGGGCAGGGCCCCAATATTTATATCCCAAATTCCTTTGTTCTCTGAAGGCAGAGAGGCCTTTGCCTAGTCCAAACCAGTTCTGGAGCACTTTGTTGACAAGTCTCCGTCCCTTCTTTCAGTGAGTAGGCCAGGGACATCAGACACACCACAGGAGGTGGAGCCAGCATTGTGGAGGGAAGGCACTGTCCTATTCAGGGCCCAGGTGCGACCCCTCCCACCCATCTACATGTAGATCTTGCTATTCAGCCCTGTGCTGACTCACCCTGTCTCCTGGCATCCCCCAGCCCCTGTCACTCACACTCCAGACAAGGAATACACAACCTCGCAGAGGCAGGCTTGGATGGTTAGACAAGAAAATACCCACTTTCTAAAAGTGGTATTTTCAAACACAGAATGTTAAAACCAACTTCACTAAAAGATGCATTTTATCATTCTGAGTCCAGGCATACTAAACTCGAATTTCTACCATGTTCCCGGGGTCAGTTAGGATTATAAGCTGTAATAATCAAAACTGCCCGTTCTGGCCTAGGGGGAACAGGTAGCCTTGCCATAGTGAAAAAGAACTAGGCTGTAATTCACTATCAGGACATGCCGCACACACCCGGGCATGTCCTACCTTTCGCATACACCGCACCCTGCCCACAGGGGTACCTTGGGCCTACCTTAGGGGTGACTAACATGTAGCAAAGGGAAGGTTTAGGGACTTGCAAGTGTGTGCACTTGCCAAGTCGACATGGCAGCCCCAGGCTGCGCACAGGCTCTGCGATGGCAGGCCCGAGTTACACTTTACGGGCTGTTTGCGTGGGTGGCACAATCCAGTGCTGCAGCCCTCCAACAGCATTTGGTCTATAAGCCCTGGCACTCGCAGTGCACTTTACAAGGGACTGACACATAAACCAAATAGGCCAATCATGGAAACACCAATCCATAACACATTTTATACAGGAGCACTTGCACTTTCCCACTGGACCGCAGTGAGGAAAGTGCGCAGAATCATTACACCAGCAAAAACAGAGTCAAAACCGGGAGGTCAGAAAGCAAAAAGTCAGGGGAAACACGCCAAAAGATGCCAAGTCTAACACTACTACAATCCCACTTATATACTGAAGCTTGTGTACACCCTCCTTGAACTTCTTCAGCTATTACTTCTTCGACATTCCTAGGAACCATCTTTTCTTTTTCAATTGGACAACCATCTTTCATCTCATAGCAACGACCACTAGTATCAACTGCATGAACTAATGTATTTTGTTGAAAATAGCTTTCTTCATTAAAGAAAGGCTCAGTACTAGAAGTGTGCTTCCATTCACCAGTAAAACGTTTGCAAAAGTTACTTCTATTAACCAGTCTTTTTCTTTTCCTTTTCTCCTTCATAAACAGCATTGTTTTATCCAATGTTTTTATTCTCTTCTATACCAATATAAATAATTTTTGTTTCAATCAAAAGCTTTTTCTATTACACTTTCAATCTGTTGCTTTTCCTTATAAACTGCTGTTCTATTTTTAGACTTTTTATAATCTTTCAATACATTTTGTAGTACTCTACTTCTGTACATTCTCTTCCTTATGTCTTTATATTCTTTCAGCCTTCTTTCAACATGGATTGTTTTTCCATAACATGATTTTCTATTAATATGTCCTTTTTTCATTTCCTTCCGATTGGATGTAGAACTTTCCTTTCTCTTTTCCACATTTTGAAAATTCTTTACATTCTTTAAAAGTCTTTTAACAAACGCTTTAGTTCTCTTACCAGAAGTCTTGTTCTTCGTGTAACATTTTGAAGTTCATCTAGTTCTGGTTTTCTCTTTCCTTTAAAAAGTACTCTTTTCTTTCTTGTCTTTTCTTTTGATCTTTTCTTGACATACTCAATCTTTCTTAGTAATAATAGTAAATATCTGAAAAAAAGAAAAATTAAATAGTTTCTAAAAATAATTTTATATTATTAAAATAATTATATACAAATATTCTCATTTATAAATAAACAAATATTTTCAATTGCATTGCAAATGACTCCATAACACAAAATTATGAAGTATATTTAAAGTGTACATTTCCACAGACTCATACGAAGTAGCCTAATCACTAATCCCTCTCTTAACATGTCTTAAACCTCACTTTTGTGCTGCACTTCATAATTCTGCGATTACTTAGAGCGTTGGGCCTAGCCAAATATAAAGCAGCAACCCATCACATGCCTCAGCTATAAGTCTCACCATATTCCTGAAAGCATGCATGCATATGTCTGTACCTTTTGCTAGCAGCATCATCTATAAAAGAAATATACAAATAGATGTATACCTGTGTTTTATATGTCTAGCATCTTCAGATGCATAACACATATCAGAAATACATGTGCAAGTAGAGACATACCTCAGTCACAAGACCATGAAGGCCTTAAAACTTGACAGACTGCACTTCACATTTCAAGCAGACACTGAAAATGATGTGTTATATTTAAAGTGTACCTTTCTACAGACTCATACAAAGTAGCCTAATCACTAATCCCTCTGCAAACATGTCTTAAACTTCACTTTTGTGATGCAACTTCACTATTTTGCAACTACTCAGGATGTTGGGCCAAGCCAAATATAAAACAGCAACCCATCACATGTCTCAGCTGTAAGTCTCACCATATTCCTGAAAGCAGGCATGCATATTTTTGTACCTTTTGCTAGCAGCATCATATATAAAAGAAATATACAAATAGATGTATACCTGTGTTTTATACATCTTTCATCTTCAGATGCATAACACATATCAGAATACATGTGCAAGTAGAGACATACCTCAGTCACAAGACCATAAAGGCCTTAAAACTTGACAGACTGCACTTCACATTTCAAACAGACACCTAGATTTATGCAGGATACTTCAAATGAACTTTTCCACAGACTCATACAAAGTAGCATAATCACTAATTCCTCACCGACATATTTTAAACCTCACTTTTCTGCTGCTGCTGCTTCACCATTCTACTACTACTCAGATGTTAAGCCTAGCAAAATACAAAGCAGCAACCCGTCTCATGTCTCTGTTGTAAGACTCCCCATATTTCTAAAAGCATGGATGCATGCGTCTGTACCTTTTGCTAGTGACACCATATATAAAAGAAGCATACAAATAGCTGTATACCTGTGTTTTACACGTCTAGCATCTTCAGATGGATAACACCTATCAGAATACATGTGTATATAGAGACATACTTCAGTCACAACACCATGCAGACCTTAAAACTTGAGAGACTGCACTTCACATTTCAAACAGACACCTACATTTATGCGGCATACTTCAAGTGTACCTTTCCACAGACTCATACAAAGTAGCCTAATCACTCATCCATCTCCTAACACAGAGGTCTTCAATCTGTGGGGCGCGACCCCCACGGGGGCCGTGGAGTCATAGGAAGGGGGTCGCGCATTCCCGGGCCTCACTTCTGCCTGGACTCTGGAAAAAAGAAAACGTCCCCAGACAGTTCATTATGAAAGTAAAATACTAAAAGCTGCAATGCCATTCAGGGAGTGTCCTCTTGTGATGTGAAACCGGAGCTGATCGGACAGCTAAACAAGGTTTCCTTCCAGGATGCTGCTCGCTTGAAAGGAATGGAAATATGCACTACGAGTGAATCTGAATATGCAAAGGGCAATTTGCAGCTGTAATGCTTGGGAGCCGGTACTGGCTTTCATTGATGGAATCACTGGAAGCTTTGTGATGAGCTGTGAAGTGCGCGCTTCTAATTGTAAATATATTTACATAGTGCTTACTATCCCGGAGGAGGTGTTGAAGGCCAGTAAGGAGCAAGAAAAACACGCATTTGCAATGCAATAGGTCTCGCAATTACGCGAGTTTGAGCTATTGGCATTGTAAATGACAATGCCTTTTATTTATGTTTTGGTTTTTAAAACTTAAAGAAAAGGCAGTGTCATTTTCAATCCAATAGCTTAAACTCGCTTAAATGCGAGACCTATTGCATTGCAAATCTATTGTAAATCATTGTGGCCAGTTTATTCTCAAGCACATTTCTGTAAAGGAATTTTCCTCGAGTATATTACTTACCAACAAATACCACATAATTAAAATAAATAAAAGTACTCCCAGTATTTCTGAAATCTGGGTGGGCGGCCAGAGCTTTGGGTGTTTTGAAGTCTGCTGTCTAGGCAAGAGATGCGTGGTGTCTTGCATGTCCTCCATTGCATCACCCATTTGCTCTGCTCAACGTGGAGCATAGCGTCGTGTCAGACGTCACAAATGGGGTGGAGAACTACCATATGTGTCAGTAGCAGGGATGCCTGGCAGTGAAGTTGTGCTCAGAGCTAGTGCAACACTAAGGCCAGGGCCACTGGAATTATGTGATTATGCGGCCACAGCGATTTTCATATAATTATACATTTGCCACTTAATCCATCATCATCTGCATACTATGCAGATTTTAACATAAAATAGTTTCAAGCTCAAACGGTTCAAAAGTTATTAAAAACAAAGCAACAGGTGTTGCTGCGCAGTGGAAGATCCTTTATAAAGGTTGACTGGTCATAATTCTGTAACTTATGGCTGTCTTTGGGTGTTAAAGTGGTACTAATGAGTTGCAACTAATGCCCAGACAGTGTTAACAAGTTTAGAAATGTCGAAATAATGAAGTGATTCTTTCCGAAAATGTGCTTCATAATTTGCCTTTGCTTGCCACGTAATTTATCCAACCCTGCTGCATAATTTGGGCCTCCCCTGCTGCATAATTCCAGTGGCCCTAACTAAAGCCACTGAAAATAGCTGCCTTATGGCCTGCATAAACAAATGACCCCAAAAGGGGGCCATATAACAATAGTGTCCTCAAAAGCCCTTGTTAGGGAAAAATGAGCACTCAAACGGGAAAATGTAATTTTGCGTAGGGCTCCGCAGATCTGTGCAGCGAGGCTGTTTGTGCTGCTCTCGGGAAGGCTGCTTTTATAGTCTGTATATGTCATAAATACAATGCCTGCTGCCTAAAATATGAGGCAGATTAAGGGACCATGCGCTACTGCTACAACACTGAATCAGTGAACACTTTTTACAAGACAAGCAAACCTTCAAAATACTGGTTTGTAAACACCTGCAACCCCAGTGAGCGACGCACAGTGCACGGGCACAGATGAACATCATATGCACACTGTAAACTTAGGTCTCTCCGAGCTGCCTACAAATTTACAACCTCCTGCACGTTAAAAACCAAAGCCCAAGTGACTTATCCCACAAAACTGCACTGCTGATGGTGTTAATAGGACGTCTGAAACCACAAGGGCACAGCGTGTCCTGCTGGCAACCTGCCGGGGAGGGAAGCAGAGGTTCAAATACCCAAGTCACTATTCTCCACTGCACCAACCAAGATTTAATTTTGTGGCTTTCTAGTTACACACAGACCGTTTATTAAGGTGGATTAACTACTAGAGGTTTAATAATGTACTATATTGCATTGCCCACTGAGTAGCACTTTTTTTATTTTTTTTTATTTAAGCTGACCCTTAATTTATATGTAGCTACCTGATGGTGAAGGACCTGAAAAACATACAGAATATTTTGTTTTTAGCCAAACCTTTTACACACCCAAGTGCTCACACTCTCAAGGCCCTCCAGCCGCCCCCAAACATGACTGAAATCAATAAACAGCAGCAAACTAATATAACCAGGAGTCAGTTTTTGCTAAAACAGAAGTGTCTGTTTTCATAATGTTAAAAATAACACCTTTTTAGAAAAACAGTGTGAAAGAAGCTTAAGGGACCACTTCCTCCCCCTGGAATTAAAGAAAGCATCCTACTTGGACCTGACAGTTCATCATTAATGACTGTAAATGGTATGTTTCAATGATGATGAATGATGTTCAGCAACCTCCAGTTCCATGCAGTTGTAAAGGCCAAGCCACCAGCATCCCATGAAATATAGTATGGTTCTCCTCGGATGCCTTGCACAAAAGTTGCAGCCCACGCATTACAGCCATTGTACCCAGGGGCACTAGGATTATGCGATTGTGCAACGGCAGCGATTTTCACATAATTATAGATTTGCCACATTGTCAATCATCTGCCACATAAGCTGCTGATTTTAACAAACAAAATGTGTTTATAGCTCAACCGGTTCACAAGTTACTAAAAATCAGCGACACATGTTGCTGCGCACTAAGGGCCCTTTGCAAAGCGGGACTGCTATATTTGTTAAACTTGTATTTATACGGTGCAATCACAGATTGACCGTCTCTCTGGAGAAAAACAAGCACACTCATCACTTTAGATCAGAAAGGTGTTATCATCCAAATAGGTTTTGCCAAAATATGTTTTATTGGTGAAAAAGTACCATTGTGAATTTTTGGGTAATTCTTTTTGAACTGTGTAATAAGCCTCTGATACCAATCCACAGTCACCCACAAACTTTTGGTTTGCTAAACACTGTTTAATATTGTTTCCCCACCATAAAAATGATTTGCTGTGGGACGTTTATGGTTGTCGAGGATGAGGAATACCAGGTTCCAGAAATTTTTGTCAGGAGGGGGTCCTTACGCCTAAAAGATTTTGACAGGGGGTCTCGGCATCAAAAAGTTTGAAGACCTCTGTCCTAACATGTCTTAAACCTCACTTTTGTGCGGCAGCTTCATCATTCTGCGACTACTTAAGGTGTTGGGCCTAGCCAAATATAAAGCAGCAACCCATCACATGTCTCAGCTGTAAGTCTCACCATCTTCCTGAAAGCATGCATGCATATGTCTGTACATTTTGATAGTAGCATCATATATCAAAGAAACATACAAATAGATGTACACCTCTGTTTTATACGTCTAGCATCTTCAGATGCATAACACATATCACAATACATGTGCAAGTAGACACATACCTCAGTCAGAAGACCAAGAAGACCTTAAAACCTGACAGACTGCACTTCACATTTCAAACAGATACCCAGATTCATGCGGCGTACTTCAAGTGAACTTTTCCACAGACTCATACAAAGTAGCATATTCACTAATTCCTCACCCGACATATCTTAAACATCACTTTTCTGCTGCCGCTGCTTCACCATTCTACTACTACTCAGGTATTGAGCATAGCAAAATACAAAGCAGCAACCCTTCACAAGTCTCTGCTGTAAGACTCCCCATATTTCTAAAAGCATGGATGCATGTGTTTGTACCTTTTGCTAGTGACACCATATATAAAAGAAGCATACAAATAGAGGTATACCTGTGTTTTACACGTCTAGCATCTTCAGATGGATAACACATATGAGAATACATGTGCAAGTAGAGACAAACCTCAGTCACAAGACCATACAGATCTTAAAACTTGACAGTCTGCACTTCACATTTCAAGAAGACAGTGACAATTATGCGGTATATTTGAAGTGTACCTTTCCACAGACTCATACAAAGTAGCCTAATCACTGATCCATCTCCTAACATGTCTTAAACCTCACTTTTGTGCTGCAGCTTCACCATTCTGCGACTACTTAAGGTGTTGGGCCTAGCCAAATATAAAGCAGAAACCCATCACATGTCTCAGCTGTAAGTCTCACCATCTTCCTGAAAGCATGCATGCATATGTCTGTACATTTTGATAGTAGCATCATATATCAAAGAAACATACAAATAGATGTACACCTCTGTTTTATACGTCTAGCATCTTCAGATGCATAACACATAACACAATACATGTGCACGTAGACACATACCTCAGTCAGAAGACCTTAAAACCTGACAGACTGCACTTCACATTTCAAACAGACACCCATATTCATGCAGCGTACTTCAAGTGAACTTTTCCACAGACTCATACAAAGTAGCATAATCACTAATTCCTCACCCGACATATCTTAAACATCACTTTTCTGCTGCTTCACCATTCTACTACTACTCAGGTATTGAGCATAGCGAAATACAAAGCAGCAACCCTTCACATGTCTCTGTTGTAAGTCTCCCCATATTTCTAAAAGCATGCATGCATGTGTGTGTACCTTTTGCTAGTGACACCATATATAAAAGAAGCATACAAGTACATGTATACCTGTGTTTTACACGTGTAGCATCTTCAGTTGGATAACACATATCAGAATGTATGTGTAAGTAGAGACATACTTCAGACACAAGACCATACAGACCTCTCTAAATACTAACAAACTACAATACACATCTCTACATTTAATAACATATTTCAAACATCACAGTTCTTGAATACTTTTTAAAGTTTGAAAATAAATCTAATACATAATACACCTCACAAATTTGTAACTCACCTTTCAAATAGTATTATAGAATATGAAATATCAGAAACTCATAAAAGATTTTCTTTTGCACACAATCAATGTAATGCACCACTCTCAACAAGGTAAAACCAGTAATGGTAACCAATAACTCTTCGGGGAGAGGAGTTGGCCTAACGGCTAGGGCGGTCGACCTCGAATCTGGGGAACTGGGTTTGAGTCTCGGCAATGACGCTGAACATCCTGTGATTCTGGGCAAATCACTTAATCTCCCCGAGCCTAACAAAAAAATGAATGTGTCCTCATGTAATGCAACTGGTGCTATGTAAAGCGCTCTGATACCCGATTCGGGTCAAGTTCGCGCTATATAAAACTCTGTAAAAAAAAAAAAAATGGCAAACTTTTCCTCTCTTTCTCCACACAAATAAATGTAAGTATCAAATCACATTCCTTCCTATTTTATTTCAAATTGTGAAACACATTTCTATTGGTTAGACATATTAACCCTTACCAACTGACTTCTAAAAGTGCCCAAACTGGTTCAGTAATTTTCTGGAGTCGCGACTCCACCACGGTGCCTCAGTAAAGCGTCGCGATGGAGCCGCGAATACATACGGGAGTTCAAAAACCTATTACTAATAATACCAGTATTATTTTTTGAGAACACACCACTTCTAAACATACTACTGATTTGGGAAATCTTACTTTAATAACATCACTTATATATAAATTACAATTTCATATTTTAAAACCACAGTTAAGTTTAAACCCTTCCCCCATTCTGCTTAATCCCAGTTTCCATAGTAACAGTTTCTGCAACATTCAACTGTAGTGGCAGGTCACAAATTCAACATATTTTCAAGTTTAGCACAGTAGCTTACAAATGGAAACAGCAGGTGTGGTTGACTTTTGCAAAATATTACCTAATCCTATCTACTGTACCTTTCAAACATTTTTTAAAAACCAATAAGAAACATGCTTCTTTAAGAAAGTAACATGCATCCGATTTTTGAGTGTACAATGTTCATGAACAGCCAATCAGTTTTCTGCTTTTTCAAAAGCAGCATCTTGTCTACCCTTTTAGAGACCTCTCATTCTACCAACTGACTACCTCAGCTACAGACATCTTCTCAATACTTCCAGAAATCCCTTCAATATGCTTATAGTATGGATTGTAGGGCACAGCTATGTTTTCTGGTGCAAAAGGTATGCTGAACAAAGAGGTATTGACAAAGACCTAGCTTTGCAAAATGTGGATATTAAATGGATTGCACAGAGAGGATTAAAGTGGCACCAATTGATGCCTTTGGCTAAAACCTTTTTGCATCTCCAAACCCCTGACCTCATGATTGTGCACCGTGGTGGCAATGACCTAGGCACATTGACTGGAGTAGGACTGGAAATGCTCATGAAGGATACCTTTGCACAATTGATGTTGCTTTTCCCTCAAACTGTCTTTGTATACTCTAATATATGCCAAAGACAGAAAAGGAAGTGGTCAAATCAATTCTGTCCACAGATTGAGAAAGCTAGAAAGAATGTCAATAAAGCTGTTTCTGCTTACCTCAGAGACCATAGGATGGGCTCCATCTATAACAACAATCTACGTTTTGATATGGATGACATCTACAGAAGTGATGGAGTACACTTCACAGATCAGTCTTTCCCAACAACCTAAAGCTGTGCATCCGCACTTACATGTAGCTACAACAAACTCATAATGAAACAAGGGCTCTTTTAGAGCCACCCTATAACACAATAGTGAATCTTATTTTTTTTTTAAACATACATACTTTTTAAAAAACGTTTTGTGGATTCACAAACCCGTCGCAAATCTGCAAAAGCATGAATTCAATGTACTACAACACAATACAGTTTTCAGATTCAACTTTTAATTTTTAATTTTATATATTTTTACTAACTCTATCAAATGTAATCTTATTATTAACTTCAATCTCACTACCTCTATAAAGCAAGTTCAAAAATGCAACACTACCTTCTAAATTATATACTATTAAATTATTTATTTGAGGTGGATCTGCGAATCCAATGCAACATTACACGGGGAGCCGCGCTGAGAGCTGCGATGGGGTCGCGACTCCAAAATCGAAAGTAAAAAAAAACACCCCACTTCCATTATTCGGTATTCGCCCCGGGGACTCCATCCCCCGGGGCATGCTCTCACATTGGGGACCGCGGAGGGAACCCCAATGCCCCCGCGGTCCCAGCCGGCTCCCCGCCTTCTACGGGAGCCGGCATTGCTTTTGGACAAGGGGAGCTGCTCACATGCAGCTCCCCTTGTCCAAAAACAAATCTGCTTCGCTTCATGGAAGTGAGAACAGTTTTTCTGCTCTCGCTTCCATGAAGCAAAGCAAAAGTTTGCAATGACAGGGCGGGAGCACTGCTTCCGCCCTCCTATTGCAAACTGCAATGTCCCGGGGGTGGGCACCCTGGCACATTGCTGGAGTAGGCCCTGGGGGGTGGCGGTCCCCAGGGCCACGGAAGGCTCCTGGGGAGGGACCGTGCAGCATCCCTCCCTTACTGTTCAAATCCCCAGGGAGGTGGTGGTCCCCGGGGCTAGGGGTCCTCAACGAACCCCCGTATCTTTATTATTCAATACCCCTGGGAGGTGGTGGTCCCCGGGGCAGTGTGGGGGGGCTCGAGCACCCACACACTTAGTATTTAGAAGTTGCCCTGGGGAGGTGGCAGTCCCTGGGGCTGTGGGGGCCACATGCCCCCGTGCATAATTAACAAAGCCCAGGGGAGGTGGCGGTTCCCGGGACTGTGGGGGCCCCCGTGGGCCCCTGCTACATATTAAATAAAGCATTGTCCCTGGGAAGCCCGCGCTTCATTTTTTAACATGTTTGGCCGGATTTGCAGATTCTACGCAAATCCCGCCCAAAATTTAAAACAAAAAATGCTTTTTTTAGCCCAGGAGGTCCCTGTGGGACCCTCTGACCAGTCCTAGGGGTCAGGGTGTTTCTACCCTGCCTCCTTTTCTTGTTTTAAGACCTTTTTTCTTGTGACTAGGTTCTACCTAGTCACAAGATGGCTGCCAACACTTTCTGGTTTGAAGTGTTGGCAGCCAATCAGAATCAAGCTCATGCTCGGGAGGGTTCGCGGATCCACCGTGGTCACCAGATATATAATTATTTTAAATATGAATATTTGAGGAACTACTGAATGGATTTACACCATTTAAAAAAAAGAACAATTTCTGAACCAAGAGCTACCTTTTTGCCAAATGTGGTGTAATTCCGTTCAGCAGTTCGGGCTGTAGCCTTTTCCAAAATTTCCTATGGAAATTAACATGGAGAAAACGTGTTTTGGGACCCCCTTTTTTCTCAGCCCCTGCTTGACGAATCACCCCAAAACTTTTAAGACAGGAGCTGACCGGAGCGCCCCATTAGTTTTGAAAATTTCGCAAAGATTCGTCATACGGCGCCAAAGATATTGGCAAAAGAAAAAAACACTTTTCCTATGGAAACTAGGTCCTAACTATAACTAGCTACTGGCGATCACCAGTAGGTAATACATGCATACATACATACCTATATATAAATATATATATATATATATATATATATATTCACTGAAAAAACCATAGGTTTTAGGGACAGTTATAGTTAGTTGGACATTTCACTCGTACAAAACCATAGAAATTCCCCCGTTATAGTTAGTTCAGCTAACTATAACTCGCGCCCGCAATGCACTGCTGATGACGTCACATATTACATCACTCATGACATGGTCAGTGACATCACTGATGACATCTCAAATGAAATCACTGATGACATCATCCAGTGACTGTGTGTTTCTGTAAAGTTTAAATATGTTTAATATATATAGGGAAAGGCGTATTGAAGAATGAGTGGGTGTTTAAGTGTCTGAATGGATGATTTAGTACGTGCGTGACTGACTCTACAAGTGAGTGATTAAACGTATCTTACTGAATGCATGGGTTAGTGACTAAACTGTGTGAATGTCTGTATCCGTCTGTTTGTTGGTGTGTAAGTGGATGCATGGATTTGCGAATAGCTACATGAGTGTCTATATGGGTTATTGATTGGTTCTCTGAGTATCTGTATGGCTGCCTGAGTGTTTGTGTGGGTGGGGTGTGTGTGACTCTGTACATAGATGTGTGAGTGGGTGATTCACTGGGTGCATGATTTCAAGAGTGCATCTGTGATGGACTGCTTGGGTGGGTGAGTGTGTGTATGGGTGTGTTAGTGAGTGAATGTATATCTCAGTGGTACATGTGCGAGTAACTACATATGTAAAAGGCAGTTTATATGTGTGTTAGAGTATTTAAATGGCTATAAGTGAGAGTGTGTGATTGTGAGAGTGGCTGTATGGATGCGTGTGTGCTTCTATCAGTTATTGTATAAGAGCGTAAGAATGTGCTAGTATTTGTATGAGTAAGTGAGCTGGTGTGTGTATAACTGTATAGGTGAGTAAATGGGTGTGTGATTAATTTTTTGCATGACTGACTAGGTGTGTGAGTACCTCTATGGATGAGTGGCGGTGTGTGAGTGTTTATATAGGTGTATGAGTGCATATGATAGTCCTGTACTGAGTGACTGTAAGTATGAGTGACTGTACGGGTGAGTGAGTAGATGTGTGTGTGTAGACCTAAGAATCAGTGAGTGGGTATGTAGTTATTGGTATTGGAGTGTGTATGGTTTTGAGAATGGCAATCTGTAATTTAGAGTGGGTGTATCAAAAGCTATATTAGGGTGTGAGAAGATGCATGAAATTATCACATGGATGATGTCATCAGTGATGTCATTTGAGATGTCATCAGTGATGTAACTGACCATGTCATGAGTGATGTAATATGTGACGTCATCAGCAGTGCATTGCGGAGGCGCGAGTTATAGTTAGCTGAACTAACTATAACGGGGGAATTTCTATGGTTTTGTACGAGTGAAATGTCCAACTAACTATAACTGTCCCTAAAACCTATGGTTTTTTCAGTGAATTTCAAAGGTTTTTAAATGCTAATTTCTAACTATAACGTGCCTGAAACCTATGATTTTTAAGTGGTTTTTTAAATACTAGTTTCTAACTATGCCTACAGAGGTAGGACATGTGAAGAAAGAAGAAAAAACGTGCAGAAAGAAGCAAAAGAAATGCAGAAAGAAGCAACAGAAGTCCACAAAGACGAAGAAAAGTGCAGGAAGAAGCAAAAGATGTGCAGAAAGAACCAACAGAGGAGCAGAAAGAGGCCATGTTGCAAAATCATCCTGTGCCCACAACTTTTTCAGACGGGTACTGGTGGTAACTGACTCTGACTAACCAGAGTCAGTGCTATGCTAAAAGACACTTAGAATACAGTGAAAACACCTACATACACTAGGGAACACTATGCGTTGGGGTACCCCTGTGATTAGCATGACCTCCTCTGTAAGTCCCTAGTACATAATAGGGCAGGGGAATTAAAACTACCTCTTAAAACGCGTGTGCAAACGCGCCCCGTGGCGCGTTTTAAGTTGCGGGATTAAGTCCCCTTGAATCCTGAGGGTCCCTGGGGTACCTACAGTTAGGACCACAGAGCTGAGTTGCAGAGAGGAGTTCCGAGGCCACGCACCTTTTTTCACCTCTCTGCAACGCAACTCTGTTGTGCTTACTGAAGGTACCTGGTGGGCTAGTTGGCCCCCAGGGTCCCTCAGGATTCAAGGGGCGTGTTTGCGCACATGTCACCTGAGGCCCCGCCCCCTCCCTTCACCACTGTGCAAACGCGCCCCGTGGCGCGTTTTAAGTTGGGGGATTAGGTCACCTTGAATCCTGAGGGTCCCTGGGGCCCAACTAGCCCACCAAGTACTTCCAGTAAGCACCACAGGCCTGCGTTGCAACGCCTGTAACAAATTGTGTAGTTGTGTTTAGGTAGTGAAGGGGGTCATGCTGGGGGTAGTGTTTTAGGGTTTAGGGTAGTGCAGTGGTGTTTGTGTAGTGTAGGGGGTCATGCTGGGGGTAGATTTAGGGTTTAGAGTAGTGCAGTGGTGTTTGGATAGTGTAGGGAGTCGTGCTGGGGGAGTGTTTTAGGGTTTAGGGTATTACAGTGGTGTTTGGGTAGTGTAGGGGGTTGTGCTGGGGGTAGTGTTTTAGGGTTTAGGGTAGTGCAGTGGTGTTTGGGTAGTGTAGGGGGTCGTGCTGGGGGTAGTGGTTTAGGGTTTAGGGTAGTGCAGTGGTGTTTGGGTAGTGTAGGGGTACTGCTGGGGGTAGTGTTTTAGGGTTTAGGGTAGTTCAATGGTGTTTGGGTAGTGTAGGGGTACTGCTGGGGGTAGTGTTTTAGGGTTTAGGGTAGTGCAGTGGTGTTTGGGTAGTGTAGGGGGTAGTGTTTTAGGGTTTAGGGTAGTGCAGTGGTGTTTGTGTAGTGTAGGGGGTCGTGCTGGGGGTAGTGTTTTAGGGTTTAGGGTAGTGCAGTGGTCTTTGTGTAGTGTAGGAGGTCGTGTTTTAGGGTTTAGGGTAGTGCAGTGGTGTTCGGGCAGTGTAGGGGGTCGTGCTGGGGGTGGTGTTTCAGGGTTTAGGGCAGTGACGTGGTGTTCGGGCAGTTTAGGGGGTCTTGCTGGGGGTGGTGTTTCAGGGTTTGGGGCAGTGCAGTGGTGTTTGGGTCATGCAGGGGGTCATGCTGCGGGGAGTGTTTTAGGGTTTAGGGCAGTGCAGTGGTGTTTGGGTAGTGTAGGGGGTCATGCTGGGGGGAGTGTTTTAGGGTTTAGGGCAGTGCAGTGGTGTTCGGGCAGTGTAGGGGGTCTGGCTGGGGGGAGTGTTTTAGGGTTTAGGGCAGTGCAGTGGTGTTCGTGCAGTGTAGGTGGTCGTGCTGGGGCTGGTGTTTCAGGGTTTAAGGCAGTGCAGTGGTGTTCGGGCAGTGTAGGGGGTCATGCTGGGGCTGGTGTTTCAGGGTTTAGGGCAGTGCAGTGGTGCTCAGGCAGTGTAGGGGGTCGTGCTGGGGGTGGTGTTTATGGGTTTAGGGTAGTGCAGTGGTGTTCGGGCAGTGTAGGGGGTCGTGCTGGGGCTGGTGTTTCAGGGTTTAGGGCAGTGCAGTGGTGTTCGGGCAGTGTAGGGGGTCGTGCTGGGGCTTGTGTTTCAGGGTTTAGGGCAGTGCAGTGGTGTTCGGGCAGTGTAGGGGGTCGTGCTGGGGGTGGTGTTTCAGGGTTTAGGGCAGTGCAGTGGTGTTCGGGCAGTGTAGGGGGTCGTGCTGGGGGTGGTGTTTCAGGGTTTAGGGCAGTGATGTTCGGGCAGTGTAGGGGGTCTTGCTGGGGGTGATGTTTCAGGGTTTAGGGCAGTGGAGTGGTGTTTGGGCAGTGTAGGGGGTCTTGCTGGGGATAGTGTTTCAGGGTTTAGGGCAGTGCAGTGGTGTTTGGGCAGTGTAGGGGGCCGTGCTGGGGGTGGTGTTTCAGGGTTTAGGGCAGTGCAGTGGTGTTCGGGCAGTGTAGGGGGTCGTGAAGGGGTGGTGTTTCAGGGTTTAGGGCAGTGCAGTGGTGTTCGGCAGTGTAGGGGGTCGTGCTGGGGGTGGTGTTTCAGGGTTTAGGGCAGTGCAGTGGTGTTCGAACAGTGTAGGGGGTCGTGCAGGGGCTGGTGTTTCAAGGTTTAGGGCAGTGCAGTGGTGTTCGGGCAGTGTAGGGGGTCGTTCTGGGGGTAGTGTTTTAGGGTTTAGGGTAGTGCAGTGGTGCTTGTGTAGTGTAGGGGGTCGTGCTGGGGGTAGTGTTGTAGGGTTTAGGGTAGAGCAGTGGTGTTCGGGCAGTGTAGGAGGTCTTGCTGGGGGTGGTGTTTCAGGGTTTAGGGCAGTGGTGTTCGGGCAGTGTAGGGGGTCTTGCTGGGGGTGATGTTTCAGGGTTTAGGGCAGTGCAGTGGTGTTCGGGCAGTGTAGGGGGTCTTGCTGGGGGTAGTGTTTCAGGGTTTAGGGCAGTGCAGGGGTGTTCGTGCAGTGTAGGGGGTCGTGCTGGGGATGGTGTTTCAGGGTTTAGGGTAGTGCAGTAGTGTTCGGGCAGTGTAGGGGGTCGTGCAGGGAGAATGGTGTTTCAGGGTTTAGGGCAGTGCAGTGGTGTTCGGGCAGTGTAGGGTGTCGTGCTGGGGGTGGTGTTTCAGGGTATAGGGCAGTGCAGTGGTGTTCGGGCAGTGTAGGGGGTCGTGCACGGGGTGGTGTTTCAGGGTTTAGGGCAGTGCAGTAGTGTTCGGGCAGTGTAGGGGGTCATGCTGGGGCTAGTGTTTCAGGGTTTAGGGCAGTGCAGTGGTGTTCGGGCAGTGTAGGGGGTCATGCTGGGGCTGGTGTTTCAGGGTTTAGGGCAGTGCAGTGGTGCTCGGGCAGTGTAGGGGGTCGTCCTGGGGGTGGTGTTTCTGGGTTTAGGGTAGTGCAGTGGTGTTCGGGCAGTGTAGGGGGTCGTGCTGGGGGTGGTGTTTCAGGGTTTAGGGCAGTGCAGTGGTGTTCGGGCAGTGTAGGGGGTCGTGAAGGGGGTGGTGTTTCAGGGTTTAGGGCAGTGCAGTGGTGTTCGGGCAGTGTAGGGGGTCGTGCTGGGGCTGGTGTTTCAGGGTTTTGGGCAGAGCAGTGGTGTTCGTGCAGTGTAGGGGGTCGTGCTGGGGGTGGTGTTTCAGGGTTTAGGGCAGTGCAGTGGTGTTCGGGCAGTGTAGGGGGTCGTGCTGGGGGTGGTGTTTCAGGGTTTAGGGCAGTGCAGTGGTGTTCGGGCAGTGTAGGGGGTCGTGAAGGGGCTGGTGTTTCAGGGTTTAGGGCAGTGCAGTGGTGTTCGGGCAGTGTAGGGGGTCGTGCTGGGGCTGGTGTTTCAGGGTTTTGGACAGAGCAGTGGTGTTCGTGCAGTGTAGGGGGTTGTGCTGGGGGTGGTGTTTCAGGGTTTAGGGCAGTGCAGTGGTGTTCGGGCAGTGTAGGGGGTCGTGCTGGGGGTGGTGTTTCAGGGTTTAGGGCAGTGGTGTTCGGGCAGTGTAGGGGGTCTTGCTGGGGGTGATGTTTCAGGGTTTAGGGCAGTGGAATGGTGTTTGGGCAGTGTAGGGGGTCTTGCTGGGGATAGTGTTTCAGGGTTTAGGGCAGTGCAGTGGTGTTTGGGCAGTGTAGGGGGCCGTGCTGGGGGTGGTGTTTCAGGGTTTAGGGCAGTGCAGTGGTGTTCGGGCAGTGTAGGGGGTCGTGAAGGGGTGGTGTTTCAGGGTTTAGGGCAGTGCAGTGGTGTTCGGGCAGTGTAGGGGGTCGTGCTGGGGGTGGTGTTTCAGGGTTTAGGGCAGTGCAGTGGTGTTCGAACAGTGTAGGGGGTCGTGCAGGGGCTGGTGTTTCAAGGTTTAGGGCAGTGCAGTGGTGTTCGGGCAGTGTAGGGTGTCGTTCTGGGGGTAGTGTTTTAGGGTTTAGGGTAGTGCAGTGGTGCTTGTGTAGTGTAGGGGGTCATGCTGGGGGTAGTGTTTTAGGGTTTAGGGTAGTGCAGTGGTGTTTGTGTAGTGTAGGGGGTCATGTTTTAGGGTAGTGCAGTGGTGTTTGGGTAGTGTAGGGGGTCGTGCTGGGGGTATTGTTTTAGGATTTAGGTTAGTGCAGTGGTGTTTGGGTAGTGTAGGGGATCGTGCTGGGGTAGTGTTTTAGGGTTTAGGGTAGTGCAGTAGTGTTTGTGTAGTGTAGGGGGTCATGCTGGGGGTAGTGTTTTAGGGTTTAGGATAGTGCAGTGGTGCTTGTGTAGTGTAGGGAGTCGTGCTGGGGTAGTGTTTTAGGGTTTAGAGTAGTGCAGTAGTGTTTTTGTAGTGTAGGGGGTCATGTTTTAAGATGCAATGCTCCAATACCTGACCAGTCTGCACTACATAAAACTGCAAAAAAACTAAAAATAAAAAGTGTTTTGCACACTTTTGTCATCGGGCTATATGTGGGCTACATCTGGGTAATATTTGTGCTACATTTGGGCTCTTTTTTCTCTGGTGGCCATCTTGGAAGACTTCTTTGTTATGAAGTTTCCTGATTTCCTCAGTTACTGCAGTCTCCTCAGTAGGAAATGCTTTCAGTTTTTACTTTGATTCCATCAAGAAGGCATTCAGATGTGTCTCACATTTGCCATAAATTCAGAATGTTAGCACTCTAGTTGCTCATTAGATCACTGTACTAAAGCTACTGCTCACCAGGGAGT
Source organism: Calotriton arnoldi (assembly GCA_963921515.1). Lineage (NCBI taxonomy): Eukaryota > Metazoa > Chordata > Amphibia > Caudata > Salamandridae > Calotriton > Calotriton arnoldi. The sequence goes on along the minus strand of CAWUFW010004628.1, from coordinate 1,287,119 downwards.
TAACTGGAAGTCTGCTGCTGGTATTGAAAGTGATTGTTTCAGTCTGCATGTCAGAATTTTCTAATGAAATAGAAGAGGATTTGAGATCTCACTTAAAACATGCCCTCATTTTTCTTTCTGCAGCACTAACCATAATTTCTATTTAAAAAAGAACCCCCTCATTTTGTTCCTTTTTAAATTAAATGTTTTAAGTATTAACGGTTTATTCCAATCAAGATGGCTTCCGGTGTGCCATACTTTTGTCATAAGTAAGGCTGTTAGCGCTCTAGTTGTTCTTTAGAACACTCTGGGAAGCTGCAGTAGAACACAAAGGCATCAACTGGCAGGCTGCTCCTGTTGAAATATAACAGGAAGATATTTGAGATCACACTTGAAACATGTCCTAATTTTTCTTTCTACAGCACTAACCATAGTATCTATGACAAAATGAACCCCATCATTGTGTTCCTTTTTAAATTAAATGTTTTAAGTGTTACCAGTTTATTCCAATCAAGATGGCTTCAGATGTGCCATACTTTTGTCATAAGTAAGGCTGTTAGCACTCTAGTTGTTCTTTAGAACACTCTGGGAAGCTGCAGTAGAACACAAAGGCATCAACTGACAGGCTGCTCCTGTTGAAATATAACAGGAAGATATTTGAGATCTCACTTGAAACATGTCCTAATTTTTCTTTCTATAGCACTAACCATAATTTCTATGACAAAATGAACCCCATCATTTTGTTCCTTTTTAAATTAAATGTTTTAAGTGTTACCAGTTTATTCCAATCAAGATGGCTTCAGGTGTGCCATACTTTTGTCATAAGTAAGGCTGTTAGCACTCTAGTTGTTCTTTAGAACACTCTGGGAAGCTGCAGTAGAACACAAAGGAATCAACTGACAGTCTCTGCCCTTGTTGGATGTACATGTTTTACTGAGAATGTCAGACTTCATTCTCACATGACTGAGAAAGATAATGTGAATTTACAGAAAATATGCTCTCATTTTAGCTTCTGGAGCACCTTCCAAAACTGTATGGGACAAGCATGTGAAAATAGTTTTCTCTCAAACATGATTCATGATATCCCAGCAGAAGGTTTTTCACAGGGTAAAATCACCTTAGAACACACCACAATTCCTGAAATTAGTATGGTACCATCAACAAATGAATTCTAATGTAACTAAAGTCTGTTATCACCCTTAATAGTTCTCCTTTTGGTAACCCTCAAAATCTTTGATTCACTACAAGGCATTTCAATGGGGTACTATCATGTATATTGGTCTCAAGATGGCTGCCAGCAATTCCAGGATGAAGTGCTGACAGCCAATCAGATCTCACGATGACATGTGTGGTTAGGCTCCGCCCAGATATATATGTGTTTTTACTTTTGATTTTCTCAGTAACTACTGAACGGATTTACACCATTTAACAAAAGGGTTCTTTCTGAACCAAGAACTACCTCTTTGCCAAATTTGGTGTAATTCCGTTCAGCAGTTCGGGCTGTAGCCTTGCATAAAGTTTCCTATGGGAAATTGATTTTTTGACTCTTATTTTTTTAATTTCTCCGCAACTACTGAACCTATTTACACCATTTAACAAAAGGGTTCTTTCTGAACCAAGAACTACCTCTTTGCCAAATTTGGTGTAATTCCGTTCAGCAGTTCGGGCTGTAGCCGTGTCTAAAGTTTCCTATGGGAAAATGAATGGGGAAAACACGTTTTGGGACCCCCCTTTTTTCTCAGCCCCCGCTTGATGAATCACCCCGAGACTTTCAGGGTAGGAGCGGACCAGAGCGGGCCATAAAGTTTGAAAATTTCGCGAAGATTCGTCAACCGGCAAGAGAGTTATTTCAAATAGAATGTCGCGGATTTCCTATGGAAAATAGGTCCTAACTATAACTATCTACTGGCGACCGCCAGTAGATAATATATATATATATATATATATATATGTGACATTATAAGTAACTATTGAAATAAAACAATACCTAACACTAAAAAATCCAACGAACACTGAAATGCATCAGTTATACTTATCAACTAATCATAATTTGCACCCCATCATACACTGCTTATGACGTCGCATATTACATCACTCATGACATACTTACACAACCTTCTGTGTCCCCTCATTCCCCATCACTATCTCCTTCTTTTTGAATTTCCTTTTTTGGGGGGGTCTCTGTATTCAGTAATTTGAACATTATTGTTCATTAACTATAATGTGTGATGTCATCAATGATGTCATTTAACATGTCATGAGTGATATAATATGTGAGTACATACGCAGTGCATGATGGAGGCACAAGCTATAGCTAGATAACAAAACTATGACTGGCATATTTCAGTGTTTTTTGGGGTTTTTAGCATTAGTTTGAGTTTCATTTCAACACCTTACAATAACACCACCTTAACATGCGTGGTTTCAGTGACTTTCTAGGTGTTTCTTAAACGTACGTTAAGGTCTTTGTACGTCCCATGAATAACCTTTGTTTTTTCAGTGAATTCCGGGTTTGTGCATAGGTAGTCAAACCATGCAATCAATCAATAAATATATATTCTTTACTCAATTTTAAAAATAAACTCATAAAAGACTAATACAATTTAAAACAGAGCACAAAAATCAGCATCAGCATAGGTTAAAAAAACACTGTAGGTGCATTTAAAAACTGCAAATGCAATAATGCAGGTCTAACTTGGATAAAATTAATGGGCTTTAAGAGTGGACGTATAAATTTAAATCGCAGATGATTAAATTTCGCACAAATCATGACAATATGTAAGGTGTCATTGACTGAAACATTATTGCAATCACATAAGGGCATCATCGAGTCCTTAAAACAGCTACGATTAAAAGGCACTAATCGCAAAAATAGATTTAACCTAAAATATATCAAAAGACGTCGCTGATGGCGGGACAAATTCCAGGTCAGGTATGGTTCCAGGCCACTCACAGTTTTCACTAGTATTGCGTGTCGCACAGAGTGTTTCAGTAGTGCTATATCCTCGTGATCAACTGCCATCTTGTCTCTGAATGCTTCCGTGACCCATCTAAGGTCGGATCTAACTATGCTACTAGAATTGGTATAGAGTTCAGGTCTCCCTAAAGATGTCATATTATGGGAGATATAAGCCAACCAGGGAATCAAGGAAGGCTTATCCATATTCAGACAGTCTTGTATAATTAATCTGTTAAGGCCAAGTTCCTCCTTTGTCCAAATTAAAAGCCAAAGTTTTAATGGACAGAGAAGAAGCTGGTTGGTGATATAACCCAATCCCAATTCTTCGTGGACGATTTCATAGGGTACACTTTGTGGAACTCCCAATAGGCCCCTTAGGAATTTGTTTCCCGCTATTTGAATTAGGGCTACAGGGCCATAACCCCAAATTCCACAGCCATCGCTGGCTATTGGGATGCACTTGGCCTTGAAAATTTCCAGGGCAGATTTTATGTGAGTGCGCCCAAGCCGACGTGAGAAATCATCTATGCTAAACATAGCTCTATTAAAAGCCATCACATTATGGGTTATGAGTGAATGCCAATTAAGGCCAGCATCTACTGAACCCCTAGGTAACGGAACTGATCCACCTGACTAATATGCTGACCAACTACTATAAATTTCATATAAATTTTGCTGCATGAAAAGATTTTCTACCAAAATGTTACTGTTTTAAAATTAGGGAGCTATTAAGCTACTGAGAAGATGGAGTAAAAGAGATGCTGTATTTAAGGAGAATTCTCCCTCTTTAACTATTTTTAGCCCCTTTAAAATACGTTATACATCAAATTATTAAAGGCTCTTGCCTTCCCTCACTTTTTTAACCCATTGGTTTCATACCTACATTTACATCTCAATGCTCATTTACTTCTGCCTTCTGTTCACGAAAGGCTTTAGATTCAACAGACCCCATGCAAATCAATTGGAGTTCAGGAGTGCCTCATTTTTCTCCTAAACACTAAACGGTAGCACTCTAGTTGTTCATTAAAACTATGTGGAAAGCTGCAGTTGCTCACTAGGGAATTAAATGACAGATTGCTGATACTGTTGGTAGTACATGTTTCAATCAGGATGTTTTACTGACATGGACGAGGAAGATTATTGAAAATCCACAGTAAATGTGTCCTGATTTTAGATTTCTAGCGCACTAACCTTAATTTCTATGAAAACAAAGAAGCCATTCATTTTGTTCATTTACTGCTTTAACCTCTAGGAAATGCTTTCAGATTTATAGCTTTTATTCCATCAGGATGGTGTTCAGGTGTGCTACACTTTGTCATAAATACAGAGAAGCTTATTCACAAAGGTTAATATAAATATTTTTTTTCACTGAAAAAAACAAAGATTAAAGTAAAGTTATAGTTATGTCATTAACACTTTGAACTAAAAGAAAACACAGAAATTCACCAGATGTAGTTGGCAGCGCTAACTATAACTTGTGTCTCCGCCATGAACTGCTCATTTCCTCACATATCACATCACTCATGATATATTCTATGACATCATTTATGGCATCACTGATGACATCTAAAATGACATCATTTATGGCATCACTGATGGCATCTAAAATGACATAATTGATGGCATCACTGATGACATCACTGATGTCATGCTCCAATGAGTGTGTTAGGTTGTTTTATTGTTTACATAGAGGTGAGTAGCTACCATATTACTTTTCTACCTCATTTTGTACACTCTGGGTCCAGCTAATGGGTGTAAGTGTTTACAAAACACAAGTGCTTCTAATGCATCATAAGTGTGTAGAGGTATTGAACATATTATAAACCTTTGTATTGTAGATAACAGTTGACGACTTGTGTCGAGTATGTTCTACACAAACACAAGTTTTTGGGTTCTGCAGAAAAAGTTTGCAACAGGGCAAAGATTCCACATAGTAGATAGTAAATATTGTAAGCAGCCTTGAGCCATTAGAATCATCTCAGCATGACCATTTCTATATCACATAGATGCCTGTGTGCAGCAAGTATTAACCTATGTAATGTGATTCTTTTGCTTCAGAAGATGGACTGTCTGTAAAATTTTCACCACAGTATGAAGGCTGCAGGTAGTATAATCTTTAGCACCTTTAGACCTTGGTTATTTTAAGTGAATAATATGTTACATAGAGTATACACTGTTCTTAGTACACACTTTTAAGTACTCTGTGGTGTATTTCTCATGAATGTTTCACTGTCTGAAACACGGGCCGGGCCCAGGGGTGGCCAACTCCTGCCACGCACTGCCAAAGGCTGTACGTGCCATGGGATTGGGTGGTTATAGGGGGTTGGCCAAAGTTTTTGGCCGCAGGTCAGGCCCTGCGGCTAACCCCCGCTGCGCATTGCCAAAGGCCGTGTGAGGTACCGGTTGTATTAACGTAAAGTAATTAAAATTACTTACTGTTAAAAAACCACAGAAATTCACGGAGGAAAACAAAGGTTACAGGAACATTATAGTTAGGAAATAGCATACCTTTGAAATTCACTGAAAAAAACCAAAGGTTACAGGGACGTTATAGTGAGGCTCACATTTCACTCATACAAAACCAGAGAAATTCAGCAGTTATAGTGAGCTGAGCTAATTATAACTTACGCCCCTGCAATGCACTGCTTTTGACCTCGCATATTATATCACTCATGACATGGTCAGTGACGTCACTCATGACATCAGTCGTGACATCTCAAACGACATCACTGATGACATCTCAAATGACTTCACTGATGGCATCATCCACAGAACCACTCACACACCCACTTACATCCCATACAACATCTCATACACCCACTCCCACACAACCACTGACAAAACCATTCACAGACACATACACACACTCATACACCTACTCACTGATCCATAGAGCCACTCACACAACAACGCCCCATACAGCCACTAATGCAACTACTAACTCACATATACAGCCACTCATGCACCTACACGCTGACCAATACAGCCACTCATACAGACAGAGACTTACACACCCACTCATACAGCCACTCACACACTGAATCAGTCACCCATACAGCTACTCACATACCTACTCCCTCACCCATACACTCACACAGCCACTCACTCACCCATACAGTAACTCACACACCCACTCACTTACTCATAGATATACTAACACATGTACTCATTCACCTATACAGTCACTGAAAGAAGCACATACTCTCCAATACAACCTCACTCACACTCATTTATTCATCCATTCAGTCACACACACACCCATTCACTTACCCATACAGCCACTCACACACCCACTCACTCACCCATACAGCCACTTACACACCCATTTGTGCACCCAAACAGGCACTCATGTACCCTCTCACTCACCCATATAGAAACTTATGTACCTGCTCAGTCACCCATGCAGCTACTCATGCACCCTCTCATTCACCATTTTCAGCCACTGACACACCAGCACACTCACCCATACAGCCCCTCATTCACCCTCTAAATTCACCATTACAGCCACTTACATACCCACTCACTCACCCATACAGATACTCACACAGCCACTCATCTACTCATACACCCACTGACACACCCACTCGGAGGCCCATACAAAAACTCACACACCCACTCACTCATTTATACAGTCTTTCACATACCCACTCACTCTTCTATACACCAATAACACACCCACTCACTCACCCAAACATGCACTCCCACAGTCACTTACCTTAGTATACATGTTTAACATTCAGTAACTTTAAAAAACACTCATACTCACTGGATGATGTCATCAGTGATGTCACTGACCATGTCATGAGTGATGTAATATGTGAGTTCATAGGCAGTGCATTGTTGGGGCATAATTTATAGTTAGCTCAGCTAACTATAACTTCAGAATGTTTCTCGTTTTGTATGAGTGAAATCTGAGCCTAACTATAACTTCCTGTAACCTTTGTTTTTTTCAGTGAAAAAATAATATATATATATATATATATATATATATATATATCTATATATATATATATATATATATATATATATAAACAATAGCCTTTCAGGCATAGAGTGGCACATACATTATGCAAAAAGAAGTAGGGAACTCTGGGTAAATCTCAAGTTTAGGTGGAGAGCAGCTTCTGTGTAAAGCACCTTACAACACCCTACAACACTGTAAATTTGCTCACCTCAAATGTCTGCTTTTCTATCAAAGTTTTTAAGCATAAGTTTAGCAAAGTGCCATCCAAGCCGAGATAGAAAGGGACAAAGTATTTTGCCATTTCTACAGCAAAGTCTTTAAGCATAGGATTAGCACAGTGCCATCCACACAGAGCTGTAAAATGACAAAAGCCTTTTACCACTCCAGGCACAGTATTACATCTTTGAATTGATAAAATACCAACCAATGCAACCTGAAATGAATAAAAGCAACCCCTGACACACGTTTCGCTATCATTATAGCTCTTCAGAGAGGTTTTGCTTTGTTCAGACACAAGGGAGCACCCAGTATAAGTCAAAACAATACCCTTTCAGGCATAGAATGACACATACATTATGCAAAAAAGAAGTAGAGAACTCTTGGTAGTTCCCAAGTATAGGTGGAGAGCAGCTTCTGTGTAGAGTACCCTCCAACACCACCAACACTCTAAATTTGCTTTTCTATCAAGGTTTTTAGGCATACGATTAGCAGAGTGTCATCCAAGCTGAGATAGAAAGGGACAGAGTCTTTTAGCCATTTCTACAGCAAAGTATTTAAACACAGGATTAGCACAGTGCCATCCACGCCGAGATGTAAAATGATAAAGACTTTTACCACTCCAGGCACAGTATTACAGCTTTGAAGTTATAAAATACCAACCAAGCCAACCTGAAATAAATAAAAGCAACCTCTGACACGTGTTTCATATCATTATAGCTCTTCAGAGAGTATTAGCGTTGTCCAGACACAAGGGAGCAACCAGTATACGTCAAACCAATGCACTTTCAGGCATAAAGTGACACATAAATGATGCTAAAAGAACCAGAGAACACTGGGAAGTTCCCAGGTTTAGGTGGAGCGAAGCTTCTGTGTAGAGCACCCTACAACACCTGCGACATTCGTAATTTTCTCACCTCAAATGTCTGCTTTTCCATCAAAGTTTTTAAGCATAGGGTTAGCAGAGTGCCATCTAACCTGAGATAGAAAGCGACAAATGGCCTAATTCGCAAACGGCCTCCGGAGTCGTGGGGGAGGCCTCGCAGTTGCGGCGAGGTCCCGCACTCGTGAGGGGACCTCCGTACAGCAGTTTTCCATTGTGAAGGTCCTGCCACGAGTGCGGGAACCCCACCATGACTGTGAGGCCTCCGCCGCGACTGTGGAGGCCGTTTGTGAATTAGGCCCATAGTCTTTTTCCATTTCTACAGCCATGTCTTTGATCCTAGGATTAGCACAGTGACATCCACGCTGAACTGTAAAATGACATTCTGACATGCAGACTGAAAGATGCTTTTTCCAGCAGCAGATTGCCACTTAACTCCCTGGTGATCAGCAGCTTTACTACAGTGTTCTAATGAGCAACTAGTGTGCTAACATTCTGAATTTATGCCAAACCTGTGGCCATCTGAATGCTATCTTGATGGAATCGAAGTGGAAAACTGAAAGCATTTTCTACTGAGGATACTGCAGTAAGTGAGGAAATTGGAGAGCTTCATTACAAATAAGTCTCCCAAGATGGCCACCAGAGAAAAAAAGAGCCCACATGTAGCACAAATATCACCCAAATGTGGCCCAAGTATAACCTAATGACAGAAGTTTGCGGTTTTATATAGCGCAGACTTGACCCAAAGGTATTAGAGTGCTTTACATAAGCATCAGTTGCATACACAAGGATGCATTTATTTTAGTTTTAGGTATGGGGAGATTAAGTGATTTGCCTGAAATCACAGGATGTTGAGCTGATGCCAAAACACGAACCTGGTTCCCCAGTTGCAAAGTCTGCAGCTCTGGCAATAATCCACACCCTCCTCCCTAAGAGTATGACATAATCAAGGGATCGACTGAAAAAAAAAAACATAGAGATTGTAAATAATTACTGTTGCTATTTGCGAACTCTGAAAATATGTCCTCATTTTAGTTTTTTAGAGCACTAAACATAATTTCTATGGGAATAAGACCCTCTCATGTCTATAATTTCTAAAGGAAATTCTTCAGGTATTGCAATTTTGATTATATCAAGATGACTTCAGCCGTGCCTCATTTTTGTACAAAATATAGATTGTTAGCAATCTAGTTGTTCATTGGAATACTGTGGGGAGGCAAAGGTTACAGGCACGGACTCGGATAATTGAGGGCAGGGAGGAGGGTGCAGAGACAACAAGTTGACCACGCTGGGCAGGTGGGAGAGGCAGTGGCAGCATAACAGACCATAGAGGGCAGGGGAAAGGGGGGCAGGGGCAACAAACCAATTATGCAGAACAGGTAAGAGAGGCTGTGACAATATAACAGACCATTGAGGGCAGAAGGAAGAGGCAGTGGCAGTAGAACCATACACGCCAACAGACCCAATTCAGGCAGGAGACTCCTGATGTTTTTAAGACAAAAAGGGCTTTATTTTGTCTCCTGCCTAAAATCTTCTATTTTTCTATGTAAGTCAATTGAGAAAATCTATTCCCCAGTTTTCTTTTTCAAAATCTCCCTCTTACCAAGTTCATGTTGGCAAGTATGGTACATTGGATCATGAAGGGCGGGAGGAATTGGTTAGGTACATGGCAATGGCACCAAACTGACCTTACAGGGCAGGCGTCAGGGGTTGCAGCAGCCAATACACCACAGAGGGCAAGCGGGACCGCAGTGCAGCACAATGTACCATGGAAAGCAATTGGGAGGGGAAAGGGCCTTGCACATGGACAACAGAGAGCTGAGAGGAAATAGGCAAGAGCAGCAAGCTGACCATACCGGACAGACAGGAGGGACATTTGCAGCATAATGGGCAGCAGGGAGGGGGCAGGCCCAACAATGGACCAAACAAGGCAGGAGGGAGGGGATAGGGGCTTGCACATGGAAAACAGAGGGCAGAGGGTTAGGGGGCAGGAGCAGCAAGCTGACCATGGAGGGCATTGAAAGCACATCACACAGTGGAGGGCAACAGTGAGACTATAATGGCATACATACAGACAGCAGCGGGAAGGTGGGAGAGGGTCAGAGGAAGCAAGGTGACCACACAGGGCAGGTGGGAGGGGCTGTGGCAGCACAGAAGACCATGCATGACAAGCGGGAGGGTTAGTGGCAGCACAACAGCCATGTTGGGCAAGAGGGAGGGGGCAGGGGTATGCAGAAAGGACCATGGAGGACAGAAGGGAGGGGTAGGGGCTTGTCACAAGCCAGCGAGGGCAGGGGAAGAGTATTCACCACAGACCAAGCAGGGCAGGCAGGAGGACCAGTTGCAGCACAAAAGAACAAGGAGGGCAGAAGAGAGTGGCAGCAAAATGGACCATGGAGGGCAGGAGGGAGAGGGTAGTGGAATGGAACTTGCATACGCATGGTGGAGGTGGCAAGGAAAGGTGGCAGCCATCTGACCATGTTAGGCAGGTGGGAGGGACAGTGGCAGCTGAACAGAACACTCAGAGTTGCTACAAGGGGCAGTTTCCGTTCCATGGAACATGGTGGGCAAAAAGGAGGGAGCAAGGGCATGCACACAAACAAGCACTTCTGTTTTGCTGTGATGTTTATTATAAGCTGCTCCTTGCCCATTTTCAAAGCCGCCCTGCAGGGATGGGAGCTCCCAACACTTGGAGACTTTCTTTCTTGGATTGAATTGGGGAGCATGTCCCGCTTACTTTTGTGATGCGCAGAGGAATTTCCTGGTACTTCTATGCGGAGGTGTGAAAGGGAGAGGAGGAACATTGTTTCTTCCTACAGACTCTGATGAACTGTGTGTTTTATGAAATATTGTTTGGCAGCAAGAGAAGAGCAAGGCTAATATATACACCTGTGATAACAAACACGTGACGATGCATTTATGAATATGCACCTTAATGAATAAAATATATTATGAGACTGTGCAGAGATGCTATGCAGTATAATTTACAAACGCCATTGTCTGGAACATCATAGTGATTGAGTTGGTGCATTGTGAGCTTAGAAAAAATGTGTGCCACAATCAAGCTCACCTGTGATCAAGGCGATTTGATATGGCCAAACCCTGTCAGGAATGGAAAGAACATACTGCAGTTTGATATTAAATAAAAAACAGGACGTCATTGAGTCTGGCTTCAACACTTCTTTTTTGCTGTGATGTTTATTACGGGCTGCTCCTTGCCCATTTTTTAGCCGCCCTGCAGGGGTGGCACTTTGTTTATGTGAAATAGAACAAAATGCCAGCACTCAAAATTTGTACGAATAATTTGTTAGCACATAAAAATTAAACGTTCATGCGTTTCGGCTTACAACACAGCCTTGATCACGACCATGAGTGCCATTTTGTGATTTCATTTTATACTCAGTGAAAAACAGACATAGCAGAAGGAAACTATCCTAAAATTGTGATTGGGATTTCTTGTTTTTGCGGTCCACATCTTTAAACATGTTCTATTCAGGCTTGATGTTTGTACACCATGAAGCTACATTATTCATTCAAATCCTGTGTGGCATATTATAAAAAGCAAAATAACCATATTAAACAAACAGTAGTGCACAATTCAAATTCATCATTATTTATATACAAATAAAAGGCTAGTGCCAAATACTACGTAAATATTAGAGAAAATCCATGTCTACTTTTTGTAACAAACTTTCTGTGCATATAAAAAAAAATCTGCACACTCCCCTAGTAAACACTACTATAGTGATTCCTGTTTTGTTTTTACTTTTCAGTTTGTATACCACACTTGAAACTTGATTTACCAGGCCATGTATCCTAATAAACAACAACCTGTTTGATCCTACAAACCCCCCTAAGAAGAAAAAAACCTTAAAAAAAATATATAATAAACAATATAGTAAGGTGATGAGGAACCTCATATATCAATTCATCTCAGCATCATAATAAGGCCATCCACTCATTTATATACATGAATACTCAACATGATAAATTCATTCAAATAAATCGAATTATGTACAAGAAAGAGTAGATAATGACACTAAATAAAGAAAGTGCTCATGATAGATAGATATATATAGATATATATGTGGGCATATATATATATATATATATATATATATATATATATATATATATATATATATATATCTCAAAGTTCCAATGAAGTAAAGCGCGCACAAAGGTGATGACCAGATGGAGTTGAACAAATGGGATCTATTCCATCATAAATCCCACGTTACACGTTTCGGCCGTAAAACGGCCTTGATCACACACAGAGTGAAAGATACTGTCAGTTACAAATACACGTATACATGGCAACAGACAAAGGACTTTACACACGTATGATATGGTGAAACAGTAATGGTGGCAATCTTGTAGCGTACAATCGCATATTTAGCTGTGGCGGCCATCTTAACACTATCAAATAGTCCCGGTTGCATGAGCTTGTCGTCATGGCAATTAAACCCTGCAAACAGTGAACCAATGCTGGTGGCCATCTTGGAACGTGACATTAGAGTACAATCTCCTAGTTTTGACAGTAATGGCCATCTATGATCAGTAAATAGGTTGTGTGCAGTGACTATGGGAGAGTACAACGTGACAAAAGCGGCATCATGTCTGTGACGGCATAGTGCCTGAGACCGTGATCTGAAAGGCAGTAAGTGCCAGGTGTTAGCGTCCACAGTGGGAAGTATTCTGAGGTTGGGGTACAGCAGTGCATGGTGGCATAGTGCCAAGTTGGTCCCCGGTTGGTAAACCAGAAGTCCGTTGAGACAAATCTCGGGCACTGATCACATTTGAGAGGGTTTAAGCAGCTTTGGTGCTAGAAGCGGTATATATGACTCTAGGTTATGCTCAGTGGGAATTGACCTGACATTGTGGATATCCAACATTGCAAGGTGGCATAGTGCCTAGGTGGTCTCAGCTCGTGGACCAAAAGCCCAATGTCATATTCATGAAGTGGTGCCAAGCCTGAGAACCTGTGTTGTGTAACTAGACATATCTAATAATGTGATATTTACAAGTAAAGTGAACCTAAATACCCCAGGGAGATCGAGCAGGAACTCCTATCCTTGAACCAAGTGCATGAATGAAGAAAATGTAACATGAGAATAAAATTAAGATATAGTTGGAGTTGCCTATCTGGACAAAGTTGGACGTCTGGTGGATGCAATCACAAAGAAAAGGGTAGGGAGCCCCACAGTGAACAGGAACTATCCAACGGGTCCCTTCCTTTCCTCCTATAAAAGAGAAAGAAAATATATATAGTGAGAGATCGGGAAGGTATTGGGGGCAACAATGTCAATAGTACATACTAACACATGACCCTAACTAGTTAAAAATTGCTCCGACAAATACACGGTAAGTTCAATGAGTCTTAAGTGTCACCAAACAGTTACAGTCAAGTACAAGGGTCACAGAAATGTTAAAACTTCAAGACTCCGTAACGACACCATAGTTGAGAAACCATAGTTAAAAAACATAGTTAAAAAATGTGTGAGGCACTGAACTTAGTCATCATGTAAGTGTATGGACATTTCTTCGTCATTATTCAATCCACCCGGGTACCTGGTTCCCAGATTGATAATGTGCCTGGATTCACGTTTTTTTAGAAGCAGTACTTTGTTGCCTTCTCTGCTATTCGAGGCGATCTGTTCGATGGCAAAGTATCTCAGTTTCGAACTGTCAGAAAAGTGGTGTGTTTCGAAGTGTCTTGCTATAGGGTAGTGTATGTCCTTGTTGGTGATGGCCCTCATGTGTTCTAATACTTGCTTTTTGGCCATGTGTGTAGTACTGCCCACATACCTAAGGTTTCAAGGACTTTCAAGTATGTACACAACAAAGTTGGAGCTACAAGTGAGCAACTGATTTATGGTGATATTGGTGCCGGTGTTGGGATTGTGGTATTCTTTTTTCATCTGGCTATTGCGGCAGATCAACGACACAAAAAACACTGGAAGGAGAACAAGTCAGCTCCAGTGACATTGACACAGATATGTCAGCAGCGTCGACAACATCTGACAGTTCAGCCTCAGGGAATGATGCCACCGTAAGACCAAAGACTTTTTTAGACAAGTACCGGCTCCTGCGCAGGGGCCGGCAAACGTCAAGACTGACCCCAAAGCCAAAACCGAAAGACATGAACCCCAATCAGATGGGGAGAGGGAGAGGACGGGACGAAGAAATGTCCATACACTTACATGATGACTAAGTTCAGTGCCTTACACGTTTTTTAACTATGTTTTTTAACTATGGTTTCTCAACTATGGTGTCGTTACGGAGTCTTGTCGAAGTTTTAACATTTCTGTGACCCTTATACTTGACTGTAACTGTTTGGTGACACTTAAGACTCATTGAACTTACTGTGTATTTGTCGGAGTTAGATCATGTGTTAGTATGTACTATTGACATTGTTGCCCCCAATACCTTCCTGCTCTTTCACTATATATATTTTCTTTCTCTTTTTTAGGAGGAAAGGAAGGGACCCGTTGGATAGTTCCTGTTCACTGTGGGGCTCCCTACCCTTTTCTTCGTGATTGCATCCACCAGACGTCCAACTTTGTCCAGATAAGCAACTCCAACTATATCTTTATTTTATTCTCATGTTACATTTTCTTCATTCATGCACTTGGTTCAAGGATAGGAGTTCCTGCTCGATCTCCCTGGGGTATTTAGGTTCACTTTACTTGTAAATATCACATTATTAGATATGTCTAGATACACAACACAGGTTCTCAGGCTTGGCACCACTTCATGAATATGACATTGGGCTTTTGGTCCACCGAGCTGAGACCACCTAGGCACTATGCCACCTTGCAATGTTGGATATCCACAATGTCAGGTCAATTCCCACTGAGCATAACCTAGAGTCATATATACCGCTTCTAGCACCATAGCTGCTTAAACCCTCTCAAATGTGATCAGTGCCCGAGATTTGTCTCAACAGACTTCTGGTTTACCAACCGGGGACCAACTTGGCTCTATGCCACCATGCACTGCTGTACCCCAACCTCAGAATACTTCCCACTGTGGACGCTAACACCTGGCACTTACTGCCATTCAGAACACGGTCTCAGGCACTATGCCATCACAGACATGATGCCGCTTTTGTCACGTTGTACTCTGTGTACCTCAACCAAATACAACCCATAGTCACTGCACACGACCTATTTACTGATCATAGATGGCCATTACTGTCAACACTAGGAGATTGTACTCTATTGTCACGTTCCAAGATGGCCACCAGCATTGGGTCACTGTTTACAGGGTTTAATTGCCATGAGGACAAGCTCATGCAACCGGGACTATTTGACAGTGTTAAGATGGCCGCCACAGCTAAATATGTGATTGTACGCTACAAGATGGCCACCATTACTGTTTCACCATGTCATACGTGTGTAAAGTCCTTTGTCTATTGCCATGTATACGTGTATATGTATCTGACAGTATCTTTCACTCTGTGTGTGATCAAGGCCGTTCTACGGCAGAAACGCGTAACGCTGGGTTTATGATGGAATAAATCCCCTTTGTGCAACTCCATCTGGTCGTCACCTTTGTGCGCGCTTTACTTCATTGGAACTTTGGTACTTTCACCGGCTTGCTCTGTCGGTCAGCGCGCCGCCCTCCTTGGGTCTCTGGCTCCCAGAAGGAGCTCTTTACCTGGGATATATATATATATATATATATCTACAAACAGAGTTTGGCTCAATGAGGAGACGCCACACAGCGGGAAGTTTCACCTTTTTAATTGCGGAATAACAGCTCAGCAGAAGGACAGTCTCACCCTCAAAAATCAAAAGCCCAACGAGTTTCGAGCACTCCTGTGCTCTTGTTTACGGGCAATGAATGAAGCTCAGCATACAGCAGTTCAAAGGAGCCTTAAATGAAAAAAGCAAGTCCCGCCCATGTGGGCGTATGCCTCCTAGCATGCTGGTATTTGCTGTTCCTTTGTATAGTACAGCCCAAGTGGGTGCCGTGTTGAAACTCTATTGTCCTCAAAAATATTCCCCCAGTGGGTTAGGCAGGCTCTGGCCATCACGCTGTGCTGAAAATGTATCTTCCGTCAATCTGGCCCTCCCGTTCCGTAGTGATTGAAATCCAGTCACCAGGTCCACATAACTCATGGCAGGGCGTCTCCGCGACCTGAGCCAGGCCGCTAAACATCTACAAACAGAGTTTGGCTCAATGAGGAGACGCCACATAGCGGGAAGTTTCACCTTTTTAATTGCGGAATAACAGCTCAGTGGACGGACAGTCTCACCCTCAAAAATCAAAAGCCCAACGCGTTTCGAGCACTCCTGTGCTCTTGTTCACGGGCAATGAATGAAGCTCAGCATACGGCAGTTCAAAGGAGCCTTAAATGAAAAAAGCAAGTCCCGCCCATGTGGGCGTATGCCTCCTAGCATGCTGGTACTTGCAGTTCCTTTGTATAGTACAGCCCAAGTGGGTGCCGTGTTGAAACTCTATTGTCCTCAAAAATATTCCCCCAGTGGGTTGGGCAGGCTCTGCCCATCACGCTGTGCTGAAAATGTATCTTCCGTCAATCTGGCCCTCCCGTTCCATAGTGATTGAAATCCAGTCACCAGGTCCACATAACTCATGGCAGGGCGTCTCCGCGACCTGAGCCAGGCCGCTAAACATCCACAAACTGAGTTTGGCTCAATGAGGAGACGCCACACAGCGGGAAGTTTCACCTTTTTAATTGCGAAATAACAGCTCAGCGGAAGGACAGTCTCACCCTCAAAAATCAAAAGCCAAACGCGTTTCGAGCACTCCTGTGCTCTTGTTCACGGGCAATGAATGAAGCTCAGCATAGGGCAGTTCAAAGGAGCCTTAAATGAAAAAAGCAAGTCCCACCCATGTGGGCGTATGCCTCCTAGCATGCTGGTACTTGTGGTTCCTTTGTATAGTACAGCCCAAGTGGGTGCCGTGTTGAAACTCTATTGTCCTCAAAAATATTCCCCCAGTGGGTTAGGCAGGCTCTGGCCATCACGCTGTGCTGAAAATGTATCTTCCGTCAATCTGGCCTTCCGCGGAGCTGTTATTCCGCAATTAAAAAGGTTTCCAGTAATTCTACTGCTGCCATCGGATTCATCGTGGATTTCAAACGGAGGCTTGGTGGGGGGACTACAATGCACGGCGGTGGTAAAAACAGAGCAAATGACTTGGACATCATCAGGCATGCCGCATCAGTAAGAACTTTGATTTGTGTAACAAGCACACTTACCTGGTACTGAGGTCGATATGGCCTGGGTTGCTAAATTTTGTAACATTGTCTTGCTGAGAGGGCGGCCCGGGGAGGTGAATTTCATCGGAGTCCCTCGTCACTTTCCACCATTTGAAAGCGCCAATCATGGAGACATATGTTTAAAAAAACGCGCCGTGCATTGTGATATTGACACACCTTTTAGAAGCACTGAAGAAAGCTATTGCTGAAATGCGTCTGCTATTTAATAAAAAGTGTGGTTTTATAGTCCCCGCGAGTGCCTATGCGTGCATTATTTCTGCAAGCAGCGGAGCTGATATATATATATATATATATATATATATATATATATATATATATATAGAGCGAGTGAGAGAGAGATCTAGGACCACCTTTCACCTAAAAATGGATTTTTGAGTTCGCTAAGAAGTTTGGCGTCGTTTGACATCTCATCCACCTCAGGTCCTTCCTGAAAAGTTTCAGGGTGGTCAGTCAAGCAGGGGCCAAGAAGAAGAGGCCAGGTCCTAAAATGTGTTTTCCCCATTCATTTTTCCATAGTAAAATTGAACAGCAATACCGCAAAAACTGCAGAACGGATTTATACCAGCTTTGACATAACACTAGTACTTGGTCCAGAAGGCATGCTCTTGTGATATGGTGAAAATCAGTTTTTGAGAAATAAAGGTTCAAATAAATTGTATATTTCATACAGCGGAGGATCTGTGAAGCCGACAGATCTAGAGATAATATCTGATTGGGTGCCACCACATCAACAAAGGTGTGACGGCAGCCATTTTAGGACTCAGGGCCAGATGTACGACCATTTTTAGCAGTCGCAAATGGGAAATCATCCTGTTTGGGACCACTATAAAGTGTTGTAGCATGCACCAAATCAATTTTACACTTTGGCAACCTGTTACTAACTAGCAAAATTGGTTTTGTGAGTCGCTTTTAGGAAGGGGTGTGCCAAGGGTGTCCCTTCCTAATAGCGAGTCACAGGGGGATGTAAGATTGTTTTGCAACCGCAAATGTGGTTGCAAAACGTCACATTTACCACCAATTTCAAATTGGTAAGCCAGTCACAAATAGGAAGGGATCCACAGGGGAGCCCTTCTCCTTTGTGAATGGCAGCAACATCTTTTTTAAGAGCAGGCAGTGGTCTAACAGACCACTGCCTGCTCTTAAAAAATGAAACTGAAACGTTTCATTTTTATTTTTAAATGCATCCTGTTTTCCTTTAAGGAAAACAGGCTGCTTTTAAAAAAACTGCTTTATTGAAAAAGCAGTCACAAGCATGGTGGTCTGCTGACCCCAACAGGCCACCATCCCTGTGAGTACCGGCCATTCCCAATGGGTCTCAAAATGCAACCTGCCTCATGAATATTAATGAGGCAGGTCCTTTGCGACCCATTTGGGAATTGCACACAGTGTCTCTGACACTGTTGTACATCAGTGTTTGCGACTCGCAAAAAAATGCAAACTGCGAGTTGCAAACACTGAGGGTCGTATATCTGGCCCTAGGTCTTCTGTCCTACAGAAAGTTTTAAAAAACATATGGGGGGGCAGGGATACTCTTAACCGCTAAGCCTGGGAGGGGGAAATAGTAGGAATGGGGCCAAAAATCAAATTTTCTTTGATCAGGTCCATGGATCTGATCAAATAAATGGCGGGCTACCACCCTTTATAAAATATGTTTCTCGTGGTTGGCCATGGCTTGGGGGTCAGCACATACAGGTTCTTTTTGGAAGGGGGTGTGTGGCCCCCTCCCTAAGCCTTTCTGAGGGCTTATGGACCCAATAGCCCATGGCCATTTTTATAATTAGGGTATGGGGTGCACAGCCACCTCCTTGAGACTTTATGAGGCTACAGTAACCCCATTCCCTGGTTGGTAACTCACAGCCATTACTGTAGGCAAAGAACTAGCATCATTCTTGTTGAAAAGTGTTTCTAATAAATTCTTATTAGAGTTAACTAGCGATGATTATATAAAACCATACTTTTCCTTGATAGCTTTGCTAGAATCACTCATTGTAGTATGACATTTGACCAAATCATTATCAATTTTTAAAATCATGCCAGAGATAGATCCTCTTCCTGCTAGGTGCCAGGTTGGACAAAGCCTTACTTAATGGATGAAACGCCTGTAAATATGTTCTTGCATTCCCTGTCACGAATCACCTAGTCAGACCTCTAAAAGGCTTAATTAAACACCCTTAGTGCTTTTTGGATGAACGGGTCAGCAGTACAAGCAATACGCATTTTTAACCAATTCTTTTGATTAAGCTACCAATCCCCTCTCCAGGTACAACAATATTTCCTTGGCACAGTGCAACTAGCAGTTCACTTTTATTCAGATTATAGAGACATACAGCTACTGCGTGCCTTATACATTTAAGCACCTCAATATCTAAATAAATATGGCTACTTTCCAGCATTTATACTAGTAAGAAATATCTACACCAATTCCTTTAAGCTAACTCAGTACTATTAATCTTTACCCCTTCTTGCTGCTATTTCTATCAGTTGAGGTGTCTCAGTACTTAAAGTATGTAGAAACCCAGGACAGAAACAAAGTGAATTCATCCCACCACCTGGAATTGTTACACACTAAGCAAAGTAAGAAACCTATGAAACAATTAGTACCCATTATTATATTGCAAAGTGTTGTACCCTGTGCTTACGCCACTCAGCTGAATGGATAAACTCTTTTTCAGAATCACATGGAGCACTTTGCATACTTTTGTGCTGATGCATTCACTGACGCTCTCGTAGCTATGGGTCGGCAGTGAACTCCGCTACGCCAGCGGAGTTTGCAGAGTTTTGCCAACTCCGCACGCCACTGAAAGCGCAGAGTATGGCAAAAACTCAGATTTCGCCAAGTAGTGGAGTTTGCCCCCGCCGCCCATACCTATTACACATTCACATTGATGTGCTAGAGCAGAGAATCGTAGCTTCCTACAGTGAGCCCTAGCCAGTGAGTTCATTCTCTCTCGCCTGGCAGTGGGAGAGCGGCTCTGGGTGGGAGTCTGGTCGCTGTGAATCAGTTGTCTGCCTGGGCCGAGTCCCAATAAGCAGGTCACCACAACCAGTAAAAGAGGACTTCAGTTTCAAAGATGTGTTGTTAGAAATGGGGGTCTCTAGTTGGCAGAGGTATATACCTTTGTCTATATAGGGACCCTTGTTTCTAGTCAGGGAAAGGGGGATACACACTCTAGATAACCCCTGCTCACCCCCTTGGAGCTTGGCACCAGCAGACAGGCTTATCCCAAAGGCAATGTGTAAGGTATTTGTACCAACACTCACAGTAACACAGTGATAACACCATAAATGGACACCACACGGTTTAGAAAAATAAAGTATCTTTATCTAAACTTAACAAGACCAAAATGACAAAAATCCAACATACCAGCATTAAGAAAAATGACTTTCAAAAAGTTTTAGCAACTGAGTCCATAGGAAACTATAGAACCGCAATTTCGTGCAAAGTACCTGTCGTTGTGACAAAATTCACCAAGCCAAACAGCTGCAGTGATGGGAAGCATCGAAAAACAAAGAGATGCGTCGATTTCTGAGACTTCAGTGGATGCGCTGTGACAGTTCCGCTGGACACAGGGGAGCGGTGCATCGGGTCCGGTCTGTAAGGGGAAGCGATTTGTCAATTCTGAGACAGCTCCAATCCGCAGGTGATGCATCGGGGGAAACTTGGCACACAGGGAAGATGCGTGGAAATCTGGGATGCGTCAGCAAACGATGCTGCGGTTTCTTCAGCCGTGATCCCTCAATGCGGCGATTCTTGCTGCGGCGACAGGAGCTGCATCAGTTTCAGCAGCGGCGCGGCGGTGCATGGAGATTCTTCTCACACCATGGCGTTGCGTCGGAAAAACTGTTGCAAGAAGAGCGATGCGTTGATTTTCTTGTCGTTGCGTTGCTTTCCAGCTCCCAGCAGCAGAAACAACCTCCAGAGGCCGAACACAGTCACAGGCACTCCTGGCAAGTCAGAACTCCCAGCAAGATAGTTCAGGGGAGTTGGGGGTGAAGTCTTTGTGTTCCTGAGACTTCAAAACAGGAGGCAAGCTCTATTCAAGCCCTTGGAGACTTTACTTAAGCAGGGGACACAGCACACAGCAACGTCCTTCTCCTTTCCTTGGCAGAAACAGCAACTGCAGGTCAACCCCAGACACTCAGCAAGGCCAGTACTTCTCCTCAGTTTCTCCAGATCTTTTCCTTGGCAAAGGTTCCTCTTGATTCCAGAAGTAGTCTAAAGTTCAGGGATTTTAGGTCTAATACTTAAACCCCAAAATGTCTTTGTTCTCTTTGTGCAGAGAAGCCCAGTGCCCAGTCAAAACCAGTTCTGTCCTCTCTGGTGCAGCTTCCTGGCAGGAGGCGGAGACAGCATTGTGGAAAGCAGACCAGGCCCATTCAGGTGAAAGGAAATCTCCTCCCCCCACTCTAAATGCAGCCCAGGTCTATTCAGCCCAGCCTTGACTCATCAGACTCTCTGGAGCCACTGCTCCTCCCCAGCCCCTGACACTCGAAACCCAGACAGCCAATCCACATCCTAGCAGAGGCACACTGGATGGCTAAACAAGAAAAATACCTACTTTCTAAAAGTGGTATTTTCAAACACAGAATGTAAAAATTCACCCTCACTAAAAGGTGCATTTTAGCATTCTGAGTTCAGGCATACTAAACTTTATTTTCCTACCTTGTTCCCAGGAGCAGTTATGTTTATAAGATGTTATAAACAAACTCCCCAATCTGTCCTATGGGAACAGGTAGCCTTGCAATAGTGAAAAATGAAATTGGCAGTAATTCACTATCAGGACATGCCACACACATCAGGGCATGTCCTACCTTTCACATACACTGGACCCTGCCCACAGGGGCACCTTGGGGCTACATTAGGGGTGACTAACATGTAAGAAAAGGGAAGGTTAGGGCCTGGCAAGTGGGTGCACTTGCCAAGTTGACATGGCAGTTAACAACTGCGCACAGACACTGCAGTGGCAGGTCTGAGTTACCGTTTCAGAACTACTCATGTTGGGGGTAAAATCAGTGCTGCAGGCCCACTAGTAGTATTAGATTTACCAGCCCTGGCACACTCAGTGCATTTTACTAGGGACTGACCAGTAAATCAAATATGCCAATCAGGGAGAACCAATCATAATGACAATTTACACAGGGAGCACTTGCACTTTGACACTGATCAGCAGTGGCAAAGTGCCCAAAGCATCTAAGCCAGCAAAAACGAAATCCACGACAGCATCAAAAAAACAGGATAGAGGCAAAAAGTCAGGGGAAACCATGCCAAAGATGTCAAGTCTAACACGTGTCCCCTCCAGCTGAAAGATGGGGAGAACTACCCACCCTCTTGGGAGTTCTCATCACTGAGGCGGAAGAATCTGGACAGACCATCAGCATTGGCGTGTTCTGTACCAGGGCGGTGTTCCACCGTAAAGTCCATTCCCTGAAGGGAGATGAACCACCTCAACAGTTTTGGGTTCTCACCCCTCATTTGCATCAACCATCTGAGGGGCCTGTGGTCTGTCTGAACCCAGAAGTGAGTCCCAAACAAGTAGCGTCTTAGCTTCTTCGGTGCCCAGACCACAGCAAAAGCTTCTCTTTCAATTGCACTCCACGTCTGTTCCCTGGGAAGTAGTCTCCTACTAATGAAAGCTACGGGTTGCTCCAAGACCTCGTCGTTCAATTGTGAGAGTACTGCTCCCATACCATGCTCTGAAGTATCTGTCTGCACAACAAATTCTTGGCAGAAGTTGGGTGCCTTGAGCACGGGCGCCGTGCACATGGCAGATTTATGGGCGTCAAAAGTGGTCAGACAGGCATCGGTGCAGATCACTTTCCTTGGCTGCTTCCTCGAAGTTAGCTCTGTCAAGGGGGCAGCAATGGTGCCATATCCCTTGACAAACCATCTGTAGTACCTGGTGAGTCCTAGGAAGGCTCTCACCTCTGTCTGGGTCTTGGGGGGCTCCCAAGCCAGAATGGTATCGATCTTAGGTTGTAGGGGTGCCACCTGGCCACTTCCTACCTGGTGCCCTAAGTACACCACAGAACCCTGCCCTATCTGGCACTTACTGGCCTTGATAGTGAGGCCTGCCTTCTGCAGAGCCTTCAACACTTCACAGAGGTGTTGCAAGTGTTCCTCTCAGCTGGAGCTGAACACAGTAATGTCATCCAGGTAAGCGGTGCTGATTTCCTCCTTCCAGGACAGTACCTGGTTGACCAGTCTCTGGAACGTGGAAGGGGCGTTCTTCAACCTAAAGGGCATGACGCAGAACTAGTAGTGCCCCTCTGGCATTGAAAACACAGACTTCTCTCTTGCCCCATCAGTCAAGGCAATCTGCCAGTACCCAGACATTAGATCAAATGTGCTAAGGTACCGGGCAGCTCCAAGCCGATCAATGAGCTCATCTGCTCTGGGGATGGGGTGCGCGTCAGTCCTGGTGACGGCATTGAGCCCACGGTAGTCCACGCAGAACCGGAGTTCATGAGTGGCACCGGGCGCAGCAGCTTTTGGAACCAAGACAACTGGGCTAGCCCAGGAGCTGCTGGAGGGCTCTTTCACCCCTAAAACCAACATTTTGGAAACCTCTTCCTTAATGCTGGCCCTGACTCTGTCAGTTACCCTGTAAATGATATGCTTCACAGGTAAACTGTCCCCCGTGTCCACATCATGGATGCACCAATTGGTGACTCCTGGAGTCAGGGAGAACAGGGAGGCGAACTGTCCCAGCACCTGGCAACAGTCCCTCTGCTGCTCTGCGGTCAGAGTGGGAGAGAGGTTCACTCCATCCACTGACCCATCATGTTCCTTGGCTGACAGGAGGTGAGGAAGATGCTCACTCTCCTCTTCCATTCCATCATCTGTAGCCAGGAGCATTGTGACTTCAGAACTCTCAAAGTGAGGTTTGAGGCGGTTCACATGCAGGACCCACAAAGGGTTCCTAGGAGTCTGCAAGTTAACCAGGTAGGTTACATCGCTCTTGCGCTCCACCACCTCAAATGGACCAGTCCACCTGTCTTGGAGCACACAAGGCTCCACTGGTGCCATCACCCACACTTTTTGGCCAGGCTGAAACTCAATCAGAGTGGTATTCTGGTCGTACCATCATTTCATCTCCTCCTGGCTGGCTTCCAGGTTCGCCTGAGCGAGTTTCCTGAAGCGTTGAGTCTGGTTTCTGAAGGCCAGCATGTAGCACATCTTGGGGGGTCTTACCAGGAGTTTTTTTCCCAGCCCTCCTTCCCCAGACTCAGAGGTCCTCTCACAGGGTGCCCATACAGCAATTCAAAGGGACTGAACCCTAATGATTTCTGCAGTACCTCCCTGTAGGCAAACAACAGGCATGGTAGAAAGACGTCCCACTTACGTCTCATGGGTTCTGCAAGACCCTTTATCATGCCTTTCAGGGTTCGGTTGAATCTCTCAACCAACCCATTCCCTTGGGGATGGTAAGGAGTGGTGAATTTGTACATTACACCGCACTCCTCCCACAGTGACTTCATATACCTGGAACTGAAGTTTGTACCGTGGTCAGAGACCACCTCTCTGGGGAGCCCCACATGGGTAAAGATCCCCATCAATGCACAGCTCATCACAGGGGCCGTGATTGTCCTGAGAGGGACAGCTTACAGGTACCAGGTGGTATGGTCCACCAAGACCAAGATAAACTTGTTGCCTAAGGCTGTCTTGGGTTCGAGGGGCCCCACAATGTTGATGCCCACCCGCTCGAAATGGGTGTTCACCACAGGGAAGGGTTGGAGGGGAGCCTTACACTTCCCTCCTGTCTTGCCACTTGCCTGGAAGTCTAACAAGACCTACAATGTGTACCAACGTGCCTCTGCATTTGGGGCCAGTAAAAGTGGGTGACAAGCCTCTGATAGGTCTTGTCGCACCCCAAATGTCCTGCTAAAGGCACGTCATGAGCCAGACCCAGTAGGAAGGTCCTGTAGCACGTGGGTACCACCAGCACACGGGCTGCCCCGGGATCAGCGACCTTAGGCTCACAGTAAAGGAGACCATTCTCCCAATAAATCAAATGTGATCCAGACGGACCACCTGCTGCCTGGTCTGCAGCCTGCTGCCGCAAACCAACAAGAGTAGGGCATTCCATCTGTGCCTTGCAGAACTCCTCCTTGGAGGGACCTCCTTCCTGCTGCCAATGGGTCAGCTCCGGCAGGTCTCTCAGTTCGGCCACTTGTTCCCCTGTAGGTTCCATGGCATCCACCTCAGGTTCTGCCTCCTCCTGGACCGTGGGAACTTCGGGAGCTGGTTTCCCATGCCCCCTGCCCTTCCTCTTTATGGCAGGCACCTGGGCCACTCTTTCAGGCTCAGGTCCTCTTGATCACCCTTACTGGCTGCCATTGACCGAGTGGTCACACAGGCCCACTCAGACAGTTCCAACATCTTTAAATGAGCCTGGCGCTCCACCTCCTTCCAAGGTGAGCTCTCCAGGTCATTGTCAAGCAGACAGTCAACAGACACGGACGGGCTTACATGACCTTCAAGGGACCTGAGAACCCCCCACTCAAAGGGAACCTGCACCACCTTACACAGGTGCTCATAGTTGTCCACAGCAACTACAGGGTGAAGTACATTAGGGATGACCTGCTCTTCAGACACCGATTGACACCTGACAGATGTCACACTGGCTACTGTGTCTCTCAGAGCCTCCACCCTCCTCCCATTGACGGTCACCCACTGCAGGTACTTTTTAGTGTTATCCAGCAGGTAGGTTTCCTGGACCATCTCTCTGTCTCCTAATGAGACAAGGGTCATCACAGCTGGCTCCCCACCCTTACTAGGAACCAACTCTTCCCCCAGCACTACACTAACTAACCCCGGTGATGGTGCACCAGTGGGTGCTGGTGGTGCATTGGGGCACTTGGGATCCCTTGCAATGTGGCCCTCCTGACCTCATGAATAACACTTGCGGGGACCCTGGTTGCCTGGCCTATCCTTAGAGGGGCCATGGCTTCTTAGAACTGGGGGGCTGGGGATCCTTACCCTGGGAACTCTTTTGGGGCCCTTTAGAGAACTTCTTTTGGTTTCCCTTGTCCTCCCACTCTTCTGCTGGGGACCCTTCCCACCTTTGGCTGGGCTTCCCACAACCACCTTGTGGACCCTGGTACTCGTCCAGCGGACCGCCTCCTGAGCAAGCTGCCTGGGATCAGTCAGCTTACTATCTGTCAGATGCTGGTGCAGCTCTGGAACACACAGGCTACTCAAGTGCTCCCAACCAATCAGATTGCACAACCACTGGTAATCAGTTACCTTGTTGCCCTTGGTCCAACCATCCAGTGCTCTGCAATACATGGTCACACACTCAATCCAAGTATAAGATTCAAATTTCTTGAAGGTCCTAAACTTTTCCCTGTACTGTTCAGGTGTGAGCCCATACCTGAGAAATAAAGCCTCCTTCATATTGGGGTAGGTCAGGGCACCCACCTCCCCCAGAGGTGTCAGGGTGTCCCTCTCAGTGGCCTCAAAGGGCTTCCACAGGCCCGCCCCCCAATGCTTCTCAGGGACCTCAATCATACGCAATGCAGCTTCATAAGATGCAAACCATGCATAAACATCCTCCCCTTCTGGAAATTCTGTACTACATCCTTGGCATCCCCCTTCAGGAAATTCTGTACTACATCCTTGGCGTCGAGCGGTGCTGCGTCGGTTTCTTTAGCCGCGATCCCTCGATGCGTCGATTCTTGCAGCAGCGATAGGCCCTGCGTCGGTTTCAGCAGCGGCGCGGCGATGCGGGGAGATTCTTCTCGCACAACGGCATTGCGTCGGAAAAACTGTCGCAAGAAGAGCGATGCGTCCATTTTCTTGTTGTTGCGTTGCTTTCCAGCTCCCAGCTGCAGAAACAACCTCCAGAGGCCCCACACAGTCACAGGCACTCCTGGCAGGTCAGACCTCCCAGCAAGGAAGTTCAGGGGAGCTGGGTTTGAAGTCTTTGTGATCCTGAGAATTCAAAACAGGAGGCAAGCTCTACTAAAGCCCTTGGATACTTTCCTCAAGCAGGGGACACATCACACAGCAAAGTCCTTCGCCTTTCCTTGGCAGAAACAGCAACTGCAGGCCAACCCCAGACACACAGCAAGGCCAGTACTTCTCCTCAGTTTCTCCAGCTCTTCTCCTTGGCAAAGGTTCCTCTTGATTCCAGAAGTAGTCTATAGTTCAGGGGTTTTAGGTCTAATACTTATACCCCAAAATGTCTTTGTTCTCTTTGTGCAGAGAAGCCCTGTGCCCAGTCAAAACCAGTTCTGTCCTCTCTGGTGCAGCTTCTTGGCAGGAGGTGGAGACAGCATTGTGAAAAGCAGACCAGGCCCATTCAGGTGAAAGGAAATCTCCTCCCCCCTACTCTAAATGCAGCCCAGGTTTATTCAGCCAGCCCTGACTCATCATGCTCTCTGGAGCCACTGCTCCTCCCCAGTCCCTGACACTCCAAACCCAGACAGTCAATCCACATCCTAGCAGAGGCACACTGGATGGCTAAACCAAAAAATACCTACTTTCTGAAAGTGGTATTTTCAAACACAGAATGTAAAAATCACCCTCACTAAAAGATGCATTTTAACATTCTGAGTTCAGGCATACTAAACTTTATTTTCCTACCTTGTTCCCAGGAGCAGTTATGTTTATAAGATGTTATAAACAAACTCCCCATTCTGTCCTATGGGAACAGGTAGCCTTGCAAAAGTGAAAAACGAAATTGGCAGTAATTCACTATCAGGACATGCCACACACATCAGGGCATGTCCTACCTTTCACATACACTGCACTCTGCCCACAGGGGTACCTTGGGCCTACATTAGGGGTGACTGACATGTAAGAAAAGGGAAGGTTAGGGCCTGGCAAGTGGGTGCACTTGCCAAGCTGACGTCGCAGTTAACAACTGCGCACAGACACTGGAGTTTCCGTTTCAGAATTACTCATGTGGGTGGCACAATCAGTGCTGCAGGCCCTCTAGTAGCATTTGATTTACCAGCCCCGGCACACTCAGGGCACTTTACTAGGGACTGACCAGTAAATCAAACATGCCAATCAGAGAGAACCAATCATAATAACAATTTACACAGGGAGCACTTGTACTTTGACACTGGTCAGCAGTTGCAAAGTGCCTAAAGCATCTAAGCCAGCAAAAACGAAATCCAGCACAGCATCAAAAATACAGGAGATAAAGGCAGAAAGTCAGGGGAGACCACGCCAAAGATGCCAAGTCTAACATGTGCCTTGAGTGAACGCCCACTGAACATTTGAATTCCCTGATAATTATAAAACCAAATACACGATGTGCAAATACGAGCGAAGACAAACGTCAACCACGACTTAATGTATTGTAACACACTACGAAGGTTTGCTCATTATTTCTAAACTGAGAGTTTTGCTTTCCCGTTTAAAAAATATATATTAATATATTTATGTATTATTCAGTGTTTTCTTCCTGTGGTTATGTTATTATTGTGGTGAAATCAACCATGCTATTTTGTATGTTTTACTATTGTTTCTCCTTATTCTGAACTGACATCTTGGTACGCCTACATGGCAGCTTTGGCAGTCATGTGTCCTTCTCCTAATTCTTAATGGAAGATGTAAGAAGAAATAGTGACAGAAGGGTGCCCAGACCGAGAGGAGAAATATAATTCTTTTGAACAGAATTGTGGGTGCGGGTATTTTTTCAGAAAGGGAACGAGGCTTGCACTTGGAAAGTTATGAGGGAGGTTGCAAACGTTAGTTTCCATCAACATACTTTAAAACGTCACAAGGTGCCTTTAATCAGAGGTGGAGGTATGTTTCAGTATCCAATGATTAGGTGCCTGGTGAGGGTGGTTGTTATCTGTTCTATGCCTGTGCGGTTACCTGATTTGTGACAGGCTGAGGCTGCACAATACAACGGAAAGAGAGTCTTAAGTAGGGCGGAGTGGAACTCCATGGAATTTCTCTGAGTTTTTATGCAACTCCACAGAATTCTGTGTAGTGCAACTCCGTGAACTCCACCCACCCCTACTCATAGCACCAGATATCAGATTGTATAAGTATTAGTTGTGATCTGGGAGCAGAGGGATCATACAGAAATATCTGTCTCCTGAGACACCAGATTCAAGGCTTCAGGAACAGCAAGCTTCTTGTACCTTTCAGTCATGTCACAAAAACACTCTCCCAGCTCCAAAAGTATATTAATGTTCAAGAAAAAATGCAGTTGCATGCAGAATCAGCTTCTCAGAGTGGTGACAAAATAGAAATACTGAATAAAGCATCACTCACTAGATGACAAGCTCAACGTGATGGCTCAAATCAACAAAGTGTGCACCTCTTGCTTCCACATCCTACGCATGCTGCAAAAGATCTTCAAATGGTTGCCTCAGAACATCAGACGTACCATTACATAAGCACTCATCTCCAGCAGGCTGGACTACGGCAACAGTCTCAACGTCGGAATCACCAAACAACTTCTACATAGACTCCAGGCCATCCAGAACGCAGACATAAGAGTCATACTCAACCTCCCACGCCACACCCACAACACACCACACCTGAGTAAGCTTCACTAGCTCCACACTCAGAAGCGCAGCCAATTCAAACTTCTCATGTACACATACAAAGCCCTACACAACACAGGACCAGAATACCTGAACAGCCGCATACATTTTCACCAACCCACAAGACACCTACGCTCTGACTCACTCTCACTCTCACTCGCACACACAACCCACATCCGCAAAAGCAAAACTGGATGTTGCTTTGTCGCACCAAAGACATGGAACTTCCTCTTTCAGCACATCAGAGCCTCCTCCTCACTTATTGCGTTCCGCACGAAGCTGAAGACTAAGCAGCTTGGGGACCACCCACCTACACACCTTGCCTAAGCACCTGGATACCCTCTTGGGTGATAAGTGTGCTAATCAAATCAACATATAACAAAAATACAAACACATGCATATATGTGTTTGTGTGTTTACATAAGTATATTTTTATGTACAGTATTAAATATTAGTGGAATATATTTATTTTCCATTATGCTAAATTTCTATACTAAAATATTTAAATGTACTACCTTAACCTTACATATACTACTTTAACCTCTATTTATCTTAAAAAATCTATATTTTTGTACATTTTTGGATGATATTAGTGTCAACTATATTTTTTTTCTTGCAATATATTTGTACTTACCATTATAAGTATAGGAGCATGATATGTGGTAAATTATATTTTTGCCACAATATTTTTGACAACGATATTGTTTACCACGATATTGTGCCAGTGATCTGAATCTATGATTCTGGTGGTAGACCTGCAGCAAATTCCAGCTATTCAAAGTTTTATCCCCTGAATGGGAAATAGCTACACATGGAGACACCTGGCCACTCAGAATGATATATGGCAAAAATCTACCCAGAATTACCGCTCTGGGTGGAGTACTGCCACTCATAATAAGGGTCTTACTACTCATTTCGTATGATAAGAAAGCCAAGGATTTGTGAGCTTAGCTTATTTGATTTTTACTTTAACCCCTTCGCTGCTAGGCCTTTCCCCCCCCCCTGTGCTAAGCCTTTTTTTGGCTATTTGGGGAAGTGCGCGCTAAGGCCCCTGTCACTTTTTGACCACATAAGGTATCCACGCCAAATTTGCGTCCTTTTCTTCCAACATCATGGGGATTCTAAAGGTACCCAGGGTTTGTGGATTCCCCTGGAGGGGTCCCAGAAATTAGCCAAAATACAGCTAAATTTTGTTTTTTTTGGACAAATGGGAAAAAAGCGCGGCAAATGAAAGCGTCTGAGTTTTCCCCTGCAAATGGTATCAAAAAAGGGTTTGTGGGGCTGAAATCACCATTTTCCCAGCTTTTAGGGAATGACAGACTTTTGTCAGAAAACCAACATTTTTTATACAGTTTTGGCATTTTTCTGGGACATAGCCTATTTTTGCTATTTTTTGTGCTTTCAACCTCCTTCCAGTTAATGGTAGAAATGGGTAAGAAAGCAATACTGGTTCCTGGACAGCTATACATTTTAGAAAAGTAGACACAATTCTGAATTCAGCAAGGGGTCATTTGTGTAGATCCATCAAGGTTTCTTTATAGAAACTAACAGTTAAATATAGGAAAAATTGAAAATTAGTTGAAAAAAACAGCCTTTTGTGTCAACGTTTTCACCTGTAACTTCTTCTAATTATGACAGCTCTTTGAAAGCAATATACCGTTACATCCGCTGGACCTTACTGGTTGTGGGGATATATAGGACTTGTAGGTTCACCAAGAACCCGACGAACCCAGAGTCAAAAAGTGAGCAGCAATTTGCAATGGCTTTTTATTATGTACCGGGTATATAGCAATTATTGTGGGAAAATGTATACATGGAAAAATCGGTATGAAAGACACCGGGTGGACGGTGGCAGTGTCCCCCCGATCCGTTCTGCGGTACGGCCGAATTAGGCAATTTTTTCTGGTCTCTCTTTTGCCCCGAGTTGGTTTTATATTTTTATTGTGCTTTTAATTTGGGGAATTGCAAGGGGGGCTGCTGCACTTACTGGGTGAGTGGAGGCCTGGGCTCAGTGTTTTCTCCTGCCCGCCCTGGTCCGACGCGGTAGCCAGTACCGTTGTGCGGAGGGCGGGGCAGGGAGAGCCAGGCACTTCCGTATCGGAGCGGTTAGCGCTCTAGTTGGAGGCAGAGCGCGACTATTTAGGTCGACTGTTCCTGCGGCCGCGCTGCGGTTGGGAGGACGGTGGCAGTGTCCCCCCGATCCGTTCTGCGGTACAGCCGAATTAGGCAATTTTTTCTGGTCTCTCTTTTGCCCCGAGTTGGTTTTATATTTTTATTGTGCTTTTAATTTGGGGAATTGCAAGGGGGGCTGCTGCACTTACTGGGTGAGTGGAGGCCTGGGCTCAGTGTTTTCTCCTGCCCGCCCCGGTCCGATGCGGTAGCCAGTACCGTTGCGCGGAGGGCGGGGCAGGGAGAGCCAGGCACTTCCGTATCGGAGCGGTTAGCGCTCTAGTTGGAGGCAGAGCGCGACTATTTAGGTCCTATGCCCCAGCGTCCGCGCAGCAAATGCGCGCAGCGGGCGCGCCGCCTGCGCGCCGAAGGCACGCTAAAGGCAAGCTTGTCTGCGCCCGTCCGCGGCCGGCAGGGGCCTGGGGCCAGAACCCCTGCCAGTTCGGCCCTAGGTGTGCAGTATAGTCTTCAAGAGCTCTATGCCATGTGCCCCATGTTGGGAGAGGAGTGCAAGCATAGCTTAAACGTAGATGGTAGTAGGAGGAAATGCAATCACTGCTCTTACACGGTTAGCCCGCAGTTGAAGCCTAGAGAGTTTGGCCAGAGACTGAGCCTCTCCTTGATTAACTGCCGTTCCATGAGGAAGCACAGACTGAACATTCATGACCATCTTTTAGAAGGTCAGATAGATGTCCTGTTCCTCACGGAAACGTGTCTTAGTGAGGATGCAGCCCCTGATATCTTGGAGGCCCTTCCTAATGGTTACGGCATCACTAGGGTGGACAGACCCACGGGGAAAGGTGGGGGGATTGCAATAATTTTTAAACACTCTATACAGTGCACTATCGAGCCCACTAACATTGTGGACAGTGAAGCGGGATTTTTTTCCATAACTGTATCTAATAATTATAATATAAAGGGAATTCTGGTATATAGACCTCCAGGTCCCTCCACACGGTTCGCGGCTAGGCTGATTTAGTGCCTAGTCCAGCCAGCATTACGGTATGAGAAACTACTATTATTAGGAGATCTGAATCTGCACTTTGATGATGCCTCCGATTCTGGGGCGCAAGGGATCTGCCAGGAATTGGCAGCATTACAGATGACACTTAAATCGGAGTGCCCTACGCATCTACGAGGTCATCTACTTGACCCAATTTTTGCTAATTGGGATGCTCTAGAAATGGAGCAGCCGCTTCCAGTTCCCTGGTCGGATCATTTTGTGATCCCTTTTAAGGTGCGGATGTCGGTTCAAAAGACTCCAGCTAAAGTTGAACTTAAGCTGAAATACAGGAGGTGGGTGAGTTTCTCGCAAGACAATTTTAGCAAGGTCCTCTCACAGGGGGGGCCCCCGGGTGGTCGGGAGATTGACTCGGCATGTGAGGCCTTAGATAGGCGCATTTTGGAAGCACTTGACAGCTGTGCACCCTGGGCCACAAAGGCACCCATAAGGCAAGCAAAATCTGCCCCCTGGTTCAGAGACGAATTGAGACTGGCAAGAGCGGCCTGTAAACGTCTTGAAAGACGATGGAGAAGGGATTTCTCGGCCCAGTTGAAGACGGAATATAAAGTTAGTCTTAAGCTCTATCATACCCTTATCAGAAAAACGCGGGCGTCCTATTATAAGGAAAGAATTGTGGGAGTGGAAAATTCAGTCAAAGAGCTGCTCACCGTCTACAAAGAGATCTCATCCCTGGACAAGGTCGCAGCACCGAGTATGAGTTCAGTGGAATCCTGTAATCGGATAGTAGAGTTTTTTGTAGAGAAGGTAGAGAAAATCTATTCCACCTTCCCGGTCTCTGCAAGGGAGGGGCGCACTGAGGCTGCTGCTCCTACTAACATAAAGGGAGAGGACTATCTGGATACCTTTAGTACCCCTAATCATGAGACCCTAATGAAGATAGCTAGTAGCATCAAGTCCGGCTCTCCCAGTGACCTTGCAAGGCCAAGGGTGCTGAGAGGGAGTATGGAATGCCTTGAACCGTACATTAGACATCTGTTAGCTCAGGCATTGTGCCAAAAAAATGGAAAGAGTCTGTGGTCTTACCGCTGAGGAAGAAGCCGAATGTCAGCATGGACCAGCTAGACAATCTGCGTCCCATCTCGCTACTCCCTTACTTTGCGAAAATTGCAGAGAAGGTTGTGAATATCCAGCTGATGGCCCATGTCAACACACATAGTCTGCTCCATCCTACTCAATCCGGTTTCCGAGCGTTGTACTCGACTGAATCGGCTCTGCTCCTCTCCACTGAGACCATCCGGAAGTACGCTGATGAGGGTCAGACGGCGGCCTTAATTTTATTAGATCTGAGTGCCGCCTTTGACACTGTTTCTCATCATACGCTGCTTCAGTGTCTCAGAAGGGGTGGGGTGGGGGGGAAGGCATTGGAATGAATGGAATCCTTTCTGCAGGACCGCAGTTTTCAGGTAGCGCAGGGACCTTATTTATCCAAGAGCATTAGGCTTAAACAGGGGGTGCCGCAGGGGTCCACCCTTAGCCCGACCCTGTTTAACCTATATGTTGCCCCGGTGGCAGATATCACTGGAAAGTTTGGGGTCAAAGTTGTGTCCTACGCCGACGACACGCAACTGGTGGTGTCCCTAACACAGTCGGACGAGAAGGCAGCCACTAATTTTAACTCCTGCCTGCAAGAACTAGCGGTATGGATGGCTAGCAACTGCCTTAAACTGAACGGGAGCAAGACAGAGGTGCTGGTTATTGGCAAGGCACCTTCTGTGTGGACGTCGGCGTGGTGGCCACAGACCCTGGGTCCTATCCCTGGCCCTAGTGAACAGGTTAAGAACCTAGGGGTGTGGCTTGACCCTAAGCTCTCGTTTGAGCATCATACAAGGCGGGTGGCAGGAACATGTTTTGGAATCTTGCGTGGACTCCGCAAGACCCTGGACCTCCTGCCTACCATAGCTAGGAAGACCATGGTCCATGCTTTGGTAACATCGAGGCTGGACTATGGAAATGTGCTGTACCTGGGGGCTAATGCCAACTGTGTACAGAGGCTTCAATGTATCCAGAACGCAGCAGCTCGCCTGGTTCTGATGCTACCTAGGCGAGCCTCTTCCAGAAAGGCTCTGGTTGCCCTTCATTGGCTTCCGATCAAGGAGCGAATCCTGTTTAAAGCTCTTTGTGTGAGCCATCGGATTCTACAAAGGAAGGGGCCCACATACCTTCATCACCTTCTGACCCCGTATGTCCCCTCCCGCCAATTAAGGTCTAGCGGGACGGGACAGGTTATTATTCCCAGAGTCAGGAGGGCAAGGATGGGTGGGCGCTCCTTTAGTTTCATGGCAGCTCAGCAATGGAACAAACTCCCGTGGGGGCTTCGGATGGAGGCCTCGGAGTTGACTTTTTGCAAAAGCTGAAAACTTTTCTTTTTCCCACTGAGTAGCTTCCTGGTTGCTAGACCGTATATGGGGGGGCCTGGAAGCAATGTCTTTTTAGTCTGTACCGTAGCGCGGGACACACTAGCCTAGTGTAACCAAGCGCTCTATAAATGTCATTATTATTATGTATTTCTGAAATGGGAACAAAATATAGAGTTTAGAAACAGTAGATATTTGCACATTTCCGAAATTGGGAATACTCATACTAGCATGAGAATTATCGGTCATTTTTTAAAATGACTTCTTTTTTACACAATGTCTTTCATTTGGAAGGCAGAAATGCATCGAAAGTCAATAGGTAATAACAGTTCCTTTACAAATCTGATATACCCTACGTCTCCCGTTAAAAATGGTACCTCACTTGTGTGGGTAGGCATAGTGTCCACAACAGGAAATGGCTCAAAACCCAACGTGAACACACCACATTTTCACAATGAAAAATTACCCTTTTTTTGCAAAGTGCCTAGCTGTAGTTTTTGAACCCTAGCTCTGCCAGCACCTAGGGAAACCTAGCAAACCTAAACATTTTTGAAAACTAGACACCCAGGGGAATCCAGGATGGGGTGACTTGACTGCCTCTCACCAGGTTATGTTACCCAGAATCTCTTGCAAACCTAAAATTTTGTCCAAAGAAACACATTTTCCTCACATTTCTGTGGTGTAAAGTTCTGGAATTTGCGTGGATCCACAAATTTCTACCCAAACTGCGTTCCCCAAAGTCTTCTGAGAAAAATGGTACCTCACTTGCGTGGGTAGGCCTAGTGCCCGCGACAGGAAACGGTGCAAAACGCAACGTGGACACACCTCAATTTCGCAGTGAAAAATGACCCTTTTTTGGCAAAGTGCCTAGCTGTAGTTTTTTAACCATAGGTCTGCCGGCACCTAGGGAAACCTAGCACACCTATACATTTTTGAAAACTAAACACCCAGGGGAATCCAGGATGGGGTGACTTGACTGCCTCCCACCAGGTTCTGTTACCCAGAATCCCTTGCAAACCTAAAGAATTGGCAAAAAACCCACATTTTCCCCACATTTCTGTGGTGGAAAGTTCTGGAATCTGCGTGGATCCACAAATTTCCACCCACCCCGCGTTCCCCAAAGTCTTCCAAGAAAAATGGTACCTCACTTGTGTGGGTAGGCCTAGTGCCCGCGACAGGAAACGGCGCAAAAAGCAACGTGGACACACCTCAATTTCGCAGTGAAAAATGACCCTTTTTTGGAAAAGTGCCTAGCTGTAGTTTTTGAACCATAGCACTGCCGGCACCTAGGGAAACCTAGCAAACCTATACATTTTTGAAAACTAGACACCAAGGGGAATCCAGGATGGGGTGATTTGACTGCCTCCCACCAGGTTCTGTTACCCAGAATCCCCTGCAAACCTAAAAAACTGGCAAAAAAACACATTTTCCCTACATTTCTGTGGTGGAAAGTTATGGAATCTGCGTGGATCCGCAAATTTCCACCCACCCCGCGTTCCCCAAAGTCTTCCAAGAAAAATGGTACCTCACTTGTGTGGGTCGGCCTAGTGCCCGCGACAGGAAACGGCACAAAACGCAACATGGACACACCTCAATTTCGCAGTGAAAAATTACCCTTTTTTGGTAAAGTGTCTAGCTGTAGTTTTTGAACCCTAGCTCTGCCAGCACCTAGGAAAACCTACCAAACCCACATATTTCTGAAAACTAGACACCCAGGGGATTCCAGGGAGGTATGACTTGCGTGGATCCCCCAACGTTTCCTTACCCAGAATCCCCTGCAAACCTCAAATTTAGCTGAAAAAATCACTTTTTTTACACATTTTTGTGTGGGAAAGTTGTGGCATCACCAGGCTGACCCAAATTTCCTACCACCCAGCGTTCCCCCGGGTCTCCCGATGAAAACAGTGCCTCACTCGTGTGGGAGGCCCAAGTACCCGCGACAGGCAAGGGCCCAAAACGTAGTGAGGCGACATCAAAATTGCCCATCACAAAACAACCTGGTTTTGCAAGGGGGGGTCACTTGGGTTTTTGGCCCGGTGCTCGGTGGCCACCTAGGGAAACCTACCAAACCTACACATTTCTGAAAACTAGACACCCAGGGGATTCCAGGGAGGTATGGCTTGCGTGGATCCCCCAACGTTTCCTTACTCAGAATCCCCTGCAAACCTCAAATTTAGCTGAAAAAATCACTTTTTCACACATTTTTGTGAGGGAAAGTTGTGGCATCACCAGGCTGACACAAATTTCCTACCACCCAGCGTTTCCCTGGGTCTCCCGATGAAAATGGTGCCTCACTCGTGTGGGAGGCCCAAGTACCCGCGACAGGCAAGGGCCCAAAACGTAGTGAGGCGACATCAAAATTGCCTATCTCAAAATGACCTGGTTTTGCAAGGGGGGTACCCTGGGTTTTTGGCCCGGTGCTCGGCGGCCACCTAGGGAAACCTACCAAACTCACACATTTCTGAAAACTAGACACCCGGGGGATTCTAGGGGGTTATGGCTTGCATGGATCCCCCAACGTTTCCTTACCCAAAATCCCCTGCAAACCTCAATTTTAGCTGAAAAATTCACTTTTTTCACACATTTTTGCGTGGGAAAGTTGTGGCATCACCGGGCTGACACAAATTTCCTACCACCCAGCATTCCCCTGGGTCTCCCGATAAAAACGGGGCCTCACTCGTGTGGGAGGCCCAACTACCCGCGACAGGCAAGGGCACAAAACGTAGTGAGGCGACATCAAAATTGCCCATCACAAAACAACCTAGTTTTGCAAGGGGGGTCACCTGGGTTTTTGGCCCGGTGCTCGGCGGCCACCTAGGGAAACCTACCAAACCCACACATTTCTGAAAACTAGACACCCAGGGGATTCCAGGGAGGTATGGCTTGTGTGGATCCCCCAACGTTTCCTTACCCAGAATCCCCTGCAAACCTCAAATTTAGCCGAAAAAATCACTTTTTTCACACAATTGTGTGTGGGAAAGTTGTGGCATCACCAGGCTGACACAAATTTCCTACCACCCAGCATTCCCCCGGGTCTCCCGATGAAAATGGTGCCTCACTCGTGTGGGAAGCCCAAGTACCCGCGACAGGCAAGGGCCCAAAACGTAGTGAGGCAACATCAAAATTGCCCATCACAAAACGACCTGGTTTTGCAAGGGGGTCACCTGGGTTTTTGGCCCGGTGCTCGGCGGCCACCTAGGGAAACCTACCAAACCCACACATTTCTGAAAACTAGACACCCGGGGGATTCCAGGGATGTATGGCTTGCGTGTATCCCCCAACGTTTCCTTACCCAGAATCCCCTGCAAACCTCAATTTTAGCTGAAAAATTCACTATTTTCACACTTTTTTGTGTGGGAAAGTTGTTGCATCACCGGGCTGACACAAATTTCCTACCACCCAGCGTTCCTCTGGGTCTCCCGATAAAAACGGTGCCTCACTCGTGTGGGAGGCCCAACTACCCGCGACAGGCAAGGGCCCAAAACGTAGTGAGACGACATCAAAATTGCCTATCTCAAAACCACCTGGTTTTCCAAGGGGTGTCACCTGGGTTTTTGGCCCCGTGCTCGGTGGCCATCTAGGGAAACCTACCAAACCCACACATTTCTGAAAATTAGACACCCGGGGGCCTCCAGGGAGGTATGGCTTGCGTGGATCCCTCAACGTTTCCTTACGCAGAATCCCCTGCAAACCTCAATTTTAGCTGAAAAATCACTTTTTTCACACATTTTTGTGTGGGAAAGTTGTGGCATCACCGGGCTCACACAAATTTCCTACCACCCAGCGTTCCCCCAGCTCTCCCAATAAAAATGGTGCCTCACTCGTGTGGGAGGCCCAAGTACCAGCGACAGGAAGGGCCCAAAACATTTTGATAGGCAATTTTGATGTTGCCTCAAAGCGTTTTGGGCCCTTGCCTGTCGCGTGCCTGGGCCTCCACACGAGTGATGCACCATTTTATCGGGAGAGCTGGAGAATGCTGGGTGGTAGGAGATTTGTGTGAGCCCGGTGATGCCACAACTTTCCCACGCAAAATGTGTGAAAAAGTGATTTGTTTCAGCTAAAATTGAGGTTTGCAGAGATTCTGGGTAGAAGCGTTGGGGATCCACGCAAGCCTACCTCCTGAAGCCCGGGTGTCTAGTTTTCAGAAATGTGTGGGTTTGTAGGTTTCCCTAGATGACCGCCGAGCTGGGCAAAGCCCAGGTGACCCCTGCAAACCAGGTGGTTTTGAGATAGAGCAATTTTGATGTCGCTCACTACGTTTTGGGCCCTGCTGTCGTGAGCTACTGGGCCTCCCGCCGAGTGAGGCACCATTTTTATCGGGAGACCTGAGGAGCAGCTGGGTGTGGAAATTGTGTCAGCCAGTGATGCTACAACTTTCACACAAAAATGTGTGAAAAAGTGATTGTTTCAGAAAAATGTCAGGTTTGCAGGGATTCTGGGTGAAACGTTGGGGATCACGCAAGCCATACCTCCCTGGAATCCCCGATGTCTAGTTTTCCAGAAATGTGGGTTTGGTAGGTTTCCATAGGTGACCACCGAGCCCGGACCAAAAGTCATGGACCCCCTTGCAAAACCAGGTCATTTTGTGATAGGCAATTTTGATGTCCCCTCAATACGTTTTGGGCCCTTGCCTGTCTCGGGTACTTGGGCCTCCTACCTGAGTGAGGCACCATTTTTATCGGGAGACCGGAGAGCAGCTGGGTGGTAGGAAATTTGTGTCTGCCCGGTGATGCCACAACTTCCCACACAAAATGTGTGAAAAGATTGATTTTTTCAGCAAAATTTCAGGTTTGCAGGGGATTCTGGGTAAAACTTTGGGGGATCCACGCAAGCCATACCTCCCTGGAATCCCGAGTGTCTAGTTTTCAGAAATGTGTGGGTCTGTGGGATTTCCTAGGTGGCCGCGAGCCCGGACCAAAAGTCATGGGACCCCCCTTGCAAAACCAGGTCATTTTGTGATAGGCAATTTTGATGTCGCCTCAATACGTTTTGGGCCCTTGCCTGTCGCGAGTCCGTGACCCACCCACGCGAGTGAGATACCATTTCTATTGGGATACTTGGAAAAGGGCGGAGGGGTAGGAAATTTGTTGTTTCTGTCTGCAGCGTGAAAATGTTGGCACAATAATGCAAGAAAAATGTGACAGACACAATTTGAGGTTTGCAGGACATTCTGGGTAAGATAACTTGTTGGGATCCACAAGAGAGACAGCAGCATGTACTCCCATGGGTGTTTAGTTTACGACAATATCTACAGATGGTAGGTTATTCTTAGATAGAATGTACACCTTGGCAAAGAGACAAAAAAGACAAAGAATACTGCACAGCCATCTATTTCTCAAGCACACACACATACTGGTTGGATTTGGCACGAGGGCGAGTGATGGTTCAGTATATAAAATTTTATTAACAAGAGATTTCACAAAAATGAAATGCACTGTCAATAATTCAAAGAACAAAAAACTGAACCAGTGACTCGCAGCTCGTGAGCTGTAAAGCCACGTCAAGGCCCCAACCGCTTTACAGGCCATTCACACACCTTTCATACGTGATACAAGACCATTCACACCACCAGGCACAAAACCAACACATTACAACAGTCATAAAAAGGGACAAGGTACACCCGGCTTGAAAAAGACAGAAAAGACAAATATTTCTGCACAACCACCTATTCCTCAAGCACACAGACATACTGGTTGGATTTGGCATGAGGGTGAATGATGATTCAGTATATACAGTTGTATTAACCAGAGATTTCACAAAAATGAAATGCACTGTTAATAATTGAAAGAACGAGAAACTGAACCATTGACTCACAGCTCGTGAGCTGTAAAGCCACGACAAGGCACCAACCTTTTTACAGGCCATTCATACACCTTTCATACGTG
This sequence comes from Calotriton arnoldi, assembly GCA_963921515.1. NCBI lineage: Eukaryota > Metazoa > Chordata > Amphibia > Caudata > Salamandridae > Calotriton > Calotriton arnoldi. The sequence continues at coordinate 1,245,923 of CAWUFW010004628.1, read as the reverse complement.
TGACACATACAAAACCATTCACACCGCCAGCCGCGGGCCCAGCACATTATAACACTCACACCACCAGACAACGCCATTCAAGGGCCCATCACTTTCACACGCCCACATTCCTGATACAGCAACCACACCAGCTCACGGATTGCATGGAGTGGCGTTTGGCTAGCAGTGTGTGTAGTGACCAGCAGCAAGTCACTACTCACACACCGTCAGCCAAGCGCCACTCCACCCACACCACCAGCCAAGCGCAAGTCCACCCACACCGCCAGCCAAGCGCCAGTCCACGCACACCGCCAGCCAAGCACCAGTCCACGCACACCACCAGCCAAGCACCAGTCCACGCACACCACCAGCCAAGCGCCAGTCCACGCACACCGCCTGCCAAGCGCCAGTCCACGCACACCACCAGCCAAGCACCAGTCCACGCACACCGCCAGCCAAGCACCAGTCCACGCACACCGCCAGCCAAGCGTCAGTCCATGCACACCGCCAGCCAAGCGCCAGTCCATGCACACCGCCAGCCAAGCGCCAGTCCACGCACACCGCCAGTCCACGCACACCTCCAGCCAAGCACCAGCCTACACACACCGCCATCACATTTAGGATTTTTTTATACAAAAAAGAAAACACAAACAAATTGCAAATAGATACAAATCTACTAACACAAAATCTGAAACTAAATACATTGCACTAATGCCAACCTTGAAACAGAACAATTTTTTTTAAACAATACAGACCAGGCAGTTCACTTTACCACTCATGGATGCTCCCAAAAATTATTTTGCGTGTGGTACGTTCTAAAACAAGCAGGCACACACAGCCCAGGGTTAGAAGGACACTCGGGGCAGTACATACGAGTCTCCTTCCGCATACCTCTTCGCCAACAGACTCTACATCTCCTAGTGGGAAAGTCTTTTGAGGGTGTGGGAGGAATGTGATCAGGAAAGTGGCAATCTTTCAATCTAGCCACATCCTCCACCACTCCAACTCTAGGAACACTTGCCTGTTCCACTACAACAAGGCTGCCTATTACAGACTCCTGAAACTTAGCAAAAGTCATCTTTGACTCAGGACAAGAATCCTTGAACACAACAAAAGCATTAAAGGTTGCCAAGTGGAAAAGATGGATAGCCTACTTCTTATACCAAATGTAAGCCTTACGAAGAGCAGTGTAAGGTTCCAACCTCTGATCTACTCTATCAACACCACCCATGTGCCTATTATAGTCTAAAATGCACACAGGTTTGCGCGCTTCAGCAACCTGACCCCAAACAGTCACAGGTGAAGTGCTTTCATCATGGATGGTAGTCATGATGAAAACTTCACAGCTAGAAGTTCCTTGCAACGCAACGCACTGCACTATCCCCGCACAAGCTTTTGACAAACAAGTTATTTTGGGAAACCTTTACGGTTAGAGCGGATTGTGCCACAAGCAACGGTGTCCACTTTGGCCAATTCCCTGAACAACCGCACACCAGTGTAGAAGTTATCTACATATAAATGGTGGCCTTTGTTAAAAAGTCCTCTACCAAGTTCCCACACAATTTTCACAGTCACTCCAAAAGTGGACGGACAACCAGAGGGTTAATCCTGGATTCCTTACCGGTGTACACCCTGAAATTAGAGACATATCCAGTCCTACTGTCACACAGCATATACAGCTTAATTCCATAGCGTGCCCTCTTACTAGGAATGTATTGCCTAAAAACCAAGCGGCCCTTGAACAACACCAAAGACTCATCCACTGCTATTTCTTTCCCTGGAGCATAGATCTCAGAAAAACGATCAACAAAGTGATCAAGGACAGGCCGAATCTTAAAAAGACGGTCACAATCAAGGTGATCTTGTGGCAACGCTAAACCATTATCGACAAAATGCAGCATCCGAAGCAGAAGCAAATACCTATCATGACTCATGACTGCCGGAAATATAGCCGTTGCCATCAAGGGAGAAGTAGACCAATATGAAGACATTGATGGCTTCCTTAGCAAGCCCATCAAAAGAGTTAAACCCAATAACTTCTTCATCTCTTCCAGATTTGTGGGAGTCCACCGGGTAGCTCTAGAGTGGGGCCTAAGGCTGGCACTGTTGTCCCTCAAAAACTGTTCGGCATACAAATTAGTCTGCTCAACAATCTCTGCCAAAAACACATCGTCCATAAACAACTGAAAAAATGCATTGGCAAAATATTTTCTGTATTCACTCTACACCCTGGAACACCAGTAAAGTCTGGCAATGCCGGCTGCACCATGCATGGGGCAACCCAGAGGTCATCACTTCCAACGGGAAGCCTTGCAGCCCCAGGCTGCAGCCCAGATGCCTCTTGCCGCACTATCGGCACATCAATGTCCTCCTCTAACACAGGCCCTTCATCCGCACTGAGAGTAGCTTCATCATCCGATGATTCCATGTGGAGAGAAAACTCACTGCCTGAATCTTCCCCTCCCTCCTCTGCCTCAGATGCAGAGTCAGTCTCTGAACGATGGTCAGAGGAAGACTCAAAAAGCATACCAACAACCTGCTGAGCAGTAATCCTGCAGCTAGCCATTATCCTTACTCAGAAAGGAGACTGCACAAACAAGTCAACAACAACCAACACTGTGCAAAATAAGTAAGTAAAAAAAATGTGTGCCTTTATCACAAAGTTCTATATAGTCAAAAACTATACGATTCACTCGCAAGAGACAGCTACACTCACCAGCACCTACTCTGCAGAGACACAGCAAAAACCAATGATATCCCACTAGAAAGAAAAAAACAAAACCAATTACTCACAAGACAACAAAATAAACATCGAGCACAAATGCAAAAAGTTTTTGACAATCAAAAAACAGAAGCCAAACATACTGCTATTATTACACCATTTGCAAAAACACATTCATGCAGGGAAATGAAACACATTTACATTGCACAAAAAAAAGTCTCTTACCAAACACATGCAACTACACAAACAGCAGAACCACCAGTAACGAAACCGCAACCTGGAACAGTCTAAAGAGCAAACGCCTTTCACTAGAACAAAAGGGAGAAATAAAGCATTACAATTGCAATTCACAAGAAATAAAACAATTAACATTATAACACGCTATGTCACTACCCAAATGGTCAATCTGCCAGATGGGCCTTCAAATAGGGCTGAGAAAAATGGGGGGTGATCTTGCCCAAGGGATCGGGTGAGGTTGTCTGCCAGGCCGATCTGTCCCCCAGGTGGGGCAGAAAACAGCAGACAGAAATGTGCCCCCTTGCAAAAGAAATAACTCCCTGGTGCCAAGTAGGGATTTCTGCCTCCCCCCTCCTGCCTAGGGCAGAAAGACCAAAAAAGGGGCAGAAAAAACATTAACCAAATTTTACCACCTTGAACACAAAACAAAATCCCTGTCCCGGGGGCAGAAAGGCCACAAAAACGTGCCGATCCGCCACCAGGGGGGGGGGCAGAAGAAAAGATAACCAATACATCAGTCCCCTGGAAGCGACTCTTGCCCAAGGGGTCACTTCCTTTTAAATTTTAAATGCATTTAAATGCATCCCTGGTGTCTAGTGGGGTTTTCTGCCCCCCCGGGACAGAAAGGCCACAAAAAACGGGCCGATCTGCCCCCAGGGGCGGCAGAATTCCCATTAAAAAAAATTGGCCCCCTGGAAGCGACCCTTGCCCAAGGGGTCGCTTCCATTTAAATTTAAGTGCATTTAAATGCATCCCTGGTGTCTAGTGGGGTTTTCTGCGGGCAGAAAGGCCACAAAAACGGGCCGATCTGCCCCCAGGGGGGCAGAATTCCCATAAAAAACAAATTGGCCCCCTGGAAGCGACCCTCGCCCAAGGGCTCGCTTCCTTTTTAATTTTAATAAAATCCCTGGCTCTAGTGGGCTTTTCTGCCCCCCTGGGGCCAGAAATGCTGCAAAATTCGGGCGATCTGTCCCCAGGGGGGGCAGAAAAGTCTTCAAATAAATTATCCCCCTATGGAAGCGACCCTTGCCCAAGGGGTCGCTTCCTTTCTTGAGAAAAGACATCCCTGGTGTCTAGTGGGGGCATTCCTGCTGCACGATCGCGTCGCTGTGCACGATCCTGCAGCAGGAATGCCCTGCATTGAGACATCAGGGGAGAGGAAAAACTCTTTCCTCTCCCCCGATGCCTCAAGGTATCGCCAAATGCCCACCCCCCCCGCTCCACCGGAGCAGAGAAAACTCACCTTGCTCCTCGGACCCCTTGAAGCATAATGGCTTCCAGGCGTCCCAGCGCTTCCTGATGACGTCGGCGCACGCTGCCATCACAGGATCGCTGAGGGGGGGTCGGGGGTGGCAGCAGAAACTCTTCCGCTGCCATCCCTGCCTGGGGGTGCATATGAGCTGCCCATGGGCGGAGCGCCAGCGCTTCCCCCTTGGGTGGGTGTCATGACGAGCTGGACTCGACATGAGCACACGCCCACCGTGTGCCATGACGAGTCCAGCTCGTCATGGGCACCGAAGGGGTTAACCCCTTCTCTGCAAGGCATTCTCCCCCACCATGCTAAGCCTTTTTTGGGCTATTTGGGGTAGTTTGCGCTTAGGCCGCTGTTAGTTTTTGTCTACATAAGGTATCCACCCCAAATTTCTGTCCTTTTTTTCCAACATCCTGGTGATTCTAAGGGGACCCTGTATTTGTGGATTCACCTAGAGGGGCCTGAGAAATTAGTCAAAATACAGCTACATTTTGAGGTTTGTGGAAAAAATGGAAGAAAGTGCTGCAGAACAAAGCAACTGTTTCTTTTTCCAGAAAATGGCATCAATGAAGGGCTTGCAGTGCTAAAATCACCATCTTCCCAGCTTTCAGGAACAGGCAGGCTTGTATCAAAAAACCAAACTTTTCAACACAATTTTGGAATTTTACTGAGACGTAGCCCATTTTTCCTATTTTTGTGCTTTCAACCTCCTTCCAGTTAGAGGTAGAAATGGGTGTGAAACCAATGGTGGATTTTGGAAAGATATATATTTCTGAAAAGTGTACAAAATTTTTGTAGATCCTTCAAGGTTTTCCTATAGAAAGCAAACAGTTGATATAAACAAATATTATAATTGAGTTAAAAAACAGCCATTTGTGTCTAAGCTTTCATCTGTAGCTTCTAGCTTTGGCAGATTTTCAAAAGCAATATAACATTACATCTGCTGAACCCTTCTGGTTGTGGGGATATATAGGGCTTGTAGGTTCTCCAAGATGCCGAGGTACCCAGGGCCAATAACTGAGCTGCCCCTTGCAACAATTTTTCATTGTGTAACGGGTATCAGCAATTCACTAGGTAAAATATAAAGAGTGAAAAATGGGTATCATGGAAAACTATATATTTCCAAAATGACCACACAATATGGAGTTTAGCAGCAGTGGTTATTTGCACATCTTTGAATGTGTGGGTGCCCACACTAGCATATGAATTGCCGAGCATTTCTCCGAATAACTTCTTTCTTATACACTGTCTTACATTTGGAAGGCACAAATACAGAGAACGACAATTAGTAACAACACTTATTCTACTATTCTGTGTCTCCCAAAAACAATGGTACACCACTTAAGTGGGTAGGTCTAGTGCCTGCTACAGGAAACGTCCCCAAATGCAACGTGGACACATCACACTTTTCCACTGAAACTGACCCTTTTTTTGCAATGTGCCTAGCTGTGGATTTTGGGCTTTAGCTCAACTGGCACCTGGGGAAATCTAGGAAACCTGTACATTTTTTAAAACTAGACACCTACATAAATCCAAGATGGGGTGACTTTCACCAGGTTCTGTTACCCAGAATGCCTTGCAAACCCCAAAATGTGTCTAAAAAAAAATATTTTCCCCACATATATGTGACGGAAAGTTCTAGAATCTGAGGGGAGTCACAAACTTCCATCCACCCAGCATTTCACCAGGTCTCCCGATAAAAATGGTAATTCACTTGTGTGGATGGGTCTAGTGCCCGTGACAGAAAACGGCCCAAAACACAATATGGATGCATCTAATTTATCCACCAAAAACTGAGCCTTTTTTCCAATGTGGGTAGCTCTAGGTTTTGAACCCTAGCTCACTCGGCTCCTATGGAAACCTAGCCAACCTGTACATTTTTTAAAACTAGACACCTAGGGGTATTCAGAATGGGCTGATTTGCGTAGCTCTCACCAGTCTTTTTTTTTACCCAGAACCTCCTGCAAATCTCAATCTTTGACTAAAAAATCAATTTTTCTTGCATTTCTGTGAGGAAAAGTCCTGGAATCTCCAAGCAGCCACTAATTTCCCTCTACCCAGCACACTTCTCCCTCGACAAAATGGCACCTCACTTGGGTGGATCAGCCGAGTTCCTGCGACAAGAAATGGCCCAAAATGCGACATGGACGCATCACATTTTTCCACCGAAAACGGAGCATTTTTTTCTAATGTGGGTAGCTCTAGATTTTGGATTGTAGCTCAGCCGGCACCTATAGAGACCTAGCCAACCTGGACATTTTTGTAAACTAGAACATTAGGGGTTTCCAAGGTGGGCTTACTTGCGTGGCTCTCACCTTTTTTTTACCCAGAATCCCTTGCAAACCCCGAACTTTGACTAAAAAAACACATTAATCTCACATTTCTGTGATGGAAAGTTTTGAAATCTGTGGGGAGTGACAAAATTCCATCAACTTGGCATTCCCCTACATCTCCCAATACAAATGGTACCTCACCTGTGTGGGTAGGCCTAGTACCTGGCGACAGGAAACAGCCCAAATTGCAACATGGATGCATTGCATTTTCCCACGGAAAAACAATGTGGTTTTTGCAATGTGGATAGCTGTGGATTTTGAGCCCAAGCTCAGCCGGCATCTAGGGAAACCTATCAAACTAGCACATTTTTGAAAACTAGACACCCAGGGGAATCCAGGGTTGGGTAAATTGCGTGGCTTCTACCAGGTTTGTTTTACCCAGAATCCCCTGCAAATCTCAAACTTTGTCTAAAAAAACACATTTTCCCTCCATTTCTGTGAGGAAAAGTCCTGGAATCTGCAGTCAGCTACAAATTTCCTACCACCGAGCATTTCGCTGGGTCTCCTGATAAACATTCTACCTCACTCGTGTGGGTGGGCCAAGTGCCCATGACAGGGAAGGTCCCAAAACATATTGTGGAGACATCAAAATTGTCTATCACAAAATGCCATGTTTTTGCAAGGGGGGAACCTGCATTTTTGGTACCAGGCTTGTCGGCCATCTAGGTAACTTACCAAACCCAGACATCTCTGAAAACTAGACACCCGGGGGAGTCCAGGGAGGGGTGGCTTGTGGGGATCCCCCAACATTTTCTTGCACAGAATCCCCTGCAAACCTCAAATGTAGCTAAAAAGTCACATTTTCTTCACATTTCTGTGTGGGGTCACCACGCCAGCACACATTTCTCACCACTCAGCATTCTCCTTAGTCTTCCAATAGAAATGATACCCAAGGGGCTGCTCCCCAACATATAAATGTAAAAATCCCTGGTGTCTAGTGGCTTTCTGCCCCCTGTGGGGGCCTATGTGCCTACAAATATGTCCAGTCTACCCCCTGGGGGTCGGACAATGGCCAAAACATTTCCCAAATAAAGGGGGATGACCCTGGCCCAAGGGGCCACTCCCCGACATATAAAAAATACAATCTCTGGTCTGGTGACTAATGGGCTTCGCCCCCCCCCCCAGATTGCAGATCAGCCTAAAAACAACTGATCTGCCCTGGGCTGTGGGCGGAATTCCTAAAATAAATGTCCCCTAAAGGGAGCGACCTTTGCCAAAAGGGTCGCTCCCCATAATCATCATACTAAAATATTCCCTGGCTTCTAGTGGGTTTCGACCCCCGGGGGCTGATTGGCCCAAAACAGTCAAATCAGCCCCCAGTGCGGGCCAAAACATGGATAAAACATGCCCTCAGGGGACCACCACTTGTCTAAGGGGTCGATCCCCCAACAATATGTAAAAATAGCCCTGGTGGTCTAGTGCTGTGGATTTCTGCTCTAAAATCGCAGCCCCACCCACGATCGTGGGGCAGGAATCCACTCTATATAGAGACAGGGGAAAGTCCTTTCCTCTTGTGTCTGTAAACCTCAACCACCCGCCATAACCTTTCAACTTAATATTTGAAATCAAAACTCACCTGCTTACATTTACTCATGTTAATCACATCCATGTTTTTTCACTGTGAAAAATGATATAGTATGAAGCTAAAATATGAAAGTAAAAATCTCAGACCCGAAAAAAATTCACTTTAGTGAAATATTTGTTTAAAGCTGATGATCAACTGCCATTCGGCATAGAAAAAATCTGTCTGAAAGTAGTGGTAAGGTAACTGCATAAACTAGCTTAAAGAAAACAAACAATAACATTAGGCTTAGCATTAAAGAAAGGAGGTGCAGATTTAGATAGAAGTCATGGAACACAGACAGCAAATGAAGTTGCTGGGCTGCGTTGCATGAATGGAAGAGAGAGGAGCAGTGCCTTATCTACTTAGATATGGTGCTGTAATGCTCCCTTCCTGTGCTGCACATTTGGCTGCCATCTACCAAAGCAGATACACTTGTGCCATAGCACAAGGATGTCTGAATTGTGGGGAGCATAGGTTTTCGGCTGGAAGCAGTCCCTTACAGTGCAAAAAATATGCTTTAAGGTGTTTTTCACTTTGTAAGTGTGCTGTACAGTGCTGCACACATGCAAAGTAGGAAAAACAAGGAGGAGGTGAAGGACTTTGGCACAAATGCCTGTCTACAATTCTTTGTAGATAGAGATTTGCATTAAAACCCATAGTAACGCTCATGCACCTCCCATGGAATGCCCTATTGACACAAAGTAACGCTAGACAGCACATGTGCAGCTTTGCATTACTTTGGGTTACAATCCAACTCAAACTGTGATTTGCATTGTATTGTAAACTCCACCAAAACACTTTGGGGATTATTTATGAGAGCCCAAATCGATGCGTCGCCTTACTCCGCGCACGGGATGCATTCCATGGATGTTGCGGTGCGTTTTCCCACGCAATACCCATGGAATTTGATGCTGTCCCAGATTTACAAAAACATGTAAACCTGGGGAAGCACCAAATTCGTTCGCCTCCTGAGTTGAGGCGTAACGAGGAGAAATAACTTCATTTCTCTTCGTTTTTACCTCTTTCCATGTGTGCTGCATTCCGAGGCCCGCATAGAAAGAGGAAAACGCCTCTTAATATTGTTTTTGAGCAGGAAGGTGCCCCTTACTGAACAAAAACATTCCTGCCTGCATTGGAGGCACCATTGCCCCAAGGTGCAAGGGTGCATGCGTTGGCACTAGGCAGCCGAAATGGAGCCATCACAGGCAGGAAGGACAGGAATGCACCGTATTGCTTAAATACTGTGGGGCAGATTTACAAGCCCCTTGCGCCACTCTTGCGTCACTTTTAACATGGGAAAAGTGACGCAAAAGTGGTGCAAGGGGCTTGTAACTCTGCCCCTGTGTATTCCTATCCTTTCACTTTGGCGTAGAGCAGCGCAGCAAGCTGCCTTGCTGAGCAGCCCACGCCAAAATGCTATAAATGAGGCCCTTTGTGTCTGGTTTGCTTAAAAAAAGTAGTGCAAACCTATTGCAAAGTGTATATGTGGATCAGAGTGTTTTATGAGGGGGGGCATCATTGTCACCACCACATTAAATATATTAATATGTACACATTGGATAAAATCTTATCTGTGATCGGTACATATTTTATTACAACCACGCATAGTTTATAATGGATGTCTCTGAAAATATCTGTGATGTGTGATAACTGATGTTTGGGTAGTTCTATCTTCTATGGGATCTGACACACACACACGCAGACATACACAAAAAAAACTAACCTTATCGCCTAACACTCCCTATGACAGACTGCACAACATACTAGTTAGTTTTTCATTTTCTTCATACGTCTCACAGGCCTTCGAGAAGAATCAGATTTCAGAAACGTCAACACTTTCTAGCCACCGTTTCATGGGCCTGTGCTGCAGTCCCACACCCACGTATAGCCAAAGGCGAAATCAATGCTCGCGAGTCCTCCTTGCAATATCACTTTATTCACTGAAATGGAGAACGAACCTCTGCCATGGTTGATTTTCTGCGGAACTTGGTCAGCAGAAAATACCGACTTTCACGACTCCTCTGGTGAGACTTTCATCTTGAACTGGCTTTTTCCTCGCTGTAGAATTATTAAATCAATATAAATGATATTAGCTTTCATTTTCTAGTTTATAAGGGGGTTCTTAGATCGAGAGATGACTGCAGCACTGCACAGAAACGAAAAGAAAATAGCTTCATCAAGCTTCATTGTTCTCGGTGCTAGAAACAAACCAATTGTTGTGCCTTTACTTTGCAAAAATATAGAACGACAAAGCTTAAAGAAACTCTCTGAATTGGGCAAAAGAGTGAAAAAAACAACCAGTAATGATTTTAAAAGAACGCTATTGTTTTTGAAGTATTTCATTACGATTCGTGGCTGTTTCCTTTTGAGGTGTGTTGTATATACCGATAGCTCCCTCCAAATGGGAATATTGATTGCACCTGTTTTGAGCAACGGCAAGGGACACATGACACCCTGTGACGTAATTGGTCAAGTACACATGCTGTGCAGACGTACCAAGTGAAAACAGTGCAAAGCACTTGCAAAGAAATTGTGCATTGCTAATAGAGTAAATGTTTCTTATTTGAAAAATAAATCAGAAGATTCTTTAAAAAACAGAATCTTATTACCTGTAGCTTGACAGCACAGTTGCCTATATGATCCTCAGTTTCCAATAAACAGAGAGAGGTGCTTAGGATCAGCCCCCTCATTCTTTGGCATATTTGGGTCCAACCCTTTCAGCCATTTCTTTGAGACTATGTCAAACAGTCGTCTAGAAATAGCACTTATTTAACACTTGTATTTCCCAATTACAGTTAATACCTATGCAAAGTCAACTATTTGCATCACAATTAAGACATCTATTGAAAGTTGCAATATTGACTAATCACTATATACTAGCTTTGGTATATTTATTCTATAGAAAACTAGAACAAGCCATTAGATCATCAACCTTGTATATGCAAATGTTTAGGCTGAAGCCACGCCCTCTCAGCTATGTGATTGACATTTCAAGCACTTGCATCTGACTCTAGAGAGACTTCTACTAACGATGCAGGACTACAGCTTCACGATAAGATTTGCAGGCTTTTGCATCTGACTCAAGAGGGAGCTCTAGTAAAGACTTGGGGAACTGCAGCTTTGTGAAGGAATTTAGAAATTTTGACCATTTTGCATCTTATCTGAATCAAGCGGGACTTTTAGTAACGATTTGAGGAAGTGCAGGTAGGTATATATATATATATATATATATGCTCAAATGAAGGTGTCCCCCGGCGAAGACGCACTTGAGAAACAGGCGAATCCTGCCATTTAAAGCAGCATCCTTTATTCATAAAAACCAGACATCACTGTGCTCATAAAAATAAACAGCCCTACGCGTTTCGGAGCTCCTGCTCCTTTTTCACGGCCTCCAAGCGATGTCAGTAGGCGGAAAAAAAGTGGAAAACGAGTCACCCAATTGGTTAATCCTTTTAACATCCTCTGATAGGTTTTTTTCCTTAAAATTAGCATTCTGGGACTCGTAGTTTTCCCACTTCGAAAATAACATCCTCTGGTGGATTCCGCCACTTCGACAACATACTTTTGCACAATTCATGCTCCCCAGTGAGCCACGGGCACAGGACTCTGGTTTGCTTTCTTGAAACCTGTTTAACCTGCAAACTCAAACACAGACAATCTGTGCGCAGCAGCCCACCAGTTCCTTTAGTGGTAGTGCAGTCCTCCCGGAGTCTTCGCAGGGGGACACCTTCATTTGAGCATATATATATATATATATATATATATATATATATATATATATATATATATATATATATTTCCTACTGGCGGTCACCAGTAGGTAGTTATAGTTAGGACCATTTTTCCATAGGAAAAGCGTTTTTTGACTTGGCGCCGTTTGACGAATCTTCACTAAATTTTCCCAAACAAGTGTGTCAGTGGTTCTAGTTGTGCATAAAAAGTTTCAGTGTGATCCCTCAAGCGGGAGCCAAGAAAAAGGGGGGTCAAAAAAAGTGTGTTTCCCATGTTAATTCTCCTAGGAGTTTTGAACACAAATACAGCCCAAACTGCTGAATGGAATTACACCAAATTTTGCAGAAAGCTAGCTTTTGGTATGCAGATTCTGCTTTTTGTTACTTGGTGTAAATCCATTCAGTAGTTTTTGAGAAATTAAAGATAATCCAAATTTGTATATGTGTGATCGTGGCTAATTTGCAAATAATGACAACCTCGTACAAAGGAAATGCAGAGCTCTGATTGGCTGCCAACACTCCAACCAGGAAATGTTGTCAGCCATCTTGGGAAAAAATTTGAAAAAAAAGAAATGAGGGCAGGGTAGGAATATCCTAAACCCCCAAGCCTTGGTGTCTCAGAGAGACCCCGCAGGGCAAAACAGCATTTTTTTAAAATTTGCATCAAAATTGTTTTTATAACCCAGCGTGAGCTCCCATGCTTTTTTGGGGACAGTTTCACTCCTAAGGATGTTTGAGCCATGGGGACCACCATCGGAGCTTTTTAATAATATAGGAGAGGGGCTGCGTGGACCACCCTGCCTGGGCTCAAATGAGCCTCTGGGACCACCTCCTCCATGGGACTTCACAAAACTTTTTTTGAGGAGGCACTCAGAGCTCCCCAGGCCCCAGGGACCGCCACGTTCCCGGGGCTTAAGTTAATATGGTGCAGGGGCTGCCTGGACCCCCCGTTCCCTGAGGACGGGGCTTTCTTGTTTTTATAAGAAGGAGGGGACTGCATGGCTCTCCTTCTAGGCTGTTCTCAGCCCTGGGGACCACCACCTCCCCGGGTCGGCCTGTGCAAATAGAAGGGGGTGCCACGCGGTCCCCCTTCTGGAGCCATATATGGCCCTGTGGACCGCCAACCCCCAGGGCCGGCTCCTGCTATGTCCCGGGGTGCACACCACCGGGACATAGCTGTTTGCTTTTGCTTGGCAGGAGCTTTGACAGCTCTTGGCAAGAAAAAGCAAACACTCCGGTTCCAGCGGGCAGGATCTGTCAAAGAGCTCCTACCCGCTGGAAGCGGAGGTTTAATTTCTTTCCCTGCCCACAGAAATTCAGGCAGGAAAATAGGTGAAATGATTGCTGCTCCACGGAGGGAGCTGCCTTTCCAGCAGTTCCCTCCGTGCAGCAGCAATGTCGGCATCCACAGGAGGCAGGGAGCCTGCTGGGACATCAGAGGGCTTGAGGCTCCTCCCGCGGTCCCGGGGGAAAATAGGCATAATAGAGGTGAGATACAGCAGAAAGAGGCAAAATAAATGTCAGAAACGAGCAGAAAGAGGCACAATAAAGGTCAGCACTGAGCAGAAAGAGGCGAAATAAAGGTGAGAAACAAGCAGAAAAAGGTCAAATAATGGTCAGCAACGAGCAGAAAGAGTCAAAATAAAGGTGACAAACGAGCAGTAAGAGTCAAAATAAAGGTCAGAAATGAGCAGAAAGAGGCAGAATAAAGGTCAGAATGGAGCAGAAAGAGGCAATAATGGTGAGAAACGAGCAGAAAGAGGCAAAATAAAGGTCAACACTGAGGAGAAATAAGCAGAATAAAGATCAGAAACGAGCAGAAAGTGGCAGAATAAAGGTCAGAAGGGAGCATAAAGAGGTAAAATAGAGGTCAGAAGCAAGCAGCAAGAGGCAGAATAAAGGTCAGAAAAGAGCAGAAAGAGGCAAAATAAATGTCAGGAGTGATCAGAAAGAGGCAAAATAAAGGGCAGAATGAGCAGAAAGAGGCAAAATAGAGGTAAAAAACGAGCAGCTAGATTGGGAGACATTTAGAACTTTCATTTCATCATTTCAATCAGCTCTCATAGCATTGTGAATTTATGTGAATATCGGTATCCACAATAATTAAACAGTCCACTTAATTTTGTTCCCTATTCAGTATACAATCTCATCAGGTGCTCAGAGAAGGGATACAATAATCTAACTGGAGTCACATATAGACGATCCATAATACATTTGATGTTAGACAAGGTGAAAGAAGTGAATTTCTGTATTTCGACTAATTGTACCATACTCCAAGGTACTTTTTTTCTTTGGATATTTCTTATTTTGAGTTTTACACTTGGATTGTACAAATTAATGAGGCAACCATGTTTGTTGTAACAGAGAGAAGCTTTTCTGAGCATCTGATGAGATTGTATACTAAATAGAGAACAAAATTAATGAGTGAATAATGCTCACAATATTTAAGTGAAGCCTGTTCAATTTGTGAACAAATGGAATGGATATTCATGTGATTGTAAGCCTTTTTAACAAATTAGATTAATTCCTGCCACATTAGAATGATAATGAATGTGCTACATGGACTGTTTAATTAATGTGGATACCGATAGTCACCTAAGTTCGCAATGCTATGAGAGCTAATTAAAATGATGAAATGAAAGTTCTAAATGTCTCCCAATATTTAACAACAAAAAGATTTTTTAGGCCAATTAATAGGATTGCGAGGACCATGGTGAAACCTCTTGGAACTGTGCTCATATTTATGCACAGTGAACATAATATTGTCCCATGTCTACATATGGACTATGATGTGAAGTGTACATGATGTCTTTCAAGCAGGTTTCATGTATTTTGATAATTATGATGACGTAGTGTGTTGCGAAATGATTTTAAAATTGTGTTTTTATTATTGTTTGTATTGTTGTAGCCCTGAAGAAGTCTCAGTTAAGGGATGAAACGTGTTGGCTACAGGGAATTGTACAAAAAAAGAGAAGAAGACATGAATAAAGGAAATCCTGATGAAAATTTGAAAAGGAATCTGTGCCATATATAATAATTGTGTTTGACTGTGCAGCTTATACAATGAATCGAATGTATGGTCGGTGCTGATCGCCTTTTTTTATTGTTTCTGTGGAACTTTGTTCCCATATGGGAAGTTAGGAGGTTGGTGTCCCAGATTGTTGCGCCACCGGAGTGTTTATACTTTATTATTAGTAATTTGGCTGTCTCAGCCTCATTTCTGTAAATCATTTTTAGAGGTCAGAGGGAACCCACCCCGGGGCCAAAAATTTCCGAAATGGGGAGGGGGCCATGTGGCTCCCTCCTTCCTGAGCTTCAAAAGGCTACGGGGAGCTCACCAACAGGTTATATTCCGGGAAGCCCACCCCTGGGACATAGCAGTTTTTATGTTACATTTTAGACAGTTCAGGATACATGGGTGCTGAGATTAGGTGTAATCAATAAATATCAAACTATTGATATTTTTTGCAAAGCATTATTTTCCAGTAAATTATGGCATTGTGTGTGTGTAATATCAGAAGTGTTCAGTGATACTGTTCTTCCTATTGACAGTGAAATTGGCATCCTATCGATGTTGGACATGTCCCACTCATGCCTAATGTTCTTCATAATTTGTTTGTTACATCCCACTCCTGCTAAGGAATTGGTGCATGTTGCTTTGTATCAATTTTGTGGCACATTTTGCTAATAATTGAAATGCATTCCAACTTATCTGGGTTTTAGAGCAAGGCTCCAACATTGTGGTGCAGACATCAGGCTCTCCCCTTCAACAGAACAAAAGCAAACTCAATTGTGTTTCTCGTCCTGATGTGAATGCAAGTATTTATTAATGTATGACATTGTTTGCATTAGTAGAGCACAAACCTAACTCGAGAGCAATGGACCAATGAACAGGGGACATAGCACCCGTGAAGATGCAATTGTTAGGGAAATGTCAATGGTAGACTGTCAAGTATGAATGGGCAATAGAGGATGTGAGCCAGATTTTACCTTTCTTTTGTGCATGGAATAGTTCTCATTGAAGAGTCATGAGTTACACCTTTGTGGGAAATCTAAAATCACATAAAAGGCATGGAGAGATCTGTGTGCGTGAGGAGCAGTGTTGACAGTACACATGCATATGTTCATTTACATCTATGAAATTTGTAAGCTAAGTGCTGCTGATGATATATGGGCAATGCAATTTGACAGGCAAATAAAGGTAAAATTCATACAATCATAGTAGAGCAGATACTCATACATTTTTTATTCCAGATTTCCATTTCATATCTAATTAGGCATTGAAGTCTGTTTTGCCTTTCTCAATAAATTAAGGTAACAAAACAGTACTCAAAATGCATTGAGTTGCCTAACAAAATCTAAATGTCCAGTATTTGTAAAGCGCACAGCTACCTCCGGAGAGGTATCCCGGCGCTGGGGGCCATCTGGAAGATTAAGTGAGCTATTGCCCAGAGTCACATGGTGCTGGGCTGATCTGCCGCCGGCGATTGCACCGTGAGCCCCAGGTTCCGGAGTCAGTCGCCCTGGCCGCTGCGCCACACCTCTTCCCCCTGGAATGGACCTATTGTGCACAATGACATGGTGTGAGGTGGCGACCATGCTACTGGTTATACTTAGTATGAAGGCCTTGTTATTGATGTACAGGGCATAAGTCAGATTTGCAAAAATTCTTTATTTGTAGTTTTTATCAGGTATATGTAAGATAACGTAAAGGATCACAACACAGTTAATACCCACAGTAGATGAGAGCAAGAACAAATATCAAATAAGTATGAAATAATAGCAATCATACAATCCAAAGGGACGGTCTTGTCCCAGTCATCTACAGCAGATGTCCAGCTAACAGTGTTTGTGGTGCTTATTGTACAGTCAGATTAACAAAGAAGAAATGTATTAAACGATTGAAAAGAAAATGGCAAAACAATATCAGTAGCGGAACTAGGCATCCTCCCCACCAGTCAAATGGAATCCCATTTAACCACTAACTAGTGGTTGCATTTAGGAAACCGGATATCCCACCAACCCACATCTCTGAGACCAGCACCCCACCCAACCCCCAGAAGTTCCAGCAGAAGTAGCCTGGCATCGACAATCCCATTGACAATCCCCATTTACATGATGTGGTGGAACCCTGAGTGGTAGTGTGTGGTCAGGGTGGTAAACAGAGCCATCCAGACAGACATTGTTCTTACCAATATGGATTTCAAGGAAGGGACAGCTGGCATGTATTCACTGATAAATCACCACATCCTCAGTGAGTGATTATGATGAGGATGAATGATGTATAAAACGATGTTGTTCCTCAGGATAATGGAGTCCTGGAGTCCTGTGTTGACCATGAAATCTCTCACAGCACATGTGAAGCACAGGTCGGCATCACAGATCATCAGCACATGGTGATTCTTGGGGTTGCGTTGTACTTGTTCCCTAGCCCCAGGAACAACTAGTCCTATGTGTGAGCATTGAATAGCCCCTAGCATATTAGAGAAATCCACCACCAGAAATTACCTTTTAAGACAGTCACTGAATCTGAGATATATAGGCAAAATTATGCCCAGGTTCACTTCATTCAGTAGTGCATTCAAAACCTGTGTCAGAGCGTTAATGAAAGAGGACTGAGTCAATTCATGTGCTTTTCCCATTCTGTCCACATAAGGAAAATGCAGTGCTTACAGTAGTTTGAGGAGCCGAAATATGTCAGCTTGTATATTAATGACATTAATGACTGGCTCCAGCACATCCCCAATGGCTGCCAGTAAGTGGTATATAGTGTCCATGTGCAGCCGCTATGTTATTAGGACCTGGCCCTCGGACATCTTGATGGGGTTTCAACCCTGCTCTGGGAGCCCTGGCTCTTCCCCTCCATCTTGGAACAGACATTTGTCTTTGTTGCAGGGCAACCTGAACCCCTTCCTCTCGCAGGATGGCTTCCTGGATCTTTGCTGTGATCTGATAAAGACCATTGAAAAGATCAAGGATACAAGTAATCATAGGGGTGATCTTCTTTGAGGCTGCTTATAGAGGCCTGCATTGTTTGTTTGGGCTACTTCTGTGTTGATTGTGTTCATGTGTTCTTTATTGTGGTGTTCAAGGCACTGTTTCTCCCTGATGGGGCTCTTCTTTGGTTACAATGTTGGTTCACATTTGCCACCTGTGTTTGCTTGGAGGAGGATTTCAGGTTTTTAATAACTATCTCCACTTGCCAGTGGTCCAGGAGGCTTGTGATTGCTGGGACTTGTTTGCATGCACTATTTACTGATTATAGCATTTACCAATTGCAATAGACCTGGTGTGATAAAAAAACACATGCAATGAACTTTGCACATGTTGTTTGTAGCAGATTGTAAATAGTGAAATAAATGGGAGCTTTTATCAGAAACAATACTAATCGTTCAATATCACCATTAACACCTGACTTCCAATGAGAGCCGTAGAATTTTAAGGAAACATAATACTGTTCCTCTCCTTTCAAAGCTGTCCAAAATGGCTAGCTGCAGGCAAATGATGGCCTCTCCATGGATATCCTCCCTTGTAATCTCAAGAGGGTAGACACTCTTGTCCATATTTGCATACACCTAGGCCAGCGATCACCCTTTTTTGTTGTTGTGCCCTATAGATATTCTTAAGGGAGTTGTGCACTGGCTTTCCTGCACACAGATGGCAATCACCTTTAAATTCTTTGTCTTATGCTTTATGAAGACATATTCCTTATCCCTTTCCATATACCTATTGCTGTCCCTTTTACTCCAGCAGCCTATTCTTGGTACGTCCCTATCACTTGCCTGCCCTCTCACATTTCACATCATTTTCCCTCCCCTGCTTCGCCCACCTGAATCTATTCTCTCCGATTGTCTCTGACACGCCTTCTGGTCACTTTTTTATATTGATATCTGATGCATAGACCAGCAGGTTCTGAAATTCACTCAGGTGCAGGAAACTCTGGGGCATATTCACAAGGAGCTATCGCCGAATTAACGGCACTTTACCGCAGCCAAAGTCGTGATGAATTTACCTCCCCATTCACAAGGTAGCATTAACAGCCCACAGCACCAGTTTACCCGCGATAGCAGCCGCAAAAAACATCGCCACAGAGGACCCCCGCAAATATCGCTAATGAGATGCAGAGTAGGCGTTCCCGTGACAAAAGTCGAGAAAACAGAACACCTCAACATTCACAACGACCAGCCACATCCGCGATAAAAACACAAAACAGGCGATAAGGCGCGTTAGCACCAGGAAATCTACACCTGCTCTGACCTGGTGTAAAGTCGGACGGCAGCCAGCACCACAAAAGGGAGCACAGCCCAGGGCTACATCAGAAGGGCAACAGATGCCATGGAGCCACCCATCATGCGGCCTGGACACCCAAGAGGGCCACAACACCCACCGCCACCACCCCAGGACCACCGCTCCCTGGCAGCCCCCGACCAAAGACATGCCACATCAGCCCCCCCTAAACATGTACAAAATATTCCGCCTGATGCCGCACAATCACAACTGGTGACATCGATGTTTCGTCACAGAAATGACCAGCACACATTCACTTTCGAAGCAACAAATGAAACTTTATTAAAATGAACAACGAAATGAAATGAAGACACATGGCCGCTCCCCTTCGGACAATACGTAGGTCACAGCCTGTAAGACAAAAAACATGATGAGAAGGTGTGTCCTGCGCACATCAGAGGACAGAGAGAGAGCGAAGGAGAGAGAGAGGAAGAGAGGGAGAGAGAGAGAGAGAGAAGAGGAGAGAGAGAGAGAGAGGAAGAGAGGGAGAGAGAGAGAGAGGAAGAGAGAGAGAGGAAGAGAGAGGGAGAGAGAGAGAGGAAGAGAGGGGGAGAGAGAGAGAGAGAGAGAAGAGGAGAGAGAGAGGAAGAGAGGGAGAGAGAGAGAGAGTGCCGCCCCTGCGCACCCAGGCCACACTGCTCACCTGCTTCCACCGGTCTGTCTCCAACCACGTGCCGGTATGTAGGGCAGTTCACCAGGTCACACATCTCATTCAGAGCCGTCAGCAGAAACAGAGCCCAGATACATGACTGGCACAGTACACACACTTGCACAAGACAACATCGCCTGCCCACCCATGCACACCCAGGCAGAGGCACCCCAACCCCTCCCGCCGCCCATCAGAGCATGCCCGCCCATGCACACCCAGGCCTCAATGCTCACCTTCTGCCACCGGCGCGTAGACAGGAGGTCCCACCACGTGCCGCTGCAAGCCACAAGCCCGGGGCCCGCGGACATGGCACCCTCCACATCATGCAGCCCAGCTCACCAGGTCTCACGTTTGGTGCTGGGTCTTGATTACTCCATGGCAGAGGACATACCAGTGCACCCAGCATCATCGCAGGCTGCACACCCGCTCAGCCCAATGGGTGCAACCAACTCTGGCATCCCGGACGCAACGCCACAGGGCAGTATGCCCGCCCTGCACGCTGGCTCTGGCCTACACTGCGGTCCAGCAGGGCACACAAAACCTGAGCTGTCCGGACCGCTGGGACGGGGCATCATCGCAGGCTGCACACCCGCTCAGCAGCTCAAGGTGCCACTGACTCAGTGCACCCAAAGTCACCGTCCTGTGGCGGGGTGCCTGTGCTGTCCGCAAGGCCTCGGATGCCACTAACCCTGTGCAACCCCAGTCTGCGCCACGTGGTGGTAGGCCCGTGCCGTACTCAAGGCCTTGGATGCCACTAACCCTGTGCAACCCCAGTCTGCGCCACATGGTGGTAGGCCCGTGCCGTACTCAAGGCCTCGGATGCCACTAACCCTGTGCGCAGCAACTCATGGGCCCTATATGAGTGCGAACCGTGGGGCGTCCGTTATCCAGTCACCACCGGAAGAGGGGAATGTGACGTCGTCGGCCCCTTATGTTGGCGGAGTCACATGGCCTGTGACGCCTGTGCCGGATGGGTGTGGTGTGTGTGAAAACCTGCCCTCAGGGAGTGGCTGTGACATGCTGACGACTAGACCAGTGACCCGCACACCACCAGCGAGTACGCCTGCGACGGGTAGCAATGAGGGCCCCCCCTCGGTGTGTAAGTGGAGTGGACTGGCCTGCCGTACGCCGGACCAGCGCAGGGCCTGCAACAATGACTCGTGGGCTCTGGGCGTGGTCCAGTCCATGTCCAGACAAGGAAGTGACTGATGCGTGTGTCCCTGCTGCAGTGTTCACGAAACCCGCTACACAAGATGCAATGTCGCACCCCCTTACTGGCATCCCACAGGATGAACATCATTGACGCAAGGGAAGGCACTGTTCCCACATCCATCCACACAGGAATGACGCAAGACATCACACAGCAGTGCGTCACTGGATGTTCATTTGCACATCCAGTGCAGTCATGCAGCTGGAGCGGTACAGGGCAATGCCGAGCAACCCCACATAATATGGGCCTGTGGAGGGTCAGCCAGTGTCCAGCCCAGGATGACCTGTGCTGTGGAAGAGGAAGGGTACAGTCCGCAGTCTGTCCGCCGTGTCATTGGTCGTCAAACAGCATGTGGCAGTCCATGTCGCTGTCCAAGGTGAGTGCCTCAGAGTGTATCGGGGGTCAGATGTAGGTCTTGAGGCCATGTGCAGCAGCAAGCAGAAACAGGCAAGGTGGCGGTAATGGATGCTAATGCCTGGTCCTCCTGACCACAGTCCCATCCACGTCCTCGTCCCTGGGTGTGTGCCCTGCCCCACTTGTGGGTGTTGCAGTGCCGGCTGCAGCACTGTGTGCCACTGACTCATCAGGGGCCAGAGGAGGATTGTTGGCTGCACTGTGTGGCAGTGACACATCAGGTGCGGAGTGGATACGCCTGCCGCACTGGGAGGCACTGACACACCAGGGGGCGGAGATGTGGATGGTGTGGGGGCAGCAGCATTCATCATCGCCACGCCTTGTGGTAGCAATGCCATGACGAGGACATGCAGGGCACGGTAAATCCCAGCTACATTTCGCTGATGTGCAGCGGTGGCTGCCATCCTTTCCGCCTCCATCCGCACCTTGTCCTCCATGAGCCTCCGCATGTGTGCCAGCTCAAGGCTGGCATCGCTGAGGCCACTGTGAGCGGACAGGTATTCTTCCCTCCACGTCATGACTCCAGAGATGTCAGTCAGGGCTTGCTGGAGACCATGGGGTGGACATAGACACCCAAGGATGGCGTCCAGTTTGTTAGCCATGAGCTCGAACCCCACCCGAACCTGCTCGGCCGTCTCCCTCTGGCCCTCCAGCACACGGCGTTGGAAGGCGATTTGTTGTTCCTGGGGGTCTTGGGAGGGTGCCGGGGCTGTGGGTGCCTCCTGCTGGGTGGTTTCGGTGGTGGGTGGGGTATCATGGATGTAGCTGGGCTGCCCTGATCCTGGAGGTGAGTTGCGGAGGTGGTCACTGAGGTCTTGGATGGTTTGGATGTCGATGCTGGTGTTGTCTTCCTCCTCGCCATCGGTGAAGAGTGGCTGTGACTGCACTGCAGGAGGTGTTGAAGATGCCCCTGCGATGTGAAGGGGAGATGGTGTATTACAATGTGTCCACATGTATGTAGCCGCATGGTACAGGTTGACATTCAGACAGCATGGCATTGTACATTGTGACAGTGTGTGGGTCTGGGCGAGGACCCAGAGTGATTGTGGGTGTGCACTGTGCCCTGCTTGCTTGTGCATGTGTGCCATTGTGGCCTTCTCCCCCCGTCCCCCCAGTAAATGGTGGTCACTCACCCTGTTGCAGTTGTTTTGTGTCCTGTCGAGCAGTGTCCAGTCCCCCGACTCCGGCCACAGTCTCCACACTGATAACTGTCGACACCAGCTCCTCCATGTCATCCAGCTCCAGCTGTGGCGCTGGGCCCCCACCTCCGGTCTGCGTTGCTGCCTTCAGGTTGGCAGAGAGTTTATCCTTGGTCTTCCGCTTGATGCCTCTTGACCTCGTCCATTGTCCGCTTGTGCTCTCCGACGACATTCACTTTGTCGACGATGTCCCGCCATATTCCATTTTTGGTGCCCAATGACACTTTGGAGTGGATGAAGAGTTGTTGATGGTGTTCCATCACCTCCGTGACTATGATCCGGTTCGCCTGCGGACTGAACTTGGTCTTCCTGGTCTTCTTGTCCTTGCCCTTCCCTGTCCCCGAGGTCCCAGGCTGGTCGTCAGGGGTGCTTGTGGGGTTGCGCTCGTCCTCTGCGCCTGCTCCGGCTGCCTCCATGGTGCTTGGGTGTTGGTCAGTTTGTGTGTGGGTTTTTTTTCCTGCTTTTATGGTGGTTTCTGACGCCTGCCAGGTGTGTGTTTCAGGCCTGGCGCTGCTTGTCGCTGGTTTCCTCATCGCGCATTGGGCCATCGCGTGATTTTTGGTGTTGTGGTTTGTGTTTTTATCTCCATCGTGATGGTTGTATCGCAGACTTTGTCCGCGATTTCGGCAGGCTATCGCATGGTACCGCCTTGTTGTGAGTTCCACGTTGACACGGGGTTATTTTCCCGTGATGGGCTGCGATATTGGAAGTTGCGTTACGCTACTCTTGCGGTAGTTATCACACGTTCTTGTGAATATACCCCTATGTATTTTTGTTTAAGTGGTTAGCCCGAAAAGCGCAATAATACATCTAAATTTTTAGATTCACACTAAGAAAGTATGTAGCATTCAAGGAAAATGTAACCTTCGTTTTCATTTACAAAAGTAAAGCCACAAAAGATTAATTACGGCCTTTAGTACGAGTGGCCTGATAATTCCTACTCTGTCATTAACACAAGTAACCACCCCCTTCGGAATTATAAATTTTAGACGAACACCACAGCTAGAAGGTGTCGCCCACTGCAGGCAGTCAAAGTCTCAAGGTCGAAGACTGGGGAAAAACCTAGGGAAATTGGCACAATAAGTCAATTTTCCATATGTTATTTTCCAATTATTTCAGGCCTGAGAAGAAAAAGATGTAAGTTCTAGTGACAAATTGTGAAAATTCACTATTGACTTCATCAGATATCAAACACAATCAAAAGAACTCCGATGTCTTGCACAATGATCTCAGCAGTGTCATCCCTTTTTGCACTTTACTCAGTATGTACATACAATAAACAGGAAGTGACCAAAGGTGCACGTACTAGACTGCAATGTTGGATTGAACACAGATTTACCCGTACTTATTGGTCTAAAGCAATTGTGTTGAAAGGGTCCCTTGTGTGCATTGCCTTGTATATACCACCAAAGTTCGGGCAACCTCACAACAGAATCGTGTGAATGGTTCTGCATAATGGCCATCTATTCCCAGACATTCTGGTGGTGTCATCGAACATGACCCTGTGGCCTAAGTTTATTTGTGCTGGAAATTGTTGACATTAGCTGGTATAAATGAAAGAACCGACAACCACAGGCATGCCAATCATTGCTATAACAGTTGGTGGAATCAGGCAAATTGCTAGGTACCATTTCTTCGAGCTCTTTGCAAAGCCTCATTTTATGTGACTCTTGTTCTGTTGCAGCGTGAAGCGTGTGTCCATATCTTCATTTGTACGCTTACTCTCTGACTCCTCTAACCGTATTGGGCCCTTTACGTTTAGACAGTCTGAAGCATTTCAATTACCACAGAGGCAATGATCCACTGATTAATCTTTCTCCGCTAATAGGAGGGGTGGAAATTAGGGTGGCCAAACTCCACATTAGCTGTGCAATGAGAACCATTAATTGACAGCCACCTCACAGGTTTGAAATCAGATTTAGATACACCACTCTCAAGACCATACTGTAGAAATAAAGAATATCAACTGGAAGACCCAACCTCCTAAAGAAGTTAGGTCGAGTAAGGATTATGCAAACCAAAAGCTCAGCAATAGCAACATAGAACAAAAAAAGCAAAACCTGATGTTCGTTGATTCTCCCTACAACGCATTTAAAACATAAGTTCAATAACACAGTTTCAATGGAATAACCAACAGGACTCAATATTAGAGTCAGACACATTTTGATGAATTTGCTTATTGTATTAAAGAATCAAAATTCATTTAAATAAGCAATTTCTTAAGTACTTTGGTCAAGAATATCGCAGCTTGCATTAAAGCACCAAGCATTAAGGCAAATCTTTATTGAGTGATTATAAAGTCAGAGTTACAGAGTCCCACTACTCTTTAAGGCAGAAGCATGATTCAAATTTCTAACAGTTCAAGTCCTACGGAAAAAGCTGAAAAGTTCAGACTTAAAGTCCATTAGGGACGAGTCCATTAACTTGAAGCTAAAGATATATTGGAAATTTAAAAAATAGAAATTGTTCAGCAAAGTAAGTCTCAGTCCATCAGCTGCTGATTGTAGCTTCGATAAACAGTCCAAGTAAAACATCGATCAGTACAGCACCCGGGATAAAGTATGAAAAATCAGAATGGCAGTTGCACAGAAGCAAAAATCAATAGCGTTCGGTCAAGAATCAAGAATTAATATCATTCGTTCGTGGCCCCTCCTTTGGGGCTTCTTCTTTTATAGAGTTTTTAGCAATGTCCAGTGATGTGTGGCATCACACCACCATCAAAAGACTATCACATGTCCATCTTCACATCATGTCACCTGAAATGGTTGAAACATCAAGCTGGTTTCCCATGCTTATCATGAGAAACTAAAGTTTGTGATTCCACCCAGGCCAAACATTGGTAGAGAAGGAAAGCAAAGTTGCGACTTATAGCCATTGCTGAAATTGTATTCCCAAAGGAATATTTCACTGTGGACATTGAAAAAGCATTCAAGAATATTAGGGTGTAGAATTGTACAGGACAAATAAGCAACATTTCACTTGCAAAGACCGATCCTTTGAATTAAACCAGGGGAAAGGTCTGTACTAGAGAAAAAACATTTCATTAAGGCCTTTAAGTTAGCATTGCATGTTTTAATGAAATGTGCTCTAACTTTACTTCAAATTTAATGAGATGAAGACAATTCAAATGAAGAATGTATACATTTTCCCAAATTATTATTACATAGAAATGGCTAATGTTAAAAATACCCTACTACCATAAACGTTTACGATATTCATATAAATGCATGTTTTTCAAATTTCATTCCACAAAATTAGTTTCATATATTTTATAAACTATAAAGTCTCTATTATCAAATTGCAAAATATCAGGCATGTACTTCATTGCTACTCGTTTTTGCACCGACTTTCCTTACTGGTGCATTCACAGCAAAAAGCATGAAAAACACTAGGCCATTTCATATAGCATCAAAATGTTCATCAGTATATGTTGATAAGCAACATATGCACTAAAATGTCACTATTGAAGCTCTTTTAAATGTAGTTGTGTTGTCTTATAAATACGTTTTCTTCAACTCATGTTTTAAGGCACGCTTTTACAATGCTTCTACTACACTTGTCTCCGTTTCATGTGTCACTGTGTCTAACTTGTGCAACGTGTACTTTCAACTTTTCATGTCCTCTATGTACAAACATCTTGTGTATTACGATTTTTAAAATCATGCTGGATCAGTTCAAAAGGGGTGGAATATCGCAAAGAACAGATTAAATAGTGTAGCATAATCACCGGATCCTACCCACATATATATCACTGAGTCCCTGGGTCAAGAAAAATAATTCAAGCTGAGGCTGCAATGGATATTAGTGATATCACAATGGAATGAGGTGAGTTGATATTATTGTGCCCTGTCCTTCCCCGTTACAGGTCTGGGCTTTTAAGCCTGCCCTCAGGCTCCTTTGAACCTCTTAGCTCCCACAATATTGTGTCAGTTCTCAATATGCTGAAGTGAGAGATGGGGCTCATTTGTACAGTGATCTAACAAGTGAACACTCAATAAAGTGAATGCAATTGAGCAAATATTAAACTAATAAGTGCTGCAGAAAAGTGGATTTGAATTAGGCTGCATTCTCACATACTGAACTAAAGACTTTATGGGAAAATTCTCTTGTATTCGCATTGGTCTGCCACAAATTTAGGTTTTGTACATTTTCCGATAATGTCTATTGAAGGAAATTTTGGGGCTTTCACTCAAATCTAGTTATTTGTCTTCTGAGTGACCACTTTCAGGCTTCCTACCAGAGCTGGCCGGCATGGCCACACTGACAAGCCAATCAAAATGATGCCACAGCTAAGTAGTGTAGTGTAGTTCCTATAAATCTATATAGGAACTGCGCTTTTAGACAACATAAACTACAGGATTGGAGCCCAGACATTCCTGACACCCCCAAAGGATATGTTAGCCTTTACACCAGCTAGCTCACAGTGCCACCATAAGCCCCCTAACCTTACCAAGGAGCGAATAGTCTCTGGCAACTATCAAACAACACAACAACCCTTGAACCTTCACGGATCGTGGAAACAGTGTACTACTTTTCGCTCAGTTACTCATGCTCACTTGGTCCCAGAGAAGTACACAGAACAACCGATGGGGATGGTTTTCAATAAACATTTATTGAACCAGCGTCATTCTAGTATAAAATACTTGTGCTGCGACAACCATTGGACAGAAAAAGATGTATATGATTGCAAGCACTGGCAGAGTAAATAAAAGTAGAATTCTACCATGGTGCTAAAACAGTGAATATATGCAGGCATATAGATACATGGCAGTAATCATGCGTACTCCTAAAATGCTAACCCTATCTAAGTATACCTAAATGTGCCTAGCATGTATGTAAGGTGTAAAGCCACGAATCACCTAGGAAAGAGCCAACCCCATTGCCTGATGGGATAGAACGAAGGACCCCCGTATTGGTCTCGAGTTGGACACCCCGCAAGGGATGTCAGACCACTGCCTGCTGGAGTTTCTGCATGCAGGAATCTGTGCATCTTGTGTCAGCATGAAAGCTTCTCCTCTGGTTGCCCAGTGAAGATGAGTTTTTTTTATACCCAAAAGGTACCCTCAGGGACTCTACCTAGATGTGTAATGGTACTGTGGCTCTGTCGTTCACGGATGATGATAGCAGTGACATTTGTACAGAGTTATTATACAGAAGATGGTAATCCTGCTGTGCATGTCCTAGGCAGGAGATTAAGATATAATACTAAGGGGCATATTCACAAGGACTTATCGTTGAGTTATCGCCACCTTAACGCATCAAAAGTGGAGATAGATTTAACGCCCCATTCACAAGCGGGTGCAAACTGCAGACAACGCCAGTATTCCCGCGATAACTGCCGCAAAATTTATCTCCACGGGTGACACCACCAACTAACCGTAATGAGATGCAGAGTAGGCGTTCCCGTGCAAAAACTCACGAAAACACCACTACACCACTTTCACAACGAACTGCCAGATCTGCGATGCGAACCAAAAACAGGCGATAAGCCGCGGTAGCAGCAGGGATTTAACACCTGCCTTTGCTGGTGTTAAGCAGGACAACTACCTGCAGCATGAAAGGGAGCCCAGCCCAGAGCCACATCTGAAGACCCACAGATGCCATGGAGACAATGATCATGCAGCTCGGAGAACCATGAGGGCCACAACACCCACCGCCACCACCCCCAGGCCCGCCAACACCCCCAGGACCCGCCCCAACCCCCAGGACCCGCCCCACCACCCCCCGGACCACCACAGAGGCAGCGTACACAAAGACAGCGGACCCACCGTAAACGCACCAGCCACACAGACCTAACGCCAGAGGAGGACATTGCCCACATCAGACCCAAAAGGACAACAATCCCCCGCATCCTGACCCACATCGCCCACCGGCTGATGGTACCAACACAGCGGACAACCAACATCCCTCCGCAGACAAAGCTACAGGCTGTGCTGCACCTGTTGGCCTCTGGTACATTCCAACCAACAACTGCCAGAGTCGGAGGAGTCTCACAGCCAGCCCTATCAAAGGCCATCACACCTGTCCTGGATGCCATCATCAGCCTGGTACCCCAGCACCTCCACGTCACCCACACTGCGCAGGTGCAGCTGGAGATCAAGCAAGGCTTCTACGCCATAGCTGGATTCCCTCACGTGTTGGGGGCAATCGACTGCACACATGTACCCCTCCTGCCCCCTGCCGACACTGCACACGACTACCGCAAGCGAAAGCACATGCATAACATCAATGTGCAGGCAATAGTGGACCACCGGGGACTCCTCAACAATGTCGTGGCCAACTCCCCAGGCAGTGTGCATGATTTCCACATCTCCCGACAGTCCATCATCAACCAGCGCTCCCAGGATGGCACCTATGGAAATGCATTGCTCGTTGGTAAGTACCAAATGAACACATCACACACCTCCACCACACAGTCATGCAACTCACGACACTGGCAATGGGCACACAGCAGAACTACATGCAACATGCCACACAACATGCCAACCGACCAGACACGACAACACGACTCCATTGGGAACCTGGGCTTGCCATGCTCACAACCCAGCCACGGCATGGCACCACAGCCACACAATAGCAGAATGTGAGGAGAGGCGTGGAGCAGGCAAGTGCGAGAGCGGCAAGTGACTAATGAATGACAACCTACCCAATACCAGGTGTGGCGCGGATGTGCCGGACAGACTTCAGTGTGCAAACCACGGAAATGGCCATGTGGACATCAACTGCTGGTGCATGGAGTGTAGTGGCCAGTGGATGCTACCATGTCCCCACAGGCTGTGGGGCAGAGCATGGAAATGTCACACGTTACGTCCCCCCCTGTATGCGCAGGCAGAGTGGGTTGGCCCTGCGTACGCCAGGCCTGCGTAGGGGTGTGAATAAAAAGCCCGTCGCACTGGGCGTGGTTCTCTTTCGGAATGGCCAACTTGTCTGCCAGGGCGGCGCCTCTCAGCCCACCATGAGTCCGGCACCATGCGCGGTGGGGCCTGCGTCCCTGTGCGCCTGCTGCACCCCGGTCCGCTGGTCCCCAGACCCGTCATGCCTGCCGAAGCACACCAAGGAGGCTCCGCTCACCTGCCGACATCGGCGTGTGTCAAAGAGGGCCCACCACGTGCCGGTGCAAGCTCCAAGCCCCAGGCTCGTGACCTTTGCAGCCTCCGCAGACCATCACTGACCTCCACGACGCTGGCCCACAGTACTCCTTTTTCATTGACATACTCCACCGGCGTACCCTTCGGCCCAGTTGTTAGCACATGTTGTACTGAGTCGTGACTTTTGAATGGCAGTGACCAAAGGTCTGTGGCAGCGTCCACATCACTATACTCCATCCGATCAGTGAAGCAAAAGTCTGCATCGCAAGCCTGCGACACGTGGTGCCACTAACCCTGTTCAACGTCAGCCTGCGACACATGGTGCCACTAACCCTGTTCAACGCCAGCCGGCGCCACTTGGATGAGGGCTCAGGCCTACACTGCGGTCCAGTGGGTCCTACATGTGGAACTGTGTCCTGAGGTATGAATGGCAGTGACCAGATGTTTATTGCAGAGTTTATATCACTAAACTCCCTTCGATCAGTGAAGCAAAGGTATGCATCGCAAGCACATGACACGTGTCTGTGGGCCCGTGCTGACCACTGCCCTACACTGCAGTCCAGTAGGCCCCACATCCAGCACTTAGTCGTGATTCATGAATGGCAGAGTCCATACCAGTGAACGCATGGAGAGGAGTAAGAAGAAGATGCGGTTCAGTCCGGATGAAAGCCGGATCCACGTCACGGAGGTGACCGAACACTAGCAACAACTGACCTGGGGACACTAACCCTGTTCACCGCAAGTCCGCGTGCCGTGGTGCCACTGAACCTGAACTACGCAGGCCGGTGGGACCATCCAACGTAAGCCGGCGACACTCGGATGAGGGCCCCTGCTGACCGCTGCCTCAGGCCTACACTGCAGTCCAGTAGGTCACACATGTGGAACTGTGTCTTGGGTAATATATGGAGGAGTCCACACCATTGGACACGCCTCATCGCAGGCGGCATCCCCTATCAGCACTGGTGCCACTAACTCTGTGCGCAATGACTCATGGGCACTCTCTGGTTGAACTTTGGTGGCGTCTGAGTCCATGGCCTGGGGGTTGTTTGCATCATCATCTGGCTGGGACGGACTTGGTGTCCGACATGTGTTTGCTCCACTCATCTCCACCATGGTGACTGTTTCAGCGTGGTTCTGCCCTCAGCATCATGCCCTGGGGGTACACCTTCCACTGTCCACAGAGGCACTCCGCGACA
Source organism: Calotriton arnoldi (assembly GCA_963921515.1). Lineage (NCBI taxonomy): Eukaryota > Metazoa > Chordata > Amphibia > Caudata > Salamandridae > Calotriton > Calotriton arnoldi. Next base: position 1,215,062 of record CAWUFW010004628.1, on the reverse strand, counting down.
ACCCCCCTAGTCATCCACGAGAACCTGCTCTGCTCTCGTGACCCTGCCCCAGTGCACCGCAAGTCAGCGGCCCATGGCGGTAGGCCCATGCAGGACGCTGTGCATCCGGGGCCACTAACTCTGTGCAGCTCAATTCATGGGGCCTTTATAGTTGAATGGTTGTGTCCTTAACGTGGGAACACTGTTGTCGTTTCTTGACTGCACCAGGCACTCCATGACGGCTGGTGTACACACACCCCACACACATCCAACACAGGTGTCACTGGACTTGTGAGCCTGCTAATAAAAGTGGCCAGGCGCACGTGCCCGTAGCCATTCACACCATCTAAGCAAGTGTGTCTGTGTGGTCATTATGTCAGCATGAAGGGCCCGAGCCCTGCAACATCACAGTGTGCTGTCTTCAGCGGACGATACCATGTCACCTCAGCAGTGGCTAAGACCTTGGACATGAAGCTTCGCCCGCACCCCCCTGTATGCACAAGCGGCGTGTGCTCATCCAGCGTATGTCAGGTCAGCGCAGGGGTGTGCTGATTCGGCAGGGGGATCAGGGTGTGGCTCTGGTCTGGCCTTGAGCAGGAAGTGCGGTAAGTGTGTCTCTGTGTTGGGGTGTTGTCGCCACCAGGGCCACAGTAGTCGATGTTGCAATGCAGCATGCACCCGGAGGGCGGGCCCGCACGTATGGGGAAATGTAGGAGCGCAAGCCCGCTTGGGTCTTGGCACATGCATGCCAAGTGTTATGTGTATCAGTCCTGCGGCTGCATGAGTCAGATGCCTAGCCTCAATCGCAGCGCGATCACAGCCAGCCATGGACTGTACACCTGTGTCCACCCTGTCCGGACCATTGGCCTACACTCACATGGCCGCACACCCTCAACGGCCAGCTTCAAGGTGTTGTTGGCATGCAGCTGGACATGCACAGACAGGCATGACAATGGTGTGCCGTAGGAGTGCACGTGATGCAACCGCGCAGCGCACACAAGTGTGGGGGCTCGTGGGAGGGAGGAGCAGTTGTGAGGCAACGTAACACACAGTGAGGCCGCTCATGTGCCACATGCTCGGCATATCATCCATGATTCCCTGGGTCACAGACATCCCACCCCACCCACGACAGGCCTCTGTACATCTCCTGTATGCATGCAGATGGTGAAGTTACTGTAGGGATGAAAGGTCCTTTGTCTGAACTATCAGGCGGTAGCACATCTGCAGCTCCGAGCTGGGACTTGCATGTGCCCAGCACCCCCTGACAGATACAATAGCATTTGCTGGCGACTCCCACACTACGCACTGCCCGACATGAGACCAATGTGTACACATCCCACACGCAGAAGTCCTTGGTCTTAGTTAGCGTGCGTGAAATGGCCTTCACACATACTCCCACCCCACCCCAGGCCTGCACCCGTTGCACACAGACACTGCTCATTGCTCCGAGCTGTGCCATTTCATCCACAAGACTGACATGGGGCAAGCCAGTGCCGCTTCAAGCAGAGCCACTGACGCAATGGCAGACCATCCCGGACACATGCTCAACTCCAGTCACGTGGACCTGGACCGTGCACATCTGCTGCATGTACTGGGGGCACTGCCATTGGCAGTGCTGCGGATCAGTTACCAGCTGAGCTTCCGCCTTGCCAACGTCACCTGCGTTCAGCCTGTGTTGCATTGTCGCTCGTGCATATTCGAGTGGAACATGGATGTCTGCCTCTCCAACGTAAGGGTAGCTGACCTGAATTTCGACGTGTGTGTGTGCCCCCTGTTGGCCCACGACCAGGAGTATCACCGTGATGCCCATTTATGGCATGCCTGGATGTTTGGCAAGCATGCTGGCAACTGGTCCTGGGAGATTGCACGAGTCATCGTGTGCAGTGACCACATTGAGCCGCTCCCCGATTGTGCTTTAGTGCAAATTGGGGCCAGGGGTTGGAGTCAGCATATCTGTCCGGGACAGCTGATGGGTTACATCGCCGACATGTTAGATGTGGTGGACAACAATCTCTCATTGGAAATGTTGGCCTACGCTGCTGCACTCGCGTTCATGGACGAGTGACAAGGTACCTGCAGCCACAACTGAATGTGACCCATTGCACGTGTCCCGACGCCTGGTTGCATGTTGGGGAACTGGTCACATGTCCCAAAACGACAGTGGACATGGCTGCATTGGCCTGGACTCCTGATCCATGCGCGGACAACCAACGCGGGTTGGCACTGACTTGTGTTGGTGATGGACTCCCCTGGGGTGGACATGGGCGCTTTCCAACGTTCCTCATTCAGACATGCTGCTGCATTGGTCTGCATGTCGTGGCACATCTCTTGGCCGTACTGACACGCAATTGTTGATAAAGTTTCCGCACCTTCACTTGTCTCCAACTGTGTTGAGTGTTTATTTGTATGCCAATGTGTGTGTCACGGCCTATCTGGGTCCCTGCCATACATGCATTGCTACCCCATCAGGGCTGTGGGTTGGTACTTGTGCATTATCATGCCCCTGTTTCGTGCTTTGCCAGATGCGTATGGCCATTTCACAGCCACAAGCGGGTGCACTTGTGTCCTGTGTTAGGTTGTGCAAATGTTGCTGTTTGTACCACATTGTGTTCGATGTTGGGGTGCTCTGCTTCCTATGTGTGTGTGCTGCATTGTGTGTGAGATGTCCCTTCAGCTCTGATTTGTCTCACCCTTCTCCGTTTCAGGCAGTGTGGTTTTCACTTCTATGCTTGTTCAGTGGTGTGATATTGCCGACTTGTGTGACTTGTGCTCTTGGTTGGTGTTGTTACTCTTGGGCATGGTTTGTCTGCAGTTGTGCTGTGCTTAATTGTGCATGTGTGCCATTGTGCCCATCTCCCCCCGCCCCCCCAGTCCCTGGTCGTTCCTCTCCCTGTTGCTGTTGTGTCTGTTGATTTTGAGAAGTTTCAGGGCCACGACTCCTGCCACCATCTCCAGACTTATGTGGTGGACACCATTTCCTCCATGTCATCCAGCTCCTGGTGTGGCGCTGGACTCCCACCTCCGGTGTGTATTACGGCCTTCTGGTTGTTGGCGTGTTTCTGCTTGTTGGTGCGTTTCGCATCATTCCAGCTGTTCTGGTTTTCTTCCATTGTCCTCCTCCGCTCTCCGGCTGCATTCACCTTGTCCACGATGGCCTGCCATGTAGAAGGTTTTGTTGCCAATGGGGCTTGTGGGGTTGTGTACTGGCTCCGGGTGCCTCCATTGAGATTTGCTGTTGTTTTCTGTTTGGTTTGTCTTTCTTTTTCCTGCTTTTGTTGTGCTTATTCCCGCCTGCCGTGTGTGTGTCGCGGGCCTGGCGCTGCTTATCGTTGCTTTCCTCATCGCGAGTGGGCTCATCGCACGGTTTTTGGTGTTTGGGTTTGTGTTTTTATCTCCGTCGTGATGGTTGTATCGTGGACATTGTCCGCGTTTTCGGGAGACTATCGCATGGTACCGCCGTGTTGTGAATTCCACGTTAACACGGGGTTATTTTCCTGCGATAGACTGCGATGTGTAAAGTTGCGTTAACATTTTTTGGAGATGTTTAGCGCACGTTCTTGTGAATATCCCCCTAAGCATCCTAATGCATAATAAATGAGGCTAGTTTTCAAAGAAAACCACACAACACTTATGTGGCACGTAACTAGGTAAAAGGTCAGCGCCAGAACCGTTATGTAGGACAAATGTGGGTAAAAGGTAGTGCAGCTACCTAGGCCTATATTGGGGTACAATAGGGCTCATAACAGTAGCTGAGTTTAAAATATAGCCCTATGTCACCATGTTGTCCCAAAACAATCATATAACTTCTGACCACATATTGTCCCTATTGTTGTTATAAACTTCGTGAAGGATTCCACCGGTTCTTCTTTTCCAGCCAAATTTGCTCTGTTAATATTTTCTTCAGAGTCTTCACGGCATGCACAAATGCATACGAAGATTGCTTGTTACCAAAATGGCTGTGGTTTCTTGTCAAACAAGCAAAGGCCAAGCCAAAAGGGCTGGATTTAATGTGCAAACACATGTAAACACAGGCGTTTACATGTGTTTATAATACGTTGCACGAACATTTTTTTTTAATCAAATTAAAGCCGACCCTATTGCTTTTGTCAGTGCTGGGGAAAGAGTAGCAACAAGGATTGTTTTCTGAATAGAAGGCATACAGGAGATAAACAGCTGAATGTGACAAACAGTGTGATAATTGATTGTAATATTTGAGTGTAAAATAGTCCCTCACACATTTCAATAAAAGCATTTAATAGAAATATGAATGGTGCACCAAATAGTTAATAGCACGAGATGAGATAATAATAATGATCTGGGTATAGCCAAAGCCCACTCTATGTATAGTCTAAAGAATAGATAACAATGTGGCTTTCAGGCAGCTGCGCTGTCTAGCCAGAAATAAAAGCAACTCTAAACTAAAACCAGGCATTTCAAAAAAGAGATGTCACACACATGTGTGTTCATACACACACACGCACGCACACACACACACACACACACACACACACACAATAAAACAGTGGTTTTCCAGGGCACAATGGACCATATTGCGAGCAAGGAAGTTGGGCCCTTCAGACTCTGGTTTGTAAGTTAAAAAACAGTTTGTAATTGTGGTAAAGTAGCCCCCGGGAAAACTTGGGCCCAAGAGCCAGAGCACCAGCTGCACTATCAAGAGCTCCAGCCCTGCGATTAGGCATTCTGGAGAGTTGTTCATCAGAATGTTGATGGAAAAGTAGTAACATATCCTCTATTTTCTATCACAAACCAGATAATGTTATCTAGTAAAAAGAAACTCAGAGCAATGCTATATGATTTGCGAGGGTGGCCGACCAGCCTACTGGAAAGCGTGACTCCCCCGGCCCCCGCACCCTTACAGCCTACCACCCGGCTGTACCTGCCCCAGTAGTTCTATGGTGCTGATTGCTAGGGACCGAGAACTATGCTTACCAATCATGACCTTACCGCCTGACCAGGATATCACAATGCTAAAATACGACTTCTGTAAGAAAATACATGCTACAATACTCACCCTTCTATTACATACATTTTACATTACTGACCGTTCAAAAGATTAACTATACAAACTGTGCCACCTGTAAAGAAAAATACACCACAAACACATAATATCAACAATGCAAAACTGAAATATCTGCCTTAGGGGATGGTGGGTGGGAAAGAAAAAGAGATTATGGCCCCCACTCCGGGCCGGCAGAATGCGGGCTCGGAGAACCAGCTGCGTGGAGGGGGAGAGGAGGCAAGAGACTGCCCCTGTCGCACCCCCGCCTTTTAACCCCTTTTCGCCTGCGGTGCCCCGGAAGTACTTTAAGCACTTCTGGGGCGCGCCAGGGTAGTGGAGGTCAGAGCGCGACCGCCATAATGGCGGTGCGCCATATGCTAGGGCTTGCCTCTGCGCTATGGCCTGGTACTGCCTAAGTCCCCTTCTACTCACCAGGTGCCCCCCCCCCAGGCCCCCACCCCCTTCCAGGACATTTGGATCCTTCCCCCAAGGCAAACATTTGACAACAACTCACTTTTAAAGTTTTTGGATTTAGGGGGCGTAACCCCCCCGGCCGTATTTATTTACATATTCAAATTAAACTCATTTCCTTTAATATGAACATTCAATTACACAGGGAGTCCGGTTTACATAGATAGGTACAAAGGTGTTACTTGGCTAACCTTAACATGTTTCTAGACATAGCCATTCCTATCGTAGTCTAAAACTGCATATATATAAACATATTTTCCTCCCTGTGTACCCTATGAGAGCCTACGGCAAGGTCAGTGACTGGCAGCCCCAGGAAAAACTACAGAAATTCTGGTGGATAAAGCCTGCGTAGGGGGTCCAGCTTGTCGAACGGATATTTTCCCCTGGGCCCCCCCTACGCCCTAAGCCTTACAAAACTACAAACGGGGCGCTGCAAATGGTTATCCTTGCGCTCACTGCGCAATGCGCGTGCGAGGGTGGCCGACCAGCCTACTGGAAAGCATGACTCCCCCGGCCCCCGCACCCTTACAGCCTACCACCCGGCTGTACCTGCCCCAGTAGTTCTATGGTGCTGATTGCTAGGGACCGAGAACTATGCTTACCAATCATGACCTTACCGCCACCGGCCAGCCTAGTTGCCCGACTAGCTGGCCTCCCCTCCAGTACCCCTAGAAAGGTCATGGCTGACGACGTAAACCTTCAAACCATGCTAGGATATCTTCCAGAAAGAAATGGTTCCCTTTGGTCGAGAGGTGGACCCCATCCTGCACAAAAAACTGCTCGCCCCAGATGAGACCGTGCCCTATTGCCTTCAACTTGGGTGTTTGGAATAGTTTGACAAATTCGTTGTTGATCCGCATTACCGCGTGATTCAATGCCGCGACTGACTCCCCTCCCCTCCATCGTAGCCTAGGGATCATGTGTGACCATGCTATGATGGCTTTCGGACTACGTCTTGCCAGCCAGGCCACTTCAGTAAGAAGGTCTTCGATGACCACCCTCCGCCCCAGGTCTGCAAGGTCATTCCCGCCCAAGTGAAGGATCCAAATCGCAGGGTGGTGCCCGCCTTGCCTCAGTGCGCGGTCAACGAAATCCCTGAAGTGCCTAATGCGCAGTCCCCCTTTCCCGTGGAACACTATCCTCACTCCGCTGCTTCGTGCCCTGGCCTCGTAGGCCCCTGAAAAGAAAGCCTGCAATCGCCGTACATATGAGTGACCAATGATCCACACCTCCTCCTGCTCTTGGGCCCAAGAGTGAACTTGGGCCATAAACTCCGCTGTATGTCCTAGGGCTGTAGACCGCCGTCCCCCTGCGTGACATGGTGACGTCTGGTTATTCCACGTATCGGCTGGCGCAAGCCTCTCCCCTGAGTTACAGGATGAAGAAACTGCGAATGATGGAAAGGAGAAAAAGAGCATCAGCACCACGTCCCCACTACCGCTTTACAGTATATGCAGCCGCACATAGTGCTTATAACAGTCAGAGGACCATCGCCCTATCTTCTTCACCTGCTCTTCTCGCAAACCCCTCGCCACCACCTCTGAAGCAGCCCCGATTCTGAAGGAATGGGTCCCATACTTGTTCGGATCCAACCCAGTCGCTTGCATGGCCAGCACCATGTCTTTTCTAAATTGAAAAACAGTCAATGGTGTCCCATCCCCGTGCACTAACAGAGGCCCATCTCGTGGTCCAACCCGTTGTGCCAGAAAGGCCTCCACCTTGGTTACTGGGCAGCAGGTACTACCCCCACCCTGTGTAACACTATGCCCTTGCCCCTTCCTTCTTGGTCCACCTTGGATCATGGCAGCGAGATAAGTATGGATTTGCGGTGGACCTGGACATGCCCCGCCTGTAACCCCCCTTTGTGGTCTCGTTTATTCTTGGCCACCAATTCCCCTACCCTAAATGCCCCATAAAATGCAAGACTAAAGGCTGCCTGGAACAAAGTGGCCTCCTGCCCTGAACTGCACACTACTGGTAAAGCCTCCATCAAGGACGCCAGGACTGCCATGCTTATGGGCCGCCTCCCATCTGGCGGGGCTCTCTGTGAACGACCCCAGCCCTTCAGTGCTTTGCGCACCACGAAGTTGGCGGTCGGGTCCCCCCTCCCCTTACACTTGGCGAAGAAGGATATGGCCGTGACGTGGCGCCTTGCGACCGCCGCTGAACACCCGTTCTCACTCATTGCTCCCAGGAATTCAACCACCGCCCCAGGTTCATGCCACCTGTGTTCCCAGCTGCCCCTCAAGGACTGGCAATATGCCCAAAATGCCCCTTCGTATGCTCTCCTTGTCCCAGGCGCTAGGCTAGCTGCCACGAGGTCCGATAACTGGGGGCACCAAACTGCCAAAGGTGTTCTGGGAAATGCGCCGGCCGCTCTGCCGCGCCCGGGAGGTGGGCCCTGAATACCTGCATCTTAAAACAAGAGAGGGCATCAGCGGCGTGGTTCAAAACACATGGCACATGTCTGGCTCTAAACAGTAAATTCAATCGCATGCACATCAAAGCAATCTCCTTCAGCAAGCATAGCAATAGTTTGCACTTTGCCGTCTGCTGATTAATGCATTCCACCACAGCCATGTTATCGGACCAGAACACAACAGTCTGGTCTCGCAATTGATCTGGCCATACCCAGAGATCCACCAAGATAGGGAACAACTCGAGGAAACGTATGTTCTTGGTAATCCCCGATTCCACCCACCAGGCAGGCCAGCGTTGCGCCACCCACTCCATGCCCAGGATCGCCCCGAAACCTTCGCTGCCTGCTGCATCAGTCATCAGACCAATCTCTGGACTAGAACAGGGCGGGCCCGGCCACACCACCCTTCCATTGAACTCGCGCAGAAATGCCATCCATATACGCATGTCCTGCTTGACCTCGCCGGATAGCCTGGTGTGGTGGTGTTTTCTTTGAGCCCTACCATAGCCTGCGCGATGGAGCGCGGAAAGGGGCGTGCCATTGGTGTAATGCACAGCGCAAAATTCAATTGCCCCACTACCTGCTGCAGGAGGTGCAAGGTGACCTTTACTTTCACTAAGCATTGCCGAAGTGCATCCCCGAATTTCCCAATTTTTTCAGCAGGCAGCCTAGACAACACCTGTACTGAATCCAGTTCAATCCCCAGAAATTCAATCTGTGTGTTTGGCCCCACCGTTTTGCCCGGTGCCAGTGGTACCCCGAACTCTGCCATGATCTCACAGAAACGCCCCAGCGCTGACCTGCAGTCCCCCGTCCCTGGTGCGCCTAGGAAGAGGAAATCATCTAGGTAGTGCAATACCCATTGATATCCGGTGTCCTGCCGGAACACCCACTCCAGGAACAAGCTGAACTTTTCAAAGTAAGCGCACGAGACCGAGCATCCCATGGGCATACATTTGTCCACATAATACTTGTCCCGAAATTGAAATCCCAGGAGATGGAAATCGTCCCTGTGGACTGGCAGCAGATGGAAGGCACACTCTATGTCGGACTTGGCCATCAAAACTCCTCGCCCCATGCCGTGTAACATGGCTACCGCTTGGTCAAAAGACGCATATCTGATGCTGCAAAGAGCGTCCGCTATTGCGTCGTTCAAGGATGTCCCCCTTGGCGCTGACAAATTGTGGATCAGTCTAAACTCGCCCGGTTCCTTCTTGGGCACCACCCCCAATGGGGAACAGACAAAATCTACCATGGGGACCTCATCAAATGGACCTGCCACCCTACCTAGCCGCACTTCCTTTGCAATCTTGGCTGCTGCCACAGCCTCATGGACCCTGACCGAAACTTGGTTCCTGCAGTGTGAGACTCCGGCATACCCCGGGGCCGGGATCCTAAAACCTTCCGAAAACCCCTCCCGGAGTACCCTAGCTGTGTCAGGGCACGTGTATTTGTTTAACCATGGTATCATGGCGCTAACTCGCACGGGGGATCTGGCCTCAGTGATGGTGATATTCTCAGTCCTGTTTTTTGCCTCCCTTGTCCCTGGACTTCTTGAAACATTTGCTTTCAGGATGGGACTAGTTGCCGCAGAAAGCGCAGTTATGCTTAAACTTACAGGACCCCGCGGCCCTAGTGCAGGTTCTCCTATTGTAATCAAAGCACATCCCTTTTTTTCCTGACCCGCTTCCGGGGCCGGCAACACCCCCGAGCTACCCGAGGGGCCCGCACGAAAGGGCTGGTACTTACTATGTTCAAGACCTGACCCCATGTTTCCCCTCCCGTGGTCCGAGGCGCCGTGTACTAGGTGATTGAGGTGTATGAACATGTCTGTCTGGTTCCAAACCAGAGTGGGGTCTAACGCCTTCGCCCTTCTGAATTCCTTGTCATACTCCTTCCAAACGCACCCTCCATACCTTGTGTGAGCTGTTGTAATCCTATTCTGATAGCACGCCATCTCCGCACCTAGGGCCGGAAAGCGCTCAAGCATAATCGCCATATAAATTGTGAAACCCTGTATCCAATTAGCCAGGTTCTCCTCCACCCTGTATTTCAGAATTATGTTTGACCATTCCCTCGGGTGCGTCCACTCCTTGTTCTTCTTCGCTTCCTCCCTTTCTGCCTCATCCACCAATAATGAAAACATGCTCACATACTGCCCTTTCCAAATCTTCTCCCTAGTCTCTTGTGATAAATGCCACCCCAATTGCTCCCTCCTAGAGCGCAGCTCCCCCATACCTAGCGGAGGCAGAGCACCATGTGTACCTGGTGCAACCGCCAAGTCCGCCGCCTTCTGTGTCCCGGGGTCCTTCGGTGCATTCGCCGGCGCTCCACCGCTACCCACAGGCGTCGCCGGGGGCGCCCCCCCCACAGGTGTTACTAGGCCCGGGTCCTGCTTAGGCTTACCGAACTTGGCCAACAACTGCCGTGCCCGTTCCATGGGGTCCCCCCCAGTCCCAGCCACCCCCACCGCCGGAGCCCAGTTCCCAAAGGTCTCCAGCCATGGCAGCACTGCTGCTAGGTTGGCCGCTATGTCAGGGCTGGGGTCACCCCCCCCACTGGTGTCACTGGGCCTTGCGGTTGATCCCCCTCCGGTGGCCCGGTAGGCGGCACCACCGGCACCGCATTGGCCGGCGCATTGGGCATTGGGTCAGGCACTGGTATAACCGGTGATACATGGTCCTGTGGTCCCGGCCCTGGCACAGGTACCCCCTCTCTTGGTGCCGGGTCGGGAACCGGGCTGGGCCTAGCCGGGACTGGAGTATCCCCCGTTCCTCTCCCACCCGACTTGGGCCTGTTCCTTTTAGGTGACGGGGGGAATATGCCCTTGGGGGGACTGTCGCTCGCCTAGGCCTCCCCTCCTCCCTTACCGTCCACCTTCTCCTGGAGACGTGTCAAAGCCTGACCCATGACCTGTACCTGCTGCATCAATGTCTCCAACAGCGTGTCTGTCCTGGACCGCTTTTCCCCCACCTAGCTTTAGGGGCCATTGTTCGCGCACTCCCTAGCCGCGAATCCCGTAGGTCTGAGACCCTGCTCAAACCCTTACCTTCCGTTTCAGCAACCACCAGCCAGCCCAGCACCGCCGCAACCAGAGCCACTCCCACCGGCTAGTCCAGTGGGTCAGGTGATAACCTCTAACCCGCGTGGCTCCCAGAAGTGGCTCAGTGCAGGCTTGCCGGTATCGCCGTTCCCCGATTCCTTTTGCCGAAGGCGCGTCCCAGGTCCCGTACCAGGAGTGCGACGTCGAGACGTCCTTGGTCCCCTGCGTCCGGCAGACTGCAAGACAAAATCACAAGCGTGGACACGAAAAGACCACAATCGTGCTGCGCAGAGCGTTTCCCAGTTTCCTCAGAATCTCCTAATTATTGAAACGCCAGGATTTGAGCACCGAAAGCCCCAAAATGATTCAGTTCCTGATAAACACTTAGCGCAATTGCCCAGATCAGACCTATTGATTTTGCCAATGCTTACTCCCTTTTAATGAGCTATTGCCTAGCGTCCCGTGGGTGATCTGCCCTTGCCTGCTGCACCGCACCACCTCTACAAGTAGAGTCTCTTACTGAAACTCTGATTTTTTACCCCTATTTTTACACTTCTATGCCAGTAGTAGCGCAATTGCATACAATGCTTGTCCCTTATTAGTGCACCAGTGCCCAGAACCACGTGTTTCAATCGCGATCACAATGCAATACGCAGCCCCGTCTGTGCTCTGCTCCCCCTGCGCCTGAGAATGCCCCCCAGGCCCCCCCGCACCGTAGCGCGCCCTACCACACAGCGCGCTTGTCCCTGCGCCCACCGGGGATCCTCCAACCTCTGACTCCGGCGATCCCAGCCGGCCGATGCTCCGGTGCTGTCCCGCAGTGCATGTCCTCCGCTGCAACCACACGCCGCACCTGGCCGCCCTTGGCACACGCGATCCTGCAGAAAAAGGAGACAAAGACGCTGATGTCCACTCCGTCCGACCCGAACCACGATCCCCGTCGCGCACTCTCCGGGATCCTCCACGCTGCTAATGTCCCAATCCTCGATCCTGTAACGAAAAGAAAAAAGAGATTATGGCCCCCACTCCGGGCCGGCAGAATGCGGGCTCGGGGAACCAGCTGCGTGGAGGGGGAGAGGAGGCAAGAGACTGCCCCTGTCGCGCCCCCGCCTTTTAACCCCTTTTCGCCTGCGGCGCCCCGGAAGTACTTTAAGCACTTCCGGGGCGCGCCAGGGTAGTGGAGGTCAGGGGAGGCTAGGCAGCGCGTCATCAAGACGCGCTGCCCCACCTCCCCCCTTGCCTCTTGGGGACCGGCGCGACCGCCATAATGGCGGCGCACCCTATGCTAGGGCTTGCCTCTGCGCTACTATGCCAACATCCATGAGTCTTCACTAATGAATTTGTGCACTGTTTCATACAGTAGGTAAGATCTATTTTATCAATAGAGAAGTCGCCAGGAAAATATAAATCTGATTAAGTAAATGGCACATTGTAGGAGATGAACTGGTAAGTGAGGGGCAGGGTCTTCTGTTTTTCTGTGCTATTTTTATGATATGTAAAAGCAATCAGTCCCTGTGTCTTTTGGAGAATTCCATTCTTGTTCTGAAATGACAATCACTCACTGGTACATTTGTAGGTTGTATGTGATTACAGAGAAAAACGATTTCATGGAATACCAGCATGGATGTTTGGGGAAGGCACCACAGGTGCTCCCCAGGCCTCACAGCAAAGTCCACGGGGGACGGGGGCCCTGCTGGGGTCCCCAAAGTCTGTTTCTGACAGCCTTTCTATGGCGGTTGGACCGCCTTGGAAAGGCTGTCTTAAAGGGACATCGAAATCACTATGGCGGTGCCTGAGTAGGCACCGCCCAATTGTGGGTAATTACTTTCCGACCGGCAGTCAAACTGACTTCTTGAGCCCATCGGAATCATCGGTTGGTCCCCCTGCATGCTGCCTCCAACCACCGCATGTCATAATGTGGCGGTACGACAGCAGCACTAGATGTCGGTCGGACCCCAACTGACAGGCTGTCGGTTGCGGTCCAACTAACATCATAATGAGGGCCAATGTTTACCGGTCTTACTTTCAGAAACAATTTTTCAGAGGTATTAAATACAGTGCTTTACTTCAAGGGACATTATTTCGAATTTTTATCTTAAAAACTGTCAAACAATTACTTCGGATGCTTTCACTTCACTGACCCCTCACCGCCCCTAAATGCTATGTTATGTTATGTTATGTGTATTTGTAAAACACACTATTATCTCCAAGGTGATTCCCTCACAACCCCTTAATAACATTTATGCCTGTCCCCAAATAATTTCTCACCATGCCTAAGCTATACCCATCCCTGTTCCCTAAACTCAACCCATCCATGAACCTTAAAAGTTCTACCCCTAAACTGCACCCATCGCTCAACCCTAAAACAACATCACTACACATAAACTTCACCCATATCTGACCCCCAAACTCTACCCATTCCTGAACACTATACGCCCTTTCTACACCTGAACTTCACCCATTCCTTAGCCCTAAAACCCCTCACTACCCGAAAAATCCTAAAAAACCCTTTCTATGCCTAGACCAGAGCCATCCCTGAACCCATAAATTCACCATGCCTAAACTGCACCAATTCCTGAATCCTACAACTCTTTCTGCCCATAAACGCCACCCCTCCCTGCCTCTTAAAATTGCTTACCACCCATAAACTCCACCCATTACTATATTCTAAAAGCTCTTCACCTCCCTTCTACTCTGCCTATCACTTAATCTCAAAATCCCTCATCAGCCTTAAACTTTGCCCATCTGTGAACACTAAACACTCCTTAACACCACTCCACTCTACATATTCCTGAACCCTAAAAACCTCCATCACCCCTAAACATCACCCATCACAAAACCCAAAAAACCCTCAAGGCCCGTAAACTTCACATAAGTTTATTGTAATTTGCAATTTTCCCCATAAATTATCTTCCCTTTAAAATGTTTTTTAATTTCTGATTTATTTGTTTTCCATGATTTGGTTTCTTCCAAAGTGGTTTATCAGTTTTCGATTTTTCATTAAATCACACACATCAACAAATGTAGCCTACACTTTTCAGAAGCATTACAATTCTGTAAGAAAAGATTCTACAAGGATACAATGTAATCTTGTGATTTTGCAAAAGAAATGCGAAGTCACTCCGTAGAGGCATAGAAACTAATGGAGAGATGTGAGAAGACTGGATTTGGTAAAAGTGTTAGAATATTTTGTTTTTGCAAACCGACCTATGTACTAATAAATTGGGTCGCAAACTACAGATTCCTACTGGGTCACAGTTCAACATAGCTCATTATTATTAATAAGGTCGGTTACAAATTGCGACCCTCCAAGGGTCACAACCATCACAAAGATAGTGTCTTGCTGAGGTCGCAAACCACCATGTCTATGATGGCTTTTAAATAAAGCAATTTTTTTGTTTTGAAATGCAACCCATTTTTCCCTAAAGAAAACAGGATGCATTTAAATAAAATATGAAAAAGTGTAGCTAACATTTTATTAGAGTAGGCATTGATCCCTACTCTTAACATATATTTTCTCAACATTCTTAAAGGGTCCCTTGGATATGCCTTCCTTTTTGCCTTACCACTGTCTTTTCTGCCAGGAAGTCAGTCACAAAACATTAAAAATACCAATGCATATCGGTATTTGGAAGGGACGCCCTAAACACACCCCTTCCAAATACTGACTCGGAATTTTGTTGCAAACTCAAATTGCGATTCGGTAATGCGTTACCGTATCGCAATTTGTGATTTGTGTATACGAAAAGGCCCTTTTGTGCTCACAATCAGCCTGAAACTGTGAAGCAGGCTGTTTGCGACAGAAAAAAATGTGTCTTTCATCTGGCTATTTACATGTATCCACTATGTTAGAAGACCACTCCTCAAAGAAACTTCTCCTTTTAAGTAGCATGATGTATGCAGAAAGGACTTTATTGAATCTATGATTTGATAAAAGCAGAAACAAATGTATTAAGATTTATTGCATAACGTACATAATTGCTTATGCATTTATGTTGCTCATCACCCACTTCCTTGTTGGTGTGGAAGGCTGCTTGTGCCTCCTGCTTTCTATTTTTTTGTTTAACAGCATGCCCACCTGCAGATTCGCCATATACTTTTATAACCTTATCAACATCAGCATGCAGCATTTTCTGTGGCTCTTTAGCTACTGCTCTTTAACTATGTATGTATGCATGTCCTTGCATTTATACAGAGCAAAAACTAGCAGTTAAGAAATAGAGCCCTGTATATATTAGGTGGAATAATTTTCAGTTGAGTAGTGCTAGGGGTTTTTCTCTTGTGCTCAGTGTTGAAACTGTGCCTCTGGTCAACGTTGCATCTCTCCTGCTCCCAATCTCTTCCCTGGGACATTGCTGGTATCCTTCTCTCTTTCACTTCTTCGGTTGTAAACAGATTGCACTTTCCCCTCATGCACAACTGTCGAAATGTCCTGATCGCAAGCCCTGAGACTATTTTTGCATCTGAATACAGACAGCGCGCAAACTCATACATTGCACACACACTCAAACACACACACACACACACACACACCTGCTATGTCAACAAGCAATGCTATCCATACACATACTCAGGGCCATATTATCAAGAACGGCGACAACATTATCGCCGCTTTAGCGGCAGGAAACTGCCGCTAAAGCGGTGATAAGGGGCTTGATAATATGCCCTATAGAATTCCAATAGAAGCCCAGGTTTGATGTCCTTCACAACAGAACCTGGGGTTCTATTGGAATTCTATAGGGCATATTATCAAGCCCCTTATCGCCGCTTTAGCGGATGTTTCCTGCTGCTAATGCGGCGATAATGTTATCGCCGTTCTTGATAATATGGCCCATAGTGTACAATGTGTCGCCTTTACAAGTCTGTCCTTTTAGTAGGAAAACAGATTTTATATTTGTCACTTTAACTCAGAATTGTACAGCTATGTGCATGTTGAACTATTGTATTGTATGGCTTTATTAAATGTACCACCAGTGAGACTAATAATGTACGTCCTGTGATTTTCACCTGCAGGTAGAAGGAGCAGATTTGATTTGCTCTCTAAATGCAATGCTTTATGAAGTTTGGAATAGTCCACATTAGAGGGCAGTGAAACACATTGTGCCCTTCCTTAAGTAAAAGAGGATTAGCAAAATGAATGACAACAAAGCAAGTATTGTTAAGCCAATATTTCAGACATATAACTGAAAGTACCGCTTCATTGATTGGTGAATGTGTGTGCCCATGTGTGTTTGTATGTGCGTGTGTATGCAAGTGTGTTGTAAATTGATGAATACAAGAACAGTAAACTGGGTAGAATAATGCATGCATGAAAGCAAGTATGAGTGACAAAGTACAAGGACGGTGTGTTACTTAGTGCACACAACTCACTAATAAATGAAGATGCAGTTTCCGATATGTCATACATTTTGGCTTTCCCAGTGATTGCTAAACATTTTGGGTAAGTTGTGCTTAAACCTTCAAAACAATTGTCCCAGAAATCGTAGCCAGCCTAAATTTGCACCTTTTATCACTCTTTTATCACTAAAGCCTGACGTACAAAGATTCCTAATAAGAAGACATGAATTGCATCAAACGCTGTGCAATTTGTATTTTTTTATTAGGATTCTTTTAAAATGGATTCAGAAGAAATGGGTACAGTTTTCATCCTGAATGCGTTGGTATTTTGTGAACAAACCTTTGTATTAATAGGTTTGTTCACAAAGTACTGATTCGTAGAGGTCGCAATTCGACCTGCCTCATTAATATGCATGAGGTAGATTGCAAATTGAGACCCATTATGTTTGGTCACCGACACAGTGGTCTACTAACCCCAGCCAGACCCCAGCCAGACTTTTAAATAAAGCAGTCTTTGTTTTTAAGGCAGCTAGTTTCCTGAAAGAAAAACGGGATGTGTTGAAAAGGAAAATTAAAAAGTTTACACAACTTTTTTAGGAACAGGCAGTGGTTCTATGGACCACTTCCTACTCCTAAACATGTTTTTGTCACATTTGCAAAGGGAAAGGTTCCCACAGGGCCCCCTGCCCATTTGCAAATGGTTACCATCAGTTTGGATTTGGTGTTCAAATAGTAATGCTTTACGACTGGATATTGGTTGCAAAAGATTAATACATAAGTTAAGGAAGTGGTACTTGGAAGGGACGACCTATATGTGTCCCTTTCAAATAATACCGATTCTGAGTTTTTGCCTGAAACCCAATTTGCAAATCAGTAATGTGTTACCAAATTGCAGTTTGCGTGTTGTGTATTCAGAAATGTCATTTTGCTGCTGCAAAGGCTCAGATTTGACCTTTGTGATCGTAAAATTGCTGTGTAAGCTGTGAAGAACAAATTTGTTTTTCATCTAAAAGCAACATAAAGAAGATGCCTAACTCTTTCTCCTCTAGTATGGCATCTTGGGTCAAAGTTTGGATCTGATCAAGTGCAAATAAATGCCAAAAGATACATGCATCCATGGTGGTTGTCTTTAGTGAAATAAGTTTTACAACCATTTTTGAAGTTCAGTGAATAAAGGTTAATATTTCCTATTTTATGGTTTCTCCTACGTTCAATTTGTAAGTCGAAATGGGTTTTGCCAATCTTACATCTATAACTTTTTGTGTTGAAAGCTTATCTTCAAAATTAATATATCCTTACACACATTGGATCACAAAGATATAGTTTGTGCAAACATCTGTGATATTACTTACAAAAAGCAAACCATTGCTTGTAATGATTTTTGATTGTCATGATTATGTTTCATGTGACAATGAAAGATAAAATGAATAGAAATTGAATATCAGGAATATCTATGTATTTTTGAAATGTAACGAAGAATGGCAATTCTCCAGTTAACATGCAGAGAGAATCTTGATCACAGCAAAGACAATGGAGGCTATCATTATGCATAAACCTTTATTGCTGCCCCACATGCAGCTCTTTAAAGAACTTAAACACAACCTTTCCGAGCCATCCACCAGCCCAAGACCCTATGCCCCGGCACTACCAAACATTTTTTTCATGTTGTTGAGGGCTGCAGGGAATGAATCAGACCCCCAGCAACATTAAAACAAAAACAGAGTAAGTCTCCTGGGTTGAATCCATGATCCCAGAGAGCTTACTATATTTAAAGCACTCCAAGCTGGAAATATATGGTTTTAAGCTGAAGCACAGGGACCCCTTGTGGTTGTTTCTATGACTGCACTTTGTGGCCTGAAAAATGTTTTAAAAAGGACTCAAAGACATGCTTTATGTTTTTTTTAAATGCTTTATTAAAAATATTTGAGACAAACACTATTATCAAACATTTCAATGTGTGAATGTATGAAATATTCATTTGATTATAGTGATTGGTGAGTTTGTGACAAAGCCAGTATCTACTTTATATACGTTGATGTGCTGACTCCTTGATAAAGACAATAGGCACTGCCACTTTTAATATATTTAGCCTTTGACAAAGCCAGTAGGTCATCATTACGTAAAATGTCACCCTTCACATTGTTACATGACAAATTCAACTGTGCGCAGTGGGGGGATGGGGCGGGGGTTGGACACAGGGCCTGAATGCAGGCCAGGCTCTGCACCCAATCCCACACTGCGCATGGCGATGGACATCTTACTGTATGCTCAAAAACATAGAAATTGATTGAAAAATACAAAGGTTCAAGTGACGTTATATTTAGTAATCGGAATATTATCTTAATTGACTTTTTAAAAAAACATTGAAATTCACTAGAAACAAAGGTTAAAGGGATCTTATTGTTAGGTGGAAATGTGAGTTAAAACATTCTATTTTGAAACAAACAAAATAACTGAAATTCACCAGTTATTGTGATCTCAAGTAACTATAACTCATGCCTAAAGTAACTATAAATCGCACCCTCACCATGCACTGTTAAATCTCTCACACATTACATCGCTCATGACATGTTTCTATTACATCCTTGATAACATCATTGCAGCATTTGGAATTACATCATTGATGACAACACTTTGCATGGCAGGGGCGCAAATTATAGTAACACACAAGTTATAGTTACTTGAGATAACTATACCTGGTGAATTTCAGTGGTTTTGTTAATTTAAAATGGTATTTTTAACCAACATTTTTTACTAACAATAATGTCCCTTCAACCCTTTGTTTTTTTTCCAGTGTGTCTGTAGAGATGGAAAAGTCCTCTTCATGGTAATGAACATGCCCTGTACCCTGATTGCTCAACTGTACTGATGTCTGGATCCCTAATGCTGATTTTTGTTGTCATAGGCAAACACCGATCATATGCCCGTCTCACAGATTGCATTCTTGTTGGACCAGGAGGGGCACTCAAAGCACTACCCTCAAAGTGGTGGAAGGTTACTGCATTCACCAGGAGTTAAGCAGCATGAGCGCTGTGGTGGCAGAGTACTGTATACTGATTATGAGAAGTAAACAGGTCCTTTTTAAGCAGTGTCACTGAAGTGAGGCTGCTAGGCTCACTTGCCTTTTTAGGTTTCCACTGCTGTATGCTTAACTCACCCTTGCCTACATTAGAGTGGTGTGAAGTGATGCACAACGCAGAAATGGTGTATCTGCATTGGGTGTATGTGTACCTGGGAAGGGTGCCATAAAGGAATAATGCAGGACTGAGTAGTAGGTGCATGGCCTATGCATGTACTTGTGGTGTCTGTGCCTGAGAGTGGTACAGTACCTGAAAGATATACTGCTGTACAGTGCGTACAGGATAGGTTCATGTGCTGGGTATTTATGGACCTAGGAGTGGTTCAATACATGAGGACTGGAGTGCGTGCAGGATGAATGCATGTATGTGTGCCTGTGAGAGGTACAGTACATAAATGATACAGTGCTGGGCAGTGCATGCATGTTAAATGCATATGCCGGATGTATGTACAGTACACTGAGGATACAGTACTGTGCAGTGCATATATGCTGTATGCATGCACTGGTTGTATGTGTGCTAGTTGATGGTACAATATATGGTGGGTACTGAGTTCCATTTTGGTAGACCCAGGAGCGAAGGTAGAGGGATTCCCCCAAGTAGATTTGTGGAATGCTGCATTCCTCTAAGCTGGATTGGACACACACTGGGGAGGAGAGTACCAGACCTGCTCTTCGATTCAGTGAAAGGTCACGAGGAAAGGGTCTGGGCAAATCTCAGGAAAGAGATAGGGTTGATAAGAGAATGTCCCCTTTCTTCTTCATTTTGTATGTGAATGACCTGGGGGCCAGGTTATTAGATAAAAAGGTCTGTGAGTAGGTTCTCATCAGATTCCCGCATTGTTTTATGTGGACAACAACATTTTGCTGGCAAGGACTGCCTTGGACCTCCAGGCACTGCTTGATGGCTTTGCTTCTTATATGAACAGCCTTTACCTTTCTTCCAATTATGGTAATGGTTCTGGGTAATAGGGGGACCAAGTCTAGGTCGTTTAATGTTCTGGGTCATAGGTTGTCTAGGGTCCAGACCTATACATATCGAGGGGTGGTTTTTGATGATTGCTCCACCTGGGGCCCTTGAAAATATCTAAGAGATTAGCCTAGCTCTGTCTATAGGGACACTCCCTTTTTCTATGTACTTTTTAAGATCTTTGTGATCGAAAATAAAGTTATGATGATGATGATGATGATGATAGGGACACTCTTTTCTTTTTCTTCTAGAATCAGCAATAAGCCAATGGGAGCTCTGATTAAGATTTGCCAGGCCAAATCAGTCTCCATAGCCACATATGGTAGTGATGTATGGGGGTATGTTGATTCAACTGAGCTTCAAGTGGAGGAGAATGGGTTCTGCAGATGTTTGTTGGCTATTCCAGCTTCTACCTCTGCCATTATGGTTCATGAGGAGCTGGGGTTGCCTTACCTAGCAGATCATATTGCCCTGCTTGCCCTGATCAGGTGGCTCACTATCTGGGTGCGAACTGAGAATTATTTAAAAAGAGAGATACTTATGGATTGCATGCAGCTACATGGGTGGAGGTCAGTCAAATGGTTGGCATATATATGGGACACTTTTGTCAAGTTAGGTAGACCTGCCCTGTTAGACTTGCCAACTAACATCTTGAAGAAAAATATTTCTTGGACCCGGGACAACATTTTACTGTGGAAGAAAGCAGAGAGAAAGGGTTTGGAAATGGAGAAGTCCTCAGTTCGAGGATGTGCACAGATTGTAACAGCACAAGTTGTTTAACGTTATCTGTTTAATATGTCCAACGGTCATCATCGATTTCTCCTTACAAGATTTAAGTACAACCAACTCCATCTGTTGTTGGCCCTTCTGAAGCCTAGTGCCTGAAGATGAGCCCTTGTACATGTGATAACTTCTCTGCTCAGTAACTTGTGCATTTTGTCTTTTTCTGTGGTTTTTATGACATCCCTCGATGAATATTTTTATTACCATTGCTTAAATCTTTGAAGTTCATCAGGTCAAGCCCACTCTCATGTATTAATAGTTACTCCAGATATCAATATAGATATTCACCCAAATTATGTTGTTGCTTGATTTCTGGCCTCATTAATGACATGGGCCCTGGGTAGGCTTCGGTGTTCTGTTCTCGTATATAATGTACTTTATTATGACGTGTTGTTCGTTGGGGTTTTACTAAGAATGTATTATTTAGGTCCTGAAATCGCTCGGTGGGTTTCACTTATCTGCCAAATTTGCCCAATATGTCTACTTGGCGCACTTTTAGCTGGATTTAAATGTATTACACCATTACTCTGGTTTGATGTTACCTTATTATTGTTTTAAGGGTTGTAAATGTAGGTATCGTTTTGGTCTTGATTGACACAGACAGCTATTATTATATTTCTTTGCAAAATATGTCCTCCCTGTTTTAATTATGTACAGTTTAGGAATGATAAGTCGATTACTATGAGAAGGAATTATGTTTTATCTGGTTTCTTATTGATTGATTTATCTCATTGACATGAATGTATTTGTTTTTATTGATTAAAGTATGTAAAGCTGTTTATGTACTTTTATTGTTTCATTAGACCGAATAAAGTTATTTTTGATGATGAGAAGAGAATCATAAGAAGTAGAGCTGGGAGCCCTGGGTTAGCCTTTTGATGCACAAATCACTGTGTTTAACATCCAAGTATGAACTCTAGTCACTCCCATGGTATGTGTTGTGGGACTATCAGCTTCAGTGACATCCCTGCTGTGACAGATTTTCAAGAAGAAGTGGGAGAAGAGGATTATGTACATCAAAAGAAGCAGAACCCCAACATTAAACTTCAAAGGCTCAGACTCTAAATCACATTTGATGTCTGGAAATGGACGATAAGAAGGGGAGTTTGAGACACAAAAAAATTGTCATCTGCCAGGCAGGCAGATGGGATGTGTGGGATGGGGAAACTCTGCAAGACTTCTGCCTGTGACCGGGACTGGGGGACAAGACCTACTAGTCTCCCTGCTGGGTGAGGGGACAACACCCAAGGGAACCCAAGACCACATGCTCTGGAGCCTTGAGCACCAGCACCTGCCTGCTTGCCAAAACCAATGTGCCCTGAGAGGAAGAGGAGAGCATTAGAGGGAGTAAGGTCCACAGTGGGGAGCCCTATCGAGTGGACTCCCTGTCTGAGGTATGATGAAACTGCCACTGCACCAATTGGTTCATTGCCCATGTCCAGGTCTGAGTCAGTGATTCTTCATGTGCCAGAAGAGGGTTGTCATAAAGATAGCAGTGAAAAAGACTGCTGTGTGATAAGGGATGAAGTCTTGCACAGTAACATTGAGGTGACCCAGTATGCCAGAAGGGGCTGCCGTGGAACAGACTGCCCTGCAGTAAGGGCCAAAGCCTGCGCTGTAATGTTGCAGCAATCCCGTATGCCAAGAGGGGCCGCCGTGGTAAATATTGTCGTGCAGCACGGTCAAAGCCTTGTATGGCAGCTGTGTGGCAACACCATATGCCAGGATGGGCTTCTGGGAAGACTTGTGTCATATTGATTGGGCCAGAGTCCATGGACTGCGAGAGGTGGTGACCCGTAGGTCACTGGGAGCAATGAGGACTAAGAGTGGTCCAACCCTATTGAGAAAGTGAGGAAGCTGTGGGAGCATCATCACACAAGTTTGAGATTAACGACCCGAGCATCAGAATCACCCCCTCCATTGGGAGCGTGTAGACACTTACCCTGCAGGAGGAGTGCAGGAAACATCAGATATCTGCTGGAGTGCGATGCCTGTGCCTGTCTAGTGCAGCCACTGAGTCCACGTGCAGCCAACTCAACTGATTGGGTCCTGAGTTTCTGCAAGCACCCACGGACAGGGCGCACTCCAGTACTCTGCACACTTCACTCCTACCGGAGTGGGTAAGACTTGTTTCACCCCAATCAGCCCCTGGGGAACTCGTTGCTGAAAGCGCTGAAGTGCTAGGACACTTTTGACTCCAATTCAAGAGTCAGAGTGGACTCCTGAAACACATACTGGGAGTAGAGCACCTGGATGTCACCAACAGTGAATGGTGAATAACTACTTCCACTAACACTAGTGTTATGTGCTGGATTGAGGCCCTAACATAGGTGCGCTGTTCCAGAGGCTCAAATCCTTCGTGCCACAGAGACAGGCAGGACCTTTCACCTACATTGGCCCTCCCTTTACAAATAACGAGCAACAGAGTCTGTCCCTTATCTGACGTGTGCTCTGGGTGCAGAAGACGCTCCATTCTAAATACGTCATATCCATGCACAACAGTGACTAACCTATGTCACAACGAGTTCTTAGACAAAGACCCTTCGCTCTTGGGATTTTCCCTAGCACAGGATTATTGATTTCTCCAAGAACTCATTAAATATGCATGAACCACTATTTCCTAAGGGTTCATTCCTGACGTCTTCCTCTGACCGACTGTACGTCAATACTAACATTCCAAGGCATCTATCAGGTGTAAATATACCTCCCTTTGCCCAAGCAAACTAGAGAGGACCGAGACTTTCCATGCGGACACTCTGACGTGAGACGCTGCAACCTGCATCATGCCACAGCTCCAGCTGGCAGAGGTCCATCCACCCATCCTGGGGTGTCCAGCTCAACACCAGGATGAAGTCCCACTGAGGTAATGGGGTTAGACTAAATCCTAGGGGATTCTTGGCTCTCTAAGACCTACACACATGCTAGGTACACTTAGGTACATCTAGTTAGGCATCATAGGGGTATAGGCTTTATCTTAATGCATTCTGCATTTCATGTATGTGTTCATTACTATTGCACAATGGTAAAACTGTACCATGCATTTTTATTTAACTGCACTGCTGGCCATATTTCTCTGCTACTGTCCAACAGTTGTCGCAGCACATATAACCAGTACTAGAACAACAACTGTGCAATACATTTTATTGTAAACACACCCGACTGTTTCTTCTATGTACTTCTCTGAGATGAGTGACTGAATGAAAAGTAGTATATTGTTTCCACGATCCTGAGGGATCAGGGTTTTATGTTATGTGGTTGCCAGAAACTATTCCCTTCTTGTCTTCAAGAAGTTTCTAGTGGCCTCTGAGCTAGCTGGCACAGGTAATTAAGTTTAATATAATCGATAGGGACATACCGACCTTAGTCCTATGTCAAACCTATAGGTTATATTATTCCAATGCGCAGAGCCTATTAGAGAAATAGGAACTACACTACATGGCGCCCAACGTGAATTTGGCACTTATTTAACAGTAGAATCTGAGTAGTTCAGTCATGCTTATTCTCAGAGACCCCTACTCACAAAACGCCAGAGACGTCTGGAGTGGGTAGGCACAAAATTCCGCCACAGCTGAGTAGGCAATCTTCCTATGTATTGGCTGTAGGTTAATCAAGCTTGAAGGAAAAAGTTCCCGAACAATTGTGCCTTTTGAAACCTTATCTTAAAACCCTGTTTTAGGACATTTTGTTTTCACAACACAATGTCTGTCAAGGCAGCTGCTCCTGTCACTGGGACACAGGTCTCAAACGACGAAGAGGAAGCAAATGCAATACATTTTGCACCCAAAATCAGGCATACACTCACACAAAAACCCCTCAGACATGGTTTAACAGACCAAGAGGGTACAGTGATATTAATAGAAGCACACGAAGATTATCAAACAGATGTGTTCTATTTCTTGGGTTACATTCCCAGCAGTAAATGCAACAACTCAGACTTTTCATTCTTACATACATGAAAAAGTCCCAGCAGTCTTTACTCCGTTCGAGGAGATTAAGATTCCGCACACAGACCAGGACCACAATTTCTGGTTTAATGACGCCCTACAACAAATAAATAAAACCAGGTTCGGTCCACTAGGTAGACCAGGAGCTACATGGCCGACATTAGCCGGCTACACACCACATCCTGACATTGACATAATGCCACAAGATGCACTGCTCTTACAACACAAAGAGTTGGTAAAACTCTTACAGAGCCATGACGCAACTCGTCATGAGGACACTTGGTGTCCAGCCCACAGTAGCTACAAATAACACAGCTCCAACACAGAGCACCACTACTAAAATCACTCCACAAACATTACACACAGTAATGGGTAAACTACCCGCACAATGTGAACAGATTCCTTTCTGGGTAACTCAGAAAATTACCCAGTTAGAAGCAGTATTTCCAAATACCACACCATTTGAAAGCATATAATGCTAACACTCTGCTTGCCCATGGGGATCACACCACAGTTAGAGGACTGCACCACTTGGGGTACAGTCTTTGCTGTCATATATACCAGAACTCATGGTATTCCTTCCTTAGCGGTATTCCTGATGTCTTACGACAGATACAGAACAAGTATGGAGCTCAACCAGCTCTGACCTTAGGTATGAAATTACTAGGTAACTACGACCAGGTATCAACAATAATACTAGCTAACATTAAAGGGGAAGCAGCTTCAGTGGCGATCCGCCAACACCTAAGAGATTTCAGTCTTATAGACCAACCACAAGAACTTCCCAAAATAATTGAAACTGCATATGCAGAACTGGGAAGGGACAGTTTGGGTGGGAAAGCTTTTAAAAAAACAGCTAATGGGCAGTCCTGAGAAGGACAATTTTAAGCAGACACCTACTTCTTCTAAAAAGAAGTGGGATAATAATAAAAAACAACATTTTTCAGAAAAGATTCTCAGTCCCGAGGTAGGTCTCCTCAACAGGAGCCCTCTGCAAAGAGGTATAACCTTAGGAATAGGGATAATATTAGGAAACCTGACAGGTATCAGGATACTGATACACATTCCTCTCAACAAACAACACAGGGAGTGAAGGAAAGTCAGCACACAAAGAAGAGCGCAAGCAGTCCAGGGACAAGCACGCTCAGGACTCTTCTAAAACAGAAGACAAGCCACAATCCAAACCTCAATTTAAAAAGTAGGAAGTTGCAGGTCTCAAAGTTAGACATGCACAGAATCCTAAGGACTCAAATTCTGAACGGGGAATGGGCTCAGACAATGGTAGATAGCGCGGTAGAAGTAACAATAGCTACCCAGAACCTGAAGGAATTTCTGGACAGCAAAATTGATTGATTACATCACGGTGGAAACACCAGACAAAAGGGTGAGCGTCCCACACAAGTTATATGAAAAAACACTCCGCATGGAGGAGGACAAACACAGGAAAGTAAAAGGTCTCTTTGCGAAGAGCCTATTGTCTGGTTTTGACATACTGTTAGCAGAACTAGATTAGCCGCCAGCATTCGTCAGGGAGCGCCCAAAGGGAGAAAGTATATTTTTCCTGCATTTTCCAACCATGTTCCTGTTCACCTTAAACATACATATGCATGGGAGTGGGCAGTAGCCCAAGCTCCAGCATTGTATAAAAATCACGCTGGATGGGATGATGCCTAAACCCACCACGTGATCCCATTAATAGTTTCACCAAAGACAATATCGTATTAAGCAAGAAGCTAAAAACACAGGTCAGGGAGATCTTAGATCAACTTGAATACCAGGAGATCATTGAAAAATGCACTTCACAAAAGAACAATCACTTTTTCACTTATCAAAACATGATAATACATTTCGTCTAGTTTTCATTTACAGACACTTGAACACTTGCACAAAGACATATGCTGTCCAACATGCAGATAGTGCCGCATTAATGAATAACATTATGCGGGAAAAAATACAAAACGACACTTGTTGTCTCAAATGGATTTTTCTGTCAAACAATAGCACCTGAAAACAGGTACCTAACAGCATTTAGTGTATTAGAGTCCCAGCGACAATTTTTTGTCATCTCCCCCGGGGGTATGAGAACAGCTCAGGGGTATTTTCTGAAAGAGTTACTGAATGGTTAAAGCACTTTGATGAAGAAGCATTGTCCTATTTGGATGATATTTATCTAACGGACGACCTATTGGGGAAACACTTGACCAGGGTGAGCACCATTATTATGGGATTCGCCTCTGGGGGCTACAAATTTAATTTTGAGAAATCAAAAATTGCCCACCTCTGTGTCCTATTTTTGGGATACTAGTTTTCAAGTGAAGGAAAAAGCCTGGCAGCTAACTTTTAGAAAAGTGTGCGCTGCTCCAGCCTCCAAAGACATTAAAACAACTTCCAATCAGTACTGGGATTCCTAGATTTTGGCAGAACATACATTTTGGATTTCGCAACGAGCGTAAAACCTTTCTACGACCTTTTTCAAACCTGACTTTTCAGTCAAACACTGGAAACAAGAACACACCAATATTCTTTGTTCAATCCAGGAAGATATTATTGCTTCCAAACACATACACACACATGTAAACTTGCACCACTTGGTACTCAGTATCATTTATGGTCAATGCGGGTACACTTATTAAACCTTTAATGAAGGTGAAACTGTACCAATCGCATACAAATCTCATCTGTACAGAAACACAGAAATGAGTTTTAATTCAACAGGAAAACATTCTGACAACCATTCAGACTGCTGTAGCAAAAGAAAGAGCGCTGGCTCATGGGATGATGTATTATTGTCGTCACCCCGGTACCGGAGCTAGCATTCCTAATGCCAAAGCCTTACATCCAGAATGGATACAAAGGGCTAATTCTTTTGCTGCATCAGACTTTGAATCCAGATTTGATCCAAGTTTAAAAACATAGGCATTCCTGCAATATGAGAAAGAACATCATCTACCAAATGAAATCTTGCCTCTAGACCAGTATGAATTTTTTTAAATTTACACTGATGGGTCTGCCCCACCGGCCGCCTTTGTTAAAGAACAGATGCTGGATGGCAAGTTCTGTCCTCATTGCACCAAAAAACTACCTCTAGGTAATAGCACGGCTCGGTTGGCAGCTTTAAAAGCCCTGATACTTGCACTTGTAAACACGGATCGCGAATTCCCCACACTTATAGTGTGCGATTCCTTTTACTGTGTGCAATCATGTAATAAATATTTACACCATTGGGAACAAAATGGGTTTAAAGATGAAAAAGGTGGCATAATTAAACACAAAAATTATGGGAATAGGTAGTGGAGTTGAAAAATACGACCTACCAAACAAAAACTCATGTGATTAACACACTGAGTCATCAACGTGATGGCGTGCACGTTGCAGGGAATTCATTGGCTGTAGAAGCCACACAGGGGGCTTCCGTAGCTGCGCACACTCATTCAACAACGAGAAAAGACGGTTAGAATATGGTGGCTGTAATTGCTTCACGCAAAGGCAGCACAGCAGTGCCTAAGAAATTTCCACTTATATACTCCTACAAGTTAAGTGCAAACAACATTCCATATGCTCAGATTCCTGGAGTGGGGGATAGAGTATTTCCAAATATGGATAGTAGGCAGGAATTAATCATTTAAAGCACACAAGGGCTTGGGCTCCGCACATTCAGGGGTAATAGCTACTCTTTCTTCTTTGCAAACAGTGCTATTGGTGGCCAGGGTTCAGAAGTCAGACTATTGGCTTTGTCTTGAACTGCAAAATCTGCAAACAAATGCCAGGCTACACCATCACAAGACCCGCGCAGATCCCATTGCTAGACAGCATCAGACTGTCCACTTGATCGTGTCATGTAACAGGACCACTGTGGCCCCTCAAATTTTGAGGTGGCTTAAAAATATATCTTGATGGCAGTGGATCCGTGCTCATGTTTCCTACAGGTATGGCCTTAGCGCTCGGCTGACGCTCAAAACTGTTATAAAAAGATTTGCGAGTCCATAACAGGAGATACGCAATCAACGTTACACCCTGACTGTGGCTCCACGCTTAGCTCTCGGGCTGACAAAGAGGCAATGGAAGGGATGGACGTAATATTGCGGTACTCCTCTCCAACGCCATCCTGAGGGAATTTAGATAGAGGAGAGGAAGGACTGGGGCATAGAGCAATCCTTAACAGCTAGGGTATTAGGCGGGGCGCTAGTGAGGTCAAACACTTATATGGATTCAGGGGGCAATACACACCCAGCCAAGAAGCTCTCTAGGAGGTCTGACTCCATTTTCGAATGTGGGAACCTGATCATAAATGTGAAGGCACAGTGGCGGATGAAAACCATTCTGTATATATGATCGTTTGGCTGTTTTACAGCAACTTAAGGAAACAAAGAAACAAACAAAGATTCTGTCAAAGTGAAACAGGCCGCCACTGGGAAGTCGAGGTAATCACGGCAAGACCTGTCTGAATCCCAAAAGTCGGGGATCTGGGCAGAGAGAGATAAAGAACGCGGACACAAGGGAATTTGACCCCTCATACAGGAAAACCTGTGCCATTCCTTGAAGTGAAAGGAACAAGAACTGTACTTTTGCCGCATCTTGCCGTGAAAAAGGAAAACAGATTCATTTCAAATGAAAAAATCAACCAAAAACTATGTGGCCAATACTGAGCAGTAGGCCTCGTGAACGCCACAGTAGTAGACGTCCCTCTCACTACTATTCAAGAACTTCAAACTGAAAAACTCATCACGTTTGAGAAATCAAATCCATGGAGTGGGGGACTCTGCAACAATGCAATGGAACTAGTTCTCCTTGAACCAACCTTTCAAATTCAAAATAAAAGTCAAGACAACACTCAAGTTGCAATTTGGCCAAAAACAAATGTGTACACCAACGTTTTTTCAACAAAAGCATCAAATAATAAAAGCTTCAATGCTTTTTCAACAAAAGCAACAACTAATAAATGCTTCAATGTTTTTCAACAAAAACATAAACTATTAACTTCAACATCTGAAAGTTTTTCAGCAAAGACATCAACTATTAATTTCAACATTTCAAACGTTTTTCAACAAAAACAGCAGAAATAACTTCAACTAAACACGATGCAATTTCAACAATTGATCATACAGCTACTGGCTATTTCATTAACTGTGATACGTTTTCCATGGCTCCACGTGAACAGGAAGAGCAGCCAGCCAAAAACAAACAACGAACATGCAAGTACTAACTTTTGAACCTTTTCTTTTTCCAAAAAGATACAGACCTGGCTTCACCATGGGTAGAACTATGGAGTATTTCTGGGTTCATCTTTTTCTGTTCTAGCTTTGCTTAGAGCTAGCTTTTAGTATGACTCTTAGTGGACACTTTTCTACAAAACAGACTCAACATAAAACTGAAGCCACATCCATTTTAAATTCAAATGCAAAAGAGACTTATAAATGTATTCGGCCTGAACAAGCCTTTGTATTCTAAATGATGTATTTAATCATCCGGTTTTTAATTCTGATTAATGTATTTTGAACTTTCATTCATTTTATCATTCATTCAGTGATGTCATTACCTGCAGTACATTTTTCTGAAAATTGGGTTACTGATACAGTGAATAATATGCTGTCTGTTTTAGGAATAATTGCTACATTTTCAGATCATGAAATGTTAGAGATTTATTCTTATTGTGACGCTTTATACCTGTTACCTTCATTAAGGTTATCAACTCCTACACAATTGTAATGCATCTAGAAATGTGGTTGTTTAAACACCAGTAGGAACGTTGCCAAACACCACCAAACACCATCGCACGGGGGTGGAATAGTTGACATACATCAGCAGGGGCAACATTAGATGCCATTTACAAAAACAACAGGACAGACCCAGTTAGGAAAGTATGGATGGTTTGGCCCTTTGACACAAATACCTGTCACAAAAATGATTCCTGAACATCACCAAGGGACTCAGTATATATAAGCCAGACCTACGTTATGTACAGATAACATCCAGAGGTAGTGAAATCCTACAAGTGTAGGGAAGTTGTGCCCTTTTGGCTAGAAGCCCCAACACTGACAGTAGTGAAACAAAAGTTTCCTTTATAAAGTTCAAATGCTTTGAGCAATCTGAAAACCATGCTTGTGCAGCACTTTTATTTTTCATTTCACATCAGCTAAAGAAATATTTTTTCTTTTTTGCAAAATAGCACTCTTAAATACAGACTGCCCCACTTTCCTTTTTGAAAATGTTTATCTTTCACACACAAGCAGTGTGATACACCTTACAGAGACAGAGCGGGGTATTGTTAAGCACAGGGTATATAGTGGCGCTAACCCAATAACGTGAGTATCACAGATGATAGTATTCAGTGCGGTGCAACAGGTTGAGGAAAACCCCTAAGCCCTCAATAATGGACAAAAGTCCGTATTACACAAATGACAGCAAGTCCTGTGCACACGCAAATAAGTATTAACAACACGCAAAATATCCGTTGTTTAACATAAGACAACAATAGATTCTTTTCTTCAAGTGTTGATTTAATGTTGTGTTGCTTCACAGGCCAGCCAACACGAGTTTCGCCACTGGGTGTATAACCCTTGACTTCTTCAGGGCTGGAATTAAGTAAAAATCGGCTTGTGTCACAGTACATTAGAGAAATTGTTACAAAATATATGTCTCATAAGAGTACGACACATAGATCAGAAGTGGTGATTCATGTTAAACCAATTGCAGCCCAGGTGGGAATAGTGGCCAAGAAGGGGGTTCGCCATTGGTAAAGGATGTAACAGTCATAGTTGTAGCCATCTACAACAGGAACTATGCATGGAGTGTAGTCCAAGCATATACTCGAATGGTTGCATGCTGACCGCTCGGTGTACAAGTGTGTATGTCTATCAAGTTTAGACCTAGGTAAATGGTCAAAGTGAGTGATGGTGAAATGTGTCCATGATAGCTGCTATTTTATGGTGTAGGAAGGGGAGGAACAGAAATGTTGCATGGTCAGTGTGTTCCTTATTGTACTTTCACCTGGCACACGTGCCTAGTACCTGTGAGTTGTGAACAAGTCTAACCCTCTATTGTGCATTGTATTAAGATTGTGCATACCTTACGTCTATGGTAGTCACATATCAGACCTGTAACACATAAACGAGTAATCAAATCAGATTACATCATAGTTAACTCCATATCCGCATGACGTATAACTAGTAATACCACATATAAAACTCAAATTTGAGGCTCTCCTTTCAACTGGTGATAATTCCGACCCAGCGGGTCCTAAAAAGCCACTTCTATATTAGCACGTCCTAGTCACAGATCTGTGTAATAATAAATCCCATCAGTATGGTATCCTTGAGTATTCACAAGATCAATAAGGTTAAATTACTGAGGCATTCAATGATTGTCTTTCAGTTAAGTGCTAAATCAACATACGTATTCTTACCTGTGGTAACTGGTAAGTTCAAGCCAAATCAACGTATTCTCAATTAAATCAGGCTGTATATGCCAAGGCAAAGATATATCCACGGTGTCTATATTTATGTCCCAATATTGCCAAGAAAAAACGCGGCTCTATCCACCGCAGACCAGCTGAAATTAAAGTCATAATGGATACGTTCAAACAGACGTTTTAACTCCCTTCAGACGCTAGTTGACGTCCATGTGAAAATGTCTATCTTCCTATGGGGCGCACTCGCCTTATGGTAAGCGTAATGCTTGAGAGCTAGGAAGATAGACATTTTCACATGGACGTTAACTAGCGTCTGGAAGGGAGTTAAAACGTCTGTTTGAACGTATCCATTATGACTTTAATTTCAGCTGGTCTGCGGTGGATGGAGCCGCGTTTTCTTCTTGGCAATATTGGGACATAAATATAGACACCGTGGATATATCTTTGCCTTGGCATATACAGCCTGATTTAATTGAGAATACGTTGATTTGGCTTGAACTTACCAGTTACCACAGGTAAGAATACGTATGTTGATTTAGCACTTAACTGAAAGACAATCATTGAATGCCTCAGTAATTTAACCTTATTGATCTTGTGAATACTCAAGGATACCATACTGATGGGATTTATTATTACACAGATCCGTGACTAGGACGTGCTAATATAGAAGTGGCTTTTAGGGACCCGCTGGGTCGGAATTATCACCAGTTGAAAGGTGAGCCTCAAATTTGAGTTTTATATGTGGTATTACTAGTTATACGTCATGCGGATATGGAGTTAACTATGACGTAATCTGATTTGATTACTCGTTATGTGTTACAGGTCTGATATGTGACTACCATAGACGTAAGGTATGCACAATCTTAATACGATGCACAATAGAGGGTTAGAATTGTTCACAACTCACAGGTACTAGGCACGTGTGCCAGGTGAAAGTACAATAAGGAACACACTGACCATGCAACATTTCTGTTCCTCCCCTTCCTACACCATAAAATAGCAGCTATCATGGACACATTTCACCATCACTCACTTTTGACCATTTACCTAGGTCTAAACTTGATAGACATACACACTTGTACACCGAGCGGTCGGCATGCAACCATTCGAGCATATGCTTTGGACTACACTCCATGCATAGTTCCTGTTGTAGATGGCTACAACTATGACTGTTACATCCTTTTATCAATGGCGAACCCCTTCTTGGCCACTATTCCCACCTGGACTGCAATTGGTTTAACATGAATCACCACTTCTGATCTATGTGTCGTACTCTTATGAGACATATATTTTGTAACAATTTCTCTAATGTACTGTGACACAAGCCGATTTTTACTTAATTCCAGCCCTGAAGAAGTCAAGGGTTATACACCCAGTGACGAAACACGTGTTGGCTGGCCTGTGAAGCAACACAACATTAAATCAACACTTGAAGAAAAGAATCTATTGTTGTCTTATGTCAAACAACGGATATTTTGCGTGTTGTTAATACTTATTTGCGTGTGCACAGGACTTGCTGTCATTAGTGTGATACACCTTGGTAATACCTCACGAACATGAACTATGCTTTTCATGGTTTCTAATATTTAAAAGACCAGTCTGAAAAGACTGCAACTGCAACATACCTGTTCTCTGACGCCTGTTTTTTGCAGTGAAGAATGTGTGGTCATCATCTGTCTGATACTTCCAAAGGAAACGCCAGAGGCATTTACCACCAGGCTGGAACTGCTGAAGTCCCATGCTTGGCTGTGTCCCAAGCGTACTCCCATCAAACTCAAGCATTCCTTGCAAATCCGGAGGGTGCCTTTTTGCTTCCTTTAGCTAGCACCAAGGTATCGATTACAGCACCGGCTGCCTCAGAACCAGCAACTGGCAGCACTGCTCATTCTGTGCTCCCACAACGATTCTGCGAGGTATTACAAAGGTCCGTCCCCTGCAGTAACTAGCAAGAGAAATGTTATGTCTCTCAGCCACTTGTTATCTCTCATTTTGCTAAAACATGTCCTGAAACACATTTTTTCTCTTATTGTTTCAACTCTGACCGAGTGCTTGGATCATTCCCTCTAAAATGACCTTTCTCTTTCTTTTTTTTTTTCTTCTAAAGAAAGCATGGTCTTCTGAACAGCTTGTAAGAGTTTTCAATTTTATAAACAGGAACTTTTATAAGTAACTACTGACTCTAAGAGAGTATTTTTTAATAACACTATAGATTTTTCCTGTCTCCACAGAGTCTATAGTAATTTTACATATTTTAACAGCTGCTATTTTTTCAGCTCATAAACAACACTCTCATGCAACTACCTGCCAATCATATGCTAATGCCTATTTTAGTCACGTAGTTTGCTTTTAATGGGTTATTCACGATTGTCCATAGATAGGAGTGGGTGTTATGTGCTGGATTGAGGCCCTAACATAGGTGCGCTGTTCCAGAGGCTCAAATCCTTCGTGCCACAGAGACAGGCAGGACCTTTCACCTACATTGGCCCTCCCTTTACAAATAACGAGCAACAGAGTCTGTCCCTTATCTGACGTGTGCTCTGGGTGCAGAAGACGGTCCATCCTAAATACGTCATATCCATGTCCAACAGTGACTAACCTATGTCACAACGAGTTCTTAGACAAAGACCCTTCGCTCTTGGGATTTTCCCTAGCACAGGATTATTGATTTCTCCAAGAATTCATTAAATATGCATGAACCACTATCTCCTAAGGGATCATTCCTGACGTCTTCCTCTGACCGATGGTACATCAATACTAACATTCCAAGGCATCTATCAGGTATAAATATACCTCCCTTTGCCCAAGCAAACTAGAGAGGACCGAGACTTTCCATGCGGACACTCTGACGTGAGACGCTGCAACCTGCATCATGCCACAGCTCCAGCTGGCAGAGGTCCTTCCACCCATCCTGGGGTGTCCAGCTCATCACAAGGATGAAGTCCCACTAAGGTAATGGGGTTAGACTAAATCCTATGGGGATTCTTGGCTCTCTAAGACCTACACACATGCTAGGTACACTTAGGTACATCTAGTTAGGCATCATAGGGGTATAGGCTTTATCTTAATGCATTCTGCATTTCATGTATGTGTTCATTACTATTGCACAATGGTAAAACTGTACCATGCATTTTTATTTAACTGCACTGCTGGCCATATTTCTCTGCTACTGTCCAACAGTTGTCGCAGCACATATAACCAGTACTAGAACAACAACTGTGCAATAAATTTTATTGTAAACACACCCGACTGTTTCTTCTATGTACTTCTCTGAGATGAGTGACTGAATGAAAAGTAGTATATTGTTTCCACGATCCTGAGGGATCAGGGTTTTATGTTATGTGGTTGCCAGAAACTATTCCCTTCTTGTCTTCAAGAAGTTTCTAGTGGCCTCTGAACTAGCTGGCACAGGTAATTAAGTTTAATATAATCGATAGGGACATACCGACCTTAGTCCTATGTCAAACCTATAGGTTATATTATTCCAATGCGCAGAGCCTATTAGGGAAATAGGAACTACACTACACTAGGTGGGAGTAGGAAAATGAATTGCCATTGAAACACTAGAGCCCCACCTCAAGGGGAATTGTGTTATTGTTTGTCAATGTCAGGAGATCGTTTCAATAACTAAAGCTTCCTGAATATGTTCTTATATCAGAGTGCAGCCACCATTTTCACCACCTTAGTTTTATTACACATAAAGAGACTGATGTCAGTCCAATGAGTAATGTCATTATGAGTCATGGATATTAGAGTGTTCAATTTGTCCTCAACAATCTGTTTGTGAAAGCTGTAGAGTCTCATCCCTGGTACCCATTGTAGAGTGTGTTTCCCTGTTCCAGGCCTCACATATTCCCCAGTTTACTTTACATTCTGAGTAACTCAAAAAATCTCTTTTGTTGACATCAGGTTATGGAGTGGTGTATCACGGTCTGTGATTATTAGGATTATGTTGTCAGCATTGTTGAAAGAGTTTACTTGGCAACATATCGTGTTCACCCACCTGAGATCCTGGGGGCAGTCACAGCTGGGGACATCTATGTCTTGTTTTGCTGTTAGTGAGTAATGGTTCTAATCTAAATCATGGTTATGATCGTCTTGTTGGAAAGATGCCCTAGATTAACAGACATTTCAGCCTCTTTGAACTCCTCATGCAGCATGGGTACCAGCAATTCTTTGCCTGTCTTATAAAGCTCACTGCGGTAGCCATCTTACGTGTGGAATCTGAACACTGAGAGAAAGGCAATGGTGTGAAAGATTTCTTCTTTGGTAATTTTACCCTCAATCAGACTCATTTCATCTGGTGAGAGAGTGGAAAGTCATATGGTGTTCAGACAAGCTACTTTGCCCTGTGTTATATTATTCTGGTCTGAGCGATATAGAGATTTATACTATGCCGCAAAAGTACATTTGATGGGTGAGTAGGGAGTCCTTTTAATCCCATATGACAGCAATCGCTAATTGAGATTTCCTTTGATGCAATTGGTTCCAATAACTTCCATTCTTTCTTGCCGCTCTCACAATGGCACCATATGAGCTTCACTAACACTAGTTTAGCCTGCGAGGAAAATAACAGATTCAAAGAAAGCTGCTTTATTTTAAGTTGACAATAGAGAACATTTTAAGGAGACAACGGAAAACAGTGGATGAGTGCTGAGTCCTTTATATTTAGCCCTGCCAGCTCGCCTTGTCTGCTGCCCACTGTAACTGACCAGAGGAAACCAAGCTTACATTGTTTAGTTTGTACGTGTTGTCATTGGATTTTAGGTGCTTCTTGTCCTCTACATTTTTGTACGTTAGCTAGCATACACCATAGCGTAGTGGGCAGCAAAACATGGCCTTGGTCCAGTCTGATCCACATTAATGAGTAATTAGATATGCCTCCCTCGAAGATGTCGCTTGGGGACATGTTGAAGAGGAGTGGGGCATGCATCAGGAAATAGTCTAGGCAGGAAGACATGCTATGTACTTCAAAGTGAAGGTGCATTCATGATCAATATATGAAGCAGTTTTCATATGGCTACTAGACCTATTTCATCAATAATGTCATTGAGGGTAGATCTCTCATTATCATTCAGTCCATCTGCGAGGTATGCCTTGTCTAAGAGTGGGTCTAGTACCATGTTCCAGTCCTAGCTTACTTAAACTCCGAGTGGGCTACATTTGGTAGAGTCTTGAGTGGGCTACATTTGGTAGAGTCTTGATAACCCATGGCGGAAATCCCTGTTATAAGTATTGTGAAAATATAGAGAACCTACGATTGAGGTCATATGGAATGTTTACAATTCAGCAAATGGAAATTTGCCATCTGTTTCTGGTCATTGATGGAGAGTCTTGTGGGGAGGGACTTCCTGATAAGCACTTAGACTCTGCTTTACCAAGAAACAAGGGTGGAGTCAGAAATGTTTGTCTAAATTCATTCTGAGCATTGTACCACCATTTCTCATTTCAATGTGGCAGATTCCCTGGCAGATAAGGGTGTTACGTGGATGAGTGCAAATGTTTATGGAGATAATGGAGAACTTTCTCATGCCTAATTAAAGTGAGTCAAGCTGTTGACATTGAGGGAAGTCAGAGTAACCGGTTTACAGGTACTTAGAGTGGTTTACATTATGACAGTGGGAGGGTTGGAGGAGGTAGGCAGTCACACTGGTTGAGTGACTTGCAATTGGTCACTATGGTTAGAGTGAGGGAGGATGAGGTAGCAGCTGTGGCAGTGGGAATCAGGAGGGATGTAAGTCAACCTGTAGGTGTATGGAAAATAAACGCTATATCACAGCTGGCAAGGGGGACACAGTGCAGAGACAATTGAGCTAGCAGTGAAGGGGTGTACTGTTGGGTGTTACTGTGCCCACCTGGGCACCCCTGGAAAGGAGCAGCAACCGTATTTGACAATAGATGGAAAGTAACAATCCAACTATCTTAACTTTTAACTTTTGGCAGTGGGCCCAATCCTTTGAGCTGGAAAGGCTAGACTGGGTTGAGTCAGTTGAAAGGGAAATATGAGGAGGTAGCCGGGATGTGAGAGTGGGTAAATGGGATTGCAGGAGTTACAGATGGCTGCATTGAAGGGGAAAGAGGAGGAGCTATGAGGGCATGGGGGCAAGAGGATTCTATTGGACAAGATGGCATGGTGGAGATTCTACAGAATGGCAGATG
Source organism: Calotriton arnoldi (assembly GCA_963921515.1). Taxonomy (NCBI): domain Eukaryota; kingdom Metazoa; phylum Chordata; class Amphibia; order Caudata; family Salamandridae; genus Calotriton; species Calotriton arnoldi. Next base: position 1,176,456 of record CAWUFW010004628.1, on the reverse strand, counting down.
TCTCCAGACAGAACCGAAGGTACATGGCATGGAGTAATAATGAATATCATGTGCAAACATGTAGGTAAGAACTCAGCATGACAGCAGGAACAGAAAATTCACAATTCTCAGAAAGTGGGTCTTGCAGAGGCAAAAGTCAATTGTATGTCACAGAATGTGAAGCTTAAGCCAATCAGAAGTTCAGGGTAGGCTTGTGTGTAGTTGTGTGTAGTTCTTTGTGAGGGTGCTGAGGCAGCTCCTTTTAAATGTAAGTGGGGCAGGGAGTACCTCTGCCCCACACATCCTGACAGGATGGCCCATCCAGCCAACACCTAGTGATCCTTTGTCTCCCTATCTGGGAGGAGTACACAAATGCCAACTGTTAACATTCATGTGACCCAGGACACATTCTGCAGGCACTAAATGGTTAGAACAAGAAAATGACAACTTTATATCAGAGGCCTTTTCATAATTGTGACCTAAAATATGAATTTATCATTGACATTTCTACCTATTCCCAAAAAGGTTATCACTTGTTTAATGTAATAAGTTAAACAAATATTATTCTATAGGAGAGCTAGGCCTCACTGTAGTAAAAAACACATTTAGGAGGTATTTATTACCAGGACATGTAAACCTTAAAAGTACATGTTCAACTTTTTAAATACAATACACCCTGCTCTATTGGACTGTTTATAGCCTACCCTAGGTGTGATTTATATGTATTAAAAAGCAAATTTTGGGCCTGGTAATAGGTTTATGATGGCAGGCCGAAATGCCAGTTAAAAACTGCACCCACAGGACGCAATGGAAGGCCTGAGACATGTTTAAAGGGCTACTTAAGTGGGGATACAATGGGGGCTGCAGGCCCCCTAGTAGCATTATATTTACAGGCCCTGGACATATTAAATGTGCCCATTGGGTGTAAGCCAAATTAACAATGTTTGAGGGAGTGAGGACACGCACTTTAGCACAGATCAGCAGCGGTAAAGTGCACAGAGTCCTAAGGCCAACAAAAACAAGATCAGCAAAAATGGAGGAGCAAGTCAAAAAGTATGGGGGACGACCACCCTAAAGCTGACAGGTCTAACACGTGTCACCCCAGCTGAAAGTGTGGAGAATTACCCAACCACTTGGAAGTTCTCTTCACTAAGGCAGAAGAACCTGGACAGACCATCAGCATTGGCGTGTTCCACCGTGAAGTCAATTCAGTGTAGGGAGATGGAGCACCTCAACAGCTTAAGATTTTCACCCCTAGTTTGCATAAGCCATCTGAGGGGCCTGTTGTCTAACTGAACCTGGAAGTGAGTCCCAAGCATGTGTGGTCTCAGCTTCTTCAGTGCTCAGACCACAGCAAAGGTCTCCGTTTCAGTGGCACTCCCTCGCTGTTCCCGGTAAAGTTATCTCCTACTGATGAATGCTACAGGTTTGCCTATGCCCTTCTCATTTAACTGTGCTAAGACAGCTTCTATGCAATGCTCTGCAGATTGTGTCTGCACAATATGTTCCTTGGAGAAGTCAGAAGTCTTGAGTACAGGTGCTGTAAACATGGCCTCCTTGAGGGTGTCAAAGGCTTTCTGACAGGCCTCTTTCCAGATCAACATTTTGGGCTGCTTCTTGGAAGTCAGCTCAGTTAAAGGGGCAAAATTGAGTCATATCCCTTAACAAACCTCCTGTACTGTAAGACTGAGGAAGGCCCTCACCTCAGTCTGAAGTTTGGGAGTTGCCAGGCCAGGATAGTCTTAATCTTGGTCTGGATGGGGCTGCACCTTGCCTCCACTCACCAGTTGGCCCAGATATACCACTGTTCTCTGCCCTATCTGGCACTTGCTTGCTTTGATAGTCAGGCCCACCTGCTACAAGCCTGAAGTACCTTCTGAAGGTGGTACTGGTGTTCCTCCCAGCCGGAGTTTAATACCTCTATTTTGTCTAGGTAGGCTGCACAGAAAGCCTCCTTGCGAGCCAGAATCCTGTTTACCAACCTCTGGAAGGTACCAGGGGCATTCTTTAACCCAAAGGGTATTACATGGGGTTGGCGGAATTAATCAGCAGCAGCCCCTCTTCCTTACTGCTCATCAATTAAATGCAGCAAAGACAAGTCTGGGGTCCTTTAAGAACCTTTGAGATGACAGTGTCTACAGATGGATCTTAAATAGCAGAGAATTGAAAGTTAAAATATTAGCACATCAGAGACATCCTCTTCAACTCGAGCACAACAAAAGAAGCATTAGGCATGTTTTTGAGGCCGGTCACATTTTTCAGCAGCAACCAATAGGAGACAGTGGCTGTCAGTCAATCTGATCCTGCACTTCACTCAGGGCACCAATGAGGGCAAAAAAAGTAAAAACTAGACTCTACAGCATGCGTCCCCCCACCTCCACACAAGTGGAAGCCACCCTACTACAGATGCGAAAAGTTAAACAACACTCTAGGACGGAGTCGACAGAATGCTTCTGCTGACACAAAACATGTGCGTGTTTCTTGGCGTACTATTTGGGCTTTGCTGAGGTAAGCAATAAAGCTTATGGCTGTGAGAAGTTAATAATAGAAGCAATACTTTGTTTGAAATTGTTTACTACTTGATAATTCATAAAATGTGTCCGACCGCTGTTGCTTGACAGGCTTCCTGACTTCATATTCCTTTTGTGGGCAGAAGCAACAGAGTTGGGAAGATGATTGACAAACAGATTATTAAATATTGTACAACACTGGATTTGTGTCCTCCAATGCCCTAAGTTACTCTTTGGATAGAGTCTAGTGTATTAGTCCATGCATTGTGTTGCTCTTGGCTTCCTCAGTTACTAGATTTACATGGCCAATTAGTCCCTCATTCCAAAGTATGTGTTCAGTGTCTCCCATGCTAAGTCGTTTGAGGTCTTCTTACTAGCATGTATAGCGTAAGTGAAGCTCAAACTGATGACAGAGTTATGGTTTACTTGAATTCTTCTGTCTCGCAGTGAGAGAATGACTGTACAATTAATAGTAGCATATATTCACAATTTTAGTAAAATACAGCAGTTTAGATTTTAACAATCATTCGGCCATCGGGCATATATCAGAAAGCTTTTTTTTCAAACTTAGGAATTACAGGGGACTCTGGTCAACTGAGGTTCAATTTATTCAAAAAATACCAGGACTAGCAAGATGTGACACGACATACCGTCTGACACCTAATTACATTACAGGCCTGGCCCTGAGACCCAACATTAGCCTTTTAACAGTCTCCTTCTCACTGATAAGGGGAAAGTAAAGTGTGGAAATCCCATTTAGGCCACTTCTTTCATGATCTCCAAGAACCCGGGTAGCGAGGGATGTGCATGGGGTGCTCAAGGGAAATGCATGAGCAGCAGGTGCTGCCATGAGCTGAGGTCTACGCAATGAAGGCGCAACTCATTGGATATTCCTGGCATAAGCTGTCTTTCTATAGTGTAAAGACAGAGGCCCCCTGCGCAAGGGTGCGGTTCCTTAAGGCAGGGCTTAATTAATGCAATGTAAAGACTTAAGGCAACACAAATTCAAAAGTGACTTGATACAATTGATAAAGTGAACAAACCATATATATGAGAAGAACCGACAATTACTGATATACCAAATAGAGTATCAAAACTTATATTTTATTAATTCAATATAAATACTAAAAGAAGACCCAATCATGCTACTCCATTCGTATCAGCATTCATACCATGAACATAATCAAAACACCATAAAAACAATAATTTTGTAACAAAGAAAATGATCACAATTGATATAGGATTAAGAGAAACAAATGTGGCAAGACGATAGTAGACTGTTCTGTTCTACGCGCGTTTTGGCACAAGACAGTGCCTTCGTCTGGAAAAGGGCCACAAATTTTCTGATGGAATCTGTAAAGAAGATACATATCATATAATCGGTTCTTACTATAATGGATACTAATTGCCGCCAGGAGGGCGTGCAAAAATAATCAATTGTTTGCATCTAACCATACAGTTGATAAATTAATTACAAGGCAGTAAAAATAAGAAACTTAGAAAGATAGACTATAGAATAGATTGAAGTTATACCTATAGACTCCTGAAGTAGACACTTGTGATAGGGTGAAAAGAGTCCCTGCATAGGTCAGCCAAACCACCATGGAGTTAATGTATCACCCTGTGATCAACTTTGCATGCTAATAGTGATACAGTTAGTGACCCAAAATAAAACAATAAAAATATATCAAAACTGAAAATAACCTTAAATGAAAAGCAACAGCAGCCAAAAGAAAATCAATGGATTCTGTTGAACGTAGAATTATTCGTTGTATCAGGAAACACTTAAAAGATGCTGCAAAGCTAGTTTTAAAACAGCATCTTTATAGATATGTAATATATAGTCGATAATGTGATATCTGATATAGAAAAAAGGATACAATTACCTATAAACTATGCGTTTTCAAGATAATAAGAATGATTTAGGGCAGATGCACCCAAACTGGATGCGCTAACTTCCGGTAGCTAAATGCAATTCAATGCTATAATAAAGTGATAATGAATTGTGTCAAAGTAACAACTGAATAGCTACCTTCAATGACCATTTTAAACAGTACGTGACAAACGTAAGATAAGAGTTACCTTTAAATCATGAAATTCTAAATAGAGAAAAGGATGGTACTCATGTGCCAAGGCTTAAGATGTTAACGTCCGTAAGTTACTTACTACAGTAAAGGAGAAATAAGGTTACTGTTAGAGTAGCTACATAATAACCATCTTCAGAGAAACACCTTGCAGCCTAAAAGTGATAGAAATGAATGAGACATACTTACATCTCAATTTGTGTTTCAATTCACGAGACAATAAAATCTATAAAATCAAGAGAATAAATCAGTAAAGCCTATGGTTTGAGGATATGTATACATAGTGTACATTCAGCCATGAATATATAAAACCATAGGTTATCCTTACAAATACACTGAATGCACAAAAGGTGCAGAACGATGACTAATGTGTTCATATCTACATGAACAATATGAAAGTATATTTGACTATTAGAGTTAAATATGATCAGGTTGTTAAATATGGCCGTTATATAGAAAAAAGAGATGAAGCTGTTTCACATGGATAATTCCGGCTAAAGCGCTCATAGGCATTGTGTAACGCGGCCGCCAATGCGCATATAAATATAATCGAACTATTAAGTGAATTCACATAAGTGATTCAACAAAACCGCTCGAGGACTTTATATCGGGCAGCCACCAACTGGCATTTAAATACAATCGAACTGCTGGTGAAGTTAACATGAATTGCATTTATAAAGCATGGGTTCATTAAAAGGCAGAAGTCAGCGTCAACTTTCGCTAAGACGGACTCAGGGAGCCGAATAGGCTTCCAGGATTAAGACTACAAGCATGACTTACTTATTATGTGATATCGAGTCTCCACATCTTGGATTCCTCAGCACGCCGTAATCGCAGCGTGCAAGCTAACCGGCAACAATTTCATTTCCGCATTATGTAAAGGGAGAGCCGATCACGTGCTTTGTATTGTCCAATAGGAAGGCGGTTGCAACTTACCAAAGCTTTATTGACTCGTAAATGGGTCACACTCGGGCACTCGCAACTATGTCTTATAAGAAAAATGTTTTAGAATTGTGTATATAGATGTTAAGTACTATGACTGAGTCCTAAGTTAAAAATACATTTGGATCTGATTGAAAGATCACACCTCAGCAGTTTAAAGCATAGACAATCTGCTATATTAAGAACGCTTGCTTAGAATCGCATGTATCGCATGCTATGTTAAAAACAAAGGCCAATAAGAGATATATCGAACCAATGCTAATAGGGGACGAATCAAGACCATGAACACTCTACCATAATTAGAATGCTTACTTTAGTTAGTGATGGTTATGTTGAAGCTGTAAAGAATAGATAACCACTGAAAAATGTCTATAGAGGCGATACCTTCGAAATCACATCACAGCCATAAACCTTGCTTAGTGCCTAATACAGTGGCTGTCAGCAGTTATGTGCTAAATATCCAATAAAGAATGAAAGACACAAAAAAATATATATGAATGTGTGACCAACACAAAGCTCGCATTAAAGACAACTACTAATTCAAAATGAATATAGATCAGCTACCAAAATTGTAAATGTGCACACATTTCCTCTATTGAAGGGCCAGCACTTGTGGAGACGATCAGTAGTTATAACCTGTCAGGAAAAAGGAGGATTAACCGGTGTTGAATCGTATTGCCTGTTCCCACGGAATTTCTTGGTTGAGGCCTTGTGAGAACGTGTCCAAAGTGAATGTCCAAAACACCTCCCTTCTTTTCCTGATTACGTCAGAATATGTGCCTATCTTATTAGTGATTTTTTCTAGGATAAGCCAATCAATTTGTTCATGGCTATGTCCAACTTCAAGATAATGTTTGACTAAAGGTGCATTGATCTTCTTTGTACGGATGGCTGAACGATGTTCAGTCAACCGAGTTGCTAAAGTTCTAGATGTTTCCCCTACGTATCCCATTTTGCAGGGACATAGCAAAAGATAGATAATATTTTTGGATTTACAATTGGTAAACGATTTCAGCTTGATTGTACGCGAATTATACATGAATTTCTTTGTTATTATTGCAGTATCGCAGGCTTTGCATTGGGTACACTTGTTGTTACCCAATAGTAAGGTCATGTTATCTAGCATCATTTGTACCGGCAGTTTTTTCTTGACCATGCGCGAATGTACAATTTGGTCTTTGAGGTTTTTATTTCGCCTGTGAGCAAACATTGGGCGCGGCAATATATCATCACCCTCTGAATTTATATTCAAGATATTCCAATGAGCACATATTGCTTGTCGCACTTTCTCGTTGGCTACTGAGTGTCGTGTGACACATACTAGCTTCGGTGCAGATTTGGGAGTATGATTTGGGAGTATGGGAGCATGATTGCCAAGCTGTCTTTCTATACATAAGCAGCCGAAACTAATTAACATTTTATAGCACTGAGTCTAAATAAACTCCAGTATTCCTTCTCAGGGTGTATTGGGTGCAGAGAAAGATTTACATGGACATCTTTCCCGCCATTCTGCTTACTCTGAGCAATACCGCCGTGAACGTTCACCAATCATCGTAGTCGTCTCAGTGTCTTCTGGTACAACTGCAATAGATTGAAACAACTCGTCAACTACAATATCATTTTGAATCTGTATGTGTTTCTTGCACAGATAAGGCCCCTAATTAGATATTTAGCAAGTCAGCCAGGAAGAAGGACATGCTGCCAGGCTGCAGCTGTCACTCTGAAATGCGGGACTGTTATTTTGTTGCTATGGGGATACAAGTAGAGGTGGACAGTACTTTGTGGAATCTCACAGAGTTTTTATGTAACTCGCTGGAATTCTGAGGAGTAAACTCTGCAAATTCTGCCCACCCCTAGGCATTACCCTAAACTGGAAGAGGTCCTCTGGGGTCAAGAATGCTGACCTCTCTTTTGCCCCCTCAGTCAGAGAAATCAGCCCATACCCTGATGTGAGATCAAAAGTACTGAGAAATTTGGCAGTGCTCATCCTGTCTATAAGCTCAGGGCATGGGGTGAGCATCAGTCTTGTTGACAGAATTGAGCCTCCGTAGTCAGCACAGATCCTAATTTCTGGAGTGGTGCCTGGAGGGGCAACTTTAGATACCAGCACCACGGGGCTGGACCAGGGTCTGCTGGCAGGCTCAATCACCTAACACCAACATCCTAGAAACCTTCTCTTTGATGCTAGCTCTCACCTTGTCGGACAACCTGTAAATTTTGTTTTTAACAGACATAGGGTCCCCAGTATCTATGTCAAGGATACATAAGTGTGTAAGCCCAGGGGTGAGGGAAAACAGTGAGGCTAACTGTCCCAGTAACTGACAACAGTCTCTCTGCATCTCTGTAGTCAGAGTAGGGGAGAGGTTAGCACTCTTCACTGATGCATCATGCTCCTTGGAAGACAGGAGGTCATGAAGAGGTTGAATTTCTGCTTCCAGCCGTAAAGTCCACCTATATGCACATGCACATCCCTGCACACTACTCAAACACATGTGCACTATGCTGCAGGTGTGCTGACATTGGTGGTGGCATGCCTTATCGTGCACATGACCAGTCACATTCACAGTGCATCCGCAGTTTGGCGTCAGAGAGAGATGTGTCCCTGTGCTGGCAATTTGTATGTGTGTGGTGATGTGGCAAGGGGGAAAATCTGACATCACCTGCATTTCCAGGCAATGTGCCCCCTTGCCTGTTCATGAGATGCAGTCCGGTCTACACCCAGTGGGGAAACATCTAGTGAGTGTGCATACCACACACACATGCAATGCCACAACAAATTGACCATGTAGGCCGCTGGATAAAAGTTGCACATCCAAAAATGCACACTAACAGCACACTTCACTCAAAGGGCGATGGAATACAATGAGCAGGGGGACATGCCTACAACTCCAGAGTACGTGGACAATGCAGATCAGGAATGTGTCACACAAATATGTACTGCATGCCTTGTCTGTGTGACATACTCGCTCAACCACAATGTGCCTGTAAAGCTGTATCACTGCCAAAAGTATGACAACAGGCAAGGATAGCAAATTTGAAACAAATAATGACAAACGACCAAATGCCACCCTTAGGTAAAATTGCACCCCTCCAGCCCCAAGTGTACACATCTGCCATACAGAAAACAGCATTCCACATCAGTCCTGACGTGAGTTGCCCATCACACCATCATGTGCAAGTCAACGTAACTGTTTGGTAAGTCAACTGTGTCAGTGAACAAATATGCAGTCAGGTAGTCATCACCCACACGATAAGCCAGGCATTGAATACCAGAACCAGGACAGCAGGTATCATCCATGTCAGCAGCTGCGTGGCACATACACAAACACACATCACCCGCACATTTGCATCTCTTGTGAGGGTGGCGGTGACCAGGCCTGAGCACCATAAGTAGGCATCATGAAATGCACATACATCAGAAAACTGACCACTTACACACCACACGTGGGCTCAACCTTGAGGGTAATGGGTACTGTTGACACTATGGGGCATATTATCAAGCCCCTATCGCCACCACAACGTCACTCATTTGTGACGTTGGGGTGGCGATAGGGTCAGCGCACCATTATCCAGGCAGCGTTAAGTCACTTAATGTGGCTTAAAGCCACGTTAAGTGGCTTTACTCTGCCGTGAGAATAGGGCCCCTTTCACGCTAAACTTTGTGTGAAAGGGGCGTGCAGTGGGTGTTGTGGTGGGCGTCCCACCACAACACCCATTGAAGTTGACGCTGCCATCCATTATCAAGTTAGGCGAGAATAGGTGGCAGTGCTGATCTTAACACCAGAAAAATCCTGGGCCTAAGGTTGCAAAGCTAGGACAAATGCATTAAATCTCCTTGTTTTTGCTTGTGTCATGTGTGCTGCCTTGTGCAGCCCACATGGAAAAAGCAAAATACCATGGTATGTTCATGTACAGGAAGGTGTCCCTTCCTGTACATGAACAAACCGTACTTCAAAATGCCAATTTGTAACTTCCATTTGTGCTGCACGAAGCAGCACACATGAAAGTTACAAAATGCCTTCTTAGGTTTGTTCATGTGCAGGAAGGAACTACTTCCTACACTTAAACAAACCTCCCTGCTCGCAGACCCCCTTGCACTCTGGTGCAAGGGTGCCTGCGCTGGCGCTAAGCTGTGTAAATTAGTGCCATTGCAGGAGGAAACGCCAGGCTGCACCATATCCTTGTTAACATGGTGCAGCCTGGCGTTACCAAAGTGGTTGCGAGAGCCGTGAAGCGAAGATGGCTAACGCCTCTCCCTGCCACTTTCTTGGTAACATGCCCCTGTCTGTTCAGACAGCAACAACAATCGAAACTCACGCCTAACCATACTCACAACGGGTAAGCCAAACGGAGAGCAGTAAGCAATGCATGCAAGAAAAAACATGAAGGACGACATGCACACAAGACAAATCACAATAGACAAAGCAACATGGATGTCCATGTGTACTATAAAGTGCAGCACATGTTGATACAGCAAGTAAGCCCTCATTGCTAATGTGCTGAAAGGGTGCCCTACTCACACATAACTATACTTGCACAAAACACATGCACATGTGCAGTACCCTGCAATGCTGCGTGTCCGTGAGCCAGGGTGACAAGGCAAGTGACAGTGCATGATGAATAGCATGCCTGCAGGCCCAACATATTAACATGGTGCAGGCCACCTCACTGAGGTGGCTGAGTGTGGACAACATCCTTAAACAAGCAAGTCACACTCTGACACATCCTCGTGTACATACAACCCCTGACGTAAACAAGACATTTGATGTCAAACAATGCACAACTCTCCCAACTCTGACCAAGACCCATATTCCACCCAGTTTGCCTCGTCCCAGCATTGTAAATGCACAGAACTGAAAGGCTCACTGCCTGAAAGGTATAACGGGCAGCTAAACCAAAGCTGCAGGTGCCACCATCACACAATGCAGTGCACACACAGACAAACCTGAGCTCATCAACATTGACAACTATGTGGGCCAAATTGCATTACTCACACAAATGAACAGAGGACACAACTTGTGATGCTTGTGTGTAGATATTGTACAATCACATTTGTCATAGCTGGAAACTGTGAGATGACAATATACAACTACAACATCACATCCGCAATGTCCTCAAAATCATCACTATCCTGCAACAAATAGGCATCTCCTCCAAAACAGTATGAATGGACACTGTCCTGCAGTCTGCTTGTAAACTCATCCAATGCATGATTGTACATGACAAACACTGTTAAACTGTATCGCCCCTATCACATTGCAGAGGGAGAGACATCACCTCCTGGACAGCAGACTGGCCCAATCTTCACTGATGATGAGGAGGAGGATTACCCTACCATCAATCCGGAAGAACTCCAACATCTGCTAGACTCCTTCAGCACCCCACCTCCAGGAGCAGGGCAACCCAGCAGCATTGTGGCAACCCCACCTCCTGCACAAACCACCCTGCAGCAAGCACCTCCCACCACAGCTGCCTCCCAGGACCTCGAGGACCCACACCTGGCCTTCCAATGCCGTGTGCTAGAGGTCCAGCGGGAGATGGCAGAACAGGTGTGGGTGGGGTTCGAGAGCCTGGCGGACAAACTTGAGGCCATACGTGGGTGTCTGAGTCCCATCCGGGACCACATGCAGAAGATCACCGACACCCACAGCCCGCTCGATGCTCTCCAATGGTCCATGACTGACATTGCTGGAGTCATGATTCAGAGACAACAACAACTGTCTGGTCAGAGTGGCTCCAGCAATGTCAGCCAGGATTTGGCCAACATCTGTCGAATAATGGAGAGCATGGAGCGGATGCAGGCACAAGATATGGCTGCCAGGGCCGCACACCAGCGCAATGTTGCAGGGATCTATCATGCCCTGCACCTGCTCATAACTTCATTGCTGCCACAAGGTCTTGCACCGATGAATGCTGCTGCTGCTTCCACATCCTCAGCTCCGCCACCTGATGTGTCAGTGCCTCACAGTGCTGCACCCACTATACCACCACCCACATGTCAGGCACACGACACATCAGAGGACGAAGAGGATGATGATAGTACATTTATGCGAAGGAGAAAGCGGTAGCATCCATCGGCGCCAAAAGGCCAGTTTCCTCCTTGGTGCCGGGCTTAGTATCATGCCACGGAAGATCTTCTTGCACAGTCTTCCACTGTCCCCCGACAATCACCTTGGACCTCCACATGGACTGCCATATCACATTTTTCTTGCCAATGCCACTGCAATCAGCCTACAGACTGAACTATGCCTCTTCCCTTGGACCTGTTACCACCAAATGACTCTGTCTGGCCCTACAACGGGCATCCATGCAATGTGGGCATGTATGGCCAAGCACTGGTCCAGTCTTCATCCTCTGAATGTAAATAAAATTGTTTAACTCACACAGATGTGTGTGGTTCTTGACCAATCAAGTATAGAAGTATGTAAAAAGTGTTAGGACACTGATTCACCCAGAAGGTACACCAAGGGAAATACGAGCAATGTACCTGTTTTACCTGATACAGTTAGGCAGTGAGATGGTGATGTATGTGTGAACTATATGTGCCCCCATTGCTCCAAAACAACCATCTAGCAATATACCAACCTAGCCCCACGTCCTTTAAGGAAAAGGCATGTGTGCTAAAATGTCCTAGTCTGTTGCAGAGAAAACACAAGGAGATGATGGACGGAGCACTGAAACTTTTCAGACACTCACCCCCAGTCACAGATCTGGGTTGAATCCATCATTGTTCTTTAGCTCACTTCGCCACCCCAGTTCAGACACAGCTATATGCAAATCAGTCTTGACCCTGTGCCTCATAAGAACAGTCCAGCCCAAACTACCAAGCCATGTCTTCCCTGGACCGGAAACAAGCATCCTGGGACCGGTTTCAGGCTAAAAGCCCTCATCAGCCAGGCTAGCTTGAATCCAGTGGCAAAGTGAGCAAGGGACCCACGTCTGGGCATACCCTGCGAACTTAGGGCGAACAAAGCAAACACAAGTAGATGATGGACGGAGCACTGAAAATTTTCAGACACTCACCCCAGTCACAGATCTGGGTTGAATCCATCATCGTTCTTTAGCTCACTTTGCCACCCCAGTTCAGACACAGCTATATGCGAATCAGTCTTGACCCTGTGCCTCATGGGAACAGTCCAGCCCTAACTGCCAAGCCATGTCTTCCCTGGACCGGAAACAAGCATCCTGGGACCGGTTTCAGGCTAAAAACCCTCATCAGCCAGGCTAGCTTGAATCCAGTGGCAAAGTGAGCAAGGGACCCACGTATGGGCAAACCCTGCCAACTTAGGGCGAACAAAGCAAACACAAGGAGATGATGGACGGAGCACTGAAACTTTTCAGACACTCACCCCCAGTCACAGATCTGGGTTGAATCCATCATCGTTCTTTAGCTCACTTCGCCACCCCAGTTCAGACACAGCTATATGCAAATCAGTCTTGACCCTGTGCCTCATGGGAACAGTCCAGCCCAAACATGGCTTGCTTTGTGCAGCACACAGGAAAGATACATTGGGGAATAATGAAGTATGTTTATGTATGTACTGGAAGGGCCACCTTGCTGTACTTATACACACCATGTCAATTTTCAAATTCCCATGTGTGCTGCAGAAAGCAGCTCACATGTAAAAAGCAAACATGATGAGCAAAAAGCATTCCTGCTCATTTACCCAGATTAGAATCGGGATGTCATTGTTGGTAAATTGTGCACTGCCAACTATGAATGCCGCACTTGGACATAGGGGTCAGCCTCAAATACAATGGGTGTTGCTGTGGAACGCCAACCACAACCCCCAATGCACGCCCCTTTCACACTCAACACAGCATGACAGTGTACCTCATTGACAAGTAAGCGTTAATACACGTGGAATGTATTAACGTTGCTTCGATCATGATGCTAGGCCCCTATTGACAACACAACTTCGATGACAGTTATGTTGACTTTGCGATATGGGCTCGATGATATGCACCTTACTTTCAATGTGTGCCACTGACTGGGGATGGGCCAAGTCACAACTGTGAGACCAATGCATTTGTCCAAAGTCACTTACCGATTAGTACACACTGCTGACTTCCACAATACATCATCACACTGTAGGCAAGGTAGTGTGATACACACCCATACTTCATACTGCAACGTTGATCATTTGACCCAGACATCCATGCCACCGCAACATGCCAGTCAATTACGTTCCAACTCACCAGTGGCGTGTAGGTCCTCGAAGCTGTCGATGTCCCCCTGTGTGATTGGCGGTCGTCCATCTGTGAGACAAGAAAAGAAATATGTGTTGGTATTAGACTTAAATTCATATGTGTCGTATTCCTCATACCAATCATCACCATGACAGCAAATGCTACGTAACTGTAGTGTGGCGTTTCATGTTGACTACATGATTGCATCAACTTTGACTGCCATTCACACCAGACCTGTGACTGCTGATTTGGGACAGACAAGACTGTAATGCTAGCTAACATGCCCAAACTCATAGTGTGAGTCATCCACAAGGCACCATTACTGCATGCATCATGATGTTCTACATGCACTTTGTACGTTTGAGTTGCTGCAGATTGCACAAAGTAGTTACACAGAGGTTGTTGGTGTATGACAATCTGGAGATGTCCACTTTCCTTAGACCATTTGTCCCTATACAATACTTTGTCACACAGCAACTATGTTCACAGGGCAGCGTAGCTAACGTAACACAAATCATGAGGCCAGCATTTTGACACTACCTTTTGGCCAGCACACAGCTCACATGGACAATTCCATGGATAGCTCATGTACAGTCACCCATGCCGTACCCAAACAATCTTCTGCCTGCACGCACATTTTGCGCAGGTGTGCCAGCTATGGCAGTACAGTGCTAAGTGTTGGTCCAGCGCAGTGGGTGACACAGACTTGCAACATATGCTTGTCAATGTGATTCTGCGTTGTGTCTCGGATGTGCCAAAATGATGCGCAAACGCATTGCGTCTCCCACCTCAATCAGCAACCATTTCTCACTTTGACACCAGTGTCACACACGTCGTAATTTTCATTCCTTACAGTCTACACGATTAAATGTGGAGTTTGTACTTACCACCCTGTAGGCCTGTCATGACTCCCAGATAGTCCAAGAGGTCAGCTTCACGTGCAAGCATTTCCTGCCAGCGGTGCTTCCATTGGCGCACGTTACGGTCCACTCCAAAGAACCTGAGCATATGCACCCGCACACACTCCCACCTAATCTTCCGCACAGTCACATTGTATCCGTGCAGGATACGGCCTCCCCTCTCCAACATCAGGGGCAGGTGGAATTTAATCAGCCACAGGAAGCCCCCCAATGCCCCCTCAGACATCCTGCCCTCCCTGCCCACACCCGGCATCTCCCTGCACACCTGTGAGCCCACAGCCAGAAAAAAAATACCCTCTAAAATATCCCCAACAGCAATGTACGTGTACTACCCCAAGACAGACACCCGATACAATTGAGGGCAGGAGAGAGTAATACACAATAAATCAGTACACAACACTTCACAGACACTATCAACAGGACACAGGACACAGCAACACTCTCAAAATCTCCAAACTGCAGCACACACCACCAAAAACCTCCAACACTCTCCACAATCTCCAGCAATGTGCTCAAAAGAGAAACTGAAAGTGCAGAACACTACTCCATTAGACAGGAAGCATGCAGACATCACTTCCTGTCTCTTTGCGGCCCGTTTTTGAGTAAGCATAGAAAATCTGCACGTAAATGGTCACATGAGTAATCTTTCAAATTGGACAAAGTGTCGCACGATGTATTTTAACATCGGGCGAATGAAAAAAAAAGATCGCTTTTTCGTGTTTGCAGCCAGATCGGCATGCTGAGAGCAAATCAATACACTGATGTGCAGTCCTAGTGCAAAATTCATGTCAGAGCCCTGTAACAACATGATAGGGTTGGTTAGCACTCAAATGACACCATGAAAATAATGTTTCACAACACATGACACCCTAACTTGCAACATTCAACACAGGTCACACCATAATTGCATATCTAACAAGAGAACCATCAATCAATCAGTGAAATTTTAAGTGTGCTACTCACCCATGGGGGTCACAAGGCGTAGGGGCATGACTTTCGGCACGCTTCCAGTTGTCTGTGAACGTGCATGTGTTGAAGGTGATGTTGATGTTGCATAGTCGTTCGTGTGTGATGGAAGATGCGGCTCTGTGGTAGATGTGAGGGGGCCAGGGGTCTGTGTGGGCCTCCGAGTGGATGCCTTTCATAGCGGAGCCGGTGTCTTCATCCGTGCCTGGTGTCTATATGGAGATGGCGGTCTGGTTAGTGTCTCAGGGGTGCTGGTGGTCCGTCTGCTGCGTCCAGTTTGTGGTCCACATACTTGTCGTAGAGGTTGTTGATCTGGATGTGGAAGTGGCTTCCAAGCGAATTGCTTCTGGCACACAGAAAAGCATATTTTACCCCATTGCACGCCCTATTTTCTTCTTTTACCCCACTGCACGCCCTATTTTCATAATTTACCCCATTGCACCCCCTATTTTCATCTTTTGCCCCATTGCACGCCCTATTTTCATCTTTTACCCCATTGCATGCCCTCTTTTCATCTTTTACCCCATTGCACGCCCTATTTTCATCTTTTACCCCATTGCACCCCCTATTTTCATAATTTACCCCATTGCACGCCCTATTTTCATCTTTTACCCCATTGCACGCCCTATTTTCATCTTTTGCCCCATTGCACGCCCTATTTTCATCTTTTACCCCATTGCATGCCCTATTTTCATCTTTTACCCCATTGCACTCCCTATTTTCATCTTTTGCCCCACTGCACGCCCTATTTTCATCTTTTTCCCCATTGCACGCCCTATTTTCATCTTTTACCCCATTGCACGCCCAATTTTCATAATTTACCCTATTGCACGCCTTCTTTTCATCTTTTACCCCATTGCACTCCCAAAATTTCATTATTTTATACAACATACACACTCCAATAAATTATTGACCGCAGACAACAGACTACAATTGTGCATTTATTCACAGATGACAACCTATATTTAATGATTTACACAAAGGACACACAACAATTTTGAATTGGGTAGCCCAATTTGCACCATGAAGACTCTAGTCTTACACATTTGACACACTGAAAAGCATCTCTGTACTGAGGAGACATTCACAGCATGAATGGAGTTTTGTGATTTTCTTTGCACTTATTGTGCAACGTACACTTTTCAGAGTGTGGACTCATGCTGGAGAGTAACATGCAGACAGGGTATGTGTGTATTGTTTTTTATTGGCACAAACCGTGATTGGGGTCATTTTGCACTGAGATTCATTGGAGGGGGACTGTCACAATGTGACGTGCTCAGTTGAAGAAATTGTTTATTATTCGGTTCCTTCGGGCAGTTCCTGCTGCATTTACTGTGGGGTGTGCGCCACCTGCCTCATCTTCATCATCATCCTGGTCATCGTCCGGTGCAGCAGGCACTTGAATCCATGGAGCATTGGTGCGCACACATATATTGTGCAATACACAACATGCAAGGATAATTTTGTTGACCATTTCAGGGCTGTACAGCAGTCTGCCACCTGTGATGTCCAGGCAACGGAAACGTGACTTTAGCATGCCAAATGTGCGCTCCACAATGGACCGGGTGCGTCTGTGTGCCGCATTATACTGCCTCTGGGCCTGGGTGGTGGGGTTTTGGAGGGGTGTCATCATCCACGGGCATAGTGCATATCCTTGGTCACCTGTAACATGTGAAAGTGAGATGTGTACATTATTGGTTGTGCCGGCTGTGTTGTTGGTGTTGATGGTTTTGTGGTGTGTCATTTGTGCTATGTTGGATTTCATGTTAGCCATGTGTTGCTTCTGACTGATTACCAGCATCACTGCAAATTACATTGCCTCACTGTTGATACTCCCTCCCCCAAGCCAATTAGATTGTGTGCGCTGCGCGGTTGCATGACTGGCTCTTCTACGGTCTATCGATGGCACTCATCCACCCTCATCACAGTCAATGCCATGTTAATGTTTAAATGGCAATAGGCCACACCAGACACGGTTCACGTTCAGTTCTGCTGCTGCCGCTGCTGCCAGACCTGCCCCACCGCACAACACATGCTGTTTCCTGTCCCGAGCTGCCACAAATCAACAGTCAGCAGCCCCCTTGCATGCAGGGCCCATTGAAGGCAGGAACGCTTCACCCACACCATCAGCGTCATCAGACGCAACACTGTCCACTCCATGGACTACGTAATCATTCTTGAGTGTAGCCTCAAACTCACATGCCACGACTACTCAAGATCCATTTGACCCTGGGAAATGTTTGCTGACATCAGACTGTCCCAGATCTTCACCACACTGAGCCACAAGGCAGGGCACACTTTGACGGCTTCTTTGCATGTGTAGACTTCGTCAAGTTCATCGACCCCACTAAACGCACATGTATTGACCACTTACGCATGCACCACCTTGTTGATGTACCCCAAGACACCGTTGACCACATGCAGGCCCCCACAAAGTTGGTGTAGCTCAGTCACTGAGGAGATGCTACACACCACCATCAACAGCAACACCCAGAACGCTGCAGTCGTCACCAATGGCGCCAGGCCGTATTTTACAGACATGTATCTCCAACTGAGCATACACCCTTGTCCCACTATGCAACTGCAACATACAGCAGGCAATGAATGCCACCTTGGTCACCAACAACCTCAAAGTTGGCTGATGCATCTGCTGACACATGGAGAGGAGCTGGTGCAAGCTTGGGGATACCAGTAAACAGCACCACCGACACGGACAGGATGCTCATATTCACCATCAACAATACCCCCACACACCAAACTGGGCTTCCAGGTAGGATTGCTGTGAGTTGCAACATGGATGATCAACAGCTGGGGCGTGCTATACGCAGGGGAAACATGAGCCCTCATCCTCGTAACAAAACAATCAGCATGTGGCATCACCTGGTGGGCCAACGCCTTCGGATGCCCCCACCCCAACTCCGGGTACCTAGGCCCCATATTTGACTCCTTCCTCTCCATGTACCTACAGGTGTATGCAGTGGCTTGCAGCTGCTTCGCCTGCCTCTGCATCCTCCATGCGACCTTCCAATGGATCCCCCCATTTTCGGGTGAGACAGTGACCCACACAGTCATTGCCATAAGGCTGGGCTACGGAAACACACTATATGCCCACATGGGCACGTCTGCGGTCAGCTTAGTCCCGACTGTCCAGCACAACACCTACACACTGGGCCTTGTGTTCATACTTTCATTATGGATCGGGTGCCTCCATCGCACATACATGGTTCACACCTCTCCCCACATTTGCTAATGAGTGGCAGAGGGGCTAAGCATTTGAGGATGGTTTGTTTACATAGCTAGCCACAGTTCCTGGTGCTGTTGGGTCTGGCATGTGGGCATGTTGATTACCATGTTGTATGTGTGATTGTGACATGTACATTGTCACACGTATGATTTGCATCTCTGTGAAGTTGAGGCATGTGGTGGGTCACGTTAGTACTTACCGACTAGCACTGCATTTCCATATGTGCCATCCTGGAAGCGCTGGTTTATGATGGACTGTCGGAAGATGTAGGAATCATGCACACTCCCTGGGAACTTGGCTATGACATTGGTGAACAGTCCCCGGTGGTCCACTATTGCCTGCACATTCATTGAATGGGTGTGCTTTCTGTTGCGGTATATGTGTGCACTGTCCGCAGGGGGCACAAATAGGACATATGTGCAGTCAATTGCCCCCAACACCTGTGGGAATCCGGCTATGGCATAGAATCCTTGCTTGGTCTCAATCTGTTCCTGCACAGTGTTTGGGAAGTGAAGGTGCTGGGGTATCAGGCTGAGTATGCCATCCAAGACATTTGGGAGGAAGATTGAAAAGGCTGCCTGTGAGACTCCTCCGACTCTGGCTGTTGTTGGTTGAAAGGCCAACATGTGCAGCACGGCCAGCAGCTTTGTCTGTGGAGGGATGTTGGTTCTCCGCTGTGTTTGAGGCGTCAACCTATGGCCTACCAGGTTAAGGATGTGTTGGATGGATGTCCTTTTGAGCCTGTAGTGGGCAATGACATCCTCTGGCGTCAGGTCTGCGAGGCTGAGACGCCTGCGCAGGGCCCGTTGTCTTCTTTGGCGCTGCCTCGGTGGTGGTCCTGGGGGGGTGGCAGTGGCTGTGGTGGTTGTTGCCTTCGTGGGACTCCAAGCTGAATGATTAGTACCTCCATGGCGTCTGTGGGTCTTCAGATGTGGGTCTGGGCTAGTCTCCCTTATATGCCTCCCTTTATCACCATGTTTTACCATTTTTAGACCTGTTTTTTTCAGGTCTTATTTTCCAGCAGCTAAGAGGCCTTAGCAAGACTTTTTTTATCGCTTCGCGGGTCCGGGCCATCATTGGTAATAGTGCGATGGTGTGTTAGCGACTTTTTTCGTGACATTTTGAGAGGGAAAGCCTACTTTGCATCTCATTAGCGGAAACTATTGCTGCCATGCACGGCGATAGAAAAACCGGCAGCTATCAACAGAAAGCTGTCGCTAACGCTTGTTAGCGACAGCTTGGAAATAGGGCGATAAAAAAAAACACGTTAGCGGCACGAAAGTGCCGCTAACTCGGCGATAACTGGCTTGATAATATGCCCCTGAGTCTCTAGTTTTGCAGAGGTATGCACCCTGTCCAAGTAGGGACCACAATCCTAGTCAGGGTTAGTCACAACACAACCTGAATTATCCTGGGCTACCCCTCTGGTAGCTTGGCACAGAATAGGCAGGCTTAATTATAAGGCAATGTGTAAAGTATGCGTGCAATCACTCATACAGTAACATACAGTAACACAGTGAAAACACCACAAAAAGACAACAGTTTAGAGAATATTTATCTGAGTAAAATAAGGCCAAAGCAACAAGGATCCAATGTGCAGAAGATGAGATATTGAATTTTGAATACATGCAGTAAAATATTTAGAAGCACGTAGTGCTAAAACAGTTACTTTGGGTCACGCTGGCCCAGGGCAAAGTAAACGTTCAGGCTGTCCTCGAATGAGCATGGGCCAACTACAGGGTCCACGCAGGCCCAGGTGAACAAAATACCTTTCCTGGTCTCAAGCACCAAGTGGCGCAGATCTTCTTCACACAGTGAAGGCAATGCGCCAGTTCCAAAGAGCAGAGGGGTCGAGTGATGTGCCAGAATCTGTCATCCAGTTGAGGGGATGCGTCGATCTCACCAAGCTGCATCGATCTCTGGAGGGAGAGTGCTGGCTCTGAAGCAATGTGGCGATTTTACTCCCACAACTGGGTCAATGCATCAGTTCTACTACATGCAGACAGGAGAGGCGTTGAAATCTGTTTTGCAAGTATCTGGGTCATTTCCAAAGAGCCAGGAACAGGAGTCAGGGGTAGAGACTTTGATGTCCCTAAGTCTCAAGCAATAGGAGGCAAGCAAACAAACCCTTGGAGATCACTTGGAAGAAGGCAGAGTCCATCTCTTTTTCAGCAGAGTCAGAAAGCAGCAGGCAGCACGGCAACAAACAGAAAAGCAGGCCTTTCAGATCAGCAGTCCAGTTGAGTCCTTTGAGCAGCACAGCATTTCTTCTGACAGAGGTTCAGGTGTGGGTCCAGAAATGTCTGTTTGATGTGGGTCAAGGACCCAGTACTTATACCCAAAAGTTCCTTTTAAGTGGAGGTGACATCAAAGGCTGGTCTCTGAAGTACACAGATTCCCTTTCAACCTAGTCCTGTCTGCCAGGCTAACCCTGAAAGGGGGAGTAAATCAGTGCTTTGTGTGTGGATAGGACACTACCTCACTACCTATTGAATTGTAAGTGTAAGCCCTTCCGATTCCTCCCTGCCCAGGAAGACCCATCAGAATGTAGATGAGTGTGTGTGGCTGTCTAGAGGGAATAAATGAAGTGTAGTTGTCACCCAACCCAGATGTGTATTGGAGACAGGCTGTAAGGTGCACAAGAGCTAAGAGCAGAGAAATGTCCACTTTGTAAAAGTGGCATAACAGTAATGTTAAATCCAACTTCACCAGTAAATAGAATTAATCAAGACCATTCCAAGTATATGAAAAATGAAAAGGCTGTTCCTCTCTGATCAAGAATTACAGATTAAAAGTGTATTATGGAATTCCCAATGCTAGCCTATGAGAGGAGTAGGTCTCATAGTAGTGAAAACCAAATAGGCTATTTGTCACTACCCGGACATTCAAAACATAAAAGTAAATGTCCTACCTTTTACTTACATAGCACTCTGCCCTTTGGGTTACCATGGGTCTACCTTAGGTGTGACTTATATGTAATAAAAGGGGAGTTTAAGGTTTGGCAAGCGGGTTTCAATGCCAAGCAATGGTAGGCCTGAGACAGGTTTGAAAGGCTACTTGTGTGGGAGGCACAATCATTGCTGCAAACCAACTAGTAGCATTTAATTTATAGGCCCTGGGTATATGGTACACCACTTTACAAGGGACTTACAAGTAAATTAAATATCCTAAACAGGTGTAACCCAATTATGACATGTTTAGGGGCAAGAGCACATGCACTTTAGCATTGGCCAGAAGTGGTAAAGTGCCCAGAGTCCTAAAACCAGCAGAAATGAGCTCAAAAAGTGGATGGAGGTAGGCAAAAAATTGGGGGAAGACCACCCTATGGCTGTCATGTCTAACAGCTCCCCTCTTGGATAACCATGGACCTTGTGGTCATTCAGACCTATTCAGGCAAGGTTAACATCTCCAGGTGTGACCTGATCTCTACTTCCTTCCAGACAGTATGCTCAAGGTCGTTGCTCAACAAGCAATCTACAGGCATTGCAGGGCTCACAGCTACCTTTAGAGAACAAGAACCCCCTTAACTCAAAGGGAACCAGAGCCTCTGTGTAGTGACTCTCATGGATGTCTGCGACTATGAGCTTGTGGAATGTATTAGGAATGAACTGCTCTGAGAACACCAGATAATACCTCACAGTAGTCATACTGGCTTCTGTGTAAGCCTGAGCGTAAAACTCTGCTCCCCTAATGGACTTTGAGGAATTCAGCAACTCAGCATTCTGTGGAGAATGTGGAGTTACAAATACACTCCGCAACAAAGAGGAGTTTTTTGTTAGCGCGCTCGAAATGTCCTTTTGTGTGCGCGGAAGTGACTTGCGGGCAGCTCCCGATCACCCATGAGATTTTCAGGGCTATTAGCAGGTGCCACAAGATCTGCTAGCCAACCGCATGCTTCTGTGAGATTATGTGGTCGCCAAAACATAATTAGGGGCGCGCCAGTGACTTCTGGTGGATGTTTTCTGCCGTACGCATCCCAAAAGTGCAGGGTCTACCGCAGCTGCAATCTGAGGAAGATTCTCTCCTCGAGAAGCATCAAAATCTTCCTGGAATGATGATTTGGAGTTAAAAACCTCCTCAAACGGACATTTGGCGTTGTTTTTTTTGTGTGAGGAGTCCTTTTTATTTTTTTTAACTTTTTTCCAACTGGAAATAAGTACCCCAGAGTCTCCAACGTCCTGTTCCTGTCCTGCAGGCTCCTCCCAGTTCTTTGTCCATCTCCATGTGAAATATTCTTTCAGTTGAATTCACTACGTGGCCTAGTCTGCCAATGGACCTTCCACCCAGTAAGCCCTGTACTACTCATCGCAGTGCATGAAACAACTGTTTCTGTGCTGTCTGGTGCTGTCTGTTGGATGAAACAGCTTTTTAGATAATTGATGCTATTGGATTGAAATACAAAATTGCTTTTTTAGGGTATTTCAAGTTTTTTTTCTCCTGCAAACAGTTAGGTGGGGTAATGCCTTTTTGGAGGATGTGTGTTGTTGCAAACATTTTTTGCCCTGTTAATTTTCGTTTTTGGCCTTGCTGAATTAATGCTGTGTTCTCTGTTTTATCATGCCTCTTTTGTCTGGCCACTGGCCCGTGTGTGTGTGTTTGCCATAGGCCACCATTTGCCTTTGATCCACATGCCATGTGGCCAGGGGCCATTTTTTTATACAGTCAGTGTCCATGGGCCTGCATTTGTTCTTTGTTTTCCAGGCCTCGCCCTCCTGCCTCTTGTTGGTGTGAGTGACTATGTGGCTGGCGGCCATTTTGTGTTACCACTAGCCAGCCAGTGTGCTTTCCTCATAGGCCTGCATGTATTCTCTTGTGACCATGTGGTCGGTGGCCATTTTGTGTAGGCAGCCAGTGCGCTTTCCCAATAGGCCTGCATGTGTTCTCTTATGACCATGTGGTCGGTTGCCATTTTGTGTAGGCAGCCAGTGTGCTTTCCCCGTAGGCCTGCATGTCTTCTCTTTGTTCCCAAAGCCTTCCTTCTCAGTGTTGTTTTTCTTGCTGAACATGTGGCACTGGCTGGCAGCCATTTTGTGCATCCAGCCAGTGTGGCCCTCTGCCACAGGCTTGCATGGACGGTTGTGCAATCAGATAGCAGTTTAATAACTTTTTATATCTTTGAGGATAACTTCAATTATTGATAATTATTTTTTCATTTTTGTTTAATTAATTGATAAATTATATATTTTTTCAATTATGTTTACGTTTTTTTTAGTTTAGTTTTTTTGTTCATACCATTTTCACTACATCTGGCATCAATCAACACCATGTCTGATATAGGTGCACAACAGCATTAATTGTCTAAGGATTATTCTTTCCATTGTCATTTGTCAGCTGCACCTCCCTTAGTGCCACATCCCACATGAGTGACATGACGTGATGCACGTAATGCAAACAGTTACATCTGTATTTTGTTGTTTTTGCTCTCTCTTATCCTTCCTGAGTGTAAAGGCAGTCACCATAAAAGTTTATGTTGGTGCGGTTTTCCATTTTACGAATAGATACACTGTATTGTTAATTATTTATAAAAAGAGTAACCAGTGACCACACTAAATGATATTGTGTTTGTTTGTACTACTAATTAAACTGCAACAATGCCATGTTTCACTGATGTCCTTCTTGCTTCTTTTCTTTTAGGTGCACAAAAGACAACATCACCCACAGTACTGCCAGAAAGAAGGCCTGTGCACGCCGTGACGCGTGACCCACACATCACAGACAACTCTTCAACTTGTGAAGCTAAGTGCCACTGCTAACTGACAGCTTCAAGATGGACCCAAAGAAAAGTGCTACCAAGAAAGTGCCCAGTGAGAAGAAGAACGAGCTTACCACCACTACCACTGATATATCGGGCCAGATCTTTTTGGGAAAAAAAAATTTGCCTGCCCCACTGGCCTCTGGGGAGCTAGCTTGGAGCAGCACCCCCACATCAGTGGACCCACCCCAATCTAGGCCCAAGCCCATGTCTGTCACAGAGGCAGCCAGTCTAATCACGGCAACGCCGATGAGCAGTGATGTTGAAATTGACTTATTGCAAAGTAGTACCCAATCGTTGCAGGAAACTCAGAGAAGTGGACAACAACAACAGCCACAAACCCCAGTAGTTCCACCTGATGTAGGAGCAGTTCAAGAGATTGAGCTTCATGCTAAGGAAGTAGAGGAATCTGCTCTTTCAGAAGATCCATTGTCTTCCAGATCTCCAGCTAGAAAAAGGAGGGTTAGCGGTGCATCATCTTCTTTAAGTCCCCCTTCTTATGATCAAGACACCACTTGGATCCCACCTCAGTCTGAGAGTTAGACACGCAACAAGATGAGGCTAGGCAAAAGGAAGGTCCCAGAAAGCCTAAGAGTTATGGAGGCAGATGTAGAAGAGGAGAATGACGGCGAGCCAGTCATCATGGATGTTAGCGCAGCCCCAATGGAGACCGACTTTACCCCAGCCCAACTTCCCGAGGGGGATGTAGCAGTGGCAGCACATATACAACCACTGTCAGCTGCCATATTTACAAATTCCCAGTAGCGACCTACATCCACAATCACCTCAGTAGAAGCAGATACTGCAGAGAGTCAAACGTCAAAATGCCCACCTACTGCCAGTTCATCTGACATTGGCAGTGGCAGCACCATCAGAAAGTTGAGCTCCCCAGTTTGGGACTTCTTTTAGGTTAGCAAGAAGGAGGTAAACATTGCCATATGCTCCCTTTGCGGAGCAAGTGTTAGTCAGGGTAAGCTTGATACAAACTATGGTACCAGAGGCCAAACAACTCATTTGAGAAAGTACCATATGATCCATTGGGAGGCATACCTTAGCAGCCAAAAAACTGTGAGTGTTGTTGGTGAAGGGGGTGAAAAGCCAGCTGAGCAGTGAATCCGAATCCTATCACAGTGGAAGATGAGGAAGAGGAAGATATTTTCATTACGCAAAGCAGCCCTATCCCCAGCAGTGCAGTAGTATTGCCCACATCAGCAACATTGCAATCGTACAAGACTCAGGTCAAGACACCAAGGCAAGAGATGACAGTGACTGCCCTACTGAAAAGCACATTGAGCCTACCACCACCTGCTCTCAAGAAGTCACCTGCATCAGTGACATCAGAAAATAAAAAAATCCAGGCTACTATTCCTGCAATGTTCAGGTTGGAGGGGCAGTATGAACGCATACACCTAACGGCATGTTTGTACAAAGCGAAGCTCACTAAAACGTTAGCGCTGGACCTCCTCCCTTTTTCTTTTGTGGAAGGGGTGGGTTTTCTTGAATTTGTGGCAGCCATCTGCCCAAAATGGAAGGTTCCCAGCCTGTCCTATTTCTCCAGAGTTGCTGTTCCAGTGCTACATCACGCTGTGCTGGAATTGCTTGGACAAGCTTTGCATAAGAGTTCTGTTCACAGTATCCACCTGACAACAGACATGTGGCCCAGTTGCCAAGCGACTGATTACATGTGCATCACTGCACACTGGATCTCTTTTGTGGGGGCTAGAGAAAAGATATTTGAAGGAGTTGACACTGCTGAGATTTTTAATGCTGCTCGGAAGCATGCAACAGTAGCCATGTTCACCATGGAGAAATCCCATACAGCTGCAAACATTTTGGAAGACTTTAATAACAAGGTCTTTGAATGGCTGCGAGCAAGAGGGCTTAAGATTGGATTTGTTGCCACAGCCAATGGTAGTAATATATTAAGGCCATGGTCGATGGTGGCTATTTCAGGGTCATGTGTTTGGCATACTGCATCAACATCATCGTACAGGACTTTCTAACAAAAAAAAGACCAAGTAAGCAACTTACGGTCCACCTGCAGAAGAATCTGCACTCATTTCAGCCATTCATTTAAAGCCCGGAAACAGCGGCGGGTCATTCAGTGTGATAATAGAATGCCAGTTAAAGCACTCATACAGGAGGAGCCAACACGTTGGAACTCGGTTTATTTCATGCTTTAATGCCTGTTTAAGCAGTACAGACCTATCAATGAATATGTCATACATAGAGGGGATGCAAATGTGAAAGGCATGATCATTGAAATGGACCAATGGGGCCTAGTCAAATGCCTGACAGAGTTGCTGCTTCCTTTTAAGGTGTTCACACGGAAGGTCAGCAAGGAGGACAGTACCATGGGCCGAGGTGTTCTGTTGTTTTACATGCCACAGGAACTGCTAAAGGAGGTGTCTGAAATGTACACAGGTGTGGAGGGAAAAAAAGATGTGTATGACTTGGTGGAGAGCTTAATCCTTCGCTTGTCTGCTAATACAAGGGTGCAAAGAGACATTGTGTCAACCAAACATTATATCTGTGCCACAATTCTTGATCCACGGCACAGACCATTACTGTCCACTTTCATTCCTTTTTCAGACAGGGATGTTGGAAAATACAAAACATGGATAGCTGAGTAAGGCAATAAGCTGGAAAAAGAACGGCAGGAAATTAGAGGCCCACTCCTCCAGGGCACAAGTCCTGCCAGGCAGCCTTCAAGTTCATAGCCTGAGGGCAGTGTTGTTAGCTCACAGCAGCCAAAACCAACAAGAACACCATCAACAACAAGAACAGGAGCATCAGCCCCTAAATCTGCAACTGAGTCCAGTGCAGAGGTGAAGGCAAAAGAGGTCGAGCAAGTTGGAGCACCAGCAATGACCATTGAGCGGATGGTCCAGGCCTATCTGGATGACGCAACAGACTTCTATCTTGATCAAAACCCATTGGTGTATTGGCATGGGAAGAGGTGCTAATGGCCAGTGCTCAGCAGGCTGGCAATAAATTATCTGGCTTGCCTGTACCAGTGTCTCCACTGAGCGTGCTTTCAGTGCTGCTGGTGCCATTTCCAAAGTGAGAAGGACCAGTCTCTCACCCCAAAACGTAGAGAGATTAACCATGATCAAAATGAATCAGCACTTTATACCACTGGATTACTCCATACCTGAAGTACAACAGGAGGAAGATGAGGGAGTCTCAGGTCATGGAAGTAGTGTGTTAGATGACCTACTTCTCAGCGAACCACCAGAGTTTGAGGATGAGCTCTACTTCCCTGACTACTAGGCCTGAGCCAATAACCATAGAACTTTCTCTCTCAGTCTGTAGTCTATCGCTGATCTGCTTTCTTTCTTTGACGCCCCCCCCAAAAAAAATGATCTAGCTAGGGGAACATTATTATGTACTTTTATTTGTTTGTGTCTGGTTGACTAATTCATCCCCACCGTCTTACTCTTAGACACATTTTATTGCCGGATTGGAGTTGCATCTGTGTGCAGTGAAGAAGTCCCGATTCCCCCCCCCACACCCATTTCATTTCCCTCAAGGGCATTGGATGGAGAATACAAACAAATGTGTGCCTGCCTCCAACCCTGGGCCATGATTATCTATCCTTTCCTAGTTTATTACCCTATTACCGGATTGCCAACATGTGACATTATTTGATTTACATGGGCCAATATCTGCTTCGTGAGAAAATGGATCTGCATTCTGCAATGTACCACAAATCGATGACGGTGAGCACGCCAGAAGAACAGGTAAATGGCATGCATTGCACACTGATTGATTGTTGTTTGTTGTGAACTTGTGATGTGTGTTGAGGAATGATTCATGTGGCAGCAGGTAGTGTGACACTGGGTGTTTGTTTATCTGTAACTATTACACTTGAAATGCGTTTGTGTGATGATTTACAATGTTGATGGCCTACCAACGGCTGACCAATTTTCCCCTGAAGGTGATTTTTTTCCCTTCCCCTGTGAGAGATAGCAAGATTCCTTCACTGGGTCCACTCCACACTGCTTTGTTAGATAGTTTTCTGCTTTATGCTCCTCAAAGATTCAGACCCAATCAGTCCCTTATCTAACGCTAACACAAATCTAGTCTACACAAAAAAATAACTCAATGATTCTCTTGTTGTGCAACAACAAAATTGTACTACAGGTCGATCTATTTGAGTTGGGACTCGGGACACAGTTTTGACGGAGTTGGACACCTTACTCAGAGTCAGAGATGATGGAATGACTCAGGACTTGGATGTGACTGCTTCAAAAACTGCCACCAGAAGAAGGAAGTTTTCAATTTCACTGAAACCAACCGATTTGGTGATGACTTTGAAGTGGCCTAAAGTTAAACAACAAACCTACACAACTCTCTTTAGTGGTGGTGAGTGGTGACAGTGATGTGTTGATTTTACTTTATTGGGAAAATGCTATTTTGCTGGGTGTGTGCTCAGTGCTGTCTTGCTCAAATTCGAAGCTAACTGGTGGTTGGGTGGGGGGCCTGTTGTTGAAGGTAATGGTAAATGGAATCAGACATTTAGTCAACAATGATAAACACATTATGCACATGCTGATGTTGCTGTTACTGTTAGGCTACATATCATTGTTATGATCCATGCTGATGAATTGATGATTATGACAGTTGCGAGTTTGATCAGCCCTATACCGAGAGTTACATGCAGCCACTTTTTGTGTGATTTTTTTCTTTGTTGTATAATTGCCCTCACCTGGCAAAATTTCATGAATGAGTGCAAAAGGGACTATTCTTCTTGTCTTCTCTCTTGTCTTGTGCTGCCTCTGAGTCTTCTCGGTACACTCCTTATGCAGTTTAACTTCCTTCTCCTTGATTCTTCAATATCATTTTTGTTTTTCAATCTACAGGACCTCTTAACCTGTGCCGTAATGGAAAAACAACATAATTAATATACTCATGCTTACCTTACCGAACCGCATTGACCAGGCACCCAAGATTGATGGACCGTCCAAGAGAGGAATGCAGATGCAACTCCCAATTTGTCAATACAGTATAATTTTTCCTTTTAGTAATCATTAGAACTGTGTGTGTTTTTTATGTTTACTTGACTCCTACATATATTTTAGTTTTACATATTTGCTGTCCTTCAAAGCTCAGTATCACAGAACATTTAGATACATAATGTAACTTGGGTCTCTCTGGGGGCAGACGGACAATTTGATTTGGGTTACTTGGACTACTCATCATTCCTTCGTTTCCTTTTCCTCCCATAACAGATTTATGATGGTCGACTGCTCATTGCCAAGATAAATGATGTCCCTGTGTAGTGTTTGTCTTTGTCATACCTTTCCCTCAAATCTCCCTTCCCATCCATTCATCGAATCCCTAACCCTCTTCCCCCCGGCTGTGTGATTTATTGAGGTGTAACTAAATTTACATCATTAATTGATCACACACTTGGTGGGGCGGATGTGGTGAAAGAAAAACCAACTCAGTGCAGGGCGAGGATCTTCAACTCTAAGTATAGCGCACACTGGCAATATTATATTTATATTAGCCACCCATGCACAGTATTCAATATTCTTTTCAGAGGAACATCACTGCCAGCATCGTCCTTCAGGCACTGTATTGATTCAAAGGTTAAGCTCGTCCACTTCGTAGCTTGAGTCGACTTAATTTTGTAACGTTTACTAGCTCACCATTCTGATTAAATCAATTTAGCATTGCTTATCATATTTTCTCTATTGTCTGTCTTCTTCTTGTGTACTCGTTGTCTAGCCTCTGTTGACTGTCTCATTTTGTTTTAAAGCTTGCATATAATAATAAAGGCATTAACTCTGTTTTTATTTCAATTTGTTTAGTTCCCTGTGATGAATAGTCCTTATCCTACAGTTTGAGTTTGGCTAGGAGGGAGTGGGACCTTGCATTGATTCTCTTTACTTTAGACAAGTGCGCTAGCATGCTGCTGCTACTACTACCACCAACGTGGCACATGGGGAAACCATGCAGCCCTTGCTTCATCTAATCAGGTAAGAGAAGAACTGTGAGTGATTCATTGTTGAACTGCAATAATTCTATATACAATGAAAATTCACACACCTACCCCCTCCGAGTCCTTATGGGTTTATATAGTTGCAGATTGCAAGACTAGGAGGAGAGAGTAGTAGGAAAAGGGAGGGTAATGCATAACTATTTTGTTGTTGTTACACCATCAGCAGATTTTAAAAACTGGCTGTCGCAAAGGCAGCAGTGTGAAGTAAAACACTAACCCCCCAAAAAAGATTTAAATCATAATGTACAACTAGAAAACAATTATTTCCTTAGCAAAAAGAAATAAATTAGTAAACCAACAACTGGCCCACCCCTCTCCCTAATCCAAATCAATGGCCCAACTGGTGTCCAAGTCCAAAAACTAAATTGTCCATAAAGAAATAAGAAAATCCCAAAAATGCTTCAACTCCCACACTCCCACCCTCTCCCCAACAAGTCACCCCCCCCAAAAAGATGTAAAAAGGGGCAAAAGAGTAGGCCTAATGGTGGGCTAGGAGCTTCGAACCTGCCTCTCCAATGTATTATTATTATTATTATTATGCAATTTATTAAGCGCACAAATACCCTTGGGTGTCTCGGCGCTGTGGACGAAGAGGATGGGACTGAGTAGGAGCTGTATCCAAATGCTCCTCCTGCCTGTCTTCCAGGTGCGCCAGCCTCTGCAGAATGAGGCGCTAAAATGTTCAAAAATAGGGGGGAGCTGCAGTGGTGGAATAGTGGTGGGCGGCTGCCTTTAGACCGTGGCGACGGACTACGGGAGGCACTGGGGCCTGGCTGGGGCCTGGGGCATTTGCAGCTGCTGCCGCCTCCTCCTTCTCCTCAGCCACCAGCCGCTGGTACTTGGCCCTGATGGCCTCCAGCTTCCTCTGCTGGGTCCGGGTTGCCATCTCCTGCCTGTTAGGTGGTGTTGGATTGATGGGAGTAGCAATATCAAGAAAGAAAAAAGAAAAATTGTAAACAACGCTCTTAGCAAAACACATAAAATTATATAGTGGCACAGTAGCCGTACATTTGCTAGAATCCTCGGGTCATTCGATTTTGATTTGATTAGAGTTTCAGGCATTATGCACTCTGGAGTATACAAGTATTCTTCTCTTTCTTGTTGAGCTAAATGAATGCAGGCATGCTAGCTCAGCTGGCACCCTAGACAGACATATTTGTATCGCGTTACTTTACTACTGTCTGCAGGTGGGGCAGCTGTACTAGATCATTATCTCTTATTCCTATCATGGCCATGCTCTGTTAATCGCCCTCCATCACCACATCTGACATTACTTTTTTCCAACAAAATAGTTTTGCTTGGTAGTAAGGGAAATAATTATTATCTTACAGTCTACTGCAGGTAAGTTAGAGGGACTAGGATGGATACTTAGACATTTCACTGATCATCATCATCATCAAGTGCCTAAGCTTTTGTTAGTAGTGAGTCACTTTGATCGGCAATTGTTGAAAGGGAAAGATTTGAACTGATGTAATCCATTATGAAAGCAATAATAAAATATATCACTTGGCCAGAGGAAAGTGGCACATGCAAAGAATGTTTTTTTTAATTTGATGGAAGGATGGGACAGAAGGAACTTAGGAAAGGAGTTGCTTATGTACTAGGAAGTGACTGAGTGGGCACTGGGAGTGAAGGGAAACACAACTATTTATTTTTCACATTGCCATGAAATTTGTAAGGGTGCCTACGCATTAACTGAAGCAGACACACATTGTACAGCCAACAATGCAGTGCCGCTGATGTAACCATGCAGCAGATAGGTCACCCATTAGTGTGAGTGGCGAAATACCATGAGTAGGGAGGGAGGTGATTGATGATGATGGGTGGGTGCTACTAGGAAAGATACATGCTATATGTTGCGCTTGAAAACTACTGTGAGTCAAGAGAGTAGTATGAAATACCTCCTCAACCCTTTGAATCAAAAACCTTTCTAAAAGCCATTCCAGGTAATTTAAGGTGAGAAGAATGCCACTTTAGAGGAGCACCCTAATCCCTTGTTTATTCTTCTTCCCAGGGATTTTTCCATTCATCATTGCATTGTTCTTCTAATATTTTTATTCTTCACCCTTGGCTTTGCTACACACCATTTTAGTTTTACATTCTCTCAATCCAGTCTTCACCATTGAAACCATCCATCCATATATCCATCCATCGAAACATGGCTCTCAGTCTCAATGAACCTTTCACTAACATATATTTGTCATTTACCCACCCATGCGTCATTTGGTCCATCAAACCCACCAGAGGATTCCTTTCACCCACCCAGGCAGGCATCCTTTCACCCATACACTTTCACCCACCCAGGCAGGCATCCTTTCACCTTTCATCCATCCTTCACCCACCCATGAATCCTTTCACCCACGCATCTTTCTCTTCCAGTCATATTACATTTCACCCATTTTTTCTCCTTCCATCCTTCTTTCCCTTTTCCATCAACCCATCATAGTTAGAGGTCTTCATGAAACTTTCTCTGCTGAGTTGAAGATAGATGAGACCATCAGTTACTCAACTCCTGCTGTATATGCTAAGTAAAGACAAAGAGGGGTGTGTTAATCTGTTTATGAGTCTCAACAGTACTCCCTTGCAGTGAGTATATAATTAATTGACAGTAAGCCAGCAATATGACTTACCACCGCCCATCACTGTTGCTGGCTCACCCCCTATTGCTGCTGCATCTGCTGAGTGGCAGGCACCGCCGTCACCGCTGGCCCTGGCACTGGTGGTGAGTGCGGCTGGAAAAAACATTGCACATTTTTTAGATGCCAGATAAGCCTTCCCGTATTTATTTATTTTTTATAGGAAAATACACCACACACACCACTACAATTCTGATACAGACAGTATCTTCTATCAAAAATATGAGGTTGGGCATTTTTTGGTGCAGTTTTTGAAAAGCCTCAAGACCAACTGTAAGGGAGTGGCTAGAGCTATTGATGAATTTGAGTTTTTGAAAAGAAATAAAAGAGTGGAAAACTGGACAAATGGTCTTGGTTGGCAAATGCAATGGGGCCGTCCTCCTCATACTTCCTTCCAGTCATGGTGCACGGTCATAATTCACCAACTGCTGCTAATAATACTAGGCCTAGCTAAGAAGACACAACTTTGGGGTGTCCAACATGAGCATGGCCACTCCCTCGTTTTAAAGATTGAGCATGAGAAAGTAAAAGAAAGCCTTCTCATCTCAACAAACATGTGTAGAATACCATACTTGGGCATGCAATCTGCACGGCAGAGTAGTAGTAATACGTGACCAATGGGTTCTCTGAGTCTTACACCAGTACCATCACAGGGCAGTCCACAAATTATATAAGGGGAGAGGGAAAGCTGACTGACAAAGCAGAAGAAAGGAAGCTACAGACAGACTAGTACGGAGACAGTTTGATGTAAAGTACAGACACTAGGAATATAGAAAATAAGTAAATAGGATAATGCAGGGATAATAAGAATTTAGAAACAGATAGATCGAAGAGGATTTGGAAAATAATTAGGAAACTGATAGAAATAATTCACTCAAAATAGGAAGCTGTAAAAGTTAGGGAAATAGATATTAACATTAACAACTGGACAACTTACTGGGGCCAGAAGAGCCATCGGCCGAGGAACATTCTAACTGGGAGGCACCTCCAGCTCCCTCACCTGCCTCAGACCTCTTCTTGCCCCTGGATGCTGATGTAAGACATAAAGACAAAAAAATATTGGTGGTAAATAAATAATCTCTCTAAAAAGATTTTT
This sequence comes from Calotriton arnoldi, assembly GCA_963921515.1. Lineage (NCBI taxonomy): Eukaryota > Metazoa > Chordata > Amphibia > Caudata > Salamandridae > Calotriton > Calotriton arnoldi. The sequence continues at coordinate 1,142,127 of CAWUFW010004628.1, read as the reverse complement.
TGACTGGAAAAGGCAATCGCAATAACATTGAACTTTTCTAAATCAGATAGACTAGAAGTAGACTAGTATCGCGGACCGCCCTATCCTATTCCAAATTTCCTACACCTACTTAGCCCTATTCCCAAAATTTTGGAATAACTAATAAACTGCAACAAATTATGTTTGCTTCTTCTCATCTCATTTGCAATCTCAACCCCCTTTGATGGGCAAATTCACTAAGTCTGCATTTTTCTTTCTTTAAATGCATTGATGAACTCATGCATATTCAGCAAATTGATTGGTTGCTTCACTGAATGAGCAACAAAAAAGATTCTAAGAACTGAAGTGAGAGGACAAGTGCAGCTAAATTACTAATACTAACTCCCACCATCTTAGTGACAGGACAAAGGCGTCTCTGCATTATTTAAGTTATTACATATTCAACCCAAGCGAACCCAAACAAGTACGATTAGGTAGCGCCGGGCACCTGTCAAGAATAACGATCACATAATATGATATTTGTAAACTTAACTTACCTACATGTGAGTAGCATGCTTGCTATTTGGGAAAAAATATTAGCATAAACATAGAACACACAAGTAATAATATTATTAGTAATTAGGTACTCACGGAGCCCGGGGACCTCAACCCCTAGAAGGTGCAGCAGGTCCTGCTCTCGGTCCAGGATATTGGACCACCGGTGCGTCAACTGATTATGGGTGTGCCAGACCCCTGAGCAGTGATAAACTGCCTGGCGCAACCTATTCCCAGCGCTGCTGGTGCTCCTGGAGTCCTTACCCGGACCCACGCCTGCCGCCTGCTGCCAGGGTGGAGGGGAGGTGGCGCTGGACTAAAAAAACTGTGCTGCCACCTCCACCTCAGAATCAAGGCCCGGGGCTGCACCCCTTCCTGGCACCGCCTTCCGCAAGGAAGGCGGCTCCTTGTTGCGCCCTTTTTTGGGCCTCCCTTATCTGCCATGATGCTGGGGGGGCGGAAGAAAGAAAATGTGGAACCGCCTTCCGCAAGGAAGCTGGGGGGGCGGAAGAAAGAAAATGTGGAATGTATAGAAACAGGAATAAGAGGGAAGAAAGTACAAAAAAATTAGTAAGGAAGTAAAGAGAAAAAATAATGTACAAAACTCACCAAAAACACAAAAAAAGGAGAAAAGATGCAAAATATACACTTAGAAAGACAAACGGTAAGACAATAAATAAAACAGATGGGAAAAAAAGTTTTAGAACCCAAGGATTGCAAAGACTGAAGAAGGATCAAAATGTAGGCCCCAGCACCATAAACGTAGTGAGAAACAAGATGGCCTCGCCCATGCGCGACCACGTGGTGCAGTTCGTGCGATATTTCTGCCCGAACTCGCAATCTACATTGCCGTGCGGCGAAAACGTCATGCGAACAGCCTGGACAAGGAACTCTGTCCGCTCATGGAACTGCTAAGCGAACTCTGCCCACCCTTACTTCTGTTTCTCCGTGAAGTGCCCTAACTTGAGCAGGTGCAACATGTATTGCAGATGCTGCCTTGCTAGGGCTGCCAGTGCCTGGCAAGAAAGGGTCCTGAGTGCAATAGCTAATACCTTTGTTCATAAACTGCTCTCTGACCCGAATCATTCCATATTTCTGGAGGGGATACATTTTATTATCAGCTTTAAGAAGTGACTTTCTCTCATCCTTCTAAATGTTACCTTATCCTCCTGTTAGATATTGAACCATACTGTGTTGCCAGAATCTTGGTGGGTGCATTGGAAATATGCGGTTAACAGAAAATTGTGCTTATCTAATAACAAAATGGTTTCCATGGACATGGTAAACCACTGATAACCTTCTGACTTTACTGAATTTGATTCTGGGCTCGACATTCGAAGAATGTATTGTCTTCATGGTTTATCATTGTTTGTGGTGCCTTTGATAGAGCAGAGAGAACTTTGGTTTGCTGTACGCTAGTGGGAAGGAGGATCGCAAAGAACTTGTTGTATACCAACCAGGCCCTCTATAGTGATACTTGAGTGAAGATAACCCCTTTCTGCAGGCTATCACGCAAAATTGATGCTTACTCTAATCTATGGAAGAGGTGTTTTTTTGGAGAAGCTCTTACAGTGGCTGAACCTTGCTGCGTGCTATACATTCAGCTTTCTTTATAATTGAGCTCCCTCAATTGAGCTCTCTAAACTCAAAGGAAATCAGTTTGGTGTTTTGAAACAAGTTCAAGCCATGGTAGAAAACTTTCCCACATTATGGAGTTGTGGAGCAATGCGCGGAGAACTAAAACTGTACTTGTGGTCAGAAATCACCTCTGATCTTGAACATTCAAAAAACATATAGTTGGAATATTTTGAGTGGGTGCTACAGTAGTTGATAATTCAGAAATTGCCAGTATATGTCATTTTAAGAAAAACAGATAGCTGAGAATTTAACTGAAAATAATTTGAGTACTACTTTGAGTTGGCATAAGGTTGGCCCAAAACTCTAATAGGCTGGGCCAAAGACTGGTATATCAGTAAGAATTAGACTTTATTGTGGTAAAAACTGATTAATCAGTTTAAGATTCTTTGTAACAATGTTCGGCTACATTAGATTTGGTGGGAATCTGTCTCTGCTAAGGAGGAAATCCGGTATTGCAACTACAAATAGGAATCCTTAGTCTAAGTATCTTGTACTTGCCTCATGCTGGATAGAGATCACAGAGAGTGACTGAGACCCCTGTTCGCATAGCATGGTGTGCGTTCATTTTATAATGCTGCGCTTTTCTTTATGAAGGGCGACTACTCTCAGAGAGGTAGTACATTTGTAATGTTTATGGTTATTGTTTTAGAGACTTCTTCCATAGCTTGGTAACTTTTTGTCACTTTGATGCTTTTTTTTTTTTTAATCCATGTGTGTCAAATGTTGATCAACTGTTTAGGGGGCTATGAGTTTCACTTGTGTGTTAGTTTTTTTTGTGTTTGTAAAGGGTTTTGTTAACCACACAAATGAAGATGACTTTGATTCAATTAAATTGATAGGAAAGGTCAATGATGTAGCTGTAGTAGACTTGGAAAGGAAATTAATCTCAATGTTGGCCAAATTTAACATGTGGTAGTGAACACAAAACCTTACTTTGTAGACAAGCATTATGCTATTCTGTTCTTTTACTTATTATATACTACACAAGTTGTGCAGCGTGGTATGGGTTTTGCCATCTCTCTCTTGCATGTCAGTCCCCTTCTGGAGTGGTACATTTGATTCATTGTAGATTCTCATAGAGACAATAGAGTGTTATTAGGTTATTCATTTATTGATGAATTCTTATATAGCACACTCAACCCTGAGGTATCAGCACGCTGTACATAAAACAAAAGAAGATATATGGTGCAACACACATAGAAATGAAAGGAAGGAACAACTATTTAACAATTGAACAAGAAAAAAACAATAGCAGAGCAAACGTAATTAGGCTGGATCCAGAATGGGCCATGATAAGTCAGGAAACTGAGTAAGGGTAGGGGAGTGGATGGAAGCTGGAAGGAGAGGAAGTGAGGATGAATTGAATTAGAAATAGGGACCAAGAATGGGAGGACAGTTTGGGGTGGATCGAAAAAAATATTTATGGAAAAAAAAAAAGAGTGTGTTATTTGACATACTGGAGGTTAAGAACAATGAAAGAGAAGAATAAATGTGAAAGTATAAGAGGGAAAGAGTTGAGAGGAGATTCTGTTCTGTTTTAGCAAATTATGATGAGTGATTTTAGCAGCTTTTACAGAGGAAAGTTTTTTTACAATAAATGAATAAAGATTCAGACAGTCGAAGGGATTGTGTTCCTAATCGATTTGCAGCTCCGAAAAGGGTTGTGTGGCAGCTGTTCCTGTGTTGAATTTTCTGGCTCCCAGTGTCAGATTTTTTACACTAATCAAATTCAGTTTGTTGCCAGATGTTTTGTGTGTGTATGTCAGATAAGCTGGTTTGTTCAGCTGTAACGTTTTTTTTAATGATATAACAACCAAATTAACATCTATACTTTCGATAGCTGAAAAAAGTATGAGGATTTTAAAATAAGAAAAACAAATGTATTTGAATTCACAAAAAGATCTTAATGATTGTAAAGTACTTTCCTAGTGTGATTCATGATCGAACTTTTAATATTGATGCCCCGAAAGCATTACGAACTGGGGAATAAATTTACAATGGGCACTCAGTGCGCAATATTACACTGCACACGTGGGATTTTTAATGGTTCCCTTATGGACATGTTTATGCTATAGAAATACCATATACCTATATAATGCTTTCTGCCAAACAGCCTCCAGGCAAATCCTTAGTCAATAAACCCCATGAGTTTTCCTGCATCTCTTCCCTTCTAACTACCCTGATAAATTGGGAGCCTCAGTCCTACGATAACTGTGTATATTCATGAACATCACCTCGATGATTGATAAAAAAAATAGGTATCTGGAGAAAATGCAAGATCTCAGCTTGTGTCGCAATGATTAATGAATGTATATCATGCTGATGCACAGGCCCGTGTTGTGCAATAACCCCGGATTGGTTGTTTAAATGATTGCTGCCCCCCAGAGCAGGGCCATAAAGACATTACTGCAGACTATGCCAAAGCTCTTCTTTAGTGTGGTGGAGAAAACCTCTTGAATATTGATCTTGTGTAGCAATCACCGTAAATTTAACATCAATGATAAAGGTAGACATTAACTCATGCATATCTTTGTAAGATGACAAAAAATCATGACATATTGTTAAGAGCCGTGTATAATCACATGCAAGAAGATTATCATTGTAAATTGAAATTGCCTACCCTGAACATGGAATAATGTAATTTTGCAAGAGATGCCATGTGATACTTGACAGCGATTCATTGCGCTCTTAGACATCTTTAGAAAATAATCACATTACCCATTAAAGAAAAGGGAAGGTGAAACTAAGTCAAATGCAAATAAAGAATGTGTTTGTGCAAACGTGTAATCACCGCAAACACAGTTCCCTTCATATCAGAATTAACTCTCTTTAATAAACACTGCTAGAATATTTAAGGTTGGAAAGTAAAACTAAAATAGGTAACAAAGTGTGCTTGGATTTGAGATGACAGTTGATTTTACAATCACCTCGCAGGTGAGACTTAGTGGGATGGAGAGAGAAATACAAATTATTCAGTCATTATTACTGTGTTAGTGCTCCGCTTTTTTTGCTGAATTTCATTACACCTTTCCCTGCTAATGATCTTAACACTTGTTTTTTCTAGTGTGCCTCTCTGATAGCAGCCTGGAATGTGACGTCAACCTTGCATGTCTCAAGGAGGTAAAAACACATTTCTAGGTTTGGACACCCTAAGTTTACGATCTCTTTTTTCACTTTTGCAGAGTCTTTTAATTCCCGCTGTCACACTTTGCTACTATGTTTGTATCTTTCCCATTCCTACTTCTTTCGCTTTTATCTCACTTTGTTTCTAGGTTAGAAGCTAAGTCCAGGTCCACAGAATAGAGTGCTGGTGGCCACCACCTGAAACCACCTTCACAAATTAGGAACTGGCGCTGAGCCAGGAGCAAGGACCAAAAAGCCAATTCACAAAAGTATTATCTATCTATCTATCTATCTATCTATCTATCTATCTATCTATCTATCTATCTGTCTGTCTGTCTGTCTGTCTGTCTGTCTGTCTGTCTATATATCTATCTATCTATCTATCCATCTATCTAGCTATCTAGCTATCTATCTATCTCCACAGAAGCTGGTAGGGTGGGAACAAAGATAATTACTTGAGTGCTGTAGGCTGTATCACTCTGGTAATATTGCCAGTGTTTGTCACCTGGCATTCAAAAAGTGCAACTTCAGAGTTTTCAAAATTAGTTCCAGTGATGATGCTTCATGGTAGGATTACAAAATGTTTATCTTTGTTTGGTTCTTTAGGACTAGCTCAGTGACTTCAGTCCATTTGAATACAGTGTCTGTGGAACTCCCATCAACCGGACACATGTCCACACACTTTAGGAAAAATTCCATCTAAATTAGATTCCTTCAATGGGGAAGCAGATTCTCACTGTTACAGGAACTTCTGAGCTTCAAACTTCAATAAAATCCCGGTAGGCTCCCACAGTCCACAGCAGATTAAATGTCACAATAACACAACTGACACAGGTCTCCCTAATCCTCCCAGTAACACATCATTTACTTCAGTATCTTTCCAATTGGTCAGCAGCTCTTCTAGCACAGAAATGTCTTCCTTCAGGAGCTCAGGCTCCCAGCAACCAGACTTCCTCAGCAATGAAACATATGCCCATAGCAGACCTAGCATTGGGTCTTAAAGATTGATCTAGTATTTCATTTGCAATGATACCTTATGCAATTCAAAATTAGTTCCTGTTGGCTCAACTCAATGTATCACAGTGTGTCATTGGGGAATCCTCTGAAATGTACCATATAGCAAAATAAATCTGAAAAAGAGCTTCTAAGAACTTGCAATAAGGTGGTGAGACTATTGGAATTATTTAAACAACACGATTTTACCTCGGCACTCTAAAAAATATATACCATTCACGTTGAATGGTGTAGCTAGTCTATGTGAGTTTCTATGTAGCAATTCACAGGCAAGTAAACCAAATTAGTCAATTTGAGCAAAAATACATCTTTTAATGTATTGACAGTATTTCATTTCTTATTGTGGTGACTTCATATTTCATAACAACATTCAAATATACAATCTAAAGCAATACAAGTGTCATTCATAGTTTCACGGAGATTCTGTTCTTATAATCTCTACGTTGTCTTTGATGAAAACAGCCGACACGTGTTTCGTTACGATTAGTAACTTCTTCAAGGCTGTGAATAATGTGAACAACAATGAAAAAGGGGCATTTACACAAAAAATAAAAAATAAAAAATGAACTCTAGTTTATACCCATGCAGGTGGTTCCTTCTATGAGATCCTACTACTGTCTTATACAGTTTAGAAGGAATGGAAAAGTCCAGTGCAAACCATCTCCACGATAAAGCGGACCATTCAAATGAATTAGAAAAGCCAATTTATAAATCCCATGTGCATAGAGTAAACCTTATCCCAAGTAGATAAGTGAACCATAGTTGGTGTGAAACAGAAGCACTTAGTTCATTGAAAGAGAGAAAACAATCAAAGCATGAACAATAATGTGATTGAAGTAAGAGACCTTCAAATAAGAAAGGCGGAATTAGTAAATCTTCCAGACGAATTCTAACGTTGTCTAATAGATGATCATATCTACCTTAAAAATCCAAACGGAAAGTACAAATCTCTAAAGGATGTTCCCAAGTACAAAGGAGGCATCCGTATCTTGTATATCAATGTATTAAGGGACCTTGGAGCAAAAGAGTAGGAAAAGGAGTATAAGCATTAAAACACTTATAAAGTTAAAAAACAAGGTAAACAACTTAGTGGCTTTCTTTTAATAACTATGCCACTACACATATATTTAGTGTTAACCTCAATAGAATATACATTGGAACAGAAGAGCCTAAAAATGTCTTTTAAAACACTCCCTCCATATCTTTTAGCACTATGTAATATTCTTGTTGCGAAAGTCTAAGCGACAATAATTGACACCTCATTTAGTCAAGCCAACTCTAGGAATAGTATAAAGTGTAACTTACAAGTATGTGGCAATCCTACTTCATATATATAGCTTAGGTTTGCCGAGTATGCAAAATTCAACTGAAGGTCCTAGACACCGAGCAAAAAAAAGTGGAAAGACCGGTGAGCTAGCACCCAACACTTCTTTTTAACACATACACGTCCCCTCATTGTATCAAACCAAACATGAGGTAATAAACAATAGAACTTACATATATGTGGCAATCCCACTTCATGTGTTAGACGTAGGTTTGCAAAGTATACGCAATTCCAGGCAAGGTCCTAAAACCGAGCGCAAAGGAAGAAAGACCGATGAACTATCATCTAGCAGTTAGTTTAAACAACACACATATTGTTGCCGTCTTTGTTTCTATTTCTATTCTCAAAGTCCCTAACTAAAAGAGCTATTCCCAAGGTCCCTGACTAAGGGCCATTACTGGTAGAGATGATCTGTCATATTTGATGGGTATAATTCGAAATTACTGTCAAGAATGCCAAAAGCCATCAATAAGTACTCAATCTTTTCTGTTTGTATTATAGATGTAATAGGCGACCAAAATAAGAGTCTGTTGCTATGTAACAGTAAGGTAAAAATCGGAAATGAAAGGCAAATTAAATAACCCAGTTGTGACATAGGCCTACTAGGACATCCATAACCAGTCAAATGCCCTCTATATACTAACTGCATAGTATGAGTCTGTCAAAGTTTAGTTGGAGTCCTACCCAATAGGTTTAAAAAAAAAAAAAAATTTAACGAGCAGGAACAAAGAAAGTTGATAAAGAGAGCTAGTGCCCGGTGTAGCATACATGATTTTAACTTACTTGATAATTCTTAGTATGGCATCAAGGGCTGTAATATGCCCTCCTAAGGTAAAACAAACATAAAAATAAACAAATAAAAAAGACGTTAAGAAGGAAGAATATCAGACTGTCAAATGGCAGTCACCCTATTCTGTGCCTGCATTACAAATAACAAGTAGCAGCCTATTTTCTATTTACCTCTTGCTGGCGCGGCGCCCCGTGTTCCTAGCGTGGTGTCCCCCGACTTGTAGATAGATTCATGTCTCCCGTCGCAGCTATTTAAGTGTAAACCTGCCGCCCTATTGGATAAGCGTAAGGCTGATGTTCGACGTTTGCGTTGGCAGCCGCGGGAACTCCTCGTCAACGCAGAAGTAGTCCACTATCTCAGAATCCCTATGAGATAGAAAAAGGACCAGGCGGATTTGAGGTGTACTAAGATAGCAGCCATTTTTAAAGGGAGTCAATATGCACAGATTTGATTCATGCTGCAGGAATTAAGTGTCCTATATTAATGTAAGGAGTCAAATGAGATCCCATAGCACAAAAAAATGGCTATTCGTTTGGATTGATCTAGTTCTCCATTAAATATGAGATGATGAAGTTCAAAAGACAATACTGTCGAGATGTAATCGCAATATTCAGGGGAAAGGTTAACACGCAAGTTTAGTAGGTTAATAAATAATTCGAGGTTTCAAGATCTCCACAGCTATGAGAGAGTCAGAGAGGAAAGTATGTAATGCACCATCACATCCCATATATTAATTATGCATACATGTCAAGAGTTAAACATTGTGTCATTTCTTAAGTATACATAGTAACAAAGTTTTCCAGTTGCTCTCAACATTTAGCACTTCAAATGGGCCACTCCTTTGTGAAACTAATTGTTTATAAGCATACTGCGGATCAGCACATATGGTACAGAGCTGCAGTTCAATTTCATAGAAACCAATCTACCAATATTTTGGACTACATAGGCAGGCAGCTATAGTACAGTCACTGAGCTTGTTAAGAGTAAAGAAGACAACATATTAGTTCACAGAAGAATATAAGTGAATCCTAAGTTGTACAACACACATCATAAAATGAACAAATGTCATAGGTCAAATAAAGGCATATCTAGCTTCTAGGAAAGTCAGATTTATACTTTCACTATAGTTACAGTTATTAGCTCTGTGAACCTTTACAGTCCAAATTCTGGCCATAAGAATGGTAAATCGCAAAGACCCTAAAGGTATCAACAGTACAAACATGATAGACAGTGACAAAGAGACTACATATTTTGTTCTAGTCCGTAAGGAATACATGTAGTTCCCTATCAATATTAAGCCCCAGCTCCACTGCCCGGAGACGGAGAATCCATTGTGATTCTGCTTTTCTGAGTACCCTTGTCCTATCACCACCCCTTGGGTCGTTCTGAATCTGAGCAATTCCATGAAAGCTAATACTTGCCAAATTTGCATTCGGATGGCATGTGTTAAAATGAACCGCAAGAGGGTAGCTCATGTCGTTGTTACGTATTGCTCTCATGTGTTCCTGGATTCTTTCCTTGAGAGGACGTATCGTACTCCCAATGTAAATTAATCCACATTGACACCGAATACAGTAAACTACATATTTAGAATTACAGTTTATAAACTGTTGGATGTAATACACAGTGGTGGTGTTATATCTGAATTCCTTAGTTCTATTGCACGAAAAGGGACACATGTTACACCGAGTGCAACTATAGAATCCTTTTGGTTTATCCGGTAGCCACGTGTGTCCCTGAGACTTGGGTGGAAGATAACTCGAACACAAAATGTCTCTGAGGGTCCTGCCCCTTCTGTGAACTACTGTGGGTTTTTTTGTGATGTATTTAACCAATGACCTGTCTAGGGTAAGAAGATGCCAATGTTTTAGTATGATCTTATAAATGGCATGACTATGTGTGTTGAATCCTGTTACAAAATTCAGTCTGTTCTTATGTCTACTCTGGGCCTTGTTGCTCTTATTTCTTAGAAGTGTATGCCTATTCGTTTTCATAACCTGTTTTCTAGATCGGTTAAGGACCGATGATGTATAGCCTCTGTTTTTAAAACGTTCCTCTAAGTTGTCTAGCTCCTCAAGAAAGACACCATCCTCGCTGCAATTTCTCCTGACTCGAGTCATCTCGCCTAGCGGAATTGCATTGACCTGTGTATTGGGGTGAGCACTTGAGGCATGCAGTATTGAATTGCATGATGTTGGTTTCCTATATAGCCGAGACATTATCTTGTTCTCTCTAATGTAGATCACTACATCCAGGAACTCTATTTCAGAATCACTGTAATTTGAGGTAAATCGAAGATTGTAACTGTTGTCATTGAGATACTCCGTCAAAGATTCAAACTCCAATTTATTGCCAGCCCAGATGATAAAAATATCATCTATATAACGGCCCCAGTATACTATCTGGCCAGTAAGTTGTGGGGGACCATTGGCCCATGGATGTTTTGCTTCAAATCTGCCCATATACAAATTGGCGAACGATGGAGAAAATTTTGAGCCCATCGCTACGCCCATTGACTGTTTGTACCATGTGTGTTGATGTAAGAAAACATTGTTCTCTAACACTAAACGTGTAAAATCTAACACCATTTCTGTGTGTTCGAACAAAGTGGCATCTCTTGAGGCCAATGTGTCCCGCAAAGCCTGTAAGCCTTGTTGAACTGGTATGTTTGTGTACAGGGAACACACATCTAATGTGGCAAATGCTAGTTCACCGGTCCAATCTATGTCTTCTAATTTATTTAGAAGATCACCTGTGTCCCTGAGATATGATGGTAAATTAAGTACCAGGGGCTGCAGGAAAATGTCTATGTACTCCGACACCCGTTCTGTAGGTGACCCAATGCCAGAGACAATCGGTCTCCCAGGTGGAAAATTGTCTGTCTATTGGAATTATTAGCTGGAGTCAGGGGTGAGCTCCTGAGAAAGTAAATATCCCCACTCCTAAAGGGTAAACATCATGATTTCAGTGAGAAATCCTGAAACATAAATCTGGTGGCTCAAAATGACAGGCTTTATTCAGAAAGAAATGTGAGTGAAGTATTTTGGCAGCACCAAAGCAAAATGAAAGTGAAGGTACTAAGCAGTATGCTGCAAAAATTAATTTAGCAAATTGAAGAAACATCGGGGGGCTAATCACAAAACCAATTATGAGAGCAAGAAGCAGTGCTACAGCTGTATTCTTTTCATACCCTTACACACCTTTGTGAATGATCTTGAAATGTCTATCTCATGGTTAGTAAAAAAGCAAAGAGGGCATAGACTTTTATACTAATTTTATATGAATATATTTACTGGATATTCCCATTTGTTTCCAATTTTAAAGCTTTTGGACCAATTCACAAACTCTTGTCAGAGTATGTAAACGAATACTACAGGAATATAATTCTACATACTCCAAAATGCCTCTATAAAGAGGCCCCTTAGCAATGAAAACGAAACCAAAATGCCAAATATTGGTAAATGGAATTAGGAGTTACACATTTTTACAGAAAAAGCAAAGAGCATCCATAAAGTCCAATGGAGAAGAAAATGTCAATGTTAGTCTGTGTTCACTACCAAAAGTGGCCATCAGCGGGCAAACGTTCACCAAAAATTAAAAAACAGTTACCAGCAAACTTCTCTGCCTCACACAAGCAAATATGGAAGCTGCAGAGGCAACAACCTTGCAGGCTGGAACATTTGAATTGTAAGAGGAGATATTTTGGTGATTCCAGGGGGAGACAGAATTCTCTACCTTCTACTTTACCAGTGGCGGCTGGTGACATTTAAAAGTGGTGAGCATAAAAGTTGGGTATAAGTGTTACGTCGCAAGTGTGCGAAGCGCGTAAGCCCGACAAACAGAAAGGGCATTTGGAGGGTTCTTCCCTAGAGAAAAATTTGAAGAAAGCAGTGGCAAATGGTACATTTTGGAGCAAATTTGAGAAAGGAAGGTTTATAAAGCAATTGTGAACGCGCAGTGTTGAAATATTTAAACACATTTAAAACTACCTTATATCTGACTACATTAAATATGCTTAACAGTTACTGTAGTGTGCAACTTGTACAATTGGACATAAGTACACTGAAACGATGGAAATTTCGCACATAAGCAATCTGAAGACTTGGCAGCTGTAAATAAACTGACTGTCAGATTTGTTGCTGCATTATATTTTATGCTGTCGGTCTTATATTAGAGGAACAAACACGGAATCATTATAGCTAAAATATACTTAAGCACTTGGGCTGCACAACACTTAGTTACAATTAGCGTTAGATTAAACTAACGGCACGGCATGCACTTACTGCAGGGCATCTTCGCGAGTTGAAGGCGTAATGCAGCCTTCAATACCTTAGCATAGCCAACGAAAGGTGAGTGTCTGTGCTGACCTTAATTATTCCCGAAATATCCGGGCATAAAAATTGGAGGCAAAAAGCGTCACATTCTACAGTTTAACGCTTTAGTAAACTCGAGAATTTCCCATTGGCACCAAAATGTCAATAGCAATAATAAAAGAGACATTCCACTCAACGAGCTTGGGAATCACATATTAACAAATGTGTGCGTATTTGTGAGTATTGTGTGTGTGTTTGATGTGTTTCTATTTCGGAGGGTGTATGAACATATTTCTGTGCACTTCTATGTGTGTTGTTATTTGTGTTATGTGTGGATTTGTTTTTGCTTATGTTTACTCGTGTGTTTGCGTAGTCATGTGTGTGAATAACTCTTTGTTGATGTGTATCTGTTTCTGTGCGCCTGTTTTTTTATGTCTGTATGCTTTTCGTAAGACTCCATAAATATATGTACATTTTTACTTTAATAACGTATAATTACAGTCAGCAAAGACCTTGTGTGCTCAGTTTACTTTTTAATACTGTTATGAACTTGGCCAACAATTACTCAATCCGTAGCTTGCTGTGTGTGTCCTTGAGAAGGGGCCAGTATTGATGCAGTTATAAGGAACATAAAACCACACTGTTACACCGAGTTACAAGTGCAACAGTCATGATTCAAGGCAAATGAGTCATAGAAAGCAGGCTGAATGTTTGACATACTAGGAAGATTTGGAAGCTGCCCATTGTTGGTGCCTATTCTTACATCCAGGCCCGGCTTTACTGCTGGTGGCACCCTGTGCGACAATGTCTGTTGGCGCCCCCCCAACGACTACATCTGCCATGGATTCCCTCACTAGCACCCTTTAACAGTGCCCCTCAAGTCTCCATAACCACTGTCTCTCAGATTCATTTAGTTTTATAGCACCATCATACCAGTGTAAGGTGTCGCAGCACTTTACATCACACACACATTGCACAGAAACAATCATACATGTGTAAATCAGTGTATAGGAAATGTTACATCAGACAGGACTACAAGGTGTAGTGTAGGAGTGACATGTCATCTATTCTGGTAGGCAATATAGTTTGAGTCCTCATTCTGGAAAAGCACAAATTCTGAATTTAAAACGTAACATCATTGTTAGGGGTTCTCTTTAATATTAAGAATTGTTTGCTACCAATATGAACCCTTTTCACAAGATTAGGATTGTTAGACCTGGTATCATTGGCGTGAGTCTCCCTTCCATTTTTTTCTGATTGCCTCCTCTGTTTTTGATCTGTTTGCTGGTTTTAGATGCTTTGGGCACTGTGCCACTGCTATTCGGTGCCACAGTGCAAGTGCTCCCTATGTTAAATTGATGCATTGATTAGTGACTCCATGATTAGATCATTTGATTTACTTGTCAGACCCTAGTATAGTGCACCAGGTGTGCCCAGGGCTTGTAAATCAAATGCTGCTGGTGGGCTTGCAGCACTGGTTGTGCCACCCACAGAAGCAGCTTGTAAAGTGTGTCTCAGGCATGCCATTGCAGAGCCTGTGTGCAGTCTGACTGCCATGTCGACTTGGTAAGTGCACCCACTTACCAGTCCCTAAACCTTCCCTTTTCTGCATATTAGTCACCCCTAAGGTAGGCCCTAGGGCAGGGTGCATTGTAAGTAAAAGGTAGGACCTGCCCTGATGTGTGTGGCATGTCCTAATAGTGAATTACAGCCATTTTCGTTTTTCACTATTGCAAGGCTACCTGTTCCCCATAGGCCAGAATGGGCAGTTAGATTATTACATTTTATAATCCTAACTGACTCGGGGAACCAGGTAGAAATTCGAGTTTAGTATGCCTGAACTCAGAATGATAAAATACATCTTTTAGTGAAGTTGGTTTTAACATTCTGGGGTCGATTCCGATGTCGGCCGGAAGCGCACCTAACAGTATTCGTCTGGAAAAAATACCAGCCGAACACGTGTTTTCCGACCGACTCGAACACTCTACCGAACGAACAAGTACGATGCGCATAACAGCCCAGATTCCGAGCGAGCCGTACTTACCCATTCCAGCTCCTGTTCCCCGCCCGAGCCGGATCCGTAAACGCCGAATCGAGTCGCACGGAACCAAATACACAGCACCTTCCGGCCGGACTAGTACGATGCGTCTTCCGTACGCGCCGACTCGTCGCTACATCCGGCAGGTTTGAGCATCCGGGCGAGCCGTACATAAGCTCCGTTTCGCGCCACAAGACGATCCACGGCTACGAGACGAACAAGCCTGCTACGAGTACAACTCGAAGACACGAGAAACCCGAACGAGACGATCCAAGCATGAATCCCATTGCGCAGGTCCTACCTATACTCTACATCTATTACCGGGACCGGCACGGACGCGTACGGCGCAGACGGTAAGTCAAACACCAACACTACAAACAAACCACACGTACACGAAATATGTCACACACACATAGGGATGCACAAATAACGTACACTAGCAACAGCAGAACCATAGGGGTGGGATGGCCAACACCAATGCCATACACACCCATAGGGGGATGGATGCCTGCCACTACTACCACCCCTACCCAGGGGGCCCTGGATGCCTGCCACTACTACCACCCCTACCCAGGGGGCCCTGGATGCCTGTCACTACCACCACCCCTACTCAGGGGGGGCTGGATGCATGCCACTACTACCACCCCTACCCAGGGGGGCCTGGATGCCTGTCACTACCACCACCCCTACTCAGGGGGGGCTGGATGCCTGCCACTACCACCACCCCTATCCAGGGGGGGCTGGATGCCTGTCACTACAACCATCCCCACCCTTAGGGGGATGGATGCCTGCCACTACTACCATACCCACCCTAAGGGGGATGGATGCCTGCCACTACCACCACCCCTACCCAGGGGGGCCTGGATGCCTGTCACTACCACCACCCCTACTCAGGGGGGACTGGATACCTGCCACTACCACCACCCCTATCCAGGGGGGGCTGGATGCATGCCACTACTACCACCCCTACCCAGGTGGGCCTGGATGCCTGCCACTACTACCAAACCCACCCTTAGGGGGATGGATGCCTGCAACTACTCCCACCCCTACCCAGGGGGGCCTGGATGCCTGTCACTACTACCATCCCCACTAATGGGGGGCTGGATGCCTACCACTACTACCATCCCCACTCATGGGGGGCTGGATGCCTACCACTACTACCATCCCCACTCATGGGGGGCTGGATGCCTACCACTACTACCATCTCCACTCATGGGGGGCTGGATGCCTACCACTACTACCATCCCCACTCATGGGGGGCTGGATGCCTACCACTACTACCATCCCCACTCATGGGGGGCTGGATGCCTACCACTACTACCATCCCCGCTCATGGGGGGCTGGATGCCTGCCACTACCACCACCCCTATCCAGGGGGGCTGGATGCATGCCACTACTACCACCCCTACCCAGGGGGCTGGATGCCTACCACTACTACCACCCCTACCCAGGGGGCCTGGATGCCTGTCACTACCACCACCCCTACTCAGGGGGGCTGGATGCCTGCCACTACCACCACCCCTATCCAGGGGGCTGGATGCCTGTCACTACTACCATCCCCACCCTTAGGGGATGGATGGCTGTCACTACTACCATCACCACTCATGGGGGGCTGGATGCCTGTCACTACAACCACCCCTACTCATAGGACGGGTAATGCATGACACAACTAGCATACTCCCACATAAGGACTGTCTGTAAATTACATCCCAGCCCCCAACATCATGAAAGCGTGTGTGGTCTGTGTCAAATGCATACAACACTGAACATGACATTGAACATACAATGTGACCCCCTAACACATGTGTCACACATAATTGTGTGTGTGGCCTACACAATGCAAGCAGACCATGACCACTGTGGCAATGTGGCCCAAAGCCCCATCACCACAGTGCCCATAAGGTAAGTGTGTGCCCCAAAGCTGAAGCACATTTTGAACAGTGTGGCAATGGGGCCCGAAGCCCCATCACCACAGTACACAAAAGGTAAGTGTGTGCTCCATAGCTGAAGCACATTTTGAACAGTGTGGCAATGGGGCCCGAAGCCCCATCACCACAGTGCCCAAAAGGTAAGTGTGTGCTCATAGCTGAAGCACATTTTGAACAGTGTGGCAATGGGGCCCAAAGCCCCATCACCACAGTGCCCAAAAGGTAAGTGTGTGCTCCATAGCTGAAGCACATTTTGAACAGTGTGGCAATGGGGCCCAAAGCCCCATCACCACAGTGCCCAAAAGGGAAGTGTGTGCTCCATAGCTGAAGCACATTTTGAACAGTGTGGCAATAGGGCCCAACGCCCCATCACCACAGTGCCCAAAAGAGAAGTGTATTCCTGGTAAAAGCTGCAAAAACATAACTGCAGGGATTATTCCTGGCCACACAACACCAAACACTACAGTGGCATTGTAGTGCTTGTGTCCCATAGCAACATAGATTGTGTGAGGCAAGCAGTGCAGTGCCAATGACACATCGTTCTGGCCATGTGCACACAAACATCAGCCATGGGGGCCCACATTGTCTACATTCACAAATAACACAATGACAGAAGTGAGCATCATAATGCAGACCCACATATCTGCACCAATGGACACACAAATGTAGATATCCTGTGGAGACTGTAGATGTCAGGTGAACAAATACCATACCATGGCAGCAATGGGACATACTAACCATGATCAATGTGCTGACTGATGACCTAGCAGTCCCAGGGCCAGCAGGGGAAAGCCAACAAACAACATACAGCCAATGGCAAACTAAAGATATGCCAATGCAGTGGTGCAAAAGCACAAACACAAACAGGCAGACTCACACTGCATATCATACACAACAGGTGAGGGGGTTGTGTGCCAGTGTCCCCAGGCAAACACACAACACATGAGGAGGCCAGATTCACTGATACACAGATGTCAACACAGTCACATACAAAAGTAACTCATGGATTGGATTCCCCTATGTGGGCAAACAGGCATTGTGAGATGAGAGGGAGCCCAAATTACACATGTCACACAAGCTTGTAGGAACAGCAACACACACAGCAAGAGACAGAACCACCACAGCACTCCCCCAGGGACCCCACATTGTGGTGACACTAGCCTGCATGACAATCACACTGTGATGACAAAGGTAGATGTCATCCACACTGTGAACCACAGCCATGTGTCCTGAGCAACAAACTACCATCACACCTATACAAGCACAAAGCACTCAGCACGGCCTGCCAGCCAAGGAACATATGGAGGTAGTGCCCCAGCCGTGCAACAACTCACATTTGCACACACTCAACGCCACACACCTTGAACTCCACCAATGTGCAGCGTTGAAGCTCACATGGACTGCTGACATTGCACATGCAACCATGACAATCCCAGGGGTGGTGGGGGGAAATAAGGTGCAGAAACCCATCACACATGGCCAGTCAACAATACTTGTGAATGTCTGACACACTGCACAGTATGCCGTACATGGGCATGACGTCAAATCCACCCCAAACAATGGGATCCTGGCCATAGTCACACACCAATGAAGAAGCCAAGCTGACCCACAAAGGACACACATAGACAACTTCCAACATTGCAGCTCTGACCCTGAGGAGTGGCAGCAGTCACACACACAACGTGTCACAATCACTGAAAGCATACACAAACAGAAAATCACATTACTCGTGTAACCAACAAGTGCCAAGAGGAATCCTGACTGTGTCCCATCTGCGTTTGCCCACATCCCCAGCCCTGACAACAAAGACAACTAGGGATGACAACCTCATGAACATTAGTTTGCCATGCACCCACATCCCGGAGTAACCAGGTCCAAGATGCTGGATGAACACAGAACAACTCAGCAAGCATCACAAACAGGAACATCCGTAGGGACACAGCCTGTGTAGGAAAAGGATAAGGGAACACGCACAGACATGCCTACACAACACACAACATGGGCACAGCCTATATCACGGAATCACGCACTGCCATGAGGGCACTCCACTCCTGTGGAAGGTCAGCTGTGCCAAACCTTGTCTGTGCACGACTCAAACATGTCAGCAGAACACTCGGTCAGTGAGTCAACAACTACAACACACTGAAGGCTCTGCTCATATCAGCCTGGGCACGGGTGTGTCACGTCAGTCATCTGCATACACCCAAGACACGTGTCAAGCAACTTGCACTGTGTACACAGATGAGTCCTCCAAATTTGATGTGCTAAACTGCATGTCCATTGGAGACGGGCACACAGTCAGGGTACTAGGAACATTGGACAGTGATAAGCCCACCAGATGTGCATCAGTGTAGGACAAAGATGGTAATCTACAAATGCTAAACGTACATCCCTGTGTCAAATGCTGAACATTACACCCTCAGACTGCAGCAAAGGATGCTATAGATCCAGACTAGATTAGGACACATATCCCATGGACCACATGGAGCCCATCACAGCAAAACTTCATTTACCTGATCTGAACACTATTACAACAGCAAATGCATGATTCTACAAATCTACATCATGTACCTCCAAAGATTAACCACAAGTAAACAAAAAGAGGCTTTATTCAGCAAGTGTGCAACTCAAATCAAAAGTCCAAAATAAACTAAGGCCAATGGCCAGTCCAAATATACAGTCCCAACAGGGTGATGTGTGACAACTTGTCAACAATTGCTTGCCTGCACAGGTACGGACAGGGGACATCCCCTTGGAGGGGCATATGAGGGGCAGGCCAGGCACCGCAGGGACAGGATCAGGGGATGCCAGAAGGAGGCAGTGAAGGGGAGGTGGGTGCAGGAGTGTCACCGGCAACTGCAGTGGAGGTGTCTGACTCAGGGGGGGCTGTCACCACCGCAGGGCTCAAGTGAGATGGAGTTGGTGCTGCAACCACTGCAGTGGGCTGGTCAGATGGAGTGGACTGGGTCCCCAATGCAGTGCCCGAGTCAGACGGGGTGGTTGTGGAC
The DNA here is from genome assembly GCA_963921515.1 of Calotriton arnoldi. Lineage (NCBI taxonomy): Eukaryota > Metazoa > Chordata > Amphibia > Caudata > Salamandridae > Calotriton > Calotriton arnoldi. The sequence goes on along the minus strand of CAWUFW010004628.1, from coordinate 1,122,438 downwards.
TCCACCGCAGTGCATGACTCCAAGGTAGTGGAAGGGGGGCAGAAGAGCTGGGCAGGACAGAGGGGGGGACACGGTCTCCACACCAGTGGCACAAACAGGCAGAGCGTCTGGTTTGGGGGTGGAAGAGCAAGTGGCAGGGGGAGGGCCTAAGCAGTTTGGGGATGCGGTATCGGTGTGTGGGGGAACCTGGGGCAGGGTGTGGCGGTGGAACCTGTGGAGTGGTGGCCTGGGGGATGGAGGTGAGAGACTGGGTGGTTGACTTGCAGGGTGGTGGCGGGGTCTTGCTCTTCCGGGACCGGGGGGACTTGCGGGTGGGGGGCTCACTCTGCCTGCGCCTGGGGGAGGGTGTCCGGGGGCGAGGGGCACTCCCCTCTGTGTGGATGGACTTCCTCTTCCCCCGGTATGCTGGATCAGCAGGATTGGAGGGGAAGAGGCCGAGGTCACACAGGAAGATCTGCTGTGTAGGTGTGTTAGCAGGCGAGGCAAGGGAAGGGGTCTTGGAGGGAGAGGATTTGGAGGACTGCGAAGTTAATGTGGATGCCTGTGTGTGTGTGTGTTCCCCGTCCCCTGTGTCTGTGGTATCAGTCCCCTGAGGATGCGTGTGTGCACGTCTTGCCTTTCTCTTGTGTGTGTCTGTGCTGCTCGTGTCTGTGTGTTTGGGTGACTGTGCAGGTGTGCATGTGCTTTGGACAGGTAGGGGGGCAGGAAGTGTAGATGGGGCAGAGGTGGGAGGGGTGAGGGACTGTTGGAGGAGGGACACTGCTGCCGTCAGGGAGGAGTCCATGGACCTATTGCTCCTCTGTAGGGCAGACATACCCGTCGAGATGCCCTCCATGAATGACACCAGCTGTGTCAACAGAGTGGTGTGTGCATGGAGGACACTCAGCATTGCTGTCTGCCCTACATGGAGCTGCCGAAGGAGGTACACAGACTCCTCACTCAGGTCAGCAGGGGACACAGGGGCAGGGGCTGCGGTGCCTGGCACGAAGGAGACACGCTCCCGAGTACGGGAGCCTCCACGGACCTCAGGAATGGGAGCCAATGGGAGGGCGGTGGTGGTGGTGGTGGCGGGGCCAGACAGACTAGCTGGCCTTTGGTGGCTGCTGAGACCCGCCTCCACAAGGGAGTCATCCTCCGAGCTGCTGTGGTCCTCAGCTGAGGTGGATGGTGCTGAGGACTCCTCGGTGTGGCTCCCCTCGCCCTCCGTGCCACTGGGTCCCTCTGACCACTCGTCCGATGCTGACCCAGTCTGGCTCCGCTGCTCCTCCTGGTCCGTGGAGCTGTCCCCTCCTGTGGCCGTGGATGTATCTGCAAACAATTAGGGAAACAGACAAACATCAGTCACCTGCACTGACCGCACACACCACAGTAAGTACAGCACATTACAGAGCAAGCCCTGGCATCCTTAGTTGAACATTGCCTAAAGTCCTCACACAGATTCGGGGAAGCCAATTGTCAGTCTGATGGTCAACCATGGGACTCACACCCCTCCTGCCCTTGCACCCATCTGTCTGGTGCCTGTCTGATGGTAAGACCCCAGTGTGGACACATGCACCACCTACACAGTTGTTGGACATTGCAGGGAACACAGTGAAGTATGTGAACATGCACACATCACATCTCTTGCCACTGAGTCAGTGCAGGTGTCCGGATAAAGGGATGGCCAGAGTCTAAATAGAAATGCATGTGATGCATACCAGCACCAGACACCATGATGCACCCATGTCCGGATAGTCAATGCCACAATGGGGTGCATGTTGCACATGTCACTCCCCTGCAGGATCAGTCTCAGGAAGTTGAATGCCATGACACAGGAATGCGTGCAAAGTCATACATTACTGTCTCAAGTCACATGGCCATGGCAGCCAGCCAACAACAGTCTGCACTGTGTCACAATCCGAGGGCATGGGGAATGCAAGTTATGTGACTGACAAGTGCACATGTCCATCCCCCAAATACCACATCATCTGTACTACTATTTGTCCACGTCATACCAACTGGACATATGGGGGACATGAAACACAACTCTCTGAACATGAGCACCTCACAGTGTGCTGTGAATGACAATACAGCTGCCTGAAAGTCACAGTCGCAAACACCTGTGTGCACAGTCAAGTGATCAGACACCTATAAGTCACAGAAGTATCGTCTATCATGGTCACATCTCAGATGTCATGCTGAGCCCTAACCGAAACACATACCAGTAGTCCTGACAACGAAGACACAGCACAATGAGACAGAGGCAGACACCTGAGGGTACATTACACTGATCACAACATGCCAGATGATACACGGGAGTGGGAGTACAGAGTGCATTGCATGCCTTGGAGTAGGCATTACTGTCCAGCTCCACCTGTAAAAGGGATGAGTCCTGGACAGTAGGCAGGTGGCTAAGCATGTGTGACACACTGGATACACATACTCCTGAGGCCCAAACATTGTTCCCACCAGCAGCATGGGTGTGTGCCAAATTCCCCAGGGACATGTGGTGAGTCAGAGCAGCAAGCGGACCACATATCAAAGTTACACCCAGATTACATGTCAGAACTTAGGCATTGTGTAAGCAATTGACCCACCCATGAATCGCACAACATAGTCACAGGAACAAATGCTGTCCCCCAGCTTGAGCAAAGCTAAATGCAATGACACAGTCCCCAAATGACACAATTTCCTGACTATAAGGGCCACACATATGCGTATCAGAGGAGAAGTGGGCATGTCACAAATGAGGGACATGGGTCCTGGACCACATGACTGATGTACTGTGGAAGTTTAACCAGGCCAGAGGAGGGCACATAGCATGTCAGACAAAGTGCACAGTGCAGTCATGGACTCACCCCCTCCTTGCTGCTGTCTGTCCTTCAGCTGCCCATCCAGGTCAGGGAAGACCACCGCCAGGATCCGGAGCATGTGGGGGGTCAGGGTCTGGTGTCCGCCTCTCCTGCGAGGAGGCGACAGCTTCAGCTGGACCCTTGCGATCCTCCGGGTCAAGCCACGAAGGTCCTGCCAACTCTTCTGGCAGTTGCGGATCCTGCGCCTGTAGACCCCCACGGATCTTACTTTCCGGGCGATGGTCAGCCAGATTTCTTGCTTCTGGTGGGCATCAACCTGTGAGGATGACAAAGTGAAAAGGCCATCACTACACATGCAACATATACGTGCATCACACAGTTGTATATCCATGTCTCAATCACAGGGGCATATGATGTACAGAGGCAGTGAAACAATGGCTATGAACAGTTTGCCAGCAGTCACTGCATGGGAAGTAAACCTAGTTGGAATGCACTGTTACTGCACTGTACCAGTTCAGTGCATGTAACTACACACTTTGGGGTGTGACAACTACTCAGTGGGCATGCTAGCCAGTGGTGTGCACACTGAAAGCCCTGCTAGTCAGACAACATGCACAATTAGTGAGGCAGTGGACAGCACACTCACCTGCTCCCCTGGTTTCCCATACAGCTTGCTGTACTGTGGAAGGAGGCTGTCCAGCAGGGCCTGGTTCTCCTCAAGGCTGAAGGCTGGGGCTCTCTCCACAGTACGTGCCATTGCAGGAGCCAGAGGATGCATAAACAGCAGCAGTGTTGGTGGCAGATGTCGTCCTGGAGCATGTAGTGCAGGCAAGTGAGCTCTCAGGGGAACAGCCAGCATTATATGTGTGCTGCTGAGGCAGATACTGTCCCATGTGTCCAAAGTGATAGGTCCAAGTCGTTTGCATCTTCTGAATCTGACCAATCCATGGAATAGCAGCACTAATACACGCCCACAGCATCCTTCAAATCTTCAACTTCATGACACCCATGATTTTGCAACATTGTTGTGGCTGGCCAACTGAATTCACTGCATCAGACTCGTTGGAGCTTCGAAAACGCGTCCGTTGCCATGCCAGGCCCCAGCCAATGTGTGCGCACCGTTCGGTCCACTGCTGTACAACGCGTATTTCGGGATACAACGCGTACCCGCTCACATACAATGCAATGGGCCGGCCGGGCACACCGATCGGTCCATTGCTGTTCAACGCGTACCCGGGATACAACGCGTACCCGCTCACATACAATGCAATGGGCCGGCCGGGCACACCGATCGGTCCATTGCTGTACAATGCGTACCCGGGATACAACGCGTACCCGCTCACATACAATGCAATGGGCCGGCCGGGCACACCGATCGGTCCATTGCTGTTCAATGCATACCAGGGATACAACGCGTACCCGCTCACATACAATGTAGTGGGCCGGTCGGGCACACCGATCGGTCCATTGCTGTACAACGCGTACCCGGGATACAACGCGTACCCGCTCACATACAATGCAATGGGCCGGCCGGGCACACCGATCGTTCCATTGCTGTTCAACGCGTACCCGGGATACAACGCGTACCCGCTCACATACAATGCAATGGGCCGGCCGGGCACACCGATCGGTCCATTGCTGTTCAACGCGTACCCGGGATACAACGCGTACCCGCTCACATACAATGCAATGGGCCGGCCGGGCACACCGATCGGTCCATTGCTGTACAACGCGTACCCGGGATACAACGCGTACCCGCTCACATACAATGCAATGGGCCGGCCGGGCACACCGATCGGTCCATTGCTGTTCAACGCGTCCCTGGACAGGTCACACGCATATGTCACCATGCTGGTCACTGGTGAACCTATGCCAGCCACATATACTTTCCAGGGACTCAGGGGCACACCTACAACACCACACCCAGTTCACACTGTATCTAAGGCATGTGTGGCAGCATAACCTTATCTGTGTATGGGGTGAACATGTGGTTTTTGGGGTGGCATTTGGGGGCAGACACACCCAGGCTGTGCATGTGTTCATGGGGACAGGGTCCTTTGTGTGTTGTGCACCTGACCACTGTGGTGTGCAACTTTTCATTTATGAGCATGTGTCATGGTCACATTTCCAGGTTGTGTATGTGTATGACATGTCACATACCCCCAGGCTCACATGTGGGAAGGCATGTACGTCACAGGGTGGCCTATTGCCACAATAGTGATGTCCCTCCGCAGTCTGTGTGCATGTTGTGTTTCGCATGTCTCTGACTCCATGTGCACAATGGGAGACAGTCTCCACATCCACGTGGTTTGTGCATGAACTTTTATGTTGTGTGTGTGTGTGTGTCACAGACGTCCATGTCTGTCCTGCAGAGGCTACAGGGGCCACTACCTGTGGGTGTCATGTTAGTTTATCTGACGTGTACATGATACGCAATGTCATGCCAGTGTCCATGTGGCAAGACAGGGTCCCTGGGAATCTACCTGTCAATGAGCTGTGATGCCTGTGGAGCATCTGTCCAGACATGTCACTGTGGTATGTGTGTGGAACGTGAGAGCAGTAAATGGGTACTGTGACACAGCCTAATGGTTTCCCATAGCACACCCTGGAACCTGTTGTCAACACTTGTTGAACAGAGATGTTAGATGATGTCCATGTAGGTGCCATATATGTCCAAACAGAACGACACACACATCAAGTACTTGTGTTTGTTAATGATGTATCATGTGAAATTGAGTATGGTGAACGGCACATAGTTGGGGTGACTGACAATCTTGCTTTCTTCACCTATGCACTGCAGGGCTCCTGCTGTCCATCGACCATTCCCAGACCTGGCAACGATGGTGGAACGTGACAGCATCCGACGGTACCGCTTCACCAGGCAGCTGATTGAGGATTTGGCAGTGCGGTTGGACCCACATTTGCAGCCTGGCCGTCCGTATCCTACAGCGCTGACCCCCAAGGTGAAGGTGATGGCAGCCCTACACTTCTTTGCCACCGGTACCTTTCAACACACTGTGGCGACTGCCGGTGGGATGTCACAGACTATGTTCAGCCGTGTGCTACGCGATGTTTTGGGGGCAATGTTGATATACCTGAACCAGTACATCTATTTCCCAACACGTCAACGACTCACTGACGTCAAGAGTGACTTCTATGCCCTGGGGAGGATGCCACATGTAATTGGCTCCATTGATGGGACACATGTGGCTTTGATACCACCACAGGCACATGAGCAGGCATACCGGAACCGTAAACATTACCATTCGATCAATGCTCTGGTGGTATGTCTTGCAGATATGACCATCACACATGTGTGTGCCCGTTTCCCCGGTTCGGCACACGATGCCTACGTGATGAGGAGTAGTCGCATCCCGAGGATGATGTCACAGATGCCGAACCAGCGTGCCTGGCTTGTTGGTGTGTACTGACTTTGTACCATTGTGTGTGTTCTGCTATGTTGTTTTCCGCACACATTTTCAAATCGGCTAATGTGCAATTGTCTGTCTGTAGGTGACTCGGGATACCCCAACATGCCGTGGTTGCTGACACCCCTCAGGAACCCTGTGACACCAGCCCAGATGCGCTACAATGAGGCACATGGTCGGACGAGGAGGGTGATTGAGCGGACCTTTGGTCTCCTGAAGAGCCGCTTCCGCTGCCTGGACAAGACAGGAGGGGCCCTCCCATATGCCCCAGCAAAGGTGTGCAAGATTGTCATCGTCTGCTGCATGCTGCACAACCTGGCAGTGCGGAAGGAGTTGCCTCTCATCCTGGATGACGATGACCAACGTCCGCCACCTGTGGAAGATCCTGGCCTGGGTCACGATGCCAGTGAAGATGATGATGATGATGATGGTGATGTCCGCACACAGCTCATCACCAACTTCTTCAGCTGAATGTGAGTCTCCAGAGGGTTGTAATGTCAATGATTTGAGTTTGCATGATATGTGTGTGTGGTGCTCTGTTGCTGTTTGAGTGTGGCCATGTGCTACTTGACTGGATGCGTGCAGCGATGTGTCCTTGCAGGTGGTCTGTACTGCCCAACAGTGTTGACATGCTAACTTGGTTTTGTGTAGTTATCTCGTGACATGTATTAGACATGAGTATTGCCGTTCTGTGCTGTTCTTCAGTGGTTTTGACTGTGTGTCATGTCTGTCCTTCACAGGGTGCTGCCGGAGTTGTTTGATCAACTTGGATCCCACGAATCCATGAATCAACTTGCAAGGTGGAAGCAGTCGTTTCCCTACAGGTGATGTGCCACACACCCCTGGACTTTCTATCTTCTGCACTTTTTGACTTTGTGGCCACAGCCAGGTTGGATTAGCTAGCATTTGTAGTGGAAACAACATGTTGCAAATGTGTAATAAACCTGTGCTTCACTTTGGGATGTGCGTTGTCTGTGGTCACACATCTGACTGACATTTGCTTACTGCACCTGTAGTCTAGTTGACAGACTGTGAATAGGTGGCGTGTCTGTGCATTCCACTGTATTTAGTTGCAACATCAGTATAGGTGATGAGTCTGATGGCCCTGGTGTGTATGTGTTGTGTGGCCCTAGTGGTGTGTCTCCCTCATATGTGTCACGTCGCCATGACTGACATGACGGTGTTGGACTTGCTGTAGCAGTTAGCATGCACAGTGTCATTTTTCTGATCACCATCTCCATGACAGAGAGCACGTTGGAATCACAACAGAGGCAGATATGGTGTATTGGTGAGTTTATTTACATACAGGTGTGAGAATGGTGCACAGGATGGTGGGTGCTGTACATAGAAATTGGAATCCAAAGTTCCCATGTGATTTGGAAGTCTTGGTAGCTGAAATGTCCAGAGTAAAGTCCACAGTCATCTGATGAATTTGGCCAACTAGAGCTCCCCATGTCATGTGGGAGAGTTGGGTTGGCTTCGACAGGGCGTGCAGTTTGCACACAGAGGAAAAGTTCCAGAACAGGTGTTGGCTTCCTGGGGGATGTAGATGGCCATCGGCCTCTCAGTTTGGCCTCCTCGGACGGCCCCTCTTCTTGGGGGGGACCCTCAGGTGCAGGCTGCGGCGGTGCAGGGGACTCTCTGCCAGAGTCCTCCTCCCTCCCTGTGGCATTTGCAGTTGTTTCAGCAGCAGATGTTGTGGGCACACAGGGAGGTGTGGCCATGTTGGTGCTGATCTGGCGGAGGCATGTCAGTATGTCCCTATGCACCGCTGTCAGTTGTTCCAATGTGTCCCACTTGGACTCCATGCCAGACATGTGTGTCTCGACACGTGACATGTGTGTCTCGACATGTGACATGTGTGTCTCGACACGGGACATGTGGGAGTCCAAGCGGCCATGATGGGCAGCCTGCTGCTGTTGTATGTCCTTGAGGATCCCCACTACCTGGCTGACCTCTCCGGTGCTAGTCTGGTACGCATCCGCGATGCGTGCCAGTTGTGGGTCATCATGCAGTCCAGACCCCTCTGCAAAGAGCGACCTATGTCTACCACCCTCCCACCACCCCTGGCGACACGTGCAGGACCTGCGGTGGCACGCACAGGTGACCGTGGGCCCACTTGGGTGTTGTTCCTGGGCTCGTTGTCACCAGCTCCAGTTTGGGTCTGGGTCCCTGCGCTGTTGTCATCTGTGGTCCTTGGTCTGTCCGTGTTGGCAGGGGTGGCCTGTGTGTTGGCAGTTGTTGGAGGGGTGGGTGCAGGGGGTGCAGATGTTGGTCCTGCTGGTGCTGCATGATGACTCACACCGGAGGGTCCAGCTGGTTCTTCGCCATCCGAGGAGTGCAGAGGCTGATCCACACCAGTGAGCTCAGTGTTCCCTGGAGCCTGGGACAGGGACTCCTCCTCGTCTGCTGCTGTGTCCCCATCATCACCTGTTTTGGGGAGAGACACAGATTGTATGTTATGTTTCTACTGGCATCAATTGTTCAAACACCTGACAGTTGTGACTGTACCTCTGGATGTGGGCCTGGACATTGCATTCTCCTAAATTGTGACAGTCAGAGAGTGATATTGGTGTAGCACATTGTCCTGCCAACCTGTGGCATGTCAATGTGAATGTTGAGGTGTGTGCATGACCAGCATTGGTGGTATTTGCTTGCCATCCGGGCCTCCTTCTCCCCCAGCCCAGTTATCCCACCATGAAGCGTGCTTCCATTGCAGGGAGTGCAAGTTGTCTTTCAGGATGTCAGTCAGTGGTGTTCTGCTGTTGGTTGTTGCACAGTTCCCAGCAGGGCCTTGTGCTCCCCCAGCAGTACCCAGTGTCAGCCATCTTGTGAGTCCTTTTCCACTCCCTGTGATGTGAGCATGGTTCAGGGTGGTGTTGATGGGCCAATTGTGAGGCTGACCAACATCTGTGACTACCACTCCCATCATGCTATTGCCTACACCCCCTTCCCAGCATGCCCATACTTCCTTCCTTTTGAGTGGACTTCACTGTGTGTGAGTGTGACAGCAATGGCAAGATGGCTGGCAGTGTGGTCCTGTTGTTTGTTGGTGCCCAGTTCCCAGCAGGGCCTTGTGCTCCCCACAGCTGTGGCCCGTGTCAGACATCTTTGAAGTGGCTTTTGACTCCCTGTGAGGTGTGCATGCTTCAGTGCTAACTTGCTGGGCCATGTGGGTGTGAGATGTTGATCTGTGACTACCACTCCCATCATGCTATTGCCTCCACCCCCCTTCCCAGCATGCCCATCCTTCCTTCCTTTTGACTCTGCTTCCCTGTGGGGTGGGGTGCCTGTGCTGACAGGATGGCTGGGAGTGTTGTCCTGGCAGTTGTTTGGCTACAAGTCCCAAGAGTGTCCCTGTGCTTCACACAGCATAACCCAGGGTGGTGGTTCTTTGTGGGATCTTCAGTTAGGATGTGAGGCATTGCATTCTCCCAGGTGGGTTATGTGGAGTTAGTGTTGAGGGGGTGTGTGAGTGGAGGTGCTTGTAACTATGGTCAGTGCTGTGAGTCCTCCTTCCCACCCAGCCAGATATCCCACCATGGAACGTGCTTCCATTGCAGGGAGTGCAAGTTGTCTTTCAGGATGTCAGTCAGTGGTGTCCTGCTGTTGGTTGTTGCACAGTTCCCAGCAGGGCCTTGTGCTCCCCCCAGCAGTACCCAGTGTCAGCCATCTTGTGAGTCCTTTTCCACTCCCTGTGATGTGAGCATGGTTCAGGGTGGTGTTGATGGGCCAATTGTGAGGCTGACCAATATCTGTGACTACCACTCCCATCATGCTATTGCCTACACCCCCCTTCCCAGCATGCCCATACTTCCTTCCTTTTGAGTGGACTTCACTGTGTGTGAGTGTGACAGCAATGGCAAGATGGCTGGCAGTGTGGTCCTGTTGTTTGTTGGTGCCCAGTTCCCAGCAGGGCCTTGTGCTCCCCACAGCTGTGGCCCGTGTCAGACATCTTTGAAGTGGCTTTTGACTCCCTGTGAGGTGTGCATGCTTCAGTGCTAACTTGCTGGGCCATGTGGGTGTGAGATGTTGATCTGTGACTACCACTCCCATCATGCTATTGCCTCCACCCCCTTCCCAGCATGCCCATCCTTCCTTCCTTTTGACTCTGCTTCCCGGTGGGGTGGGGTGCCTGTGCTGACAGGATGGCTGGGAGTGTTGTCCTGGCAGTTGTTTGGCTACAAGTCCCAAGAGTGTCCCTGTGCTTCACACAGCATAACCCAGGGTGGTGGTTCTTTGTGGGATCTTCAGTTAGGATGTGAGGCATTGCATTCTCCCAGGTGGGTTATGTGGAGTTAGTGTTGAGGGGGTGTGTGAGTGGAGGTGCTTGTAACTATGGTCAGTGCTGTGAGTCCTCCTTCCCACCCAGCCAGATATCCCACCATGGAACGTGCTTCCATTGCAGGGAGTGCAAGTTGTCTTTCAGGATGTCAGTCAGTGGTGTCCTGCTGTTGGTTGTTGCACAGTTCCCAGCAGGGCCTTGTGCTCCCCCAGCAGTACCCAGTGTCAGCCATCTTGTGAGTCCTTTTCCACTCCCTGTGATGTGAGCATGGTTCAGGGTGGTGTTGATGGGCCAATTGTGAGGCTGACCAATATCTGTGACTACCACTCCCATCATGCTATTGCCTACACCCCCTTCCCAGCATGCCCATACTTCCTTCCTTTTGAGTGGACTTCACTGTGTGTGAGTGTGACAGCAATGGCAAGATGGCTGACAGTGTGGTCCTGTTGTTTGTTGGTGCCCAGTTCCCATCAGGGCCTTGTGCTCCCCACAGCAGTACCCAGTGTCAGCCATCTTGTCAGTTGTTTTCCACTCCCTGTGATGTGAGCATGGTTCAGAGTGGTGTTGATGGGCCAATTGTGGGTGTGACCAATATCTGTGACTACCACTCCCATCATGCTATTGGCTACACTGACTTGACCAGCATACACAGAATTCCTTCCTTTCAGTGAGCTTCCCTGTGAGGTGGTGTTCTAGTGGTGTTTAAATATCTGGGAGTGTTTGTTGGTTCTATTTGTGCCACTGCCTTGCTGTATTTGTTGTTAGGTTTGTACATGTCATGACACAGTTACATATCACTATGAGATGGGAGGTATTGTGTTTGTCTGACTAGCATTCACATCTTGGGATGAATATCTTTTGGTTGCTGTGTATTTGCTAAGGGTGCATGGTTTGCCTATCCCCTTGACTGTGATGTGTGTGTGTTGTCACACCATATTGTGTATATTAGTTGTGTACTCACCAGGCTCTGGGATGTCTGTTAGTCCGTATACGCTCACTGGTGGTAGGATGGCCCGCATCTTCTCCTCCCAGGGCCTGAGGTATACTGGTTTTGCAGGAGGGCCACTGCCGGTGTGCTGGCTGAGGAGGTAGTCCTTTTTGAGTAGGTCCCGGACCCTCCTGCGCACATCATACCACCTGTTCTGGATGTCTTCCTTTGTGCGCAAACATGGTGATTGTGCGTTCACCCTGTCGACAATCCTCGCCCACATCTTGGTTTTCTGCGACATGGGGGTCTGTTGTACCAATGTACCAAACAACTGTGGCTCTACCCTCAGGATCTCGTCTACCAGGACTTCCAATTCACTATCTAGGAACTTATGGTTCTTCTTTGGGGGCATGGTGATGGGTGGTGGTGGTGATTGATGTGTGTGTGTGCAAGTGGGGGGTGTGAGTGTAGGTTTAGCTGGGTGTGTGTGAGGGTGCTATTTGTAGGTGTGGTAATGGTGTGTGGCTTGTGTGATGTATGAGCTGTGAGTGTGTCTGTGGTTGCTGTGTGATGGTGTTGTGTGCTGGCAGGTCAGTGGAATTTGCAAAGGATCATGGTAGGGATTTGTGGCCTTTATGTAGGTGGAGTTGGAGGTGTGTCCTTGTTCCATTTTTTTTTCCTCCCTGTATTTATTGGCTTTGTGGTTGCTTGTTTGGCCCTTTTTTTCTAATTTTTCCTTGGTGTTTTTGGTGCATGTAGGAGTCGTTCTTGTGTCCGAGTAGGACGCTGCAGTTGTCTGGTGCGATCTTGTCCGACTCGTTCCCGCTGTGTGTCAGCTAGGTTTCATATGCGGCGTACGAGTCGGTCGCGTAGTATTGGGTTGCTTCGGCTGGGTTTTGTATGCGTGTCGGTCGTACGGCTTGTGCTCCGGGCGAGTCGGTCGTGTTTTGCACGCACAGCATCGTACTACGCGGGTCGGAGTTCGCGGGTACGTTTCGTTCGGGTTCAATCCGGGTGCGTGTCGGTCGGTTCGTTTCGCGTGATTTCCCGGCCGGATGGCTTGTTTCCGTCCGGCTCGGTCGGTCGTTTTGTATTCCGTCCGAGCCGGTCTGATTTCACATGCATTTCATCGTACTACCAGGGTCGTACGGCGCTGGTACGTGTCGGTCGGACTTTATTCCCGGACCGAGTCGGTCGGTACATTTTCCGGCCCGAATCGGAATCGGCCCCTCTGTGTTTGAAAATACCACTTTTAGAAAGTGGGTATTTTCTTGCCTAACTATCCAAGCCTGCCTCTGCTAGGTTGTGTATTCCTTGTCTGGAGTTTGAGTGACAGGGGCTGGGGGCTGCCTGGAGACAGGGTGAGTCAGCACAGGGCTGAATAGAGAGATCTGCATGCAGATGGGAGGGAGGAGTTGCACCTGGGACCTGAATAGGGCTGTGCCTTCCCTCCACAATGCTGGCTCCACCTCCTGTGGTGTGTCTGATGTCCCTGGCCTACACTGTGAAAGGAAAGAAGGAGTCTTGCCAACAAAGTGCTCCAAGACTGACCAGAACTGGTTTTGACTAGGCAAAGGCCTCTCTGCCTTCAGAGAACAAAGAGAAAAGTAGTATAAATATTGGGACCCAGACCCAAGAACTTTAGATCACTTCTGGAACAACAAGACGACCCTTTTGCCAAGGAGAAGAACCAAGGAAGCGGCAGGAGTTGGACTGCCCCTCTGCCAAGTGTGCTGTTTGCTGGGTTGGCCTGCAGTGGTTTCTTCATTACCAAGGAAAGGAGAAGGAACTTTTAAAGAACTTTTTATCATCTTGCAGAATATTACTCCAAGGGCTTGAATTTGTGCTTGCCTCCTGCTGAAGTCTCAGGGCCAAAAGACTTCACCACCAGCTCCCTCCTGAGTTCCCTTGCTGGGGATTCTGTCTGCTGAGACCTTCGTGTCGCTGGGAGCTGGAAGCGCGACGCAACGAGAAGAAGCGTGTCGCCATCATAGCTGTTGCCGTCGCATCGCCGGAGAAGCATGTCGCCGCCGCAGAAGCTGCCGCCGCATCCCCCGAGAAGTGTGTCTTCATCAACAGCCGCTGAGTGTCGCATCACCGGAGAAGCGTGTCGCCACCGCAAGGGTCGCCGTCGCATCACCGGAGAAGCGTGTCACAGGGCCTGTCGCGGCTCCAAAGGTACAGAGTTCGCCGCACGGCCTTCGGCGTGCACGCATCGTCTTCACATCGTCGCATCAAGGGCGCCATCTGATCGCATCACAACCTGAGTGTCGCATCGCGGCGCCGTCTTGCGCATCGCAACCGGAACGCAGCACGAGAATCAACGCATCTACTCCCCTCCGGTAAGGAACGGACGCATCCCCTACTCTCGCAAGCATTGAGGCGCGACGCATCGCATCCCCCGAAGTACGGAAACCGACGCATCTCCTTCCCTGCGAACCTTTTGTTTATTTTGCATTACGCATCCAGGTACTGTTTGTGAGAACTGTGTCACATTTATCATCAACTTGAACTAAGTAACTTCACCATCTTTTAAGAGTATTTTGAGTACAGTATTGTGGATTTTTGTCGTTTGTGGTCTTGTGATGAGTCTATATAAAGAATACTTATTTTTATAAAACCTGTGTGGTGTCCATCTGTAGTGTTTTCACTGTATTACTGTATGTGTTCACAAATGCTTAACACACTGCCTCTTAGATAAGCCTGCCTGCTCGTGCCAAGCTACCAAGGGGGTGAGCAGGGGTTATCCAGGTGTGTAATCCCCTTTCCCTGACTTAGAAGAAAGGGTCCCTATTTGGACAAAGGTGTATACCATTGCCAACTAGAGACCCCCAGTTCTAACATTGGTGGTCAGCGGTGAGGATTTGAACTTTGCATTTGTGACTCATATACAGTGATTGGTGTACACTACTAGTGAGTGCAGACCAAACGCAACCACATATCTTTTTGGTAGAATTTTTTCCTTGGACTGTTATTTTTTCCTGAGAACTGCCAAGTCTTACTGCCATGAGCAGACCAGCATCTGTTGCCTCTATGGATCTGGAGCTTGAGGAAGAGAGGGTGGAAACCTACAATTTGAAACAGCTCAAGCACCTTTGCAAAAAATTGAAAGTTGCTACCCAAGGTATCTCCAAGAAGGAGGAGTACCAAAAGGCGCTGAGGGCCTGGTTAGAAGCAAGAAATGACCCTGGACTGGTGGTGGAGCCAGTTGGGGATGCAGAGGGGCACATGGATGGTTCATTTGTTCCAGTCAGGGCAGGGGCACCCTCCCCGCCTAGCAGTAGTGTCTCTTCCAAAGGCCTGTCCCAAAGAGAGTTGGAGGACAGGGAGAGAAATAGGGTGCACAAGCTGGAGATGGCAAGGCTCAAAATGGAGGGTCAGAGGAACCTAGAAAATAGCAGGCTGACCTTGGAAAGAGAGAAAATGAGGTTGGAACATGAGAGAATGTTGAGGGAGTTGGAGCTGAAAGCGCAGGGCTTAGGAATCAACCCCTCTGGTGGCAGCACACCATCTGTTCCTACAGAAGGTAAAGTTTATATTCCCAAAGATGTCATCAAAGAGTTTCACAGACAGGAAGATATTGGGCAGTGGTTTGCAGCCTATGAGATAGCAATTTTGGCCCACCGGGTCCCTAAGAAGGATTGGGGAGCAGGGTTGTGGGGCCGCTTTGTGAGTGATGGGAGGGATACCTTGTTAAACCTGCCCAGTGAGAATAGGATGTCTTATGTCCATATGAAGGAAACCCTTATGACAAGGTATGGTTTGACCCCAGAACTCTATAGACAGAGGTTCAGAAATTGTAAGAAACTGGTGGCAACTACCTGGGTGGAGTATCAGTCTTTCTTTTGCAGAGCTATGGATGGTTGGGTGAAGGGTAGCAAAGTAGATACTTTTGAAGCTCTCTATGATTTGTTTGCATGGGAGCACTTGTCTGCTAACTGTTTTCCAGAGCTACGCCAGCACCTTATTGATAGCAAGTTAACTAACCCTAGGAAACTTGTTGAGGAGGCGGACCGCTGGGTAAGCACCCGGGTCCACAAGGGTCATGTGGGAGACTCCGCCAAAGGTGGGCAGGGTCCCCAGCAGAAGAGTGGGGGGACAAGAGTAAACAGAGGGAGTTCCAAAAGGGCCCCAAAGTAATTCCCAAGGGAACCAAGGGAAGGGTTCCCAGCCTCCCCTGAGAAGAAGCAAGAGGCCCCAACAGGTAAACCTGTTCAGAGGGGCCCCTGTAAATGTTTTACGTGAGGTCAATTGGGCCACCGTTGGTATGATCCTCAATGTCCCATGAGAGATCCCAAAGCACCACCCCGTGCACCACCCCGTCAGATTGCCAGTGTAGCCCTGGGGGGGGGAGGAGATGGGTGCCCAAGGTGGGTGGGATCCCGCAGAGATGTCCCATGTCTCATTAGGAGACTTTGAGATGGCCCCTAAAACTCAGCTGCCTGATAACACTAAAAAGTACAGGCAGTGGGTGACCATCAATGGCCATAGGGTGGAGGCTCTAAGAGACACCGGTGCAAGTGTGACAGCTGTTAGTTGTCGGTTGGTGTCCAAAGAGCAGGTTGTCCCCCATGCATTCTTCCCTGTTGTTGCTGCAGACAACTCACAGAGCCAGTGTGAGGTGGCTCAAGTTCCCTTTGAGTGGGGGGGGTCTCAGGTACTCTCCAAGTTGCTGTGAGGCCAGCCATGCCTGTTGATTGTCTGTTGGGCAATGATTTAGAGGACTCCCCTTGGGCTAAGGTGGAGAGAAGGTCTCATTTAGAGATGTTGGGTCTGCCTGAGTGGGCGTGTGTCATCACTCGGTCCATGGCGGCCAGTAAGGGTGATCAAGAGGTTCTGGAGCCTGAAAATATGGCCCAGACCCCTGCCTTAAAGAGAAGAGGTAGGGGGCGCGGGAAACCAGCCCCCATAGTTCCCACGGTCCAGGAGGAGGCAGACCTTGAGGGGGATGCCCTGGAACCTACAGGGGAACAAGTTGCTGAACTGGGAGACCTGCCTGAGCTGACCCATTGGCAGCAGGAAGGAGTTCCCTCCAGGGAGGAATTTATTAGGAGCAAAGGAAGTGCCCTTCTCTTGAGGGTTTGAGGCAACAGGCCACAAACCAGGCAGCAGGTGATCAGTCTGGATCACATTGGATCTACTGGGAGAACGACCTCCTGTATAGCGAGCCTAAGGTTGCTGAGCCTGGGTCAGCCCGTGTGCTGGTGGTACCCCAGCGCTTCAGAGCCTTCCTACTGGGTTTGGCTCATGACGTTCCTTTAGCTGGACATCTGGGGCAGAACAAGACCTTTGAAAGGCTTGTTTCCCATTTTCATTGGCCCCAGATGCGCAAGAGTTCAGATACTCATTGTAGGACCTGCCAAACTTGCCAGGCAAGTGGGAAAAGTGGAAGGAAGCACAAGGCTCCTCTCCAACCTTCCCCTGTAGTCAGTACCCCCTTTGAACGGGTGGGCATTGACATTGTGGGGCCACTGGACCCCAAGACAGCCATGGGCAACAGGTTTATCCTGGTCTTGGTGGACCATGCTACCCGGTACCCGGACGCCATCCCTCTCAGGACAGTGACGGCCCCCGTGGTGGGACGTGCACTGATGGGGGTTTTTTCCCATGTGGGGTTCCCCCGAGAGGTGGTGTCCGACCGTGGTACCAACTTCATATCTAATTATATGAAGTCCCTGTGGAAGGAGTGTGGTGTTACCTATAAGTTCACCACTCCTTACCACCCCCAAGGTAATGGGCTGGTTGAGAGATTCAACCAGACCCTTAAGGGCATGATTATGGGTCTTGAGGAACCTATGAGGCGTAAGTGGGACGTCCTCTTGCCATGCCTGTTGTTTGCTTACCGTGAGGTGCATCAGAAGTCCTTAGGGTTCAGCCCCTTTGAGCTGCTGTATGGTCACCCGGTAAGAGGACCTTTGAGTCTGGTCAAGGAAGGCTGGGAGCAATCTCCCAGGAAACCTCCCCAGGATGTATATAGCTACATGCTGGCCTTCAGGAACCAGACTCGGCGTTTCAGAGAACTCGCTCAGGCGAACCTGGAAGCCAGCCAGGAAGAGATGAAGCGGTGGTACGATCAGAATGCCACTCTGATTGAGCTTCAGCCTGGACAGAAAGTTTGGGTCATGGCCCCTGTGGAGCCCTGTGCGCTCCAGGACAGGTGGACCGGTCCATTTGAGGTGGTGGAGCGCAAGAGTGATGTCACCTATCTGGTGAACTTGCGGTCTCCCAGGAACCCTTTGCGGGTCCTGCATGTTAACCGCCTGAAGCCCCACTTAGAAAGGTCCGAGGTGGGCATGCTCCTAGCGACAGATGATGGAATGGAGGAGGAGACTGAGCCTCTTCCTGACCTCCTGTCTGCAGCGGAGCAAGATGGGTCAGTGGATGGTGTTGGCCTCTCTGCCACACTGACCCCTGAACAGCAGCAAGATTGTCGCCAACTGCTGGGGCAATTCCCTGATTTGTTCTCCCTGGTTCCTAGTGTCACTGAGTGGTGCGTCCATGATGTGGACACTGGGGACAGTCCTCCTGTGAAGCACAAGGCTTACAGAGTGAGTGACAGGGTCAGAGCTTACATTAAGGAGGAGGTCTCCAAGATGTTTGCCTTAGGGGTGATTGAGTCCTCTAACAGTCCTTGGGCCAGCCCAGTGGTTTTGGTCCCAAAGGCTGCCGCCCCTGGTGCCACACCCGAACTCTGGTTCTGTGTGGACTACCGAGGACTCAATTCAGTCACCAGGACTGACGCGCACCCCATCCCCAGAGCTGATGAGCTCATTGATCGGTTGGGAGCTGCCCGGTACCTCAGCACGTTTGATTTGACGTCTGGGTACTGGCAGATTGCCTTAACTGATGGGGCCAAGGAGAGGTCAGCATTCTCCACACCAGATGGGCACTACCAATTCCGGGTTATGCCCTTTGGGATGAAGAATGCCCCTGCCACCTTTCAGAGGTTGGTCAACCAGGTGTTGGACGGACTGGAAGACTTCAGTGCCGCCTACCTGGATGACATTGCGGTGTTTAGTTCCACTTGGGAAGAACATCTGCGCCACCTCTGGGAAGTGTTGATGGCGCTGCGGAAGGCAGGCCTCACAATCAAGGCGAGTAAGTGCCAGATTGGGCAGGGTTCTGTGGTGTACTTGGGGCACCAGGTAGGAAGCGGCCAGGTGGCGCCCCTACAACCCAAGATTGATACCATCCTGGCATGGGAACCCCCAAAGACTCAGACACAGGTGAGAGCCTTTTTAGGACTCACGGGGTACTACAGGAGGTTTGTTAAGGGGTATGGCAACATTGTTGCACCCTTGACTGAGCTGACTTCAAGGAAGCAGCCCAAGAAAGTGAACTGGACTGACACCTGTCAGAAGGTTTTTGTCGCCCTGAAGACTGCCATGTGCACAGCACCCGTGCTTCAGGCGCCCAACTTCTCGAAATAATTAATTGTTCAAACAGACGCTTCAGAGCATGGTGTGGGGGCTGTTCTATCACAGATTAATGAGGAAGGCCTAGACCAACCTGTAGCCTTCATCAGTAGGAGGTTACTTCCACGGGAACAGAGGTGGAGTGCAATTGAGCGTGAGGCATTTGCTGTGGTCTGGGCACTGAAGAAGTTGAGACCATACTTGTTTGGGACTCACTTCCTGGTTCAGACCGACCACAGGCCCCTCAGATGGCTGATGCAGATGAGGGGTGAGAACCCAAAGTTGTTGAGGTGGTCCATTTCCCTACAGGGTATGGACTTCACGGTGGAACACCGCCCTGGTACAGAACACGCCAATGCCGATGGTCTGTCCAGATTTTTCCACCTTAGTGAAGAGGACTCCCTAGGGGAAGGGTAGTTCTCCCCACATTTCAGCTGGAGGGGACACGTGTTAGACCTGGTATCATTGGCGTGAGTCTCCCTTCCATTTTTTTCTGATTGCCTCCTCTGTTTTTGATCTGTTTGCTGGTTTTAGATGCTTTGGGCACTGTGCCACTGCTATTCGGTGCCACAGTGCAAGTGCTCCCTATGTTAAATTGATGATTGATTAGTGACTCCATGATTAGATCATTTGATTTACTTGTCAGACCCTAGTATAGTGCACCAGGTGTGCCCAGGGCTTGTAAATCAAATGCTGCTGGCGGGCTTGCAGCACTGGTTGTGCCACCCACAGAAGCAGCTTGTAAAGTGTGTCTCAGGCCTGCCATTGCAGAGCCTGTGTGCAATCTGACTGCCATGTCGACTTGGTAAGTGCACCCACTTACCAGTCCCTAAACCTTCCCTTTTCTGCATATTAGTCACCCCTAAGGTAGGCCCTAGGGCAGGGTGCATTGTAAGTAAAAGGTAGGACCTGCCCTGATGTGTGTGGCATGTCCTAATAGTGAATTACAGCCATTTTCGTTTTTCACTATTGCAAGGCTACCTGTTCCCCATAGGCCAGAATGGGCAGTTAGATTATTACATCTTATAATCCTAACTGACTCGGGGAACCAGGTAGAAATTCGTGTTTAGTATGCCTGAACTCAGAATGATAAAATACATCTTTTAGTGAAGTTGGTTTTAACATTCTGGGGCCGATTCCGATCTCGGCCGGTAGGGCTCCGAATCGGATTCGGCTTAACCGGATCCGATTCGGAGCCCTATTTCCCGACCGATTCGTACGCGCGTCCGGGCGAGCGAGTACGATGCGAATTCGCCGACCGACTCGTCCGGGCGTCCCGACCGCTCCGACCGACTTGTTCCTGGGTCGAACCGCACCGACCAACTCGCTCGGACTCGACTCCCACCGCGCAATGGAGACGTTCCCCGGCCGGGTGAGTACGATGCGCGCCGCGAGCAGTCCGACCGAGCCGCGCACTCCGGCTCCAAAGAGCAGTCGGAGACGTACTTTGGGGGTCCGTGTCGGACCCCCCTGTACGCGTAGCCGCGCGAGTCGCACACAGGGGGGACCCATGGGTCCCCCCTACCTGTGCGTGGACGGCGCGAGTCGCTTCGCCGCGTACCCGCTGTAGGGGGCGCCCTTGTCCGCCTCGCACCCATTGAGTCAATGGGAGCCCGCGTATGCGTTGTACGACCGGCTCCCATTGACTTCAATGGGAGTCCGACCGACTCGAGTCCGATGGCATACGTGCGCATCGTACTCGTTCGGTCGGGCTGCCAGAGTCCGATTCGGTCGGAAATCTCTCCGAGTCCGGCTCGGTCGGAGAGATTTCCGGCCCGAATCGGAATCGGCCCCTCTGTGTTTGAAAATACCACTTTTAGAAAGTGGGTATTTTCTTGCCTAACTATCCAAGCCTGCCTCTGCTAGGTTGTGTATTCCTTGTCTGGAGTTTGAGTGATAGGGGCTGGGGGCTGCCTGGAGACAGGGTGAGTCAGCACAGGGCTGAATAGAGAGATCTGCATGCAGATGGGAGGGAGGAGTTGCACCTGGGACCTGAATAGGGCTGTGCCTTCCCTCCACAATGCTGACTCCACCTCCTGTGGTGTGTCTGATGTCAACAAAGTGCTCCAAGACTGACCAGAACTGGTTTTGACTAGGCAAAGGCCTCTCTGCCTTCAGAGAACAAAGAGAAAAGTAGTATAAATATTGGGACCCAGACCCAAGAACTTTAGATCACTTCTGGAACAACAAGACGACCCTTTGCCAAGGAGAAGAACCAAGGAAGCTGCAGGAGTTGGACTGCCCCTCTGCCAAGTGTGCTGTTTGCTGGGTTGGCCTGCAGTGGTTTCTTCATTACCAAGGAAAGGAGAAGGAACTTTTAAAGAACTTTTTATCATCTTGCAGAATATTACTCCAAGGGCTTGAATTTGTGCTTGCCTCCTGCTGAAGTCTCAGGGCCAAAAGACTTCACCACCAGCTCCCTCCTGAGTTCCCTTGCTGGGGATTCTGTCTGCTGAGACCTGCGTGTCGCTGGGAGCTGGAAGCGCGACGCAACGAGAAGAAGCGTGTCGCCATCGTAGCTGTGTCCGTCGCATCGCCGGAGAAGCGTGTCCCCGCCGCAGAAGCTGCCGCCGCATCCCCCGAGAAGTGTGTCTTCATCAACAGCCGCTGAGTGTCGCATCACCGGAGAAGCGTGTCGCCACTGCAAGGGTCGCCGTTGCATCACCGGAGAAGCGTGTCGCAGAGCCTGTCGCGGCTCCAAAGGTACAGAGTTCGCCGCACGGCCTTCGGCGTGCACGCATCGTCTTCACATCGTCGCATCAAGGGCGCCATCTGATCGCATCACAACCTGAGTGTCGCATCGCGGCGCCGTCTTGCGCATCGCAACCGGAACGCAGCACGAGAATCAACGCATCTACTCCCCTCCGGTAAGAAACGGACGCATCCCCTACTCTGCGCAAGCATTGAGGCGCGACGCATCGCATCCCCGAAGTACGGAAACCGACGCATCTCCTTCCCTGCGAACCTTTTGTTTATTTTGCGTTACGCATCCAGGTACTGTTTGTGAGAACTGTGTCGCATTTATCATCAACTTGAACTAAGTAACTTCACCATCTTTTAAGAGTATTTTGAGTACAGTATTGTGGATTTTTGTCGTTTGTGGTCTTGTGATAAGTCTATATAAAGAATTCTTATTTTTATAAAACCTGTGTGGTGTCCATCTGTAGTGTTTTCACTGTATTACTGTATGTGTTCACAAATGCTTAACACACTGCCTCTTAGATAAGCCTGCCTGCTCGTGCCAAGCTACCAAGGGGTGAGCAGGGGTTATCCAGGTGTGTAATCCCCTTTCCCTGACTTAGAAGCAAGGGTCCCTATTTGGACAAAGGTGTATACCATTGCCAACTAGAGACCCCCAGTTCTAACAAGGATGATAAAAGACTGGGCAAAAAACACATGTAGCTCTAATATATACATTGCAGTTTGCATGCAGCTCTTTGATGACAGTTAATAACTCAAAGTTCTATATTAGGATTTTGACTTATAAACGACGTTACAAAAGGAGTTCTCTTACATAAGCAGTAACACACTGATCTATTTACATTATATGCGCTTTGTTATCTGCATAATACACGTTCTTAGCAGCAGGCATTTTAACCCTCTGCGCTACCTTAGTATGAGTCAAAACTTCCCCAAGACAAACCTCCGGTCTTTTTCCAGAAAGAGATTAATCACCAGAGTTATCTTGAATTTTAATTGATGTCTGAAAATTGCTGGAGGCCAGGTACGCAGCAGCAGGCGCTTCTAAAATAATATTATACATTTTCAAAAATGACGCCCCCACCCCAAGTCAACGCCCGGTGCGGTGGCACCAGTCGCACCACCCTAGAGCCGGCCCTGCTTAGACCTTTCCATTCTGTCGACACACACGGTTTCTTGTAACTCAGAAAGGCATGAAAAGCACATACTGTAGCAAAAGCAAAAAAACAGCAATCCTGGATAATCGCTGCTTAACGGGGACATAGGTGCCAACCTGTATTCTTTTCTTGGGCCTGTACTGCAACAAACGAGATGGGAGAGCTGCCTTCTGAAGAGAAAGCGGTCAGGCCCACTTTCAGCTACACAACGTTTTCACAAGTGATTGGATATATCTTCTTTCTCATCCCAGCAGTGGAACCGCTGCACTTTTTCTCGTATGATTCGAGTACACTCAAAAAGAGTGTGTTCTGCCTTAACTCCACAATATGGGCTTTCAAATCCTGCACAACTGAAAACAAGCACTTGCATACTTTGATTAATAAAAATGTCAGCGCTCAGGTTGTGCACAGCTTTTAGAGCCAGTGACAACCCTTGCCTCTTTAATGTTTATTTGAAGGGCACTTGCCTGAAATTTATGCCGGTGTCTGGGAAGGGTCATTGGACGCCCGGGTGAAGCTAAAACTCTGCAGCGCGATCTGTCCAGGGCGTGATTGATAATGAGGGAAGCTGTGAGCTGGCGTCTGCGCAGTGGATTCCATGAAACTTGGGTGCAGGCCTGCCAAGTATCACGCATCAGGTGTGACGCTCACGCATTTCAGTGTGGTGTTCCGCATCACCGCACTGAAATGCATTGTCACGCATTTATGCCACTCTGAAACTCTGGCTAGGTAGGGTGCCAGCGCACGCTGCGCTGGCTCTGCTGCTCCCCGCAGACGTGCTGCCAGCTGCAGCTGGGCTCAGTAAGTTAATAGTTAAATGTCTACTCTCAGCTCTGGAGTGGCTGAGAGTGCTACAATGTAACAAATCTGCCCGGGAGCCAGCCTGTTGTGCCTGGCTGCATATTTCCTGTGCAGGCCCGCGGCGCCGCGCGGCTTTCAGGCACGCACAACTGAGACTGACTCACACTGCTCCAATTATCAAGACGGGGGGCGGGGCCGCCTGCCCTCAGCAGCGGTTGCTCTTGGCTGTGGCACACCATGGGGGCCCGGGATTAAATCCGGATGTGACCATAATGATTAGTGCCTCGTCACGTCCTGAAGAAAGAGGAAGTGAGGTAGGTCAGAAGCGGCAGGGGACTCAATCTGAGAGTCAACTCCTCGGTGCGCTGCTGACTGTCTCAGTCTGTGCAATAGAATAAAACCCCCTGGCGTTGCCGTACCGGTGGGGAGGCGAGGGCGGCCAGATCAAGAAGACCAGTGTCGGTGACTGATTAATTTCTGTCACAGTCAGACTGACACCAGCGTGCCGTGCACTCTGCTGCAGGCAGGCTTGGGGGCAAGTCTGCAGCTATAAGCTGCTACAGTGTGTAACAGAAATTCACGCACTGCAACATAATTAATGACATCACGGCGCGACTAGTGAGCGAGCGGCTACTGTTCAAAAATAGCTACTGTTCAAAAATAGTGACAGACACCAATACTTATCACTGCTCCTCTGGTAATATTATTTGTGCCTGCTATAGTGCGCTCGTTTGATTTGAAAAAGGGCAGCACTTCCAGGTAGTGGAAAGTCAGTACAGCGTATTGCTTTCAATATAGAAATGTTATCAGGGGCAAGCAAGGGCAGCGGATTGAGGATTCACACACTTCCAGTACTTTCTCCTTGCGGGAGGGTCGGTGCCCGGACAATACTATATTGAGGAGACGCTGCAAGCTCGTCTCTAACTGCTCTCTGCAGAGACACCTATCTTCCTAATGAAATACATCAAATACCTGGTCTGTTTTTTGTGGCATAGAAGGCTTTCTTTATTATACCAAGACGCTCTTTAAACTAGCGCCGCCAAACCTGCTTTCTGCTACTGTTCCCCGGGTCGCGTCAGGTGTCCCACATCGACACATTGTTGCGGAGGAGCCGTGTCCGGTCGGCGCGCATTCTGTGGCAGGATGTTAAATTTTCTGCCTGCCAGCCGGGCCCCAAGGCACCCAGAAAATCTCCTGCTGCGTGGCCCAGAGTTAAAGGAGGAAGCCGGTGTCCGAGGATTGACGACCTGCTCACTTCCTCCTGACCTTGACATGTTCTGTTGCTGTGCCCTGCCCAGGCAGAGCCCAACTTGTGCCCCAAACTCAGCATGCCAGCATGAGTCTCATAGAGCAGGTGGCACAGGCTGAGGCAGGTCAGCATGGCTCGCTCTCTAACTCTCTGAAGAGGAGACAGGCTCGATATCTCCGCGGGATCACTGACATAATATCGAGGAAGAAAATATCGACCTGACAAAATATCGAGTTAAAAATATCGAATACCAAAATATCGACTCCCTATCTACAAACAGGTAAGTACAAAAAAATCGAATCAAAAATATCGTTGTAAAAAATATAGTTAGTCAAAATATCGAATTTTTTAAATCTCTTAAAAGTAATGTAAAATTAATAAGATAATAAATATAATTAAGTAAAACATACTTAAAAATACTTAAATAACTTTCAAATTAATGAATAATTAATTTAAGTAAAAAAATAAATAAACATACATTTTAATTTTTTAATACATACATATATTAATATAATATTATTAAAAAATATTCAATGTTTTTAACATAGGATAGCGGGAGGGTAAAATGTACTATTCCCACTCCAGTGAGTGCAACAGTAGGGAAAGTGTTGGATAGCGTAGGGGTAAACATTACTATTCCCACTCCAAAGAGTGCAACAGTAGGGAAAGCGTTGGATAGCGTAGGGGTAAAAATTACTATTCCCACTCCAGTGAGTGCAACAGTAGGGAAAACGTTGGATAGCGGGAGGGTAAAAATTACTATTCCCACTCCAAAGAGTGCAACAGTAGGGAAAGCGTTGGATAGTGTAGGGGTAAAAATTACTATTCCCACTCCAGAGAGTGCAACAGTAGGGAAAGCGTTGGATAGCGGGAGGGTAAAAATTACTATTCCCACTCCAGTGAGTGCAACAGTAGGGAAAACGTTGGATAGCGGGAGGGTCAAAATTACTATTCCCACTCCAAAGAGTGCAACAGTAGGGAAAGCGTTGGATAGTGTAGGGGTAAAAATTACTATTCCCACTCCAGAGAGTGCAACAGTAGGGAAAGCGTTGGATAGCGTTAGGGTAAAAATTACTATTCCCACTCCAGTGAGTGCAACAGTAGGGAAAGCGTTGGATAGCGTAGGGGTAAAAATTACTATTCCCACTCCAAAGAGTGCAACAGTAGGGAAAGCGTTGGATAGCGTAGGAGTAAAAATGACTATTCCCACTCCAGAGAGTGCAACAGTAGGGAAAACGTTGGATAGCGGGAGGGTAAAAATTACTATTCCTACTGCAAAGAGTGCAACAGTAGGGAAAGCGTTGGATAGTGTAGGGGTAAAAATTACTATTCCCACTCCAGAGACTGCAACAGTAGGGAAAGCGTTGGATAGCGGGAGGGTAAAAATTACTATTCCCACTCCAGTGAGTGCAACAGTAGGGAAAGCGTTGGATAGCATAGGGGTAAAAATTACTATTCCCACTCCAAAGAGTGCAACAGTAGGGAAAGTAATATTTTAATATTTTAATAACAATTATTTAATTATCAATACTAATAAATATTATTATTAAAATGAATTACCAATTACTAAATATTTAATAATTAATTAATTATAAATACCAATACAATGTATTTATTAAAAATTATTTATCTATTAATAATTAATTAACAACCAATTAATATTCAATACCAAAAATTTATAAATAATAAAAAAATACCAATTAATAATTAATTAACAGTAAATTAATTATCAAAACAAAAAAATTATTTTCAATAATTAATTATTTACAATTAAATTACTTCCCACCATATCCCCCTATCAACCCACAACCCGCTACAAATAATAAAATAATAGAATTAACATAATTATCAATTAATCAATTAATAAAAATTAATTACCAATTAATAAAAATTAATTACCAATTAATAAAAATTAATTACCAATTAATAATTAATTAACAATAAATTAATTATCAAAACAATTTTTTTTTTTCAATAATTCATTATTTAGAATTAAATTACTTCCCACCATATCCCCCTATCAACCCACAACCCGCTACAAATAATACATTAATAGAATTAACATAATTATCACTTAATCAATTAATAAAAATTAATTACCAATTAATAAAAATTAATTACCAATTAATAATTAATTAACAATAAATTAATTATCAATACCAATAAATACAAATAAATATTTACTTAATTACAATTAAATTACTTCCCACCCTATTCCCCTATAAACCCACAACCCGCTACGGAATTAAATGACGCAAAAATTAAATAACATAAAAATCATTGCTTTAAAAAAATTAAACATACATTACAAAAACTAATATAAACTTTTAACACATATACTAACATACAAAACACTTTGAAAAAATTCGATATTATTAAAAATTCGATATTTTTTAATGCCTATATTTTGTACTTAGATATTTTGACAATCGATATTACTTACCTTAATTTCGATATTTTTAACGACTATATTATGTCCATTCGATATTATGTCCATTCTATATTTTGGATTCGATATTCTGTCCATTCGATATTTTTATTTCGATATTATGTCTATTTACCATCTCCGCGGTGCCACGCCAGCAGCTCCTCTCCGTGGGTCATTCTGACAGCTGTCAAGAGATTCAGGTAAGTCAGATATTAATTTATTAATCTGCTACTGATGACATTTGGTATGTTTGTTACGAGAATGGGGAGGGGGCTCCAGCATGGCATAGCGCCTTGGAAATGGGCACACTAACGTTGTCTGTCTGTGCTGTAAATGCAGGGCCATCTAGGGTGGAAGTTTTGTCTAAACTAACAGCTTTTATGATTTATTAGAGCAAAGTGTTTAATATCCTAGCTTGACTGTGGCACAATGAAGTAGCAGTCTTTATTTTCTCAGCGCAGTGAGACTTGTTATGTCAGAGATAAGTCAGGTTATTAATGTTCCGCTGGAGAGAGGTCAGAGTTTTATCTAGTGCCAGTTTCAGTTTTCACTCTAACCATTAAGTAGCCCAGAGGGTTAATATTCTTACTGCAAAGAAAGTCTACCAGCATATTGTATTTTATTGAACTGTATTATATGTGGATAGCTCAGTGGGTTGCAGCTTTTGCCAGAGAGATCCCTTTGTTACATGTGGTTCAGCCGCACCTGAAGCCGAGGTTGTGGTGGAGGGTGCTGATTTTTTTAGAAAGTAAAAAATAGCTTTAAAAGCACCTGCTGCAGAGTTCGAATTTCTTGTTGCTCAAATGAGTGTGATTTCTGATATTTGTCTATTTCCATGGACTTCATTGCATGATTTTGGTCGTAAGAAAGTGCCACACATTTAGTCATTGAATGACTCTCATAAATCCACTGAATGTATGAAAATGTCACACATAAGCAATCTGAAACATTAGCAGCTATACTCAAATGTGTGTCATTTCTGCTATCTATACGATTCCCTCATCTTCATTGCTTGATTTTGTTCATGAGAAAGTGTCACTCATCCTTGAAATGTCACTCATAATTACACTGAAATTATGAAAATGTCACACATAGCAATCTGAAACCTTGGCTGCTATGCAGGTGGATTCACTGCGCAGAATCCAATGCTCAGCTTCTTGCTTCCAGCCTCTAACCCCACCCTTGCCCAACTACTAACAGAGTGGGGTGGGGTCAGTGAGGCTCTCTGACTCCACCCCAATCTATTACGAATTAGGGAAGGGTGGAGTGGTGAGGCTTCAGTCCTTGACTGACGTGAAGCTCTGGCGCTGCAGGGCTTTAACCTGAAGCGCCCAGGGCAAACTTCTACAAAACGTCATCAAGGGGTGGAGCCCAGCACAAGTGGATGGTACTTTGCAGGGCTGATGACCTCACAGGCTTCAGGGATGTGAGATCGTCAGCCCGGCAATTTGACCTGTAGTAGGCTGTGCAAAGTGCGCATGCGTACCATCCGTTGATTTTAGGGACGGACTGGACTGATGGTGAGTTTTGTGCATGCATGCGCGTGTGTGTGTGAGAGTTGCTACGAGTGACTGTGGCCATGAGTGTGGGAGACTAAGCTTGTGTGTGTGTATGTGCATTTTTGGTTTTAATCCCCACTACGTTTTTTTACCAACTTGGGACAGCAGTGTGTTTGAGACGTGAAAGCACACAAAATAAACAGGGGGGGCGCCGCTCCAGCGTCCTCTAGGGCCAGCCGCCCCTGTACTTTACTGTCAAAACCAATATTCCAGTCCCACTTTGCCAGAAGTTTCAAATGTTCTTCCTGGACACACCCTCAGCTCCAAAACGTTCATGAGTTAATCCAATGTGGTACAGCTGCAAGTTCCAGGGGCAGACAGACTTCACTATACCTCCTTCTTTAGGGGCACAGCCAAAAGACAAGTACCAACTTTGCCAGAATGTCCACAAAGTCTTCACTAGTTCAGGGATTTTTGAAGATGCTAAGTGATATTCAATCTGCTAGAGCTCTACTAGCCCATACTTGGGTGGTACTATTGATACAGGAGTGTCACTCTCCGGACCAGTGAAAAATCAACTGAAAATGTACCTGTTCTTCTGCCAACTGAGAAAGGGGTACAACCCTGGCTTGGACTTCATCACTGTAATCTCTAACCTCTAATAAAATCAGATATAAGGCACAATAGCCATTGTCTAACATGTCTACTTGAAACCTTCAAATTTGCAGAGAAAGAAAATAATTTGGGCAGTAATAGCTTACCATTGCAAAGCATGAGACAATAGACTTTTTTCTTACTTCAAATATCCGAAAGTGGATAATATTCCTTGAATGTTCTGAGTCGGTCTTATACCTTGTACACCAGATCTTTCCATATCTTTAGAATTTACCTCTTCTCATTAACTCTGTACTGAAAAACATTTCAAAGATTCTACACACTCCAGGATGTAAAAAAAAAATTGAAGATTATTATGTCATTTCCATTTCACAAGACACACAGCTTTAGAGTACTTGGCAACTATGTCACTTCTACCTTGTGAACTCAATTGCATCAATTGCTCCTACTGTGAGGGACTTGGTAACCATGATTTTAAAATTGGGTTCTAAATTTGGTGGCATAAGGGTTTTCTGTCTTAGTATCTAATATTTTCAAAAGTCTTTTGTTTCTTAATTTATTCTGTTTTTAGAAAATTGTTTTCTCCCAGCCCATCAAAACAGATATCAAAGTACTTGTGCCTAACTTTTTGTATGTCATTTTAAAACTTTCCAACCACAATATAATCATGGTTAATCAATGAAGTGAAGGAGTCCTTTCCATCATCCCCTAAGAATTCTGACCTTGTGTCAGCACCACCCCAACACATTATAGAATTATGTTTTACTTTCTCAATATGTTTACTTTTAATAATTGTCTCATTATTCTGTCCTATTATTTCATCACCCTGATATGTTTACTATCTACTTTCTTTCTATGCTTAACAGTATCATTTACCTCCACCTATCTAGATCAACTGATTTTTGGACGTATGGAGAATTATTGCATCTTTCTATAATTACCAATGTCTTAATGAAGGCAGGTCTGCATTTACTATTTACTTGTTGCTAGCCACACTAAACTGGAAATAGGAACCTGTAGAAGCTGATCTGACATGAAGCACTGTTTCCAAATTCTTTGACCAAAGCCTTTCATTAAATCTGTTATTGCATCTCACAATAAGTTCTATTCTGTAACATGTAGTTTGACAAATCTTCTTTAAGTCTAAAGTGATTATTTTCCATCCAACACTTGGAGAAGTCAAATCCATTGTTATTTCCTTGTATTAAAAAATGTTGTTGATCTTTCTTACCATAACCCCTTCGGTATCCTTCTCTAGTGGGCTGTGGTTGTTCACATTAGTAACTTAAGCTACCATCTTTGAAATTTAAAAAAGTGTCCCAATTTTGGAATTTGTTTCTACAGTGATTTTGCTATCATTCCAACTAAATTCTGATCATTCAATTTTATCTGATTATGTTCTTGGGTTTTTTGAAAATACAACTGCTGGGATAGCCTGTCAGTTTGTCGCTGACTTTCGTGATAGAAGGGACTGTCCGGAATTTGTATTTGATGAATCTCCTCCTCGTAATGCTCAGTTTAGCCCCACACTGGGAAGTCGAAATTCTACTTAATTAATCTATGTTTCATGTAGGGTAACATTATCCAGTTACTTGCCCTCAGCATTGTTGTGGTATTGGTTGAAGTTGACCATTGTTATCATTGACCTTATCTTATACTAACAATGTGTATTATTTTAACCTTTCCTACAAAATCTGACAACATTGGAAAGCTTCACCCTTAAAGAACTCAAGCATAGCTTTCCAACTACACTCAACCTAGTGGAGGTAAACTCACTTTTTCTTGCACAAATTACTTGCAGCTGGAAAAGTGTGAGTTGGGGGCTGCAGTTTGTCTACCTAGTTATTCCCACTACCATACAGGACTGAACTTAGCCATAAGCAACCACAGGAAAATGCTGAAGTGTCTGAGTCACATATATTCTCTATCTTAAAGGTTCTAGTGTAAGGATCAGGATTTTTTCAGTGGTCGGGGAAAGCAGCCACATACCAAGAAACTTAATAGCTCAAAGGTGCTGGAGATGTAGTGGACAATTAGTGGCCATCAATGAAAGTGGGTACAGTTTCCCAATGCCATACAAATGTCAATTGTTCACTCATTCTTATGTGTATTTTTCGGGATGTACAAAGGCAACTTTATCAAATCTCTTTATTTGAGTGGTTACCATAGGTTCCATTGGACTGAATGGCAGGTCATTTACTTATCTGAACAATTGGGGCTTGCTAAATAGCTTCTAATTATATATGCACTTTCTTACAAATGAGTTGACATATATGACATTTCAGTGGTCAGCTGTAATGTCTGATCATTTGAACAAAAGTTCGAATAAAAGTCAAACTCCTAATGTGGGGTAGCAGCAAAAATATCTCATCTCACATTGGTAACAAATCTGGAATAGTAGGCATAGAAACAGCCAAGTAGCAATATAGGCCAGGCGTGTTTCACCAGAGTAAAAGCACAACCAGTTTTGCTCTTTAACTGACAGATGTACCACTATGTAAGCCACCCCTACATTTAAACTATTTAGTTATAAAGTCTATAGAGTAAAATAGTTGTTTTCTTTGTAAACAAACAGGCAGCCGGGGTTTACAGACCTTTTTGTTAAAGAAGTGTATAATATTATTTTTCTTAGCTTATGTTAGAAAATAGCAAGGCACAAATTGTGCTCAATTTAAGCCATTAAGTATATTAATAAAAATAAGCAATGGTCACATGAAGCTGTGCTACCTATTCTGCAAAACTTTCTTTGTAAGTTTACTTTGCTGCCTAAATTTCTGAAGAATTTGAAATGATTGTAGCTTGATACGTTCATTGTAACTGGTGCTCCTGGGCTGCAGGATTAACTATTGTCTTGCATGTCATCACCTCTAGGAATAGGTGGGAAGAATTACCCCATTCAAAGTCTACTCCAAGCAAAGGTTATGTTATGTTATGTTATGGATATTTGTAGAGCGCATGGCTACCCGAAGGCATCCCAGCGCTAGCCGAGAGAGAGGCAGGTCACGACAGCTTAATAGGAGGGGTTTTGAAAAAAACAAGTTTTCAGAAGTTTATGGAAGGGAAGGAGATTTGGTTCTGATCGTAGGTGGAGGGGGAGCGTGTTCCAGAGCTTGGCGGAAGTAAAGCGGAAGGAATGACCACCACTTCTCATCCTGCTGATTTTAGGGACCGCAGCTAGGTAGAGACTGGATGAACGAAGGAGTCTATTAGGGTGGTAAGGGGAAATGATGGCTTGGAGGATGAGGGGGCCTTTCTTCCAGAAAGATTTGTGGGCAATACATAGAGACTTGAATTTTATTCTGCCCGCAACAGGGAGCCAGTGCAGGGTTTTCAGAGCAGGCCTTGCGGAGTGGCTGTTGGGAATCATAAAAAGCATCCGTGCTGCACAATTCTGGATAACTTGCAGTTTATTTGTGGTAGCCCTAGGAGCTCCTAAATACAGAGCATTTCCATAGTCGAGGCGAGAGAGGATTAAAGCCTGGACCAGGAGTCTTCTTGCTGAAAAAGGGAGGAGCGGAAGAACTTTATGGAGCATCCGCAGGATGCCATAGCAGGATGCTGCCAGTTTAGTTGCCTGATGATCAAAAGTGAGTGACTGATCTAGCCACATGCCTAGACTTTTGATCTGATTTTTGGGTGTGGGTGGAGAGCCGAGAGAGCTAGGCCAAGCTAGGCCGAGGCCAGAAATGGGTGAGTTGCCCAGCATCATGAGCTCTGTTTTATCTCTGTTTAGTTTGAGGAAGGAGAGTTCCATCCATTTGGTGACTCTCTCCAGGCAGGGGCCTAGACTGGACAAGGTGGATCCTGGCTGGTTTAGGGCCACCACTAACTGGGTGTCATCGGTGTACGTAACAATGTCTATCCCGAAGGGGAGGGCAATCTGTGCCAGTGGGCTCGTGTAGACATTGAACAGCGTCTAGCTCAGGGATGAGCCCTGAGGGACGCCGCAGCCAAGTGGGATTTGATCTGACGAGTTATCCCCTTCAAATACTTGAAAACTCCTGTCCTTGAGGAAGGACTGTAACCAGCTGATGACACTACCTGATAGACCAACATTCCTCAATCTGTGGATCAGGATGTCGTAGTTAACAGTGACGAAGGCGGCGCTGAGGTCCAAGAGGATGAAGGCCGTCAATCCTCCTTTGTCTAGGATAATTTTGGCCTTTTCAACCACTGCGAGTAATGCGGTTTCAGTCCTGTGTTGGGGCAAAATCCAGTTTGAGATGGGTGGAGTATATTATTAGATTCAAGAAAAGCAGAGATAACTGAGTTAACGTGCTTTTCTAGCATTTTGCTGATCCCGGGGAGAAGGGAAATAGGGCGATAATTTCCAAGTGTATCAGGGTCAATACTGGGTTTCTTCAATAGTGCCCTCACCATGGCGTGTTTCCAGGGTGTGAGTACTAGTCTGGTTGAAGTGGAGGAGTTTATCAGCTTCAGCAACACTGGGAAGATTGTATCCCCGGCTTTACTAAAAAATTGGGGAGGTGCTGGGTCATTGGGAGAGCCAGATTTTACTGAGGCACATATATTCACTAGGGTGTCCATGTCTATCAAGGGAATTTCCCTCAGAAAGTGCTCACCGGACATGGAGTGTTCCGTAAGCCACTGATTGATGAATGGGCCGGGACGGGGGGGAAGGAGTTGTAGATATCCTTGATCTTATTGGAGAAGAACTCTGCAAGTTCATCACAGCGTGCGTTTGAGCAGTCCGGTGGAATATCCCTGACTGTTAGTTTTAGGAGGTGCTTGGCGATCTTAAAAATTTCATGTGGGGCATTTGAGGCGGAGTTGATTCTTTCCTCATAGTTTAGCGCTTGTGCCTCCATCACTTTGGATTGGTAAATTTTAATAGAGTCCCTGTAGATCTGTTTGCTTGTTGTATCGTAATTTCTTCTCCATTTCCTCTCGAGTCTTTTACAGATTTGTTTATACTCATGCAATGTAGAGGAGTACCATGGAGAGGGGTTGTTCCTGGTTTTTTTATGGATAAGTTTCTTAGGTATAACTAGGTCAAGGGAAGAGTTGATCCATTGGTTAAATTGGTCATTCGTGACCGTGGGGCAGGGATCTAGGGTAGGTATGAAATTTATCAGAGCTGCATTCCAGGAGTCCAATGGGAGGTTGGACCAGGAGCGTTTCCAGCTACTAGTTGTGCCAGTATTAAGGGGGTGTTTTGATAGATCGCAAGAAAAGGGGACCAGAAAGTGGTCGGACCATGGTACTGGGACTGGGTCTCCGACTGAAAGTTCATTGCAGTTGGAGAAAATGGGATCTAGAAGATGCCCTTTTTCATGTGTGGGGCTCGTAACATTTTGCTTTATCCGAAGAGCCAAAAGATTTTGGGTTAGTTCGGTCACTACTGGGTCTGAGGGGTCATTGAAATGCAAATTGAGATCCCCCAGTATAGTAAAGTTAGAAGGAGATCTTGCAAAGTTGGCAACAGCTTCTGGCAGAATTTTAAACAGTTGTCCAAGGGGACTCGGGGGGCGCTATATAAGGATACCTGAGAAGGTATGAGTTGAAGAAAGTGAGATGGAGAAGTTCTCACAGTCGGGAAGGATATTGGGGATAATGCGGCATTTAAAACCTTCTTTTAGAATAATGGCAATGCATCCTCCCCTCCCCTGTTCCCGATCTTTCCTCTGTTATATAGTAACCCGGTAGGAGACATTGGACTAGGCCAGGTTCTGACTCAGCATTGAGCCAGGTTTCCGTGAAAAATAAAACGTCAGGGCATTCCTCTTGGAGCAAGATAGAAATTTGCGTGGCGTGTTTGGATAAGGATCTGCAGTTAATAGACAGCATTTTGTAGACTGAGGAGGAGGCAGGGACCCGGCAGGGTTTAGGTGGAGGAGACAAAGTATAAGAACATTGAGGACAAGTCAAAATGTCCATAAGTGGACGAATGGAGTGAAGGCAATTCCTACTGGGAGACATCCTCAATCTCATGAGTAACTCTGGGGAGTTTATGTGGCGATGAGGACTGAAACCAGCAGAGGGGGTTGCCCCTGGTCCCGGCTGGACGTGGACAGGCACAGACGGGCTCCCTTTGGCGCGCTGCCGGCGCGCCCACTGCGCGCGTCCACTGCACGTCAGCGACATCGGCTAAGTTTATACCCGGAAGCCCTAATGGGAGTTGGAGGAAGACTAGAGCGTCTCACCTCCAAAATGGCCGCCGTATAGTGGCCCAAGGGAAGTGGGAAAATCCCACTTCCTGGAAGGAAAGAAAGAACAGAAAGAACAACTCCCTCCACTCAAACAGAAGCCTAGCTGCTGCGGTGGACCGGGGAGTGGAGCAACAGGGGACCGATGAAAGAGGTGAGCAGGTTAAAGTGCATGTGGCAGGGAAACAAACAGATAACATTTAAACAAATCTAAAAGTTACCCACAGTAATTGTTAAAAAAACAGGGTAAAAACAAGATAAAACAAGTTTTGAGCGCGTTTAAAATCGGAGCGAATGACACCAGCAGCGCTGTGTGCTCTACCTTCTCTGGGCTATCTAGTCATTGCACCAACTTCCTCAATCATAGCTGCCTGTCAACAGTCTGTGCCATCAATTTCCTCACACAGTAAGGATCATGGAAGGCCTGAAGGAGAGTTAGACAACAGGGAATGAAAGGGGATATCCTAAAAGGGGTGACATTTTTCTTTGATTACTTGGGCTGGAGTTCACTGGATCTAGGAGGAAAGAGAACACAAGAAACAAAGAAATGGTAGAAACTAAGAAATGGGTAATGCTGATATCTTGGAATGTAGCCACACAAAGCCATGTTAGATTGTTTTGCTAGTAAGGTACCAGTATGGATTAGAAACTTGGTCACATGGCAGTACAGATTAGGCAGAGAATATGTGAGACCTTTATATTGATTTACACTTGAAGGTTCAGAAATTTCAGCCAAACACAACCCCTAAAACTGCTCCCTAATGCTCAAGAAAGAGAACTGAACACATATAAAAAATGACAATCCTACCGGTGTGGAATAATTTTCATCTGTCTGTTGATGGAATATGGGTATGAATCCCTGGCAATGCCCTGAATCTCAGGACATGGAAGCTAGTTGAAGGGCTAATGGAAATAGCCTCTTCCAGAGCTCACATAGACAAAAGTAGCCAAAGTCTTAACCAGGGGCACTTGTCTGCTGTTGTACCTACTGTCTTGTGCTGGGATGTACAGAAGATCCTGAGGACTGAGATAGCTGTGTCCACTTGAAAGAATTACGCTAGCCACTAGTGATTGGTCATTACATTCTGAGCAAGCTATTTTATCTCTTAAAGCAATAGCTTGGAATTGAAGAAGGTTTGATGAATGTTTGGAGGCTTGGACCCCAGGGATGAAGGAACAGCATTGTTCTTACAGTTGCAGGGAATCCCAGCAACTATAAAGTTCTGACAGGTATTTAAAGAAGCAGTTCTGAAGATATGGGAATTTTTTTCATCAGCCGCTTCTTAAACAAGTAAATGTGCTGCTATGAAAGAACAACTGCTTTGAATGACACAATAACTTCTCAAACTGTTTTTAGAGAGATTCTCTGGGCAGGTATTTCTCTGTTGACTGTTTTGCTTCCAACCTAGTGACTGATTTTAAGAATCATTCTAAACTGAAAGTACTGTTTAATTTTAGTAACAAAGATTGACCTTTGATTTAAATTCACCCCAATTTGTTTTCTTTACTAACTGTTGATACCCTTTTTATATTTAATACATTTTGTGTTATTGCCATTATTACATTTTGTTATTTTTAACTAAATTCGAATGAGAAATGTTGCCTTATGTATGAACTAATTTTGGTGTTCCTTTTATATCTATTAATGTACCAATTGCAATTGTCTGTTAGGTGAAACATGCTGGATCTGCCAAACTACCAAGGATAACTCCTGAATAATCAAAACAAACCAATTTACTAATTATAAACTAGGTTACTTTCTATTTGTGGGGGCTCAGCCACTGCTCACATTAAGACTGTAGCAGCTCTCCTTGATAATATATAAATCTCGTGTACTACAATTGCAGTGTACATGAAGTTAAGAAGAACTGAATTTTGCAACTGTGAACAATACTATTCAGGCCTAAATTCATAAATAACTACTTCTTATGTGAACAGTTTGACAGCACAGTAGTGTGTTGATTTGTGAAGAGTATGGCGTTCTGGGGGGGGGGGGGCATTTATGATGTGCTTGATGATTGAATGGCAAGTGTACTGTTTACTGATCCCGGTGTTTGAGTTTTCAAAAAATTTGTGTTACGTGCAGTGGTGTAACAATAACCCTGCATCCCCTGCGGTGCGTATAGGGCCCCCTCCGGCCCTGTGCATGGGCAACAGGCCCTGGCTTGAGAGCTCCTGTATGGGTCCGGAGTATGGAGGCCTCCCTCCATTTACTTTACAGGGGGGCCCCCGCAAGTTTCACTACGCCACTGGTTATGGGTAGTCTCAATGTGGAACTTCAAAGTGGGGTTGCCCTTGCTTTTTTCCATCAAACCCAATATGATGCGAAAAGTAGTGAATCTACACCTGTAAATTTATG
This sequence comes from Calotriton arnoldi, assembly GCA_963921515.1. Classification (NCBI taxonomy): domain Eukaryota; kingdom Metazoa; phylum Chordata; class Amphibia; order Caudata; family Salamandridae; genus Calotriton; species Calotriton arnoldi. Next base: position 1,084,615 of record CAWUFW010004628.1, on the reverse strand, counting down.
TCTACATGCAGGGTAGATTTACTACTTTTTCCTATTCACCAAAGTCCCCAGTAGTAGATCTTGAAACCTGTCCATGTGCAAATTTCCAGGCATACTAGTGGAAAGGTTAAGTGACTTTAAATAAAGTCTTATATACCATAGTGCGGGGTTCTCCAAAGCAGAGCAGTCCACATAAAGGAAATGTAAGCCTAAGTGCAAATGAACACTATTTTTCTCGTTGTGTGAAGACATTTGTCACATGGAGAAAGCCTTTCCCATACACCCCACCAAATATGGGGATGTGAATGGCTTAGTCTAAGGCTGATCTGTACTTGAATGGATGTGGGTGTAACTTTAGTGTAACATCACTGAATTGCAACTTACTTACTCTTCTGTAGAACTCCTGACATACTTCTAGAATTCGAAAGCACTAAGGGGCATATCATCAAGCCGGCGATAAGAAATTATCGCCGCTTTAGCGTCTGTTTTCAGACGAAAAGCGGCGATAATTTTATCACTGTATTAGCAAGGCCACGCTATCGCGTGAATCCTTGCCCTATCGCCCTTTTCCATAACGCCACCTTTGCATCTCTAATGAGATGCAAAGTGGGCGTTCCGTCCCAAAATAACTGGAGAAATGTCGTTAACCGACATTTCTCCAATTATCAAGGGAATCCCCAACAAGCATAGCGATGAGAAAAGTAGCGCTAACCTTGGTTAACGCTACTTTCCTTACGCATGCTTTTAGTTTGACTTAGCCATGATATCCAATGGAAGGTGGATATCATGGTTAAGTATGCCCAGCCCTATCAACAAGCTATCGCCAAATGTCGTGCGATTATCGCTGGATTTCCAGCGATAATCGGACATTTGGCAGCTTGCGCCAGGAATTTTATCGATTCTGAGATAAGCGTTGCTAATAGCACGCTATCTCAGCGATAAAATTCATCGATCGCCGGCGATAAATATCCTAGCGCTAAGTGCGCTTAGCGATATTTATCGCCGGTTGTTGATAATATGCCCCTAAAGTAGTAAATCTTTGTGAATCAGGCCCTTTGTGAATTTGGCACAAGGTATAGGGCAGGCATAGGTAGAAATCTCTGCCAACTCCTAAGTAAATTGCACTTAGTGGTATGTGAAGAAGCACTACTGGAAACCAGTTCACATACTTACAAACACCAGTAAACCAGGATTACTGGTGGTGTATTCATTGCTTCCTCCTGGAATTCAGGGGTTCTACAAAAGTGAGGGCCTTATGCACAATGGCACTTGTAATATGGCTATCCACCGTATTACAAGTACTATCAGCCATAGGACATGTGTCTTATAGTGGATGGGACATCTTCCATGGTAGTGAAGGATTATCACATTTGCCAAAATATATATAAGAGCCTACATCTGTGTGGATTGAGCCGAATTTATAGGGCATGCACCATAGTGAATTGCACTTAGTAATACTTGCAGTACTACCTCAGGTACTCAAAAGTGCCTGGAATTGGGCCCCATGTTATTACAGCCAAACAGCTAAACTTACTTCGGAAAACACTGCTAATGGGAAATACTCTCAAGACCTGGTTACAGTGATTCTATCACACTGCATCGATTCAACCTGTTGTTCTCTGATTATGGTTAACCACGAATTTTGGAGTAAATAAAGTAGTACTTCTGTAGTACTCTTTAAGTACGCTTACAATCCTTTGTGAATTGGCCCCCCAACATATAAAATTGGAATATTCAATAAATATTTATATGCAATTAGTGCAAATCAAAAGAACTATGCCCTCTTTGCATTATTTCGAGTAAGGTGTAGAAAGTTCAGCGGTGATTCACAAACGTATTTAGGATTGCGTAAATGAGTACTCCTGTAGCATTTCCTCACATATTTGTGAGTTTTTATGAATCACCTCCTTAACTAATACACATGACATCTCAGTATGGTATGAATTAAATATGAAGATCCTGAGTGTAATATGCTATTCTTCACCATTGGGTGGTGAAGTGGACGGCCCTCCCCTCTCTCAACAATGGACATAGCTGGCGACAGAAACTCTGAAGTTATGGATATGTCAGATTATACATTGAAAAGCTACTTTGGCGCTGTTTGGCAAACCTGCTTGAAAAATATCATTCAGTTATAATATAATATAATATAATATAATATAATATATTACAATATAATATAATATAATCCATATTTTTGAATTTACTGCACTTGCTACATAATTTGTCTCATAAGATGCAGGTTTCAACCAAAAAAAAAGAAAAAGAAAAAATAATACTGCCAGACATGGTGCAGCATCATTTACATTTCCATACTGCATAATTTCAGTAACGCTCCCAAATAATTTGTTCTGTCATTGCTATATATTGGTAGCAGCCCTGACATTTGTAAAGCACACAGATTGGTTTGGTGACTTTTAATATGATTACAAAGCCGATATTTCACAGGAAACAGGGAAATATTTCCAAACTTCGCAATTCCCTGTGAAAAATATGGGGGCATATTAGCAAGAACCTCGTTAAAATTATCGCCGTTTTAGCGGCAGGAAACTGACGCTAAAACGGCGATAATGGGCTTGCTAATATGCGTTATAGAATTCCAATAGAAGCCCAGGTTAGAAGTCCTGCACATCTAACCTGGGCTTCTATTGGAATTCTATAGCGCATATTAGCAAGCCCATTATCGCCGTTTTAGCGGCAGTTTCCTGCCGCTAAAACGGCGATAATTTTAACGATGTTCTTGTTAATATGCCCCATGTTTTTATGTCACTGCACTTTGAGCCATAAAAGCACAACAAATTTGACATTTAATATATAAGCAGTGTGAATAGATATCATGGCTTACACTGACCGAAGTCTTGCATGGGTCACGCTGCCCACCCCTCACCCCCCCACCGGCTTCCCTACCATATGCTAATAATTACTATATTAGTCTCCGTGCATTATCAAATATGCTTCATACCATGCTTTTTTTCCTGTCCCTTAGTTCTAAACGAAGGAATTTAACCGAAACTTGGATGGAAGGAGTTAAATCAATGCATTGAAATACAATCTCACCTAATACTCCTTTAGACTAAACATAAAGGGGCATATTATCAAGGACGGCGTTAAAATTATCGCCAGTTTAGCGGCAGAAAACTGCCGCTAAAGCGGCGATAATGGGCTTGATAATATGCCCTTGAGAATTCCAATAGAAGTCCATGTTCTGGTGTGAACATGGGCTTCTGTTGGAATTCTCCAGGCATATTATCAAGCCCATTATCGCCGCTGCCGCTAAACCGGCGATAATTTTAACGCCGTCCTTGATAATATGCCCCAGAGCTGTTTTCATCGGTCCCGATATTGTAACATTCATTTATGCGACAGAAAGCAGTGTTATGTCAGCTACGTATTACTGTAGCAATAACAAGGACATGACTTTTGCACCCCAGCACTGCAAGTGCAGCAATATGCCTTTATTAGTACACTTGCTTTAAATAAAGCGTTCTGAACCAAATCTATTTTTTACTAGAATGGCAGAAATATGCAATACGAAAGATGGATCAAAAATAGTTTAACAAAACTATTACCAACCTACAGTAACACCGAATGTATGAATCATTCGGACAGACCTGAAGCCCTCATCTTTAAATCAACCTCGTCTGTGGAAGAAAACAGTGTACTCGAGGCAAAATACAATATGGCTTCTGCATGAATCAACGCAGCACATGTAATCCAACCTGTCTGTGTGTTTTTTCCTCTGCCCGTTGGCACCTCATCATTCAGTACCGTGGATAGACATCACCCAGTTCCATTTATCATCCTCCATGTCTGATGCCCCTCGTGGTGTTTGCATCTCATCGGTTTTGCAGATGTAGCTGTCACTCTCGGAGTTTTGGTAGCGTTAGCTTTCTCCACGGGCACTTATCAGTCGATGGTCGGTCATACACGTGTCTCACATTATCTTCCTTCAACTCTTTTCTATGATGTTTATCGAGTTCTCCTTTCCAAGAATCTAAAATGACATTTAAAGAACGTGTGAAGACATGCGGATGTGACACAGAGGCATCCCTTATTACACAGATAACTGCTTCATTAAAGATAAACCAGATGCTTCATCGAATGCACTGCTTCTGATATTAAAATATGGTTCCTAGGAAACACGGGGGCATATGTACAAGGCGTTAACGCCGCCGTAGCGTCAATTTTTTTACCTTACGGCAGCTTTTTTCTAATCACTGTATTTACAAGTTGCCGCTAACCGCAGTTAGCGGCAGCTTTCCGGCGTAAACGAGCATTTTTTGGATCGCCAGTTCTGTTAGCGGGACGTAACAAAAATGAGATGCAAGGTAGGTGTTCCCGTGCAAAAAACAGCCGCTAACCCCACTTTGCGATTGTTAGAAATGTGGGTCTCTAGTTGGCAGAGGTAGGTACCTTTATCCAAATAGGGACCCTTGCTTCTAGTCATGGTAAGGGAGATACACACTCTAGATAACCCCTGCTCACCCCCTTGGTAGCTTGGCACGTGCAGACAGGCCTATCTCAGAAGCAATGTGTAAAGTATTTGTACCAACACTCACAGTAACACAGTGATAACACCACAAACGGACACCACACCGATTTAGAAAAATAAAGTATCTTTATCTAAACTTAACAAGACCAAAATGACAAAAATTCAACATACAAGTATTAAGAAAAATGACTTTCAAAAGGTTTTAGCAACTGAGTCCATAGAAAACTATGGATGCGTGATTTCTTGCAAAGTACCTGTTGTTGCTACAAAATTCACCAAGCTAAACAGTTGTAGCGATGGGAAGCGTTGAAAAACAAAGGGATGCGTCGATTCCTGAGACCTTTGTGGATGCGATGCAACAGTTCCGTAGGACACAGGGGAGCGATGTGTCGGGTCCGGTCTGTAAGGGGAAGCGATGCATTGAATCTGAGATGACTCCGATCCGTAGGTGATGCGTCAGGAAAACTTGCCGCACAGGGACGATGCGTGGAAATCCGGAATGCGGGGGCGAACGATGCAGCGGCGCCGAGCGGCGCTGCGTCTGTTTCTTCAGCCGCGATCCCTCAATGCGTCAATTCGTGCAGCAGTGATAGGTGCAGCTTCGGTTTCATCAGCGGCGCGGTGGTGCGGGGAGATTCTTCTCACACCATGGCGTTGCATCGGAAAAACTGTTGCAAGACTAGCGATGCGTCGATTTTCTTGTTGTTGGGTTGCTTTCCAGCTCCCAGCAGCAGAAACAACCTCCAGAGGCCCCACACAGTCACAGGCACTTCTTGGCAGGTCAGAACTCCCAGCAAGTAAGTTCAGGGGAGTTGGGGGTGAAGTATTTGTGTTCCTGAGACTTCAAAACAGGAGGCAAGCTCTACTCAAGCCCTTGGAGACTTTCCTCAAGCAGGGGACACAGCACGCAGCAAAGTCCTTCTCCTTTTCTTGGCAGAAACAGCAACTGCAGGCCAACCCCAGACACACAGCAAGGGCAGTACTTCTCTTCTTCTCCTCAGTTTCTCCAGCTCTTCTCCTTGGCAAAGGTTCCTCTTGATTCCAGAAGTAGTCTAAAATTCAGGGGGTTTAGGTCTAATACTTATGCCCCAAAATGTCTTTGTTCTCTTTGTGCAAGGGTCTCTGAGCCCAGTCCAAACCAGTTATGTCGTCTCTGGTGCAGCTGCCCGGCAGGAGGTGGAGACAGCATTGTGTAAGGCAGAAAGGCCCTATTCAGGTGCAAGGGAAATCTCCTCCCACCACTCTAAATGCAGACCGGGCCTATTCAGGTGCTAGTGAGAACTCCTCCCCCTACTCTGAATGCAGCCCAGGTCTATTCAGCCCAGCCCTGACTCATTCAGGAAAGGCAGGACACACATCAACCCCCCCCCCCGGTGGCTGTCTGAGAGAATGCACCTCCCCAGCCCCTGTCACTCCAAAACCAGACAGTCAATACACAAACAGGCAGAGGCACACAGAATGGTTAAACAAGAAAATGCCTATTTTCGAAAAGTAGCATTTTCAAACACACAATTTAAAAACCATCTTTAGTAAAAGATGTGTAATTAAATTCTGAGTTCAGAGAGCCTAAACTTTATTTCTCTATCTTGTCTCAATGGGAAGTTATATTTATAAGATGTTATAAATAAACTCCCATTCTATCCTATGGGGCAAGATAGCCTTTCAATAGTGAAAAACGAAATTGGCAGTATTTCACTATCAGGACATGTCAAACACAATAGTACATGTCCTACCTTTCACATACACTGCACCCTGCCTAGGGGGTACCTTGTACCATGTAGATAAAGAGAAGGTTAGGGCCTGGCAAGTGGGTGCACTTGCCAAGTCGACATGGCAGTTAACAACTGCGCACAGACACTGCAGTGGCAGGTCTGAGTTACCTTTTAAGGGCTACTCATGTGGGTGGCACAATCAGTGCAGACAGCTCACTAGTAGCATTTGATTTATAAGCCCTGGCACACCCAGTGAACTTTACTAGGGGCTTACCAGTAAATCAAATATGCAAATCATGAATAACCAATCGTGATAACAATTTACACAGAGAGCATATGCACTTTAGCACTGATTAGCAGTGGTAAAGTGCCCAGAGTCCTAAAACCAACAACAACAGGTCAGGAAAAAATAGGAGGGAGAAGCAAAAAGTTTGGGGATAACCCTGCAAAAAGGGCCAAGCCCAACAGCGATATTTACAAGGAATTCCTTGTATGGTGCAAGACCAAAAAAACTGCCTCTAACTCCAGTTAGAGGCAGTTTTTTAAGATCAGAAAATAGCTGGTCTTAAAACTGGTGAGAACACTTGAGGCCTCATTTCAGAAGGTTTTGGTGCGGGACAGCGCTGCAAGGAAGGTTGCTGCACTGCCCTGCGACAAAACTACAGGGCAGGAATGCGCACTATCAATAAGATAGGGCACATTCCTGGGCCTCAGTCATAAAAAGTATTGCATTGCTGCGACAAAACAGCGTTGCAACACTTTTCACTATGCCCTTCTTGCAACACCATGGATGCGCTGTATTAACTGTACAGCGCTCCATGACGCAATTAATTACTGGAATCCTGACTTATCTGTCAGCGCAAAAGTCATGCATTGCTTCAGTTGTGTCACAAGCACGACACAACTCCAGCAATGCATGGGGCCAGCCTATCCCTGTGGCACTGCGTCACCCTTACACCTGCCATGAGGCAGGCATAAGGTACTGACGCAGTGGCGTCGTACAATAGTTGTAGTGAAATTCGATGGATTTCACTGCGCCACTCCTATGAGGCTTTGTTGCGTGGGAATGCCCACCCTGCATACATCATACCTGATGCAGGTATAACGTGGCACAGGGCTTCACAAGGTCACGCATATGCCTAGATGCGTCACTTTGCAAATGCCGCGCAACGTGGTGCAAGAATCACACTGCAAGTACATCAAGAAAATGATGCACCGACGGGGCTCATGAATAAGCCTCCCTGTCTTTTTCCCCCTAAGTTGGCACACAATGGCTGCCATGCGCCAACACAGGCACCCTTGCGTCATGGTGCAAGGGTGACTGTGTTCTTGAGTTGATTGATGTTGTGGCTCCATCTCTTCTCGAGACATCTGCAGGTGGGGCTGGACTAGTGGAGGGCGGGAGTGAACCAGTTGGCCTACTTGGAGTGCTGTTTCCTGGTCTTTTCTTGAGGGGTGCCAGGGTGTTGGCGCAGTTGGAGATCCATCGTTGTAGGTTGCGCGCTGCGGTGTTGGCGTCTGTTAGCGTTGGCGGAGTGGTGGTGCTGAGGGAGTTGACGGGAAGTTCTTCAGTGGCCTTGATCGACCCACGACACGGGGGCAATGATGGCGATGGTGTATGGTGGGCATGGTGAAGGCGTGATGTAAACAATAATGGTCGGTACAGGAGAGTCCTGTGCTGTGGCTGTAGTTGAAGTTCCCACTGTTGGAGAAGACGGGCTCGAGTGTGTGTCAGGCTATGTGGGTTGGTGTGGTGACTAGATGCTTGAGTCCGATGTTGGCGAGGTTCTCCTGGAGGGGGGTGGTGTTCTGGTCACTGGGGTTGTCCAGGTGGAACTTGAGGTCTCCGAGTAGGATGTTGTCGATGAATGGGAGAGCCTGGGGTGCATGGGATCTACAATGGCACCGGACCCTGTAGATGAGGGTGCCGCATGGGGTGGTGTTGGGGTTGGTCCGGATCTAGAAGTGGAGGTGTTCCATGGTCACCGTCGGCTCATTAGAGTGCATGGTCAGTCGGAGTGTGCCTTTTCCAGACAATGGCAATGCCTCCTCCTGGCCACTCTGGGTGGTCCGTGTGAGTAAATTTCAAATTTGTAGCCGTCGTGGATGGTGATGGCGATGTCCGGTCCGGAGCAGAGGTTGGTCCAGGTTTCCGTGAAGAAGGCGATGTCTGAAGAAGTGGCATCGAGGATATCCCAGATTTCTGTTGCATGTTTGTGGAGGGACCGCACGTTGAGGAGGATGCAGTTTAGCCATTTGGCTGCGTTGTTGTTCGGCTGGGCGGCAGGAGGTGCTGGTGTACTGATGTTGCAGAAGGTACATTTGCAGTTTCGACAGGCGCAGGGTGCAAGAGAAATCTACAGTGTTGCTAGATGGCAGGCGGTGTGGCATCCAGGGTTGATGGCAAGAAGGGTGCTGGCATCGTAGGGTGGAGTGTCCGAGAGGAAGGGTCCTTGGAGCTGGGCGAGGTCCTGGGGCGGACGGACGCAGATGGTCTTGCCTTTGGCGCACCAGTGGTACACTCGCTGCGCATGGCCACACAGCGGCTGCCATTATGTAGTGCTGCGTGGGGTACTGGACAGCTGGGAGGTGGGAAATGCAGGAAAGGACTCTGGATGGGGGGAGCGGGGATTGTAAATATATATTTTTTTAATTCTTACCTCGAGGCTGGGTCCCCCGTCTTCTGTGCTCCTGCTCTCCTGAATCTGCTTCCAGGAACAGGAAGCAGGCAGCCAGGCTCCCTCCCCAAAGCCAATCAAAAAGCTGCAATGTGGCGTTGTCATTGTTCTTGAGCGTCGTGCCAAGGCGTTCAGCCAGGGATGGGGGGTGGGCATGTTCTCCATGCAGGCTGTAAGGTAGCCTTCATTGCGAATAGGGATGTGTGCATAACTGCTTTGGGCGGCCTGAGAGGGCCGACCAGTCATTGCATACTTAAGTGGGCATACCACTCTGCCCCTGCCCTGCTCTGTGGGTAGTGCAGCCCCACCCACCCTCCCGCCCGCAAATGAAACATAGCATGAATACATCAGTAAGTTATCATCATGTTATGTTATCTCTTCTTGCACTGCTTGAAAGTAGTAGGGCAATGCTCTTCCACCACAGCGGATGAGCTGCCACTGGGGGTGGGTCACCCACAGGTGCTAGGCCTCTGCCTCACTCGACCGCCAGGCCTCCTCCGCTACACGTCCCACCTTCTCCTCACCTGGGCATTGACACCGTGGTGCAATCCCCTGCACTCACTCCAAATCTGTGACTCAGCCATCAGGAGCCTCAGCCAGGCGGGATTTCACAAGCCAGGGTACAGCAGTCGACGCCAAGTTCACTGGGGAACCTCCGGATGCAGGTGATGCAACAGGGCCCCCTTAGGCATGAATTTGCAGTGTTCCCACCACACAAGTTCGGCACAGCTCAGAGGCCTCACCCTCCACAGCTTCCGGCCAACATAACATCCTCCGGCCTGTGATGCAGAGAAGCTTGGCCCACCATTTATAATCTCCTCCGTGCACCCCGGTGTAGTGGTGGCGCGTGGTATGCGATGCAGACCTCCCTACGTTGGTGCGCAGGAGCACCTCTACCATTCACAGCTCCAAGGGGCACCAGGCGGTCTTCCCACACAGGTCAGCAACGTGTCTCCATGCGACCTGGCAGACTTCACCACCAGGTAAGGGTGTTCGCCAACGCCTCAATGTCTACCACCACGTGCCAGCAACTCCACGGCATCCCCGCATCCCACTCCGGGACCCAGACTCAGGCCCAGCAAGGCCTTTGGGCCCCGGGGACTGTCTGCGCTTTCAAGATTTTGGATGCCATGGTGTTGCAAGGATTGTGCAATGATAAGTAATGCATCACTGGTTTTGCCCAGCGATGCGCCTCTTTTCATTATTGTAGCCCTGGATTTCCTCTTCCCCAGGAACTCTGGCTGGTCATCCTGGCTGTTGTGGGGTTTGGGGGGGGGTGTTGACCTGTGCTGCACTTGGCCCTGGCTGCTCCAATCTGCATTCCATTGGTTTGGTTTCCTATTTTTCATTGGGGGTGGACTTATAGGCTATTTTTGCCTCTAGAGGCAAAACAAAAGTCACGTTGGTCTGACTAACGTTAGTTTTTTGCCCATAAATTGGCCGTTCGTCAGTTTTCGCCCGCTAACACCAGAATTTGTATCACCTTCACGCTAGCGTTAACAGCAGTTTTCACCTCAGCTACCTGGAACTATCGCCATGTAGCGACGTATTGTAAATACATCTCTAACAGGGCGATAGTTTTTGGTGATAGGCTGCATTAAGAAAACTGCCACTAACTAGCGTTAGCATTAGTTAGCAGCAGTTCTTGTACATACCCCCCACAATGTCGAATGATGTCCTGCTAATAGACTAAGGGCCATATGTACAAAGAAATGGCATTAGCCATCATGGCTTAACGCCTCACTCCTCCACTTTAGAAACGCAGGGCTGCACCATATTTACAAGGATATGGTGCAGCCTTGCGTTCCCCCTGCGCAGGCGCTAAGTTTAGCAGCTTAGCGCCAACGCAGGCACCCTTGCACCTTAGTGCAAGGGTGTCTGCGTGCAGGGGAAGATTGTTTATGTGTAGGAAGGTGTCCCTTCCTGCACATAAACAATCTTTAAATGCTGTTTTGTCACTTCTATGTGTGCTGCTTAATGCATCACACATGGAAGTTACAAAATGTCATTTTTTTGTAAAGATTGTTTATGTGCAGGAAGGGACACCTTCCTACACATAAACAATCCAAGGCGTTTTGCTTTTTCCATGTGTGCTGCACAAAGCGACATATATAGAAAAAACAAAAACGAGGAGAAATAAAGCATTTCTCCTCGTTTCGCCAAGTTAAGACCAGGTTTTCCTTGGTCTTAATTATGGCATTGCCTCCTATTTATGCCACCCTTGTAAATAGGGCGCAGTGTCAAAATCAATGGGTGTTGCGGTGGAACGCCCACCTCAGCACCTACTGCCTACCCCTTTCACGCTAAGCATAGCGTGAAAGGGGGCCTTATTTACAAGGCAGTGTTAAGCCATATTAAGTGGCTTGACGCTGCCTTGTAAATAAGGTGAAGCCCCTATCACCACAGGAACGTCAGAAAAAGAGACGTTTCCGTGACGATAGGGGCTTGTACATATGCCCCTAAGTTTTTATTGAGGAAAAGAGAGGAATAAGTGCAGTTGCTTTTTTTTTTTTTTTCTTCAAAGCCACGCAAGGGGACTCAAGGTGGCCCTTGTCTGGCTTTGTAAATTTCAACTAGCATTTTGCGTCGAGTCTATGCCAAAAAAGTGGTACATCACAACACAAAATGATAGTACATTTACGCCTAAATGTCTCTTTAATCCAACTGAAAGTACTCAATTTACCAAATTTAGAAATTATGGAAAGCTGTAACAGCATTGTCAGAATTTGAACACATTATCTTTTGATCACTTCCTTGTTTGCGTTGTGGCTTTTCAACTTACAGAGTTCTCTCAATGGAATTCTGTGAGTGGACACAGGTGCAGGGTGCAAAGTGTAAATGCCTTGCATAGTGGGATCTGTGAGGCTCACATTTTTGAGGGTTTGTCATACAAAATTGGGGTGGATGTGCAAGAGCATGGTTGTGAACAACCGCTACAGAATATTTACCTCCCAATTGTTCTCTCTTTTGGTCTCTTCATCTTCTATTTGGTCCACAAACACCATACAGTTCATATTTTTTGTGTTACTCTAGAAGAACATGCTTTTATGCAGATAAAGCCTTCTATTTATGTATATCACAATTGTATTCATTATTTTTTATTAAGTGTACAATAATGTTTGCAGTGACATTTGAATGCAAGAATATGTATGGGCCGTCCTGTTTTCAGTGGTGTTTTCCAAACCTTTTAAAATTAGTGCTTATCAGTGTTTATTCAGCTGCCTAACCCCCAGAAATAGACAGAAACTTTGTTTTTCCAGTGTTTACAAAATAGACTTATTTTAGACAACTCTAAGCATAAAAAGTCTTTTTACAGCACTCTCACTCACATTCATTACCCTATCTCATATTTCAGTATCTCTCACACTCTGTCAAGATCGTCTGGTTTACAGGAATATTAAGGGATTAAAAAAGTAAGAGTGCTATATTCAGATGTTTTAATAAACACATTCCTGGCCAGAGTTTTGGGTTCATTCACCTACTTCTTACTGAATAATATGACATTGTAGGGGTGTTCAAGTCTGCCAGTAGCATAGTACTTTGTGAAACCTTTAACCTTTAACCTTTTGAATGACACCAGATTAATGTATAGCTCTTCATTCTTTGGCACATGAAATTTGAAGATTTTAGCATGCTCATCATTGCTTTTCTGCACTCTTTGCCTGACTGCATAGAGGTGCTGCTACTGTTGAGTATCCATTCATAGCTGCCAATTGACACATTGGCAAATGTCTCACTTTAAGTCAGTCCTGACCTTTTAACAGATGTTGCATTATACTCCGGGACTTGACATTTTGTTTTTAACATTCTAACTATGGGCTCAAAAACCCCAGCAGTAAAGCGCAGTTGGGTACAAAGCCAAGATTAGTAGACAGTATCGCACATAAAATTAGACACCTTGCAGCTATGATTTCTGTTGGTATGGGGACAGACATTTATCATGTTTTCACCACTGTCCCATGTACATGGTGACAGCACTCTTTTCATAGGTAGCTGTTGCTATACCTTGCATTAAATGTTTATAGCCTTGGGTGTTTAGCAGCAGACCTGCTATCAGTACTGACTTGTTAGCAAAGGGGGCTGATGCATCAAAGGGGTTTACAAACTCTGTCTCTTTGGGAAATATAATAGTACATACTGGCCAGGATTCTTATGAATCAGCCATTTCACCAATCAGTGAAAGAATTAAACCCTACCAAAATAACAAATATGATTTTAATATTCCCAGATTCCCTAAATTGTATTAAATAGTCAAATCACGCTTAAAAACATGCTTCTAAACCCTGCATCTTTAATCCAAGCACACAAAACTGGAAGAAACAAAAGGAAGAAGAGACATTATTGTAGTGACATTCCTAAACAACAAAATTCAGGCAGAATAACCTTAGACTAGTCTTCTTGCTGCTACCTTGCATAACAAAGTTACATTGTATTGGCTCCTTCAGCAGTAAATAAAATTGTTTCATTCTTTCTCCCTTTCCTTTCTTTGGATGACAGTTTAGTTTGTAGTTGTGCAGGTGTATATCAGTGTTTATATGTTTACACTGATGAGGGCTGCTTCCATTTCAACAGAGTATTATCAGTTATTATGGGTTTAAACCTAAAACAGGATGTGTTTACTTGCCCACACTATTATTCCTAGCTTGAAGCAAGAATTAATCTCTAGCTTTAATCAGACCATAGATTTTGAAAATTTTGAGATGTCATCAGTGATGTCATCAGTGATGTCACTGACCATGTCATGAGTGATGTAATATGTGACGTCATCAGCAGTGCATTGCGGGGGCGCGAGTTATAGTTAGCTGAACTAACTATAACGGGGGAATTTCACGGGTTTTGTACGAGTGAAATGTCCAACTAACTATAACTGTCCCTAAAACCTATGTTTTTTTCAGTAAATTTCAAAGGTTTTTTAAATGCTAATTTCTAACTATAACGTGCCTGAAACCTATGGTTTTTTCAGTGAATTTGTAAGGTTTTTTAAATGCTAATTTCTAACTATAACGTGCCTGAAACCTATGGTTTTTTCAGTGAATTTCAAAGGTTTTTTAAATGCTAATTTCTAACTATAACGTGTCTGAAACGTATGGTTTTTTTCAGTGAATTTCAAAGGTTTTTTAAATGCTAGTTTGTAACTATGCCTACAGAGGTAGGACATGTGAAGAAAGAAGAAAAAACGCACAGAAAGAAGCAAAAGAAATGCAGAAAGAAGCAACAGAAGTCCACAAAGACGAAGAAAAGTGCAGGAAGAAGCAAAAGATGTGCAGAAAGAACCAACAGAGGAGCAGAAAGAGGCCTTGTTCCAAAATCATCCTGTGCCCACAACTTTTTCCGACGTGTACTGGTGGTAACTGACCCTGACTAACCAGAGCCAGTGCTATGCTAAAACACACTTAGAATACAGTTAAAACACCTACATACACTAGGGAACACTATGCGTTGGGGTACCCCTGTGATTAGCATGACCTCCTCTGTAAGTCCCTAGTACATAATAGGGCAGGGGGATTAAAACTACCTCTTAAAACGCGGTACAGGGCGCGTTTGCACAGTGGTGAAGGGAGGGGGGGCCTGAGGTGACATGTGTGCAAACGCGCCCCGTGGCACGTTTTAAGTTGCGGGATTAAGTCCCCTTGAATCCTGGGTGTCCCTGGGGCCCAACTAGCCCCCAGGTACCTACAGTTAGGACCACAGAGCTGAGTTGCAGAGAGGCGTTCTGAGGCCACGCACCTTTTTCACCTCTCTGCAACGCAACTCTGTTGTGCTTACTGAAGGTACCTGGTGGGCTAGTTGGACTCCAGGGACCCTCAGGATTGAAGTGGACTTAATCCCCCAACTTAAAACACGCCACAGGGCCTGTTTGCACACATGTGACCTCAAGCCCCGCCCCCTCCCTTCACCACTGTGCAAACGCGCCCCGTGGCGCGTTTTAAGTTGGGGGATTAAGTCCCCTTGAATCATGAGGGTCCCTGGGGTCCAACTAGCCCACCCTGTACCTCCAGTATGCGCCAGGGAGCTGCGTTGCAGAGAGGTGTTCAGAGGCCACGCCCCTTTTTACACCTCTGCAACGCAGCTCTGTGGCGCTTTCTGGACATACCTGGTGGGCTAGTTGGCCCCCAGGGACCCTCAGCATTGAAGGGGATTTAATTCCCCATCTTAAAACGCGACACGGGCCTGTTTGCACACATGTCACCTGAAGCCCTGCCCCCTCCCTTCACCACTGTGCAAATGCGCCCCGTGGCGCGTTTTAAGTTGGGGGATTAAGTCCCCTTGAATCCTGAGGGTCCCTGGAGTCCAACTAGCACACCATGTACCTCCAAAAAGCGCCACAGAGCTGCGTTGCAGAGAGGTGTAAAAAGGGGCGTGGCCCCTGTACACCTCTCTGCAACTCAGCTCCCTGGCGCATACTGGAGGTTCCTGGTGGGCTAGTTGGCCCCCAGGGACCCCCAGTATTCAAGGGGGATTACTTCCCCGTCTTACAACGCGTCAGGGGGCGCGTTTGCAGACTGCTGCAGGGAGGGGGCGGGGCCTCCGGCACGATGCCGGTATTTTTTATTTTTTATTTCTTTTTTTTTTGTATGGGAGGGGGCTGTGTGGCCCCCTTCCCTCGGCCACTTTTGGCCCCGGGGACCCCAGCCCCCGGGGCCTGAGGATTTTTTTTTTTAAACGGGAAGGGGCCACGTGGCCCCCCATCCCTGGGCCACTATTGGCCCCGGGGACCCCATCCCCCGGGGCATGCCCTCTTTTAAAAAAAATATATTTGGAGGGGGGCTGCGTGGCTCCCCTCCTGAGGCCATTTAAGGCCCCGGGGACCCCATCCCCCGGGGCCAGCCTTTACGTTTAAAAAAATATATATATATTTTTGGGGAGGGGGGCTGCGTGGTCCCACTCCCGAGCCCCCCCACACAGGTCATAATTATTTTAAAAAAGAAGCCCTCCCGCACCATTTTTTTTTAAAGCCCTGGGGGGTGGCGGTCCCCGGGGCTTGGGGGGCCTTAGAGGCCCCCCACATAAAATATAAAACTACCCCCGCATGCCCCCGGGACTTGGCCCACCCGGGGGCAAAATAGCACGGCGGGATCCACGCACCCTAAGCGCATCCCGCCGTCCTTGTGGGACCCCCTGAGCAGACCTAGGGGGTCAGGGTGTTTCTACCCTGCCCCCTTTTTGCGTTTTGCGACTTGTTTCTGTGCCTCGGTTCTACCGAGGCACAAAATGGCTGCCAACACTTCCTGATTTGGAGTGTTGACAGCCACTTGACAGCCAATTAGCATGCAGCTCGTGATCGGGAGGGTACGCGGACACTACGCGTCCATAGATATATATGTGATTTTACTTTTGATTTTCTCAGGAACTACTGAACGGATTTACACCATTTAAGCAAAAGGCATGACTCTGAACCAAGGGCTACCTTTTTGCCAAATTTGGTGTAATTCCGTTCAGCAGTTCGGGCTGTAGCTGCGATGAAAGGTTCCTATGGAAAATTGCATGGGGAAAACACGTTTTGTGACCCCCCTTTTTTCTCGGCCCCCACTTGACAAATTACCCCGAGACTTTCAGGATAGGAGCGGACCCGAGCGCCCCACGAGTTTTGAAAATTTCGCGAAGATTCGTCAACCGGCGCCAAAGTTATTTCAAATAGAATGTTGCAGATTTCCAATGGAAAATAAGTCCTAACTATAACTATCTACTGGCGACCGCCAGTAGATAATATATATATATATATATATATATATATATATATATATATATATATATATATACTTGACCGCCAATCTTCCTGATCAAGGCTCTTGAGGAGTCGAAACGCGTAATGGCGGCAGAATAAAGCAGTAAACTTTCACATACAAGTGGTCCGTGTCCGTGTGTTTCGGAGAGGATTTGGAGTGACGACGGCGATCGTGATATATATATATATACTTGACCGCCAATCTTCCTGCATTGGTTCTGATTACATCCACCTCGCGGGGTTGGTGCCGGGCACAACGGGCGCAGGACCCATCATCTATGAAACAATTTGCTTGCGCCGCCATGCTAGCAAGAACGCCCGCACTCCAGGGTGATTCCTTACAAGTTTATTTCAGATGATGCGTTTCGACCCTGAAGGTCTTTATCAAAGCATAAAACAAAATGTTGAACTGTGCCCTTTTTACTTTAGAAAACAAAACATACCAGTGAGTAAACATAGTGGAAAGACTTTCAGAATACATTCCCTGCATGTATGTCAGTCTAAAAAAAAAGACTTATTTATAAATGTGACAAAACATAAAATAGTGCTGAATACCACTCAGCATTATATTACAAAATTATTTTACTGTGTTACAACTGATATTATACATGAAAAAATATGTTTTATGGGATCAAAATAAATGATACTAACACAGAATTCTACTATCATCATTATTCCATACCAAGAGTACATAATGTATAGTGTGATGCAATACACAATGAACAGAACCAGTGTGTGTACTGCAATTTATGATCAAGTGACTGACTACTTTGTGTTTCTGAGTAAACTACTATCAGGCAATATTGTGTATTAAAGCTCATCCTGGTCCAATGACCCAGAATCATAAGAGATTCTTTCCGGAAGAACAATACCTCACTGGTAACATCAGAGGTCATCTATTCACTATTCTCAAGGTAACCACCAAAAAAAGTCACCAAATCATTACCCTCCAGTGGGTCAAAAAACAGATGATTCGACGACGGTTGCTGTTTTTCGCTGCAGTCTTCATTAAAGAGGTACACCTACCTGTGAGTGCGTCTTCTCTCGAGGGCAACCTTTTGATGTATATGTGTAACGGCCGGACCAGCTGTGAAGATGCACCGCCGCAAGCAGAAGCAGATCTGGGGTGACTCGACATGGTGAGCCACTGTCAGAATGGGAGGCTCTTAATGAGTGACTTTTTACTGGCAGCGAACTCAGGAATGTGCCCTTGAATCAACCCACTGGAGGGTAATGATTTGGTGACTATTTTGGAACTACGGCAGAACCCTCATGGGGCATATGTATTGCAGTACCTCCATGACCAGAATGCACTGTAACTCACATGAGGCCCACTGAGGGTGGGACTATTACTTAAACAGGTGGCTGCAATTTGCCTGCTGTTTTGTTCTGTGCTGGCCTGTGATCAAGAACTGCAGAGTTCGATCGCGTTAGGCCTTTTTAGATGATTCGCAGACAGTTGCTGTCTTTCGCTGCAGTCTTCATTAAAGAGATACACCTACCTGTGAGTGCGTCTTCTATCGAGGGCAACCTTTTGATCTATCTATCTATCTATCTATCTATCTATCTATATATATAGATCAAGGCCGCATGTCTGGCGGCCGAAACGCGTCATTTGGACATTTGATGCTCAAATAAACCATCATTGACTTTCTAACTTTGCCTTTGGAGTCTGTTTCCTGGTGTTGCGCCTTTCTTTGGATGGTGGTACCCCTGGGATCCTGCTGTGGAATATATATATATATATATATATATATATATATATATATATATATATATATATATATATATATATATATATATATACATTTGGTGTTTTACATTCTTGTCTTTCTGTTTTCATATTCTTAGGATCTAAAGCACAGAGGACTTTGTGTTTGCAATATCATTGTTAATGACTTTGCAAATACAAAGTCAGCATTAACAATATACAAAACGCATTAAAAATGGAGCCACAGATTTAAACTCTTTTTATTGAGGTTTTTTGTTACAACTTAGTAAATAGTCAAAGGCATAGACTTTAAAAAGTTTACATGTGGTAGGAATTATTCGTTGGGACTACAGTCCCCCTTCTACTCAGCACAACTTGATCAACCATCAAGGATATATGTTGAGACAATTAGGCAAAACCTGCATGGTGAGACAGCGTTTGGTAATATTGTTGATGTGTAAGACGGCTGTGGCTGATGTGTCTCGGGTCCCTTGTGCTGAGCAGTAAGGTGTATGAACCTCAAGGTAATGGGGGGAACGAAGGAAAGGAATAGAAAGGTTACTAGGAGGGGGACAACTATCGGTCAGCACTAGCAAAGACTAAGAGGGTGACTTCAGGGCGATCATGTGTGGGTAGGGGCCTTTTTGTACAATGGCACCTATGGCCCTTGCACGATTTGCCAGGTCTGCCACTTGTGAGAAAGCCAGGATACTGACTCTCAGTGCCTGGTAGGTGTGCGAGTGGGGCTGCAGGCATAGTGGATGGCAAAGTATATGTGAAGCCATGGGCTCATGAGGGAGGGGTATCTCCGCATATCAGTTCCTTAAACTGAGTGAGCATGGTGTCCAGGGCCGTAGCTTTGGCCATTTACAGAGACAACAGCCTTTCTCCCAATGTAGAGTAGTACTTTCCACTTCTCCCATTGGAGGAGCACCTTATGCCATTGTGAGACTACTGAAAGTTGGGTGGCCCTCCAGTGCAGCAAGAGGGTGGGCTTGGCTAGCAGCAAGGCCAGGCCTGCAAATCGTACTTGCACTTTGTGAGTCCTCTCTTGCCTGTAAATTCCCAGGGCAGTTTCTTCCCATGTGTTCAGTGTTGTAAGTTCAGTAACGGCACCCAGGGCATCATGCACTGCTCTCCAATAGTGGGCTATGGTGGGGCATGACCATAGCATGTGTTGGAGGTTGGCTGCTGGGGCCTGGCATCTAGGACATGCAAGGTGTGCCATGGGAAATATGCAGTTTAGTCTGGGTGGTGAGATAGGTTCTGTGGAGTATCATGTATTGAACATTTTTAAAGCTTGTTTTGTGAAAGATGCTTTGTGGGGCTTCAAGGGCCTTGTTCCATATGCAGGGGGCACACAATGTCATGCTCCCACATTTGATGAAGAGGTGTCAGGGAGATCCCCACGTGTTCTCTGGTGGCCTTATAAAGTCATGTTATCAGATTGTGTCCATCACCAGTGGTGTATAGGGTGTGTATAACGGCATGAGTGGGGGGCTCTTCGTCTAGTGTGTGCCACATGTGCCAACACGCTGCTAACAATTGTCTGTGGAGAGGGAGCTGGCCTGGGATATGTCAGAGTCTTGACGCAGCTGATAAAATGTGAGTAGGTGGTGGTCTTGGAATAAACTGCCCACAGTCTCTATGGACTGAGCATGCCAAGGAGAAAGTACTTTAGATGTAAAGGACCCAGGAAATCTCAGTAGCGCTTAGAGGGGAATCGTGGGAGCATACAGTTGCATATAATGCGCCAGTTGAAAGATCCGGGTGAGGCACCCCTAGGCAACCCATACCTGTAAGGGCCATGAACGATGAAGTTTGACAGTGGGGAGTAGGAACTGGCAAAGGATGTCAAGGGGTTTCAAAACAATTCTTACCTGCAAGCCAGTGGGATACCCATTGGAGTTGGTCCACAAGACAGTATGATTCGAATGAGGGAGTGCCCAATCTGCCGTGGCCCACCAGTAGTTGTATGTATCTGATGCCGTTTGTCATCCCAAATCAGTTCCCTGAGCATAGAATCTAGTTCCTAGAAAAATTGTTAGGGTGGATAGATTGGCACATTGACAAAATAGTACAGTAATCAGCAAGGACTACCATTTTAGAGAGGGCTATTTTGCCTGTGAGGGCAAGGGGTAGGTGCTTTCAGTACTGAAGTTGGGACTTTAGAGTCATGAGTGCTCGCTTCAGGTTACCCTCGAATGGATCTTGATGTGAGTGGTATAAGCGGATACCTAAGTAACAAACCATTGTATCTGCCCATGCCAGTTGTAAACCTCCAAGTCCGACCTCTTGTAGGGGTGGGTTTTGGCGCAGGGAAAAGACTAACAATTTCTCCCAGTTTACTCGCAAACCTGCTGCCACCTCGAACCACCAGTGGGCCGCATGTATCACCTCAACGCCTGTGATGGCGTCTCGAAGACAGAGCAAAAGAGGTGCCGTCCATGGTGATATCCCAATGCATACCCTCCGATCTAAGGTGGGGAGCCAAAGGCTCCATGGCAATAGTGAAAAGCTTAGGGGATACAAGACAGCCTTGACAGGTGCAGCGGGCTATCAGGAATGAAGCAAAGATTAAGTGACAGTACATGTGAGGGCAGGGTGGCAGTTTTGTATAGGACTGGGTGGAAGTCTGCTACGCAGAACTCTGTGGAGTGGCTAAAAACGTTGCTGAGCTACGCGGAGTTCCGCAGGTGGGCGGAGTTTTCCGGTGCACCCATTTGCATTGCGTTTTTCCATCAAATGCAATGTAGAGTACATGCTCGCATTCCAAATCACGCGTGAACGGCACCACGCGGTTTGCATGGGTATGGCCATCTTGTCTTCTACTCTGCTTATGGTGCTGGGCCTAATTTGTAACCCCTTTGTAATCTTTGTAATCCTCCACCCTCCTAATTAATCTACCCCTCATTTTTATTTATTGTATCAGTGGGTGTTTTTGTGTCTGTGTATTTTACGTTTTTTAAATTTTTTCCGTGACTTTTCGTATTTTGTTTATATTTCCCCTTACTTCCTTATTTTCCTTTTCTGTCCTTTCCTTTCCTTCCTTTTTCTGTTTCTTTTCTAATCTTCACCCCACCCAGCGCCATGGCAGAGCAGGGTCGCCTACATTGCGGGCAGTGCTGCCGCCCAGGTATGCAGCCTGAGGCGCTCTTCAACGGCAGCTCTATTTTTTTTTGTGCAGCGCCACCTCCCCTCCATGCTGGCAGGATGTGCTGGGAATTTTTTTTTACATCAACACACATCCTCCAAAATCATAAAATATATTACCCCACCCATACACTGGTTGCAGAAAAAAACGTAAAATACCGCCAAATAAAAACATTTTGTAATTTGATCCAATGCTATCCATGGCCTAAATGATGTTTCAATTCAAGGGGCACCACAGAAACAGTTTTTACAGGCTGGAAGGCCCATTTGCAGACTAGGCCACATAGTGAATTAAATGAATATTGCAAATTTATTAAATAACATGGAGACAATGTTGTAAACTGTACAACATTTTTCCTTTACAAAAGAAGAAAAATGACATGCAAAAAAATAACTAGGCGCCTACTGAAACTGCAGGCCACCCACTACAATAAAAATAAATCCTGGTGCATTTCCCCAATCAAACAAACAACACCCTTATACAACAGTTTTTGAACTTACTTGCAAAATCTCAAATATAAAGTCCTTGAATCCTATGCTATATTTGCAGCAGATAAGGAGAGCGATCCTTCCAGCTCCAAATCCAAATGAAAAGTGACCAGGAGATGGACAAATCACTGGGAGGAGCCTGCTGGACAGGAATATGAAGTTGGAGTCTCTGGGACATTTCCATCCAGTTGGATAAAAAATAAAAAAATAGGCTTCTGGCACAAAAAAAACACTCCAATGGCCCGACGGAGAAGAAAATCCACTCGAAAAGCCTCTCAGCTTCTTCTTGATCACAAAAGCTGCTTGAGTGGTGCTTTTGCGATCGGCACTACATCAGCGTCGTCGCAGATGGAAGACGTGCAAACGAGCACGAAGTATCTAGCGAGTTTGCCAGTGGCCCGAGATTATTGTGGCGCTCATGAGCAAGCGTCAAAACAAATCTCAAGCATGAACAGAAAAAACTACACTTTGCACCCGGGAAGGTATAATTCAGGAACTCTGTGCTCTGCGGAGGAGCGCGGAGTTCCTGAATTCCGCCTTCCCGGGAGCGAAGCATTGTTTTTTTCCATTTGTGCTTGAGATTTGGGAGTGTTATGTGGTTTGCATTAGCTTCCATTTTAGGGGCATATTAACAACGGCCAGCGATAATTATCGCTGGCCGTGCTTAGCGATAATTATATTATCGCAGGCTATCTCTGGTATTTATCGACCTGGTAGCGCGTTATTAACAACGCGTTACTCCAGGGCGATAAAGATTCCAGAGATAGCGAGGTTATCGCCCTTTTGCAGGGAACATCGCTGGTTTTCCAGCGATGTTCCCTTCAAAACGGCGATAACCTTGCTGATACGACCCTGTGGTCGTATCAGCAGAATCCATCTCCTATGTCTAACATAGGTAAGTCAGGATTATAGCAGACGTTAGATTTTGGCAAAAACGGCAGTTTTCGCCAAAATTTAACGTCTGCTATAATCCTGTGGGCTGCTTTGTAAATATCGCGATGTGCACATCGGCGATATTTGCAACGTAGCCCATCCGGGGTATGCCCAGTAACGCCCACTTTGCATCTCATTAGAGATGCAAAGATGGGCGTTGGGGGAAAGGGCGATAGTGCAAGGATTCACGCGATAGCGTGACCTTGCTGATTAGGCGATAAGATTATCGCCGCTTTTCGTCTGAAAACGGACGCTAAAGCGGCGATAATTGTTTATCGCCTCGTTGTTAATATGCCCCTTAGTTTCTCGTTTTAACATAGCTTCATTTTCTAATGATGGTTTGCACGTGTTTTCCTATTGCGAGAATGGCCCTTGCATGCATTTATTTCTGATCGGCATTGTCGCCCTGCAGTCTGCACATTTTCTCTTCTGCTTTACTCTAATTAAAACACTGTTCTGCAACTTTGGCACAGTGTGATAAGCTTGCCATTTTGCTATTTAAACTTTGTCTATGCTAAAGTCGGTGAGATGTGCACTTCTGCCAAAGTCATCATGGAACGCTGCTGCAAGATGCAGTCCCGCTGTCCCCGACCTTCATCCTGAGCAGGAAAATAGCTGTACACTCGGAGGTGCATCCGTAGATGCACTGCTCCTGGCTTCCTGACATACATACAAGGTATGGGGTTAGATCATTCCAACAGGTCGGGCAGATGGGTATTTCTGGTATGCTCTCTTTAGCATAGAGGCTACTAATGGACAGGAGTAACATTAGCAATGTTATGAACAATTGGCAGGATTTAAATGTTCGTATTTTTTACTATTCTAATAACGCTCATTACAATAATGTGTCGCATCTTTCTTACAGTCACAGTTCATGCTTTATTTGTAAAGACTAGATTTTTTCAATAAACTTTTGAAAATACAATATTGTATCTTTTCTTTGTGACAATTTTGGCATGCAAGAGTGACAACTGGAAGTGTTAGATCTGTTTCCATGATTACCTTGGTAATGGTCTAGGTTACTGACAACATCTATAACTCTGTAGGCTTAGGAGCTTGGGTGCGGTAGTGTGAGCTAGCCAAATAGATCAACATTTACTGATTATATAAGAAGGCTCAGTCTCTGTATTATGAAGTTTTGTTGTCCTGAATACATAGTTCCACTAGATTAGTAGGAACCGCAGAACAGGACTCTGTCCAGTCCTGGCGTTTTGCTGCCCGCCAAGTCATTGATCACCTTTTTCACCTCAGCCACTGTAATCAAGTCTTCGAGTTCCTCACGCTCAATGGTGCTGTTGCTAGGTACCGACAAGGGGGTCAAGAACTCCCTTCCCATGTTGGGGGCTGGGCGGGCGGTGCTATGTAGAGCGCCGAGTAGTAGTCGTAGAAAGCTTCCACTATGGCTTACTGGGAATGTAAAGGGGAGCCTGTGTCCTAGACTGTTTCAGTAATGAGGGTGCTGATCTCTTGGTGGGCTAGCCAGGTCAGGAGGTGACCTAGTTTGTCTCCAGTGGAGTGCATCCAGACTCTGTACTTCATAAAGTTGTAACAGCAAAGGTGCTGTATGAGGGTAGCATGGCCTTCATTGGCCTCCACCAGTGTCCAGCACACATCCTCCTTGTGGGGAGCTTGATGATTGAGATTTGCTAGAGACTCCTCGGCTTCTTGAGGTACCTGTCCAGCTCTCAGCAAACACCCAATATGTTTTGGATACACATGCCCCTGGTGACTGTCTTTAAGGAGTACCACTAAACAGCACGCGTAGTGGCCACGGAGTAGCGACTTATATAAATAAGTTGGGTATCCTAGATGATTGGGTCATGTAAGACCTGGCAGAAGGGGAGCACTCCAGTCCATGCCCATCATGTGGGTGGCACGGTTAGAGATGATTCGACCAATATAGTCTGAATGTTTCAGCTGTGGCAGTATAGAAGTAGAGCAAGGGAATCAACCCAGGTTGACGTATAAGTTGGGGGGGCTGAGTATTGTGAACATTGCCTGTTGTGTGTATTATGTGCCCTCCAGGCATCCGACAGGGACCAGTTTTTGATCCAGCGAATTACGAATTAAGTGCAACGAGTGTTGGCACACCAGTGTTTAAGTGAGTGGTGGGTGGGACCTATCTAGATGAATATCTAGGACACTATTAGAATCCCAACCGAGCACCCATGGGATGTCCACCCATTGAGGTAATACCCTGGGCAGGGAGGCCCAGAAATTGGATTGATCTGAGGGCAAAAATGCAACCCAGTAGGACCTGAATGCCATCCAAGCGACCCTCTCCAAAGATGTATTTGCCCTTCTTATCGAAGATTGTATTAAGAGTTTGGAAGGGTGTGACTGGTGCATAGGCAGAATATTTTGTGCCATATATTGTACCCCTTCAACATTTGATCACTTGTTGGAGCTCAGCACTAGTGAGATGAGTCTCTTGTAGGAAACTAATGTGAGCATTTTGTTGTCTGATGTAGGAGTAAACGGAGTAGCTGCGGTGCACTGTGTGCATGCCCCTAATGTGTTAAAAACCGAGTCTGGAGGTGGGGTGCCATGAAGTTGGAACATGAGGATATGCATTGGGGTGATGTGCCATTGTGAAATGTCCAGTTTCCCACCCCCCACCAGTATACATGGAGTTGGAGGTTATGTTGTTTGGCTGCGGGGGAAACAACTGTGTAAACACAAGAACAAACGTGAAAAAGAACAAGAGCCTGCAGCAACTGACTGCACACCCAAATAGTCTTTGTAAGATTTGTCCATAATTGGGAGGGTTTTTTTTTGTAAACAGTGACCATAGTGAGTAAACGGGCAGGTGTCAGGTGGCTGGCGGGGAATCTGTGCTTTTGGCTGTCTGGGCATATGAAGTAGTATTGGCAAACTCTGAAGTGGGACTATAATGATCAGATGTCTCTTGGGGGCTTTGGAGGATCTGCCATGGACAGAGGCGGTGCGGCCCCCCCAGCAACCAGGCAGCGACGTGTTCAGGATAAGCGTTCCTCTGAGCATGCTGCCTTGTCAACAGGGCAAGAAAGCAAAAGGCACACAATTGATGGACGGAATGCAGAACAAATCAAAACATTCACCCCCAGTCAAGAGATCTGGGTTAAATCCATCATTCTTTTGCTCACCATGCCACCCCAGAGAAATCAGTCTACAACTAGGCCCTCTCGTGTATGGGCATGTCTCTGTCTGCCGGGGTCCATGTGGGCCTGGAAAACGCTTTCCTCCACCATGTCATCCTCTCCCAGGAATACATTCTGATCAGTTCAAGCACAGGAGGGAGAAAATTCAGGAGTCCCAAAACCGGGGAGGGTAATGGACAGCCCATCCCTGAGGTCATCAGTCTCAAGGCCCTCTCCAAAGTTGGCCCAGATGGGCCCTTACCGCTCCTTCTGTCTCTCCCCGTGCTGCTGCAGTGGCTGGAGCTTGGGGGCCCAAGCTCCCTAGCTGGATGTTTGCAGCGGTCTAGTGGTCACAAACTCATGGGATCCACAAGGATCTCTAGGCGTTCCCTCTGCAGCAAGATGGCTGGCGCTGCAGCTCCCCACCAGTGCTTTCAGGGTCTGGATGCAGCAGCCGGGTTGAGTGGGGCCTCCTCCGCAGACACCGCAGGGATCCCCTCCTTGTCCATTTTGCTGCGTGGACCTGGTGATATGTGCAAGCCGCACGGGTATGTTGTGCAGTCCCACGGTCCCAGGCCCATCCGGAGTTTCGGACCTTCCCCGCTGATGGTTCCCACCTCACCTCCGCTGTGGTGCAGGCACTATCCTATGCCAATGCCTAGAGATCTTGGGTCCAGGTTGGAATGATAATTGTAGATTTCCCCACCTGTCGATACGGAACTCGGCTAGATGCTGTCCGCCATCTTAGGTGGCTAGACTACGCCCGCTACAGTGTAATGTTAATGGCTTCTTGTCTTGTGATTTCCATTGCAAAAACTGCAAAGTCAATAGCCACCACAAAATTAATTTAGATGATTTTATATTATATGAACAAAAAAAGCTGCAAAAAGAATGCAATCTATAAAAGGAGCTTATTATGTAATTTGCCATGCACAAAGAAGATGGTCGAATGCAATGTTTGGCATTACTCTACGATCATTGAAAAACAAAAGGAATATTTGTAAAAAGTAAAAACTGCTTGCCTCTTTAAAATGAAAGTAGTGGAAATTGGCCTGTGTCTCATTGTAAAAAGTAGCAAATGCCAGGACAGAGGCCTGCAAGGCACAGTAGAGCTACATCTTACCATTTGAATTTTCAATGTGCCTTTGTTGTGACCCTTATCTCTTTACTGGGTCCCTTACAGGACTTTGGACATTGTGAACACCTGAACCCTATAAAGTGTTCTTTTTCGCAGAAGAGGGTCACACCACAGGCTATTGCATTTTGAAATACAGATGCAAAGGTAAGACTCTATTGCAGCATTTGCTACTTTTCTCAAAAGATTCACAATCTGGTTACTGCCTCCTTACAATTAATGAGGTGGGTGAAATGCAATGTTTTTCTTAAAGAATGTTTGCGTATGGAGGGTTTAATCATCTCTTGCACTTCAAAGGCAGAGGATGGACCAAGCACAATGCAAATATTGTGCTACAACTAGCCTATTTTGTGCATCAGGCCCCTGGTGTTCAGGGAATTCTTCACATAAGTGTACTCAAGCTTTCATACTGTAGGCAGAATTCCTACAAAGTGAGCCAAAATTGAAACCTGCATGGAGTGGAAAGTATTTTAGACACACTTTTGATAGACAATATTTATGATTATTTATCCAAATTAATTCATACACATTTACGCCCCAATGTGGCCAACCTTCTATCGGCAACCTGTCCTGAACATATGTACCTTTTTAGGTCGAGCCTAGCGTTTGTAGCACATGCGCTGCTCGCTTTGCAAGGTATGCAGTATTCAATATAGTGTGGAAGCTTCGTGGAAGCTCCTCCCACTCTCCGCCCATCTTTTTAATTGGCCTAGGTTCTAAATGCTGCCTTCCGATTGGTTTTAGGCTTGTTAGTACCTCCTCATGATGGACATGTCCTCATTTGTATCCTTCCATGGCTACTGGCCCCTTTACTCCAAACACTATTTTCTTCCCTGTCTCCCCCCCGCCCCCTCCCGCAGTCTGTGACTACTCTCCCCCGCCCCCCACTCGCGTTCGTGCCTTCTTTCCCGCCCACACTCCCGTTTTCAATGCAATAGGTCTTGCGTAAATGCGAGTCCTATTGCATTGCAAATGCTTGTTTCGTGAACTGATTACTTGGCATGATGATTTCTTTGTCATTTTTTTCAAATATGAAATGTAATAACAACGTATCAAGCTATTAGGTAGCAGCACAAAGTGACTTAACAAGAATAACCTGAGTGCAACAAAGCAACAACCTGAAATAGTAAAAAATATAATTATGACAACCTGACAAATGTTCCTGATGTAGAGAGTGAATCTGTTTGAATGCCTCCATATCATAAAAACAAGGCAAAAAAATCTTCTTTTCTTTCACTCTTAATTTGCGGCATCTTCATTTCTTTTTTTCTTATCAGTGTCACTCTTAACATATTGCTCTCTCTATGTCAATCTTTCCTATATTTTTATTTCAATTAACTTAAGTAGTGTTTTAACAAATGTGTTACACAAAAAGCTATGATAAATTATGTCAAAAAACATGGTAAGAGATGCTCCCTCACCTATTGCCACTGCTTTGTTCATTTTATTTTTCTACCCCTTATCTCTCACACTTTGCTCATGTCATCCATATCTTTATCTTTCCCTCATTCACAAGGATTCCTTTTTTTCTTCCCTTCACTCTAAAATCTCTAATTTCCTCTTCATCTTTCTCTTTTGACCCCGTCTTTTCTAACCTTGAGCACCTTCTAGTCGGGGACCCTATCCCAGTGCCCTGGACCGACCACTTTTTAATTACACTCACCTAGGCCTTTCATGCCCCATTATGCCAGTTGTAAGAACCAAAAGACTGGCACGTGTATGGTCAAAACTCCCAATAGAGGCCTGGGTGACAACGCTTGTTACACCATACCAACATCTGAGTCTAATCCCACCATAGCTAATGATAAATTTAATGCATGGTTGGAGTCATCTTTGAACCATGTCCTGCCAAAAAAATTGATCTGTAATAAGGTAGGAGCCAATCGAAATCCTTGGTACTCTCCCAAACTTCGTGAGCTCAAGCAATCTTGTAAAAAGCTTGAAAGAAGATGGAGAAAGGATTTCTCAGCTCCCAACAAAGATAAATATAGAGAGGCTATCAGAAACTACAAAGTTGAAATAAAATCGGCTCAGGCTCTCTACTTTAAAGAGAAAATTACATCAGCCTCCAACTCCCCACGCGAAATCTTTCGCATCGCAAAATCACTTCTCCAATCCCCCGCCCCTCCCATCATGTCCGATGATACCTTATCTCGCTGTAATCAAATGGCAGAATTCTTTTTCAATAAAATACAGGATATATATTCCGCCTTCCCTCAGGAGATAGTCCAACAAAATGTAACATCTTTGGACATTATGCCCCAAGTTAGAGAATGCTTATTTGCTGAAATTCCCCCTCTTAATTTGCCCCTTCTTTAAGGGATTCTTAGCAAATTAAAATCTGGCTCCCCCTTGGATTCCTCCCCCTCCACCATCCTTAATCTAGTCGCAGAGACCGTCGCCCCAGTGATTCTCGACTTGATTAATACCCCATTCCAGATGGGACTTGTTCCCCCTTCCTGGAAGCGGGCAATGGTCAAAGTATTGTTAAAAAAACCTAATCTAGAACCAGAAGTGTGGGGGAATTACCGCCCATTTTCACTACTGTCAGGAATCAGTAAAATTGCAGAGAAGCATCTTAACTCTGCTCTTTCCGCTTTTTGGGAAAATAATGACTGTCTCCACCCTTCACAGATGGGATTTAGACCCCTACGAGGTACGGAGACCGCGCTCCTGGCAGTAGTAGAGGAATCTAGAAAAATCCTAGATGACGGAGGCTGTGCTGCTATTATTCTTCTAGACCTCATCGCGGCCTTCGACACAGTTATTCACCAGCTGCTCATCCAGAGACTTAATGATGTGGGAGTAGTCGGGACAGCGCTGAAATGGTTGCAGTCATTTCTGGAAGATAGATCTTTTGAAGTCTTCGAGGATGAAATCACCTCAGAACGGATGCCGCTTAGATGTGGGGTCCCTCAGGGATCTTCCCTAAGCCCCACACTATTCAATATCTATATGAGGTCCCTGGCTGAAGTGGTTCTACCTTTTCGAATTCAGATTGTCACCTATGCCGATGACACCCAACTGGTTGTCTCTTTCAATCAGCTGGACAGCACTGGACATGGTCTAACAAGGTGTCTTGAGAAGGTTTCAATATGGATGGAATGTTCGTATTTGAAACTTAACGGAGCAAAGACGGAGCTGATGTTCCTTGGCAATTCTGCCTCCCTCAATATAGAACCATTCTGGCCCAGCTGCCTTGGCCCAGCCCCCTCTCCCAAAGACCAGATTAAGAGCCGGGGCGTCTATCTTGATCAGAACCTTGATTTCAAGGTGCAAGCACGGAAGGTTGCAGCCAGTTGCTATGGGATCCTAAGAATGATACGGAAAATCCTCCCTTTGCTACCTTTTGTAGCCAGAAGACTGCTGGTGCAAGCATTGATTCTTTCCCGGCTTGACTATGCCAACGCCCTTTACATAGGAGCTCCATGCTGTACCACAAAAAAATTACAGATTGTGCAAAACTGCGCTGCACGTCTGTTACTGAACACTCCCAATCGTCTATCGGCTAAACCTGCCCTTGCGGTTCTTCACTGGCTTCCTATTCAGGAGAGGATCCAGTTTAAGGCATTGTGCATGGCTCACAAAGCACTATCAGGCAAGGGACCACCCTTCATCCGATCTACTATTCTGCCCTATCGTGCTAATAGGGCCTTGAGGTCGGACAACAAACATCTGGTGGTAGTACCAAAAATAAAAAGATTGAGGAGTGGAGGGCGCCTCTTTTCATATAATGTTGCCAAGCTTTGTAATCGCCTCCCCCTTCAGATCCGTCTTGAACCAAACTACTTGATCTTTCGAAAACAAATTAAAACTTTTCTCTTTCCCTAAATACTGCTCGGAGCCTTGAATGCACTGCGGTAGCGCTGGGATGCCCTCGGGTAACCACGCGCTTTAGAAATGCTGTTTCAATTCAATTCAATTCAATTCAATTCAATTTTGTTGTCTCTTTTTATGCCTCTTCTCTTTACTTTTTTTCATGGCTTTCCCCTTTTTCTTTATCATTACCCTTCTTAGCACAATTCCATTTCTGGCTTTTCTTCAATGTGCTCTCAATTCACTCTCATACTTCAACTTTCTAATTTTCCCTTTCACCCTTTAATCTTGCATCTCTCTCTGTCAAATACAAATAGCTACTACATTTAAATCTAAGCATCTAAAGCATTATGGTTGGCTAAGGGCTCATTTAAGCTGTAAAATAAAAGCAAAATTGGTAACATTTTGATTTATTGTAAATCAAGTAGTTTTGATCATAGCTGGCAAATACAGTTTGTAGGAAATGTGTTCCTCCAGGTTTTGGACTTTTGCTATGAGTGAGTCTCACTTTCGGTAAATTCTGTGGAAATTGACTGAGAGTGCTAGCCATCAGTGTCGATCTTGTAAGATGAGACTGCTGCTACACAGCTAGGATAAGAGGTTCTGGGCTTTCTACACATGAAAACTACCATCTAGCTCAGCCCAGGACCTATGCATAGCTAGCCTGTTGCAGAAAAGACTCTTCAATGATTAGTGCTGACCTAGTGTAGACCTTATAATGTGAAGGGGCATTTACAGTGTACATCTGCAGTGCTTACTGAAAGGCTGTGTGCTCACTACATTATACCTAATGGGCGAAATCTGCACACCTAGGACAAGAGATATTGGTCAGATATGAATCTTAGGGTGAACATGTACCCCAAGTGAAGGTCCAGTGTCACTTTTGTGATAACTGTACTGCTTGTGGCGCTTGGAGAATTATCATATTTCCCCAGCACAGTCATAATACAAGTCCAGGCCTTTGCCACCTCTACTGGTCAAGTTGATTATTCTGCTGGCCAGCAGATGGATCAAATGCCTCCCCACGCAATGGAGCTATTTAATAGTGCTTAGCCCAGTTCCAGGGAAAGGTAGAACGGGGAGGAAATCTGCATGTGCTAATTAACTCTTCACCATACACCCAGACTTGGCAAGCTCAATTCCAATAAACCAAAGGAGTAAGGCCAAACATCTGGAACCCATCACAGGAATGGCTTCCCTTTGAAGTTCTCTTCACTTTCACACAACACAATCACAAAAGACAGTCTCTCTGGCAGAGGCATCAAGGACAGATGTCTGCATAGTTTATTCTTCTGTGTGGAATCCTTTACTCCGACCAGTAGGAAGAGGATGGAATAAAAACCCATGAGTAGCATGTAGTTTTGCATGCAGTGCTCCAGCATGCAATGCCCAACCAGGCTTGTTTTCATTAGCACTATCCACCACTGTAGTAGCACGTCTCATTTATTAAGGGCTGTGAAAAGGTAAGACCAGTGTAATGATGTCAGCAACTTTCTTAAATAATTTTGCATCTCCTCATATGTAATCAATAGGCCTGTCAGTGCCTGGCTGCATGGCACAAAATCAGACCTCAGAACAGGCAGGCAGGCCCTGATGTACTGCGCAAGCTTTCAATTCTAAACAGGGAAACACAAATGTTTAAGTGGTACCCATAGAGAAATGGAGCCCTGATGCATTCATGAAATAGCCACCACTGGCTCCACTGCTGATCTAGTCCCAGATTTACTAAATGTTCATGTAACGCAACACTGCAGGGTAAGTTTGTATGCTTTTTTGTGTGAACGCAAGAGAACTGTGCCGTATTTACAAAACATTGGTGCTGTTCAGCTCTCTCCCTGCATTGGCGCACTTGTGGCTACCTATCGAAAATGCAGATCACATTGGGCCATGGTGCAAGGGTGCCTGCATTGTGGGAAGGATAGTTTTTCTGCAGGAAGGGGTAGCTTCCGGCACAAAAACTATACTTATAGGCATATTCATCTTTCTATTTGTGCTACAGAGTGCAGCACACATGCAAAGAGGAAGTAACCAGGCGAAATAAGGATAT
The DNA here is from genome assembly GCA_963921515.1 of Calotriton arnoldi. Lineage (NCBI taxonomy): Eukaryota > Metazoa > Chordata > Amphibia > Caudata > Salamandridae > Calotriton > Calotriton arnoldi. The sequence goes on along the minus strand of CAWUFW010004628.1, from coordinate 1,051,625 downwards.
TTATCCTTCCTACACCAGGCTCTGGTAGGTGCACCATTTTGGCTTTACAGATTTGGATTTACAGATTTTAGTAAATCTGGGTTTCCATCAAAATACATGGGTAGATGCACAGCAGCACCCATGCTCCACCCATGTAGTGCCTCTCTGGTGCAGTGTAATGCAAGGTAGCACTATGCGCTACCTTGCGGTACTTTCTTTTTAGATAGCCACACAAATCGGGCTTTGTGTGGCTTTTTAAATTCAAAAATATTTTTTTTGTCATGTCTGCACTAAAAAGGTGTCACACCCAAGACGCAAAATCTAGTAATTCTTGGCCCTAACGTTTAGTGGTATGGAGATAAATGTGTCTAGGTTGTGTGCTGGTTGGGAATGTGAATGCAGGTCCTAGTATATAGGATGAGGGGACCAAGAGACCAGTATAAGCAGGAAAAAGACAAAGGGTCGGAGACCTCCTGCCCGCATCGTAATCTGCTGTTTGGATTCCCTTCAGACCGAGCCATTTCGATGGGCTCAGTCGGAAGGGAATCCGAGTAGATTTCCGAATGGCTAACGACGGGCTCAAAGAGCTCGTCCGCCATCCGGAAACCCTGCAGTAATCCCCCGGGATTATGATGGCAGTTTCCCCATAGCCTTTTTGTGCCGGCCTTTCCGGCACAGAAAGGCATTGGGAAACAGCTTTGGGGTCCCAGCAGGGCCCCCATGGGTGCAAGGCCACCGAATGGCAGCCTAGAGCACACCTATGGTGCCCCCTGTTGAACCCTGCACCCGGTGGCAGGCACCTTGAGGTGCCTGCCACGGGGTGCAGGGATGAACTGCACCTCTGCTCTTTTCAATGAGTGCATGCATTCCATTGAGTTCCAGGTCTTGAATTGATGACAGGAGGTCGTTCGGTTCCAGTTCCTGATCGTTGTCGGACAGACTCCGGTCCTTCTGACATCGGAATTGGGCGCAAATTGGGGTGCCAGTCCTGAATGTTGGTACAGTGAGTCTATTGTGCTAGTAGTGGTTCATACAGAGCAATGTGCTTTGTTTGTGCAATGGTGCTCTGGCAAGTTACAGAGACATGAATAATGTAAGATTTCTTTGGTGGCTGGGAATGTCCAATGCAAGAATGGATTACACTTGGAGGTCTGGGCTTTTTGCCCCAGCTGGCACAATAGCAACTAAAGTTAACCATTGTGGAAACTGATTGTGTCAGCAACAAACATTAATTCATGAAGTAGATTGGCTAAAGTATGGTTCGAGGGAATGAGGCTTGTCAATACCAAGGGCCTCTTGGTATGGCGGCTCTTTGAGATGAGACAGTTAGAGATAAGAGGATGCTCTGTAGGCATACTGGAATAATGCCTGTTCACCAATAGGTAATAACCTCTGCATAGGTGACAGTTCAGAACTGGACTGATAGGGTGTCAGGTGTTAACAGTGTGCCAAGCTGGGATAGAGCATTGGTGAAGGAGTACTGCTAGGGGTCTGCAGTTGGTTGACATCAGCAGAGAAGATACAAGGGGTGGGTGTGTGGAAAGGTCTGGAATAAGAGCACCCAAGTGAGCTGGTGGCGCAAAGGAATTGGTGATGTGCTATTATGGAAGGCTGAGCTGGTGTAATGCCACAAGTGACAATTTAGGCAGTTTGGTGCAGCCATCCATCTATCCGTTACTGAATCAGTGCATGTGTATTTCCAAAATAAATGCCTCCCTTCATCGCAGAGGTTAGATTTTATGATCCCATTTGATCAACAATCTATAAAATAATCTAAAGGTAACGTAATAGGGTTTGGAAGTTTGTAGGAACAATTTGTGAACAATGGAACTAAAGATAAAACATTTGGAGAAAAACTAAGGGGCCGATTACGATGCCGTAGGAAACGACTCTGACCAAGGGTCGGAGCCGTTTCCTACGGCATCGTAATCAGCAGTTTGGATTCATTTTTGACCGACCCATTTGAATGGAGTCGGTCAGAAACTAATCCAAACTGCATTTCCGAATGGCTTCCAACGGGCTCGGAAAGCCTCCTGTGATCCCAAGGTCTGCTCTTTCCGACCGAGGGAATACAATGTCGGATTCCAACAGCCTTTCTGTGCCGGCCTTTCCGACACAGAAAGGCTGTTGGAAGTCAACTTTGGGGGCCCCCAGCAGGGCCCCCATTGGTGCAAGGCCTCTGGATGGCAGCCGAGGGGGGACCTATGGTGCCCCTCTGTTGATCCTTGCACACCATGGCAGGCATCACGGGGTGCAGGGATAAATTGCACGTCTTCTCTTTACAATGAGAGCATGCATTCTGGTCGGAATGCATGCTCCCATTGAAAAGAATAAGACTGTGACCGAACAGTGTTCGGTCCCATCCTAATTGCTGGGTTGGGACCGCCGACAGGAGGTGAGTCAGTCCCAGTACCCAATCGATGACGGCCGGACTCAGGTCCATCCAACATCGAAATTGGCCCCTAAGATGAAAGTCCCGTATGGAACACTCTTCGAAAAGTGAGCAGAAAAATAAGAGCTGAAATGGTAATGTAATTTGGTAAACATAGAAAATGTTATTTGTTCCACAATGCTGGCGAGTTCATGGTTAAAAAGGATTAATATTCCCTTGTGAGACTATACATTGACAAACTTACCTAGGTTTTGTTAAAAACAGGGAAAGCCTTGGCTGCATTTTTCATAATCTTCAAAATTAGTGTCACAGCCACCTTACTTCAAGTTAGCACATTTCTCAGTGTGATAATATACATTATTCAAACTGACAACAGTAGAATTGTTGAAGTCTTTCCCTTTGTGATTATAATGCTCAGTGAGGAAAAGCATCCATTGCTTCCAGTCTAAAGCTGTCCAAATTGGTGTGATTTTAACCTTATCAGATTTATTGTGTGCTTAAGGATCAGTAAAACGTGATATATATATTGAACTGGAAAGAGGAATGCCGGTTTTAAACCAAATTATAGATGGCAATTCTCGGTAAAGAGTTCTATTCATAGTCATTGCATATATTATAGTTCTAGCACCCTTTTCAACAGTGTATACCTGTGTGTATGTGTGCATGTGTGTGTTTATGTTTGTGTGTGTGTATGTATATGTGTGCATGTATCATGCAACGCAGAGCACTACACTGAACCTCAGGCTCAAATTGGGGGCCAATGGATCAACAACAGGACAAAACTGCATTAAAATTCATAATTGCACCTCCAGTGCCGGGCATTTTTTTGATATTTTGGGTAGTTAGCATTCCAGATAAGGAACCCATGCCAATTTTTTCCCATTATCATGGAGATTGTAGAGATACCCAGGCTTTGAGGATTTCCCTGGAGGGCACCAAGAAAATAGCCAAAGTATATCTACATTTTGTTTTTTGGGGAAAAACTGAACAAAAATGCTATATAGGAATGCTCATGTTTTTTTCCCCTAAGATGGCATCAAAGAAAGGCTTGCTATGCTAGGATCACCATCTTCACAACTTTCAGTAAAAAGAAGAGCTCTATTGAAAAAGCAATTTTTTTTTACCACAGTTTTTGCATTTCTAAGAGGTAGTCACACCTGCGACTTAGGTTCCTTTCCGCCAACATTACAGTCCACCCACCAGATTTAAAATCGGGCATGACGACTCCGGAGACTACTGTGTCTCTGTTGTTGTCAAACCCCTCCACCACTCTGAAGGAGAAAGGGCCATCGGAGGTTTTGCTGCATGTCCACCCACCTAATTTAGATGGACGGATATACAGCTGTTTTTCAATGCCTGTCATCAACAGGTAAAACCTGGTTGTAAAAGAAATTATTGAAAAGTGGCCAATGCCCCCCTCGCCAGGGGAAAAAACTCCCATTGTGAGGAAAGCATTGGTTTTTTTTATTTTCAAAAAGAAAATCCTGCTTTGGGATTTCATTTTGAAAATAAAAAAAACTTTGTAAGTTTGCCATTTGGCTCTGTAATGTTGACTGAGCTATAAGGCAAACTTACAATGCATTGGCAGGAACTGCTGTGATGGTTGTTCCTGCCAACGCTAGAAATGTCTGCTGGGCCAGTGGATATTTCTAAATTTGGCTGGAGGTACCTCAGCCAGGGTGACGGAGAAATTTACCCACTAGTCCTGGCGGAGAGTGGGCCATCCACCAAATTAAAAAATCAGGCCAAAAATGCCTTAAGTTTGTGCCAAAGAAATGAATCATTGAAATAAAAAAAAAATGAAAAAAGTAGAAAAACATAGCAGTTTGTGACAACATTTCCATCCATAAAATATCAGGATGGACAATTTACAAAAGCAATATATTGTTACATATTTTAGACCAGTCTGAAGGGAAGGATATACAGTAAACATGTGAATACCCAGAGCTAACACCTAAGCTGCAGATCATAATGATTTTTCATGATGTGCCGACCATGCAGCAATTCAGATGGTAAAATCTAATGAATGAAAAATGAGTATGAAGGAAACCTATGTGTTTCTGAAATGTACACAAGCTGCGGAGTTTAGGAACAGGTGTTATTAGTGCACTTGTGAATTTGGGACTACCCATACTATCATTTGTTTCAGAGGGCATTTTGCATAATGTGTTCCTTCTTTTACAATGGCATACATTTGGAAGCCAAAACCACAAAGAAATCCAATTGGTAATAACAAATGTTCTACTATTTTGTGCTCCCAATAAAAAAAGAGTACACCACATGTGTGGCTGGGGCCTAGCATGTGTGATACAAAATACACCAAAAAGAGACCTGCAGACATTACATTTCGCCCAACAAGATTAATGCTTGTTCTACAATGTGGGTGTTTTTAGACTTTGGGCCCTAGCTCCGCCGCCACCCAATCCTACATTTCTGAAAAATATACACCCAGGAGCATCCAGGGTGACATTCCCAACATCACCTCCTCTGCAGCAAGCTCAACTTCCGGCTCTGCTCCTACTTCCAGAAGATCAGGTGTTGCAGACTGTTGTTCCTGTTGTTGGGCTTTGGTTATGGCAGTGGTGCTGTTGATCTAGAGGAGATCCTCGTCCCAAAGAGGAGGGTACAGAAGGTAATTTGCATTTCAGAGAAAATAAGGATGGCTTGATGTCAGTGGTGGCACTGGCAAAATAATTCTTCTTCACCTCACTGGTCAGGCAATCTTCTTTTATGGGTTAGCAACACTTAACACAAGAACAAGCACTTAGCAGAGGACTCTGGTGTTAATGTGAGATAATTTGCAGACTTCTCTCAGTCTCATTAGTATGCGTGATGTGATGTCTCGTGCACAAGGAGGCAACAAAAATGATGCAGGAAGTCAGTGAGACTTATTCACTGTAGCCAATACAATACAAATCATCATCATCTCAAATCCTTAAAAATTGAGTACCCATGAATAAACCAATTATTTTCCCTAAACATTACACAGGAAAAGCTATGGCACCCCCTTTAGGAGGCAAGGGGGGCAGGCAAAAGAATTAATACATTAATTAAATAATTGCTAAGGTCCCACCAAGGCCTATGGGGATCCTTTGTGAGGCAGACGGCAGGCAAAATTGAATAAATTAATTAAATATGTATTGGTGTCCCTCCGAGACTCATGTGTACTCTATGGGAGGCAGGGGAAGCAGAAAAAGTCCACTAAATAAATAATATAATAGCTGGTGTCCCTCCCTCCAGGGCTACTGGAACCCCTATGGGAGGCATATAGATTAATTACATAATTGCTGGTATCCCTCCAAGGCCCTAAGGGAGGTGGGGAAAGGCAAACATTGAATACATGAATTACAGAATTGTCAGTATCCCTCCAAGGTCCATAGGTTATTTGTAGGAGCTGGGGGAGGTGGCAAAAATCAAATAAATTACTAAAATATTCCTGGTGTTTCTCAGGGGCCCACGGGTACCTTGAAAATAAATAAATACAAAGAAAATAAATAAAGAAATTAAACAATTAAACAATTACTGGTGCCCCTCAAGGGCCTATGGGGAACCTATGGGAGGCAGGTGGAACAGGCCAAAATTAAATAAATGAGTACATTAATTTCTTGTGTTCCCCTATGGGAGGTGGGGGCAGATACAACTTTAATAAATGAATAAAATAAGGTGGCAGTGTCCCTCCAGGGCCTATTGGGATGATATGGGAGGCAGGTGGATGGGCAAACATCAAATAAATTAATTCAACAATTGCTGGTGTCTATCCAGGGTCTATTTATACCCCAAGGAAGCCAGAGAGGGCAGGCAAAAAACCCACTAAATTAATTAAATGATTAGTGCTGTCGCTCCAGGGCCCATGGGGACCCTATGAGAAGCAGGAAAATAGGTAAAAATTGAATAAATGAATTAAACACAACAGCATTGTACTACAATCACCTACAAGCACAAATCAATATATCAGGAAAAAAGGAACATAAATGTCATGGACATATTCTATCACTGTTCCAAGAAAATGGCTCTTAAAAGTAGAGTATAAGGATTGATGTACACACTGGCCGCACAAAATCGTGGTAGCTACTAGCTCATCCACCATATGGCAAGCAAAGGAGGAGGCATGGAAAACAAAGACAAATTGGACACTACAAACACACATTCATTAGCACCACAAAATGCTGGTGGTCGTATGGCCAGCAAAGACGGAGGCAAAGAGACCAAACGCAAAATGGTCACAATACACACACACTTCTTACACAAAATGGCCACCACCACAGTGTAAGAAAAAAAGGAGGCATTGAGAACATAGAATAACTGACAACCTATAACAGACACACACACTGCCTACACAAAATGGCCACCGCTACATTGCCAGCAAAAAAGGAGACATGAAGAACAAAAAACATGGTTGCCCTACCCTGCCTGGAGCACCTTAACCCACTCAAAAAAACCTTCTAGCATTGCATGGAATGGATTGTGCAGATATATATTACAAAATTTGCCTTGGCCCAAACATGGGATTGCCCCACCAGCAGGAAATCAGAACTGTCAGAAAATTTAATTTGATAAAAGGTGAATATTTCCCAATAACAAACAGTCCAAGACAACATCAAATACTGGTTCAAAATTCTTTAAAAATTTCAGAAAAAGAAAAACACAATATCAACCATGTCGCCCACACACAATCTTGCAAAAAATAGGGGGCAAGAACAAGGGGAAGAAGGTAGCTGAGAACAAGCGGCGTCACTAGGGTTGGTGTCACCCAGTGCGGTAACTCAGTAACTCATGGTGTCACCCCCTCACGACTTACCCCATGACACCATCACATGGGGTGACACCTTTCCCAAATGAGACTATTTAGTAAATAGTCTCATTTGGGAAAGGTGTCACCCCATGTGATGGTGTCACCCGGTGCGGTCCGCACCCCCCGCACCCCCCTAGTGACGCCACTGCTGAGAATGAAAGAACATATCTGGCTACATGGGCCTGGACTACAGAAGCCACCATGGCCCTAGCCAGCAATAGGCACATGTAGACAAAAAATACCTAGCATTTTACATTTAATTACAACAGTATCCACAAGCCCTAAAAATATTATAAAAACATGTAATATAGTAGCAGTGAGAATGTGAAAAATACATTAAAAATACACCCAAGAACTACTGCAGGGCAGACTAGGCCCTAAAGACTACAATAACAGCACAGTAAAAGGGTGAACACATCTATACACATATTTTTAAAAATCACATGAAAACTGAAAAAATGTGTTTAAAACCCCAGGCCTTCACCATCCACCATTCCAAAATGAAACATTTTCCCTTAAGCAAACTTAATCCCAAAATGACCCCTCACTCCTGATTCCAGGACATCCAATAATGAACAAAAAAATAAATATAAAAGGAATAAAATAGTGGTGCATGCCTCTCTCCAAAAACTATTTTTTCATAAAGTACTGCATCGAATGTACTTGATTTTTCTGAACATTTCTGATATTTCTGAAAAAGTTCAAATTCCAAGGGTGTCTGTGCAGTAGAGTTTGCAGACAAAAAGAGAGTGATAATCTCCCTCCAAAATCCAAAATGATCAAGGGCTCAACAAAACAGAGGGAGGAGTCTTCAGGCCAGGAAAATGAAGTTGCTGATGTGTTTACAGTAGCCTTTCAGTCTCAATGGCACTTTATTCCTGTTAAAAAATGGAAAAATGTGCTTCATGCTTTATTAATTCCCCCGAATGGTCTGCTGGGTGAAAATTCAACTCCAAAATTTAATTTCGAGTTGATTTTCCAATTATTCACTTTAAAAGAACTACAACTTGTGTTTAGAATTATAATTTCACACTCCAAAAATGCCCAAAAGACTCAGGTAAAAAATGTTTCTAAAAAGTCTGTTGACCGTATGTATTAAAAAGGAACTGCTGCTCCTGTTGGGACGATTCCATTCCTGTTGGTAAGATGTCCCATGCATTTTTGCCAATCGCATTGTTTCCATGCATCTTTCGTTATAATATCTCCCAGAACTGGAGTATTGTTGCACAACACGGGGTAATTTATGCAAAATTACCAAAAGTTCGCTAATTACAAACAGCGTAATTAAAATTTCACCCTGGCTTTATATGTAGCAAAATACCATTTTTCATATGGTTTCCCCTGAATGTTTGTCCTATCTGTTTTATTGGCCTTTGAACTCTATGCACTTTATCCCTCCTAAACCGGAGTAAAGTGCATGTGTTCCTCCTTGAAACGCGCTGAAATTGGCCTAAACTGATTGAAGCAATTAACTATGGCCATAATATATGGTGCAGAAACATACCTCTGGCACAGTTATGAAACGTTAAATGCCAATTGTAGACTGCAGCACCTATTGGGCCACCCACTACAGTGGCGGGGAAAACATGGCTTCAGGATTACCATGTGTAGAGTAAAAGCAACAGCTTGCACCCTGCTCACAGACCTGTCAAAATGCCCCTTTGACAGATGGGGAAACCTGCTTTTAAATATTAAATAAGTCAGCCCTAACACACTTTGCTGCCCACAAGGTAGGGTGCATAATATTTAAGAGTGGAACAAGTGTGACACTAGAAATGGCATGTTTCCCCAACACCTATGCCTCCCATACCTGCATTGTTACTGATCACGCTTAACTAGCAAATAGAAAAAGTCAAAGTATTGATCATACACTTTAATCTATAAGTTTGACCTTTGCCAACTACTGACTCTATTCAAATACTTATGTTTAATATGAAATAAAAATCTAACCTAATGGTTCTAAATGGTAATGTCGGATTTAAATTAAATGTTTTGGAAATGTAACTTTTAGAAAGTACCATTTACACTGTTGTTGGATGCTTATTTGCATAATCTCTCCAGCAACTGCCCAGTCTGTACTTGGCCTGAATAAGGTGTGAAAGAGGTCTAAAAACTGTTTCCAGAGCAGAGACAATTGTGTGGGTGAGGGAGGGGGAGTTCTTCCCCTTGCAGGAAGTCCAGTTAGGATGGACCCAGGAACTTCATTAACTTGACAGGAGAGCTGCTTTTTGATAGATAAATGTAAGGGGGTACCTGGTGGAATCAGCCTTTGTCACTCTAGTCAGGTTTGCACTAACCGTGATGGAAAGGGAGCCACTCCCCCCCAAGAACTGGTTTAGAGTAGACACAGATGAGGAGACTGCTCATATCTCTGACCATGTCTATGAGTGGCAAACAGGCTCTGCACGAGGGAAGAAGGGTTTTCTCATCTTATATTTTGGGAATAAGGTGCTCTCTGGGATTGTTTCCACTAGGAAAAACACAAACTGCTGAAAATGTGGTTAAGCTTGCCCTGGGGACCTTTATCCCATTGATTATGGAAGAGCCAGGAGTGGCTCAACCACCTGGCTGGTGCCAACCATAAATGTGGTGCCCCAAGGAACCCTCCTAAGAAGAATTTCTGGACCTTTGGAAGAACAGAAGGAATACCCTTGCTGTTTGAAACCTGTGAGGAGACCTGAAGGGCTTGACTTGCTCCCATTTGTAATCAAGACAAGGAAATGGATTCCAAGGGGCAGTGAGCTGACCTCCTCTGTGACTACAGGGAAAAACAAGAAGCTGTAAGATGCCTTTTTCCCTAACGTGCAAACCTGACAAGTTGTATTTGGACGTGGACTGGACAATACTGATGTCCTCTACTGGAATGTGTTTCCGGAGACCTATGTGCTGTTCCTGAGGATCTGCGAACCTTGGCTGTCTTTAACTGGACTTCTACTACAGTCTCTGAAAAGCTGTGGGACTTAGAAATATTCTAACTTCCAGCCACCGGAAGACTGTGACTAGCCACTTGAGCAGATCCAGCCAATTCGCAACTTCACTGTGCTGAAACACAGGTTTCTCGAACTTAGAACTTCTCCACATCAGCAAATCCATTTTAGCAGGTCCTATGCAAGAAGGTATCCTGCCTCACGGAACTCATTATTGGATACCATCTGCAGCCTTCCTCAGTTGGAGGATTCTTAGCTCCAAAAACAGGAGACCATGTCCAAACACTGAAATCTTGACTGGGCAAATGTGAGAAAAATATCCGTCCGATAAAAGGACTTCCTTGGGTGCAAAATTTGAACTTTTCCCGCTCTGAGCTTTTCCTTCCACATCAAAAGCTTCATCAGATTCTTACCCAATGGCTATTTGGCTTTAAGAAAACTTCCTCAGATCCTCTACAACCTTGCTCCGCTGAAGGATTTTGACTTTTATTTCAGAGAATAAGTCCTCAGATAAAATCTTTGAGCAGGAAGAAATAGCATGGTGTATTTGACCTGCTCTCCATCGAGGTTTCCCTGAAATCGTGCCTAGGTCTCGGTCACCTGGAACAGTGACTACCTAGTGATACCTTACTTTTTCTTGGCGTTTTTTGTCTTAAATCTCTCCTTCTGCAGCCCACAACTATCTACAATGCAGTGTGCTGGTGGGGAGCCTACAGGGGCTGCGGGGCCTTCGGGCTCCTCCCATGGCACCCGGCAGTAGAAAAAGTTGTCAGTGCCCTGCGTGGCTACTGGGGAACCCAAATAAAATAAAAAAAAGAAGGAATAATAAATAAGCTGCAGGAGCCGGTCATCTATTATTCACTGCTCCAGAGAAAGAGCACACCAATATGCTCCACAAGGGATTTTTGCCTGCATATTTTTGGAGCCTGGTGATGCCCCTAGCAGGGGCAGAGGCATCACCAAACATTTTTTAAATGCTATGGGGGACATTAAGACAGGCCTATCTTTTTATGTGGAGAGTTCTCCGCCCCTAGTGTGGAGTCTCCACAGTCGTAAACTTACTATTACCTCGTAGTTTGGGAATAGCACGAAAATTGTAAACTAACACAACAGTGTTAGTTAGTTCACCTTCGTGAATCAGGCCCATAATGTCTGATTAAAATAAAAACATTTCTGGAATTGTTAGTGAAAACTATATGGGGATTCAGAGTCTGCCAGAAATCTAGTTTGCACCTTGCCAATCAATGTGGTGGAACATATGGTTCCGAATCATTGTTTGTAACTAAATCCACATTGCTTTGAATGACTGAGATATCATTTGAGCATGAATGCTTGCTTGAACTTGCTTTTCAGGTGAATCTTGTTGATCCTTAATGGCAAGTATCATGGTGACACAGTCCTCTGTATCCTGGTCATCGTATCTTGAATGGAACTAATTCTTATGAAGCTAATGTTGCAAACAGATGCGAAATGCCCCAATTTCTCTGCATTTCAAGCTTTCTTTCCCCAATGTTGGGCAGAGTTTTGAGTTTGCCAAATGAGTGCATGACCCATACCTGTAACGTTTATGCTGTAATCCAGCAGCATTCGAAGTTTGACCTTTGACAAATTTTTCTCTTGATTTATCCTCATTTTATCAGAAATAATTTTGTCTGACCACTGGAACCTCTTGGAGTATTTGTTTGCTAACATCTCTTTGATAAAATGGATAACAATCGGAACACTTTTCACAATATCAATAGTTTCTATTAAGGATGGGCTCTGGTATCTCAGGAATTATTCCTGAATCTTTTTTGTAATAATGTACCACAATGTAGTCTCTGCTATATCATTCAAAATTTCATCAACCTCCCATTGAGGGACTAAAATATGCAGGGCTGCAACATAACTATCAGTTGACTTATTAGGCAGGTGCTGACGGGTATACACTTTGGGCCATATGATCAAGAACCAGCGATAACATATCGCCGCTTTAGCGGCAGGAAACTGCCGCTAAAGCGGCGATAAGGGGCTTGATAATATGCCCTATAGAATTCCAATAGAAGCCCAGGTTTGATGTCCTTCACACCAGAACCTGGGCTTCTATTGGAATTCCATGGGGCATATTATCAAGCCCCTTATCGTCGCTTTAGCGGCAGTTTCCTGCCGCTAAAGCGGCGATATGTTATCGCCCGTTCTTGATAATATGGCCCCTTGTATCTTTCCATTACAATGTGTGGTTCTTCTTTAAATTGTAATTTCAATCTGTCGATGACTTCTAAATAATAATTATAATCACCAGAGGCTATCTGGGTTGGGAGTTGACAAAGAGGTATGTATTTTACAATGTTTTGAGCTTACTCCTCAATAAAATTCAATAGTAGTGCTTTTTTCTTTCCACATTAAAATGGTTACTCTCCATTGCAAGTAAATACTTTCAAATATTTTTATCAAATAGCTTCATTTAATAGAAGGTTCACCGGGAGCATCAAGAAATGGAGGAGTGGATTACACTGCATGTTGACGGGTACAGGATAAATGAAATGATGTTTCAAATATGTTATGCAGATCATGAAGAAAGTGAAGTTGTAAGTAGCAGGAAATTCCCAAAATCTGAAGGAGAGGCATAGTTTAAAACAGATTAGTACTGGGATGGTGAGATGGTCAATATTCTAAGATAGCAACGTGTTGCTTGTGAGGAAGCAGCAGCGGCCAGTGCAGGTAAGCGCGGTGAGGTGGGGCGCTGCTGGGGGGGATGTCGACAGATGATGGAATAGGAGTTATTTATTTATTTAATTTGCCCTATTCCATCGTCTGTCGACATCCCCCACGCAGCGCCCCACCCTGCCCCACTGCGCTTGCCTGCACAGGCCGCTACTGGGAAGCAGTTAACACTGATGGTGCAGAGTGAGTACAAAAACACTTTCAGGGCAGACTCCATCCGAATCAGGAAGCAAAGGAAAGGGAACATATCGGGCATTCGTTGCTATTAATAGACTGGAGCCAAGAAGCACGCTATGCACACTTGGGTTTGCATCCCAAACCCCATTGCCAAAATGTGGAATTAAGGTAGCTCACACCTTGTTATGTAGAAGCCGTATATATTGGGCTCCAAAGCTGGGCATTACAGATGCAAACTCACAGTACAGAGTTTTCGAGCATGGCCAACATCCAGGAATGCAGAACAAGTTACAAATGTAAAGAAACATGCATGCACTGAGAACAAGGCACGAGGGAGGCATCACGAGACACGAAAAAGGACAGACGACAAATGGAATAAGCAAAGCAGATCTTACGAGGAAGCTATTAAATTGCCAGAAAAACACAGGTAACACACAGGGGCACTTAAACTTAAATACAGCACATTTTCATTGTGATAGCACATTGTATATGAAACACTGAAAGGATGCATGAATCGAATATTCTACAATGACGAACAAAAGAGTATTGTTTCCTCTGCCCCAGTTCAGGCTTTACTTAATGTAAAGAAACACTTCTTGAGCAGAGACTTGTTTAGGTCTGTGCTTAAACAGCACAGCTCTTGAATTGACCCATTGCTTGTTATATAGATAGAGTGAACAATGGTACATCCATTACAACCAGTAGTTTTCTTTAGCTAGCCTCATTCGGATACTGATTTGAGACTTTGTCAATCACATATTGTTTCAGTCCAATGGATTGTTCATCTCTCTGTTAATGCCATTGACTGTTTGAGTGTACACGTCTATTCTGATTGAGTGCTTGCTTCAACTGACTGAGGGGCTACATTGCAACAATGACCTCTCTATTTGCTCCTTCCAGCTCCCCCTCATGTCTTATTTCAAGTAGCGAATGCTACTTAGCACATTAAACCTAGAATTAGTGGCTTTGTCAGTGCTTGTTGCCCTTTTATGTACACTTTGAGGTGCTTACTGTGTACTCAGTGACAATCATGTGGGGGTATAAATGTGTTTTCATATCAATTATTGCTTAACACAGTATATAAACCCTTGGTGGATGAGTTAGGGTATTTGGTGGGTCCCACTCCACTCTCCAAGGGAGACCTCTCCTGCTATTCGGCCACCATCACTTCAATGTGTCATTTTCCCCAGCTAGGCACTCCATGCAAGCCAAATTTTCAGGATGACCCTTTGGGGCATATAGGGATGGATCTCAAATCAGCTCACGTGTTCTCAGGCTGCCTCGCTGCTGCTCTATCACCCAACTGCAAAAAGAACAAACGGATGGAATGCTGAACAATGTAAACATTCACCCCCAGTCACAAAGATCTGGGTTTAATCCATTGTTCTTTTGCTCACCACGCCACCCCAGTTTGGACCCAGCCATATGAAAATCATTCTTGATCCTGTCCCTCCTGGGAACAGTCCAGCCCGAACTGCCAAGCCAGGTCCTCCCTGGAACGGAAACAAGCATCTTAGGACCGGTTTCGGGGCATCACCCATCATCAGCCAGGCTAGCTTGAATCTAGTGGCGCAGTGAGCACAGGACCCATGTCTGGGCATACCCTTCCCACTTCGGGCGACAAATGCAAAAGGATCAAATGATGGACAGAATGCTGAACAACGCAAACATTCACCCCCAGTCACAAAGATCTGGGCTTAATCCATTGTTCTTTTGCTCACCACGCCACCCCAGTTTGGACCCAGCCATATGCAAATCAGTCTTGACCCTGTCCCTCATGAGAAATGTCCAGCCCGAACTGCCAAGCCAGGTCCTCCCTTGACAGGAAACAAGCATCCTGGGACCAGTTTCAGGGCATCACCCCTCATCAGCCAGTCTAGCTTGAATCCAGTGGCGCAGTGAGCACGGGACCCTTCCCACTTAGGGCGACAAATGCAAAAGGAACAAATGATGGACGGAATGTTGAACAATGCAAATATTCACCCCCCAATCACCCAATAGCAGGTGTAGGACTCCTCTGCATTATTCCCCACTATGATGGAAGAGTGCACAGTGGAGAAAGAAAGATTATAAAGATACCTCATGTGTGCATAGGTGCCACAAGAGCCAATTTCAGTGCTATTGTTTGTCAAAGTCTTCTAGCGGCTTGTGTGTTTAATAAAGACAACAAACATTTTCAGATATGAGTGTGATATTTGAGCATTATGATCATTAAGATCAATATCTATTAATTATTCTCGTGCGCTTTGCCATATCCTGATCACTTATGCAATGCCACGACAGGTGTGCATGTGTACATAAACTTCAATGTTTGGCAACCAACCTGATGTGTGCTAGTTGTTCTTGAATCTAAGACTGATTTTAATAACCATGGGGCATATCAACAACGATTAGAGATAAACATCGCTAAGCGCGTTTAGTGATGTTTATCCTATCGCTGGATTTCATAGCCGTGATAGCGCTGTATCAACAACGCTTTTCACAACGGCGATAAGAAATCCAGCGATAGCGGGGGAAATCGCCGTTTTGCAGGGAACATCGCTGGTTTTCCAGCGATGTTCCCTGCAAAATGGCGATAACCTTGCTGATACGACCCTGTGGTCGTATCAGCATAATCCACCCCCTATGTCAAACATAGGTACGTCAGGATTTTAGCAGACGTTAGATTTTGGCGAAAACGGCCGGTTTCGCCAAAATCTAACGTATGCTAAAATCCTGTGGGCTGCCTTGTAAATATCGCGATGTGAACATCAGCGATATTTGCAAGGTAGACCATCCGGAGTACGCCCAGTGACGCCCACTTTGCATCTCATTAGAGATGCAAAGGGAGGCGTTGGGAAAAAGGGTGCTAACATGCGATTATGCAATGTTTGCACCCTCTTGTTAATAGGGCAATAGTTTTATCTCCGCTTTTTTGGCTTTAAAAGCCAAAAAAGCGGAGATAAAGCCCTTGTAGATATGCCCCCATGTTTCCTGGATCCCATAACCAGAGGGAGATAAAGATATATGGGGCATATTAGCAAGGGCACTATCGCCGCTTTAGCGGCACTTTTTGCCGCTAAAGCGGCGATATTCTTATCGCCCTATCAGCAAACTGTCTCTAACAGCAGTTAGAGACAGTTTTCGGGCATTAGAGCCCGTGTTTTTACCGCTTTGCATGTCAGCGATATTTATCGCTAATGACATGCAAAGTGGGCATTCCCGACGAACAAACCTGGGAAACACCCGCTAACAGGCCTATCGCCTATTAGCAAGGTGGCCATGGCCCCAGTTAGCGACGTGAAAAGTCGCGCTAACCGAGGTCATCGCCATTTATTTAACACCGGCAATTAGCAGGTGTTAGCCATATCTAACATGGGGGGGGGGTGGATTATACTGATACGACCACAGGGTCGTATCAGCAAGGTTATCGCCGTTTTCCATGAAACATCGCTGGAAAACCAGCGATGTTTCATGGAAAACACCGCTATGGCTGGAATAATTATCGCCATAGCGCTAAATGTCGCTAATACAGCGTTAGCATGGCACATTATTCCGACGATAGCCGGCGATAAAAAAAGTGCTCGTTAAACACGCTTTGCGATGTTTAGCGCACTTTTTAGATAATATGCCCCTGTATGTGTTGAGATGCAGTATGGCTTACTTCCTGGGATATGTGTGACAAATTAGAGACACCAAGAGGCATATTAGCAAGAACGGCGTTAAAATTATAGCTGCTTTAGCGGCAGGAAACTGCCGCTAAAGCGGCGATAAGGGGCTTGATAATATGCCCTTGAGAATATCAATAGAAGCCCATGTTCTGCTGTGATCCTGGGCTTCTATTGGAATTCTCAAGGGCATATTATCAAGCCAATTATCGCTGCTTTAGCGGCAGTTTCCTGCCGCTAAAGCGGCGATAATTTTAACGCCGTTCTTGCTAATATGCCACATAGTTCACCCGGACTAGACCTCCCTATATGTGAAACGTAATCTGAACTAAAACACTACAGAGGGAGTTACAAAATACATACAACATCTTGACCTCGGTTTTGATTCTGTAGATTTGTGATTAATGAAACGAACATTTTCCAGTCTCCCAGCGGGTATCAGAACTCACCATTGTCTTCCAGGAACGCATTTCAAATTCGCCTCTCCATGACACTCTAGCAGCAAAGGCACCTGACTGACACGTCTGGATTTTTTGCAAGTGACCCACAATTAGATGTAATTCATAATTAGAAGCTACTTAGAGAAACAGGTAAACAAAAGATAGATGTGACAAATTGCCTAGATCTGATTATCCAGGACTATGTAGAAAGTCACAAAACCACATGCTAACTGCTTGATCTTACATTTGGCACATACATTTGACATAAAACAAATAAAAGATTATGTAAATAGTGCTCCATATCAACCACAGTCCGCAGACGTCAGCAGAAAATGCCTGTAAGAGACGATGTGTGCATCTGCTAAAGGAGATATACTCCCGAAAAAAACACTAGCAACTGATACTGACAGGTGCAGCTATTTTAAACTTGTCAACTCGCATCAGTGGCAGCACCAGTTTCACTTTACCTGGAACTGAACACGCACAATAATAAGAGTGTCACACAAACCACACATCAGGGAAGACATTACATTAAACCTTCTCCTTAAAAGAGCCGCTTTGTTTTCAAATGTATGCCTACTGGTAAGAATACATAAAATTCTAGGCATACATGTATCTACATTGACAATAGTGTGCTATATATAATCTGCAGGCGAATGAGACACACTCCCTCTTCCTGAGACACGTTACTTTTACTGACTGGAGAGATACTCTGCCTTTCAAGTGAATCTTAAAGATTTTAGCCTCTGTACAGAATTAATCTTCAGTTTTGGATTGTACTGTAGTATTTATTGCTTACCACTAGTATGCACCACATCGCTGGTTGTCTCCTTAGAGATAAAACCTTTGGCCCCTTTCACTTATCTCTGAACTCCTCATGGTATGAAGTTACCTTGAACTAAACTCCAAAGTTACAGGGAATGATCACTCATTTTCACAGCACATATTTTTTCATGTCGTAGCCTTCTCGTCTGCCAGTTTGGCTGCTGGCTCGGAAGGAATGGTCTCATTGAATATTTTCCCTTCTTTATTGTCAATTCCAAATGAACATCCATAATCCTTTTTTTTTTTACTTAGAAAGTCCCTAACTTAAACTATAGTTCAAGAATATACTGGATATTCCGTGCCTTACTCAAGCAAAAGTTAGCCACTCTTCCCAACATGAACCAATCGGTTATTCTTTAGCTTAGCACAGTCAAAAGATAAAAAATGGTTTCCAGGGGGCGTGGCCAACTGCTGAGTGTAATGTCCGCTTGCTAGAGTGGCTCCGGGACCCGAACAGCTCAATCCCCCATCATCTATACACAATCCGAGTCCCCCCCACTCTCTGGGTGATAAAAGGTAACGCTGCAAGTGGGGAGAGCATTATGTCTTTGCTGTAGGCCCCGAACCAGAGTCCAGCAACACGGATTGCAGTGCTGCCTTCAATATTGCTGCAGCCATGGCCTCTAGTGACTGGGCTGAGGGAATCGCAGCAGGCGGGGCCCTGAAAGTCGCGAAAGAAGGCCGGCCCAGCCCAAAGGTGAGACAGAGATACCCCCGAAGTGAGAGGGAGGTGAGATAAAGTTGGTGACAACAGACAACACCCACAGAGAATAAAGGTCAGTGGAACCCGGCGCGTGGCCTTGTCGTCAAGGAGAGTGGTGGAGGGCACTCTACGGACCAACGACTAGACCCGGCACCAGGGGAAGTGTTGACGGTCCACCGGACAATAGGAGCCAGGAAAAGCTACACTATGGAAGGGAGAGAGACTGCATGGGCACCTGGGTCCATAATAGTGATGGGAGCAGGGGGCCCAGGATTGAGCCCCAGGAGGTGAAAGAGGGGGAGAGAAAGGCCCACTTTGCCTCCACTGACAAACCAGGAGGGAGACAGAGGCTTATGTGAAGAGGAGACCCCGGCGGGGAGCGGGAGACCTCGGACAGGGGCAAGCCGGCAGGTCGCAAGCTACACCCAGTAGAGCATAACAGGGACACCGAGCGTCCTGACAACTGCTGGAAAGAGGTACAAAGTGTAAACAAGAGGCAAACAGTTGGCTGTGTGGGGGGCCCCAGAGGTGGATACCGGGGCGGCCTTGTCCTCGCTGGAGACTTACGGGCGGTATTTGTGGGAGAAGCCAGACCCCCACACTGCAATTATTGGACACCGGTCCGTTATCTCCTGAAAGAGAAAAACCAAGAGGCTGCTAGGAAAACTCAATGGTAGTGAGGATCCTGGGCAGGCGGCAGTGAGTACCCCTACAGGTCTAATCAAGGCCTGGTAAAGCAGCGGGCTAAAGATGACAGAAGGGAAAAGGACCCGGAACTCCCAGCAAACCATGCTGGATAAATATGCCCTCCCCAGAGATAAGATGCTGGAACAAGGGGCAGGAGGGACTATGGTGGCATAAAATGACCCACCTCAGGCTGGAGAGACGCTCAACCTAAAAGACATTATGGCAGCAATTCAGGGAGTTTGTGGCTCACAGGAGTTGAAGATTGACTCGGTCACCATGGAAGTTGCACTGATCTGCTCAGATTTCGGCGAAATAGGAGAAAAAGTCAAAGAGACAGAGGGTTCCATCGCTGCCCTCTAGGTAGAGTCTCAGAAATTGAGAGTACAAGTGGAGGAACTGCGGACTGGCACGACAGGGACTGAGGCGCGAGTAGAGGACTATGAAGTCTGCACAAGGAGGAATAACATTAGGATAGTTGGTGTCCCTGGCAGGGATGAGGGACCGAATGCAGATCTGTTTGTGGAGGACCTGATCCTCAACACCCTCAAACCGCGAGATCTGTGAAAATTATTTTCTGTTGAACAGGCACACAAGGTCCTGGGGGCCCCACCAAGGCCGGGGACTGTGCCACATACCATCATTGCCTGGAATTTTAATCATAGAGACAGTGATGTGATACTACAAGCTGCCCGCAATAGCTCACCTTTGAGATACAAAAATGCAGCGATCTGCTTCTTCCCACATTTTACTATGCTGGTCCAGCAGCTCCACTGCAGCTTTGTTGAAGTTAAAAAAATGCAGATGTTCCCAGCCAAACTGAGAGTGGTGGTGGTGGGGAAAACATGGCACTTCAGATACCATTACGAGGCCTGGAACTGGCTTGAGGAGTGGAGACCAGCACATGACACAAAGACTTGTAATCGACCCAGCCAACAGGAGCCTGATAAAATGGCCGGGATCCGCGAGCCATGTAAGGGGAAGAAGAGAGACACAGTGCCCGAAGGGGCACCAGGGAACTGGTTCGGCTCCCCACGCTGATGACTGGGGTTGTGAACATTAATGGGAGGGAGAAGCTGGAATCAGATGATGGAAGGTGAGAGAGACAGAACTGATCTACAACATCAGACTGGTAGCAAGTTCTGGATACGGGTGGCTGAAGACTAGGCAATGATATATAGAAAGATGTGGGGGGATGGGGAGGCGAGGGGCAACAGTGAGGTTGTGACCATTACTCCCTGATTTGTTTGGTTCAAGTTGGGGTGACAGGTGCTCTGCAATGTTGGGGGGGTGAGCAGTTTTGAGTCTGCCAATACAGATTGGCGATCAAGTCCTCCTATACCTCCCTAGCCTGGCCTCATGACCTGCTATAAATCCACAGGGTCCTTTGTGGACTCGGACTAGAGGGTCCACATGAGTGGAAAAATGGGGAGTACTAATGTAAAGATTTTGTCCTTGAATGTTAACAGGTTTGGGGGAACATTAAAAGACGTGTGGTGCTGCAATATCTCAGGCGGCAGGCACCCAACTTGGTGCTCTTACAAGAAACCCACATGCTAGGCAGCAACTACCGTGCCCTTGACAGACGGGGGTTCAAAATGGTGGCCCATGCGGGTACACATTGGGCTCAAGAGGAGTGGAAATTCTGATGAAATGTACATTCCCATTCACGGCCCAACACACATGGACAAATCCCCAAGGTAGATATGTGGCCCTGCCTGGGATATCGGAGGGTCAGAAACGTAATATATGCTTCAACTATGTCCCGCCGTGCCTGCATGCCCCCTTATTCCCTGATCTTAGTGCCCTTCTACTACAACTATTGGATCGCATGATACTCATGGGCGGCGATTTTAATTGAATAGTGAGTGAGAGGTGAGACCGGTGGCTACTGAGACTCAAAGGGTCAACACACGGCCTATTAGCAGAATTCTTAACAGTCCTGGGATTGGAGGATCTCTGACGTGCACATAATCCTAGAGAGCAACAAGTCGCCTTTCACTTTGGAGCACATGGGAGCCTTTCCTGAATAGACTAGTTGCTTACACAACGCCATCACACACAATTTTATTTGAATCTCCATCAGCAGGCGAGGGGGATAACTGACTACGCCCGATCTGAACGCGATTTGTGCTGAAACAGGAGACTCAAGGGGGAATGGCTCCAATTAGTCCCTGGTACTCGAAGCAACACAAGATATGGGAGGTTTTAATAACTAGCACCGAACTCTACTTTACAGAAAACCTGCCCTCTGTGAAATAGGCGCAAACTCAGTGGAAGGTCTACAAGAGAGTAGTCGCAGTACAGGCGATTTCCCTCAAAACGGAATTTAAGAGAGAAAAGAGGAAAAACTAGTGGAGCTCAAGAAAAATATTTTGTCCCAGGAGCGCCTCCTCATGATGATAGTTAGCACAGACACATAACACACTCTAGCCCTAAAACAGAGTGAATATCTAGACCTAGCTACAGACGCTGTCCGGGATGAATAGCACTCGTTACAACGCATGCGTTTACAACGCATGCCATTACAACTCAAGTCATTACAACGATGCAAATACACAAATTGAGGAACACAAGGAGTTCAGAAAGTCTAAGGAAATCTTTTGCTCAAAAATCACAAAGCTTGTACATTACTTAGGATAGAACGTGTGACAGCAAAACACTTCTAGCAATCATATAATAAACAAATTTCTTTCACATTTGGATTGTTTTTTATCATCTTTATTCATAAAGTGCTTCAAGTATTCCGTTAAACAAGATGACATGTTCAAGGTGAAAACAGCCTATGCGTTTCGTCCCTATTCACATGGGACTTCTTCAAGGCGACGCTCAATATTACGGAACGTTCTATCTTCAAAACCCAGGTGTCTATTTGACACTCTTTGTCAGCTGTTACAACCTCATGTAACTCCTCCGTTAGTTTAATGCCTGTTAAGCCTGCCAGCCACACAACCAATTTCATTTGCGGTTTCCTGTTCCCTCCCGCGCTCTCTTTATATTCCCTTACTCAGGCAATTCAGATAACGTTTTTTTCCATATGAAAGTCCTCTTCCGTCAGGCCTCAATCCTATTGGCCTTTCCTGCGCATTTCTGTGTCCAAAGAAGTGTGTGGTGCCTCCTGTTCCTCGCACGAGCCAGCCGTCGGCAAGGGAACTTCACTCTGCAAAACCTTCAACCCAAATGGCATACTGCTCGTACTCTACAAAGTGTTAGTCTCTAAGTTAGCCCCCCACTTATTGAGTATGCATAAGGAAAGTAGACATGAGGGGGCCATGCCACAAGATCAAATACTGGCTACCATTGTGGTCATACATAAGGAAGGGGAACTGCCTAAGGCATGTGCCTCTTATAGGCTGATATCTCTCCTTAATGCGGAAGCTAAAATATTAGCTAAACTGTTGGCTTTGCGCCTGATCAAGTTATCCGATCCCTGATCCACTCTGATCAATCGGGATTGCGCTGCGGTGGTGTCGCCTATGAGTTTCAGCTACCCAGGGATGTACATTCCACCAAATGCCGATCATTTTATCAAGGAAAATCTTGGCCTGCTGCTAAACAGATTGAGACAGGATGTGGGACACTGGCGGTCGCTCCTGCTTTCGCTGCTGAGGAGGGCGGTGTTGTTTAAAATGATGTCTCAGCCCTGTTTCCTATACGCCCTGCAAAACACTCCCTTACGAGGCCCCCACCGCATACTTCAAGGCAATTGAAGGAGATTTTGGGATGGGGTCCGGTACGAATAGCACTACCCAATTTAACAAGGGGCTGGTCTGAGGGGGGTATTGTGGTGCCTCACATTCAGTGGTACTACTGGGGACTCGCTAAACAACTGCGGGGCACTCTTGGAGCATCTGCAGGGCTGAAGAGGGGGCCGTGAATCTTGTAGTGCCTCCCAAATCCTGCCACTCCAGGGGCGCTTTGTTCTTTACCTCCAACGCGAGCACCTCCACCTGGTTGCACACTCTGGTGGGACTCCAAGTCCCAGAGTGCATCGCGAGTCTCCCGCCTGCTGACAGCTGAGAGGGAGGAGTCACCTGAGCCCTCATTAGCGCTGACCGGATCCCTCAGCGCGGGACGCGCTAAACAACTGCGGGGCACTCTTGGAGCATCTGCAGGGCTGAAGAGGGGGCCGTGAATCTTCTAGTGCCTCCCAAATCCTACCACTCCAGGGGCGCTTTGTTCTTTACCTCCAACGCGAGCACCTCCACCTGGTTGCACACTCTGGTGGGACTCCAAGTCCCAGAGTGCATCGCGAGTCTCCCGCCTGCTGACAGCTGAGAGGGAGGAGTCACCTGAGCCCTCATTAGCGCTGACCGGATCCCGCGGCGTGGGATGCGCCCGGGCCCGTCATTGCCAGGAAGAGGCAGGCGCAGGGCCAAGCCCCTAACACTTGTTGTTGAACTGGATTGAATTGAACCAACTACAAGGTACTGTTTTATGTGTGTTAGGGAAGTCGTAGGCAGCAGCCAAGGGGACCTATTATCCAGTGTTGTTCTGTGCATATAGGCCATCGTGTTGCCAGTAGTTACATAAGTATGATTTAGTCTCATTTGGACTGCGGCGGGGACTGTTAACCTGGAAGATCTAACTTAACGGATATTGTGGTTCACTCATGTAGTGTTTGACTGCATGTTGCTAGTAGATATGGTGTAACATCTTTTATCATAGTCCATTTGTGTGCATTTGACCGTAGCAGCATGGGCAAAAGGAAGGCAGTGGAAGTAGCGGGAGGTGGAGCAATTGGGAAGGTTAAGAAGCTAAAAAAATCGGACAAACACCATAAGCACGTAACAAACAATTGTGTCATGACTCGTATAGACGCTATTATTAGCGATTGTGAGGAGATACTAACTACTCCTCTGGGTATTGAAAGTGGGACTCTTGTCGTTAATCCAATAAAGCGGCCTCTATCCCTTGAGCCCGCCAAATCCATACCAGCTATGTTTAAAAAAGGAACTCAGAAAGTGCCCCTTTCTTCGATCGAGGGGACTGCACCCCCTAGAGAGCAGATAGCACTCTCCCCCTGTGTGCAAACTCACAAACCAATATAGATTGTGAGCTGGAGTGTAGTAATAGATTTGCGCCTCTGATGGGCGTAGCCAAGGACAATCTGCCCCTACGATTAATTAGCCACACAGATCAAATAGGGACTGCTGGGACCTCAAACGCTACAGCTCCTGCAAAGGTATGCAGTTGTCTTTGTCCAGGCCAGTTTACTGAGAGCTCAGGGACCCAGACAAGTCTGCTTACCGAACTTATTAACACCTTAAAGGCCTTGGTCAAAAAACTGATAGATACCCTAAAAACGCCAACATATGAGATAGCCACAGATACTAGCAGACCGGCTACGGTTAGGTGCCCAAACGACAGTGTCACCAACACGACCACCATAGGCAGATTGGGTAGAAATAATGATGTACGTACTGTCTTTTCAGTAGGTTCCCAACCAACCACTAATGAAAGGCCTCAGCGAAAAAACGATAGACTGAATTTAAGAAACTAATTTAAACAATGCTAATCAGAATAGCCCTTGGCAGCAGCAAAAGAAAAATGGCTATTTGGCAAACTCATTCTCCAATCCATCGAGAAGTCTAGGCCCCTCCACACATAAGGACCATCGATTTATAAAATCTTCTTCGGTTGGTCCTTCAAAGGCACAGATCTTTTTGACTAACATCCCCAAAATTCCATCTAATTCATTCGGGGAAGATGAACAATCTTTGATCAATAAGAGCACTCATTGGCTACGTCACTCGAGGAAGTGTAGATCTGTAACAAGAGAAGACATACTGTCAGCAAAAAGATGCGTGACTCATGGCCTTAATACATATTATGTATGCTTAAAGTTGAAATCTGTGGATCTTGCAGATAATTTAGTGTCATTCTTCTACCTAAGAACATCCCACTTGATTTCATCTAATATTAGGATTAAATATAATCCTCCTGCATCAACCAACAGCAACAATCGCTTTAACACATCTCCAAAATGCAAAGAGGGTTCATCTTTAGATAATGTAGATTGATGTTTAATGCCAGCTTTTCCTCAATCATTGTATGTGGACGAGGAAGCATTGGGGAGGGAACCTAACAACTTGCCTAATGCCCAGGGATTTGGCAATCAGGTAGATATCAACATTATAAATTCCGAATTGTTAAACCCAACATTAGCTCTTGCTTCCTGGAATATAGCGGGCCTTCAATCGAAGACCGCGTCAGTCGAATGGTCAATGTTTATAGAGGGCCAAGATATATGGGCTTTTCAGGAAACCTGGTCAAAGAGTCCCATTTTTCGTCCAGGGTACCTGAACTTTAACAAAACTGCTATTGTTGGTCAAAAAGGGAGGCCCTCTGGTGGGCTTACTCTATGGGTACGGCAACACTCAGGCTATAGGGTTGAGGAGATATCAATGGATAGTCTCGATATCCTGGCTATTATTCTACGTCCTAAACAAGATCGAAATATTTTATTGATTAACATATATGCTAGAGGGCTGGTGGGCGGGAAGCTCTCAAGTACAGTCTCCCTTCTGGAAGCCTTTATAGAGAAACATAGGGGTAGGTATAACATGGTGATAGCAGGTGATTTTAATTGTACATTTGAACCTCTCGACCATGAAGATGGTGGCCTTTGTAGTAAAGAGGACTCCCAATGGGGTATTCCATCTTTAACTCTACCCTCGATAAAAAAATGGACAGAGGCAGCACTACAATTAAAGAGTTTGTGTATGGAGTGGGGCGTTAGGGCTATAAACGGGAGGACACTATCGGATGGCAAGGGTTTGCACACCTATAGCAATGGCCTAAGAAGTAGCCGAATTGACTACTTTCTTATTAATTTGGAGTTGTGGTCTTGCCTCGTTGATATGATGGTGCAAGAGAGAAGCGAGAGCGACCACAATCCACTCCTGCTAACCCTGCAGATGCAGGGGGTAGCCACACAGCCACAGTTAATTGAGAGGGTGACTGCTTACGTAATCCCGACAAACGATATGCGAAGGGTGAAGTGGGCGATGCTAATTGAAAAAGATAACATCCTAGAGCAGATGAAGGCAGAGGTGGAAAATACCTTAACAGCTATCTCCATTTTAGATACCCAGGAGGATATAAATGGTGTTATTTTACAGGCGCACAAAGGATTGTTCAATAAGCTTAAATGTTTTTTTATTAAGACCAATAAATCTAGTAGCCGAGATATTTTGAAGTCAGCTAATTGGTACAATAAGGACTGTAGAGTAGCCTACAAGAAACTGTCACAAGCCATAAGAATAAAATCAATGGATGAGATTAAATTGGCTCGGAAAATGTATAAAAAAACTCAACATGTAGCCAAAAAAGAATTTGACGAAAAACGATGGAATGATCTTCTGCATGCGAGTAATGAAAAAAGCATGCAGAAATTTTGGAAGACAGTGAAATGGGGCAGTTGTGAACTTAGACAAGGCCCAGACAACTACGTAGCACCGGATCAGTGGGTCTCGTATTTCGAGGCACAATTTGCTGCTACACCTGCTAATTTAAACCATTGTCCCACATTCGAGTCTGACATTATCATGATTTTTGGGATTGGGGAGGTTGAAATCGCCCTGGATGCGATTCCAAAGGGCAGAGCTCCCGGTCCCGATTGCATCTTGGCCTATTTATTTAGGCACGATAGAGCCAACTGGGTTAAGTATATTCACATACTTGTTAATGCAATAGCCAGTGGAACACCCATCCCAGAATCTTGGCGTGGTGCGGAAATAATACCAATTTATAAAAAGGGGGACCGCCCATGCCCAAGCAATTATAGGCCAATAAGCTTAATAGATTCGATGCAAAAGATTATGGCCAGGCTTTTGTTGTGCAGAATCCAAACCTGGATATGCGAAAATGATATTCTATCAACAATACAGGCTGGATTCCGTTCGCATGTTAGCACCATTGACCAGGTTTTTAGATTTATGCTGCTCTATTGGCGAACTGTAATTATTGCAGGGGGTACCATGTATGCAGCGTTTATAGACCTCAAATCTGGGTTTGATTTGGTCCCCCGCAATAAGTTATGGGAAGCACTGAAGGAACTAGGGATGCCTCTAGAACTCCTTGCCTTAATTGTCAAACTGCACGAGTCAAATTACGCTCAGGTCCGCCTGGGCTCTCAGGGAATGGTTACGGAAAGGTTTCAGGTAACAAAAGGGGTCCGTCAAGGGTGCGTTCTGGCCCCAACTCTTTTTTCATTGTTTATAAACAGGGTTGTCAACTATTTCTCCACATATTCCACTGATGCACCCTCACTTGCTGGCATGAAGGTACCCCTATTGATGTTTGCCGATGATACTCTTATTTTATCTAAAACACAGAAAGGCTTGCAACGAGCTCTAGATAGATTTAAGGTTTTTTGTAGTGACCATGAGCTCGTAGTTAATGTAGATAAAACAAAGTTCATGGTTTTACACAAACATAAAGTGGTGAAAGGGAGAGTATATATGAATAATGTCCAACTGGAGCAAACTGATATTTTTACGTATCTCTGGGTTACCCTGGGAAAGAAGTTAAATTGGAAACCCCAGATTGATATATTGGCCCTAAGGCATGCCCAACTTGCAGGTGTCCTACTAAAAGAGCATCGGCTTTCACAAACAAAAACGGTACGCCCTGCACTAACGATTTACAATGCTAAGGTTAGGGCCTCGATTCTATATGGTGCCGAGCTCTGGGGTTTCGAAAACATAACATCTTTAACTACAGCCCACAATAAGTTCCTGAGAGCTTTAACAGGTCTTCCACAATCTACTCCTCTTAAACCCCTTTACCTAGACCTGGGCTGCTGTGCAATCGAGGAGATAGCTCGGTTTAGGCCCATAGCATATTGGAGAAGGCTCTGGACTACTCCAGAGCTGTTACCCTATGCCAATGCATTAAAGCATGTAAGAGAAGCTGATCCATCATGTAAAATCTTATGGTTACACAAAATCAAGTGCACATTGGTGGACATGGGGTTTAGCCATTTGTGGGAGGATCCAGTAGGCAGTACGTTTCCATCCAAAAAAGCTTACAAGGAAGCCTACTGGAATATGGCTAAAATACAGTGTTTGTCATCCACTCAGAATAC
Source organism: Calotriton arnoldi (assembly GCA_963921515.1). Classification (NCBI taxonomy): domain Eukaryota; kingdom Metazoa; phylum Chordata; class Amphibia; order Caudata; family Salamandridae; genus Calotriton; species Calotriton arnoldi. The sequence goes on along the minus strand of CAWUFW010004628.1, from coordinate 1,023,265 downwards.
TTCCCTTACAGGTATTTTCCTGGAACACAAGTATGACACCCAGTTTGAGGCCTACTGGAACTTTATATCCAAACCATGCGACAGAAAATTGTATCACCAATTTAGGGTTGGCTCACTTCCGATAAAACCATTTACATTAAAATGGCAAAATTCAATAGACACTAAGGGGCCGATTCCGATCTCGGTCGGAGGCGCACCCAATACCATTCGGTCGGGAAAAAAGCCATGCGAAAGCCTGTTTCCCGACCGATCCTTACAGCACACCGAACGAGCAAGTACGATGCGCACAACAGCAAAGAATCTGGCCGAGCCGTACTCACCCAAACCAGGTCCTGTTCTCCGACCGAGGCGAATCCGGAAACGCCGAATCTAGTCGCACGGAAGGAAAAATGCAGCCCCGTCCGGCCGGACAAGTACGATGCGCTTTCCGTACGCGCCGAACCCGTCGCTACGCACGGCACGTCAAAGCATCCGGGAGAGGCGCACATAAGCTCCGATTCGCGCCACAACACGATCCACGGCTCCGAGACGAACACGGCAGCGACGAGGACGACGCGAAGCGACGAGGACGAGGCGAAGCGACGAGAACGACGCAAAGCAACGAGAAGGACGAACGACACGAACCAACCATGAATCCCTTCGTCCCGATCATACCAATATTCTACATTTACTACCGGAACAGGCACGGACGCGTACGGCGCAGAAGGTAAGCCAGACACCAACCACAAAACTCATACAACACGTACACGACACATCACACACACACACACAGGGATGCAGAATATACTTACACCAGCAACAGCAGCACCATAGGGGCGGGATGCCCATCACCAATGCCACATATGCACACAGGGGCCTGAATGCGCACCACCACCCCTACCCAGGGGTGGCATGATGCCTACCACCACTACCACCCTCACCCAGGGGGGCAGGATGCCTACCACTACTACCACCCTTAGCCAGGGGGCAGGATGCTTACCACTACTACCACCCTTAGCCAGGGGGCAGGATGCCTACCACTACTACCACCCTCACCCAGGGGGGCAGGATGCCCACCACTACTACCACCCTCACCCAGGGGGCAGGATGCCTACCACTACTACCACCCTTAGCCAGGGGGGCAGGATGCCTTCCACTACTACCACCCTCACCCAGGGGGGCAGGATGCCCACCACTACTACCACCCTCACCCAGGGGGCAGGATGCCTACCACCACCCTTAGCCAGGGGGCAGGATGCCTACCACTACTACCACCCTCACCCAGGGGGCAGGATGCCTACCACTACTACCACCCTTAGCCAGGGGGCAGGATGCCCACCACTACTACCACCCTCACCCAGGGGGGCAGGATGCCTACCACTACTACCACCCTTAGCCAGGGGGCAGGATGCCTACCACTACTACCACCCTTAGCCAGGGGGCAGGATGCTTACCACTACTACCACCCTTAGCCAGGGGGGCAGGATGCCTACCACTACTACCACCCTCACCCAGGGGGGCAGGATGCCTACCACTACTACCACCCTCACCCGGGGGGCAGGATGCCTACCACTACTACCACTCTTAGCCAGGGGGCAGGATGCCCACCACTACTACCACCCTCACCCAGGGGGGCAGGATGCCTACCACTACTACCACCCTTAGCCAGGGGGCAGGATGCCTACCACTACTACCACCCTTATCCAGGGGGGCAGGATGCCTACCACTACTACCACCCTCACCCAGGGGGGCAGGATGCCTACCACTACTACCACCCTTAGCCAGGGGGCAGGATGCCCACCACTACTACCACCCTCACCCAGGGGGGCAGGATGCCTACCACTACTACCACCCTTAGCCAGGGGGCAGGATGCTTACCACTACTACCACCCTTAGCCAGGGGGCAGAATGCCTACCACTACTACCACCCTCACCCAGGGGGGCAGGATGCCCACCACTACTACACCCTTAGCCAGGGGGCAGGATGCCTACCACTACTACCACCCTTAGCCAGGGGGCAGGATGCTTACCACTACTACCACCCTTAGCCAGGGGGGCAGGATGCCTACCACTACTACCACCCTCACCCAGGGGGGCAGGATGCCTACCACTACTACCACCCTCACCCAGGGGGGCAGGATGCCCACCACTACTACCACCCTTAGCCAGGGGGCAGGATGCCTACCACTACTACCACCCTCACCCAGGGGGGCAGGATGCCCACCACTACTACCACCCTCACCCAGGGGGGCAGGATGCCTACCACCACCCTTAGCCAGGGGGGCAGGATGCCTACCACTACTACCACCTCACCCAGGGGGCAGGATGCCCACCACTACTACCACCCTCACCCAGGGGGCAGGATGCCCACCACTACTACCACCCTCACCCAGGGGGGCAGGATGCCTACCACTACTACCACCCTCACCCAGGGGGGCAGGATGCCTACCACTACTACCACCCTTAGCCAGCGGGGGCAGGATGCCTACCACCACCCTTAGCCAGGGGGGGCAGGATGCCTACCACTACTACCACCCTTAGCCAGGGGGCAGGATGCCCACCACTACTACCACCCTCACCCAGGGGGGCAGGATGCCTACCACTACTACCACCCTCACCCAGGGGGGCAGGATGCCTACCACTACTACCACCCTTAGCCAGGGGGCAGGATGCCTACCACTACTACCACCCTTAGCCAGGGGGCAGGATGCTTACCACTACTACCACCCTTAGCCAGGGGGGCAGGATGCCTACCACTACTACCACCCTCACCCAGGGGGGCAGGATGCCTACCACTACTACCACCCTCACCCAGGGGGGCAGGATGCCTACCTCTACTACCACCCTTAGCCAGGGGGCAGGATGCCCACCACTACTACCACCCTCACCCGGGGGGCAGGATGCCCACCACTACTACCACCCTCACCCGGGGGGCAGGATGCCTACCACTACTACCACCCTTAGCCAGGGGGGCAGGATGCCTACCACTACTACCACCCTCACCCAGGGGGCAGGATGCCCACCACTACTACCACCCTTAGCCAGGGGGCAGGATGCTTACCACTACTACCACCCTTAGCCAGGGGGCCAGGATGCCTACCACTACTACCACCCTCACCCAGGGGGGCAGGATGCCTACCACTACTACCACCCTTAGCCAGGGGGGCAGGATGCCCACCACTACTACCACCCTCACCCAGGGGGGCAGGATGCCTACCACTACTACCACCCTCACCCAGGGGGGGCTGGATGCCTACCACCACCCTTAGCCAGGGGGGGCTGGATGCCTACCACTACTACCACCCCCACTCATAGGATGGACAATGCATGACACAACCAGCACACCACAACCTAGGGAATGCAAGAAGAAGACATCGCCCCAACACCATGACAAGCGTGTGTAGACTGTGTCAAATGCCTACAACATCGAACATGACTTTGAACATACAATGTGACCCCCTAGCACATGTGCCACACATATATGTGTGTGGCACCCACAATGCAAGCAGGCCATGACCATTGTGGCAATGGGGTCCAAACCCCCATCACCACAGTGACCAAAAGGTAAGTGTGGGGTCCATAGCTGAAGCACATTTTGAACATTGTGGCAATGGGGTCTAAACCCCCATCACCACAGTGAACAAAAGGTAAGTGTGGGGTCCATAGCTGAAGCACATTTTGAACATTGTGACAATGGGGTCCAAACCCCCATCATCACAGTGAACAAAAGGTAAGTGTGGGGTCCATAGCTGAAGCACATTTTGAACATTGTGGCAATGGGGTCCAAACCCCCATCATCACAGTGACCAAAATGTAAGTGTGGGGTCCATAGCTGAAGCACATCTTGAACATTGTGGCAATGGGGTCTAAACCCCCATCATCACAGTGACCAAAATGTAAGTGTGGGGTCCATAGCTGAAGCACATCTTGAACATTGTGGCAATGGGGTCTAAACCCCCATCACCACAGTGAACAAAAGGTAAGTGTGGGGTCCATAGCTGAAGCACATTTTGAACATTGTGGCAATGGGGTCCAAACCCCCATCATCACAGTGAACAAAAGGTAAGTGTGGGGTCCATAGCTGAAGCACATTTTGAACATTGTGGCAATGGGGTCCAAACCCCCATCATCACAGTGAACAAAAGGTAAGTGTGGGGTCCATAGCTGAAGCACATTTTGAACATTGTGGCAATGGGGTCCAAACCCCCATCATCACAGTGACCAAAAGGCAAGTGTTGACAAAGTAAGAGGTGCAACTGCCAAACTGCATGGATGATTCCTGGTCACAGAACAACAAACACATCAGTGGCAAAGTAGTGTATGTGTCCCATTGCAACATAAATTGGGGGAGCCAAATCCTGCAGTGCAAATAAGACATAACTTTGGCCATGTGCAGACAAACAACACCCATGGGGGCTGACACCGTCAACAATCATCAATGACACAATGACAGAAGTGACCATCCGAATGCAGACCCACATATTTGCACCAATGGGCACACACATGCAGATACCCTGTGGAGACTGCAGATGTGAGGCGAACAGATACCATACCATGGCAGCAATGGGACACACAATCAACAATTAGCAACAAATGAGGGCTCCCGTCCCATCAGCCTGGTCATGGAAGTGCCAACGGAATCATCAGCACAGATCCAACACACTTGTTTAGCAATGTTGCACTGACAACACAGATGAGTCCTTCCCCATTGATGCCCAAACCTGCATGTTCACTGGAGATGGCCACACGGTCAGGGAAGTAGACGAATAGAACAATGGCAGGCACAACAGATGTGCAGGGGTGGAAGCCACAGATGTGAAGTTGTCAATCTAAGTAGGAAATCTCATTGCCAAATACTGAACACATGACACCCTCAGATGCTGCTATGGATGACATGGATACACCACAGGATAGGACACATAACCCCTGGACCACATGGGTTCCTGCACAGTAACACTTCATTATCATGAGACCAAATATCACCATCACTGCAGCAAGGGCATTGTTAGCATCATCAACATCATGTACATCAGAAGCAAAAGCACTAGAGAACAGAAAATTGCTTTATTCAGCATATGTGGCATTAAAAGTAGAAGTCCGGTGAGAACATAAACAAAGGCCAATGGCCAGTCCATCAACAAAGTCACAAGTGGGTGACAGTGGCAGATGCCACCCTACACATGCCTGCACAAAACCAGGGACAATCCACTAGGAGGGGCAACCGGGGGGTAGGCCAGGCACCACAGGGACAGGATCAGGGCTCACCAGGAGGAAGCAGGGAAGGGGTGGTGGGTGCTGGAGAGCCACTGACAACTGCAGTGGAGGTGTCTGACATGGTGTGTGCCGGCACAACTGGGGGGCATGGCTCAGATGTTGTGGGTGCCGGCACGACTGCAGTGGACCCTGCAGATGGAGTGGACAGGTCCGCCACTGCAGTGCCCAAGTCAGACAGGGTGGTAGTGGACTCCACTGCAGTGCCTACCACCAGGGGAGGAGAATGGGGAACAGGCAAGGTGGGCTGGACAGAGGGGAGGACACCCTCACCACATCAGTGGCACAGACAAGCGCAGCGGGGGTTGTGGTGCCGGGAGAGCAAGTGGCAGGGGGAGAAGGCCGGAGCCTCTTGGGGATGGTATATCTGTGGGTGGGGGAACCTGGGGCAGGGTGTGGCGGGGGCACCTGTGGAGTGGGGGCCTGAGGGATGGAGGAAGGTGACCTGGTGCTTGAGCTGCAGGGCGGCGGCGGGGTCTTGCTCTTAGCACTCCGGGGGGACTTGCGGGTGGGGGCCTCAGTCTGTCTGCGCCTGAGGGAGGGTGTCCGGGGGCGAGGGGCACTCTGCTCCGTGTGGGGGGGCTTCCTCTTCCCCCTGGATGCTGGGGCAGCTGGATCGGAGGGGAAGAGGCCGAGGTCACTGAGGAAGAGGCGCTGGGTCTTTGGGGTTGCAGGTGTGGCAAGGGAGGGTGCTTTGGAGGGAGAGGCAACTGAGGACTGCGCAGTGCCCGTGGATGCGTGTGTGTGTACCAGGGCCCCATCCCCTGTGAGTCTGGTTTCAGTCCCCTGACTGTGCGTGCGTGTGCGTTTAGTTTGTGGCGTGTGTGTCTGTGTGCTGGATGTGTGTGTGCTGGTGTGTGCCTGTGCCGGTGTGTGTGTGCTTGGGACGGGCAAGGTGCTGGGGAGTGTGGATGGAGCAGAGGCAGGAGGGGTGAGGGACTGTCTGAGGAGGGACACTGCTGCCGTCAGGGAGGAGTCCATGGACCTGTTGCCCCTCTGTGGGTCAGACATGCCCGATGAGATGCCCTCCATGAACGACACCAGCTGAGTCAACAGTGCGGTGTGCGCATGGAGGACACTCAGCATGGCTGTCTGCCCTACATGGAGCTGGCGAAGGAGGTACACAGACTCCTCACTCAGGGCAGCAGGGGACACAGGGGCAGGGGGTGCGGTGCCTGGGCCAAAGGAGACACGCTCCCGAACATGGGAGCCTCCATGGACCTTGGGAATGGGAGCCGATGGGAGGGCCGTGGTGGTGCTGGTGGTGGCGGGGACAGCAACACTAGCTGGGGTGTGGTGGCTGCTGACACCCGCCTCCACAAGGGAGTCATCCTCCGAGTTGCTCTGGTCCTCAGCTGAGGTGGATGGTGCTGAGGATTCCTCGGTGTGGCTCCCCTCGCCCTCCTTGCCACTGGGTCCCTCCGACCACTCCTCGGCTGCTGACCCAGTCTGGCTCTCTGGCTCCTCCTGGTCCGTGGAGCTGTCCCCTTCCGTGGCCGTGGATGTATCTGCAAACAATGGGGAAACAGACAGACATCAGTCACCTGCACCAAACGCACACACCACTGTGAGCACAGCACATCACAGAGCAAGCCCTGGCATCATTAGTTGTACATTGCTAAAAGTGCCCTAACTGAACAGGAGAAGCCAATTGTCAGTCTGATGCCAAGCATGGCACTCACATCCCACATGGCCTTGCACCCATCTGTCTGGTGTCTATTGGATTGCAACACCCCAGTGTGGACACATGCACCAAGTACACAGTAGTTGGACAGTGCAGAGGACACGGTGTGGACACATCACAGCTCTTGCCACTGAGTCAGTACAGGTTTCCGGATGAAAGGGATGCCCAGAGTCAAATAGGAAATGCATGTGATGCATACCAGCGACAGACACCATGATGCGCCCATGTCCTGATAGCCAGCGCCACTATGGTGTGCATGTAGCACATGTCACTCCCCTGCAGGACCACAAATAAGTTGACACATGCCAAGGCAGAGGCATGACTGTTAAGTCATACATCACTGTCTCAGTGATGTATGACTTGGCAGCCAGACAACAACACTATGCACTGTGTCACAATAGTAGGTCATGGGGAATGCAAGTCCTGGAGCTGCACAAGTGCACATGTACATCCCCCACACAACACATCATCTCAACCCTCATCTGTCCAGGTCACACCTATTGGACATATGGGAGACCTGTGACACTACCCTCTGAACCTGAGCCCCTCACAATTTGCTGTGAATGGGGAACAGCTGCCTGAACATCACATTCGCATACCACAGTCTGCACGGGCAGCTGATCAAACACCTATGTGACACACAAGTATCGTCTCCTATGGTCACATCTCCAGGGGCATGCTGAGTCCCTACCAAGAAACACCCCAGCAGTCCTGGCAACTAATCCACAGCACACTGACACAGAGGCAGACACCGGAGGGGTCAAATCACTGTGCACAATGTGTCAGCTGATACACGGGAGTGGGAGTACAGAGTGCATTGCATGGCCTGGAGTAGGCATGACTGTCCTGCTCCACATGAATGAGGGATGTGCCCTGGACAGTGGATAGCTGGCTATGTATGTGTGACACACGTAATCTGCACACTCCTGGGGCACAAACATTGTTCCCACCCGCTGCATGGGCGTGTGCCACATACCCCAGGCACATGTGGTGGCTCAGCTCAGCAAGTGGACCGCATATCAAAGCAACATGCAGATCACATGTCCAAACCCAGGCGTTGTGTGAACAATGGACCCACCCATGATGCCCACAACAGAGTTAGGGAAACAGATGCTGTCCCCCACCTTTAGTGAGCAAACTGCAAGGACACAGTCCCAAGTGACACAATTCCCTGACTGTAAGGGCCACACCTGGGTATCAGATGAGCAGTGGGCAGTGCACAATAGAGGGACATGGCTCCTGGACAACATGACTGCTGCACTGTGGCAGTTGAACCAGGCCAGAGGAGGGCACAAAGCATGTAATACAGAGTTCACAGTGCAGTCTTTGACTCACCCCCTCCTTGCTGCTGTCTGGCCTTCAGCTGCCAATCCAGGTCTGGAAAGACCACCGCCAGGATCTGGAGCATGTGGGGGGTCAGGGTCCGTGTTCCGCCCCTCCTGCTAGGAGGCGACAGCTTCAGCTGGACCCGTGCAATCCTCCGGGTCCAGCCCCGAAGGTCCTGCCACCTCTTCTGGCAGTTGCGGATCCGGCGCTTGTAGACCCCCACGGACCGGACAGCCCGGACGATGTCCTTCCAGATTTCCTGCTTCCGATGGGCATTAACCTGTCAGGATGACAAAGTGAAAAGGCCATTACCACACATGCAACATATCCGTGCATGACACAGTTGTATATACATGTCTCAATCACAGGGGCACATGATGTACACAGGCAGTGCAAAGCTGACCATGGACAGTTTGCCAGACGTCACTACATGGTATCATTGCATGGGAAGTAAAACCATGTTCAAATGCACTGTCACTGCACCATACCTGTCCAGTGCAAGTCACTACACACTATGGGGGGTGACAACTACTCAGTGAGCCTGCTAGCCAGTGGCGTGCAGACTCTCAGCCTTGCTAGTCAGACAAAATGCACATTCAGAAAGGCAGTGCACAGAACACTCACCTGCTCCCCTGGTGTCCCATACAGCTTGCTGTACTGTGGAAGTAGGCTGTCCAGCAGGTCCTGGTTCTCTTCAAGGCTGAAGGCTGGGGCTCTCTCCACAGTACGTGCCATTGCAGGGTCCAGAGGGGCAGAGACAGCAGCAGTGCAGTGGCAGATGTCGTCTTGGAGCATGTAGTGCAGGCAAGTGGGCTCTCAGGGGAACAGCCAGCAATATATATGTGCTGGAGAGGCAGATACTGTCCCTTGTGTCCAAAGTGATAGGTCCAAGTCGTTTGCATCTTCTGAATCTGGCCAATCCATGGAATAGCAGCACCAAAACACGCCCACAGCATCCTTCAAATCTTCAACTTCATGACATACATGATTTTGCAACATTGTTTTGGGTGACCAACTGATTTTCCAGCAACCGACTCGTTCGAAATTCGAAAACGCGTCCGTTGCCAGGCAAGCCCATTGTCAATGGGTGCGCACCGATCGGTCCATTGCGGTACAACGCGCACAGGGGTACAACGCGTACCCGCACACATTGAAAGCAATGGGCCGGCCGGAGGCACCGATCGGTCCATTGCAGTTCAACGCGCACAGGGGTACAACGCGTACCCGCACACATTGAAAGCAATGGGCCGGCCGGAGGCACCGATCGGTCCATTGCAGTTCAACGCGCACAGGGGTACAACGCGTGCCCGCACACATTGAAAGCAATGGGCCGGCCGGAGGCACCGATCGGTCCATTGCTGTTCAACGCGCACAGGGGTACAACGCGTACCCGCACACATTGAAAGCAATGGGCCTGCCGGAGGCACCGATCGGTCCATTGCTGTTCAACGCGCACAGGGGTACAACGCGTACCCGCACACATTGAAAGCAATGGGCCGGCCGGAGGCACCGATCGGTCCATTGCTGTTCAACGCACACAGGGGTACAACGCGTACCCGCACACATTGAAAGTAATGGGCCGGCCGGAGGCACCGATCGGTCCATTGCTGTTCAACGCGCACAGGGGTACAGCGCGTACCCGCACACATTGAAAGCAATGGGCCGGCCGGAGGCACCGATCGGTCCATTGCTGTTCAACGCGCACAGGGGTACAACGCGTACCCGCACACATTGAAAGCAATGGGCCGGCCGGAGGCACCGATCGGTCCATTGCTGTTCAACGCATCACTGTACATGTGACTGGCATATGTCAGCATGCCTGTCTCAGATGAACATATGCCAGCCACAGATAGCTCCCAGGGAGTGAGGGGCACACCTACATCACGACAGCCTGTCCAAACTTTATCATAAGGCATGTAAGGCTGCATTTCCTTTTGTGTGTATGTTGGTGTACATGTTGTCCTGTGGGTGTCACCTGTGGGCAGCCACCCCCAGGCTGTGCACGTGTTCATGGGGACAGGATCCTGGGTGTTATGTGTACGTGACCACTGTGATGTGCAACTGTTCATATCTGTGCATGTGCCATGGTCACATTTCACAGTGGTGTATGTGTATGTCATGTCACATACCCCGTGAGTCCCATGTGGGACGGTATGTTTGAGCCAGGGTGTCCCAGTGGCACAATAGTGATGGTCCTCCACAGTCTTTGTGCATGTGGTGTTTACAATGTCTCTGATTTCATGTGCACAATGGGAGACAGTCTCCACATCCACGTTGTGTGTGCATGGACTCTGATGTTGTGCGTGTGTGTCACAGACGTCCATGTCTGTCCTGCCGTGGCAAGTGGGGCCACTACCTGTGGGGGTCATGGTTGTTTTGCTGTGGTGTATACATGATACTCCATGTAATGCCAGTGTCCATGTGGCATTACAGGGTCCCTGGGAATGTACCTGTCGTTGAGCTGTGGTGCCTGGGGCACATCTGTCCTCACATGTCCCTGTGGGGGGTTATTGTGACACGGCAGCAGGAGATGGGAACTGTGACACGGCCTCATGATATCCAATGGGCCAACCTGGGACTAATTGATGCCACCTGTTGGACCGTGTTGACAGATGTTGGCCATGTATGTACCATACATGTCCTTCCGGTACTGCACACTTCATGTAGTTGTGCCTCATAATGATGTATGTTGGGATCTTGAGTGTGTTCAATGCCGCATATGTGGGGTGACTGACAATCTTGCTTACTTCGCCTCTGCACTGCAGGGCTCCTGCTGTCCATCGGCCATTCCCAGACCTGGCAATGATGGTGGAACGGGACAGCATCCGACGGTACCGCTTCACCAGGCAGCTGATTGAGGATTTGGCAGTGCAGTTGTCCCCACATTTGCAGCCTGGCCAGCCGTATCCTACAGCGCTGACCCCCAAGGTGAAGGTGATGGCAGCCCTACACTTCTTTGCCACTGGTACCTTCCAACATACTGTGGCGACTGCTGGTGGGATGTCACAGACCATGTTCAGCCGTGTGCTCCGCGATGTTTTGGCGGCAATGTTGCTCTTCCTGAACCGGTACATCTATTTCCCTAGACTGCGACGACTCACTGACGGGAAGAGTGACTTTTATGCCCTGGGGAGGATGCCGCATGTAATTGGCTCCATTGATGGGACACATGTGGCTTTGGTACCACCACAGGCCCAGGAGCAGGCTTACAGGAACCGCAAGCACTACCACTCGGTCAATGCACTGGTGGTGTGTCTTGCAGACATGACCATCACACACGTGTGTGCCCGTTTCCCTGGTTCAGCACACAATGCCTTTGTGATGAGGAGTAGTCGCATCCCCAGGATGATGGCACAGATGCAGAACCAGCGTGCCTGGCTTGTCGGTGTGTACTGACTTTGTGCCATTGTGTGTGATCTGATCTGTAGTATTCCGCCCACTTTTCCAAGTCAGCTAATGTGCACTTGTCTGTCCGTAGGTGACTCGGGATACCCCAACATGCCATGGTTGCTGACACCCCTCAGGAACCCTGTGACACCTGCCCAGATGCGCTACAATGAGGCACATGGTCGGACCAGGAGAGTGATTGAGCGGACCTTTGGTCTCCTGAAGAGCCGCTTCCGCTGCCTGGACAAGACCGGAGGGTCCCTCCCATATGCCCCTGCGAAAGTGTGCAAGATTATCATCGTCTGCTGCATGCTCCACAACCTGGCAGTGCGGAAGGAGTTGCCTCTCATCCAGGATGACAATGACCAACATCCGCCACCTGTGGAGGATCCTGGCCTGGACCACGATGCCAGTGACGATGATGATGATGATGGTGATGGTGATGTTGATGTCCGCACACAGCTCATCACCAACATCTTTAGCTGAATGTGAGTATCCTGAGGTGTCATGTCAATGATGTGAGTTGGCATGATGTGTGGGTGGTGCTCTGGTGCTGTGGGAGTGTATCCATGGGCCACTTGACTGGATGTGTGTTGCGATGTGTGGTGACAGGTGGGCTGTACTCCCCAACAGTGTTGACATGCTAACTTGGTTCTGGGTGGGTATCTTGTAACATGTATTGTGCATGTGTTTTGCTGTTCTGTCCTGTACTCCATTGCTTTTGACTGTGTGTCATTTCTGTCCTTCACAGGGTACTTTCAGATTCGTTTGGTCAACTGTGTCCACCGACGACGTGATTGCACATCCAGGATGATAGCTGTTGTGTCCCTACAGGTGATGTGCGCCACACCCATGGACTTCCTTCCGTCTACAGTTGTTGACTGTGTGCCCGCTGCCAGGTGGGGTTACCTTGCATCTGTAGTGGTTACGGCATGTTGCAACTGTGTAATAAACCTGTGCTTCACTTTGTGATGTGCGTTGTCTGTGGTCACATATTTGACTGCCATTTGCTTACTGCACCTGAGGGCTACTTGACTACAACTGGGAATGGGTGTGGTGTCTGTGCATTGCACCGTCTTCCCTGGCAACATCAGTGTAGGCAATGAGTCAGATGGCCTAGGTGTGTATGTGTCGTGTAGCCCTGGTGGTGTGTCTCCCTCATGTGTGTCACGTTTCCTGTACTCACATGCCTGTGTTGTCCTTGCTGTTGCAGTTCGCATACACAGTGTAATTTTGCAGTTCATCATCCCCATAACAGCACCCACGTTGGAATCACGACAGAAGCAAGTATGGTGTATTAGTGTGTTTATTGTGATACATTTGTGTTAATAGTGCATAGGATGGGTTGTGCTGTACATGAATCTTGCAATCCCAAGTTCCTAGGTGAATTGAAAGTCCGGGTAGACAGGATCCCCAGTATCGGGGCCACAGTTGTCTGACACATTGGTCCAACTTGTACTCCCCATGCAATGTGTGGGAGTAGTGTTGCCGTCAACAGGGTGAACAGTCTGTGCACAAAGGCGAACATCCAGAACAGGTTCAGGCTTCCTGGGAGTTGCGCTTGGCCATCGGCCTCTCACTTTTCCCTCCTCGGACGACCCCTCTTCTTGGGGGGGGGCCCTCAAGTGCAGGCTGCTGCGGTGCAGGGGACTCTCCGCCAGAGTCCTCCTCCCTCCCTGTGGCAGTTGCAGTTTGTTCGGCACCAGATGTTGTTGGCACACAGGGAGGTGTTGACTGGTTGCTGTTCATCTGGCGGAGGTATTGTAAAATGTCCCTGTGCACCGCCGTCATCTCATGCAGTGCATCCCACTTGGACTCTACGCGGGACATGTGTGAGTCCACACGGGACATGTGTGACTCCACGTGGGACATGTGGGAGTCCAAGCGGGCATGATGGGCAGCCTGCTGCTGTTTAATGTCTCTGAGGAGCCCCACTACCTGGCTGAGCTCTCCGGTGCTGGACTGGTACGCATCAGCTATGCGTACCAGTTGTGGGTCATCATGCACACCAGCAACGTCTGCAAGCAGCGACCTCTGTCTCCCACCCCTCCCACCACCCCTGCTGACATGTGCAGTGTGTGCAGTGGCACGCACAGATAACCCTGGTCCACCTTGGGGGTTGGTGGTGGTGGTGGTGTCCATGGCCCCAGGTTGGTCCAGGGTCACTGTGCTGGTGTTGCTCCTTATTCTGTCCATGTCGGCAGGGATGGTATTCGTGGTGACAGTCGTTGTAGGGGTGGGTGCAGAGGGTGCAGCTGGTGGTCCTGCTGGTGCTGCAGCTGGTGGTCCTGCTGGTGCTGCATGTTGACTTGCTCCGGATGTGCCAGGTTGTTCTTCATCGTCCGAGGAGGACAGAGGCTGTACAACGCCAGTGAGCTCGGCATCCTCTTGAGCCTGGGACTGGGACTCCTCAGCGTCTGCTGCTGTGTCCCCATCATCACCTGTTTTTGGGAGACACAAACAATGTATGTCATGTTTCTGCAGGCATCAATGGTTGACACACATGACAGTTGTGACTGTGCCTCTGGGTGCGGGCCTATACATTGCATTGTCCTGAGTCGTCACAGTCAGGGGTTGATATTGGTGTGGCACATTGTCCTGCATTATTTGGGCATTTCTATGTATTTTCTGGGGTGTGAACATGGTCTGCATTGGTTGTGTTTGGTTGGCAGCCGGACCTCCTTCCCACCCACCCAGCCAGTCAGTTATCCCACCATGGAACGTGCTTGCGTTGCAGGGAGTGTAAGTTGTCTCTCAGGATGTCAGTCAGTGGTGTCCTGCTGCTTGTTGGTGCACAGTTGCCAGCAGGGCCTTGTGCTCCCCACAGCAGTAGCCAGTGTCAGCCATCTTGTGAGTCCTTCTCCACTCCCTGTGATGTGAGCATGGTTCAGGGTGGTGTTGATGGGACAGTTTTGGCGGTGACCAATATCAGTGACTACGACTCCCATCATGCTATTGCCTCCACCCCCTTCCCAGCATGCCCATGCTTCCTTCCTTTTGACTCTGCTTCCCTGTGGGGTGGGCTGGCTGTGCTGACAGGATGGCTGGGAGTGTTGTCCTGGCAGTTGTTTGGCTAAGAGTCCCAAGAGTGTCCCTGTGCTTCACACAACATAACCCAGGGTGGTGGTTCTTTGTGGGATCTTGTGTTAGGATGGAGGGCATTGCATTCTACCAGGTGGGTACTGTGGAGTTTGTGTTGGGGGGGTGTGAGGGGAGGTGCTTGTGACTATAGTCAGTGCTGCAAGTCCCCCTTCCCACCCAGCCAGCCAGATATCCCACCATGGAACGTGCTTGCATTGCAGGGAGTGTAAGTTGTCTCTCAGGATGTCAGTCAGTGGTGTCCTGCTGTTTGTTGGTGCACATTTGCCAGCAGGGCCTTGTGCTCACCACAGCAGTAGCCAGTGTCAGCCATCTTGTGAGTCCTTCTCCACTCCCTGTGATGTGAGCATGGTTCAGGGTGGTGTTGATGGGACAGTTGTGGGGTGACCAATATCAGTGACTACGACTCCCATCATGCTATTGCCTCCACCCCCTTCCCAGCATGCCCATGCTTCCTTCCTTTTGACTCTGCTTCCCTGTGGGGTGGGCTGGCTGTGCTGACAGGATGGCTGGGAGTGTTGTCCTGGCAGTTGTTTGGCTAAGAGTCCCAAGAGTGTCCCTGTGCTTCACACAACATAACCCAGGGTGGTGGTTCTTTGTGGGATCTTGTGTTAGGATGGAGGGCATTGCATTCTACCAGGTGGGTACTGTGGAGTTTGTGTTGGGGGGTGTGAGGGGAGGTGCTTATGACTATAGTCAGTGCTGCAAGTCCCCCTTCCCACCCAGCCAGCCAGCCAGATATCCCACCATGGAACGTGCTTGCATTGCAGGGAGTGTAAGTTGTCTCTCAGGATGTCAGTCAGTGGTGTCCTGCTGTTTGTTGGTGCACATTTGCCAGCAGGGCCTTGTGCTCCCCACAGCAGTAGCCAGTGTCAGCCATCTTGTGAGTCCTTCTCCACTCCCTGTGATGTGAGCATGGTTCAGGGTGGTGTTGATGGGACAGTTGTGGGGGTGAGCTATGTCTGTGACTACGACTCCCATCATGCCATTGCCTCCACCCCACTTCCCAGCATTCCCATACTTACTTGCTTTTGTGTGGAGTTCAGTGTGTGTGGGTGTGAGAGCAATGGCAAGATGGCTGACAGTGGTGTCCTGCTGTTGGTTGGTGTGCAGTACCCAGCATGCCCTTGTGCTCCCCACGACACAGCAACAGTGTCAGACATCTTTGATGGGCCTTTCCACTCTCTGTGGGATGTGCATGCGTGAGTGTGAGCTTGCTGGGCCATGTGGTGGGGGATGTAGAGCTGTGACTACGACTCCCATCATGCTATTGCCTCCTCCCCCTTCCCAGCATGCCCATGCTTCCTTCCTTTTGACTCTGCTTCCCTGTGGGGTGGGCTGGCTGTGCTGACAGGATGGCTGGGAGTGTTGTCATGGCAGTTGTTTGGCTAAGAGTCCCAAGAGTGTCCCTGTGCTTCACACAACATAACCCAGGGTGGTGGTTCTTTGTGGGATCTTGTGTTAGGATGGAGGGCATTGCATTCTACCAGGTGGGTACTGTGGAGTTTGTGTTGGGGGGGTGTGAGGGGAGGTGCTTGTGACTATAGTCAGTGCTGCAAGTCCCCCTTCCCACCCAGCCAGCCAGATATCCCACCATGGAACGTGCTTGCATTGCAGGGTGTGGAAGTTGTCTCTCAGGATGTCAGTCAGTGGTGTCCTGCTGTTTGTTGGTGCACATTTGCCAGCAGGGCCTTGTGCTCCCCACAGCAGTAGCCAGTGTCAGCCATCTTGTGAGTCCTTCTCCACTCCCTGTGATGTGAGCATGGTTCAGGGTGGTGTTGATGGGACAGTTGTGGGGGTGACCAATATCAGTGACTACGACTCCCATCATGCTATTGCCTCCACCCCCTTCCCAGCATGCCCATGCTTCCTTCCTTTTGATTCTGCTTCCCTGTGGGGTGGGGTGGCTGTGCTGACAGGATGGCTGGGAGTGTTGTCCTTGCAGTTGTTTGGCTAAGAGTCCCAAGAGTGTCCCTGTGCTTCACACAACATAACCCAGGGTGGTGGTTCTTTGTGGGATCTTGTGTTAGGATGGGGGCATTGCATTCTACCAGGTGGGTTCTGTGGAGTTTGTGTTGGGGTGTGTGTGAGGGGAGGTGCTTGTGACTATGGTCAGTGGTGCGAGTCCTCCTTCCCACCCAGCCAGCCAGATATCCCACCATGGAACGTGCTTCCATTGCAGGGAGTGGAAGTTGTCTCTCAGGATGTCAGTCAGTGGTGTCCTGCTGTTGGTTGTTGCACAGTTGCCAGCAGGGCCTTGTGCTCCCCACAGCAGTAGCCAGTGTCAGCCATCTTGTGAGTCCTTTTCCACTCCCTGTGATGTGCGCATGGTTCATGGTGGTGTTGATGGGACAGTTGTGGGGGGGCAATATGTGTGACTACGACTCCCATGATGCTATTGGCTACACTGACTTGCCCAGCATACACAGAATTCCTTTCTTTCAGTGGTCTTCACTGTGTGTTGGTGTTGTAGTGGTGGCTACATGTCTGGATGTGTTTGTTAGTTCTATTTGTGCCACTGCCTAGCTGTAGTTGTAGTTGTGTTTGTACATGTGATGACACGGTTAAATGTAACTTTGAGATGGCATGTGTTGTGTTTATCTGACTGACATACACATTTTGGGATGATTCTGTTCTGGTTGCTGTGTAATTGCTATGAGTGCATGGTTTGACTCTCCCCTTGACAGTGATGTGTGTGTGTATTGTGGCAGAATATTGTGTACATTTGTTGTGTACTCACCAGGCTCTGGGATGTTCTCTAGTCCATATACGCTCACTGGCGGAAGGATGGCCCGCACCTTCTCCTCCCAGGGCCTGAGGTATACTGGCTTGACAGGAGGGCCACTGCCGGTGTATTGGCTCAGGAGGTAGTCTTTCTTGAGCAGCTCCCGGACCCTCCTGCGCACGTCATACCACCTGTTCTGGATGTCGGTCTTTGTGCGCAGACATGGTGATTGGGCGTTCACCCTGTTGATGATCCTCTCCCACATCTTGGTTTTCTGGGAGATGGGGGTCTGTTGGACCAGTGTGCCAAACAGCTGTGGCTCTACCCTGAGGATCTCGTCTACCAGGACTTCCAATTCACAATCTAGGAACTTGTGATTCTTCTTGGGGGCGTGGTGATGGGTGGTGATGGTGAGTGATGTGTGTGTTGGTGTGCAGGTGAGGGTGTGTGAGTGTGTTTTGCTGGGTGTATGTGAGGTAGGTATTTGTTGGTGTGCTGATGGTGTGTGGCTTGTGTGAGGGATGAGCTGTGGGTGTGTGGTTGCTTTCTCTTGGGTGCTGGCAGTGGAATGGCATTTGCAAAGGCTCATGGTAGTGATTTGTGTCCTTTATATAGGTGGAGTTGTGGGTGTGTCTTTGTTCTCTGTCCCCACCCCCAGTATTTATTGGCTTGGTAATTGCTTGTTTGGCCTTTTTTGGGTGATTTTTCCTTTGTGCTGTTTGTGTATGTTGGAAACGTTCTTGTGACCGAGTCGGACCCTGCATTGGTCTCGTACGGTGTTCTCCGTTTCGTTCATGCTGTGTTTGTGCAGTTTTCTATGCTGCGTACGCGTCGGTCGTGGTGTTTTGTGTTGCTTCGGCTCGGTTTTGTATGCGTGTCGGTCGTACGGCTTGGCCTCTGTCCGACTCGCTCGTGGTTTTCGCGCCTTGCATCGTACTTTGCGGTTTGGAGTTCGCGTGTACGTTTCGGTCGGATTTGTTCCGGGTGCGTGTCGGTCGGTTGGATTTGCGTGTTTTTCCGGCCGGATTGCTGCTTTCCGTGCGGCTCGGTCGGTCGACTTTGTTTCGGTACGTGTCGGTCGGATTTTTCGCGCCTTGCATCGTACTTGGCGTGTCGTGCGCCACGGGTACGTGTCGGTCGGTATTTTTTCCGGATCCGAGTCGGTCGGTGCTTTTTCCGGCCCGAATCGGAATCGACCCCTAAATGTCCATCATGCCGAATTATGGATGAGTCAATCCCCCATATATTGTTCGTATGTCCAGCATACAAGTGCCCCAGAGACAAATGGTTTAAGCCGATTTGTCTTAACCTGGGCACCAGATCCAGTAAACATGCACTTCGTATCCTGAAGACTAATACGCATGAACACATAGCAATAGCTACAGCCAAGTTCTTGAACTGGACGTGGGGTATCCGAACAAACAATTTGAAGAAGTTAGGTGCAATGAGTGGCAACCGTAACTCCTAGAAATGTTTAAGTATATATATATTCCACTTACTGGATAGCTGTTGACTCGTAACAGGATCGCGTTCCATTCTTATACAAATATGTAAACGAGATTATGGAATTGTGTATTATATATTTATTTATTTAAGGGTTTTGTAGAGCGCCTGAATCACTCCCGAAGGGGTATCTCTGCGCTGAAGCGGACCTACGGGCGGGCTGAGGACAGATTAGAACAGGGAGGCTTTAAGCAGTTTCCTAAAACGAAGATAGTCCGGGCATTGTCGGAGCTGAAAGGGGAGCTCATTCCAGTATAGGGGGGCAAGGAGGGAAAAGGATTTCCCACCAAGTCTAGCTTTCCTGACCCTTGGTACCTGTAAAAGAAGTTTACAGCTAGATCTCAGGGTCCTATACGGAGAATAAGGCTTGAGCTTGCTCGAGATGTAGGAGGGACCCTTATTATGGATAGCTCTGTAGACTATACAGCCAGCCTTAAACTTTATCCGCTTACAGACCGGTAACCAGTTGAGTCTGCGTAACAGCGGCAAAGAAGGGGTTCCAGGTGTGGAGTTCGTAATGAGCCGTGCAGCAGTGTTCTGGACCACCTGAAGCCTGTTTAGGGAAGACTCGTTTGCAGAAAGCAGAAGAGCATTACAGTAATCAAGGCGGCCCAGAATCATAGTCTGAATAAGAGTTTTCCGTGTGCAGTCTGGCAAAAAGGGAAAGACTCGACGTAGCATGCCCAACACAGGAAGCAATTGCTTACAGTTCGGGCGACATGCTCCTTCACTGTAGGTGCCTGATCAAGACGGATGCCCAAATTCTTAACTAAGGTTTTGGGAATGTGTCGTGGGCCAAGAGCGGCCGGCCACCAATTCGGAGACCAAAGTAGAGGGCATCTCCGAAGAGCATTATCTCGGTTTTCCTGCGTTTAATTGGAGAAAATTTCTCCTCATCCAATCTGATATAGCGGTCATTCCTTCAGCGAAGGATGACAGAGCATATGTTGAGGTTTTATCAAAGGTGAAGAGAAGCTGAGTGTCATCAGCGTAAGAAATGGGCAGGAAACCATGAGACCTAAGCAAGTGGGCCAAGGGAGCAATATAGATGTTAAAAAGCGTAGGGCTTAAACACGAGTCCTGCGGGACACCCTTGGTCAATTCCGTGGTCTTAGAACGGAATAGGCCCAGGTTGACGGTCTGAGTTCGAGATGACAGAAAGCTAGTCATCCACTGTAAGGCCGCTCCGTTGAGTCCAATCTGGTCGATTAAATTATGTTATTGGGAAATAAGACCGTAACATACAATCAAAAATTAAAATGTTATAATCTTCTTAATGCTTTTAGCTTTTATATTTTTATGAATTTTTCAAACAAATTAAGTACTTTTTGTAATGACATTACATGTACTTGTGAAGGTCTGTATTGTATTGTTTTATGTGTCTTTAATGATTGAAATAATCGAAATAAAGACTAATTTGATTTGATTAGACTACTGGAAGGCATAGCTGAGTATGATTAACAACTGGGCCTTCCTCCCACAGAGGGAACCAGCATTCTGCATGGATAGGGCTGTGCTGGGATCACAGGGATAACTACGAGCCTTATACAGGGGGACTAGGTAAGGAATTTGACCAGACTCCTGATGGATAGTGGTGAAACTCTGGAGGAAGGCCGCAGTGGTTCTGGGTTGGGCGGGCAGGACTACGCCGGTGACGCAACTGTGGGAGGCAATGGGGCTGGAGATGCTGCGGGCCAGCCGGGCTATGAAAGATGGGACCTTATAGGGATCTCCAAGGTGGGAGATTTATGGATGCAGGGGGAAGTCACCCCCCTGGCCTGACCTGCAGCTAGAATACCACCAGGTATTCTCTGAAGTCTTCCTCTATCTGCAACTCAGACATGGCACTGAAAGCGATACTCCCAAAAGGGACAGACCTTCCGGAGTCTTTGCCCTTAGAAGACAGGCTACTTGACTAATATATGCCTCGAAAGGCCACATCCCTGACATCTAAGAAACTACTTAATCACTCCCCTGATGTCTTGCTGCCCCTAAGGGAAAAATGGGAGAGGGACATGGGTGACTTAGACGATGGAGAGTGGAAAGAGTCCAACACTGCACGTAAGGAGATGGCCATATGCTCTGGATTTAGATTAGTCCAGACCAGGATCCTCCATCTCTCCTATGATGCCCGGACAACAATGATGAAGATGGTACGGGCTGGAGGGGAGACAGGTACCTTTTTTCGTATCTTTTGGGAGAGCCCGGGAGTGCAAACATATTGGGCAGCTGTCATAGAATGCCTGAGGATGATGGGGGGCGAGGGCATCAGTGTACCTGCAAAACAATGTATTCTGAGCATCTGGGATGAGACTGAAGTCACAAGGGCACAAAGGATATGAATGATGGTGGGACTGGCTGTAGCCAAAAGAAGTATTGTAGAAGCATGAGGAGCCAGAGGGGCCCCAGATATGGGGGCTTGGAAGCGAGACATGAATTGGTGTATGATGGCAGAACAGGTGGTTTACAAGAGCTGGGGTTGTCCCCGAAAATGGGAGACATTCTGCAAGGGCTGGAACACTTATAAAGACCACATATGTGCTGATTTTAACTGAGGTGCTATTGACGAGACGGGCTATGACAAGGAATCAGCGAAGTGGACAATATCTGAAGGGATGAGAAGGGGGCAGGGGGAGAGGCTTGAAGTCAAATTAAAACGTATAATGATACTAATGTGGCAGACTATTTGAGTTTACACTGCTAATAAAAAGATCTGGAAAAAGGGATTTTCCAAAGACTGTAACTAATTAAATTCAGCACTTGTAATTATTTTACACATAAACAAGATTGTATCTGTCTTTAAGGCAGAGTTCTTCAATAGAATAGATGTGGGGCAACATTAGCGGGAATTCGCTCAACTCACAAGGTGAATGTATCCTATGTAATAGTACATACATCTTCTCTGGAGTCTTTAAATAAAAGTGATTTAAAAGGAACTGCTCTCCCTACCTGAGAATGTTTACTCTTATCCTCAGGTTGCAAACCACTCAGCCCTCCATTACCAGACCCTTCAGAATTTACCAGTAACTCTTAACGATGGACTTAACAGTGATATTAGATGAACGATACAGTAATTACATTTTCCCATTTTCAGCAGAAACTTCTAAAAATCTACTAGGAAGGAATAATACAGTATTATATATGTGTGATTTTAGATAATGGGGTATGCTATTTTTCCTTAATTTTAAGATGGATGGAGTTTCCATTGCAGCTGATTGATGGACCTGATTGAGTGAAGGTCTAAGAGTGCATGATGTGCTTCTTTGTCTTCCGCTACTAGATAGTAAGAATATTTTAGCTTGAAACCAATTTTTCAAAGACTGAGAAATTACAGCTGTCACAGGGTGATTTGTTTTACTGCATGGTACTGATGATGAATGTTTTTACAAGAATTTTAAAGTATTTAACAGCTTAATTTTGTAAGCAATTACTATTATGTACTTTGTATAGTTATGTGAAACGTTATTGAAATAAAGAATACATAGATATATGAAAATTAGTTATTATTTAGGGAGGAAGTGAGTCATTCCCAAGTAATAAGTACAAAACTTGTAAGGTCGAACAAACAAGTTCTCATGGCACAGAGCAGACAGGTTTATCGTAAGGAAAGTGTGTGAAGTATTTATCAGTACTATAACAGTTAAAACAGTTAAAAAGTAAAACCACAGTGCAATAAAAAGAGAGGACATTTATATTAGAAAAATAACACAAAAATGACTAAAATCCAAAAAGGGAACCTGTGATATGTATCTTTAAAATTTTAGAACAAAAAGCACAACATAACAGTAACAAGCCAGTAAGAAGTCACTGTTCGCATTTGACAGAGAACTAGGCACAATTTCAGTTTCACCACATTGAGTGGGTTCAGACTGTACTCGACAAAGTCCACTCAAAGTTGCATACCCATTGACTGAGGGTCCCCTGCAGTTGTAGGTTTTTGGCAGGAAAAACTCTGGGCGGGAAAATTCAAATTTCACGCATGCCGAAGCCCTTTAATCAGTCGGATACTTTTCTTACATTCACCCAGTCAAGATTTCAACTTTTAGACTTATGACCTGATTTAGATCTTGGCAAACTGGAAACTTTATCACAAATATGACGAATATCATGCCCATTAAATTACAAGTGCCATAGGATATAATGCACGTGTAATACAGCAGATGGGATATCAATCACATTTGTGACAGAACTTCCCCTCTCCAGGATCTAAATCAGGCCCTTCAACTGTTTTGTGGAGTTTAAAATCCTCTTGCAGGCTAAACCTGGAAGCTGTATCTAATAATGTCCCGTCAAAATTGAATACATTTGGCGCAAGGTCCTCCTGTATCTCTGGAGGCTTGGGAGGTCAAAAGATTTTGAAAGGCCCAAACTTTAACAATTTCAGGAGTAGTTCCTCTTTGTCTCTTTTAAGGTTCCAGGGCCCCAAGGGCAACACAGAGGGGTCAGGATTCATTCCAGCACAAGCCACCAGTAGTGTCCAGTTCAGGTCTAGTTGCATCTGGTCAGCAGGTCCTGCAGGAAAAAGGTCTCTTGGTACTTGTTGCATCCCTATAGCCAAACAGGAAGTTAATCAGAAGACCCTTGGAGTCAATTTCTCAGTCCTGGGTACAGTTTGAAGTAGGTTGAGCTCCTCAGGTCTGCACAAAGGTCACAGAGAGCAGGTCTAATCCTTTTCTGCTCCATCACAAGTCCAGAAAATGTTCTGATGAGTAGGGTGAGGTACCACTTATGTAGAAATAATTAGCCAGTGAGTTGTGGTGACTCCTGGACACCCATTAACCAATGGACACAAAGTTCCAAAGGGCAAACCTTCCCACTTTTAATGTATGTGCTCTTTGCCTTACTGCAAACTATCTCACAGTACACTATTCTTAGGGAAATCCAACATGTCAGAACCCTTGTGCCCTTGGAGAAGGGAGGTAGCCCAGTTAGTAGAGTGTCTATGAAAATGAGAAGAACTCTGTACCTCAATCACAACAAAGTGGTCTGGAACCAACCTCGCCCCACTTGGATGGTGCCAGGATGGCTTCACTGTGCCCATGATTCAAAGACATCCCTTCCCCAGGTCTCTCTTTACACTTAACTATGAATGTGCAGGCCTCATCCTGGTCCTTTTCAAGGTAATGTAGTTACTGGACTCCCCACAACTGTTCTTCCTGAGCTGAGATGAATAACCTACCTCACACCAAGTTCATCTTGTGAAAGGGCCCAAACTATTGTCTCTGCTCTTGGAGTAGTTTTCACACCTCATTAAGGGAAAGCACTGAAAGGGGAAGATGCTGACAGGCTGATGCTAATTAGCATACTGCAGCTTCATGTAGGCAAAGTCTAACTTTTAAAAGTTACTATCTCAGGAGTCCCTGCTATAAAGTACTGGAAGGTCTGTGGAATGGAGAACAGATGGTCACTAAGAGGTGGTGGAACGTGGTGCTCACCTTACCTCAGTGCAGGGGTCATGGAAAGCTAGGAACCAAGCAACTGAGAATGGAGACCAGAGAGCATGTGCCATAGATTCAACCATCTAGCTCAGGTGGCTCAGGCATGAGTAGCGAGCTTGGGAAAACTGAGACATGGACTTTTAGACACCAAGGTAAAGGGTTAAGGCCTGGGAAGCATGGAAGCGACTGGTTTAGGAAACTTTGCAGCTTGCACCACAGAGCTCCACCGCTACTTCCCTCACTACTATCACTTCATGAACTTTCACCTGCAGTGGCAGTATCAGCTCTGCATTACCATTTTAGAAGCATAGCCTGTTTAGAGTCGCTGACCATTGGAAGCAGAAAGCTGTGCGAAACTGGAGTGACTTCAATTCAGCTTTACAGCATAGCATCATAGTTGAGTCGTCGAGTTAGAGCCAGTCTCACAGCTTTTATTGCCCTCCCCTGTCTCATTGGCATATTGGCCACAGAAGTAAAAAGCAGCAAAAATGAGCGCCATGCCACCTTCAACCTGGACCTCAGCAGCGCCCTCTGGTGTGCCCAATGGTGCAGTCCCTATTCATGTTACGGCCTACAAGGCCATTTTTATGATTTGAGAAGGAGTCTGAGTGAGTGCGAGGAGAGCAGTAGGTGATCCAGTGGTGCTCGCAGTGTTCATCTGTGACTGTTGAAGAAAGAAGGAAGGAGAGCATCATTAGACAAGGGTAAGGCAAGGCCTGGTACAATGCAGTCTTTGAACCTCCTCCAGGAGTGAAAGATGAGAGTGCAGTCAGCTGCAGTAAGGTGGAGGGTGGAGCGGTGAGGTTGAAGCTTTTTTGAATTTGTTATTGGCACTGTAAATGTCCATTAATCCCAACTGATTATGGTGCCAGTGCTATATTCTTTGAAGAAGATGAGATCTGGAAAATTAAGAGGTACAGCAGTTGTACTGGTGACAAGGAAATGAAAGTTGCAGGGGACAGCTTGCTGCGGCAAGAACTAAAACACAAATCTCTTCAAAAATTGGCAAAAGGGATAGTGTTGATACAATAGAAATACCAATTATAAGTCCACTAGCAGAGGTAGAGGACTTACAAAGACACATGTTTATTAAGTCCATAACATCAGTGGTAGCAGCCCCACCAGGAGCAGCCTCCCTGCTGCTCAGCCCATCTTCCAACTGACAACACTCACACCAGGCACCCAAGCATTCCACTCATGTCCATCACACCAACATTCCATACAGAACACTCACACTGGCTGAGCAGCTAGGAACCAGGTAACAGTGAACATTATAACCACAACAGGAAGATACTACACGTGCACATGTCCGGACTGTCATTGTGCTGTACTGGTAGTCGATAGAAGAGCTTAACTAAAACAATTTTCTATCCAAATGGAATTTCGCTCGTGCAGGCATGCAGTTGTGGCCTCAATTCAAGTCTCGAATATTTTCTTGAGCGCACGCTTTGTAAAGTACATTCATTTTGTGGAAAGAAAGCTTGGCTTAATAAGTGATAAACCAATCCAGATAGGTGTCCTAATGAGCCTTAAGGAAGGAGGTGAACAGGGTAAATTTGAATGCCTGAAATACTTTTAATTTTTGATACTAAATAAGTGTGCTTTTTTAAGATATGAAAATGTTTCATATGTAAACATTACATATTTATGCAACTTACAGATTGTAGTTCATAAGTGAATATTTTTGACTCTGTGAGAAAGTGCCTCTTTTTGTGCGGTCACCCCTATTTTTTGTGGACTGATTCTGCTGTTTTTCGGACTCTGTGTACTGGGACACTGCTATGCAGCCACCCGTGCATGTGCTCTGACCCCTTAAAGCATTTAGAAATTGGCTTACTTCTAATTGGCCTATTAATTTTCCGCTAAGGCCATAATAAACGGTATCCCAGAATACACCCAGGTAAGGAAAGTTAAATGTCACCGATGGATTTGGTCAGGTAATGGCCAGGAGTCACCCCCAAACACAGGCTATTGCCAGGCATAAATGTGACACCTGCTTTTGAGCCCATTAAGGACTGGACCTGCTCTCAAGTGTACCCAGTCCTGAGAATTCAAATCCAAGGGTTAGTTGGCTCTCCCCCATGTTAAGCTAGAGGGGCACAAAAGCTTCAAGAATCCCACTTTTCAGAATGGGCCCAGCTGCTCGGTTCCAATTGGACCTGCAGTGTACACTGCTGGTGGTTTCTATGGAGTGAGTCCTGGCCTCCAAATCTGTTCCTGAGGTCCTGGTGTCCTGGATGGTGTCAGAGTGTTCTCCTGCCTAACCATCAAACCAGGGACTTAGAATCTTTTTCAAGGATTTTTGCCTAGAGAATCGACAGAAGACTGGGACCAACTTGCCAAGCCGATTTGGTAAGGGTGCATCACCGGTGGGTCTGACTTCGCCACAGCTCCAGCTACGTTTTGCTCCACAGCAGCAAATCAGATTCAGCTAGCCTGACGCCATACCGGTATCTGGTGATTTTGAACTCTCTCCAGCTACAGCCTGCAGGGTTCCCCCACTGAATGAATCAAACTTCCAGAAAAGAGACAAATTCCAAAGGTAGATGTTTTCACTGAACCCAATGCCGAGCAGCATCCGATTGATGCCAACAGCTTCTTGGAAACGAACTCTGGACTTTTCCTGCTCTGAGCTTTTCCCACCTTTGGCAACATCTTTGCCAAGACCTTATCCTTCATCAACCAATCGATGATGACCCTGTCTCCGGATCCAGCCTGCTGCCTTGCCTTGCTGAGTCAGAAGGTACTCTTGCCTGGGACCAACCTGGTCCTTGTTTCTGATCCCCACTCCATTGTGGTCCCCCTTAAATCTTACCTTTGTCCGGGCCTTGTAAGACCAGTTGCCCGCGGCTTTTTTTGTGTTCAAATTGTTTTTATTAGAGTTTAAACACAAGAAAAGTACAAATAATGAATGCAATGAGTGATACAGGCTAGACAAGGCAGAATATATGCAAAAGGTAACAAGGAGCATATAAACCTCAAAATACATTCGAAAGAGTTATGTATGAGTTGGAGAGAGACACGCCATGTATCACAAAATATATCGGACAGGATATACAGGGGAAAAACAAAAGAGAGAAAAGGAAAAAGAGGATGGGGAAGGAGGGTTCAGGGAAATTCCAGTGGACCAATTTCTACAAAAATAAACCAGAGGAAATGGAAAACGAGATAGAGAGAGTATGCACGAGAGACAGACCTAAAAGTGTTCAGGTTTAGAGGTATTTGAATTGGATGCCCCGGAATCTAGAGCGCCATGTTGAACAAAGTTGTCTGAAGTTTTCCAGACTGTGCTGGAGATAACCGGAGAGGAGTAGCTTTCAGAATGTAACGTGTGAGCACTACGAAGCTAAGACACCCAGGCCCACCAAGTGTGAAAAGAGATGTGTTGGAAGGACTTCCATTCTATGAGAATCACTTTGACGGCAATAGACAAAAGTAAGTCCAGTAATGACATGTCAGACTTGTCTAAACGGAGAGGAGCAGTTGAAACCCAGGGGCCCAGTATAACCATGGAAAAGGACGAATTAATAGGAACATTAAAAATACTCGACAAGTGCTTCTGTATAGAAGTCCAATAGTCAGCTAAAAGTGTACAATCAAAGAACATGTAATGATGTGTTCCTGGTTCCAAATCACAAATCCAGCATCTAGTATTATCTGTTAACTTCAATTTGTGTAGTCGAAGAGGAGTCCAATGAAGCAAATGCTTTGTAAAAAATTTAGATTGGATCAGGGCCGGAGCAACTTTATTACGAAGGGAGAGATTCTCAATCAAAGACCAGTCATTCAGCAGGATGTGTTCAAAAACCCCTTTATCAAAGTGTTTAGACCATGTGATATAAATGGATGAACACTGTGGAGTGGGCGATTTCGATACAAATTTGTAAACTTGGGAAGCTACATGTCCCGTTCGGAGCCAAAGGGTTAGGAGATTAGATAAAGATGAGTGGTTAGAAAACTGGAATTTTGATAGCTTCACCTTAACCTTCAAAAAGCTGGAGAAGTCTACCTTAGTAAGATCATATTTTGTGGCAAGAGTTGAAAAAGGAAGAGGATCACCATTATTATCGTAAAGGTCCTTGTGAGAAGTTGGCCTGGTATATGCTGTCCACTAATTAAAGTGGGCACCTTGCACCAGTCCAAACAACCCTTATGGTGATTTAAGAGGTCAAAGATAACCTTAGAAATCTATCCAAGTGGTAGCTGTGGAGAGCAGCCTTCAGGCTTAGTCTTGAAGGAATGTTAAGCAGCTTGTTTTACCAGAATGCAACCTTATAGTATTGGTTAAATGAAAGGAGAACCACACAGTAGTTATAAAAATATGTATTTATTAATATAACACTATCTAGTACGACACAGTATCTCCTACATGGAGATATTCACAAAGCACACAATACTTAAGCACAGAAATGACAGTAAATAGCACTAATACACAGTGAGCCCCAGGGGGGGACCAAACCATATACTAAGAAAGTGGTGTAAGAACCACAACTTGAGTCAAGACAGTGTCAAGAGGACGTAGAATCGCTGGGACTCCAAGGAACCACCCAAGGTGAGTAAGTAGAGACCCCACTGAGGACAGGTGCCGTGTGGGAACACGACCGCATGCTCCGTACAATTCTATGGGAAAGTCGCGGTTGAAGTTTTAGAGTTTAAGGACCCTTCCCAGTGGACTTCGAAGAAACCCCATGGAAGACAGAAGGTTGGAGAGCCACCCCACCCATGGATACTTAGGTACCCAAGTTACCTTTCCCAGGGAAGCCAGGTGCATAGGTCTGAAGTGGCGTCGGAAACAGCCGCCGAACCCAATGTAGGACTTCGAAGAAGAGCGGCTGCTGGAAGAAAGAAAATTGTCAGTTGGAATCCAAAGGTGGATTCTTGTCGAAGGGTACCTGAAAGCAGAGGGGACAGGGTCTGGGTCACTTAGGCGTGACCAAGAGCTCGGTAGATGAATGCCCACCGATGTTGGGTGCTTCAGGTGCATTGATGGAGTTCTTGACTCTGTAGCTACGGGGACCAGGAGATGTTGAGGATGACCAGGAGTCGGATACAAGCTGTCCCACAAAGGATGTCGAGTGCAGAGGGGTTGGTGTTTGGCGGGAGCACAAACAAGCCTTGGCAACAGCAACCCACGCAGAAGGTCAAGGATGTGTACGGTTCAGACCAGCAAGGTCCAGGAGACTCCACACAGCAAGGGGAGTCAGGGCAGGCCTGGAGCAACCAGGGGAGCCCAAGGAAAGCAAAGTTGACCCTCAAGTGGACCCACTTTACTACTACTAATTTGAGACAAAATCCTAAACTTACTACTTTTGGTATTCACAGAAGGCATTTAGTAGTAGTAAAGTTAGTAGTCCTAACTTTACTACTACTAAATGCCTTCTGTGAATACCAAAAGTAGTAAGTTTAGGATTTTGTCTCAAGTTAGTAGTAGTAAAGTTAGTAGTCCTAACTTTACTACTACTAAATGCCTTCTGTGAATACCAAAAGTATTAAGTTTAGGATTTTGTCTCAAGTTAGTAGCAGTAAAGTTAGTAGTCCTAACTTTACTACTACTAAATACCTTCTGTGAATACCAAAAGTAGTACGTTTAGGATTTTGTCTCAGATTAGTTCTGTGAATCGGCCCCTAGGTCACCATAGTGACACTTGCACCTGTGTCCTTGCATGCCATGGCCTCCTTACCATTGATTAAAGGCTGTTGTCTGTATTTGCCCAGATTACTGGGACTGACAAATAGGGTGGCAATATCCATGCCGCCATCACAGAGAAGCACAGCCTGAGCTGGATTTCTGACTAGGCCAGAACCCATCTCAGAGCCCAAGGTTAACCCTACTAATCCCTTGTTACCTGTACCACCACTTGTACTTGTGCTAGGGAGCGCAGTTGCCTTAGGGGCAGTGGTGGTAGGAGGATTTTCCTTGGCTTTTGGACAATCAGCATCTCTTGTCCAATGGGTCTTCTGTTTACAGAGATAACACCGAGGTTTATTTTTGCATTTACCTTTGTTGGATTGTGACTCCCCCCAAATGCAGGTTTTTGGGGCCCTGATGAAGACTGTTTTTGATCTTTACCCTTGTCCCCACCCTTATCTGGAGTTTTAGAATCTTGTTTCTTTTGGTCACCACCATTGTTCTGGTTTTTCTGCTTCACCCTGGTTCTGACCCACTTATCTGCCTTCTTTCCCAGTTCTTGGGGAGAAGTCAGATCAGAGTCAACCAGGTATTGATGCAATAACTTATTTTGGCAATTATTAAGGATCTGCTCCCTCATAATCAAATTGTATAATCCCTTGAAATCATTCATTTTGCTGCCAAGCAACCAGCCTTCCAGAGCCTTAATGGCACTATCCACAAAGTCTACCTAATCCTGATTCTATGTCTTCTGGGTGTCTCTGAACTTATTCCTGTATTGTTCAGTTGTTAAGCCAAACCCATCAATGAGAGCACTCTTCAAAACTGAGTAATTGTCAGCATCCTCTTCTCTAACAGTGAGGAGCTTATCTCTACCTTTGTCAGCAAATGAGAGCCACAAGGTAGCTGCCCACTGCTCTTGAGGGACCCTCTGAACTTTATAGGCCCTCTCTAAAGCAGTTATCCATTTGTGGATGTTATCCCCAACATGGTAGGGAGGGACAATCTTCCTCAGGTTCCTATTATCAAAGGAATGTTCCTTAATCTATGGACACTGTTGCTGCCACCATGGGTCTTTAGTCCCAACATTTTTGTAGCTCCCTGGACTTCTAGGGACTTTTTTATCAAGTGCCAACTACTCTTGCCTGAGCCTAAGCCTAGCTTTCTCAAGCTCAAGAAATTGGTATTCCCTATCATAAGAGTGGTCCCTCTTGCTAGATACAGAGGTCCCTATAGACTGTCCTGAGTGATTAGACTCTGCAGCTGGAGATCTCGATTCCTTGGTAAAAACTCTGCACTCTTCCAGGAGGAGTAAAGAGGGGAGCCTCATGGCCTCCTCCATTCTCCTCTTGAAGATCTGAGTTATCCACGTGAGAACCATCAGGTTCTCCCTGGTTAGGGTAAGAGTCTAGGTCATAAAAGGTGTCACCTCCTGACCTGTCTTCATTCCCTGTCCCACCCACTCTCTCCCGTTGATCTGACCCAGGGGTTTTCCTTAAGTCATCTAGAATCAACACCTCTACCAGGCGTTGAGTTTTGGCACTTCTCCCTGTCTTCAACTTTCTAGAGGCACACAGGGCTTTCAGTTCTTGGAACGAAAGCTCACTGTATCTAGAAGGCAGAGAGCCACTGGCATCTCCTTTAGCAGACATACTAAGAGGGATATTCCCAAGAACATGCGATAATCATCGCCAAAAAAGGCTAACGCACGTTTTCATATCGCCGTCTATCGTGGGAAAATAACTCTGTGTCAACGTCGTATTCCCAACACGGCGGTAACATGCGATAGTTTCCCGATAACGCGTAAAATGTCCGCGATACAACTACCGCGACGGCGATAAAAAAGGAAACCCGAACGTGAAAAAAGTTGCAATGGGCCCAACCGTGATAGAAAAATCGGCGACAAGCAGCGGCAGGCTTGCAATTCCCACGTCAGGCGGAAAAAATCACCATAAAAGCAGCAAAAAACCCATAAATAAATTTAAAAAAACATAACTGCGAAGCACAATGAAGGGAGCTGGAGCAAGTACAGAGGACAACCTGAACCCCACAAGCCCCACGGAGGACCAGCCTGGGACCTCGGGGCCAGGGAAGGGCAAGGAGAAGAAGAAGAGGAAGACGCGGTTCAGTCCGCAGGAAAACAGGATCCCGATAACGGAGGTGACACTCCCACCATCCAATTGCCATTGGTGAAATTGACAGCATTAAATGTTGCACATACACTTGTCAGAGAGATGTGCCAATGCAGAGGAGTGACATGCACACAGGGAATGTGTCTAGGAATGAATTTATTTGCACATGCTGTGCCTGTGGTCATTTTGACCTGTCCCATGATCGCTAAGGACAGTCCCTATGTGACGTGCTTATGTGAAGAAATTGTGAATGATAGTGTCCCTTCGGGCTATTCCAGCTGCTGCTGCACTGGGGTGTGGTCCACCTGCCTCATCTTCATCATCATCGTCCGGTGCATCTGGCACTTGGATACATGGGGCATTCGGTGCGTACACATATGTTGTGCAACACACAACATGCAATGATCATCTTGCACACTATTTGCGGGCTGTACAGGAGTCTTCCACCTGTGATGTCCAGGCACCTGAAACGTGACTTCAACACGCCAAATGAGCGCTCCACAATGCCCCTGGTGCGTATGTGGGCCGCATTGTACTGCCTCTGGGCCTGGGTGTTCGGGGCTCGGAGGGGTGTCATCATCCACGGGCAGAGTGCATATCCTTGATCACCTGTGACAGGGGAGAGAGATGTGTCAATCGGTGGTTCGGTATTGTGTGTTGGCAGGCTTATTAGTATATTGGTGTGTGATGTGTGGGACTTTGGGATACATGTCTGACATGTCTTGCATGTGGCAAATGAGCGACATTCATGTGTAGTACGTTGCCTCACAGCTGCTCCTCACTCCCCCCGAGCCTATTTACTTGTGTGCGCTGCGCGGTTGCATCACTTGCACTCCTAGGACACACCATTGTCATGACTGTCTGCGC
Organism: Calotriton arnoldi; assembly: GCA_963921515.1. Lineage (NCBI taxonomy): Eukaryota > Metazoa > Chordata > Amphibia > Caudata > Salamandridae > Calotriton > Calotriton arnoldi. The sequence goes on along the minus strand of CAWUFW010004628.1, from coordinate 990,225 downwards.
ATGTCTACAAGCCTGACAACGACACTGTGATATTGGCCGTTGAAGGTGGTCGGCCACGTGTGTGTAGGCCTATGGTCAGGATATGGCGGAAACAGAGACACACGCAGTAGTTGCCTTGGTGGCCATCTCGGAAGTGAACCACGCCCTGAGCCCCGGGCTATTGAATCCCACTCCTACGCTGGCCCAGCCCACTCCGCTTATGCTTACAGGGGGGGGGACATAGCTACATGTCCAGGGTCTACCCCACTGCCTGAGGTAACATGGTTGTGCCCACTGTCTACGACACTAGAAACACCAGCAGTATATGTCCACATGGACATGTCTGTACTCTGCATACTTGAGTCTGTCCAGCACATCCCCGCCACACTTGGCATTGTGTACATTCTGATTCATGGGTCACTTGCCTCCCTCGCACATACTTGGTTCCCGCCTCTCACCACATCCTGCTATTGTGTGGCAGAGGTGCCATGACGTGGATGGCTTGTCTACATGTCTGCCCCCTGTTACCACAGTTCCATGTGTTGTCGTGTCTGGTAGGTGGGCATGTTGTTTGGCATGTCGTATGTGATGTTGTAACGTGTGCATTCCCACAGTTGCGAGTTGCATGATTGCGGATTAGAGGTGTGTGGTGTGTTCTGTTGGTACTTACCAACGAGCAGTGCATTTCCGTAGGTGCCATCCTCGAAGCGCTGGTTGATGATGGACGGTCGGAAGATGTAGGAATCAGGCACACTGCCTGGGTAGTTGGCGACGACGTTGGTGAAGAGTCCCGGTGGTCCACTATTGCCTGCACATTGATGGAATGCGTGTGCTTCCTGTTGCGGTAATTGTGTGCAGTGTCGGCAGGGGGCACAAGTAGGACATGTGTGCAGTCAATTGCCCCCAACATGTGCGGGAAGTCAGCTATGGCGTGGAAGCCTTGCTTGGTCTCCAGCTGTTCCTGCGCAGTGTGGGGGAAGTGAACGTACTGGGGTACCAAGCTAATGATGGCATCCAAGACAGGTGTGAGGAACTTTGATAGGGCTGGCTGTGAGACTCCTCCGACTCTGGCAGTTGTTGGTTGGAAGGTACCAGAGGCCAACAGGTGCAGCACAGCCAGCAGCTGTGTCTGCGGAGGGATGTTGGTTGTCCGCTGTGTTGGTACCGTCAGCCTGTGGGCAATGTGAGTCAGGATGCGGAGGATGGTCGTCCTTTTGAGCCTGTAGTGGGCAATGACTTCCTCTGGCGTTAAGTCTCCGAGGCTGGTGCGTTTTCGGAAGGACCGCTGTCTCATTCTGCGCTGCCTCGGTGGTAGTCCAGGGGGGTGGTCCTGGGGGGGGTGGGGGGCCTGGGGGGTGGTGGCGGTGGGTGTTGTGGGCCTCTTGGGGCTCTGAGCTGCATGATCTGTAGCTCCATGACATGTGTTGGTCTGCCGATGTGGCTCTGGGCTGGGCTCCCTTTTATACTGAAGTTTGTCATCCTGCTTAACACCAGTAGAAGGCAGGTGTTAAATCCCTGCTGCTAATGCGCCTTATCGCCTGTTTTTGGATCGCATCGCAGATCTGGCTGGTCGTTGTGAATATCGCGAAGTGGAGTTTTCGTGAGTGTTTGCACGAGAACGCCTACTCTGCATATCATTAGCGTTAGTTGTCTCTCTCATCCATGGCGATGTTTTTTGCGGCAGCTATCGCTGGTATACTGGCGATGTGGGGAGTTTGCACCAGCTTTTGAATGGGGCGATAATTCTTTCACCACTTTTGCTGCGCTAAAGTGCCGTTAACTCGGCGATGAGTCCTTGAGAATATGCCCCTAAGTGTAGTGAGGTGTTGCACCTACCTAACCTGGTGGGAACTAAACTCTCTGAGGTTGGAGATAGGGTGTGCTGAACCCTTGACTTATTCAACCCTAAGTTCAGTAGAACTTACTTATTCTAAGCTAGTATTTTATGTACCTAGTACTAGTGGTTTTTCAGTTAATCAATACAAAGATTTATCTGGTAAAACAATGCAGGCTTAAATCCCAACTGCTGTTCACCAATGTGAGAAGTTGGCCTGGGATATGCTGTCCACTAATTAAAGTGGGAACCTTGCACCAGTCCAAACAACGCTTATGGTGATTTAAGAGATCAAAGATAACCTTAGAAAGCTATCCAAGTGGTAGCTGTGGAGAGCAGCCTTCAGACTTACTCTTGAAGGAATGTTAAGCAGCTTGTTTTACCAGAATGCAACCTTATAGTATTGATTAAATGAAAGGAGAACCACACAGTACATAAAAATATGTATTTATTAATATAACACTATCTAGTACGACAGAGTATCTTCTACACAGAGATAATCACAAAGCACACAATACTTAAGCACAGAAATGACAGTAAATAGCACTAATACACAGTTGGCCCCAGGGGGGACCAAATCACTACAAGAAAGTGGTATAAGAACCACGACTTGAGTCAAGACAGTGTCGAGAGGACGTAGAATCGCTGGGACCCCAAGGAACCACCCAAGGTGAGTGAGTAGGGACCCCATGGAGGACAGTTGCAGTGTGGGAACACAACCATGTGCTCCGTACAATTCTATGGGAAAGTCGCGGTTGAAGTTCTAGAGTTTAAGGACCCTTCCCAGTGGACTTCGAAGAAACCTCGTGGACGATAGAAGGTTGGAGAGCCACCCCACCCATGGATACCAAGGTACCCAAGTTACCCATCCCAGGGAAGCCGGGGTCATAGGTCTGAAGTGGCGTCGGAAACCGCCGTCGAACCCAATGTAGGACTTCGAAGAAGAGCCACTGCTGGAAGGAAGAAAAGTGTCCCTTGGAATTCAAAGGTGGATTCTTGTCGAAGAGTACCTGAAAGCAGAGGGGACAGAGTCTGGGTCACTTAGTAGTGACCAGGGGCTCTGTAGGCAAATGGCCACCGATGTCAGGTGCTTCAGGTGCGTTGATGGAGTTCTTGACTCTGCAGCTACGGGGACCAGGAGACATAGAGGATGACCAGGAGCCGGAAGCGAGCTGTCCCACAAAGGATGTCGAGTACTGAGGGGTCGGTGTCCAGTGGGAGCACCAGCAAGCCTTGGCAACGACAACCCACTCAGAAGGTCAAGGATGTGTATGGTTCGGACCAGCAAGATCCAGGAGACTCACCACAGTAAGGGGAGTCAGGGCAGGCCTGGAGCAACCAGGGGAGCCCAAGAAAAGCAAAGTTGACCCTCAAGTGGACCCACAGGCTGGAGGCACAGGACTCGCGAGAGGACCTCGAGCGATTTCACAAAACAACAGCCCCTGGAGCACTCGGTGTGAGGAGGTCAAAGTTCTTGGTAGGAAATGGTGCCAGAGGTTGGGGCTACACGGAGCCTAATGTACTTGTTAAAGGAATGCCAACAAGCTCATGCACTTGCAAATGAATGCGGTTCACAGGGGTTCAGTTATTACAGCCCCCACGAGGGATACTGGCCTCAAACTCGGTAAGAGGGCAGCTCGGACCTCAAGGGACATAGAAACCCATGTCCTGTGTTACTGCACCCTTCGGAGTCCAGAGGAGCTTGGGCTCAGCAGACCGGTGAGCAGTGTTGTGTGGCCTGTGAATGCAGGGGAGTGACTCTTCATTCCAAGGGAGATATCTTTGGTTGTCCTTGATGCTCCACAGGTCCTGCACAGATCCTGTATGGTGCACATGCACAGACGATGCTTCAGACTGAGAGGGAGACGAAGTTGGGCCCAAACGAAGTCCAGCGTAGTCCAGATTGTCCAGACGGTCGAAGCTCAGTGGTTTCTGGTACAGAATCTTGTCCACGTCGAATCTAGGGTCCTACAGCCAGGTAAGCCCTTATGTATCCACAAAAGAGGGTTGGCAAGATTCAGGGGAAGGTCTGGACAGTGGGGAGGTTACTCCCATGTCCCTTGTCCAGTTTCGCACCAGAGCGGGAGCCAACAGCTCCCAGGACTGGTTTGAACTGGACTATGCACAGAGACACCAAATGTGCCTCTCATGCAGACTTTCAGTCGCTGGCAAGCGCACCCACCCAGCCCTAAAACACTAAATCCTGTCCGGGAGGTGGTCGCACCTCCCTGTGACAGGATGCCTATTGTTCTGCCTTCTCCTGCTCGAGGTTGGCTCAGCAGCAGGAGGGCAGAAATGTGTTTCTGGTCGGCAGCAACCATTTTGTGCTGCCCGGGACTAGAAGGCTGGTACCGGGAATACCTGGGACCCCACCAAGCTCGCTTCTGAGGGGTGGAATCATACCTACCACACCGGTTACCAGTGTGGGGTATGATTCCAACATGTTTGACACCAAACACGATAGGGTTTGTTTCAGCCATTTTAGAGTTAGTCATTACGCGGTCGCCTAATGCCACTCTATATGTCGTAAATGGCTGCTTCACTGACAACCCGGGAGAATGGATTCCGTAGGCTGCAGGGGTGTTCTGCTCATGCAGTGGCACCCTCTCACTTAGAACCAAGCACCCTGCCCTTAGGATTGTAAAGGCCTGCTATGCAGTGACCCTTGGATATAGTAAACCTATATCTTAAGTAAGTGGTGCATGCACCAACTTACACAGGCTGCAATGGCAGGCCGTAGGTTCCATTTTGCATGGCCTCTCATGGGTGGCATAATACATGCTTCAGCCCATGGGAGGCCTCTGGGGTACCTATGCCCTGGGTACGTGGGTACCACATACTAGGGACTGACAAGGGCACCCCAGTATCCAATCTGGAGTGTACCTAAGTACATAACATAACAGAATAAGGAGAAAGCAGATAGACTGGGGTCCTGATTAGCAGGATTCCAGTCAGACTATTCAAAAACAGTATCACATTTAGCAAAAAGTGGGGGTAACCATAAGAAGCAGATCCTACTTTCCTACAGTCCTGAATAATCGTAATGCCTTTAGAAGCCCAAACATTAGAAAGGTGAGGATCAATACCAAAAGTGAATTTTAGATTAAACCAAAGAGAAGGCCTTCTAGAGTTATTGAAGCTCTTTGGTGCTATTTTTATTTTAAACTTTAAAAAATCATATCTCCAGTTCCCCTTATTGGATTTTTGTCCTTTTGGTGCCATTTTGTTCATTTAAATATTCTCTATTTTTTTAAACTGGAGTGGGACTTTTCTTGTATTGTGCATTTGAATTTTTACTGTTTTGCTACTTTTGAATGCTTTACACATATTCTCAAATTAAGCCTGTCTGCTCTGTGCCATAGCTACAAGGGATGGAGATCAGGTTTAAATTACTAAATTGTGACTGGACCTAACAAGGATAGTGCCAATATTACTTGTGGTGGACTTATTAAACAAAGTTAAAGGTCATCGATTGAGAACCGCCTAAACAACAACTACCAATCAGGTTACCCTTTTCCTTAATGCACAGGAAAAGTGACACTGAGTTATCAAAAAACTATTCCATCATTCATATGAGTTTTAGACACTTTATGCTAGGTCGATTGGTTCCTTTCATCTTTTTCCTCTTTAAACTTCCCTATCAACTTATCCCACACCTTGGACAATGTATGTCCTTGTTTGCTTTAATCTTTCTCTACATGTAAAGTCATGATGCACATTTTTTGCCAAGCTATTTTGTTTTATAGCATTGGTCCATTATTATGCTCAATTGGACCAAAACCAATGCTATGGCTAGGAGCGTATTTCCAGCTCTTTTTTTACATGGGCCAACCACCAGGCTTCATATGTATTCTTCTAGCAGGAGAAGATCTTAAATAACAATTGACCCTGTGAACTCATTCCAGAAGCATGCTGTGAAGTCACAAAGCCATACCATATGATAGATTGCAGCCAAGGGGAAATTACATCTGAAGCAACTGGATAAGGTACTGCGATACATTTCTGGTAATCATCAAAGGGTTTAGGTCTGTCCTATACAAATAATTTTAATGAATCATTTTAAATCTCATATTCCTCTAGACCATGGAGGTGTAGCTTGGGATAAATTCCCAGGCATCCTACTCTAAATCTGAACCAAAGTCCATAGTTCCTTTGTTTTTGTTAGAGGTCAGTTCCATCCATGTCATGGTAATGACAGCTCTGTATAAAGCCATTATCATTTCACACTAGTGTTTATTGTGATTAATGTAGGACTATGTGCCTGGGAGGCTCTGTCTGGTTTGCATTAGCCTTATGCACAGGATCCAATGGAACAGACCTCTCATCACTCGCACCAATTAACATATTTATGAAAACAAGAGGGTCTGCGGTGGAGGAGGGGAAAGGAGAATGGAATAAGCAAAAAAAAAAATCACTGGACTCCACTATTTCTTCCTCTTTCTTTGGCTGGTCAATGAAGTCTGCATAATTTATTGAAGTCCTATAAGACAAGAGATGTATTAAATGCTCTATGATGCAGAGAATTCTATGTAAATATAATTGTGAATGAATACATCTACACCCTATCTCTGCGTAACCAACTCTCTATAGTTCAATGTGAACAATGCATTCATGAACACTAAACTTACAATCCAGTAAAACCTATTTGGATATATCTCTTTCTGCTTATTAAAACTATCTCAAATGCTCTCCCTACACTCTCTCTTGTGAAGATGAATTATAGTCTCTACTTGAATTCTATACCTGGTTAGATAACCAATGTCATTAATATCTTTGTTTCCTACATCCAGCAATGATATGTTCAACTTATAACTCTGATGTTCATTCCTGAATTGGGGAAAATACAAATACAAGTCACTAAGCATTCAAGAATAATTCATGTTCATTTCCACTATCTACACAACTTAAGAATAGTGATTATACTCTTTGTAGATTAAATACCATTTCAATAGTTTGGAATTGTTTCAAGTTCAATGTTTGTTTTCATCAACAATATGACGTTAAAGTGTTAACTCTGATTCCTGTGCAAATTAATCCTCATGTTCAACAGGTCAAGTTCATTTTCATCAGCAATATAATTTCAGGATGCTCCTCTGTGGTCCACTAGTTGATACAAACAATTCTGAACAGGAAATGGGTCTTCAGTGAAGGGAATTCAACATCAAGCAGCAAGTCCAAGTTGGAGCACCATTGTAGTATGATTGTCTAGCAAGTACACATCAGCCACAAGGACTGTTATACCTATTAGTTTAAGGTGGCAGCTGGATCTCGGGAACATGCAAGAGTTCTTCCTGCTAGGAATCATAGTTTGTAGCTGCACAGTGCATCCCCCATGCATGCATTGCTTCAGTCCAGTCAGCACCAGCACTCTGAGAAGACTATTGACCTTCCGTGGAATGCACAACACTAACTGCATGCAGGCATGACTCACCTCCATGCTCATGGATGACACAGAGAAGGACACCTCCAGTCCCATTCCCTCATAGAATCTTGACTCTCCATGCCCCATGTCAAGTAGATTAGATGTGTGTTGGACCTGGCCCTCTCTGCAGGGTCTCCCCCAAACCTTTTGCATTTTACCCTTCCCTTTATGCTGAATTCATTTTTGTTGGCCTTGGGACTCTGCGCACTTTACTACTGATAACCAGTGCTAAAGTGCTTGCGCTCACTCCCCATAAACATAACTAGATTGATTTATACCCAACTGGCAAATGTTATTGTAAGTCCCTTGTAGAGTGGTATACCATACACCCAGAGCCTGTAAATGAAATGCCACTAGTGGGCCTGCAGCATCTATTGGGCCACCCCTTAAGTAGCACCTTAAAACATGCCACAGCCTGCCATTGCAGCCTGAAGGCATTTTTACACTACCATGTCGACTTGGCATTTAAACCCCCATGCCAATCCTTAAAGTTTCCTTTTATTAGATATAGGTCACCCCTAAGGTAGGCCCTGGGTAGTCCATACGCCAGGGTGCTCTGTGAATAAAACGTTGGACATGTATTTTTAAGTTTTACATGTCCTGGTAGTGAAAACTCCTAAATCTGTTTTTCACTACCATGAGGTCTATCCCTCCCATAGAAAAACGTTGGGGATTCCTTGTTACATTTAATACATTGTAATTTCCAATTAGGAGCTGGTAGCTAAGTTGTGTTTGATGTATGTGGAATTGTAGTGAGATACCCTATTTAATGGTAAAGTTGGGTTTTCCATTACAATTTTTTAAAAAGCCACTTTTAGAAAGTTGGCATTTTGCTAACCTTAGCACTTTGGGGCCTGGCTTGGAGCACATGACTGGGAGTAACTGACAGGTAGACTTTGTGAATTCCTCCCATACAGTCACACAACATGGGAATCAGGTGTGCCTGAATAGGCCATCTGCTGGCAGGATGGGGAAGTGGAGCTGAGTACAGCCCCACTAGCAACTGAATAGACTATATTCTGCCCTCGCATAAAGGGCCTAAAAACCCTACATTGTTACTGCAGCCACCTTGGAGCCAGGGCAGGGGAGGCAGGACATTCCCTGCACCTCAAAGCCACTATCTAGAAGCCTCTTCCACCTTCCAGAAGGAGGGTGCCAGGGTATAAAAAGGGAACCTCAAGCACCAACTCTTCAGTGCTCTTCTGCACCTGTAGGTACTCTGCCAGGAAGAAGTACTGTTGTGCTGCTGGAAGGACTGCTACTCTGCTGGACTGCTGCTCTAAAGGACAGCTGCCCTGCTTGTTTGCTGCCATGTTTGTCCTGCTGCTCTGCTACCTTCTGCCTGGGGATCAGGACTGGATCTTCATATATTGCAGGACCTCCAGAGTGACTCACAACTAGGCCTGGGCGGAATTTGCATAGTCACGTTACGCAAAGTTTCGCGAAGATGTAAAAAATCTCCACGAGCTACGCAGAATTCCGCGAGCACGCGGAATTGCTTGTTCTGCCCGTTCGCGATGCATTTTTCCTGTTCGGGGACGCTGTTTGCGTGCTCGGGGGGAAATATCTCGCGAACTTGCCCATGTGGTCGCCAATTGGCTCGGCCATCTTGTTTCACTTGTCCCGCCCGTTCGCGAAGCGTGTTTCCTGTTCGCGAATGCGGATGTCCGATGGCGCGTCCGAATGACGTGTTCACGATCGCACACTCTCGCGGGATCGCGCGGCCGGCTACCAAAATCTCGTGGCGCACGCAAACGGATAGGAAAACTCGTCAGCGAACACAGGGATCCCGGTAAGTTGCTACCGCGTGCGCAAACACGCATTTTGAAAGCCCGAACAAGGAAAGAATTCCGCTACGCCACGGATCGTGGAATTTTCGGCAATTCCGCGTTCTCCGCGGAACACAGAATTGCCAAAATTCCGCAAATTCCGCGAGCGTAGCGGATTTTACCGCCCAGGCCTACTCACAACAGGGCTAGTTTTCTGACCTCTTGTTCAGAGTCACAGGGACAGAAAAGGCTTCCTCCATCTTGAACCCACACTTGGAACCAGACTAGGTAAGTCCTGACCATCCAAATGGTGCCCATCCACTCCTGGACCATTGGAAGTGGTGCTAAAAGTGCCCCGATAGCCAAAATCCAAAAGTGGAGACATTTTTGGCTAAAACGTGCTCTGAGAACCAGGGGGAGACTAGAACTGACCTGCTCGCCTATTTGCCCGAGGTGCATCACTGGTCGGATTGGCTTGACAACTTCTCCCGCTATGCTCTTCTCCACCTGCCTCAATTCAGGAAGGACCTCAAGACCTGGCTCTTCGACTGAACCGCAGATCCCCCCCCCTCAGCGCCATGGGACCCTAACGGGTGAGTAGTCGTGATTTACAAGAAACCTGATTGATTGATTGATTGACAGCAGCAAATCCGTTTCATCGGTCGTTCACCAAAGGGATATATGACCTCATGGAACTGTGTTCGGCTACAGCCCTCTGCCTTGTCCCACTTGAGATTTTTGACTTCCATTTCAGAGACTAAGTACAAACGTAGAAATCTTCACCGCAGCCTTGACCCAAGACTATCTGGCATTGACACTCCCTCTTTGGACACCTCCTGCAGCCTTTCCCCGCTGAACTTTATCTTCTCAGAACATTTTTCTCAAGAATCTTTCTAAGTACGAATGTAATCGCTGACTGGGCCCAATCCACTTCTTTATCCGACCCACGCTCGAACAAGGTCTACCATAATTTCCAACTGTGACCCTCTCTTGCCCTCTCTTGCATGACTAAATGACTGCGGTTGGTGTTTTGATCATTTAAGATTCATAACTCCAGTTCTACTGATCGGATTTCTGTCGTTTTGGTGTCAAGTAATTTATTACAATTTACTCTATTTATCTAAATAATTTGGGATTACTCTTGTGTTGTGTTTTCACTTTATGACTGTTTTTGTGCTGCATAAATACTTAACACATTGCCTCTAAGTTAAGCCTGATTGCTTTTTGTGCCAAGCTATCCAAGGTTAGGAACAAGTTAGTGACTTTTTGTGGTTCATCTTGCAAGGGATTGTGGCTGTTGCTTGACCAGGGCTCACACCCCAGCCAAGCAACAACCCAATATCTCATAATGTGTTATTGTTGCATACAATAGTTAACCCATTGTTAAGGAAGCTGCTCTATTCATGTCAGAGGATGGTCTCAGAGCCCAGCCTCTGAAATTTTTTCATCAAAATAAAATAACTACAGATACCTCATGTTTACCCAAACTATAACTTTTTCTCAGCTGATTCCATTGCATGCTCCATTATTGTGAACCTTCTTCTCACACTACTAAGCAGTAGGGAAAGATCACTGGTGGTATCAGCTATTGAGCTGTGTGACTATGGTCATTAGAGGTAGTGAGAGAAATTTCCAGCACACTATGACTCAGTGGTTCACATTCTCAGATAGAGTGGGATAATGATGAAAATGTATGGATGGTGTGACAAGTGATAAGTAAAACTATCCATTCAGAGCCTTAAATTATCCTCTCTGGCAGCCAGTATCTCAGTTACAAAGTCAGTCGTTATGATTTTCTGTGAAATGGAGAATAACTGCTCATGCACGGATTTACAAGATAATTTTCCAAGCAATTATTCACCTTTTTGGCAAAAACACCCACTACATTTACACCTGCTCAGAATAGGTAGAAAATGCCTGGGCAGCTGCTGGCTGTTGTTAGGGGTATTGGTGGGGAGTCAGGCATGCCTGCCTGGGGGGAGAATTAACTGCTCTAGCAGGACTGAAGAAGGAAGTGGGTTGGGCTGCACAACGCCGCTTTCCACAACCAAGCTCCTGCAACCTCTCTGAGAGGCCCTTATATCTGGGCCCACAATTATCTTGTAAGGAGATTTCAAACCCAATATTTCTAGGCTGTAAGAAATTGGGTTATTGGTGGAGGGGGTGGAACCCCACTCAGGCAACAAGCCCAGCCATTGTCAGGGTGAACCACAAAAGTCACTAAATGAAGCAATTAACAATCTGGTAGTATGGCACAAAAGCAGTCAGACTGCTCTTGGAGGCAATGTATAAAGTATTTATAAAGCACACAAACAGTAATAAAGTGAAAACACAACACAAGAAAAATCCCAAACCAATTTAGCAAATTAGAGTACATTCTAATAAATAAAAGGATACTAGAAGGACATATATCCAATCAGTAGAACTGGAGATATTCAATTTTAAAGTTTTGGGTAGATATTGTGCCTAAAAGCATAAAGGGCCACTGGTGGTCATCTGGTCATGCTAGACAGAGGGAAGTCACAATTTCAGGCTGACTGTAATGGAGAGCGGGCTGGTAAGGGAGCAGGTTAGCCCTGCTGAAAAGTTACCTTCTCAAAGTCCGGCACGAAGAGTTCCCTTTGCTTTTAATGAGGCCGCGAGAAGCAGGAAGAGCATGTGGATAGTCGTCGCTGTGGGGTGAAGAGTAGGCCTGGCATCGTGGATGGCCATCGCTGTAGCACAAAGCACCATTGTTCTGGAGTGAAAGCATCACCGTTTCGTTATTGTGACTGCCCTGCATTTCTTGCTAAATACCGAGCAGCACAATTTGTACCAGTCGCACAATATGGCTTCTATTTAATTTCCAGCAGTAATGCACAGAGTTTGTTAGAGCCGTCAAGGCTCTAAGAAGTTTGAGGTAACAAGTTCCTTTGTGTGTGCTGGAGGCAAGCCCTTTGAAGTGTAAGTCGGGCAAGGCACCGCATCACCCCCAGCCATCCTGACAGGATGGCCCATACTGCAGACAACTAGTCATCTGTTGTGTTACTGTCTGGGTGGAGTACACAAACCCCAGATGCAAAGCTTTCCCAGTCATGTGATCTAGGAAACTGGAAGAAGGCACAAATGGCAATAAATTGCCAACTTTCTAAAAGTGGCATTTTCAGAATTGCAACTTAAAATCAGACTTTTCCATTGAATAGGATTTTAAATTACAATCCCTTTGAGTGTAAACACCATACCGCTATCTGCTGCCAATCAAACGTTATCACTTATTAAATGTAGTAATATAACCCAGTATTAGTCAATAGAGGAGATAGGCTTACGACAGGAAAAATGACGTCAGGAGTCAGGAGTATTTATTTGTGTGGGACTTAAATGTATTAAAAGGAAGGTTTAGGCCTAGCAAAAGGTTTATTTTGCCAGGTGGAAATGGCAGTTGAAGACTGCACTCCAAGCTGCAGTGGCAGGCCTGAGACATGTTTTAAAAGGATACTTGAGTGGGTGGCACAATGACTGCTACGGGCCCACTAGTAGCATTTAATCTACTTGCCCTGGGTACATGTAGTACCACCTACTAGAGACTTACAAGTAACTTAAATGTGCCATTTAGGTGTAAGCCAATTTTGACACGTTTGAAAGAGAGAGCACAAACACTTTAGCACTAGTTGGCAGCTGTAAAGCACACAGAGTCCTAATGCCAACAAAAAATAATTCAGTAAAACTGGAGGAGCAAAGGCAAAAAGTTAATGAGAATACCAGGCCAAGGATGTTAGGTCTAACACGGACCCTGAAGCATAATTACGAGTTTAAATTTTTCACTTGGAGTTACCATTCAGGGTGAAATAACAACACTTGTAATGAGGGTCTTGGTTAGAGAAACTGATTGTGAGATATAATTGTTGGTGTGTAAGTACCTCTTCAAGGGGGCAGTAGCCCCTTTATTAGCAGAGACAGTTACTATTATGCATGGGCAAGACGAAGAGAAAAGAGTGTGGTGACTCACCTCTAGTGTATGATATTGCATGGTGTCACTTGATAGAAAAGTGCTGGAAAGTACTGACCAACCCGCAGCAACAAAGCAAAAACCCCACTGGCACTACACGGAAGCCAGTGGCTGTTGTCAGGCTCACATTGTAATGTGAGTCACATACAAATAAACACAATAAATTACATTGCAGTGCAACACACAATTTTATTGTATTGTTATTTCTTGCATAAAGCATATGTTTATTCTTAGCCAAGCTGAAATTTGCATTCTTCACAGGAGCTGCATTTTACTTTCTGCCCCTATAAAATGAGATCCATTTCAGTATTGGGCTGCTTTTATGCTCATTGTCATCTCTTTGGGTGTCACTTGCTTTGTATCTGACGTTGTTGTACCTAGTTGCTGTTATTCTTGTAACAAGCCTCTACTGACTGATGATTGTGGCCCAGATCACAAAGGTTTAGCAGCAGGTTTGCATTACTTTTGTAAGGCTAATCTGATGCTAAACTTTATTGGAGATTAACAAACCAACACTAATTGGTATTAACGTCGGTTTGTATGGGAAAGTAACGCAAAGCAGCGCGAAATGCTACTTTGCATTACTTTGCATCAAGGTGGCATTACATGGGTGGTGCATGGATGTTCCCATGCAACCACCCATGCTATTTGACGCTAAACCCTACCTACTAACATGAGTAGACAGGGTTCAGCACCAAAAATGAATGCTGCTGGAAAGCAGGCATTAAAAGGAGAAATGCTTTCTTTTCTCCTTTTTTCCGAACCTAGCATGCATACTGAACTGTGCAGTACACATACAAAGTAGGAAAAGCTTTCAGGTGTGTCTAGCCATAGTATTTTGTACAGGAAGGGTGCCCTTCCTTACGAAACCTATGTAGACTCAGGCACGTACCCTAGCACTATGATACTAAGGAGTGTGCCTGGCGCACAGCAGCTGAAATCAGCGCCGGCGCTAGGGAAAGGGGAGGAGACAGCAATATCTCTGTGTACATGGCGCTCTCCTGCTCTCTCTCTCTCTCATTGTCACGCAATACAGCGCAGTGCAGCATTTTTGGCTGCTGCGCTCCGTGACATCTTTCAGAATCTGGGCCTGAGACTGTTCACTGCACGCCCTCTGAAGTCCTTCTTAGCACCATTCATTAAAACAATGTAAAGGCTTCGGGACACCTGCATTTGATAAAAAATATTGAGGTTAGAAAGGCAATTACAGATCAGTGCTGTGTGGCACAGTATCAGATGTTCAAATCACTACTGCCTCTTGTTGCTGACCTCAGTCAAAGGCCTTAGATTCTCAGTTGACCCATAATAACATTTTTTCAAACGATCGTCCACGCGCAATTGTGTTCTCCGAAGCCACGCTTTGAAGTACAATTCAATGCGCCTTTTTCAATCCAGAATGGAGGTTCTGAGGTATTTGAAGAGAGATGAGTTCTGACATGACACAATGTTCACTTTCCATCAATGGGTCGAGAATTCATTAACAAATGTGAATGAGTTTCATAATAATACTGATTATGCACAGCTCAGAGGCATCTGCTTGAACACTGACAACTTTCTAACAATGTTCACAAACTTCGAACTGCAAAATGGGCTTTATATATTTAAAGCCATATTTTAAACACAAACCAAATGTATCTCTGGTGAAATGTACTTGCATCTTTTCAGTGTAGTGCTTTTTTTCCTTATGCCTTGCAACTTTTACAAAATGTAATTTCACACCTATCCAACTACATTAATGTCATTTAACAATTCATGTAAAATTGCAGTGCGACTTCCGTCTGAAAAGATTTGCAGACTTACAATAGGCGCACATATCCATTTACATTAAATCGGGAGTGCATTTAATTTAACATTATATGTCACTACTAGACAGAGCATCAATCTTGCGATTTGATTTCTAATTTATACAAATATCTTCCCTTTCTTTATCTCTGGTCCCTCTATATCTTAAGCTCAATGTGCTCACATTCGGTATATATCGGTATAACCATACCTTTTTCGAATTCGAAACTGCTGAATATAACTGTGCTGTAACACGAGATGATATTTCCTGTTATAAACAGCTCAGAACAGACATTTTTTTCATCTTTCTTTATGTGAGGTAAATACTAATTTATTTTCATGAATTAGCAAATGGGCCAGGGTTAGTTACCAGGAATGCTTAATGACTTCGATATATGTTATTTATTTTATATATGTTATTCTTTTTTAGACTATAGCAACAAAGTCATATAATAAACAGTAAGGGTGTAACTGTATAATGTTTATAAATATCAAATATAATGAATACACGTGAGGACAAAAGGAAAAATTAAATAATTTGTAATGTGATTCAATGTGATGGTGTAATATTCTAAACCTAAACAGACACCGTGACACACATGCTTAACCGATAAGAATGGGCCTTTCCTAAAACATATGAAGAAAAAGTATAGCTGACTGATTGTTCGAAAGCTGAGAAAAAGAGAAACTCCCATCATGTTAGCTTCGTTGCAGTATTGTTTTTCAGAAATAAAATGGCGACACGGCCTCCATGGTATGGAAACCAGGCCTGCACTGAGTTTTGACGAAAGTGCTCCCACGAAGGCACTTTCGGGGAAATGCCAGTGGTGATATTGTGGGGACCACCTCTAAAAGCCAGATGATAACCAAAAGTGCATATCTTATTTTGGTTCACCATTGTTCTGGAGCGAAAGCATCACCGTTTCGTTATTGTGACTGCCCTGCATTTCTTGCTAAATACCGAGCGGCACAATTTGTACCAGTCGCACAATATGGCCTCTATTTAATTTCCAGCAGTGATGCACGGCGTTTGTTAGAGCTGACAGCCGGTTGCCATAGGGCGGACAAAGGCTTTCCCAGTAGGTTGCTGGCTCATCTGTTGGATGCTAATTGTTTGCTTTAATATCCTTTACCATCCATAGGCAACATATCCGCCTTTGTTGACTAAGGTATCGAGAATATGTAAACCAATTCTCTCTTTCTGGCCTAGTTTACTCTCTATCTAGGAAGACTGCAGTGGCAGTGTTTTGTTGAACAATAATGAGATCCAACAGCTTAAAAATCGGACTTAATGAAGAAGGTCCCAACTGAGGTCTTCTGCTTCTGTTTTAATGCCATACCTAACTTCTAATGATATAATGTCACAAACACTCATTCCAATGTTTACTGGGCTGATGCTGCTTCCGGAATTTTCACTTTAGTCTTTCAGTTCACCCTGGGACGAGTGATTAGATTTGGAAAGACTGAGGGGTATATTCACAAGAACGTGTGATAACTACCGCAAGAGTAGCGTAACGCACCTTTCAATATCGCAGCCTAGCACAGGAAAATTACCCCGTGTTAACGTGGAATTCACAACAAGGCGGTAGCATGCGATAGTCACCAGATGACGCGTCAAATGTCAGCGTAAAAATTAACGCCTCGCCTAAAAAATCCGAACGCAAAAAAACATGCGATGAGGCCAATCTCGATACAGAAATCAGCGAACACCAGCCACAGGCCTGCAAATCCCACGCGTCCGGCGGGAAAAAGCACCATAAAAGAAAGAAAAAAAAAAGCCCAAAAGCAATTCAAACTGCGTAGCAACATGGATGCACCCGGACCGAGTGCAGAGGACAAGCCGAACACCACAAGCCCCACGGAGGGCCAGCCAGGAACCCCGCGTTCGGGGAAGGGCAAGGACAAGAGGAAGAGGAAGACGGGGTTCAGTCCGCAGGAAGACCGGATCATCGTCACGGAGGTGACCGAACACCATCAACAACTGTTCGGCACCTTCACTGCGGCACTGGCAACCCAAACCGAAATATGGCAGGCCATCGTTACCAATGTCAATGCAGTCGGAGTGTCGAGGAGGTCACTGGAGGAGGTCAAGAGGCCCCGGCATGATCTGAAAAGGCAGACCAAACATAAGCTCGCCGCCAACAGGGAGGCAGCAACGGCGACTGGAGGTGGGAGTCCTGCGACACAGGAGGAGCTGGATGAGCTGGAGCAAATGGTGACCACAGTCAGCAGTGAGGAGACGGTGGCAGGATTGGGGGGCCTGGACACAGCACGATACGACCTGACCCAACAGCAACAGGGTGAGTAACGACTAGGGACGGGGGGACGGGGGGAGATGGGCACAATGGCTCACATGCACAATTACGTGTAGCACACAGCACACCCACAATGACCGTGGAACATGTCCCTGATTGCCTTGGCACACTGCAGCACACATAGAAACGCCAAGTAGGCCCCCATCCACAATGTGCACAGAGGGGCCCCCCCTATCACCAATATCACAACCGACCCATACATATGTGCTGAATCCAGCAAAGCAGCGGCTCTGTGACCCACACTGACTATGCAAGTAACACTGCCTGTCCGATAGCATGGCAGCAGCCAAAAAAAAATGTCATGGCCCACGAATCGACATGGAGGTAGCCCAGTGCGGATCACATCCGTAAAGGAGCAGGTCACACTCCGACATGTCCATGTGCACCCACAACCCATGCCGTACAATACACGCAGCAGACGAACAATGCACCAAGCCACAAAATCTGTCCGAGAGCACATATGACCCAAGTCAAAAGCAAACAATTCAAAGGCAACCCCACCTCAAAGGGAGAAGGCTACACGAAATCAGAGCTGCAGGGGCAACTCCCCCACAATGCAGCACACACACATAGCAATCACAGAACATCAGCAATGACGGCAATGTGGTACAAATTGCAGCACCAGCACCACAGGACAGAGCTCACAACAGGTTCCGCTCGTGCGTAGTAACTGTCCACTCACATCTGGCATTGCCTGACACTGTGTGATGATAATGTACGGGTACTACCACACATCCGTCATGTAGTCGAAAAACACACTGACTGCCATCAAATAGCCAGCTCCCCCAAAACAGTCACAATGTACATTGGCATGCAGTCTGAACGTAAACATCTGCAAATCATCAACATACATGTGAAACTCTGTTAACCTGCATCTCCCCTTTACATTGCAGAGGGACAAACAACACCTCCTGCAGAGCACACCACACTTCCCATCATTGATGATGAAGAGGACAACCTGCACATATGTCAAGACACCCTCCAACGGATAATGGACAGCCTCTGCACCCCACCCCCAGGAGCAGGGCAGGCCAGCTGCCGCGAGGTGACCCCACCACCTGCACAGACCACACAGCAGGAAACACACACCACCAAGGCTGTCTCCCATGACCCCCCCGACCAATACATGGAATTCCAACAGCGTGTGTTGGGTTGCCAGGTAGAGTTGGCTGATCAGCTGCGGTGGGTTTCGAGCTCGTGGCAGCCAAACTCGATGCCATACGTGGGTGTCTGAGTCCCATCAGGGACCACGTACAGTCCCTATCGGACACCCCCTGTACGCACCATGCTCCGCCACAGACCTTGGCTGACCTCGCTGGTGCCATGAATCGAATACAAGAACTGTCAGGTCAGACAGGCACCAGCCATAACAGCACAGAGTTGGCACAGATGCGGAGGTCAATGGAGACCATGGAGAAGATGCAGGCTGGAAGTATGTCTGCCACGGCTGGACACCACCGAGTAGTAGCTGGGAACTTCAATGCCCTGCAGTACTTCATCTTGCCATTGCTGCCACTGAGCCGTTCCCAGATGACTGCAGCGGGAACATCGACACACACAGCTCCAACCCCTGATGTGTCTGTGGCACACTGTGTTGCTGCCCCATCACCTACGCAGTCTGATGTGTCAGTGGCACACAGCGATGCAGCCATCAACCCGCCACACACACCGGACACAGAACCTGTATCAGGGGAGTGAGAAGGGGATGGGAACTACTGTGTGAGGAAGGAGGCAGTAGCATCCATCACCGCCATATGGCCTGTCCCTGCCTGGTTATGACCTATGCATCATGCCCTGGGAAATACCTCCTACTGACCCCCGAAACACTCTGCGACATTCACCCGGACCCCGACACGGACTGCCATTTCTTCACCGCTGGCCAATTACACAGCAATCCAGCTGCGGACTGCACTCTTCCTCTTCCTAATCACTGTGCAATCCCCAAAGGACTCTGGTTGGCCCACCACTGGGCTTCCATGTGATGTGGGCTTGGATGGCCATGTACAGCTCCAGCTCCGTCAATCACCTGAATGTGAATAAAACATTCTAAATCACACAGATGTGTCATCACTATGTTCACTCACGTATGGAAGTATGGCTGGATGTGGGGACGATGATTGCACATGAAGGTATACCCTGGTAACTGACATCTATGCGCATGTGTATCCCTTAGACACATGGCCAATTGGATGACTGTGAAGGTGAGTACTAGCTGTGTCCCCATTGCATATCAACAACAATCACACAACCCCCCAACGTAGGCACACGTCCATGTGTTGAATAGGGCTGTGTGTAGGACTGACCCAAACGAAAGCAGGCCAGGAGTGGTGTCCTACACCACATGTGACAACAGAACTTTACGTTGCATACCTACTCACACACATCTGTGTGGACACATTCTGTAGTGAGATATGACATTGCTCCACATGATCAGTGGTTGGACACCATACTCACATTGCTGACGTCACGTAAGTGCACATGTCGTTCAGCACATATCCAAAAACAATGTCTGGCTCACAGAGGTGGAGCTTGCCAAATGGACACACCCACATTGCACATGCGTCTGTCAGTTCCTCCCTGTGTAGGGACGATGCTCATTGTGGCACACAAGTGGACAATCTAAACAACACACCTCACAGTTAGACACCAGTGGAGTGGCATATACTTTATTGGCATGTGCGTGTCAGTACGGACGAGGCAACGGCCACAGCAGGCAGGGACATGCTTAAGACACTTACACGCAGCATGGGTACATGTCGAGGTTCAGAAAATGTCGGGGCTAAAATGGACAACATTCATCACAGATGGCAACGCTCACAGCCCACCTTGCCTTGCTGGATGAGTCATGTGTTGTTTGGCGTCTGCCCATTGCCCCATGTGAGGGGGCACGACTCACTGCACATGGGATCTGCATAGTGCTCTGCCTCCGGAGTGCGCCGATTGTCTGCTCTGCTGACAGTGATCAGGTGTGAGGGTCCGACAGGTTCACATGTCATGCTACATTGCCATGTGTGTGCTCTCTCCCAGCAGTGTGTCCGAATTGCCAACGTTGCCAAACGACGCTGTGTTGCTCCGACCATGGACCTGCGTCACCTTGCACAGGTGTGTGTACACATGCGTTGTTCCACGCACATGCATCCAGAGCCCGAACGAAGGCAGACGTGTCCTCTGTTGTGGTGGGATATGTGAGCAATCCCCACGATGCAACAAGTTGTTGGGCCATGTGCTGTGGGTGGCAATCGGATGTGGCTGCAGGAACGTAGTTACTCATCCATGAATGCCCGTGCAGCTTCATGTGCAATGTGTTCCAATAGTACGTCGTTTTCGTGTTCAAGGAACACCAGGGTGAGCCAATCCATTAGGTGGTCCGGGCAGGTGTGCTCAGCCCACGACGTCTCACCGATCCGCAACACAGCCCAATAGGGCAGCGCCTCGATGTGGTGACTGCACACGAGAAATTGTACAATCTCCCATGCACAACTACCAATACATATGCAGAATGTCAAGGCATCCCATGCACGACTGTCTCAGTTACACTCCTGTTCGTGATCCAACAGGGGGCGCAGACACAGGTCATAGTCCAATTCATCAACAGTTGTGTTGGATAGGCAGACATCCATGGGACACTTGAATGTGCATGTTCGGCAGTGGAACCAGGGCTGGACGCAGGTGACGTGGGCAATGCGGAAGCTGAGCCTGTAACTGATCCGCAGCACTGCCAGTGGCAGTGCGCCCAGTAAATGCAGCATACGTGCACGGTAATGTTCCATGTGACGGGGGTTGTGCATGTGCCCGGTATAGCCTGCCATTGCGTTGGCGCGTCTCGTGAACCGGCACTCTTCTTAACTGCGGCAGTTGTGTGGAGGATATGCCACAGCTCTGAGCAAAGATTTGAATGTGTGTGCAACGTTGTGGGTAATGGGTTGCTGTTTCCGTGAGTGTCAAGGGCATCCCATGCGGGGGTACCACAGGCAGGGGCTTCTGTGTGTGGGCTGTGGATAAGTCGGATGGTTCATTTGCGGAATGCGTGGTGTGGGAGTCGTCCCCATCTGCCATTGCATCTCTATCAGGGTGTTCCAGGCGCGTTCTGGACCAAGGTCAAAGGTGCAGGTGTCCTCCCGCCTTCTGCATTGGGACAATGGTGCTTTCATCCCTGATGTTTGTCTGACTACTACTTGCGTTTTCGGAATGTGATGTGGCTTTGGCGCTGAGATTGGGACACGGCCTTGGGCTCATGGTGTACGGATGGCGATGCACACACACATGTTGGCATGTGGAGCCAGGTGCCCGAGCGGCCTTGCGCTGTTTGTGCTATCTCACTCCATCTCTCTCCCTCGCTCTCACCCGCTCTTTCCTTTGTTGGGGGCATGGCACACCTTCTTCTCTTGGATTTGGTCTTCCAGGCTGTGTGCTACGGATTATCCAGTGAGGAGCCGCTAGGACTCATCCTAAGGGTTGTTTCTGCTTTTGTTTGTATGGTGTTTTGTGTTGGTGATTGCATTGCTGTATGACTGATTCTCCATTTTCTGGCCACGCATGTATGTTTATTTTCCTACTTGTGCGACATCAGGCAAAATGTTTGTTTTGGGATTCGTGGTGTTGGTGTGCAGTTTCTTAGTCCGGGGTTGGGGGTGGTCCCGGGGGGGGGGTGTTGCGGGCCTGGGTGTGGTGTCAGTGGGTGTTGTGGCCCTCTTGGGTGTCTGTGCTGCATGTTCAGTTGCTCGTGGGCATCTGTTGTCCTTCATGTGTGGCTCTGGGCTGTGCTCCCTTTTGTGGTACAGGCTTTGGTCGGACTTTACACCAGGTCAGAGCAGGTGTAGACTTCCTGGTGCTAACGCGGCTTATCGCCGGTTTTGTGTTTTTATCGCCGATGTGGCTGGTCGTTGTGAATGTTGAGGTGTGATGTTGTTGCACCTTTTGGCACAGGAACGCCCACTCTGCATCTCATTAGCGATAGTTGCGCGGGTCCTCTGTGGCGATGTTTTTTTAGGCTGCTATTGCGGGTAAACTGGTGCTGTGGGCTGTTTACACCAGCTTGTGAATGGGGAGGTATATTTATCACGACTTTGGCTGCGATAAAGTGCTGTTAATTCAGCGATAGCTCCTTGTGAATATGCCCCTGAGTGGGGGTGCCAGCAAGGCGAAGGAGTCCAGGTCCACTGAGCAGGTTGGATGATCACCACTCTTCATCTGCCCCCTTAAAAGGGGAAATGGCATCCTGTGGGAGTAGGGCTCTTTTAAGGTATGCGGCTATGTTAGCAACACAGACACGGATCCTTGATCTTTTAGCCACCTTGGGCAATTTAGTTATAAGTTAAAATGGAGGGTCAGGTTGAAGTTGCGAAGTGCCTTGTGTCAATTTATATTAAAGTAAACTGGATTATGTGGGACATAAAGAGGTTGTAAGATGGACCTGTAGGAATGATCAATTCTTATATACTAACCTCAGAAATAAACTATGACTAATCCCCAACATTCTACAAGTAATGCTAGATAGGGGGAATACAAATCTGATTGCATTTCCTGACTTCAAGTTATCACAAGCTAGAACGTTAGATATAATTTTACCCACACCATTCAAAAAGGCCAGAGTAGTAAACATAACTTGGGGGAAGAGATCAAAGATAGTTATTTAGTGAGAGTTTAGACAAAAAGGAACAAGTAAAAATGATACCAAAAAGGAAGAACGAAAAATGTAGATGGCCTATTTGCACACCACTGGCTAGTCATCCTATTGATTTAACGAAACACTATTCAACAGATGAATATCTGAGTAAGGTAACAAAGCCACGGTCTTCCATTGATTTACAGACCAATATTTCTCCAGACATGAACTGAGCTACGGACAACCATTTCTTTTCTGCTATTGTGGGAATCACAGGGAAAAGTTTTTTTAAAGACATAGGCTATAGTTGAGGGCATCAACCAGTAGCGGCTCGTAGTGGGAGTGCTGCGGGCGGTGGGGTGGGGGAGGAACAGGGTGGGGGTAATAAACTACGGCATAAATAAATAAAACGAATTTCATTGCGCGCGCTGCATTGACAAATGCGATGCAACGAACGCAACGAAATTCGTTTTATCTATTTATTTGTTTACTTACCTCTGTTCGGCAGTATGCCGTAGTTTACTACCCCCCACCCTGATCCTCCCCACCCCACCGCACCGCAGCACTCCCACCACGAGCCGATACTGGCATCGACAAGTCCCACTAAAAGTACATGCACAAATATTTTAACTAAAAGTGCAATAATTAATGTAATTGATTATGACAAATTTACTAAAGTTAGCAGCATTTCTTTATTGAACACCTATAAATGCCACCACTTGGTCTCTCAGTCATCTCGTTCATTACTCCTGCGATTTGATTAGTAGGATTCAAATGAATAAATACAGAGCAAAACAAAACAGCTATTGAAATATACAATTGCTGGCTCATAGAGGCTTGAGTATCATAAATTATAGCTGTATAGAAATTAAGGGTGTACAAATTGGAATAAAGGTGACCAGGAATTTGATTCAGAATCAGGGCTATTTAGTCAATGGCCAAGCAATGGGAAGCAGCATAACCGTTGCAAAATCTGATAATCAGATTTAAAACAGAATAATATTTTCCTTTTCATTCCCCTATATAGATCACAAGGACATCATGACATTATCAACAGAAGATGCATTTTAGAATATATCCTCAAGTTTCTCATATTATAATGAACAGTGTAGCCTCTGTCAAGTTTATCCACTCAAATGACATGGGTTGTGAAAACCGATTACCTCAAAGAGAATAGATCTTGGTAATTTGCTACTCCATCACTCTTTAAAATTCATATACTCAATTCAATTCAGTTCAGTTCATCTTTATTCGGATATGAAGTATCCACAAAAGTACAAACACACACAATTGTAGCATATGATAAAAGACATATGAAACATATAAATATTTAAAACAGTCATAAAAAACACACAATTAGATTCCAGGCCATGGCATATATTTATTCATTCTTGAACCTGGGCTTTATACTGTTTACCTGGTTTGGCCTAGCTTGAGCTTTCCTGAGATTTAGGTAATTAAAGCTCTAAGTTATGTAGTGGGTAGCCTTTATTAGTAACTCCCTTTCAAGGAATTCAGAAGAAGCAGGTATACTACGGAGGGTAATAATTTGAACGTTTAAAGATTTATGTTTAGCTGGGCCTAGAAAGATCCGTCTCTGCAGGAGCATATTTAAAGACTTCTTAAGACAAGAGGGTGAAGGGTGAGGGCTGGGTGGTAGGGCCACCACCCTTCATAGAAACCTTAATGGGTGTTGTTGTTTTCAAATCAATTGTGCACATGGAGAAAAAGATTCCAAACTGAATGCAGCAGGATTTGTCAGACTGACAGAAGATATCAGTGTTATAGATTTTTTTTCACATGCATGTTATAATATGCATCCAAGAACATTGGGTGCCTGATAAAATAAATCTGCCAGGTGTCAATATTTAGGAAATGCTTGCTACAATGAGAGATGTTAAAGGTCAGGCTCTGAGGGGTTTTACAGTAATTTGTAACTACAAATATAACTTCAAAGATGTCCCTATTGAGACGAAAAATGAGACATTTATATACTTGTGAAGAGCCATCTAGTCAATCATTTGTAACTGAATTACATGTTCTTACATTAAGATCACTAAACGATGATGCAATCAATGTTATATGTTTCTGTATTTAAAAAAACGGAAAATTAACAATATTCTTAGCTGGAGTTTGTACACTGAGACGTCTTGGCTGTAAAAGAGTTGAAAGGGTTCGAAGATGTGAAATTATAGGCACCTCATCTGAAGCTAAATATATTACTTGAAGAGAAGATTATACGTTATAGTTCTTACTTATTTAGCACCTAATAGAGGCTAGGATTAAAAAATAGGAAAAGAAAGAACTTGAGTTTTTTCTTCCAAAATATAAAAACATATGGTTTACTGAGAAAGTAAAACTTTAAAAAACCTTAGAAACTCAGAAAGCTACTTAATTCAGGTTTTGACATTAAGCAAAATCCAGAAAATTAAGCAACTCAAAACACAATTTAAAAAAAGAGACACAAGAAGCTAAATGTTGATTTTGGGAGAAGGTTTAGATGAATACAAGGATCAAGGACACAATAAAATGCTGGAAATGTATTACCTCCTTGAAAGTGGAAATGGATGTGAAACTTTTGAACATCTGCCTCAATCAAGTTAAAATTAATCAATGTGAAATTCATGCATCTAGGGCCCTATTCACAAAAGTTAATTTGGTGGGGACTATTTATTGACGCTTTCTGGAAATTCACAAAGGGATTTCTGGCAGGTGTAAGCCCATTTACAGAGATTGAGATCACCAACATGAGTTCAGAGGTCGCCACAGCTAAAAGTTCACTAAAGAGGTGGTGGTTTCAAAATGTGGCTTTCTGTGCAAGTTTAGGAGCACCCACTAACATGGAAATTTGCAGCATACTCAAGCTATGATGCAACTCCTTGAAATTGCAGAAGATTTACCTCAGTAAGGAGCTGGCATAACTCTCCTTCCAGGGTGGGAAGAAGAATGCATCAACACAAACTTATTGGAGGTGTAGGGGATGGGGATTCTCCATGGTGAAACATATTATCCCTGCAGAGAACAAAAAAAAAAAAAAAGGACTTTTGCACAAGAGAACCCATTCTGTCTGTACGGAGTTCTCTGCCATGGACAGCTCCTTAAAGAGGGAATGGAAGTCACATGATGATTCCAATAAGAATGGGTGAATTTCAAACAGTAGTAATTCTGCACCCATATATAGAATAAAATATGAAAAGTACAAATGTGCTACTTTTTTTAGTGAATAGGGCCAATAATGTGTATTTTAGTGACCTTGTAAACTGAAATGCTCCCATAGAAGCTAAAAGATTAGACCTCAACTTTAACCTATGAAAGATGAACAATTCATAGAACTATTTAGAGTCCCAGGTTTTATGAGCCCCAAGTTTGAATTTTTGCTTTTGGATTTGCTGCTTTTTGGACTCTTACTGTGAGTGGGTCTTATTCCCTCTAAACTCTGTTAAAGTGGACTGAGAATGCTAGGTACCAGTGTCCACCTTTTAAAACAAGGCCCACTGCTGCACAGCTGGGGTAAGATGTTGTGTGTTGGCTGCACATGAATGTGTGAACACATGCAATTTCACATGTGTGCAGACCGATTGAAAGGCACTACTGTCCATCCCAGCCCGGAACCTGCCAAAATTGGACCCTTTAGAGAATGGTGCTGATCTGGTATAGGCCTTATAATGTAAATGGGAATTCATTGTGCAAATCTGTGGTGCTTAACTGAGAGTTGTTCTCACTTTATTATACATGATGGACAAAATCTATACCAAAGTATAGTTTTGCCACAGTTAGGCCTAGAGACTAGTATGACACACTGATCACATGTCAAAATTAGATCCTAAGTGCAGATACAATGTCCCTCCTTCTGGCAGTTTAATATTTTTCATATTTCTCTGAATCAGCTCTAATTAGATTCCAGGTGTTTTTTCCTCAATGCCAAGTTAATTACTCTCCTGGCCAGCTGAAAGATGAAAGGCAGCCCACACAATTATGCTATTTAGCAGTGTTTAGGTCTGTTCTGGGAAAGGGAAAGGATGGGGATCAAATCTGCTTTTTACACTACACCTGGCCTGGGAAGGCTCACCCCATGCAAAATAGAATGGAGAAGGCCGGACCTCTGGAGGCAATCACAGGGTGGCACTGCTTTGAAGTTTAGGAGTGAAGGGACCAGGCAACTTTGGCAGTTATGGACAGGGATTAGCCTACCAGAGAAGTATTTAAACAGACCACTTCAAGACACCATTTTGAAATGTTCCAAAATGCTGTGGAGGAGAGTTGGGACAGGGGTGTCGTGATGATGTACCATCCCAGGATTGGGCAGAGGAAACACAAACAGCTGAAAAAGGTTCGACCCTGGAACAGGCTTGTCATTGAGGATTTTAACAGCTCCCTGTCACAGAACCCTCCAGTTTTTTTAGAGAACCCGTGTGAGGCAGCTGACACTTTTGAGGCCTGGCTAAGGAGCTCTATAGACCAGGTGCTTCCGGTCAAAGCCTCCATTTGCCATAGATCGAGGCACTCTGAACCATGGTTTTCAGAGCAACTTAGACTGGAAAGACAAAAGTGTCGCCGTCTGGAAAGGAAGTGGAGACTTTCCAATGATACTAACAACAAGCTGGTCTATAAACAAGCCGTGCTTGATTATAAAAAGTTAGTAAATAAGGAGAAAGCTTCTTATTTTACCACAGCCATAATAACTGCTAAAAACTCATCGAAGGAACTCTTTTCCACAGTGAAAAAGCTAGCCAAATGCCCTGAGGTGACCATTTTACCATCAAATCAAACATTCTGTAATTCCCTGGCCATGTTCTTTCAGGACAAAGTGAAAGCGGTCTAAAGCGGGTTTTTGCAGAGTGCTGCCCCAGGGAAGTCGCTATCTTTAGGGTCTCCTGGTGATGTCACGGTGGAAATGGAAACTTCTCCGTTATCCGCTGATAATAATGACGCTCATGAACTTCTTTCCTTTCCTAACAACGGAGGAGGTTATTAAGCTCTTGATGTCTACCAAATCGGGGTCCCCCCTAGATCCCTGTCCACCTAAAATCTTTCATCTCCTGCCAGAGGTTTTTTCCTCACATTTGACTCTTATCTTTAATAAAATGTTTCTTTCCTGGATTTTTCCGGCTAATTGGAAATTGGCGTCCGTTTTCCCCCTTTTAAAAAAAGCCAATCTGGATGGAACAGACCCTAATAATTATCGACCAATTTCCAGACTCCCCTTGCCCGTAAAGATGGTGGAGAAAGCCATGAACACTGTCATCTCGGATCATATGGAAAAGCATGCCTGTCTAGACTTTTCCCAGTTTGGTTTTTAGAAAGCAACATAGTACTGAACTGGCGTTGATCTCAGCTTCTGAAATGATTAGGCAGACCGTTGATGCAGGAGGCAATGCAGCACTTGTGCTGCTTGACCTCTCTGTGGCATTTGATACGGTTAATCACCAGAAACTACTGCAAGTCCTGGAGGGGATTGGTTTTAAAGGAAAAGCGCTTGCTCTACTAAAATCATTTTTGTCAGGTCGGGAACAGTTTGAGGCTCTTGGTGAGTATAAGTCGCTGAATTTCACACTGCCATGTGGAGTACCACAGGGCTCATCATTGAGCCCTACCCTTTTTAATATCTAAGTTGCCCCACTGGCAAGGTTAATTAGATCCTTGGGTTTCTCTGCTATTTCGTATGCAGATGATACCCATATTGTGGTTTCAGTGACAGGCTCTCCTGATGAAACAGCGGCACAGTTCCACACCTGTCTTTGCCAGATGGGGGACTGGATGTCCGCTAACTGTTTGAAGCTGAATGCTAGTAAGACTGAAGTCTTACTTTTCGGCAACCATACCAACTTCTGGGCCCCCGATTTGTGGCCCTCAGAGTTTGGTCCGCTCCCCAACCCAATAAATAAGGTTGAAAACTTGGGTGTCACGTTTGACTCTATGCTCTCCCTTGAAGGACATGTTAATCAGGTCACTTCTGTCTCCTTCTATACCTTAAAAATACTGAGAAGTATTCTCCCATTCATTCCAGTTGACCTGAGGAAATTAGTGGTTTCGGCACTTGTTTTATCCAGAGCCGATTATTGTAATGGGCTCTTTATGAACCTCCGCAAAAATTGCCTCAATAAGTTGCAGATTGTGCAAAATGCTGCAGCGCGCCTTTTGTTGAATATCCCAAAGCATAAATCGGCCTCTACGGCGCTCAAAAAGCTTCACTGCCTGCCGTGAAAAGGCGGATTGAGTTTAAGGCTCTCTGCATTGCGTTCAAAGCCACTCACGATATTGGGCCAGCATTTTTTTAAAAGAATTGCAGCCTTATGTTCCTGCCCGCCAGCTCCGCTCGGCACACTCTCACAACTTGGTAGTTCCCAGGTTTAAAAAGTGTGCCTGTGGGGGAAGGAGTTTTCTGGTCAGTACGACCAGACTTTGGAACACTCTTCCAGTGCGGCTTAAGGAAGAAACTCACTTGTTGCCATTTAGGAAGGCATTAAAGACGTGGCTTTTTAATCTTTGAGGCTGTCTCTAGTGGTCTTATCTGTTTTGTACTGAGCTAGCACCTTGATACCTTTGGGTGAATGTTTTGCACTCTATAAGTCTCCTTTTCATTTCATTTCATTTACCTTCTGGACCACCCCCACTTAAACACCTTCATCACAAGAAAGAGATGGGAAAGAGATGATTGATTTTGTAGGACCCTGTCTGAGGTGCTGGAGCACCTGAGACTTATCCAGTCCAGTACAGAAGGGGGATAGACCTACTGTGTGACCCTGAAAGAGAACTAGTCTTCTGAAATTGCTGAAGGCTGGCCCTGCAGCAGGGAAACACTCATCAGAGGGCCACCCTCTGACATCTGCTTAAACATGGGTGTCCCTCAAGGGGCCATTGACTCTATAGGACTGGAAGTGTGTGAACCTGTTGGGTGTTCTTATTTGAGGGTCTCATTGGAAATGTCCCTAGGCTGAGGAGAACATCAGTAGCTGGACAGAGGACAAGACAGAGTATGGAGATAAAGTCCATTAAAAGCAAGCACCCATAGAAATACTACAATTTAGGGGCTTGAGGGTCAAAAATCAATAGTCCTGGTGGATAGAATTGGTCCCTAGGAGCAATCCAAAATAAACATCATCATCTAGTTCAGTCAATCGGAGCCGTATAAATTTCAGAAAGAAGTTTGGTGCACTGGCGGTACCAACCAGGATCTGGCACACATTGCCTCATCCGGCATTGCCCAGGAAATGTCCGCATGTGGGGTGGTTTGGCGTGCCTGACAGACAGCCTCCTGCCTGCACTGACTACAAGTAAAAAGAAGAGGGTTATGTTCCTGATCCCGGGCATGCTAGTTGTAGGTGAGCAGGGGAGCAAGAAAGCAAGCTGGCTCCCATGTGGTACATGGGATGTGCAGGGTATGAGGGGAGACTAAATGGGACTCCCATGCAGCCCTCAAGCAAGCCACTAGTGGGAGTCTGATTAGGCAAGGCACCCATGCTTACTAAACAATAAGACAAAAGGCATTTTGGATGTAACATGAGTCTACAAATACAATGGAAAGCGCCTGGGGGCGAAGTCATGCCTCACAGTGCCTAGTGACACTCATTTGAATATTTAGCGTGTGGTGCCCAGAAAAGCAGGGGCACTGCAGTGCCACCTATAACCTGCTAAGGACCCCCACTGGAATAGCGGTGGGTCTCAATTACACCAGAGGAGTGCCCTGGGCAAGCTTTCTAAAGGCACACTAAGGGCCTAATTATGAGTACGGTGGTCCCAAGACCGCCATACTCGCTGGGGCGGTCTGACCACCGCGTCCTTGGTGGTTCGACCACTGGATTAGGACCATGGTGTTGGACCGCCACAAGACCACCACCACCAGGATCTAGGATCCTGCGGGTGCGGTGGTGGGGAAAGGCGCAATCTGTGGTGACGGTGCCAATGCCGCACTGCCGTGCAGATCACGACCTTCCTCTTTGCCGACCATTCATGACGGGGGCCCGCCATGAAAAGGTTGACAGAAAGGAAGGTGAGGTACCCCAAACAGGGTCCCAGTGTAATTCTGCCTGTATGGGTGGTGGCCTGGGGCACATGTTGTGCCCCCCTATGCTTCCACTGTCATGGGCGTACTATGCACCATGCACCACATGGTGCATGGCATCAGTGCGTGCACTGCAGGGCAGGTGCTGCAGTGCAGCAGCATTGCCTTCATGCTCTGTATATGAGACAAAGTATGCCCCCGCCACAAGCCCGCCATTGGCACACCATCAACCCGGTGGTAAAGTCAAAATCTGGCGGTCAGGATGCCGCTGGCTTGGCATCATTCTCTCAACCACCGATGCTTTGGCCTGGTAGTTTGACCGCCAAGGTCATAATCAGGCCCTAAGTCACTCATCAGGTCAAAATAGTGACCCTGGGAGAGAGTTGGTCTACTGTTTATTCTTCTAGATATTCCATCTGATATCTACACCCATTATTAACCCACACTTGTAATTTACCCTCAGATCTGGATATCCCATGTGTACTGTGTGGAGAAATACACCTAACACAGTGTTCCAAATTAAACATGATTTTAACCAATTTCCCAGTTGGGTCATTTCCTGCCTAGGACATATATTTAGAGACCGTGCCCTGAGCTGGATGTGTTGCAACACACTTGTTCCCTTATTTGTTCCCAGTTTCATCACCGACTGTTATGCATTTTTGTCCCTGTTTTTTTGGTCCCCTTTTTCCACAGCTGGATTCCACTTTGGATTCCTTTGTTATAGAAGATATCATGCTGGGCTCTTTCCAAAGCTTGATTCAGTATGGTGTTAATGCCTTGTCTATCAACTCCAGTGGCTTTCATTATGTACAATCAAGAACTACTTATATTACTATTTGTTGCCATTGTTCCTTTTCCTCTAATTTTGTGACCCTTGCAAAAGGACACTTGACACTTTTCATGTGAATACTAAGTACAGCGTAATGCTGTGGTTACTCAAGGGTTCACCTTTTCTTCATGCATTCAAGAAGGAAATTTGAAAGACCATTGCCTCATCCAGGCTTTGACATTGGTAGGTGCAGAACTATGCTACAGTTCTTAATTATAGCTGGTGTTTGCTGGTAAGGCCCACCGGCACTCATTATTGGGGACCGACACTTATTTTTCCTTATCAGACATTGACCGCGAACAAGCAAGGGAAAAATACAGAAAGGGAAAGAAGTAGGAACAAAAAAACATTAAACCATGGGAAGGAAAAAAAGCAGGAACATGCACAAGTGATTAAAAGGACCAGGGACTATTTCCTTTAAAAAAAAAAAAAATGTGATTGCAATTTTTAGAGAGATATACAACCAGAGTGCAATTGTCAGATTAATACATCCTCCACCCACCCACACCCCGCAGCACTACACATACTTACAGATAGATACAACCCACGACATTTTGAGAATACATTCATGCGTTCTTAGCAGCATTCCTCAGGTAAACCAAAGCTGACAAGAAGAGTTCAAAAGTGCCAAGTGCAAACTACCAATTAAACCCTAAATGACCAGGGAATGCCCTTTGAACTTAGTTTCTCCCTTCATGGTCCCTAGCAATTTTCTCTATAAATTAAACATTCTTAGCAGCATTCCACTAATAAACAAATATTAACAAGGAGAGTTTAAAGTGCCAAGTGCAAAATGCAAAATGCTTATTCAACAGTGATTAAACCAGGAGTACCCATTGAGCTTACGCCTTCCCCTTCGTAGACCAGCACAATTTTCGATAACATTTCATGCATTCTTAGCAACATCCTACAAGTAAACAAAAACTAACAATAAGGGTTCATAAATACAAAGTGCAAATAACTGGTTCAACCTAGTTTGAACCGGGCGAGCCCTTTGCCCTTTGGACTTAATTCCCTCTTCTTTAAGTGGTTGTGTGACATACCCAGTTGGTCAAGCGATCCCAATCATCCAAACCCTTCCTCTTGACTCAAATTCCTTTCTTAGCATATATCGCTCTTTTCCAAATTGTGAGGTCGAAAGTAATCGGCCTAACCATTGCTGAAAGGAAGGGGGGTTGGCATCCAGCCAAGACAAGGCAATGCACAGCCTAAGTATGGCCATAGCGACAAAGATCAAGGCCCCCCCTCCTTCCTTCCAATGGTGTCCTGTACTCCCAATAATATCACAGAAGGGGTTAGAGAGAGATTCAAGGACAAAATTTCCTTAAAATAAGCTGAAATTTCCTCCAACAAAGGACAAAGACCACCACACGTAGCAAACATGTGAACTGAGTCAACCCCATATTCAGAGCAACGGGGTCACCTGGTGCCTTTGCCTTCCCCCCATTTAGCAATTTTACTCGGGTGTAATATAGAAAGAAACACGTTTTGCAGAACTGGGCTTGGAGATTCGCAGAGAGTAAATCAGATTGTGCGTATCGGAGGGCTTGCTGAAAAGCCTTATCAGTTATTGCTATTTTCCACTGCCATTTCCCGGAGATCTTACTCAAGTCATCTGTCATCAGGCTATTACGAATATTATAGATATGTCAATCAATTTCTCCCTAAGTTCACATTTGTCAAATCTAGAGTGCCCTCCCCCTTACACTGTAAAACATTCCTAATTAGTAAATATTTGAAGAAATCCATGTGGCCGAGGCCAAAATTCCCGCCTAACTCCCCGAATGCTATGATCCCATCAGGGGAGAAGAAAGCTCCGGGTTTATTTATCCTAGTCTTAAACAAGGTTGCCAAATAATGGTCCCCAAATTGTTTCTAGTTGGGGTACAATAACTCAATCTGCCAATACTATAAAATTTGCGAACAGCGATAAAAACCTTGTAAACTCCCATAAGGGTCTCGAATCCCACTCTTTAAAATATCCTAATTTAAGTTGCCACCACAAGGAGCCCCAAGCATCCGGCCCGACCAAGAGTTCAAACGGCTGCGAAAGATCTGTAATTTGATTATTGGAATGATCTTGTAGCAGCACGGGGTAATGTTGCAAGGTAGTTGCCCAGTATTACAGTTTTAGATTGGGGAGCGCCCAACCACCTCTATCCTTTGGGAGTGATAACAACTTTATAGACCTTCTGGGCTGAGAATAAGCCCAGAGCAATTGTGTAAAGAGATTATTAACATTCTTTACTAATTTATTAGAAAATTCTAAAGGAATGGCTCTAAAAAAGTATAACATTTTCGGAAAAACAATCATTTTTAAAACATTACATCTACCCACTAAAATTGTGCATATTATTCAGCCTGTACAATGAGCTCTTAGTCTCAGTGGCTAGAGGAACTAGATTTTCCTCAACAATCAAGTCAGTATTAGCCAAAATATTCACCCCGAGATACTTTGCCTTTTTTACAACCCTGGGGTCAGCCCATTTAATTTTCTTATTCAGGATAATCTGTGTCTTTTCTTTATTCAGAGCATATCCCGACACATCCCCAAAGTGTTGAGCTTCAAATTCCGTCGCCTCAATTGAAATTACCGGGTCGGGAGTTACCAGCGCTATATCATCTGCATAGGCCATCATTTTCGTATCATGCCCATGCCTATGGATCGGGCGAATAAACAAATTCTTTTCTAGCTTCTTGATGAACGGGTCTATATATATTGCAAAGAGCAAAGGAGAACAAGGACACCCCTGACGGGTCCCCTGTAAAATTTGACATTGTTCTGTCAGCACCCCATTTATCAAAACGCTGACAGTAGGTTTAATATATAATCCCTGTAAAGACTGAATAAAACTGGGTCAGATCCCCATCCTCTGCATGATGGTCCACAGGAAAAGCCAGAAGACCCGGTCAAAAGCTGTTTCAGCGTCGAGCAATATCAACGCCATTGGGTCACCGGTAACCTGTGTTGCGTCAAACAGCGTGATGGTCCTCCTTACATGATCGGTAGTACCTCTTCCAGGTATGAGCCTGTGCTGCCATTTAGAGACTAGTTTGGCAATTACTTGTGAAACACAAGAGGCTAATATTTTAGAATAGATTTTGGTGTCCCCAATAATTAAAGTTATTGGGCGATACGAACCCAATTCCTGAATGGACTTATCTTTTTTGGAAAAAGTAATAATTTTAGCAGACGACCAGGATTGAGGAGGGGCTGCGCCACTAAAAAATTTCTCTAGCAAGGTTTTCAAAATCTCCCTAAGTTGAACCAAAAAAACTTAAAAAAATTCAGCAGGTATATGGTCTAAACCAGCTGCCTTCCCGCCCGGCAGGCTGGTCAACGTGTTGACAATCTCCTCCCAAGGGGGCCTTCTAAAAGCTCACATTCCTCCCCGTTCAGTGTGGTCAACGAGATAGGGAAAGATACTTATCAATAGCATTCCGTCTAGCCTGATCATCACCTACCCCTTTCTCGGTATACAAAGCAAGATAAAACTGATGGAAAGCTGCCCTGATCTTATCTGGCTCTGTTACCAACCCAGCCATTGGATCTCTGATCAATCGTATCCTGTTGCTTAGAATTTGATGTCTAGTTCTCATAGCTAGATGATGACCAATTTGTTTGCTGAATTCATAGGCCTTTTCCCTGGAAGCGGCCCACTTGGAGGCGGCTCTCTCGGCTAGGATTTCCCCAATTGCCACCTTGGAAGTCGCTACCTCCAACTGGGCCGCATCCACTTCAATCTTTTGCTGGACAGCCCATATGAGTTTTTCTTCTGCCATTGCCAACTTCCTTTGGAGTTCTTGAAGCAAACATTTATCTTCTTTGCCCTTCCTTAATGAAAACTGAAGGGTTTCACCCCGGATGCATGCCTTAAGGGCATCCCACACCACCCCTGTAGGCGCAGAACCAATATTTCCTTCAAAAAATTCAGAAATCCACCCTTTCATGTGATTGCAGTACTCCTTATTATATAATAGGGCTCTCTCAAAGCTCCAGGCAGAAGCCCTCTTGCTGAGACCTTTCCCCTTGATCTCTAATATTAATGGAGTATGATCCGACATAAAGCTCAATATTAACATCCTGGCTCATAGAAGAGGATACCAAAAAGTAATCTAATTGGGCATGAGATTGGTGTGGCGCGGAGCAATAGGTACACCCATAGTTAGTTGGTCTCAGGCTAGACCATACATCGACCAGCCCATGGTCACGACATAAAGTTCTAAGAGAAATTTAGTTTTTTGACCGATATAAGTCTGATGACCATCCATAACCCAATCACAAGGTAAATTAATATTCAGGTCTCCACAAATTATGATGGGTAAGGGCCAATGTGCTAGCTCATTTGTGAGCCAGTCAAAAATCCGAGGGTCATCAGCAGTGCTGCCATAAACTGAACATGAAGTAAAAGGAGAAAAGGAAGAAGGCTGGCTTTCAGTTAAAACTCACCTCCCATGGGGGTCCACCTTGGTTTGCGTGCATTGAAACGTCTTGCTCCGGGCTAAAATTGCTACCCCTCGAATGCGTGCGCTCTGTGAAGGCCTCCCTATCAGGGTGAATCCCAATGTGTTTGATACCCCCTTCTATGCCCTTCGATATGAGTCTCTTGCAAGCAGACGAAACCTGTGCCGAAGAGTCGGAGTCCTTGTGAAACTTTCTGCCTTTACCGCAAATCATTTAATCCGCAGACATTAAGGGTGACAACCCTAAAATTCTCTATACTTTGGCATTTAGCATACATGGGTTACTCCTTACCACACCTGAATTAATATAGACAATACTTCCTCTTGTCGCTCTGAATAAACAATAACTTCTACTTAAACATACCAACCTCATTGTGTGGCCCCGCGCCCCCCCTTTGCCCAAGACCCCAGCCCTCCACCCACCCCCCTCCAAGAACCGAGCAATCAGGACACGCCTGAATGATGTTACGCCTAGCTAGTAAACCCGCCGCCCAACCCAACCGTGCTGACAAAATGAAACTTTCAATCATTTTGCCATACAAGACCTATTTTATATTGGCCTGGTTTTTTTTTTGAGGAGAGAAAGCCTGCGATACCAATGTTAAAGTCAACTTGGGTGGTTAAGATTACCCAGTTTTGACTTAAGTTTGTTGAGGTACTCCTGAGCCTTGATTTCTGAGGTAAAGCTGCGAGAGAAGCCATTTAAACTAACTTGAAGCTTTGCGGGATTCAATAACAATACTTGGGCACATATCTGCTGAAATGGAGCAAACATTTGGCGATGTTGCCCTCTGTGCTCGACTGTTGCATGCGAGAAGTCTGGCTTAACAAAGAACAAGACCTCTTCAAATACTTTTTTCGAATTCGGGCGAGCTTGTTCATAGACTAGTTGTCTTAACAGGAAGTTTCCAAAATAGACTAAAATGACTCTAGGTTTCTCCACTTCGTTTGACGGTTGCTTCTTTATCATGAAAGGAAATCGATGTGCCCGTTGTATCTCTTTGTCCCAATTCCAATTAGAATGGTCGGGGAATGCCCCTTTCAGAAGGTTCACTATGAACTTTTGGGGATTGTCTCCTTCAACCTCTTCGAGAATCCCGAGGAATCGAAGATTATTCTGGCGCTGCCTGTTCTCCTGATCCTCTAGCTTCCACATAATGTCAGTCATACAGGCTCCATGAGAGATGCTTTCTTTTTTCAAAGCACCAACTTCTACTTCAAGACTCTCTGTGCGATTTTCAATCATGGTGACGTGTTCAGCTATGTCTGAACAAGTTTTGCTCAGCTTCCGGATCCCGTCCTGGATTTTTTTGGCCGCCGCTTTTGCCTGGCTATTATCGTTCCTCACTTCCTCTTGAAATTGTTTAATCGAGTGAAAAATGGTAGACAGAGAGGGCTCTCCTGTGTCCGTACTTGGCTTGCTTTTGTCTTGGCCAGATTCTCTAAAAGATTCATCTCCATTGGGGAAGGTGAGCTGCGTGCCAGAATAGTCCCTCTTTAGTTGACTGTTACTCCTGCTCCGTTTCCCCTTTTCTTGTTCTCTGCTGACTTCCTGTGGTGCGTTGCATTTGCCTCATTCATGGTGCAGTTGCAGTTTGAATCTGAAGGCGCATCATCACTTGAAGACAAATTTCCATCCACTGATGAGTCTGATCCATCAGTTAACAAAAAAAAAAATTCCCCGGCTACCTCAAGGGAAGGAATTGCTCACTGTTGCCACCCCTCAGAAGTAACCCTACTTTCAAGCGATGGAACGACAGGGTTATCTTCTTCACGTTCCGCCTCTTTTAGGGATCCCTGTGTTGCATAACGAGTTTGATCCTGCCTGTGGAAGGCAGTCACGTTGGTTTTGGGGTCCTCCTGTATCCATGGCAGCATTTCTCCCACCAAAGAACCCATGTCCATTTCCTGGACATGACTCGATGATCATTCCGGGTCATCCACAAGCTTGGTACTCAGGGGGTGCATGACAGTGGGGGATCGGTCCTCCATCTCCACACCAAGAGGGTCAATGGATACCCCAGCCCCCCAAGAGTCCTCCACATTTTCCCCCTTGGAGCTACCAGTGAGAGAAGGGGGGAATAAATTAGCAATAGAGAGTTGTGAACCTCCCCCATCAGAGTGAGCATTCCCCACAGTCAATCACTGCACTGTTTTTTTACCTCCTCTTGTATCTCTTTTTCCTCCGCTTGGCGCCTCCCGAGAGCCGGCTTCATGAGTTGCGTCTGCAGAAACCATAAGAGCAGCGCTAGTTATCCCAACTGTCGGCGGGGAGGCCCGCTTCTTCACACCCTTTGCCCCTCTCATCGCCATAGCTCCCCTAGGATACACCCTCGAACTCTGCGCTGGCCCAGTTTCCTGGGCCACAAGAAAATTCAGAATTGACGTTGCAACAGCGGCCGCCAAGGAATCCAACGTAGTCAAGCCACCACAGCCAAGTTCAGGGCCATGATGCGAACGCCGGCGTCCTCCCAGCGAGACATGCAGCAATGCGCGGAGCAGGATCATGAAGCCAGGCCGCATAGCCGATAGCCAATCATCACAACAGCACGGTTGTGGCGGGAGATGGCGCAGTGAACTACTCAGGCAACATCTTGCTCTTTTCCAATGAACTTTTTCCTAGTGAATTAATGAGGCATGAGATTG
This sequence comes from Calotriton arnoldi, assembly GCA_963921515.1. Classification (NCBI taxonomy): domain Eukaryota; kingdom Metazoa; phylum Chordata; class Amphibia; order Caudata; family Salamandridae; genus Calotriton; species Calotriton arnoldi. Next base: position 951,590 of record CAWUFW010004628.1, on the reverse strand, counting down.
ATTCAAGACTACACAGCCTGGGTATTCACCGCACCAACATTTAAAAGCACTGGCCGGGGGTTTCTGAGCAGATCTTTGGGCACTGGTACTCATTATATTACAAATTAAGCACTGTCTATGCACAAGATGCAGAGTTTTCTGTCAAACATGACAAACAGGAAATTAAATAGTAGGAAAGGAAGTAAGGCCAGTCCAGATCTATCATTGGACAAAATCCGAATCCTCCTCCATTCTGCTCTTGCTTTCATACTTCAAGCTCCTAAATGGCTCAGAAGCATAATGGTGGGACTCCAACCTTCAGCCCACAGAATAACCCTCACTTATATGAGGGTGAGACCTAGCACAGCAATGAAACATGCCTGGATATAAGTGTTCATATTGCTAGACACTATTTTAATAGTAACCTAATGTATTGCTATGTACGTGCAGTAGTGGACATATGCACTTATGAGTTTTTTATTCTTTCTCCTTCTTTTTCAGTAGGCAGCCAGGAAGAAAGTGGGTACTGTTGAAAACAGGCATGAAGAGAGTCTAGGACATTGTCCACTTGGTGGACTGAAGAAAATAACCATTACTGTGGAGGAAAGAGAGGCAACAAGTAGGGAAACCGCACCAGGAGATTGATACAGTTAGAGGCCAAGATAATCCAACTCAACCTGAAGCCTCAACAGAAGGTGATGTTTAATTGGATACCAAAGGCCTCGAGGAGTGGCCAGGAAGAACAAATGCAAGATTTATCATAGTCAGGAGCCCCTTTATCAACAGGTCTTGAAATCACTCTTCATCTGGGACCAAGTCCCTACAGCACCGGGGCTTTCTGTTACATCTCCTTTCCTCCCTTCTCCAAAAAGAAGATTGACAGCTGAGGTGAGAATTCACTCCAGAAACCTCTGAGCCCTCTTGTGATACCTTACCCCTAGCCCATCCATATATCACTCTGGCCTTATTACCCTGAAGCTATGAGTCAAATGGGGCTTGCCAAAAATTGGGTTGTTGGTTGAGGGGGGTGTGAGCCCTTCTCAAGCAACAGCCACAATCCTTGCCAAGGTGAACCACAAAAAGTCACACAATTAACCTGTGCTTAGTCCTCCGGTAGCTTGGCACAAAAGCAGTAAGCCTTATCTTAGAGGCAATGTGCAAAGTAACTATGCAACACACAAACAGTTATAAAAACCAATTTAGAATAGAGTTAAATGTAATACATTATTTGACACCATAACAACAAACATCCAATGGTAGAACCAGAGATATGCAATTTCAAAGATTTAATGCAAGTATAGCACCTAAAAGCAAAAAGCACCATTTGCGGTTATCTGGTTGTGCAAGACCAGATGAAAGTCACAAGTTTAGGCCAAACATGATGGAGAGCGGGCCAGATACAGTGACCAGGTTTGTCCCACTGAAAAAGTTACCTTCTACAGTCTAGCGCACAAAGTTCCATTTGGGGGGAAGGAGGCAGTGAGGAGCAGGGAGTGCCTCATGGATGGTCATGGCTGTAGCAAGCTGAGCAGGCCAGGTATGGCAGACGGTCATCACTGTAGAGCGAAGATCCTGTTGGGCATTGCACATGGCCATTGCTGGAGATTCGAGTTGGCAATCACCATAGGCTTTCAATGCTGTACCGCAAAGTGCAGATCTCGCACTGCTGGTTGCTGCTGAAAGTAACTGTAGACATGAAGAGAAGGGCTCACCAGAGCTTTGCGCTAGTGGTTGGCACAGGTGGGAAGGTCTTGTGGTGAAGGGGCCCATTTGTGGTCATGAAGAGCCCAAGACTTCAGGATTTCTCAACTGATGCCACAACAAGGGTCTAGGACCTGGGAGGCACCACTTGGGGATAAAGAACGTACTCAAACAGAGGCCCGCGGGGTTCAGGCAGGTCTAGTTGAAGGCACAGGCAGATGCAGTTGCAGCAGGTAAACTGGGCAGCTGCTTAGGGGCCTCTGGAGCATATTGTGTTCCATTAGCTCAGAACAGGAGGTCAGTCGGATGACCCTTGCTGTCACTTCAGTCTGGGATCACGGGTACAGGTCCAGTCTTCCTTCTCAGACAGCAGGGCAGGCCTCAAGTAGCAGGGCAGCAAAGTAGCAGAGCAGGCCTTCTTCTGAAGTATCTGCAGGTCTAAGAGTGTCCTGAAGAGTCAGTCTGAAGGTCCCCTTTTTATAACCTGGTGCCCACTTTGAAGTGTGAAAAGCTTCTGGAGTTTTCCCCCTACACAAGTGTCTGGAATTTTCTGCCTCCCAGTGTGTCTGGGGGCTCAATAGGCTAAAGTGAAGTCCTTTGTGTGTGAGATGCTCCAGTGTGTTTCAAGTGTGGTAGGTGACAGCCATGCCCCCCACCCCATCAAGCAACGTGGCCCATCCAGCCCAAAACATTTTCTTTAGTCTAGGTTCTCCAATATTTATATCTATCTCTCATGCAGCCTTGGAAGGTTTTCCAGATGGGAAGCACCGTGATACATGCCCCACCTTGCCCAATTGCACATATCTCATTGTGATGTTCAAGTAACTGATCCTCCAATGCGCAGTATTTGACCATGCAATCCCCATACGTGTGACCCTCTGATAGAGCCAGCTCGTTGTATTGTATTCTGAGATGTGACACTTGGAAGGTTGTACTACAGAGATTGTTTAATGGTAGAGCAGTCTTGCTTCACCTGAGGTTTCTTCTCAATGAGTAGATTTAGAAAAGGTTGGAGTTAGACCTGAGAACAAGGAAGGAGCCAGAAGTTCACTTAGGTACCCACAGGCTGAGGCCTGGTTGTAGGTGAATCCTGCATAGGTACGACTAGCATACATGCTTTTTTATGGTGTCTAAGGACTTGGAAGATTGTGCTAGGGAGGAGAAAGCTGGCTGGATGGGGCTGCAGAGAAGGCTGGATTTTCTCACAGGACTGTATGCCATCCTCACTTGTGAATGGAATGGTATCATCCTCAGGCTGTTTGTCCCCATGTGCTACAAGTGAAGGTAAATAACAGTTGCCACTTTGACATTGGAGTGGATGTAACAGCAACAGGAAGGCATGTTGTACTGTAAGCTTAAGAAACAGATGACACTTCAAGAGAAACAAATGGAACATGACATGATATTTGTTCCGTGAGTGCTGCCGGTGACGTTAGTGAGCATAGTGTCTTAGCTGTTAATGCCAAAGATGCCTGCTGTGTGGAGAGGCCCCTTGATGTCAGTTGCTTCCCAATCGTCTGTGAAGGCGGCTGTAGATATGCTTCTCTTGATGTAGAAGCTACAAAAGGAGCAATGAAAAAAGTTTGTTTTCTAATACTGTGAGTCAAGCCCCTGTGATAAGTGTAACACCTTTATTGAGGTAGATCAAAGTAAAAGAGGTATAGAGCACATTTTTTCATGTGGACATACTGATAAATTGAATGACATTAATTAAACATTAGAAAAGGTCAATGAGATGCAAATGATTATTGATACTAATTTATGTATTAGTATCGAGACTTACCTTACCAGTGGAAAGCTGAACTGCTGAAGATTTCCCTGATGTGGTGTGATGGGTGGGATGTAGGGTGGACCTTAGATGTTATTGTGTCTCTGAAGCTGCAGAGAGAACCAGATAGGAAGTAATGAAATATCAAAACACAAATAGTATAAGGCCATGGGAACATGTTAGGTGCTCATTACAAGTCAGACGGAGTGGAATTACCTCATGGAATTCAACTTCACCTATTTCCAAGTGGGTCGGTTATTCCACACCCGTTTCTTTCTGTTGTGAAAGAACCAGACCAATTTTACCATGTGCTAATTCCGCAAAATAACATTGCATAGTGCTTTGGCTGCAGCAACCAATCCTGTCTTATTACATGTTTTATTTTTCTAATGAGGGAGTATACAATGCCCCCACCAGAAAATGCTTCATCTTGCCCCACACTTCCCTATGCAACTCCCTGATATGGGAACCCCCAGAACGTGTAGGTCATACAGCAGATCAAGGTCAATGGTGGAGAATATTCAGGGAGTGAAATTGAGGCAGAATCCGTGTCTGTCTCCAAATTAAGGCTTTGACACTTGGACCAAGGAACATTTCTCATTCATCTGCCTTCTCTCATCTTGCCAATTTTTTAAACACCCACATAGCATAGCTCCAACCCCAATACATTCAATTTTGCCACATGTCTGCCTTCTCAGCTCCACTCTGGGTGTGCGGAGGCAAACAATGCATTCCCTGTAGAAACCTATTAAAACTTTATCTACAGGTTCAGCCTCCTAAGTGATTTTCAATCCCTCTTGAGTGGGTTTACTGCACCCTAGAGGCTGTACCTGAATTCTTCATCCACAATACCACACAGTACAAAAGGAAGACGGCAGAGCCTTTTCTTATTTCTCCACCAAATGCTCATTATGGTTGTCATTTCAGTCTTATGCATCCTCGCCCTCTTATGTAATTGCATGCAGACAGAGAGTTCCAGCAAGGTTAGGCAGAAAGCTATGGGCCCAATTCACAAAGGTAAACCCGAGACGAAAGTCAAATGTTATGACTTTCTGCATTCACAAAGAACAGTTACTACTCGTAAATGCCCATTTGTGAATACCGAAAGTCTAACTTTACAATTTTCGGTATTCACAAAGGGCATTTACCAGTAGTAAATGCCCTTTGTGAATACCGGAAGTCGTAAAGTTAGACTTTCGTCTCAGTTTACCTTTGTGAATCAGGCCCTATGTGTGCCAAGATCTCCGATTGTAGAAGAAGGAAGGGACAGCATCGGGCTGCTAACACTTTCTCTAACCCTTCCAGGTCAAATGAGTTCTAAATTGCTCACAACCACGACTGACATTTTTTTAATAACATTTTTGGTAATTTTACCTTGCTTCTTCAGTACCTCTTAGTGTTCACCAAGCTTGAAATTAGCAAAGGCTGAATAACCATTTCAGGATAAAGTTTTTTGTTGTATTATATTTATGCATATTCATGTTTGTGATACAGACCTCGTTCTATTAAATATAAACAGCCCCAATCCACAGAAAACAAATTGGGTTACATAAATCATTCAGGAAAGTGGTTCATTGGATTGTGGAAAAAGGCAAATAGTAATATTTTTTTAGGAGTAAAACAGCTTTGATTTAGCACTAAAAATGCTCTTTATTTTCCAAGGCATTTGCTCAAACAATAAACTTATGTCCTTTTCAAAATGCAAATATCCCACTCATTACATGTTATTTTCAAAGTTATAGGATAGCTGGCAGGTCCATTGCATTAATATGCAATCCTTAAGTAGGCAGCTGGCCAAGCATCTGCTCCTAGTTCACAAGCATTACAATTCTATTTGGAATAATGTATGCCTAAGCTGCTGTACATTTATCGCAGAACTGTGCAGGAACCTCTTTGTTCTATATCACCAGTTGATTCCGAGTTCTCAGAAAAGTAATCAGAAGAAACCTGAGAATAAATAATTCATAGTTTCTTGTGGCAATGTTTACTAAATATTTGTCAATTTATAACATAGTTAAGCAATACGTCTTTATTTACTAGAAAATCATATTTTGTGTGTATTAAATAGGTGGAAATATATGTCCAGCTGCTACTCATTTGGCATATCCTTGAAATCCTAGATGCTACAAGGACCAGGAAAAGTCAACACTATCATATCACTGTCATCTAGCTCCTCCAATATCAGGGCATCTTCAGGGATTAATTGGTGGTTTCTGGGCAAGGTGGGCGATCATGAGATCAGAACGGCAGTTACATTTTACACTTGTGGCTTTAGACTTGTGACTGGACTGTCTTGTGTGTCTTACCCTTGTTATCTGTTGTTTGCACTTTTCAGAGAGTGGCAGGCACATTGAGGCAGTGAGGGGTTGAAGGTTCAGAGGAAAGCCTGTTCTGTAACACTACCAATGTCAAACTCTTCCCATCTTGAAGGACACCTTGGCTGTTTGGGCTGGATGTTGGAGGTCAGATAATGAAGTTGCATAAAATGGTGTCCTTTATTGGAAAACAATAAATGGTGACTATGGCCCAGCTTAATTGAGGGGTTTTGCACTGTTTCAGTCTAGGAGTTGGGATACGTACTATCCGGTTTGATTTCTTTTAACAAGCTGCACAAAGTGTCTGCCATAATATTAAAGTTAGAATATCAACTTGCATTTGTGTCAGCTTCGCAATGTTGACTACTAACATATTATCCCGGCGAGCAGATTTGGTGTTAGGTATAGTAACTGTGTGCTTTCCCATGCAGCATACCTTGAAAATATGGTCGTAACTAATATTGTGGAGTTGTTGTATATGCAAGTTAATGTTCGGGACCTCAATATTCTGGCATTCAACTGTTTATAAAATAAATATGGTGACAGTGCAGCAAGATGAAGGCAATAGAATCATATTAGAGGAAATAGCTAAAAAAAGAAGTATAGGCCAGATGTGCATTGCATTTTTCCGGTTGCAAGCAGGCTGTTTCGCAGAATCAGGCCGTTTGCGATGGGAAAAATGACTTTTCAGATGTACAAAATGCAAAATGAGATTGGGTAACTTGCTTTTTGGGCAATTTAACATCAGATTAATGTAAAACTATTTCCCCCCCTGGTACTTATTCTTATTGTATCTCACACTAAGGGTCAAGAGGAAGCATACACTACCCAAACTGTACTGTACTACTTCCGAATTATCTAAACTCACACAGTGTACAGGGTAGCAAAGAACAGGGGGGGAAAAAGAAAAAAGAAGGACGAGAATCCTCATTCACCCTAGGGTGACATGCTTCATCATAGGGTCCCCTCCGCACACTGGGACCGCAAGGTACCCAGTGTGGGCTATGACTTTCCCGCAGGAAAGGAGCAGAGATGTTCTATAGCACGAAGAGTACTAATACCTGTGGGGTAGAGTGAGGGGCAGAGTGCTAAAGAAATGTGTTTTTTAAAACTATCTCTATAGGTGCAAACAACTTTATTTCTATGCCCTAAGGGATAGAGATTAAAAGCATAGTGAAACAGGGATATGGATGTTCACCCTGTATGAGGTCAACATGTTTCTGCCATGTATGACTGGGATGTTCAGGGCATTCTTCAGGACCAAGGTATTAAGTCACTCTGCTAAATAAGAAACGTGTAAAGGAAATATATAATATCACTCTAATATGATACTTCTTGTATACTCAGGCCTTGACTCCTGACCAGCTGTGCTAAGCAGCAACAGATTTTTGAGTGGGTCTGGTGGCCCCTGATACTATGGATAAGGTCCGACTCAATCGTCAACAGAGTCTCTCCACACGTAGAGCTCTTACGTATAGCAATTCCTGCCTCGAGAGAGCACTGGCGGGACTTATTCTTGTTGGAAATTTTAGGATTAATGCAGCATACCTGTGGCTCAAGAAATAACACCATTTGTTTGTTGGACGGAGAATTAGATTTTAATTTACCTCCATCTGACCCTGTGATTTTTCCATTGCCCATGATACATCCTTTGTTGCTCAATTTTTGGACCCCTACTCTATAGGCCAATCATAACTCAATGAAACATTGTAGGAGTACTTGCATGCTGATGAGAAATCTTAATTAAAGAAATTACTGAAGCAGATGTCTCCCTGTTTACTCCATGTCCATGTGACTTAAGCAACCGTCCCTCTAATATGTTGCAACACATTCAAAATAAATGTAAAACTTTTTGGGTCGAGGATACTCCTTGGTTTTCCAAATAATTTAGTAGTCTGAAGCAAAGACCCCAGCAGCTTGAACGTAAGTGGCAACAATTTAGCATAATAAATTACAAACAACATTAAAATGTCCACTTAAAAGGATATAAGAAGGAAATTCTTAAAGCTAAGATTTCCCTCCATAGAGAATTTACCAACTTGGCTTGAAATTCTGAATAAGAATTATTTCAAAAACTTTTAGAGTTAACCATCCAGTAAAATAAAAACATATAAGACAGATTTTACAAGAAATCTGTGATTATTTAGGAGTATTTATGTGACAATATTATGAAACTATAACTGAAAATGGCTTACCAGAATTAAGTAGTGAAGCTCAGGATAGTTCTTCCCTTTCGAAAGCAGGATTTCAGAAAACTGAAGGGCAGATTTACAAGCCCCTTGCGCTGCCAGTATGTCACTTTTTGTGACGCACTGGCAGCGCAATTCTCTGCCCCATATTTACAAGGACAGGAAAAGCCACCCTGCGTGGCTTTTCCTGTCCTTGTAAATACGGCCCCTTTACATGCAGCACTTTGCGTGAAAGGGGCGTTCTATGGGTGTTGCTGTGGGTGTTCCCCCGCAACACCCATGGAACCAGACACATTTCCAGATTTACGAGGATTCGTAAACCTGGAAATGCGTCAGTGTGCTATGCCACCCTAGGGGTGGCGTAGCGAGGCGCAACAAGGAGAAATGTTTTAATTTCTCCTCGTTTCTTTCCTCTTTCAATGCGTTCTGTATTCTACAGCACGAACTGAAAGAGGAAAATGCCTGTAGTGATTGCTTTTGTGCAGGAAGGTGCCTGTCCTGCACAAAAACAATCTCCCGATGACGCAGGCATCCTTGCACCATGGTGCAAGGGTGCCTGCGCCGGCACATCGCAGCTGTTTGTGCGCCAGCGCAGGGGAGACTACAGGAATGCAACATATCATTGTTAATATGTCGCATTCCTGTGCTCTGAAAGTGCCACAGCGTGGCGCAGCCAAAGGGCTTGCGTGGCCACGCTGTGGCACCTTCTTGTAAATCTGCCCCTGAGTTTGTATCACCCACAGATGTCATGAACTCAAACATTAACATATGTCTCCCGGGAAGGTAGCAGAAAGCTGCCCCAAATTGGAGAAGTACATGAGCTGCTGGCCAAGAATGCACAGCAGTGTCTGTTACATGCTCCACAATCTGAAAAATGTGGCACCACACGTGGGTGGATTGGCTAGTCGTTGCCAACCTACCAGGCAGCAGAAAGACAGCAGTCTCCAGTTGAGGTCGTGAGCTATGGAGATGCTTATTTTCAGGCACAGACCAAAAACGGCAAGAGCAAAGACACTGCTACCACCCAGCTCCAAAGGCTCTCTCACATATCTCCATCCTAAAAATTTCAGAATCCCCGTCCTCTCACATCACATAGGTCCTGAAATGGTCCAGAGAGGCATTCAGCCAGAGCCATAAATGAGAACAAGGACCTAACGCACTTCCTTTTTTTACACAAAATGATTATTTTTTTAAACTTGGTTTATTGGCATGTGTAGATTTTTCACAGTAGGTCATGTATAACAGCGCAAGCATATCAAAACATTATAAGTATTTCAACTGAACTAGAACACCTGCCAGTTTGCAGTTTTCATGATTGCAGATAAGTTGGTGTGTTTAGTAGTTCTCCATGAGGTTTCTCAGCTTTCATGGTACACTTACTAGGTTACAAGCATCACAAAATCCATACACCTGGGCAGGTGTAACTAGAAGCGGTCGAACAGCCCATAAAAGACAGATATCGATTGCTGCAGTGCCATTCTGTGAACAATTCAACTCATAAGTGGAATTCAACCTTGGGCATACATTCAAGGCTCAACTAGTATGTATTCTCTGATCAAGTGTGCATCCAATCAACGTTTGGGGTATGGCTAAAAGCGTCTGTCATAAGATCTGTCATATCCCTGGTCTATTAACTACAGGCATCCCTTTCCTACCCTCTCAAAGGCTGCCAGGACGGTGGCCCAGTCATCTACGATTGGTCAGCACCATAGTCCTCGCCTTTACTCGTCTCTCAGGGCAGATTCATCCGCTAGTGGCCAACATTCGACCTCCCTCTTCCAATTTCAATGGGGGTGGTCCCCAGGAAATCTCCAGTGGCATGGGTCCACCTAGAGAGAACCAGGCCAAGTCCAAAAATCTAGCCCTTGCTCCTTTGGCCCTCGAAGTGGGGGGCAACCCTAGAAGACACCCCTCCAGCCTCAAAAGTTCTGTCCGGGCTAATGCTCACTCCAGGTCACCCCCTAACAGAATTATGTTATCTCAGGAGCAGGACCAAGTTATGTGTATAAAGTCAGTGTCCAGTTCGTTGCATCTAGAACAATTTTAATCAACCATGCCCTGAATCATGTTGAGCTTGTGTGGAGTAAGGTAAATGATCTGAAGATAAACTGGGTGTAGCAGAATTTAGTGTTACGCGATGCTGTATGGACATGTTCTAACACTCTGGCCCATTCCTTGTCATTTAGGTCCCTATTCATCACAGTTTCCTGCTTCTGTCGAAGCAGCAACAGATTTGTCTGAGTCTGAAGTAGGGCCGACTTGTAAAGCCAGGAGACCAACTTACGGCCACCCCCAAAAGTGAGGACTATTCGCAACACTTTGTGGGTCAATGGTTCGGCCTGCCTCGCCTGCCACAATGTATGTATTTCCTGGATTACTGTTGCATACATCAGTAATTGTGAGTCAAGTAAACCGGCATCTGTAATTACTCCCTCTAAAAATCTCACTCTGCCCTCATTAAAACAATTGCTGACCGTAAGTAGGTCTGCAGGGGTTCATGCGGTTAGTCTCAGTCTCATAAGAAACCTACCTCAAAACATGGAGAGGCCTACGAATGGGATGGCTGGGGCATAGGGTTGGATCATCCTGTAAGCTTAGTGCATTTTCTCCCGCTATGCATGGCCATCCGTAATAATTTAGGGATAGACGTTGTCCCAATAGGAGGGATACTAGTGCCCCTTCCCTTTGCAGAGTACTGTAACATCCCAGTTCATCCTGGTAAAGCCCAGTGAGCCATCTGGCCAATCCATGTGTCTGGGTGATAATATGATATATTTTGAAGTTTGGAACTCCTAGGCTGCCCTCTGTCTTTGGGAATTGAAGAAAGCGTAATGAGTTCCTACATCTGCCCCCATCCCATAGTTCATGTCTCATGGTGTCTAGGATCCAGGATCTGGGTATCCAGAGTGGGAGGTTCACAAAAAAGTATAGTACTCTAGGCAATGTGATCATAGGTAGGGTACCCGTCTCTCAAGCCTCTTTATACAGGTCTGTGCAAGCCTTATATTTTTATGTGCAGAGTTCTCCACCCAGACTGCAGAGTCTCAGCACTCATAAACTTACTATTAAAATGCAGTTTTGTGAATACTGAAATAGTGTAAACTTACACAAATGTGTAAGTTAACATTTGTGAATCAGGCCCATAATATTAATCATGTCAATGAGAACATCACATCTGTTGTTGAAGCAAGAAGACAGTTCAGTTACAAAAGGCAAACAGTCCCTCAGCCCCCAGACTCCCACATTATGTAATCAATTTTTTACCTCTAAAAATGTAAATTAGGGAAGACCCTCACAGTTCCAAAATATGTATAGTTAGGAAAAGAAAAATGATACTCTAAAGAAAGGGACGGTGCATCTGCATTGATCTGGCAGTGTCCATCTTGGGTACAGAGCTGAACAGCAAAGCTGAAGTGCCATGGAACATTCTTCTTACAGAACAGATGGCCTCTGGAATAGAAAAATAGAATGTCAATATTGGAGAGTTAAGTAAAGCATCATGGTGCATCAGGAGCAATAAAGTGGAGCGTAGGCTGGTGCAGTGATGTGCCATTAATTAAATGAGAATAACCAATCTCACAACACCAATCGCAGACATTTAGCTGCATGTATCCAGCTGACAATAGCAACATTTTGCTGAGGTGATGAAGATGTTGGTTGCTTCTGCAGAGACTTAGAGCCATCAGCACTGCCCTCCCTGGAGATTGAAGGTTGTACTTCAGAACTTAGGGGCTTATTAGGATGGCGGGCGGATGTCCACCGCTGGGCCGGCGGTGGAGACCGCCGGGCCGGCGGTGGACATCTGCCCGCGATCGCAACCCAGAAAACCGCCGGTCAGATTAGAATGGCGGTGGTGACCGCGGCGGTGGGAAATTCCGACCACCGCTTTTCCGCCGGTTGCCATCCGTACTCCTGCCTGGCGGATGGAGCAGGACCGGGATAATGGTGGCGGTGCCGAGCAGGCTCCGCCGGCACTATTATGATGCCGGCGGTAGCCAGCCTTTCCGCAGCGGTCAAACCGCCATGGAAAGGCTGGCGGATATTGTCTTACGGGGGTCCGTTGTGGGCCCCCAATATGTTGGGGGGTTGTGGGTACACTGCGGGGGTACCCATGGTCCCCCCTACATTTCCCTGTACCAGGTGGCAGGCACTGTGCAGTGCCTGCCACGCAGTGCAGGGAAATGCAGGACATGCGCCTTTCAACATCGCGGCGGTGCTGCTGGCAGCAGCAACCGCCGCAATGTTAAATGTTAAAGCCCGCGATCGTACCGCCGCGGTCAGATTTCGATCGCGGGCCATCGTAATTCGACCAGCGGTTATGTCGTGGTCCATGCGGGTGGTCTTTTCCCGCTACCATGGCGGTCAGGGAGGTTTTCCAACCACCATCCTAATAAGCCCCTTAATCCCTGGAGTTGAATGTGCAGTTGTTGTTTTTCTTATCACTAGCTTTGCTGACAATCAATGTCTTGTAAAATAAGGCATCCATTTCTGTAAAAGGGATAAAATTGGCCTGTGCAGTTTTGCATTGTGCATCCAGTAATTTGGCTCAGGTGCGGTCTTTCAAAGACACCATCTCTTTTTGCAGCCTTTGATTAGTCTTTAAGGATTAAGCTTTTCACCAAAGAAATGATTTCATTGACATTGGTGAATGTTAGTTCCAAATTTTTCAAATTATCCTGTAGCAGATGCAACAATGGGATTGCTTGGCTCATGGTACTGTCCTCCTTGCTGGCTTTCCGTGTTGTAATCTCAAAAGGAAGTAGCATTTGTATGAGGCAGTCCAGCCCCCATTTTTCCACCTCCATTGTTATGGCTTTGGCAGTTGCATCCGATCTCCTTTGAATTACATAATCGTTGATAGACTTGTAGTGCTCAAACAGGCATTAGAGCATGGAGTAGGTTGTTTTCCTTTGTGTTGGCACTTCCTGTACAGGGCTCTTACCAGTAGTTTATAGCCACGCTGAATGATCCTCAGCTACTTCCGGCTTTGAATGAATGATTGAAATGAGTGCGTATTCTTTGGAAGATGACCAATATGTTGCTGATTTTGTCCTCTTTTTTGAGAAAGTCCTGCACAATTAGGCTGATGCACAGGACTGAAATATCCGATGTTAGCCACAGTTTTAACTATATTACTGCTGTTGTCAGTAGCAACAATTCCGATTGTGAGACCTCTAAGTTTAAGCCATTCATAGACCTTGGTATTAAACTCATGCAAGATGTTGGCAGCGGTATGAAATGTCTCCACGGTGAACATCGCAACTGTTGCATGCCGCAAAAGCTCAGAAAAGTACCATCAGCAGCCAGCCTTTGCTTAAAACCTGAAAAAAGATCCAGTGTGCAGCGATGCACATGTAATCTGTTGCTTGACAACTTGTCCACACTTGTTGTGAGGTGTATGTACGGAACAGCACTCTGCTCTATATAACCTCCAACCAATTTCAGCACTTCATGATGCTGCACTAGCACAACTGTGGCAAAATTGGTCTGGCTGGGAACCTTCCATTTAGGGAAGAAGGACTCCTCAAATTCCAAAACGCCCACCACTTCCATAAAGGTAACATGGGAGAAGGTCAAAGTTAATATTTTAACCAGCTTGCCACTGTAAAAACAGGCTTTTTTGTGGTTAGTGGTACAGCAACTCCTTGATAAACAGCATTAATAGTAGGCTGTTTTGTTGTGGTACTACTGCCACAAGCGACCTATGGATACCAACAGCAGGTTGTCTGTTTGGGTCCTTGGTCTGTAAGTTGCTGTATCCTACTATCCCTTGTGCTAGACAGAGGTCTCTGTGGGTGAGGATTGTACACTATGGAGGAGACTTACAGAGCTGTTTGGTGTAAAGGGGCTATTGGCATCCTCTTTTCGTCCTCAACACTTTCTTCTATCACCTCAGCTGCTACTTCTCTCTCACCACCAGCGGTGCAGAGACAGAATATCGATTCAAAAATATTGAGTTGCACAAATATCGAGCTGCAAATTTAGTGGGTCAGAAATATCGACATACAGATTCTCGGAGTCAAGAATATCGATTTTAGGTAAGTAATATCGATGTTAAAAATATCGAAGTGTTTAATATCATTTGTAAAAATATAGGGGCCGATTCCGATCTCGGCCGGTAGGGCTCCGAATCGGATTCGGCTTAACCGGATCCGATCCGGAGCCCTCTTTCCCGACAGATTCGGACGTGCGTCCGGGCGAGCGAGTACGATGCGAGCGCTCGTGAAATCGCTGACCGACTCGTTCGCGGGACCCAACCGCACCGACCGACTCGCACGGACACGACTCGCACCGCGCAATGGAGACGTTCCCCGGCCGGGTAAGTACGATGCGCGCCTCGAGCAGTCCGACCGACTCGCGCAGTCCGGCTCCAAAAAGCAGTCGGAGCCGCACTTTGGGGGTCCGTGTCGGACCCCCCTGTACGCGTAGCCGCGCGAGTCGCACACAGGGGGGACCCATGGGTCCCCCCTACCTGTGCATGTACGGCGCGAGTCACTTTGACGTGTACCCGTTGTAGGGGGCGCCCTTGTTCGCCTCGCACCCATTGAGTCAATGGGAGCCCGCGTACGCGTTGTACGACCGGCTCCCATTGACTTCAATGGGAGTCCGACCGAATCGAGTCCGATTGCATGCGAACGCATCGTACTCGTTCGGTCGGACTGCTAGGGTCCGATTCGGTCGGAAATCTCTCCGGGTCCGGCTCGGTCGGGGAGATTTCCGGCCTGAATCGGAATCGGCCCCATAGTTGTTAAAAATATCGTTTGTTTATTAATGTTATATATTTTAGTATATATTTTATATGTATGTGTTGTATGTTTTTTTGTATAAGAAGTGATTGTATTTTTAATATATGTGTTACATTTTTAGTAGTTATTAATTTTTTTTTATTTGAATTTTGCGTTTTTAGTTCTGTAGCGGGTTGTGGGCTTATTGGGGAATAGCGTGGGAAGTAATTTAATTATATTAAATGTATTGATTACATTTTATTTATTAATTTGTGTTTAATTGAGATGTTGTAGTGTTAAATATGTAAAGTAATTTATTATTAATTAATTAATAATTGGTTGCTAGTTAATTTAAATAAATTAATTTGTAATTAATTATGGTAATTGTGTAATTAATTTTAGGCTTGTGTTGTGGTGTTTATAGGTATTAACGGTGGGAAGTAATTTATTTTTAATTGATGAATTGATAATTGGCTGTTAATTAATTTTGATTAATTAATTGGAAATTATTTATGGTAATTGTGAAATTAATTTTAGGTGTGTTGTGGTGTTTATAGGTGTTAAGGGTGGGAAGTAATTTGTAGTTAATTAATTAATATATAGTTGTTAATTAATGTTAATTATTTTGGGTAAGCGTTTAATTTTTTGTCTGTTGTTTTTACTTTTAAAGGGGTAAATGGTGGGTATTTAATACAATTTAATTATTTTATTATTATTTGCTAATAGTAATAGTTTTTAATTTATAAATAGGTTTTAATTGTGTTTTAATATTTTAGAGTTTAATTTAGGTGTATGTTGTGGATATCATAGTATTAAAGTGTGTGTAGTCAATTAATGTTTATTAGTTTTTTTGTATTAATGTTTTTTAAATTGAATATTAATTATGTTAATTTTGGAAAAAAATGTATTTAAAAATGTTGAAGTGTTTTGCTATTGGTGTGGTGTTATAGGGTAGGAATTACAATAAACACATTTATGTATTAATTAATTTATTTGTTTGTAAATATTTTCTAGTTTAAAAGAATTTTATTTTATAAATGTATTTCCTATTTTATATTATATATTATTTGTAGGTTTTTTATATGTAATTAATATTATAATATTTTTAATTTCTATATATTTAATATATTTGATTTTTCATTTCTAAATATTTTTTATTTATTTTAAATGATTTTTTATAACTTTTAATGTTTTTTATTTTTGTTTTAACTGTTTGACTGTGAATAGTAATTTCTGTCTCTTCGCTATCCAACACTTTCCCTACTGTTGCACTCACTGGAGTGGGAATAGTAATTTTAACTCCTCCGCTATCCAACACTTTCCCTGCTGTTGCACTGATTGGAGTGGGAATAGTAATTTTTGCCCCTCTGCTATCCAACACTTTCCCTACTGTCACTCAGTGGAGTTGGAATAGTAATTTTTACACCTCCGCTATCCAACACTTTCCCTACTGTTGCACTCACTGGAGCGGGAGTAGTAATTTTTACCCCTCCGCTATCCAACACTTTCCCTACTGTTGCACTCACTGGAGTGGGAGTAGTAAATTTTTACCCCTCTGCTATCCAACAGTTTGGCTACTGTTGCATTTACTGGAGTGGGAATAAAATGTTCTACCCCTCCGCTATCCAACACTTTCCCTACTGTTGCACTCACTGCAGTGGGAATAGTAATTTTACCTCTCCGCTATCCAACACTTTCCCTACTGTTGCATTCACTGGAGTGGAAATAAAAAAATGACGTGCTCTGCTGTGCAAAAGTTTTTCTACTTTTGCATTCAGTAGAGTGGAAATAGTAATTTTTACCCCTCCGCTATCCAACACTTTCCCTACTGTTGCACTCTTTGGAGTGTGAATAGTAATTTTTTCCCCTCCGCTATCCAACACTTTCCCTACTGTTGCAATCACTGAAGTGGGAATAGTAATTTTTACCTCTCCGCTATCCAAAACTTTCCCTATTGTTGCATATACTGGAGTTGGAATAGTAAATTTAATTATTCCGCTATCCAACACTTTCCCTACTGTTGCACTCTTTGGAGTGGGAATAGTAATTTTTACTCCTCCGCTATCCAACACTTTCCCTACTGTTGCATTCCTTGGAGTGGGAATAGTAATTTTTTCCCCTCCGCTATCCAACACTTTCCCTACTGTTGCTCTCACTGGAGTGGGAATAGTAATTTGTACCCCACCGCTAGCCAACACTTTCCCTACTGTTGCACTCACTGGAGTTGGAATAGTAAATGTAATTATTTTTCTATCCAACACTTTCCCTACTGTTGCACTGATTGTATTGGGAAATATAAGTTTAAATATTTTATATTTATAATAGTTTAATGTTTTAAATTATTATAGAATTTTTTATATTTTAAATTATTGATATATATATATATATATATTTTATTTTTATATAATTTTAAAGTTTTAAAATAAATGAAAGATAATAGTTTATTAATTTATATATATATATATGTATAAATTATTATGTTTGTGTGGTTATTTTTTTTTAATTAAGTTTATTTGTTATATTTTGTTAAAATGTATATTGAATGTAATTTATTTTGTTAAAATTAATATTAATATTTAATATATATTATTTTATTTTATATATATTAAATCGATATTTTTTACATCTATATTTTTTACATCGATATTTTTGAGTCGATATTTGTGTACTTACCTGTGTAGGTATGGGAGTCGATATTTTTGTATTGTATATTTTTTTCGACATTTTTAACATCCATGTTTATGTCATCGTCATCGATATTCTATCAGTGAACCACCACTAGCTGCAATGCTTTTTAGGTGCCCTTCTGACTTGATTGCGTTTTGTTTTTAACCGAGACAATTTGCCTCTTGTACAGTAGTGCACAGACTCAGTTGTGGCCCTGTCCATTCTTGGATAATCAGATGTGGGACTTAAAAAAGATGGGGGAGTACTCTTTCTTTTGCGTCATGGATTTTGTGAAGCAGATGGAGCAAAAGCAGTCTTCTCAACAAAATCTTGCTCAGCAGGAAGCACAACCCCCTGCTTTCTAAAGATCTGTTATTAGCTGTGGCTCCTGTTGTTGACTTTCCTGCAATGATTCAGTTTTTGGCTGAGACAATTCCATTTAAGATTCAGTGCTCTCCATGACTAAAATCACTGCAACACAGAGATATGGGCTTAGGTAGTGGTGGTTGTGGTGCCGTTAATGCAGGAGTGATTCTCCCAGTTTGTTTCTGCCTAGAGTAGGGTCCATCTTCTATGTCATGTTTCCTGAAAAAAGGATGAGGGCTTGATGCCAGAGTTGGCAATAGGCTTCTTCTTCTCCTACTAACTGGCCACATGCTTGCCAGGAACCTTCTTCTTTGGGGCCATCTTCTTAACACTAGCAGTGTACCAAAACCATGCATAAACTGCTTTTCACGTGACAACATTGTACAAAAAGTTAGTTTGGGTCCTTCCAAAACCAATTTGAAGGCAAGGGATGCAGGGCAAAATAGTTAATAAATGAAATAATTGATTGCTGGTGTCCATGCAGGGCCATGAGACCCCAGGGGAGGCAGAGAAAGGCAGGCAAAAATCAAATAAATACATTGCATGATTGCTGGTGTCCATCCAGCGCCATGGGACCCCTATGGAATGCAGGAACAAATGAAATAAATACATTAAATGATTGCTGACTCCCCTCTAGGGGTCATGGGGACTCCATGGGAAGCAGGGGAGGTAGACAAACATTGAATGAATACATTAGATAATTGCTGGTGTCCCTTCAGGGCCCATGGGTACTCAATGGGAGGTAGGAGGGAGGCAGCTAAAAAATAGAATACAAACATTAAATAATTGCTTGTGCACCTCCAGGGCACAGGGCCCAATGGGACTCTTTAGGAGGGGAGGAGGTAGGCAGAAATTAAAAAAATACATTAAATAATTGATTGTGCCCTTGCAAAGCCTTGGTGATTCTATGGAAGGGAGGGGTGCCAGGCAAAAATAGAATACATGGTTTAAAAAACATTGGTGCCATTCCAGGTCCCATGGGGACTCAACTAAGAGGCAGGAGGAGTCAGGCAGACATCAGATAAATACATTAAATAGTTGCTGTTGCAACAAGGAGGCAGAAAATAAACAAATTATTGGCCTATGACAAACACAGTATACATTGGCTACACAAAATGGCCATCGCCAATGGCCACCAAAGAAGGAGGCAATGAGAACAAAAAACACATGCCAGTCTATGACAATAACTGGCTACACCAAAAGGCCACAGCTGCATGGCCAGCAAAGAAGAAGATGTGGAGAACAGAGAAGACAGTTGTCCTGTCCTGCCTGGAGCCCCTCCCCCGCCCCTAAAACAACATTGTGTACCACTGCAGACAAAGGATTGCAAAGATATTATTTACCCAATATGTCTGGGCCCATGCATGTAACTGCCTTTTACCCACCAACATTAAATCAGCAATGTCAAAATTTTAAATTACATTATTTAAATGTTTCTCAATCAGATATATCAACAGTGTTACACATTCACAAACCCTCAAAAAGGTAGGCAAGCAGACGGGGGAAGAAGAAAGTAGCTGAGAACAAAGGGGCTGATTACGATGGCGGGCGGAGGCACATCCGCCGTGCTGGCGTTGGCGGAAAATGCCCTTTTCTGCACTCCATCGGCAGTCTTTGCATCCGACGTATTATGATGGGCGTAGATAGCCCATTTCCCGTCTACTGCGGTGTTCCGGGTTCCGCCGAAAATCTCCGTCCGCACCGGTAGCGGACAGAGCCAAAAGAGAGGTACCGCAGTGCGGAATGCGGTCACGACAGCCGGTCACATCACGATGCCTCAAACAGCCCACCACACCGCTGCGGAGAATCCGGCCACTCGAGGATGGCAGTGGCAATACTGCGGATAGCTCCATGTGTTCTAGTCGGCTGGGGAAGCGGCGGTCTTTGGCCTTTCTGCAGCAAATCCGACCGCCGCGGACGGATTTTCAGCTTTTCCGCCGCTGAATCCTGGAATCCGACCACCGCAGTAGGGAGTTTCTGGCGGTGCATCCTAATCTGGCCGGCGGTTATGCCGCAGTACCTGCGGGCGGATATTTCCCGCTAGAACGGCGGTCGGACTGCTTTTCCGCCCGCCATCGTAATCAGCCCCAAAGTAAGAATTCTGTCCACATGGCTATGACTCCAGGAGCCACCCGAACCCTAGCCATCAACAGGCACATGCAGATAAAAAATAACATACATTTTACATTTAATCCAAGGTCATCCATTACAAGCCCCTAATGTTTAGGAAAACTTATAGCACAGCAGCAATGAGAATGTGAAAAATGCATAGCACATGGCTGACTAGGCCCCAAACAGTAAAACAACATCACAATAAAATGATGAAGAAATCAGTGCAAAATTCACAAAAACCACACAAGAAAATGGACAAAAGGTATATTTAGACCCTGGCCAAAGCCATAAAAAGTGCAAAGATGAAAAATAAAAACAACAAAAAGTAAAAATAAATAAAAATACTGGTAACTGCCTTCCCTCAAAAAATAAACTTTTTCCAAAGTGCACCTATGAGCTTACTTGATTTTTCCCAGAAAAGTTAGGATTCTAAGGGTGTGCCTGCAGCACAGATTGTAGACAAGTGGAGTAATGTTTTGCCTTCAAAATCCAAATCCAAAGTGATATATGTCTCAATTGTATGTACAGAAGCCTCCCAGTCTCAATGACACTTCCTTCCTGTTTGAATGTTTTTTTTTAAAAAGGCTATTTTTCTCTAAAAGGAACTACCCAAATAGACTGTTTGGGTAAAATATCTACTCAAAAAACTATTTTGAGCTGATTTTCCTGCTGCTCAGGTAAAACATCTACATGAAATGTTGACTGTCAACCACCCACGTTAAAGAGCTCCCGGTAGCATTTGGAAGGCCTGGTGAATATTCTGATTGTGTTCACAAGATCGCGATCGTGATTGCCATAAAAAAGACAAATGCAAACATTCATGCTATTCCGTTGTTTCAGTGCTACTCGCGATACAATTTTCCCCAAATGGAAATGTGGTGTCATGGCATTAAAATCATCAGTAATTATGCAGTGCTTGCATAAATTTGCAAATGACTCCAATTATTTCCACATTATTAAAATTACACCCGGCCCAGTATTTTTGTAGGTTGTGGGATGATTATTGCTTTTTCTGTCCCTCACTGCCAAGTTTTTCCTGGTGGTGGCAGACAGAAAAAAAAAACATTATTCCATCCACCCTAATTAGAGCATGCAGTGTAATCAGTAGCGGCCGCTGCAGGTAAGCGCAGTGGGGCAGGCGGAGGGATGTCGACAGATGATGGAATAGGGCAAATTAAGTAAATAAATAAATCCTAGTCCGTCGTCTGCCGACATCCCCCCGCCTCACCACCACACCACCCACCGCGCTTCCGTGCACTGCCCACTGCTAGGTGTAATAAACTTCCTCCTTTGGCCCTACTCCATCTGGCTTACTGATGAAGCTTTTCATCAACAAAGCTAATGGAGGATTACTCCATCCACCCTAAATAGGGCAGGTAGTGTAAATCCCTCCTGTGACAACACTTACTCTGTTGGGCCATCAGATTACGTTTTCTGTTAATCGAGCCAACGTGGTGTCCCTTGATGGGAAACGTAATGTCCGTGCATCTCCCAGGGTTTGGCATTTGTGACGTACTTTTACATCTCCTAAACTCTGCATCAGGCTGCCAACTGACATTTAAAGGGACCCTCCAGTGTAGAGAACATAATGCAGCTCTCTTTTTTTACCCAGTCCTGCATTCCTAACAATTATCAACAATAGACATTCTAGAATGTTCTTTTGTTTGATGATATCTGCTTCAGTTCTGAGATCTATTGTGACATTATTTATTCGACAGATGGTCCCTTTAAACTAGAAGTTCAACAGAAATATGACAATTCTATATTAAATTTAAAATAAGCTAATCATGATTCTGTGCAGGGTGCTTCATGAAAAGACATATGACTATATCTGTTACAAATGTAAGTAATACTCTGATGATGTTTTAAACGTGTGCGATCCTAATCCGAACAATAAATGCTATGCTTGTTTGCAGTTTTGCAATTTTAGTAATTGTATTGCTGGGTTTCTCGGCAAAATATATGGTGAATGGATACCTAAAAACTGCAAATATGCACATGTGGCACCCAGCCTTGCCTACTGGAAGTAGAAGTATTAATTGAAAGTCCTTTGACAGAGGGACACAGTCCGTTATTTTTGAATGGTCCACCCACTGCAATTGCACAGATTAGATGTTAAATGCAAGCGGTGCTTGGATTTTAAATATATATTATGTAATTTAAATTAATTCCTCATTTTGATAAACAGTACCTGAACTGTGCACATTTCTTCCCTTTAAAAACAATGGTCCTCTTTCCAATGAAGCTTTTAGTTCAGCGTGCAAACATTTGTATTTTACACACTAAAAGATGAATAATGTTAATATGCATAAGCCCTAATTTATAATATCAACAAGAGAGAGAGGGAGAGGGTCACTCTTATTCCCCCTAACGTATGAATTCAATAACAACAAAAGAGTGAGTAGAAAAGGGACGATGGGGAACGTAGCACGAGGAAAACCTCTTATTTAAAAGAACCCTCACTCACCAACCTAGTTGGTGACATGCTTCATCATTGGGTTCCCACCAGAGAGGCCGAGTGCCTCCCTGGTGTGCTACGACGCCTGAATTACAGCGGAGCGGGTATTTTGTTGGGGTAGTGTCAGTGCAACAGTGAAGGTAGTGCAAGTTAAAAGATATCTGGTTTAATCCCAAATCAATTTTATTGGTGGAAAACCGGGTAACATTAAAAACAAGTGAAATGGACACTAGGTGCCTAGCTAAATTGACCAGGCGCATCCAAATTGATTTAAAAGTGATCAATGGTCAACATGTTTCTGCTTATAATGTGTAATTTACAAAGCTTTCATCAGGACCAGGCCTCCACGGCGGTGTACACTCGCTAAGGTGTACCCTAGCCAGTGGAGGTATATGGATGGTAAAACTCACGGTTTTACCATAGGGCCTTCTGGGATTCCAAAAAGCCAAAGAACTCTGTAAGAAAACACAAATACAACAGTTTTGTAAGTTCAGTGGTATTTCTTGCCAGGTATTCTGGAGGTCTAAAATGTTTAAGAAACCTTGTGCTATTAATTGCCACAGCGTGATTGTATCACGTACACCTTTCAATCAGGCAAACGTGTCAGACATACCGCCACTCTGTGTCTAATTGGCTCCGGAGGGGTCATTATTACTAGATAAATACTAGTAACATTTAACGCTTTACTTAGTGAGCGTAATAGACGCATTCTCAATTATGCAACAAACTTAGAATATAGTGACAAACCCGTTAAAAACGCGGATAAAGTGTGCACGCGTTTGTTAAAATCCAAAGGCAGATTTTCAAAACATGGAGAAATTAGGGCTTACGTGAAGAAACTACTAACTTCACGTCATGGGTCCGGGAGGGGGTTAGAGATTCTGGTGGAATCTATACAAGATAAAAAGGAAGTAAGTATCCAGAGAATCTCCGGTGAGTTACCGGTGAACCTCGTGTCAAAAGTAACAAACACCACCCCGGAAACCTCCTAGCCTACTTACTTCCAAAACAGCACTCTCCCGCACACAACCTATCGGTGCCAAACCTCGGACCCGAATGTTACTACGATGTTTCAGCTGGAGCAAGAAATGCCGATTCTCAATCACGTGACCCGTGCGTCAACCACCGAACGCGGTGCGTCCAGGACACGTGACTTCAAAGACTAGACTGCAAAAGTCGGGACTTAAAGCGCTTAGTAATAAAGTTGTTATTTGCTTGAAACCACTCTGTACTGAAACGATATGAATTCTGAATGGCTAATTTAAGTAAACTTTGATAGAAATAGATAAAGTATGGGGTCAAATGGTACTTGTGAAACCAATAATGACACACGAGTATCGGAAAATATTAACGACACACGAGTATCGGAAAATATTAAAGACACTATACTCTGAGCATAATAACCCTATTGAAATCTATATACATAGCAGATGCTAATGGTGTGGGCTAATCAACCATTTACTATGTATACATTCATTACACTATAAGTCAGTAACTTCCTAAAAGCGTGTCTAGAGGGCAATGGTGGTCCCAAATCAGACAGTGAGGACACAAGTAGGCATAAAGGTGAAAAGGGGGGTAACCCTCCATGCTCAAGGGACTGAGTCATTGGTCAGGAATAAGGGCTGAGACTATAATCGAGTGGTATCAACGTTTCATTACTGAACCCCAAGGGATATTATCGTTAAGCCCTATCTTATGTGTAGAAAGGCGATAAATCCAACGTTGTTCCTTCTCGAAAAGCGCTTGCTGTATAGTAGGACCTTGCCTCAATTGCTCAATAATTGTCCAACTCAAATCATTTGTAGTGTGATTTTGCTGTAAAAAATGATCAGTAAGTTTTGTAGTGTTTTTCCGGCATCGGATATTGCTCCTATGCTCACATATTCGTTGTTTAATCTTACGCGTAGTCATACCCACATACCTGGAACCGCACGGGCAAGTAATCAAATAAACCACGTTTGTGGAATTGCAGTTGGTATGGGCCTTTTGTGACCATATTTTTCCAGTTTCAAGTTCCAGGTACTTGGTAGCGATAGTCAAATGGCACACACTGCACGCCCCACATGGGAAATTACCTGTCACAGGAGGAAGTCCCCAGGCATTCAGGACTGAACGATTTTCTTCCCTTTCTGGTAAGCTAGGCCGCGTATGTACTACGGTATCCTTAATGCTCCTTGCTCTTTTGAAAGAGAAGAGCGGTTTTTCCCACTTGTGATTATTACTCTCCAGGATTCTCCAGTGCTTCCTAATTGATTTACTGACAGCATTAGAAGCCACATTGTACGTTGTAACACATGTAAGTGGTATTTCCACTGAACTTCTGGGATTTTCCTCCAGAAGGGCTTCCCTGTGTTGGTTCCTGGCCCTCTTGCAGCTTCTTTTCAAAATACTGTCGGGGTACCCCCGCTTCTGGAGTTTGATTGTAAGGTCCTCTGCCTGGGATCTAAAATTCGTCAATTCGCTACAATTGCATCTGAGGCGGAGGTATTGACCGAAGGGGAGGTTTTCCCGCAGTGGTCGCGGGTGGAAGCTGGAAAAATGCAGCAAGTTGTTTTTTGCTGTCGGTTTGTGGTGTGTCTTGGTCTGTAGTTGGTTCCCAACTTTCATGATCACTATATCCAGGAAGACCATCTCATCCTTCTTATAAGAGTAGGTGAATTTTAAGTTCGGATCGCATGTATTTATCCACCCAAAGAACTCCAAAAGGGCATCTTCAGTCCCGTGCCAGATGATAAACACGTCGTCTATGTACCTCTTCCAAAAGGAAACAAAGGACGCGTAAGGATTATGGGCTGAAAAGATGTATTTACACTCAAAATCGTGCACATACAGCCCGGCTACACTAGGGGCAAATGTACTGCCCATCGAAGTGCCCGTAGACTGTAAATAAAGCTCTCCCTTATATTCAAAGTAATTCCTTTTCAAGGCAAGGGTGGCACAAGCGATCACGAATTCCTTCGGGGTTACAAAATCCCAAGGTGCTGTCTCCAAAACCTCTTTGAGAACCTTGATGGTGTCATCCTGCGGAATGCAGGTATAGAGGCTTTCGATATCTAATGAGACCAGGAAAGTAGATTCGTTGGTAATGTCAATATCCTGTAATAAGGATAATAAGTTTTTAGTGTCTTTAAGGTAAGTACTAGTTGCCTGGATCAAGGGTTTCAGAAAAAATCGCAGTACCGCGACAAAGGTTCGAGGAGGGAGCCAATGCCCGACACAATTGGACGTCCTGGAGGGGGCATTCTGTTCTTATGCGTTTTTGGCAGTGTGTAGAAGTATGGAATAACACCCCTGCTTGTTGTCAAAAAATCAGCTTCGTGTTTGGTAATGTGTCCACTAGTTTCAGCCTCCTCTACCAAGTCTGTAATCATAGATTTTAGATGTGGAGTGGGATCCGTATCAAGACGAGTGTAGTTGGCCTGATCACTCAGAAGTCGTCTACACTCAGTATCATATGCCGCCGCATCTTGAATCACAACACCACCCCCTTGTCTGCTGATTTTATGACAATGGTGGTGTTGGACTGTAATGATTGAAGTGCACGAAATTCTTCTGCACGCATGTTCTTGAAGACGACCGTCTCCTGAAAAGACTCAATATCATTAAACACAGCCTGTTCAAAGGCTGTGATTTCAGGTGGAACCGCATGAGGTGGAGGAGTAAAAGTTGATTTCAACCTTAGGCCCGAATCCCCAGTGGAAACCTGGGTACCATCCATGGTTTGTTTCTCAAAAAAACTCTTGAGTTTCAATTTGCGGAAAAAACCGGCCATTTCACAATGGAGCTTAAAACGATCGAGGCGTGCCGTGGGTACAAAACCTAAACCCTTCTCTAAGACTGAGTTTTCATCTTCTGTAAGGATGACAGAGGAGAGGTTGGTGATTAAACTCTCTGGTTGCTGGGGCCTGCTTGCTGCTCCCGCGCCTTGCTCCGTGTGTTGTCGCCCACTACTTCGTGTTCCCAGTGCACTTGGTTCGTACCTCTTCTTTTGCCGCGTCCTCTCCGGCCTCTCTCTAAAAAGGAGGGCGATACATATTTTGTTGGAATTGTGGATGTGGCACAAAATTTGGATTCCAACCCATCATCTGCTGGAACTGTGGTGGTTGGAAAGGATTCTGAAAACCCCCTCCCCCAGCCAGCGGAAAAGGTTGCCATGGTTGCTGGTATTGTTGCCTTCTATTCCTACCTCTCCCTCGGTGGCTGGGTTTGAAACTGTCCCCACTTGACCCACTAGTTGTTGATGCATCGTCATCTGAGCCATCTGTACTATATGTGTTCCTTGGTGGAGGGACATAATCGGGATTGGCATATGGATAGATTTTAGTGTATGAGAACCGCTTAAGGTCCTTCTGAAAGTTATGTGCCTTGGACTGGGTCAAGGTATCTTTGTACTCATTAACCTCCTTATTTAGTTCATCCAGCCTCTTTTTGTATCCCGTGAGTGTTGTTCTGAAGTGTGTCTCAGTTAATTGAATTTCTATTAACATTGCTTCAGATAAACGAAGAGCTGTCTTTATTATAAGCACCAGCCAGTCGCGGGTACAATGCCACGCGATCTGGGCCCATTCCTTTCTAAACTGGGGATCTTCCAGAAAAATGCGCGGGGCATTAGTCACCAAAAGGCCCTTTGGTGCCACGTTGTTCCGTAGATACTCAGTGAGTATCGTACCATGTAAAATAGTCCTGATACGGTTTCTTTTCTGCTCGGTAAGTTTCTCCCACTCTGTAGTTTGAGAGATTGTCTGAGCAATCGAGGGATCTGAGAAGAGGGAAGAATCTGCCAAAAGGGCATCAACCTCTTCTTTAGAGTATGAAAGGCCTAAGTTCTCCATGTTACTGCCAAACGGGGTCACTAGTATTGTAGGTAAAGAAAATACTCTCGCAGCTGCACGCTGCTAAATCTATAATATCAACAAGAGAGAGAGGGAGAGGGTCACTCTTATTCCCCTAACGTATGAATTCAATAACAACAAAAGAGTGAGTAGAAAAGGGACGATGGGGAACGTAGCACGAGGAAAAACCTCTTATTTAAAAGAACCCTCACTCACCAACCTAGTTGGTGACATGCTTCATCATTGGGTTCCCACCAGAGAGGCCGAGTGCCTCCCTGGTGTGCTACGACGCCTGAATTACAGTGGAGCGGGTATTTTGTTGGGGTAGTGTCAGTGCAACAGTGAAGGTAGTGCAAGTTAAAAGATATCTGGTTTAATCCCAAATCAATTTTATTGGTGGAAAACCGGGTAACATTAAAAACAAGTGAAATGGACACTAGGTGCCTAGCTAAATTGACCAGGCGCATCCAAATTGATTTAAAAGTGATCAATGGTCAACATGTTTCTGCTTATAATGTGTAATTTACAAAGCTTTCATCAGGACCAGGCCTCCACGGCGGTGTACACTCGCTAAGGTGTACCCTAACCAGTGGAGGTATATGGATGGTAAAACTCACGGTTTTACCATAGGGCCTTCTGGGATTCCAAAAAGCCAAAGAACTCTGTAAGAAAACACAAATACAACAGTTTTGTAAGTTCAGTGGTATTTCTTGCCAGGTATTCTGGAGGTCTAAAATGTTTAAGAAACCTTGTGCTATTAATTGCCACAGCGTGATTGTATCACGTACACCTTTCAATCAGGCAAACGTGTCAGACATACCGCCACTCCGTGTCTAATTGGCTCCGGAGGGGTCATTATTACTAGATAAATACTAGTAACATTTAACGCTTTACTTAGTGAGCGTAATAGATGCATTCTCAATTATGCAACAAACTTGGAATATAGTGACAAACCCGTTAAAAACGCGGATAAAGTGTGCACGCGTTTGTTAAAATCCAAAGGCAGATTTTCAAAACATGGAGAAATTAGGGCTTACGTGAAGAAACTACTAACTTCACGTCATGGGTCCGGGAGGGGGTTAGAGATGCTGGTGGAATCTATACAAGATAAAAAGGAAGTAAGTATCCAGAGAATCTCCGGTGAGTTACCGGTGAACCTCGTGTCAAAAGTAACAAACACCACCCGGAAACCTCCCAGCCTACTTACTTCCAAAACAGCACTCTCCCGCACACAACCTATCGGTGCCAAACCTCGGACCCGAATGTTACTACGATGTTTCAGCTGGAGCAAGAAATGCCGATTCTCAATCACGTGACCCGTGCGTCAACCACCGAACGCGGTGCGTCCAGGACACGTGACTTCAAAGACTAGACTGCAAAAGTCGGGACTTAAAGCGCTTAGTAATAAAGTTGTTATTTGCTTGAAACCACTCTGTACTGAAACGATATGAATTCTGAATGGCTAATTTAAGTAAACTTTGATAGAAATAGATAAAGTATGGGGTCAAATGGTACTTGTGAAATCAATAATGACACACGAGTATCGGAAAATATTAACGACACACGAGTATCGGAAAATATTAAAGACACTATACTCTGAGCATAATAACCCTATTGAAATCTATATACATAGCAGATGCTAATGGTGTGGGCTAATCAACCATTTACTATGTATACATTCATTACACTATAAGTCAGTAACTTCCTAAAAGCGTGTCTAGAGGGCAATGGTGGTCCCAAATCAGACAGTGAGGACACAAGTAGGCATAAAGGTGAAAAAGGGGGGTAACCCTCCATGCTCAAGGGACTGAGTCATTGGTCAGAAATAAGGGCTGAGACTATAATCGAGTGGTATCAACGTTTCATTACTGAACCCCAAGGGATATTATCGTTAAGCCCTATCTTATGTGTAGAAAGGCGATAAATCCAACGTTGTTCCTTCTCGAAAAGCGCTTGCTGTATAGTAGGACCTTGCCTCAATTGCTCAATAATTGTCCAACTCAAATCATTTGTAGTGTGATTTTGCTGTAAAAAATGATCAGTAAGTTTTGTAGTGTTTTTACGGCATCGGATATTGCTCCTATGCTCACATATTCGTTGTTTAATCTTACGCGTAGTCATACCCACATACCTGGAACCGCACGGGCAAGTAATCAAATAAACCACGTTTGTGGAATTGCAGTTGGTATGGGCCTTTTGTGACCATATTTTTCCAGTTTCAAGTTCCAGGTACTTGGTAGCGATAGTCAAATGGCACACACTGCACGCCCCACATGGGAAATGACCTGTCACAGGAGGAAGTCCCCAGGCATTCAGGACTGAACGATTTTCTTCCCTTTCTGGTAAGCTAGGCCGCGTATGTACTACGGTATCCTTAATGCTCCTTGCTCTTTTGAAAGAGAAGAGCGGTTTTCCCACTTGTGATTATTACTCTCCAGGATTCTCCAGTGCTTCCTAATTGATTTACTGACAGCATTAGAAGCCACATTGTACATTGTAACACATGTAAGTGGTATTTCCACTGAACTTCTGGGATTTTCCTCCAGAAGGGCTTCCTGTGTTGGTTCCTGGCCCTCTTGCAGCTTCTTTTCAAAATACTGTCGGGGTACCCCGCTTCTGGAGTTTGATTGTAAGGTCCTCTGCCTGGGATCTAAAATTCGTCAATTCGCTACAATTGCGTCTGAGGCGGAGGTATTGACCGAAGGGGAGGTTTTCCCGCAGTGGTCGCGGGTGGAAGCTGGAAAAATGCAGCAAGTTGTTTTTGCTGTCGGTTTGTGGTGTGTCTTGGTCTGTAGTTGGTTCCCAACTTTCATGATCACTACATCCAGGAAGACCATCTCATCCTTCTTATAAGAGTAGGTGAATTTTAAGTTCGGATCGCATGTATTTATCCACCCAAAGAACTCCAAAAGGGCATCTTCAGTCCCGTGCCAGATGATAAACACGTCGTCTATGTACCTCTTCCAAAAGGAAACAAAGGACGCGTAAGGATTATGGGCTGAAAAGATGTATTTACACTCAAAATCGTGCATATACAGCCCGGCTACACTTGGGGCAAATGTGCTGCCCATCGAAGTGCCCGTAGACTGTAAATAAAGCTCTCCCTTATATTCAAAGTAATTCCTTTTCAAGGCAAGGGTGGCACAAGCGATCACGAATTCCTTCGAGGTTACAAAATCCCAAGGTGCTATCTCCAAAACCTCTTTGAGAACCTTGATGGTGTCATCCTGCGGAATGCAGGTATAGAGGCTTTCGATATCTAATGAGACCAGGAAAGTAGATTCGTTGGTAATGTCAATATCCTGTAATAAGGATAATAAGTTTTTAGTGTCTTTAAGGTAAGTACTAGTTGCCTGGATCAAGGGTTTCAGAAAAAAATCGCAGTACCGCGACAAAGGTTCGAGGAGGGAGCCAATGCCCGACACAATTGGACGTCCTGGAGGGGGCATTCTGTTCTTATGCGTTTTTGGCAGTGTGTAGAAGTATGGAATAACACCCCTGCTTGTTGTCAAAAAATCAGCTTCGTGTTTGGTAATGTGTCCACTAGTTTCAGCCTCCTCTACCAAGTCTGTAATCATAGATTTTAGATGTGGAGTGGGATCCGTATCAAGACGAGTGTAGTTGGCCTGATCACTCAGAAGTCATCTACACTCAGTATCATATGCCGCCGCATCTTGAATCACAACACCACCCCCCTTGTCTGCTGATTTTATGACAATGGTGGTGTTGGACTGTAATGATTGAAGTGCACGAAATTCTTCTGCACGCATGTTCTTGAAGACGACCGTCTCCTGAAAAGACTCAATATCATTAAACACAGCCTGTTCAAAGGCTGTGATTTCAGGTGGAACCGCATGAGGTGGAGGAGTAAAAGTTGATTTCAACCTTAGGCCCGAATCCCCAGTGGAAACCTGGGTACCATCCATGGTTTGTTTCTCAAAAAAACTCTTGAGTTTCAATTTGCGGAAAAAACCGGCCATTTCACAATGGAGCTTAAAACGATCGAGGCGTGCCGTGGGTACAAAACCTAAACCCTTCTCTAAGACTGAGTTTTCATCTTCTGTAAGGACGACAGAGGAGAGGTTGGTGATTAAACTCTCTGGTTGCTGGGGCCTGCTTGCTGCTCCCGCGCCTTGCTCCGTGTGTTGTCGCCCACTACTTCGTGTTCCCAGTGCACTTGGTTCGTACCTCTTCTTTTGCCGCGTCCTCTCCGGCCTCTCTCTAAAAAGGAGGGCGATACATATTTTGTTGGAATTGTGGATGTGGCACAAAATTTGGATTCCAACCCATCATCTGCTGGAACTGTGGTGGTTGGAAAGGATTCTGAAAACCCCTCCCCCAGCCAGCGGAAAAGGTTGCCATGGTTGCTGGTATTGTTGCCTTCTATTCCTACCTCTCCCTCGGTGGCTGGGTTTGAAACTGTCCCCACTTGACCCACTAGTTGTTGATGCATCGTCATCTGAGCCATCTGTACTATATGTGTTCCTTGGTGGAGGGACATAATCGGGATTGGCATATGGATAGATTTTAGTGTATGAGAACCGCTTAAGGTCCTTCTGAAAGTTATGTGCCTTGGACTGGGTCAAGGTATCTTTGTACTCATTAACCTCCTTATTTAGTTCATCCAGCCTCTTTTTGTATCCCGTGAGTGTTGTTCTGAAGTGTGTCTCAGTTAATTGAATTTCTATTAACATTGCTTCAGATAAACGAAGAGCTGTCTTTATTATAAGCACCAGCCAGTCGCGGGTACAATGCCACGCGATCTGGGCCCATTCCTTTCTAAACTGGGGATCTTCCAGAAAAATGCGGGGCATTAGTCACCAAAAGGCCCTTTGGTGCCACGTTGTTCCGTAGATACTCAGTGAGTATCGTACCATGTAAAATAGTCCTGATACGGTTTCTTTTCTGCTCGGTAAGTTTCTCCCACTCTGTAGTTTGAGAGATTGTCTGAGCAATCGAGGGATCTGAGAAGAGGGAAGAATCTGCCAAAAGGGCATCAACCTCTTCTTTAGAGTATGAAAGGCCTAAGTTCTCCATGTTACTGCCAAACGGGGTCACTAGTATTGTAGGTAAAGAAAATACTCTCGCAGCTGCACGCTGCTAAATCTATAATATCAACAAGAGAGAGAGGGAGAGGGTCACTCTTATTCCCCTAACGTATGAATTCAATAACAACAAAAGAGTGAGTAGAAAAGGGACGATGGGGAACGTAGCACGTGGAAAAACCTCTTATTTAAAAGAACCCTCACTCACCAACCTAGTTGGTGACATGCTTCATCATTGGGTTCCCACCAGAGAGGCCGAGTGCCTCCCTGGTGTGCTACGACGCCTGAATTACAGCGGAGCGGGTATTTTGTTGGGGTAGTGTCAGTGCAACAGTGAAGGTAGTGCAAGTTAAAAGATATCTGGTTTAATCCCAAATCAATTTTATTGGTGGAAAACCGGGTAACATTAAAAACAAGTGAAATGGACACTAGGGGGTCGATTCCGATTCGGGCCGGAAATTTCTCCGACCGAGCCGGACCCGGAGAGATTTCCGACCGAATCGGACCCGTGCATTCCGACCGAACGAGTACGATGCGTCCGTATGTTATCGGACTCGAGTCGGTCGGACTCCCATTGATGTCAATGGGAGCCGGTCGTACAACGCGTACGCGGGCTCCCATTGACTCAATGGGTGCGAGTCGGACAAGGGCGCCCCCTACAGCGGGTACGCGGCGAAGCGATTCGCGCCGTACACGCACAGGTAGGGGGGACTCGCGCGGCTGCGCATGCAGGGGGTCCGACACGGACCCCCGAAGTACTGCTCCGACTGCTCTTACGAGCCGGAGTGCGCGGCTCGGCTGGACTGCTCGCGGCGCGCATCGTACTTACCCGGCCGGGAAACGTCTCCATTGCGCGGTGCGAGTCGAGTCCGAGCGAGTCGGTCGGAGCGGTTCGAGCCGGGAGCGAGTCGGTCGGAGCGGTCGGGACGCCTGGACGAGTCGGTCGGCGATTTCGCATCGTACTCGCTCGGCCGGACCCGCGTACGGTTCGGTCGGGAAACAGGGCTCCGAATCGGATCCGGTAAAGCCGAATCCGATTCGGAGCCCTACCGGCCGAGATCGGAATCGGCCCCTAGGTGCCTAGCTAAATTGACCAGGCGCATCCAAATTGATTTAAAAGTGATCAATGGTCAACATGTTTCTGCTTATAATGTGTAATTTACAAAGCTTTCATCAGGACCAGGCCTCCACGGCGGTGTACACTCGCTAAGGTGTACCCTAACCAGTGGAGGTATATGGATGGTAAAACTCACGGTTTTACCATAGGGCCTTCTGGGATTCCAAAAGCCAAAGAACTCTGTAAGAAAACACAAATACAACAGTTTTGTAAGTTCAGTGGTATTTCTTGCCAGGTATTCTGGAGGTCTAAAATGTTTAAGAAACCTTGTGCTATTAATTGCCACAGCGTGATTGTATCACGTACACCTTTCAATCAGGCAAACGTGTCAGACATACCGCCACTCCGTGTCTAATTGGCTCCGGAGGGGTCATTATTACTAGATAAATACTAGTAACATTTAACGCTTTACTTAGTGAGCGTAATAGACGCATTCTCAATTATGCAACAAACTTGGAATATAGTGACAAACCCGTTAAAAACGCGGATAAAGTGTGCACGCGTTTGTTAAAAATCCAAAGGCAGATTTTCAAAACATGGAGAAATTAGGGCTTACGTGAAGAAACTACTAACTTCACGTCATGGGTCCGGGAGGGGGTTAGAGATGCTGGTGGAATCTATACAAGATAAAAAGGAAGTAAGTATCCAGAGAATCTCCGGTGAGTTACCGGTGAACCTCGTGTCAAAAGTAACAAACACCACCCCGGAAACCTCCCAGCCTACTTACTTCCAAAACAGCACTCTCCCGCACACAACCTATCGGTGCCAAACCTCGGACCCGAATGTTACTACGATGTTTCAGCTGGAGCAAGAAATGCCGATTCTCAATCACGTGACCCGTGCGTCAACCACCGAACGCGGTGCGTCCAGGACACGTGACTTCAAAGACTAGACTGCAAAGTCGGGACTTAAAGCGCTTAGTAATAAAGTTGTTATTTGCTTGAAACCACTCTGTACTGAAACGATATGAATTCTGAATGGCTAATTTAAGTAAACTTTGATAGAAATAGATAAAGTATGGGGTCAAATGGTACTTGTGAAATCAATAATGACACACAGTATCGGAAAATATTAACGACACACGAGTATCGGAAAATATTAAAGACACTATACTCTGAGCATAATAACCCTATTGAAATCTATATACATAGCAGATGCTAATGGTGTGGGCTAATCAACCATTTACTATGTATACATTCATTACACTATAAGTCAGTAACTTCCTAAAAGCGTGTCTAGAGGGCAATGGTGGTCCCAAATCAGACAGTGAGGACACAAGTAGGCATAAAGGTGAAAAAGGGGGTAACCCTCCATGCTCAAGGGACTGAGTCATTGGTCAGAAATAAGGGCTGAGACTATAATCGAGTGGTATCAACGTTTCATTACTGAACCCCAAGGGATATTATCGTTAAGCCCTATCTTATGTGTAGAAAGGCGATAAATCCAACGTTGTTCCTTCTCGAAAAGCGCTTGCTGTATAGTAGGACCTTGCCTCAATTGCTCAATAATTGTCCAACTCAAATCATTTGTAGTGTGATTTTGCTGTAAAAAATGATCAGTAAGTTTTGTAGTGTTTTTACGGCATCGGATATTGCTCCTATGCTCACATATTCGTTGTTTAATCTTACGCGTAGTCATACCCACATACCTGGAACCGCACGGGCAAGTAATCAAATAAACCACGTTTGTGGAATTGCAGTTGGTATGGGCCTTTTGTGACCATATTTTTCCAGTTTCAAGTTCCAGGTACTTGGTAGCGATAGTCAAATGGCACACACTGCACGCCCCACATGGGAAATGACCTGTCACAGGAGGAAGTCCCCAGGCATTCAGGACTGAACGATTTTCTTCCCTTTCTGGTAAGCTAGGCCGCGTATGTACTACGGTATCCTTAATGCTCCTTGCTCTTTTGAAAGAGAAGAGCGGTTTTCCCACTTGTGATTATTACTCTCCAGGATTCTCCAGTGCTTCCTAATTGATTTACTGACAGCATTAGAAGCCACATTGTACGTTGTAACACATGTAAGTGGTATTTCCACTGAACTTCTGGGATTTTCCTCCAGAAGGGCTTCCCTGTGTTGGTTCCTGGCCCTCTTGCAGCTTCTTTTCAAAATACTGTCGGGGTACCCCGCTTCTGGAGTTTGATTGTAAGGTCCTCTGCCTGGGATCTAAAATTCGTCAATTCGCTACAATTGCGTCTGAGGCGGAGGTATTGACCGAAGGGGAGGTTTTCCGCAGTGGTCGCGGGTGGAAGCTGGAAAAATGCAGCAAGTTGTTTTTTGCTGTCGGTTTGTGGTGTGTCTTGGTCTGTAGTTGGTTCCCAACTTTCATGATCACTACATCCAGGAAGACCATCTCATCCTTCTTATAAGAGTAGGTGAATTTTAAGTTCGGATCGCATGTATTTATCCACCCAAAGAACTCCAAAAGGGCATCTTCAGTCCCGTGCCAGATGATAAACACGTCGTCTATGTACCTCTTCCAAAAGGAAACAAAGGACGCGTAAGGATTATGGGCTGAAAAGATGTATTTACACTCAAAATCGTGCACATACAGCCCGGCTACACTTGGGGCAAATGTGCTGCCCATCGAAGTGCCCGTAGACTGTAAATAAAGCTCTCCCTTATATTCAAAGTAATTCCTTTTCAAGGCAAGGGTGGCACAAGCGATCACGAATTCCTTCGGGGTTACAAAATCCCAAGGTGCTATCTCCAAAACCTCTTTGAGAACCTTGATGGTGTCATCCTGCAGAATGCAGGTATAGAGGCTTTCGATATCTAATGAGACCAGGAAAGTAGATTCGTTGGTAATGTCAATATCCTGTAATAAGGATAATAAGTTTTTAGTGTCTTTAAGGTAAGTACTAGTTGCCTGGATCAAGGGTTTCAGAAAGAAATCGCAGTACCGCGACAAAGGTTCGAGGAGGGAGCCAATGCCCGACACAATTGGACGTCCTGGAGGGGGCATTCTGTTCTTATGCGTTTTTGGCAGTGTGTAGAAGTATGGAATAACACCCCTGCTTGTTGTCAAAAAATCAGCTTCGTGTTTGGTAATGTGTCCACTAGTTTCAGCCTCCTCTACCAAGTCTGTAATCATAGATTTTAGATGTGGAGTGGGATCCGTATCAAGACGAGTGTAGTTGGCCTGATCACTCAGAAGTCGTCTACACTCAGTATCATATGCCGCCGCATCTTGAATCACAACACCACCCCCTTGTCTGCTGATTTTATGACAATGGTGGTGTTGGACTGTAATGATTGAAGTGCACGAAATTCTTCTGCACGCATGTTCTTGAAGACGACCGTCTCCTGAAAAGACTCAATATCATTAAACACAGCCTGTTCAAAGGCTGTGATTTCAGGTGGAACCGCATGAGGTGGAGGAGTAAAGTTGATTTCAACCTTAGGCCCGAATCCCCAGTGGAAACCTGGGTACCATCCATGGTTTGTTTCTCAAAAAACTCTTGAGTTTCAATTTGCGGAAAAAACCGGCCATTTCACAATGGAGCTTAAAACGATCGAGGCGTGCCGTGGGTACAAAACCTAAACCCTTCTCTAAGACTGAGTTTTCATCTTCTGTAAGGACGACAGAGGAGAGGTTGGTGATTAAACTCTCTGGTTGCTGGGGCCTGCTTGCTGCTCCCGCGCCTTGCTCCGTGTGTTGTCGCCCACTACTTCGTGTTCCCAGTGCACTTGGTTCGTACCTCTTCTTTTGCCGCGTCCTCTCCGGCCTCTCTCTAAAAAGGAGGGCGATACATATTTTGTTGGAATTGTGGATGTGGCACAAAATTTGGATTCCAACCCATCATCTGCTGGAACTGTGGTGGTTGGAAAGGATTCTGAAAACCCCCTCCCCAGCCAGCGGAAAAGGTTGCCATGGTTGCTGGTATTGTTGCCTTCTATTCCTACCTCTCCCTCGGTGGCTGGGTTTGAAACTGTCCCCACTTGACCCACTAGTTGTTGATGCATCGTCATCTGAGCCATCTGTACTATATGTGTTCCTTGGTGGAGGGACATAATCGGTATTGGCATATGGATAGATTTTAGTGTATGAGAACCGCTTAAGGTCCTTCTGAAAGTTATGTGCCTTGGACTGGGTCAAGGTATCTTTGTACTCATTAACCTCCTTATTTAGTTCATCCAGCCTCTTTTTGTATCCCGTGAGTGTTGTTCTGAAGTGTGTCTCAGTTAATTGAATTTCTATTAACATTGCTTCAGATAAACGAAGAGCTGTCTTTATTATAAGCACCAGCTGGTTGCTGGGGCCTGCTTGCCTTTCATACTCTAAAGAAGAGGTTGATGCCCTTTTGGCAGATTCTTTCCTCTTCTCAGATCCCTCGATTGCTCAGACAATCTCTCAAACTACAGAGTGGGAGAAACTTACCGAGCAGAAAAGAAACCGTATCAGGACTATTTTACATGGTACGATACTCACTGAGTATCTACGGAACAACGTGGCACCAAAGGGCCTTTTGGTGACTAATGCCCCGCGCATTTTTCTGGAAGATCCCCAGTTTAGAAAGGAATGGGCCCAGATCGCGTGGCATTGTACCCGCGACTGGCTGGTGCTTATAATAAAGACAGCTCTTCGTTTATCTGAAGCAATGTTAATAGAAATTCAATTAACTGAGACACACTTCAGAACAACACTCACGGGATACAAAAAGAGGCTGGATGAACTAAATAAGGAGGTTAATGAGTACAAAGATACCTTGACCCAGTCCAAGGCACATAACTTTCAGAAGACCTTAAGCGGTTCTCATACACTAAAATCTATCCATATGCCAATCCCGATTATGTCCCTCCACCAAGGAACACATATAGTACAGATGGCTCAGATGACGATGCATCAACAACTAGTGGGTCAAGTGGGGACAGTTTCAAACCCAGCCACCGAGGGAGAGGTAGGAATAGAAGGCAACAATACCAGCAACCATGGCAACCTTTTCCGCTGGCTGGGGGAGGGGGTTTTCAGAATCCTTTCCAACCACCACAGTTCCAGCAGATGATGGGTTGGAATCCAAATTTTGTGCCACATCCACAATTCCAACAAAATATGTATCGCCCTCCTTTTTTAGAGAGAGGCCGGAGAGGACGCGGCAAAAGAAGAGGTACGAACCAAGTGCACTGGGAACACGAAGTAGTGGGCGACAACACACGGAGCAAGGCGCGGGAGCAGCAAGCAGGCCCCAGCAACCAGAGAGTTTAATCACCAACCTCTCCTCTGTCGTCCTTACAGAAGATGAAAACTCAGTCTTAGAGAAGGGTTTAGGTTTTGTACCCACGGCACGCCTCGATCGTTTTAAGCTCCATTGTGAAATGGCCTGTTTTTTCTGCAAATTGAAACTCAAGAGTTTTTTTGAGAAACAAACCATGGATGGTACCCAGGTTTCCACTGGGGATTCGGGCCTAAGGTTGAAATCAACTTTTACTCCTCCACCTCATGCGGTTCCACCTGAAATCACAGCCTTTGAACAGGCTGTGTTTAATGATATTGAGTCTTTTCAGGAGACGGTCGTCTTCAAGAACATGCGTGCAGAAGAATTTCGTGCACTTCAATCATTACAGTCCAACACCACCATTGTCATAAAATTAGCAGACAAGGGGGGTGGTGTTGTGATTCAAGATGCGGCGGCATATGATACTGAGTGTAGACGACTTCTGAGTGATCAGGCCAACTACACTCGTCTTGATACGGATCCCACTCCACATCTAAAATCTATGATTACAGACTTGGTAGAGGAGGCTGAAACTAGTGGACACATTACCAAACACGAAGCTGATTTTTTGACAACAAGCAGGGGTGTTATTCCATACTTCTACACACTGCCAAAAACGCATAAGAACAGAATGCCCCTCCAGGACGTCCAATTGTGTCGGGCATTGGCTCCCTCCTCGAACCTTTGTCGCGGTACTGCGATTTTTTTCTGAAACCCTTGATCCAGGCAACTAGTACTTACCTTAAAGACACTAAAAACTTATTATCCTTATTACAGGATATTGACATTACCAACGAATCTACTTTCCTGGTCTCATTAGATATCGAAAGCCTCTATACCTGCATTCCGCAGGATGACACCATCAAGGTTCTCAAAGAGGTTTTGGAGACAGCACCTTGGGATTTTGTAACCTCGAAGGAATTCGTGATCGCTTGTGCCACCCTTGCCTTGAAAAGGAATTACTTTGAATATAAGGGAGAGCTTTATTTACAGTCTACGGGCACTTCGATGGGCAGTACATTTGCCCCAAGTGTAGCCGGGCTGTATGTGCACGATTTTGAGTGTAAATACATCTTTTCAGCCCATAATCCTTACGCGTCCTTTGTTTCCTTTTGGAAGAGGTACATAGACGACGTGTTTATCATCTGGCACGGGACTGAAGATGCCCTTTTGGAGTTCTTTGGGTGGATAAATACATGCGATCCGAACTTAAAATTCACCTACTCTTATAAGAAGGATGAGATGGTCTTCCTGGATGTAGTGATCATGAAAGTTGGGAACCAACAACAGACCAAGACACACCACAAACCGACAGCAAAAAACAACTTGCTGCATTTTTCCAGCTTCCACCCGCGACCACAGCTGGAAAACCTCCCCTTCGGTCAATACCTCCGCCTCAGACGCAATTGTAGCGAATTGACGAATTTTAGATCCCAGGCAGAGGACCTTACAATCAAACTCCAGAAGCGGGGGTACCCCGACAGTATTTTGAAAAGAAGCTGCAAGAGGGCCAGGAACCAACACAGGGAAGCCCTTCTGGAGGAAAATCCCAGAAGTTCAGTGGAAATACCACTTACATTTGTTACAACGTACAATGTGGCTTCTAATGCTGTCAATAAATCAATTAGGAAGCACTGGAGAATCCTGGAGAGTAATAATCACAAGTGGGAAAAACCGCTCTTCTCTTTCAAAAGAGCAAGGAGCATTAAGGATACCGTAGTACATACGCGGCCTAGCTTACCAGAAAGGGAAGAAAATCGTTCAGTCCTGAATGCCTGGGGACTTCCTCCTGTGACAGGTCATTTCCCATGTGGGGCGTGCAGTGTGTGCCATTTGACTATCGCTACCAAGTACCTGGAACTTGAAACTGGAAAAATATGGTCACAAAAGGCCCATACCAACTGCAATTCCACAAACGTGGTTTATTTGATTACTTGCCCGTGCGGTTCCAGGTATGTGGGTATGACTACGCGTAAGATTAAACAACGAATATGTGAGCATAGGAGCAATATCCGATGCCGGAAAAACACTACAAAACTTACTGATCATTTTTTACAGCAAAATCACACTACAAATGATTTGAGTTGGACAATTATTGAGCAATTGAGGCAAGGTCCTACTATACAGCAAGCGCTTTTCGAGAAGGAACAACGTTGGATTTATCGCCTTTCTACACATAAGATAGGGCTTAACGATAATATCCCTTGGGGTTCAGTAATGAAACGTTGATACCACTCGATTATAGTCTCAGCCCTTATTCCTGACCAATGACTCAGTCCCTTGAGCATGGAGGGTTACCCCCCCTTTTTCACCTTTATGCCTACTTGTGTCCTCACTGTCTGATTTGGGACCACCATTGCCCTCTAGACACGCTTTTAGGAAGTTACTGACTTATAGTGTAATGAATGTATACATAGTAAATGGTTGATTAGCCCACACCATTAGCATCTGCTATGTATATAGATTTCAATAGGGTTATTATGCTCAGAGTATAGTGTCTTTAATATTTTCCGA
The DNA here is from genome assembly GCA_963921515.1 of Calotriton arnoldi. NCBI lineage: Eukaryota > Metazoa > Chordata > Amphibia > Caudata > Salamandridae > Calotriton > Calotriton arnoldi. Next base: position 910,581 of record CAWUFW010004628.1, on the reverse strand, counting down.
TACTCGTGTGTCGTTAATATTTTCCGATACTCGTGTGTCATTATTGGTTTCACAAGTAGCATTTGACCCCATACTTTATCTATTTCTATCAAAGTTTACTTAAATTAGCCATTCAGAATTCATATCGTTTCAGTACAGAGTGGTTTCAAGCAAATAACAACTTTATTACTAAGCGCTTTAAGTCCCGACTTTTGCAGTCTAGTCTTTGAAGTCACGTGTCCTGGACGCACCGCGTTCGGTGGTTGACGCACGGGTCACGTGATTGAGAATCGGCATTTCTTGCTCCAGCTGAAACATCGTAGTAACATTCGGGTCCGAGGTTTGGCACCGATAGGTTGTGTGCGGGAGAGTGCTGTTTTGGAAGTAAGTAGGCTGGGAGGTTTCCGGGGTGGTGTTTGTTACTTTTGACACGAGGTTCACCGGTAACTCACCGGAGATTCTCTGGATACTTACTTCCTTTTTATCTTGTATAGATTCCACCAGCATCTCTAACCCCCTCCCGGACCCATGACGTGAAGTTAGTAGTTTCTTCACGTAAGCCCTAATTTCTCCATGTTTTGAAAATCTGCCTTTGGATTTTAACAAACGCGTACACACTTTATCCGCGTTTTTAACGGGTTTGTCACTATATTCCAAGTTTGTTGCATAATTGAGAATGCGTCTATTACGCTCACTAAGTAAAGCGTTAAATGTTACTAGTATTTATCTAGTAATAATGACCCCTCCGGAGCCAATTAGACCCGGAGTGGCGGTATGTCTGACACGTTTGCCTGATTGAAAGGTGTACGTGATACAATCACGCTGTGGCAATTAATAGCACAAGGTTTCTTAAACATTTTAGACCTCCAGAATACCTGGCAAGAAATACCACTGAACTTACAAAACTGTTGTATTTGTGTTTTCTTACAGAGTTCTTTGGCTTTTTGGAATCCCAGAAGGCCCTATGGTAAAACCGTGAGTTTTACCATCCATATACCTCCACTGGTTAGGGTACACCTTAGCGAGTGTACACCGCCGTGGAGGCCTGGTCCTGATGAAAGCTTTGTAAATTACACATTATAAGCAGAAACATGTTGACCATTGATCACTTTTAAATCAATTTGGATGCGCCTGGTCAATTTAGCTAGGCACCTAGTGTCCATTTCACTTGTTTTTAATGTTACCCGGTTTTCCACCAATAAAATTGATTTGGGATTAAACCAGATATCTTTTAACTTGCACTACCTTCACTGTTGCACTGACACTACCCCAACAAAATACCCGCTCCGCTGTAATTCAGGCGTCGTAGCACACCAGGGAGGCACTCGGCCTCTCTGGTGGGAACCCAATGATGAAGCATGTCACCAACTAGGTTGGTGAGTGAGGGTTCTTTTAAATAAGAGGTTTTTCCTCGTGCTACGTTCCCCATCGTCCCTTTTCTACTCACTCTTTTGTTGTTATTGAATTCATACGTTAGGGGGAATAAGAGTGACCCTCTCCCTCTCTCTCTTGTTGATATTATAGATTTAGCAGCGTGCAGCTGCGAGAGTATTTTCTTTACCTACAATACTAGTGACCCCGTTTGGCAGTAACATGGAGAACTTAGGCCTTTCATACTCTAAAGAAGAGGTTGATGCCCTTTGGCAGATTCTTCCCTCTTCTCAGATCCCTCGATTGCTCAGACAATCTCTCAAACTACAGAGTGGGAGAAACTTACCGAGCAGAAAAGAAACCGTATCAGGACTATTTTACATGGTACGATACTCACTGAGTATCTACGGAACAACGTGGCACCAAAGGGCCTTTTGGTGACTAATGCCCCGCGCATTTTTCTGGAAGATCCCCAGTTTAGAAAGGAATGGGCCCAGATCGCGTGGCATTGTACCCGCGACTGGCTGGTGCTTATAATAAAGACAGCTCTTCGTTTATCTGAAGCAATGTTAATAGAAATTCAATTAACTGAGACACACTTCAGAACAACACTCACGGGATACAAAAAGAGGCTGGATGAACTAAATAAGGAGGTTAATGAGTACAAAGATACCTTGACCCAGTCCAAGGCACATAACTTTCAGAAGGACCTTAAGCGGTTCTCATACACTAAAATCTATCCATATGCCAATCCCGATTATGTCCCTCCACCAAGGAACACATATAGTACAGATGGCTCAGATGACGATGCATCAACAACTAGTGGGTCAAGTGGGGACAGTTTCAAACCCAGCCACCGAGGGAGAGGTAGGAATAGAAGGCAACAATACCAGCAACCATGGCAACCTTTTCCGCTGGCTGGGGGAGGGGGTTTTCAGAATCCTTTCCAACCACCACAGTTCCAGCAGATGATGGGTTGGAATCCAAATTTTGTGCCACATCCACAATTCCAACAAAATATGTATCGCCCTCCTTTTTAGAGAGAGGCCGGAGAGGACGCGGCAAAAGAAGAGGTACGAACCAAGTGCACTGGGAACACGAAGTAGTGGGCGACAACACACGGAGCAAGGCGCGGGAGCAGCAAGCAGGCCCCAGCAACCAGAGAGTTTAATCACCAACCTCTCCTCTGTCGTCCTTACAGAAGATGAAAACTCAGTCTTAGAGAAGGGTTTAGGTTTTGTACCCACGGCACGCCTCGATCGTTTTAAGCTCCATTGTGAAATGGCCGTTTTTTCCGCAAATTGAAACTCAAGAGTTTTTTTGAGAAACAAACCATGGATGGTACCCAGGTTTCCACTGGGGATTCGGGCCTAAGGTTGAAATCAACTTTTACTCCTCCACCTCATGCGGTTCCACCTGAAATCACAGCCTTTGAACAGGCTGTGTTTAATGATATTGAGTCTTTTCAGGAGACGGTCGTCTTCAAGAACATGCGTGCAGAAGAATTTCGTGCACTTCAATCATTACAGTCCAACACCACCATTGTCATAAAATCAGCAGACAAGGGGGGTGGTGTTGTGATTCAAGATGCGGCGGCATATGATACTGAGTGTAGACGACTTCTGAGTGATCAGGCCAACTACACTCGTCTTGATACGGATCCCACTCCACATCTAAAATCTATGATTACAGACTTGGTAGAGGAGGCTGAAACTAGTGGACACATTACCAAACACGAAGCTGATTTTTTGACAACAAGCAGGGGTGTTATTCCATACTTCTACACACTGCCAAAAACGCATAAGAACAGAATGCCCCCTCCAGGACGTCCAATTGTGTCGGGCATTGGCTCCCTCCTCGAACCTTTGTCGCGGTACTGCGATTTTTTTCTGAAACCCTTGATCCAGGCAACTAGTACTTACCTTAAAGACACTAAAAACTTATTATCCTTATTACAGGATATTGACATTACCAACGAATCTACTTTCCTGGTCTCAATAGATATCGAAAGCCTCTATACCTGCATTCCGCAGGAAGACACCATCAAGGTTCTCAAAGAGGTTTTGGAGACAGCACCTTGGGATTTTGTAACCCCGAAGGAATTTGTGATCGCTTGTGCCACCCTTGCCTTGAAAAGGAATTACTTTGAATATAAGGGAGAGCTTTATTTACAGTCTACGGGCACTTCGATGGGCAGTACATTTGCCCCAAGTGTAGCCGGGCTGTATGTGCACGATTTTGAGTGTAAATACATCTTTTCAGCCCATAATTCTTACGCGTCCTTTGTTTCCTTTTGGAAGAGGTACATAGACGACGTGTTTATCATCTGGCACGGGACTGAAGATGCCCTTTTGGAGTTCTTTGGGTGGATAAATACATGCGATCCGAACTTAAAATTCACCTACTCTTATAAGAAGGATGAGATGGTCTTCCTGGATGTAGTGATCATGAAAGTTGGGAACCAACTACAGACCAAGACACACCACAAACCGACAGCAAAAAACAACTTGCTGCATTTTTCCAGCTTCCACCCGCGACCACTGCGGGAAAACCTCCCCTTCGGTCAATACCTCCGCCTCAGACGCAATTGTAGCGAATTGACGAATTTTAGATCCCAGGCAGAGGACCTTACAATCAAACTCCAGAAGCGGGGGTACCCCGACAGTATTTTGAAAAGAAGCTGCAAGAGGGCCAGGAACCAACACAGGGAAGCCCTTCTGGAGGAAAATCCCAGAAGTTCAGTGGAAATACCACTTACATGTGTTACAACGTACAATGTGGCTTCTAATGCTGTCAGTAAATCAATTAGGAAGCACTGGAGAATCCTGGAGAGTAATAATCACAAGTGGGAAAAACCGCTCTTCTCTTTCAAAAGAGCAAGGAGCATTAAGGATACCGTAGTACATACGCGGCCTAGCTTACCAGAAAGGGAAGAAAATCGTTCAGTCCTGAATGCCTGGGGACTTCCTCCTGTGACAGGTCATTTCCCATGTGGGGCGTGCAGTGTGTGCCATTTGACTATCGCTACCAAGTACCTGGAACTTGAAACTGGAAAAATATGGTCACAAAAGGCCCATACCAACTGCAATTCCACAAACGTGGTTTATTTGATTACTTGCCCGTGCGGTTCCAGGTATCTGGGTATGACTACGCGTAAGATTAAACAACGAATATGTGAGCATAGGAGCAATATCCGATGCCGGAAAAACACTACAAAACTTACTGATCATTTCTTACAGCAAAATCACACTACAAATGATTTGAGTTTGAAAATTATTGAGCAATTGAGGCAAGGTCCTACTATACAGCAAGCGCTTTTCGAGAAGGAACAACGTTGGATTTATCGCCTTTCTACACATAAGATAGGGCTTAACGATAATATCCCTTGGGGTTCAGTAATGAAACGTTGATACCACTCGATTATAGTCTCAGCCCTTATTTCTGACCAATGACTCAGTCCCTTGAGCATGGAGGGTTACCCCCCCTTTTTCACCTTTATGCCTACTTGTGTCCTCACTGTCTGATTTGGGACCACCATTGCCCTCTAGACACGCTTTTAGGAAGTTACTGACTTATAGTGTAATGAATGTATACATAGTAAATGGTTGATTAGCCCACACCATTAGCATCTGCTATGTATATAGATTTCAATAGGGTTATTATGCTCAGAGTATAGTGTCTTTAATATTTTCCGATACTCGTGTGTCGTTAATATTTTCCGATACTCGTGTGTCATTATTGGTTTCACAAGTACCATTTGACCCCATACTTTATCTATTTCTATCAAAGTTTACTTAAATTAGCCATTCAGAATTCATATCGTTTCAGTACAGAGTGGTTTCAAGCAAATAACAACTTTATTACTAAGCGCTTTAAGTCCCGACTTTTGCAGTCTAGTCTTTGAAGTCACGTGTCCTGGACGCACCGCGTTCGGTGGTTGACGCACGGGTCACGTGATTGAGAATCGGCATTTCTTGCTCCAGCTGAAACATCGTAGTAACATTCGGGTCCGAGGTTTGGCACCGATAGGTTGTGTGCGGGAGAGTGCTGTTTTGGAAGTAAGTAGGCTGGGAGGTTTCCGGGGTGGTGTTTGTTACTTTTGACACGAGGTTCACCGGTAACTCACCGGAGATTCTCTGGATACTTACTTCCTTTTTATCTTGTATAGATTCCACCAGCATCTCTAACCCCCTCCCGGACCCATGACGTGAAGTTAGTAGTTTCTTCACGTAAGCCCTAATTTCTCCATGTTTTGAAAATCTGCCTTTGGATTTTAACAAACGCGTGCACACTTTATCCGCGTTTTTAACGGGTTTGTCACTATATTCCAAGTTTGTTGCATAATTGAGAACGCGTCTATTACGCTCACCAAGTAAAGCGTTAAATGTTACTAGTATTTATCTAGTAATAATGACCCCTCCGGAGCCAATTAGACACGGAGTGGCGGTATGTCTGACACGTTTGCCTGATTGAAAGGTGTACGTGATACAATCACGCTGTGGCAATTAATAGCACAAGGTTTCTTAAACATTTTAGACCTCCAGAATACCTGGCAAGAAATACCACTGAACTTACAAAACTGTTGTATTTGTGTTTTCTTACAGAGTTCTTTGGCTTTTTGGAATCCCAGAAGGCCCTAAGGTAAAACCGTGAGTTTTACCATCCATATACCTCCACTGGTTAGGGTACACCTTAGCGAGTGTACACCGCCGTGGAGGCCTGGTCCTGATGAAAGCTTTGTAAATTACACATTATAAGCAGAAACATGTTGACCATTGATCACTTTTAAATCAATTTGGATGCGTCTGGTCAATTTAGCTAGGCACCTAGTGTCCATTTCACTTGTTTTTAATGTTACCCGGTTTTCCACCAATAAAATTGATTTGGGATTAAACCAGATATCTTTTAACTTGCACTACCTTCACTGTTGCACTGACACTACCCCAACAAAATACCCGCTCCGCTGTAATTCAGGCGTCGTAGCACACCAGGGAGGCACTCGGCCTCTCTGGTGGGAACCCAATGATGAAGCATGTCACCAACTAGGTTGGTGAGTGAGGGTTCTTTTAAATAAGAGGTTTTTCCTCGTGCTACGTTCCCCATCGTCCCTTTTCTACTCACTCTTTTGTTGTTATTGAATAAGCCCTAATTTATTCAGAAATATAATCTTCACCAGACGCCTTGAGCTCGCTTAGCTCCCATATTTTAATGTAAGAGACTTTAGAGTGTGGTTATTTGTCTTAAAAGTACCATACATATTGTCGCTGTACTAGGAAAACAGAACTACGACTTCCAGAAATGATTATTTTTCCTGAGGAAATGCATAAGGATATGTAAAAGGGCGACCAATCATGGCATAGAAGAGAGCACCTTGGAGCATTCAACATACATGTACTCCGACGATTGATGCAATAGCACGACTGAAACCGCATACTAATATTTCAAACATAAGGAAAACTATATTATGCTGAATGTTTTTCCTTGAAATACTTGAGTGATTGCATATTGGTACTGAACCATTTAAAATTGCTTACCTCTCTCTTTTTAAAAACAGCGTTTGCAATACTAATTAATTTACAAAAGCTAATTTTGTTTAGTAATTTGTTTGTGCCTGTTCTGTGACATCTGAGGAATTACAAAACCTTCCAAACAAATAAAAACTGTGAAAAAAAGCATCACAAAGTCATCCTTTTATGTCATTTTATGAAGACACATCACAGGAAGACAGCTTCAAACTGTTTCTAATTATAAACATATGTTAAGAAGGAGCAATTTTAATTAAAACATAGCCAAGAACATAAATTTTGAATTTTCATTCAGAGCCTTTTTCGCAAATGTCACAAATGGTATAGTTAGTGCAGACAAGTTGTACTAAAAACGAAAGAAAAACAACGATATGCAGGAAAATTAAAATCTTGGTTAAGTACCACTTGATGCTTAGCAAACTGCAATGGAGAACATTAAAATGATATGGGGGACCAAAAACATGGATAATGTTTTTATATGACTTCTCCTACACAAATTGTAGGATTCCCTTGAGGATCTGAATATGGTGGTCCAATAAAAAAAAAAGATATCTTTCCTTATTTAGGTGCTACTAGAAATTGTGCGGAGCAGAATTCACTGCCGAATTCCTTTATGCACATTTACTAGTGGACTTGTGTTTAAACTCTCTGATTTCCTAGTTGTAGAAACACCAGACCTGATTGTATTTCCAGCCAGATTAAACTTGCTTTGGGAAACAACTGCACTGCCATCCGAAAACATTTCACAGCTCCAGCTTGACCTTTGGCCAAGACGCTGGCAGCATGTCATGCTCCCCATGCCAGGAGAAGACTTTACCTTCCCACCACCTTCCACATCCCTCTCCAGGCCACACACAGGTGCCTTCATAGACATTTACTACCTACTTAGAGGGTGGTAAATGTTTGTGTGAAACCAGATGGGATTGAAAATTCCATGTCAAATACTCGCTGGTAAGAACACAGCCTGTGAATTTATTCCCCTTTAAGTTGGGGTCTAACTTCTAAATGCAGGGATTTAATGCAGAGATTCCATCCTGTGTCATTGATTCTGGACAGGAGGAATCTATACATGAAAGTCTTCATTTCTTGTAATGGGGGCTTAAGGCAAATGACCAGAGGAGATTAAGTTTGAGCCAAAAATGTAAAGAAGTCACTTTCCCCTAAACGAGCGTAGTGCCAAAGACCTTGATAAATGCTTAAACTACAGAGGAGCATATATTTAAAAAAACACAAGAGAAGTGTCCACTCGTCTGGGGGCACAACAAGAGAAAGATAATAATTTTCTTGACTGCATTTTGCATTGGTAGCCGCCAACACTCCTGATTACCTGCTGCCACCTAGAAGGGGGAGAGGCTGGGCTCTTTCTTTCTGCAGCACTGCTGGGGACTTCAAAGCCCATCATCCCTCACATGCATAAGAGCGTAACGCTGGCCCATGGCGTGTGTAGCCACCAACGCTCGTGAGTACCTGTTGCCGCTTGGAAGGGGGAGAGGCTGTGCTCTTTCTTTCTGCTGCACTGCTGGGGACTTCAAAGCCCATCATCCCTCAAGCCTATACGAGGGCAACACCGGCCCGTGGCGCGGGACACACCCGGGCCGCACCCAGGCCAAGGGCAGGCCCATTCATGCTCCGTCATTGCCCGAACGATGCTGGGCTGGGCAACCCCCCTAACATCTGGAGTCTCGCTTCTAGTGCATCCCATTCATGATCCGAGTAAGCGGAAAGCCAAAACCACCAAACTGGGTGGGGAAATAATCAACATACTGGATTCCTTTCTAAAGAGATTGAGCTCACGGAGCGATGCCTCTCGTTGGAAGAGGTAAGATCCATCTCAGATTTAAATAGTGTAGGCACTTTAGCAGACACGATAAACCATGACATTGTGTCTAGTACTTCCGCCCTGGATGAGGGGTCTAAGGCCCCTGAAGTTGATGGCTGCCCCAAAATGGAACCACCACTTAAAAGGAAAAGGGCAAAAAAAGCGGCCATAGTCAAGCTACTGAAATCCACTAAAACTCTTCATTCGGAAGCTTATTTGGACATGCATACGGCTACGGTTCCCAGAACATCCCCACACTCTCATGACGATGATTTATGCGAGAAACTGAAATGGACATTTACAATACTACTGCAACCGGTTTTGATTAGACTGGCCAAAATAGAGGAGAATTTAATCTTGCTCTCCAATAGAGAGCATCTCCCAAATTCAGTCACAATATGGGCGCTTGGCCCGTATTTCTGCTTCGACTTTGTGGGAAACCACAGAAACAATACAGATTGAGAAGTCCGGTTGACCCCCCTAACATGCAAAGCCAAATTTCCATGGTTGTGGGCACACAAAGGAACTCTATAATAGCCCACTGGGCCCCACAGATCAGTCTTACTACGTTGGAAGAGGGGCACCAATTGGGGATGACGGGGTTTAAAATATCCCTAATGGAAACAGCAAATGTGAAGGCGGCAGGGGTCACTGTTGATTACGACCAAAGCCCTATGAACTCCCAGAAGGCCCAGAGATTTAAACAACTAGGGAGATTAGACCTACCCCCGGAAGCATGGCCATTTGTTATTATTTTAGCTAACACCCCCGAACAGAGATCTACCCAGCAGGAATCGACGGAACAATTAATGAAAAAGGTCTTACATTGGTCGACAAAAGTTTATGCGGGTAGAATTAAGTTGTACAACTATCTCATTATTTCTAGAAGAGTAAACTGGGTAGGACACACCCCTAAAACTATAGGGGGGGACTGCATAGTTATGAACTCTAACAGTCAGCGACTGCTAGGAGATTTACTTAGAATACTACTTAACACCCCACTGCCAGACACCCAGATCATTGCACTCCCCCTAGGTTTCTTCTAAAAATTTCCAAGGCCCCTTCTAACTGCACAGACAAGGGTGAAGTCTGTTAATCGCTTTTTTCTTCCTAATCCTTATCCTGACCTAATGAGTCCAACTATTTCCATTAGTAACAGATTTACCCCCTTGGGAGACCTTGAATCATGCGATTGACTTCCTGAACGCTTAATTAACTTTTAAAGAAATAATAGAATGGCCCTCACACAGAAGGCAATGGATCCAGGGAGAAATGATTTGGAATTCCTAAAGATAACTGTCAGAAAAAAGTAAACCTGACTGGCTAGCTTTGGTGATGCATTATGATGTCCTATGTCTCCAAGAAACCTGGGAAACTGATCATATCATATAAGGTAATTACATTTTTAAGTACTTCACCCTGTTATCATGTTCTTCTGTGTGAAGGCCATAAAGGACGGGGTTAGATCCTGATCAACTTCTACAATAACAACTTTGAAAGCAAGATGGCAATGGTACTAGAACCATTGGAGTGGGACATTGACCATTTTACAAAGTCACATTATAAATCCCTAGATATAGACTGGATGGGTGATTTTAACTCTTACAAGTGTAGTAGGGTTGACTCCACGCTGTGTGGATTGAATGACTTTCATGGTGATGTAACACCTCATTTTAGGCATAATGAATATGGTAATACACTCAACAGGTTATTCACAGTCAATAGCCTCGAGATAACTAATTCACATGACCCTAAAACAGGCCAATTAGATTATACATGTTCTTCCCCCTCCCATTACTCGACCATTGATTATATCCTGGTCTCAGAATTTATCAGAGGATATTCCTCCCATTTAAGTCTGATTTTAACACCTTCAGTGATCACACAACCATCACTTATCGGATGCTGTGGGGACAAAAGAGAGTTTCGCCTAAGCAATTATTACCAAAACCCTCTATCGCTGGAAGGAATGGAATAATTCTGAAATGGGAAAAAAATGGATACTTCAAATTTGACTAGGGTGATCGTTGCCAAACTGAATCAAGAAATTTTAATATGCCTAGACCCAAATCAATTCAATAAAGAAACACCAAAAGCCTTTGATCGAATTTTGGCAGAAATTCAACATAATCTCCTCCGTCCAAATTTCCATCAGAATCCCTGGGAGGCATGTTGGTTTGATGACGCCTGTGCAAAGGTGCTAACGAATCTTCATGGAGCTTTAAGGTCTAAACCAAGAGACACTGATCTGGTACGATCATGACACCTTTCATATAAAGAAGATGCTAGGATGAGGGTTTTGAAGGAGGAGGCCTGGGACGAATTACAACAGGCAGCAGTACTAAACAACAGTAGGGACCTCTGATGCATAATTAATGCCCCTTTCTAAAAGATGATATGAAGATCACCTTAGAAACGCATGTGACTGAGGAGGCATGGGTGATGCATTTCGAAAAGGTTTTTGGGAAATCAGGGGAGGAAAATCACTTGTTATCAGGTTTCCCCGTAACTGCCTCTGAAAATATTACACCCTTTGGCTTGGAATAAATGAGATCTGCTCTGTCTAGCAGATCACTACTCACTAATGTTTTTAATGTTATAGTCCAAACAGGGGTCCTGCTCTCCTGGAAAAAGACGGTCATATTTCTAATTTATAAAAAGGTGGATAAAGCAATCAGAAAAAAATTATAGGCCGATATGATTATTAGATAGTACGGACAAACTAATGGGCAGATTACTTCTGAATAGGTTAGAGATTTGGGCTCTAGAAAGGAATATATTAATCCCTTCCCAATATGTCTTCAGAAAGGGGAAAGGGGCAATCGATCAGTGCCTTAATCTAAACCTGTTAATTGCAAAGTATATGGTAGCTAAGAATGGCCATCTCTATATGGCCTTCATGGACTTATCGGCCGCTTTTGATTGTGTGGCCCACTCAAAGCTATGGACAATAATAAAAAGGCATGGGAATAGAGAGATCAATAATTAGCTTCATACGTGAGATGTATTCCCATTCAACGGCCTGTGTTCGCTATGGAAGAGACTTACATTACTTTGGAATTACCCGTGGTGTTAGACAGGGGTGTGTTTGTGCCCCTTTTCTATTTGCACTATACACTAATGCCGTGGAATTGGCCCTGGTAGGGTCTACCACAGATGTCCCCTCCATTAAGTCATCCCCTGTCCCAATACTACTATTGATTCTATAGATTCTTCTGTGGGAAGAAATGTGTTTCACCACGATTATATTTTTGCTGAATTTGTGAAGTTCTGCCAAACTCTCTATACTCCTGAATCTCAGGCATCCCCTTCTTATATTGATGCCTATTTGAATGAATCCATCCACCTCATGACTATATTAATTTTACTCCTCTTGAGAATGACATATCCCTCTCAGAAATTCTCAAGGCACTTCAGTTTCTTAAGAAAGGTATTACAGTGTAGAGTTATTCCTTTATTTCTCTAATATTTTGCCTCCAAGACCCTTACACCTTTTTAACATTTTCTCATGCACCGGCATGTCTAGAGGCACTTTCTAGGAGGCTACCCTTTGTCTCATAAAGAAGGATGAGTTCTTATGCTTTGTAAAAATTACAAGCCTATTTCTCTTGCAAACGTCTATACCTAAGGTTGGAAAGTTCCTTAATAAACCTGATGTATCCCCTGAATCCATGGCTAGAACGTATTGCGCAACAACTAGCACAACTAGTTGATCATGGGGGTGTTAGACAGGTGATCTCCTCAAATGCCCATAATAACATGGTGAATCCGGTGATCCCCTACCCGAGGGTATTTGAACCAACTCAGGGCAATAGGAGTGAAGTGGTTAAACAACAGCAATCCCCCGTGCAAAAGTGCATACAAAATCCAGCCAACCAAAGAAGAGAAGTAAATCATCTTGATAACCAGTCTGCCGTCCAGCACTCAGGTCCAACAGGTCCAATGGTAATCCAACCCTTAAACCCCACACCACGAACCAGGGTTTCGCAAACATCACTAAATATACACTCTACGGACGAGGGCAGAAGCAGAATGCCCACAAGGGAGGCGGAGAGGAGGGTAGAAAGTCCCAAGGAGGAGTGTGTAAGGGGACAGACACTATCTCTCCCACCTGCAGCGTGTCCGTATGTGCTAATTCTGGTCAATGTACCAGTGTTAAGGAAGGCACAGCAAAAAACCACTGAGCAACTTATGGACAAATCATGTCATTGGTTATTGAAAACTTTGGGACTGGGCGGGATGTTACGCTCTCATATCCTGATGGCAAGGAGGGTGTTTTGGGTGGGACCAGCTTTAAAAACCATTGATAGAGACTGTATTGTTTTAAATTTTGACAGCCCAGGAATAGTGAGGAACTTGTTGGGGCAACTACCGAATGTACAATTAGAGGGCTCTCAGATATATGTCCTACCTCTAGGTTTTTTTAAATAAACTCTGTGACATGTTTCGAATTGTAGGAGGGGTGAATCATTTATCAGCAACTCTGCGCCCACGTCCCAACTCTGACCTCTATCACAACCTCCTTGAAGGAATTATAGATCTGCCCAGTCGGAACAGGTATGCTCCATTAGAAAGTTTGAATGGTTGCGATTGACTGCCTGAGGGGGATGCTGGGTTGGGGAGTGCTGTGCTCAGAGCCTGCAGTCGGAAAAGGTACACCACAAGGAGACAGTAGAGCAAGGAAATATTAAGCTAATAACCTGGAATGTAGCTGGCCTCAATAATAAGAGAGACAATATAAAATGGATAAGGATGATTGCCAAATTTGATATTATATGTCTACAGGAAACGTGGGAGGTAGCCCCAACCTCCCTGGATAGGTTCAGAGATTTTCACACCCCAGCAGTGCCATCCAGAGCTGGAAGGGTAAGAGGAGGCATTTTAATATTTTTGGTAAACACACTTCCCATTAATGTATTCAAATTTTAAAATAAGTCACACTACTTCCACTTTTTGGTATGTGAAGGGAGAGGGGACTGGGATTTGTTCATTATAAATTATTATATTAATAATTTTGAGGGGAAAATGGATTCTGTAGTTGATGATATGGAGTGGGAGTTCATTGAGGCTAGTTTCTAACATAACAAAGCGGTAAACGTTATTCTTTTGGGTGATTTTAACGTTAGAAATTGCCCCATTTTTAGTAAACCAGTCTGCGGGGTTCTGGATTGTGAAGGTGATCCAATTGTCCATTTTATTCATAATACATACAGAAATGCATTGAACAGAATTTTAACTATACTGGACTTGAAGATAAATAATAATATAAATACGGTGGCAGGTGCTATGGATAAAAAATATGAGAGTGCTGGGAGGGTGTCTACAATCGATTTCATAATTAGTTCAGAAATTTTGACTGATAGAGTGAGAATCCGCAGATACATTTTACAGAATTAATTGATGATGCTTACATGGCTAATCTGAAAGGGGTGCTTAACCTTAATAAGAATGAAATGAGAACAGCAGAACCAGTACTCACAAAGAAAAATGGTTATACACTAAAATGGAACAGAGTGAACAAACAAGACATTCTGGCAACAGTAACAGCAGATAAATATCGAGAGGTCATGATATGCCCTGATTATAACACCAGTATGGGGGAATGGTGGAAGCCTTTGAAGAAGTTCTGAAAGAGCTTAAAAAACAGTTAAGAAGTGAAGAAACCTCGATAGTGCACTGGTTTGATGCAACATGTACCAAAACCTCTTCTAATCTTAGAAGAGCAATGCGCGAGGACCCTATGGATGTCATCAGATTCGGACGCTGCATGCCAGGTATAAAGAGGCAAGGCAAGTACATCTAAGGACCCTGAGAGAGAAAGCTTGGGATGACTTAAGGTTGGCAACAGAGAATAAAGATACCCGTGAGTTCTGGAAAGTGGTGAATGCCCCATTCCTAATAGATGATGGGGGCCCCACCCTAGATGTACACGGAGAGGAGGAGGGATGGATCAAACATTTTGGGAAAATCTTTCTAAGTGTAAATGAGCCTCTGACTAAGAAGCTTACTGCCCGGGAGAAAAATAACTTGTTGCTAAGCATTGAACTATGGGAAGTAGTGCAAACCTTGGATCAGACATGTCCGTTGAAGCCCCCTGGACCTGATCAGGGCCCAACAGACATTATCCTAGAGACTAAAGACCTGTGGGGACTATATTGACAAATGTATTTAATGCAGTAGCGAAATTGGGGCCACTTAGTTCATGGAAACACTCTATCATTGTCCCAATATTTAAAAAGGGCAATAGATTGGACCAAAAAAATGATAGGCCCATATCCCTAATTGATGAAACAGTAAAATTGATGGGAAGAATATTATTAAACAGGTTAGAGGAATGGGCAAGTGAAAAAAAGATCCTTTCTGAGGCCCAGTATGGTTTCAGCAAGGGTAAAGGAACAATTGATCAGTGTTTAAAACTCTCCTTGATAATCTCAAAATATAGAATGACAAAAAAGGGTTAGCTCTGCATGGCCTTCATGGATCTATCGGCCGTGTTTGACTGTGTGGTCCACAGCAAACTATGAGCTATCATGGAGTGCATGGGTGTTAACCCTGCCATCATTATCTTCATAAGGCAACTATATCTTGGTGCAACTGTGTGTGTCTGTTATGGGAGCGAGGGGGATTGCACAAAACCTTTTAATATTGAAAGAGGTGTGAGACAGGGGTGCGTCCTTGCCCCGTTTTTATTCTCTCTCTATACTAACAAGCTGGATGGGTTACTGACAGAGACAGCTAAGGACATCCCATATGCCGAGACATCCCCTCTTCCAATCCTCTATGCAGATGACGTAGTGATTCTGGCCAGAACGCCTTTGGCACTGCAGAAGATCACAGAGTAGTACACCAGATGTATGGCTTCCCTGGACCTGTGTGTAAATGAAACCAAATCACATGTGATCATGGCGGGGACTACATAAAAAAAAACGTTTTTTCATAGATAAATGAGGGTGGGAGTGATAGATACATTTCCGTACCTACGGGTGATTTTTGACTGGAAATCATCATGGAAAAATATGGTTTTAAACAGGGTGACCCTTCTGGAAAATAGTATTGCAGCTATTTTTAAATTCACAAAACAATTGGGTGCCAAACCAGTTCCTGAGATTCTGAACATCTACTTGGTCAAAGCTAAAGCTGTAGCTACATACGGGGCTGCAGTCTGGGATATGGTGGACGTGGGGCTACTGCAGCAGGTGGAGGATACGTTTTGCAAAAGATTGTTATCACTTTCTCGCTCCTGCACTAATTACATCCCCCTCAGCGAATTAGGCCTCTCAGACCTTGAGGACCATATTAAACTGATCCCATTACTATTATGGTACTTGGTTTGGAAAAGAGAAAGCGTTCCCCTGAATCAAGCAGTGCTTAGAGAATGTTTAACAATGCATCCTGCGTATAAGATACCTAGGCTGAACTATGTGAAAACCACCTTTTCAGCATAGGTCTTCAACGTTTGTTTGACTTTCGATCATCATGCGCATGTTTCTCGAAAGCCAATTTAAGGAAGATTTTTTTAACAAAAGCCTCAGAAGATAGAGTGGAGAAAAATAAAGATAAAAGTACGGTAGTTATGTATTTCAAGCTGCCCCTTACGAATGAATGAATGAATGAATGAATGAGAGTATTTATAAAGCGCATCGTTCACTCCAAGGAGCATCTTGGCGCTTGCGGAAAGAACATCTAAGGATCTGTAGTGGGGAGAAGCTAAGTTAAGGCAACAGAAGCAAAAAATAGATTGAGATGAGAGATAGCACTATGTGGTCTGGCATGGCGAAAATCCAGGTTTTTAGAAGCTTCTTGAAAGTGGGTTCCGTTTGTGTATGTCTAAGCTGAGTAGGCAAGGAATTCCATGCTTTGGTCCCTAGGACAGCCATTGCCTTGCCCCCTCTAGATTTCAGTTTGAAAGTGGGGGCTGTTAGGAGGTTCTCCGAGGATGACCGCAGGATGCGATGGGTGGTATAAGGTCTGATTCTGGATCTTAGGTATCCTGGTCCTGTTGCCCTTGTGGCTTTGTAAATGATGGTCAGGATTTTAAAAAGAATCCTCTTATGGACAGGCAGCTAGTGAAGAGTTCTAAGTGCTGCTGCTGAGGAGGAGCCTTTTGGCCATTTGAGTACCACCCTCGCTGCAGCATTTTGAACAACCTGCAATCTTTTCAGGACCGTCTTTTTTGTTCCTGCGTACAGACTATTACAGTAGTCTAGACGTTATAGAATTAGGGCTGCTGCAACCGTTTTCCTAGCAGGTACCGGGAGAAGGTCAAAAAACTTCCTGAGAGTTTTTATCATTTGGAAACAAGTGCCAGCCACAGCAAGGGCTTGCTTATGAAAAGTTAGTTTGGGATCAAATTTGATCCCCATATTTCTCACCATATCCACTGTGTTAGGAGGTGGAGCCGAATTTGAGGTCCACCACTGGTTGGGCGTAAATAGGTTGGATTTTCCAAACAGCATGATTTCTGTTTTTGAGCTGTTTCATTTGAGATGATTCAGTTTCATCCAATCCATCACTGCCGTTAGGCAATGGTGAAACTTCTCTTCAGCTACTGTAGAGTTTTTATCGAGAGTGAGAATCAGCTGTGTGTCATCTGCATATGCTATGGATTCAACATCAAATGTGGCCATCAAGGTGAGGAGTGGTGTCATATAAAGATTAAAAAGAGTTGGGCTCAGGGATGAACCCTGGGGGACCCCTGATGACAACCATTTTTCTTTGTATTTGTAACTACCCAGTGTTACTATCTGCTGCCTGTTTTCCAAAAAGGATGTGATCCAGGCCAGTGCCCTGTTCGTGATTCCGCTATATGCAAGCCTGCCTCTCAAGATGTCATGAGAGATAGTATCGAACGAGGCTGATAGATCCAACAGAACCAGCACTGCGTCCTTACCCTGATCCAGGGCAAACTTTAAGGTCTCAGTGGTGTGGAGTAGCACTGATTCTGTTGAATGGCGAGGTCTGAAACCCGATTGCTTAGGGTGTAGGATGTTGGCTTCTTGCAAGTTAAGTTGTGTATTCACTAATTTCTCTGCTCTTTTACTCAGACATGGCAATAGTGAAATAGGTCTAAGATTGGAAAGAATGGTAGGGTCAGGGATTTTCTTTTTTTGAAGAGGCTTCACAGCAGCGATTTTCCAATTTTCAGGAACTCTCCCTAGCCTAAAGGTAGAATTAATTATCTGGTTGATGATGGGATTTATGATATCTACCAATGCATGTAGAATTTTTGGAGGGCAGGGATGGAAGGGTGAACCTCACTTACAAGAGAGAATGGCTTGCCTAGATTGTTCCAAAATAATCTCCTTGAAACATGTGAGTTCGCTTTTTGTTCCTAAGGTTTGGGTTTCGTTGGGCAGGGGAGTTATGTCCGTGAAATCTTTCTTTAGGTCTATGATTTTGTTATCAAAGAACTCAGCAATTTGATCACATAGGCCCTGTGATGGAGGTATTTCTTGTTCTAGACTTTTGGGGTTTGTGAAAGATTTCACAATATTAAAAATGGTTTTCTGGTTATCTACCTTGTTTATTAAGTCGGAGTAGTATGCCTTCTTTTCTACTCTAATTTGCTGGTGGTATGATCTAAGTGCCAATTTAAAAAGCCCCAAATCTTCTAATTTATAGTTTTTTCTCCATAGTTTTTCCAGTTTTTTGCATTGTCCTTGTAGATCTTTTAGACGGGGGGTAAACCAGGGGGCCGACTTTTTGTTGGTAGTATTTTTCCTTGGAGGGGCTAAGGGTGCCAAAGTTTTAGCCAAAGACAACATCCAGTCATTGAAAAGATCGTTGTCAATTGAGGGGTTTCTTGTAAGGGTAGGATTTCCTGCTTCTGCCGTGCTCTGTAGATCGGGGTTAGAGAGCATGCTATTCCATTTCCGTGTGCCTGTGAATCCCGATTGACTAGTGTTTTTTTCTAGTTGGCCATTATTATAACTGAATTTGAAGGGAATTTGCTTATGGTCTGACCATGTTATAGTAACTGGGGAGTCGGTAGATAGGCTGGCGGCATTAGTGTATATCCCATCAAGGGTATGTCCAGCACAGTGTGTGGGCCCCTCGTCTGTTGTTTTAGTCCCAGTGTATTTATAATTTCTGTAAAAGTTTTAGTATTAGGAATATCAGCTGCTTCAAGGTGTAGATTAAAGTCACCTAGGATTGTAAAATTAGAGTATCTAACCACTAGGGAACTAATACTTTTCCCCAAGGTATCTAGGAAGTTAAGAGCAGATCCCGGGGGCCTATAGATCAAAGCCCCCGCAAACGTTGTACAACTATCCAGTGTAAAACTAAAACAGAGGCTTTTAGCTTCCTTTAGTTCTGTAATGTTGGAAATAGAACATTTCAGGTGGTCCTTGTATATTATTGCTATGCCACCTCCTCTTTGCCCCATTTTGTCTAATCTAGAAATGGTGTAACCGTGAGGAAGGGCTTGCACTACATCGGGATTAGAGCATTCCGTTAGCCATTTTTCGGTGATAAAGAGGCAGTCAAAATTCCAATCTATCAGAATGTCCTGGATATGTAATGCATTTTTGGCTAAGGATCTAGCGTTTATGAGACCACAGCACACCTGTTTGCAGTGATTCTTGCACTTAAAGGGGACGGAGCATCCAACCGGCATACTGAGCTCATGGTTAAAAGAATATTTATATATAAGACAGGTGAGTGGGCCTTTGATATTTTCCGTATGAGGGAGAGCTTGGCAAATATTGGCTGATAAATTAAGTGCCAATAGCTCCTCCCTGGTGTATGTGAGATCTGGCCCAAAACCAGCAGCATTTCTGGCCCTGGCTGCGTATCGGGCGCGGACGGGCGCAGACGGGCTTGCCTTTGGCGCGCCGGCGGCGCGCCCGCTGCGCGTGTCCGGTGCAACATGAAGTTTAAATCCCCTCGAGGATCCCGCCACTGGCCCGGCGGGCTGCCGGAAGTGAGAGTGGCCTCTGTGGGAGGGACTGTGTTTCTCTGCTCAAACGGCAATGAGAGTGCCACAGCAGACCGGAAACGCAGTCTCGAGCGTTACCTATAATGAGCAAAAGACGCTGTCAACAAATGTGCACGAGGACGCTATCGACACTGTGCAAAAAATGTGTTTGAGCAAAACTAAATGCTAGCAACTGTTTCCAGTATCAAGTAAGTAAGAGCCTCAAAAATTAACAAATGGTCAAAATGCAGCAATTTAAAATAAAACCGATTTAAAGTAAAAACATAAGAGCAAGATTAAAAGTATATCTCTCTCCCCCGCTATCAGACCTTAGTGGGAATTCAGGATTATCTGACCTTTGTATTGAATTTACAGCATAGATATATACTGACAAGATTTCGCCTAAGATATATTCCACTCATGCTTGCTTTTCCTAAAAATGTTTATTCTATGAAGGGCTTACCATCCTGCCAATGTGATGGGAGGGCTAGCACAATCTAACTCACATCTTGTATTCTTCTGTTCCTTTTATGGCCTGCAGAGGAAAGATTTATTGTACCCCTTTTACGAAAAACAATAATCTTAGGCATCAGAGTCTGGCTCTTGCTTTTATTCGAAAACTAGAAGAGCCATATGTATGTTATGCACTTGCATCCAATCTATGGGCAGTAATGAGACGTAGATGTTTGTTTGAAGATATGTGAGGCCATGCACTAAGAGAAGAAACTGAGATGCCTCATAATGATTAGAGATATATAGGGGGCCAACAGGGGAACATTGTAATCTTTGTATAATCATTTTAGCTTTTATGCGATTTGATGAAGATGATGCAATTTGAATAATGAAATTATTCTCATCTTTTTAACTGTTTTAAATGTAACATTTTATGAATTTTTATTGTAACTTAAGTGTTTGATATTCTGTGGCCTATGAACTTTTATACATTGGAAACTAATGCGAAATAAAGTATTGATTGATTGACTAAAGGTCTTCCTTATCACATTCCCTAGCGTCAGTTTCTATTGCTGCAGAAAAGGCTAGGATCGACTGAACCTTTTTGCTAAAATCCTTGACCTAGCATAAATTTGGTCCCAATATAATCTCACTTATTTCTCTCCATAATCTATCTGCAATGGCTTCTGTACTGGTCAACTGGAAAGTTTCCCTATACTTTTAATTACATTGTGTGCTTTATCTCCCCTTGTAATCGTTTTAGCTCTTGAACCGTTTCTCTCCTGTATTCTTAATACCATATCAATAAATTGATTTGAATATGGTCATAAATACTTGAAACTTTCTGCATATGCTGATGCTATTCTTCATTTTCTTTCTCTTCTGTCTCAGGATATAAGATCAAATCAGAAAATACTGAAATTCTACTAATTACCAAATTTTGCTTTAAACATTCTTTTGATATTACTGGCTTCGACTGGAACTCTGCTAAGCTTAAATATATAGGTATCTGGCCACACAAAATCTGAAGGATGGCTTTGATGTGGTAGAAAAACGTATTACTTCTTGGAATCCATTGTTTCTTTCCTGGTGGGGTCGACTTGACGACAAGAAAATGATGATCGGGTACAGATAGTGAAAATGGGCCAATTCCACTCGGCTCCTAGCCCTCTGTTATGTGGAGTCCCGCAGGGCTCCTCGTTGAGCCCGACCCTTTTAATATTTATGTTGCCCCGCTGGCTAAGGTTGTAAGGTCCTTTGGATTTGAGGTGTTGTCTTATGCTGACGACACACAAATTATGGTGTCCATCACACATAGTATCAGGGAATCTGCTGCGAATTTTAAAAGCTGTATGCAGGCAGTCTCCTCCTGGATGGTCAAAAACTATCTTAGACTCAATGGGGAAAAGACAGAGGTCCTGATCTTCAGAAATCAACAGAACATCTGGTCCAACGACTGGTGGCCAGATACACTTGGCTGCTGTCCCTGCCCTGTAGCCCATGGCAAAAATTTAGGGGTCATAGTGGACAATTCTCTTTCTCTAAACCTGCAGATTAGCAGAACAGTGTCCACCTTTTTTGGGATTATCAGGATCCTCAGGAAAACTTCCCAGTTTCTTTCCTTTGCCGCACAAAAGCAGGCAGTTATTGCCTTAGTGATGTCCAGACTGGACTATTGTAATTCCCTCTATTTGGGCATTAACAAGAGTATGGTGCGACGCTTGCAGTTGGTGCAGAATGCCGCTGCCAGGTTGGTGATGGACCTTCCAAAATATCGCTCAGTCTCAGCCTCTCACTTTACCTTGCATTGGCTTCCTTTGGATCGAAGAATTTTGTTTAAGACCCTATGCCTGACCCATAATGCCTTCTATGGCCTAGGCTCTGACTCTATCAAAAGGCTGTTCCAGCGCTATCTTCCCACAAAGCAGCTTAGATCGGCGAGTAAAAATCTGCTGATAGTCTCAAGGTTCAAGAAGGCTAGATGGGGAGGCAGGGCCTTTTCCATTGCCGCTGCTAGGCTGTGGAATTTCCTCCCTAATGATCTGTCGGGACAAGCGTCCCATTCCCTTTTCCTCAGAGCTCTGAAGACCTGGCTTTTTACACAGATATCAGTTTGAGCATATTTTCTTAACTATGTAACAGTGTCTCTCCTGCAGCGCCTTGACGCCTTGGGGCTAAGTTTGCGCTCTATAAATCCAATATTCATTCATGGCCATTATATTATATATTTTATCTATGATTCCTGTCTATATACCTCTTTCTTGGATTCTCTACTTTCTCAGTTTCTATGGCATAATGAAGAACTAGACTCTCATTGTCACAACTTAAGAAGGCTAAACAAGCAGGTGGTGCTAATTTTCCTGACTTTCGGGTTTATCATAAAGCCTTCTCTTTGAGACAAGAATAAAGATGGCGTGCCACATTACCTTCCTCATTACACCCCTATGGCTTGACATTGAATATTCCTTGCTCACTCCTCATTCTTCCAGGGAAGTTCTTTCTTTCTCCTCAAAGACTACCATTACTTGTATGTTTTAAATTTATATTACATTCAATGTTGACATTTGGTCCTCAGTTTTGGAATACCTACCTTCCCCCCGTTTTTCCCCTTTACCTCTCTTTCTCCCTAATACCCCACAAAACAATTAAACCTAAATAACTTCTTTTCTTATTGACACTATAGAACAATCTATGTTTTCTTATATACATTTATTATTATTCTCATTTCCTTTTTTGATTGTTAATTTTCAGCCAAGCCAATCAAACATATTTAAAAAAATGAGCACTTTTTTTTATGAAAGCATAACGAACCCTCAATTTCTAGAGTTAGGCTTCAGAATATGTAAATGACAATCGTACATTTATTATTTATGCAGATGAGCCTTGATTAAGTTCTAACAGTGATTAGCTGAATTGAATGACAAGACTTAATGTTCAACAGATCAGTCTCAATAAAGGCCCAACTTTAGTTGAAGTTAGGCAACCTAATTTGCATGTGAAAATCTGAACCAGCGGACACTGAGGCTCAGTTTCACTACGGTTCAGGGACAGTTGAAGAATTCTGGTTGAGCCCTCTATTTAATCTTCAACAGAACCTAAGCAGATTTGTGCTTCAAAAGAGATTCATGTTTTAAAAAGAATAAAATATCCTGCAGATTTTATGGTTTAAATCTTTTATTGGCATTTCCAAATATAACAAACAGTTACAGCAGCAGATTTTAGCCTTCAAGGGTGAGCAACCTCGGAAGGGGCGATCCAAAATATTATTTCGTGCTGGTGTTGAAATGAATACAAAAAGAATAAAGGAAAA
The DNA here is from genome assembly GCA_963921515.1 of Calotriton arnoldi. NCBI lineage: Eukaryota > Metazoa > Chordata > Amphibia > Caudata > Salamandridae > Calotriton > Calotriton arnoldi. The sequence goes on along the minus strand of CAWUFW010004628.1, from coordinate 887,206 downwards.
ACCCTTCAAAGCTCTGCCCCCCAACTTCCCTCACCCTTCCCCACTCACCCCTGTGCGAAACAAAAACCATCTTATAGTTGCAGATTTGTTCATTGCTCTGAGGGCACCTCGGGCTGAGGGGCCTCTAAAAGACACAGTAGTCTGAGATATCTGGGACATGTCAATTCGCAGAACTCCTGTGACAGTAGTGACACAAATGGGCCCCATATTTCCACAAATCCAGACACCTTTCCTGCCAATGACATTGTGATCTTCTCCATTCCCAGTATGTGCCATATCCTGTGTAACCAATTTGTATGCGTGGGGATAAGCGCAGTGCCCCAGTGAGCTAGAATGGCTTGGGCGGCTGCCCCCAGCGCCATGCCCATTTGCCGGCCTCGCGTAGATTTAAAGGGGTATGTTAGTGGATTCGGAAGACCTAATAACACAGAGGCTGGGAATCGCGGAAGCTGTGTGTCTAGATGTTTGTCTATGTCATCTATGACCTGTGTCCAATATTGCTGGATCTGGGGGCAGTCCCACAATAAGTGTATCAGTGACCCTCTGCCTCCACATCCTCACCAACAGCTCTCGCTTTGCGTGGGTTAGATTTTATGTAGCCTGACCAGTGTGGAGTACCAATGTGTTGTAATTTTTGTCAACATCTCTGTAAGTGTCATACTATGGGCAGTGTGGCGGGCCCTATAAGCTATGCCTTCCTAGTCCTTAGCACTCAGGGTCCGCCCTAGTTCCTCCTCCCATCTTGCCGTCCCACTTGAAATGTGTGTGTATATGTGTTCGGAAAAAGATAGCATATAGCTCGAAGATCAAGCCTTTGTCCGTCGATTTTGCCAAGAGCCATTTCTCATATTGGGTTAAGTGGCATTGCGCATTGGAGCAATTTGAATGTTGTGTGATCCAATGTCTAAGTTGTAAATAGGGCAATCTTTTGGATTCCGGGAGCCCAAATTCTTCGCGCATTTGGGGAAAGGAGAATACGCCCTCCGGGTCGAAGAAATGGCCCATGGAGCGGCAGGACGACAACTTCCAGGTTGCGAATCCTTTCGCCGTGGTTCTCGGAGTGAAGTCTGGGTTATCGAATAGGGGTGTCAGCGGGGATGTATAAGTGGTCAGACCCATTTTGATGCTAGTATGGTCCCAGGCAATCATGGTTGTCCATGTTATCGGGGGTAGATATAGGTTTCGGGCCTGTGTGCTTTAGGAAGAAATGGATCTTCCAAAGGGCCGTGCCTGTGATCACTCTATCCTGGAAAAGCCAATGCTTCTTGGACACTGGGCAGCCCCATTCCACTAGATATCGTAGTTGCGCCGCTTTAAAATTGAGATGTAGGTCTGGGATACCCAAGCCACCGGCTTCGGGTGGGAGGTAGCTCAAGGATCTTTTCATGTGTGGCTTCCGACCCTGCCAAATTAAATGTACTAGTTCTGACTGGAGTTTGGCGATCATGCCCTGCGGTGGGGAGAGGGGCAGGGTCTGAAAGAGGTACAATATCTTAGGAAGGACTGTCATCTCGCAGGCCGCTAGCCGTCCCAGCCAGGAGATTTGGAGGTGTTGCCTGATTTGTTGACAAAGCGCCTTGTAATTGCAATCTACTGTCGCTTGAATCGTAGGGGTTAGATTGATCCCCAGGTATGGAATTGTCTCAGAGGCCCACTGGATAGGGTAACGGGACGCCAGGTGATCTACTGTGCGTTGGGGCACAGAAAGATTGAGGGCTTGAGATTTATCTATGTTTATTTGAAACCCAGATGCCACCCGAAAGGCCCCCAGCTCCCCCATAAAGGCCGGAAGGGAAGTGGCTGGATTCACCAGGTATGCCAGTACATCATCCGCGTATAGGCTGATGGAGTGACTGTCACCTCCGAATGGTACTCCGGTGATGTCTGGATGGTCTCCAATACTCTTGGCCATAGGCTCCATGTAGAGAGCAAATAGCAGCGGGGATAGAGGACAGCCTTGCCGGGTGCCTCTATGTATTGGGAAGGGGGTGGAAGTGTATCCATTAAGGCGAACTGTCGCTGTTGGGGCTTGATATCAATTTAGAATGCGCATCCTACATTTGTCCCCAAAGTGTTTTAGAACTTGTTCTAGGTATGGCCAGTGAACCCGGTCAAAGGCTTTCTCTGCATTGACCACTAAAAGCATATATTCACCTTGAGCCCTACCCGCCTTTTCTTTGATATGTAGGGGGCGTTTAGTATTGTCGCTAGTCTGTCTGCAGGGGATAAAGCCTGCCTGGTCCGGGTCCACTAGAAAGGGAAGGTATGTGTTAATCCTGTGAGCTATAATGCTAGTGTATAATTTCAGATCTATATTCAAAAGGGAAATAGGCCTATAAGAGCTGCAGCGTAGTTTATCTTTACCCGGTTTAGGCAGGACTATTATAGAGGCTATGAGCATCTGAGCTGGGATCACCCTCGGTTCGGAGAAGGAATTGTAAAGTCTTGTCAAGATAGGTGCTATTATCGAACAAAAGGACTTGTAGAAAGCCTCGGAGAACCCGTCAGGGCCTGGCGACTTTGCGAGTTTAAGGCGAGCGATGGCCGATATAACCTTTTCAATGCTAATGTTCTCATCGAGGGACTCCGCTTGTTCAGGGGTGAGCGTGGAGGTTCTAGCCTCCCTGAGATATTGAGATTCGGCCTCTGCGTCTAGAGATTGATAGTTATATAGATGCACATAAAAATCCTTAAAAGCACTCGCTATGTCCGGACCGTCAGAAACTAGGTCCCCCTGCGTGGAATAAATCGCTGAGATACCCTGATTCTGTCTTTTGGCCCGCAGTGTGTTAGCCAGGCGGCGGCCGCATTTGTCTTCCCCTACATAGTAAGAGTGGCGCAGGCGAAGAGCAGCGTATTATGCCCTATCTGTATCTAATGCTGCCAGTTGAGCACGAGTGTTATTTAGTTGGCGCCAGACCCTAGGGGCACCCGTACGTTGGTGTATACGTTCAAGCTCTATAGTCTGTTTGGTGAGATCCTCTCTCTTTTCTCTGTGGATCCTATTGTCTGCTGAAGATATTGCAATGAGTTCTTCTCTGGTGACAACTTTAAGTGTCTCCCACAGTACCGCGGGTGATGTCTCGGGGGTATCATTGTGTGTGAGGTAGTCCTTAAGTGAGTGCTGGATTTGCGTTATGACCTCTTTGCGATGCAACATGGAGTCTCTTAAGCACCAGAACCTGGAGGGAGGGATAGCCGGGGAAAGAGACAGCGAGATCTCGACCACCCCATGGTCAGACAGCGCGGCTATCAATCAATCAATCAGGGGGTTTATAAAGCACGCTACTCACCCGTGAGGGTCTCAAGGTGCTGGGGGCGGTAGCAGCTCTGGGTCAGACGAAGAGCCAGGTCTTGAGGTCTTTCCTGAACGTGTGCAAGGTCGGGGAGCGTCTGATGTTCACAGGGAGCTTGTTCCAGGTTTTCGCTGCGATGTAGGAGAAAGCTCTTGCGCCATTCTGGTTCTGCGGATGCGGGGGACCTCTGCCAGGGCGAGGTCGGCGGAACGGAGGTTCCTCTTGGGTATGTGGAAAGATAATCTCTCGTTGAGTCCGATGTTGTTGAGGGATTTGTAGGCGTGGGTGAGGAGTTTGAAAGTGACCCTCTTTTCGACGGGAGCCAGTGGAGGCCTCGTAGGTGTTGGGTCATGTGCTCGTGGCGCAGTGTCTCGAGGACGAGTCTGGCTGCGGCGTTCTGGATGGCTTGGAGTTTGTGTAGAAGAGTTTTGTTGATTCCGGCGTAGAGGGCGTTGACGTAGTCCAGTCTGCTGGTTATGAGTGCGTGGGTGACGGTCCTTCTGCAGTCGGGGGGATCCATTTGAAAGTCTTACAGAGGATGTGAAGGCAGTTGAAGCTAGTGGAGGTGATGGCGTTGATCTGGCTGTTCATGGAGAGGGAGGAGTCAAGGATGTTGCCGAGGTTCCGAGCGTGGTCTCTAGGGGTGGGTGGGTTCCCGAGGGTGAAGGGCCACCAGGTGTTGTCCCAGGCAGAGGTGCGGGGTCCGAGGATGAGGACATCGGTTTTCTCTGAGTTTAGCTTCAGGCAGCTGTCCTTCATCCAGGCTACCACCTTCTTCATTCCTTCCTGAAAGCAGAGTCTGGTGTCTTTGGGATTCTTCATGAGCGAGAGGATGAGCTGAGTGTCGTCGGCGTAGGATATGATGCTGAGCCCATGCTGTCTGACGATGGCGGCGAGGGGGGCCATATAGATGTTGAAGAGCGTGGGGCTGAGTGATGATCCCTGGGGTACTCCGCAGCTGATTTCTGTGGGTTTGGAGAGGAAGGGAGAGAGTCGGATCCTCTGCGTTCTGCCGGAGAGGAAGGATTGGATCCAGTCGAGGGCGGTTCCTTGTATTCCCGCTTCGTGAAGTTTGGCTGCGAGCGTGCGATGTGAGACGGGTTTCGAAAGCTGCGGAGAGGTCTAGAAGGATGAGGGCCGCGGTGTGTCCCTGATCCAGTAGCATGCGGATGTCGTCGGTGGCGGCGAGGAGGGCGGTCTCGGTGCTGTGGTTGCTGCGGAATCCAGACTGGGAGGCGTCCAGGATGGAGTTCTCTTCTATGAAGGCCGTCAGCTGGGTGTTTACGAGTCTCTCTGTGACTTTGGCCGCAAAGGGGAGGAGAGAGATGGGCCGTTAGTTTTTCAGGTCCGTTGGGTCGGCCGTTTGTTTCTTGAGGAGGGGTTTTACCTACGTCCGTTTCCAGTCGTGTGGGCAGATGCCTGTTCTGAGGGAGGCGTTGATGGCGTGTCCTAGTTCGGGTGTGATGACGGCGGCGGCCCTGTGGAATATGTGCGGTGGGCAGGGGTCCGTTGGGGCTCCTGAGTGGGTTTTCTTCATGGTCGCGGTGATGAGTTCGACGGTGGCGGGATCCCAGGACGTGATGGTAGGCTTATTGGCGGCGGTGGGTAGGGGGTGGTGTTCGTTGTTGGTTCGCTGAAGTTGTCATAGAGGGCCTTGATCTTCAGATGGAAGTAGGAGCTGAGCTTGTCGCAGAGTTCCTGGGAGGGTTTGACGTCCGTGGCTTCGCAGGTGGGTTTGGCGAACTGCTGTATGACGTTGAACAGTTCCTTGGCGTTGGTCACGTTGGTCTGGACTTTGTCTCTTATGAAGGTCCATTTGGTGGCTCTTATGCACTGGTGGTATTCCCTCAGGGCGCTCTTGTGGTTGTTCCGTGATTCCGCGGTTTTCAGGTTTCGCCAGGTTTTCTCTAGGCGTCTGCAGGAGCGTCTGGCTTCTTGAAGTTCTGTGGTGAACCAGGTGGCTTTTAGAGGGCGTTGTTTGGCGGGGCGGAGGTGTGCGAGCTTGTCGGCGCAGCAGGAGACCCAGCGGTGAAATTCCCTGGTGCGGAGTTGGTGTCGTTCGTGGTGATGGGGGGGTTTTGACGGAGGGTGGTGCTGAGGTGCTCCTCTGTGACCTTGCTCCAGTTCCGTCATGGCAGGCGGGGCGGGTTTGGGTGTGGTGGTGTGTTGAATGTGAAGTGGATGCAGTGGTGGTCAGTCCAGAGGGGCTGGGTGGTGTGGCTGAAGCGGATGTTAGTTCCTCCCGCGAAGATGGGGTCGAGGGTGTGACCCGCTCTGTGGGTGGGCGGGTTGACAAGCTGCTTCAGTCCTAGGTTGGCGAGGTTGTCGAGGAGAGTGGTGGAGTCGGATCGTTGTCATTGGCTATGTGTATATCTACGTCTTTCGTGAGTGAGAGGATTTCACGTGTTCCCAGGAAATAGTCTAGCCTGGCATACATTTTATGTGTATTAGAGTAGAATGAAAATTCCTTGGACTGTGGGTGTTTGGCCCTCCATAGATCCACCACTCCTAGCTCATGTAGTCGCGCCTGCCCTTCGTTTGACAGAGCCCCTGTCTGGCCATGTCTCTGTGCTGATCTATCCAGTGAATTGTCAAATACTAAGTTGAGATCCCTCCCCCCCAGTAGCACCAAGTGATCCTTAGGTCCCAGCGCCCTCCTCAGGGCATTATGTAGAAACCCCTCTTGTTTCTCATTAGGAGCGTAAATTGAGCCGACCACTAATGACCTCCACGCTAGGGAAAACCGGTGTATGAGAAGTCTGCCCTTGAGCTCTTCGACCTTCTGCTCGACCACTCTCCGAAAGGATTTGGCCACCAATATTGCCACTCTTGCTGATTTAGAATGTAATAAGGTTTCTGCACATACAGAGCTATGCACAGGATAATAGGACCTTGGAATATAGTGGTGAGCCAACTATAGACCTTAGCACCCAAAACCCCAACCCAACTAGCCTTAGCGTCCCATTAGCACTAATGTACCAATGATTAGACAACCTAGAACACGGTATCTCTCTCTCACCCAGGACTTGCAGAGGCAAGAACACTCTTTCGTCACACTCGTACCTGTCCACAACATGCGTAAGAAGAGACACTGTATAGTTCAATATATTTGTTTCAACTTACGTGCTCTAAGATACAGTACACGTGTCAGTACTAATAGCATAATACATATGAATAATATAATCAGCATAGTTACTACTCCATAGAATACGAACGGGGAAAGCATCTCATAAAGCAGTGGATATATGTCTAACTAACATTACCACCCTCCCCGTGCTGGAAGCCAGTTTATTATGATAATAGAAGACCTTTGGGCTTTGACTAGCGAACCCCCATACTTCAGTCTCTAGATGCAAAACTACATCAGCATACAATCACAGCTCTTCTCTCTGGAAAGTTCGTCTCCAAGTGCTCTCTAGAGCAGGCGACCGCATTATTAAAAGCACACTATTTTCTCAATGGCAGCTGTACATGGTGTTATGTCTAGGTGCGAGGGACGGGCCAAATCAGTAGGAACCAGGGATTTGTTATTCGACTTTGTAACTGTTGTTCAGACTGAGCCCAAAAGGGAATAGGAGAAAAGGTGAGAAACAGAAAATGCAGACAGTTGTAAAATAACTTGGCAGTAGCAGAGGGCGACAGAACAACAGTTTAAGAGTAACGTGCGCAAAAAGTCATCATGGCAGCCAGGCCTGCGCCAACGTAGCCAGGCAGGCCATGAGCCACAAGACACCCTCCCCTGGACAGTCCATCGAAAATGCAGACAGAGTTCCAAACACCTGAGCAGAAACGAGGCAATCCACCGACAGTGAACGGCAAATGAATCCAAAAACGTGGAAAAGCAGAAAAAAGCTATACCGTCCAAGAGGACATCATTGGAATCGTCAAAAAACGTAGACGCCATCCAGTCAAACAGATCAAAGCTGCATGAATGTTCCTCAGAGGATGGAGCATCTAGAAGCAATGCGGGACAGCTTGCGTGATATTCAATATAACTTTGTTGTAGGAGATTCTGAGCAGCCGCCCAGATATCCCATTGTGCCAAAATCCCCAGTGCAGCCGCACGCATCATAAAGCCAGCAGCGGAACAGTCCCGTTCATGGGCCTCTAAGGGACCCACCAACTGGACAAAATCCGGAACAGACAATGACGAATTGGAGAGGCAATAATCCATGGTCCATGTGAACGGACACCGGATGCAAGACATCACAGGTTGCACGCAAGTGAAATACGCAAAGCGAAAGGAAAGGGTGTAGGACACACTGATAGTTGCCAAGGGCAGAACATCGAAGCCAACCAGAAGTCGCTCACGGAGCAGTTGGAGGCGTTCGGGATCGAGAAGGGCCCAGTGGTGTGCAGCCATTGCGCATAAAACAGACCAACAGCAAGACACCAGCCGCCAAAGCGAGGATTAATGGGAAGCCACCAAAGACGCTAGAAAAAATAGAATGTATGAATGCCGGTATCACACCGAAAATAGTTTGGAAGGTGGACACCAGGCCAGACCCCACAAGTTTAAAAAAGTGCACCAGACCCTCGGTGTTTGATGCATTAAAAATACGATGAATCAACTCCCCAAAATGTTGGGGGAGGTCAGTGTTCAAAAGGGCCTGTATTTCACTGTGGGTACTAGCCACCTGGAGAATGAATGTCTCCCGGGCGGATGTGAGCATAACCTCCTTATTCAATAATAGGGCCTTTATTCTGCTCAACTTATTGAAATCTGCCTCCATGGTAGGAATGGAAGGCCAAATAGAGTTATCAACGATGTCGTGAGGGGGAGGAAAAAGCACATTCTTGCAGCAGACAACTCTGTGTGAGACCGTAACAATATACGGAATGCCAGCTTGTAGGCCACAACAGTCTTCATTATTTAAAAGCAAATAGCTACCGTTAGTAAGCAAAGTAAAAGTAGGAGAAATAGCAGGAGCAGGAATACCCTTTAGCACACATGCCAGATTCGGAACTGAAACACTACAAGCCCCGTGCAATTAAATATGTTTACAAATAAGCGAATGACCCACAGTTGAATCACAAGACTCCCCCGTGAGAAACACTTCCTTGCCTTCTCTAAGGCATTTATACATGAAAGGCAAGGACCAAAGTTCATGCAGGAAAGCACTACCCAAAGGCTGGAAACGGCCCACAGGATAATGTCTCATGCACGAGTTAAATTCAAACAGGGAAAAAGGTAAAGCGATAACTCCATGAACTAGCCACACCGCAGAATCTAGTTCCGCTACAGAGAATGGTAAAGGATCAACTTTCTCGATATGTAACAAGGTGTAAGATGCATCTTTCATGGACATGAACTGCTGTTTTTCCGTCAAATTAAAAGGCAGAAAAAGGGCAGTGGTGTTCAAGAGATTCCAAGGAACTTTACCTAATTTAAGGGTTTGTAAAGTCCAGGCAAACTGCATCACTGAGCGTAACTGATTCTGACCATGATACAACATAGAGACATCATCTTGTACAATATCAACAACAGAGGATACAATATTCTCTAATGTGTAAATGCGGGAAGACAGGGTATTTATACTATTGTCAACAACAGCAAGCACCTTTTCCAAATTGCTTGGTCTATTTCCCGAAGGCGGGAAGCAGCTTCCATTTGTGACAGCTTCCAGAGTTCATTATACGCTTCATAAATGAATCTCTTCGGTCGGGGACCACGAGGTCCCAAGATAAAGTCAGATAAATCAATAGTGCCTGATAGGAGAGACAAATGTTTCTTAACAGAGTCTAAGGACGAATGTTGTAACCATTGTTTACATAATTTACCAACCGAATACGTGGTGACAATACGAGTTGCAGTAAATCTTGGATCAGGCTTGTCCTGTATGTAACCAGGAACGGTGCCATGGAAACGCAGCTGGCACGCATTCGATGATATGGGCCATGCCAACCAGGGTGACTGTATCAGTGCAGAAACGTTAAAAGAATTATTTTGGAACTGAGCCTGTAACTGTAAAAGGGACATATTAAATCGTAAACTGTCATTTGGCGAACTCGACAAGAATGGGATGGCTGGCGCGTTTAGTTGTTTAACGGAAGACAACCCCCAACACGTGGTCTGATAAATGGAAGCATTCAAAAACATAATTTGGGCTGGGATAAGGCAAGCGCGGTGCAACGCCTCAGTGCCTTGCACCTGCCATAGCTTCGAACCCCAGATTGATTTTAAATATACTGTGTCTTTCCAATACTCATAACCACCCACCGCCAAGGCGCTCAAAAAGGAACCCGAATAAAGTAATTTAGTGTGGGTCAACATTATTTTTTGAGTCAATGGGGTTCTTAATTTAAAATAATAGGACCCAGGGTTCGATCGATTGAAATCAGCAAAATAGGTGAATTTATTTCGAAGAGTCTGGGAACTACCTGGTATGGGGTTTGGACAATGTTCCCATTGGGTGTAAGTAACAGGGCCACGTAGTGCACTCGGTTTGTGGAGAAAATGATTGCCCCAATGCTGGTAGCAATACAAATCGGCATAATTCGCAGAATTCATATACAAGTCCTCAGCATTAAAGGAAGCATAATATTTTAAATCAGCAAACAATGTTTCAACGGCATGCACATCCCAATCATCAGAATGAATATAACTTTTTACTACATCGCCCATCGAGACTCGAAGGACATTTGGTACATTAATAATTTCCTTCGGGCCATGGATTTGAAAGTTTACCGCATCCCACACGATGCCATCTGCAACTGGAAACGCTGAAATGTTCACAAATGTGTGGTCACGCTTCATGATGTGTGAAGAGGAATGTGGAGCCAAAGTCCCAGCCACACTGTTCACAGCAGAGCGTTCAGGTAAATAGTGACCATTGATGAGTAGAAAAAACACCGTGACAAAGCCAATGGACATGAACAAAAAAAACAAGAAAAGTACCATCCAAATATATGTCCAAGGTGGAATCAAAAAATTGTCTCTAAACCAGGATACAAAAAGACTAAACTTGGACGGGGCCTTTGATGAGTTGGAATCCGAGTCAAAGGAATAACGTGTCGGGCTCAGTGGCGTTGTTGGTTGGTGTGACACTATTCAGGATCGGCCAGATGTTGTAGCTTGACATTTTCCACTGAGATGTATCTGTTTTCCTTGCGACCGGGAAGTGGTGGTAAGATGACTGTACGTGTTCCCTTCAAGCCCAGGACGGGAACCGGTGCACGAAAAGAGGGGCCGAATTCTTTTTTGTTCTCCACCTTCTCTCGTACCAGGTCGCCAATCTTCGGAAGCCAGCCGGCAACCGGAATCTGCAGAGCAGGGTCTGTGGCTGAAGGCAAATGTGCAATTGCAAGTTTGTCTCGGGCTTCTTGTAAGTCCTGTAACATAGTAGAATGGTTATCTACATCAAACTTGGCGGATTGCGCCGCCATGTCTAGACCATCAAGGTCAGGCACAAACATTCGTATGCCAAAGAGCATTTCGTAAGGGGTCCTCCCACCCAGAGGCCTTCTAGGGAGATTATTAAGTGCACGCTGAACAGTATACAAGTGGGCCAGCCAGTTCCTGCCAGTACCTATAACTCTAGCTGTCAAGGATTGCTTTAAGTCACGGTTCATTCGTTCAACGATAGAGTTGCCCTCAGGCCTATACGGAGACGAAAATTTCACCCGCACCCCTAAGGAGCCCATTGCGTCCTTGTAAGCCTTAGAGGCAAACGCCGGACCTTGGTCAGAATGGAAGGTGCCGCATGCGAAAATTCCCACAAAGACTCGCAAATCCCTTATGACATTTCGAGCATCAGCACTCCGTTGTGGCCAGACCCAGATGAACCGTGTGCACGAGTCCACTGCCACTAAGATATATTTATAGGCAGTGTCTGATGAAAATGGACCGCAGTGATCCAAGTAAACACACCCAAAGGGTCTGTTTGAAATTGCAAGCGAGGTCTGCGGTGGTCTTGTGACTGTTGAAGGCTTGATCTGTTGACAAACGTCACAGGAAAGCACATAAGTACGTGTATCTTTATATAAACCCCGCCACCAGTAACGCTGCTGCAAAATGGAAATTGTCGCTGACACACCAGCGTGAGCCGAAGCCATGCCTTTGTGTGCCGCTGTCATCAAGGAAAGTCTGCGGTCCGCGTTGGGGATCAGCCGAACCCCAACGTCAGGTATTGTTACATAAGGAGCCTGATCGGGACCTATCTGGTAAGAATATTTAGAGGGGAAACCTCTAGGGTAATTCATTCCTTCTTTTGTTGCAGCAATAGCTGCCAAGATATCAGTGTCTATTCTAGACATGGATCTAGTAACTGCTGCTACTGAACATGTGAGTACTGCTGATCTGGCAGCTTCATCTGCCAGACTGTTACCAACAGCGTGTGCGCCCACCCGCTGATGGCCTAGGGTGTGAACCACCTGCGTGAGGGGCAGACGTCTTTGTAATTCTGCCACTCTAACCCAAAGCATTTTATGCTTGATTGTGTTGCCTTTAGCGTCTCTATAGTCATTTTGCGACCAAAAGAACAGATTGTCATTGTATGATTGAACACAGTAGTAAGAATCGCACACAATTAAAGTGGTCACATCAGGATTTACGAACTCAAGAGCAAGCACCAATGCCCGCAACTCGGCCAATTGTGCGGTACTGTCCCCGAGTGTCTGTGTATGCACCACAGTGGATTTGAACTTTCCGTTCACAAACGTACCTGCAACAATAGCACATGCGGCTGAATAAGCATGCTTGGACCCCGTGGCCGGTTGTGCCGAACCATCGGTGTAGATCACACAGTCGTAATCCTCAAGCGGCAATAAAGACAAAGGAGGAGGATGAAAAAATTCATACTGTAAAAACTCCTGAGTCTGAAGAGAAGAGTCAAAAATGAAAGTGACATCCGGAGACGTCAAAGATGTTGCCCATTGAATCCAACGGGGGTGCAAAGCTTTAGAGTTCGGAACACTTGCTTTCGTCGCTGCCTCTAGGGCAGGATAGGGTGTTACCACCAGAATGCGTTTTCCCTGTGCCAGTGCGCGCTCCTTCAGGATCGCCATTTGCACTGCTGTTAGCACTTTCTCCACAGATGAGAACCGCATTTCTGCAGAGGTGTACAGATGTGACTTGTATGTGATGGGTACTGTATCACCTTCATTAAAGGTTAAGTACGTGAAACCCACTGCCCCTGGAATGATTCTAATCACCAAGTTTGTGTGGTTATCATGTGTCAAAAGGTATTTAGACTCAAGAAGGTCTGTTTGCAAAGACTGCAGAATGGAGGTATGCTCCGGAAGCCAGCAAGACTTCGAATAAGTAGGTTGTATCAAGGCATACAGTGGCTTAATACGCTGGGCGTATTCGGGAATATATGTACGTCCGAAGTTCAGAAAACCCAGCAAAGACTGAAGCTTCTTCAGATTAGTAGGAGGGCACAGAAGTGCACATTTCTCCAAAAATGGGGGCTAAACCCTTACCTTCATTGTTGAGCTCATAGCCCAAGAACAGAACGGTAAATTCAGCAATATGAGATTTGGCAAAGTTAATTTTATATCCCTGAACCACGAATTCAAGAATAATGCGGTCTACTCGGGTCAGATGCGGAAACAATTCGTCATCCGTCAGATGAATGTCATCCACATACGAACAGGCGTCTGGATCTATGCCGTCTAACAAAGAGACAACACGAGCGGCGAACACGGCCGGACTATTTTTGTAGCCCATAGGAAGACGCCTGAATTTGAACATTTTACCACCGGAAGTAAAAGCACACCATTGGCCACTTTCCGGGGCTAAGTTGTGCGTGTAGAATCCATTTGAAAGGTCAAGTGTTGTTTTATATTTTTTACGAACAAGACTGTCTACAAGCGCCGAACTATGGGTATTTTGCACCGCGAAGGTCCGGCAATGTGAGTTCAAATGCCGGTAATCCAATACTAAGCGGTACGATCCATCGGGTTTAGAAACCGCGAAAAGGGGATTGTTCATAGGTGATACACAGGGTTCAATTACTCCCTGATATTCCAACTGAGTCAGAATTTCGGAAACGTGGCCTTTGGCCTCACGTTTTATGGGATATTGGGGTTGTGGCTGCGGTAGTGACCGTAAAGGTATTTCATGGGGGGAGAATCTTCATCCCAACCCACGTGATTGCGGAATAACGCCGGAGCCAGGGACACAGCCCACTCTGCTGCTAGAGCCTCCGCTTTGTCCTTTGGGACATGTCTAGAAAAGCTCGGAAGGATTACCTCCTCCCTCTACGTGCAGCAAGAATGAATGGGGGTGGCCAATCCGCCTCTGCTAACAAAATGTCATATGAAGAGGTCAGATTTTCCCCAAAAATCCCTTTAATTACACGCTGTATATCACCTTCAATTTGGATGACAATATTAAACAGTCTGTCAGGGGGTGCCACTCTGGTGTCTGCTGTTTCAACAGTAATGAATGTTTCAGTTGCTGTCGCCTCCATATGAGGACGTAGCACCTCCCGCACTATGGTAACTTCCGCGGCGCTGTCTAGGAGGGTTACTGCCCACGTCCAATTCAGGAGTCTCGTTCTCACCGTCTGTGGCATATTTCGCTGTTACAGCGGCAACTTTCTTCTTCTGAAATTGTGGTCAAAAACGTTGAGCGTCTTCCTCTTTTCCTCTGACTTGTTGTCGAGGCTGGTCTCGTCCCTGTGGGGCCTCACGGGCCCTTCCTCTATCCTGGCGGTCTCCTCCACTGGCCTGTGATGAAGTCTGTGCCTGTGAAGAACGAGGAGAACGCGTATCAGGGATTTGGAACCTATCCGGTGACTTAATTCTCGCTCTATCGCGTAAATCATAAGTGCGTTCAGAAGAAACTGAAACCAGGGATGCGCCTCGCGACCCCGGCTTTTTTTGTTGCTTACCCTGTTTTTTCAGCCTCCAGCTCTTTTTAGTGAAGACTGGTTTCTCATCTTTCTCAGATTGAGATTTGGTTTGTTGCTGTTGTGGTTGCGACTGTGTTTGCTGTTTTGCAAAAGGCTTGTTACCGAGGCTGTTTCTACCAATAGTTTTGTAAGCCTGGGTAATAATTTTCGGTAATTCGCGAGGCTTGTCCAATTCTGGGACTAAAGCCAAAGCGTTAGCTACTTGAAAGTTCACTGCATCGCCCTTGACATTCGCAAGGATCAGCTCAGCTACTACTTCAAACACTCCCACCAGTCTCATCCCTAATTCCACGGCCGCTTCAGGGCCATGTTCGTCCTGTACTTTTTTAATTACAGAGGGGAGAACAGTCATGGAAGGAGTACCAAAACATTTAGAATATACTGCTGCGAATACCTTACCCCAGTTGTCACATGCTGTCAACTCGGGAATTAAGTCTTTTGGCAAACTAATCGTTAAAATACGATGTTTATCCACTGGAGTTGTATGTGGAAAAACTGCCTCCAACTGATCAAACTTTTCTGCAAGCCAATAAGGAAAATCATCCTTATTTTGTGGCCGTTTGCCCATCACAGAATTCACCATGACGGGACTTATGGTCACTCCGCCTGCAGCAGCTGGTTGGCCGGCAACTCCAGGAGCGGCTCCATGGAGGCTGCCTGTAACATACTGCACTAAAGCTCGATGCACCTGCACCAAGGCCGCATACATAGTGCGCAGTTCTGCGACTGGTATTGTCATATAACGCGGATGTGGGTGTACCCGGCCAAAACAGGCCAAGTGGCCCCCTCAATTGATAAGGGGCCTAAACGAACCGTGGTTGTCGGTTGTGGGAGGGCGCCATTAAACCAAACACGGTGTTGCCAAGCCGTGAGCGGTACTTCAAGATTAGTATAAGGTCTATAGACTGCAGGAACAGCGGTGGGTTCATATTCATGGAACAGATTATCGTTCGCGTTCACCGCTGGAAAAGTGATCCAAGAGTAGAACACTTCAAAGTGGAAAGCCGGATCGGCTTGAACCACAAAGACTAATTCAACTCCTGCGTCTGGCACTCCATACACCCGTAAGTGATCCCGGAGTGCTGTGCGGCTATGCGCCGCTATGTCTATACCCGCCATTACTAACGGGTCTATTCAACAATCTTACACGAGGCAGCACAAAAAGGGTTATATTTAAGAAACCTTTTTTAATAACATCAAGCTTGAAAGAACCTACAAAATCTGATATATAGTAGGTATCACCATCACACACGCTTCCGGAAGCGTATGTGAGGGTATTGTGGACAAGCACAAGTACTACTCAAGCGTCTCGCAAGTAAGCTGCCCCACTCGTTGGTCGCGCCATGTCATAAGGTTTCTACACATACAGAGCTATGCACAGGATAATAGGACCTTGGAATATAGTGGTGAGCCAACTATAGACCTTAGCACCCAAAACCCCAACCCAACTAGCCTTAGCGTCCCATTAGCACTAATGTACCAATGATTAGACAACCTAGAACACGGTATCTCTCTCTCACCCAGGACTTGCAGAGGCAAGAACACTCTTTCGTCACACTCGTACCTGTCCACAACATGCGTAAGAAGAGACACTGTATAGTTCAATATATTGATTTCAACTTACGTGCTCTAAGATACAGTACACGTGTCAGTACTAATAGCATAATACATATGAATAATATAATCAGCATAGTTACTACTCCATAGAATACGAACGGGGAAAGCATCTCATAAAGCAGTGGATATATGTCTAACTAACATTACCACCCTCCCCTGGCTGGAAGCCAGTTTATTATGATAATAGAAGACCTTTGGGCTTTGACTAGCGAACCCCCATACCTCAGTCTCTAGATGCAAAACTACATCAGCATACAATCACAGCTCTTCTCTCTGGAAAGTTCGTCTCCAAGTGCTCTCTAGAGCAGGCGACCGCATTATTAAAAGCACACTATTTTCTCAATGGCAGCTGTACATGGTGTTATGTCTAGGTGCGAGGGACGGGCCAAATCAGTAGGAACCAGGGATTTGTTATTCGACCTTGTAACTGTTGTTCAGACTGAGCCCAAAAGGGAATAGGAGAAAAGGTGAGAAACAGAAAATGCAGACAGTTGTAAAATAACTTGGCAGTAGCAGAGGGCGACAGAACAACAGTTTAAGAGTAACGTGCGCAAAAAGTCATCATGGCAGCCAGGCCTGCGCCAACGTAGCCAGGCAGGCCATGAGCCACAAGACAAGAAGGGGCAGAAGAGAAGAACTGCTGTGGAAAGGCCCTTGACTTCAATCGATGGCAGTCCCCAACTAGGAGGTGAGTCTCTTGTAACAGGCAGATGTCTGCCCGAGAGGACTCAAGGTAGTTGAGTTTTGCCCTTTGCTTAATCAGGTTGTTGAGGCCTCGCACATTGAGTGTGAGTATTTTAAGCAAACTACCTGTCATGAGGGCAGAAAATGGTCACCAGCTTTGTCCATCCCGATCCCGCCTCCTCCCCCCCAAGCTTTGTAGAACATAGTAACACATTGTACTGGTCTTATGTAAAAAGTAGAGCATCCCCTATGAAGGTGAGTGTGGGCCCCAAACAAAACCCTCCCGAAACAGATTAACAACAACAGTAATAAAAATTGAAAATTCTGTCTTACGGATAGTCCTGTGGCCAGACGTGGCTGCATGGTGAGTCCAATGGGGGTGTAAATGTGGCCAATGGTTCGACTCCCCCCGCCCGCCGCCCCTTCCCATGTCTACAGGTTATGCAAATGTTGGGTCCGGTGATCAGGTCTCCTCGATTTTTGCCAGAGTTGATGGAACTGCTTCCAGAGCGGCCAGTTGGCCCTTAGCGATCTCCTCCGGTTCTGGTTTAGTTGAAGTTTGGCGTCGACCTACTCTCTGCCAACCACTTCTATGCTCTCTTTGGGAGGGGGGTGGAGACCCCCCCGCCCGCTACTCCTCTGGGGGCTTCCCAGCACATGGCATGTCCCTGTTAATGATCGTAATTGGTGGAGCTTTCCTTCCCAGCGAAAAATCAAGCGAAAGGGGTGGCCCCAAGAGTAGGGAATCCCATGGCTGCGAAGGTGTGCTGTCGTCGGGTGGAATGATCAGCGTTTTTGCAGGGTGAGAGCTGCAAGGTCTTGAAAGAGGGTTGGGGAGCGGCTCTGAGCAGCAATGGAGTGTTGCTGCGTGCTTTTCTCAGGATCTCTTCCTTAACTTGAAAGTCATGCACGCAAATTCCGGTGGGTTATAAGTGTTCTGCCTGGGGGGACCCACCCGGTGGGCTCAATCCAGTTGAATTCTTGACTCTGCGAGGCCACCCAAAATATGATCAAAAAGGTCGCGAACAAAACCAAAGATGTCCTCCCCTCCACTTTGGACGCCACTCCCCTTATACACACATTATTCCTCTGGGAACTATTCTCTAAGTCTTCGAGATGTGATTGCAAGTCGATGTGATGTTCCGGGAGACGAAGAACTTCCTGTTGGAGCATCTCTGTCTCCTCTTCTCGGCCACCTTCTCTGTCCTCCAGTTCCAATACTCGCTCCCGCAAAGCGTCCACGTCCCTCGGGGTCTCCTTGGTTTCTTGGGAGAGTTCGCATTTTAGAGAGTGGAGATCGTCTCAGAGGGATGTGAACAGTGCCTCCATAAATGTGTGTATCACTGGCTCTTCCGAAGATTGGTCAGCTTGGGCCCCCAGTGTGCCCGACTGCAGATTTGTGTCCTCGGGCATGCTCACCCCTGAGCGTGATAGTAGCTCTTTGATTGAGCGGTCTTTTTTAGGGCACCCGGACACCATGGTCGTGGTGTAGGTTCTTGTTTCGCTATCCACAAATATCCACCCGGGTCTCAATGCCTCCTCTCACCCTGAAAGCGGGTGGAATCCTGTAGCTGCAGTGATGGAGGCTGAGCTCCGCCCTAGCTGGCGCAACCTCGCTTCCCCTGGTGAACTGCGGCTGAGAGGTGTGCAAGCAGTTGTGGGTCTCGGTGCTCTCTGGGCCTCTGGGCCTGTTGACTCCTCGGGGGCTCCCCCCGCTTCGGCAGGCCAGGCTCTCCCTTCGTGTTCTCCTGATGCGGAGGCCCTGGGACCAGGCTTTGTACATGCACAGGCTCCCAATCCTGGAGGGGGCACTTCACTCCCGGGATCTCTCGTCCTCAGCCACCCTATCTTATTTCTTGCTCCCCAACATGCTACATTGAAGCGTCTAGATTCCGAGTGGGACAGCCATTCTCCATGACGCAGGTTTTAGCCGCAAACGTTGCACTTTCTTTCGGCTGCCGCTTCCCCTCTTTAATGGCTGCTAGGTCCGGGCCGATCCGCCTGGCGAAAAGGGAGAAATGGAAGGCGGGCCCCGGGAGGGCCTTTGCAGTATTCTATGTTGCTGTATTCTATGTTGCTGTCTCCTGATGATATGATGTCACAGTGTAAGTGCTTGCTCAGAATGTTTCTATTCAAAGCCTGGAATTGTAACTGGTTTTTGGATGTTATGTTGATTCATGGCAAGTGATGATCTACAGCTGTGTAGTTGTCTACAATAAATCTGTTCCTCAACCTGACTGCGTTGGAGTTGATCACTACAATTTTCTGGCGATGATTTGACTACACAGCGGAACTCACGTGTGAGTCATCGCACCGTTGAAACCACTTATTTCTCTTGGCAAACTTCAAAACTCTCCTTATTGTTTGCTCAATTTCTAATCACTTGCCTGCAGTACCTCTCTATCTGCTCAACCGAAGAGCGCTGGCTGTTCCAGGCTGTTCCTTCCGCTGCCGATGGAGTTGAACGCTGCCTGTCCCCAGCTGATTCTTCCTGCTACTGTCAGAGTTTTCCTCATCGTCTTTGACGCTGCCATTCGATTCGAGGCTGAATACCTCCATGAAGGACATCTGCCTGCGGACTCTCCAGACTGCCTCCAGGGGTGCACTCATCCGCTGACGGAGTCTTCGGGACTGCCTCCGAGGTGCTGTTTTGCCGTCCTGCTGCAGATACATGTGAGGCGGAAAGGGTTTGGCCTGCTGTTGCTGGCGCAGCTTCAGACATCTTCTTCAAGAGTCTCCGGCTGCCATCGTTGGACTCACTTAGTGAGATTTTGGGAATTTTTTTTATTATTATTTTTTTTTTTATTGTTTCCCTTTCCCGTCGCAGCAACATACTCACGCATAGCACACGCGCATTTGACGCTCGCGTCAGTGCATGCGCATTGATGAGCCTCACGTGACGTTTCCCGTCAACTCTGTTGCTACAGCAACCATCTTGTTTACAACCAACGCTGCCACATTTATGCGCTTGGTGCACGCGCATTCGACGCTCGTGCTAGTGTATGCGCCTTGATGAGCCTCACGTGACTTCTCTCTGTCAACTTTGTTGCTACAGCAACCATCTAACGCCGCAACATCGATTCTACACTGTTCTCCGTCTATATTATTCCTACAATAACCACCCTGAGTACTATTTCAACCATTTTATTTATTATTCGCTCTTCAATCTTCTTTTTCAGCATTCTTCTCAATTCACGATGTTGCATTACTCAGCTTGTACGTGAGTATTGCGAATCCCAGTGATTCGCACACCATTGTTTTTACATTTTACTGCTTTCAAACTTATTTGCTAATTTGTGGATCCCGGTGATTCACACACTCTCCATAAATTTCAACTTCTGGTGGATCACAGTGATTCACACACTTCCTGGTTTCTGTACATTATACTACTTTATTCCCCTTTTTCTATGTGGATCTTAGTAATTCACAATACTTCTGCTAAACTTTAACAAATTTTGCGTACTGTCTCATTTCTAGAAAAACCTGTTTTACATTTTTTTAAATTTATTATCATTTTACTGCCGCCATTTGTACCATGCAATCTGTTTCTCCACCTCCATCTTTTCTGGACACTCCTGGCGAACCACCTGTCAAGTGGGAGGTCTGGTTTGATGCGTTTGAAACGTATTTAGGTGCCATTGGTGCTTTAAGATTTGGTGCTGAAAGGAAAAAGTGTTTATTACTTCACTCCTTAGGGTCTGAGGGCAGGTCGATTTTTAAACATTTACCAGACTTGTCTTTAGCTGATAATGAAAATATTGATGAATACCAAGAAACGGTACGCAAACTCAAAATACAATTTGACAAACAACCAAGTTTAATGGTTTTGAGGCATAGGTTTTTTAAGAGGAAGCAATCTGAAAGTGAAGATGTAGATGCTTATGTCTCAGTTCTTAGAAGGTTGGCTTCAGTTTGCATTTTCGAAAATTTAACTGAACAACTTATCAGAGACCAATTCGTGTGCCAGTGCAAAGATAAACACATTAGACAAAAGCTTCTTGCAATGGGTAACCCGTCTCTTGATGAGACCATTAAAGTAGCCAAAAGCATTGAGATTTCACAAGCTTCATTTAAAGAACTTGATGAGAAACCTCCTGAAAATGTTAATGCTGTTGTGGTCCCTAATAGAGTAAAACAAAAAGCGGTCAATAGCAGTAGCAACAAGACTACTAGATACAAATCTGATGTTAGCATCCCTAACAATGTTTGTCTCCGTTGTGGAAACCCTCCTCACTCCAAAGGTAGCAGATGTCCTGCTGCGAATGTCATGTGCAACTTTTGTAAAAAGATGGGTCATTTTGCGAAAGTTTGCCTTAAGAAGAAATTTCAAAAGATAACTGTAGCTTGTGTTGTAGAATCTGATGATGATTCAGACTCAGAAGTTATATCTGTTGTTTTAGATGATGATATTTCTTCGAACAATGTACCTGTAACTGGTGTTGATCCCATCGTCGAGATACAAATTGGAAACAAAAGACTCCAGCTCTTGGTAGATTCCGGTGCTAGGATTACGATGATAACTCAGAAGTTGTTCATCGAAAAATGGGGTGACAGGAAGTTGTTGCCTCCTGATCGCTCACCAGTCTCGTATGAAGGATGTAAAATTGAACTACTGGGCTTTGTTGAAGATGTTTTGGTGTTCAAAGGTAGAAGGATCAGAGGCAAAATTTATGTTGCTGTGAATGGACTCAACATTCTTGGATGGTTCCACCAGGGATTGTTTGGGATGATACTCAAGCCAGGAACTAAAGAACAAGGTATGTTAGTTACCTGTGAAGAAGAGGGCACAACATGGAAAAGTGAGTTTCCCTCTGTTTTCAGTGATGCGCTTGGAAAAATATCTGGTTTCAAAAACAAAATTATTGTAAGGGGTGGGGTGATTCCAGTCAAGCATAAACTCAGAGATGTCCCATTCAGTGTGAGGGATGATCTTAACAAAGAACTCAAAAGCTTGTGTGACAAGGGGATCATTGAACCAACGGAATCCTCCTTGTGGTTATCACCCTTAGTTGTAGCTCGCAAGAGAGGTGGACAATTGCGTGTGTGTGTCGATCTTATATCCCTCAACAAGGAGATCTGAGTTGATTCTCACCCTTTGCCTAAAATCAATGATTTATTTGTGTGTTTGAAGGGTGCTCAAGTGTTCTCCAAGTTAGACCTGGCCAGCGCATATCATCAGATCGAACTTCATCCAGACTCGCGCTCTCTCACTGCTTTTGTGTCTCCTCTGGGAACATTTCGATATCGTAGGATGCCTTTTGGTCTAGCTTCCGCGGCATCGGTGTTCCAGAGAGTGATGCAAAATCTTTTGAGAGCGGTTGAAGGGGTGCTTGCTTTTCAAGATGATGTGCTGATATATGCCAAGGATAAGGATTCGCACGACACTATCCTTAGAAAGGTGCTTAACATTTTCAAGAAAAATTGAGTTGTTTTTAAGACCGAAAAGTGCAAGTTTCTATGCAAAGAAATTGAATATCTTGGCCATTTGCTTTCACATCAAGGTATCAGACCTAGACAAGGTCTTGTTGATGCCATTTCAAATGCTTCTATACCCAAAGACAAGACTGGTGTCAAGTCTTTGTTAGGTCTATTCGAATATTATTCAAGATTTATCCCAAATTTTGCTTCCATTGTGCGACCCGTAAGCAATTTGCTCAAAATGGGAGTCAGATTTGAATGGTCTGAAGAATGAGATCGTGCATTTGATGAAGTCAAGTCTTCTTTGAAGAAAAGTGATGCTTTCAAGCCATTTGACCCAGATTTGCCTTGTTGCATATCTGTGGATGCTAGGCAAGTTGGGTTGGGGGCGATTCTCACACAGAGTTCTGGAGACAAAGAGAACACCGTTGCTTTTGCATCGAGGGTGTTGAGGAGTGCTGAAGTTCAGTATTCTGTCATTGAAAGGGAATTACTTGCTTGTTTGTAGGCCATTGAAAAATATCGTCCCTATGTGTGGGGAAGGCATTTCAAATTAGTTACTGGCCATAAACCTCTGGTTTCCATTCTTGGCTCTGGTCCCAGTAAGTGCTGCACACCCAGGATAACAAGGATGGTCAGCAAGTTGTTGCAATATCAATTTGATGTCTCACATATTCCTGGCGGGAGAAATGGAAGGGCGGATTACCTGTCCTGTTTTCCTCAAAGCAATGATGGATGTGAGGGTACTAGCTTTCAAGAGTTGAATGAGGAAGATGCAGAAGATTGTTTTGTGGCTGCTATGGACATTTCTGATCTTGTTGTTACATCTGAAGAGGATTGGAGAGCAGCCTTATCAGAAGACAATCTTCTGCAACAAGTATGTGTGTTAGTCAGGGAGGGCTGGCCTAGAGAAAAGGTGTAGTCCCCTCTCTTACAATCCTTTTGGAAAGTAGAATCTGAAATCTCTCTAGAGGACGGTCTACTCATGAGATGTGACAAACATATTCCTCCTCACTCTATAAGGCCTACGATTGTCAAGAAAGCTCATGAAGGACATTTGGGTCTCACCCTCAGTAACGTCATGTTCATGAGGATTTCTGGTGGCCATGCATGGATGCTGAGATAAGTGTCCTGGTTGAAAATTGTCCTGTATGTTGTTCAGCTGAGAAAACCTTGAAAGTTGTCACTCCGCCACTTTCACCTGTTGCATGTCCTTCAGGTCCTTGGGTTAAGGTTGGGGTTGACATCATGGGTCCTTATGAGGTTCTACCTTTTGGGTGGAAATACATTTTAGTACTTATGGATTATACTTCAAAATGGCCTGAGATTAAATTAGTCAAGGAAGCTAGCTCTTCCAGTGTCATCATCTTTTTGAAAGATGTTTTTCTGAGGGAAGGGTTTCCCGAGTTCCTTGTCTCTGATAATGAGACTCAATTTGTGAGTGAGGAATTCAATGTTTTTCTAACTACCAGCGGTGTGAAGCATTTAAAAGTTCCCTTTATCACCCACAGTCCAACGGTCTTGTAGAAAGAATGAACCGTATGGTGGGTGAGTGTGTCAAGTGGGCTGTCGGTAGTAACCATGATGTGGTCAAATCTTTAGAGAGTATGCTTTGATTTTACAGGACCATGCCCCATTCTTCCACAAAGATTTCCCCGGTTGAGCTTTTAAGGGGGAGGAGGGCCAATACATGTTTCAGACCCGGATGGATGAGCAAGTGGATTAAATCTGAATCCAATGTGGACTCTCTCATGAGTATTGTCAAGGTGAATTCTGAAATTGCACAAAGTAAACAAAAAGGTTGGTTTGACAAAAAGAAGGGTGCCAAAGTGGTTCCTCTGGGTGTGGGTGATTTGGTTCGTATCAAGATTCCTGTGCGTTTCAAGAAAGGAAAAAGCAAATATGGTGAACCAATTAAAGTTGTTAAGATTGGAAACAATGCAGTTCAAGTGGAGGGGGGCCAGTGGTGGAACCTTTCCAAAGTTGTCAAGGCAAGGTCTATCTCCTTGTCTAATAACCAAGATGGTGGTGTGGGTTTTGTACCACCTGATTCCTGTGAACGCAGAAGGAGTTCAAGAGTTATTGTTACTCCTAAAAGGTTTCGTGAATGATCTCTGTAGTTCTTATTTTAGTTATTTTCTTCTCTTCCTTTTTGTTCCCCTGCCCTGCCTTGTTTCCTTTTCTCCTGTTTTCTTTCTTTTGTGTTTTACAGGAGAAGGGGAGGTATGTAGTATTCTATGTTGCTGTATTCTATGTTGCTGTCTCCTGATGATATGATGTCACAGTGTAAGTGCTTGCTCAGAATGTTTCTATTCAAAGTCTGGAATTGTAACTGGTTTTTGGATGTTATGTTGATTCATGGCAAGTGATGATCTACAGCTGTGTAGTTGTCTACAATAATTCTGTTCCTCAACCTGACTGCATTGGAGTTGATCACTACAGCCTTCTCGCGGCTCTGCTCCGTCTCCGCGGGCCGCCCCCGGTTCCAAAAGCATCTTTAATGTTCAGGGCCCCACGCCTTGCCTTTATTTTTCAGGGCCTCACGCCTTGCCGTGTATTCCGGCTCACCTCTGTGGTTGTGCGGCGGAGAGGGAGTGTTACGCTATGGCTGCCCTCAAGCCCTCCTCTTCAGCCCTTCGGTGTATGAGGCGGTGGTGCTTGTGAACCTCCAAAACCCGGGCGTGGTTTGCATGTCGTGGCCTGTGCGTCATAGCTCCACTGCTGCCCAGGACGCTTCTCTCCAGGCTCCCCCTGCACAAGTTCCTCTGGGTCCTGCAGCCTCCTGCTGTACCGGAGGCTCTGTTCCTCACTCTGGTGGTGCTTGAGCCCCGATCGAGGCCCGGAAAGCGGTGTTTAAGCCGAAGGTGGGCAATAGAGTCGTCGAGGCACATCCTACCTTTGCGCCATCTTGGCCACGCCCCCATCCTGCAGATATTAAAGTCAAAATTAGATACCATTTATCATCTTTTCTGGATTTTTCAGCAGCTAAACTTTTTTGAATTACAGTACTCTAGATTGAAAAATTACCTCACATTGTTTCTTCAAAGAAAATGTGAACATGTTGTTTGATATAAGGTTTCCTTCTATCTCTTTATTTAGTTATGCCTGATTATCTGCATCTAAGCATGTCCACCAGGGTTTTAAATAACTGAGCATTTTTAATGCGTAGGGTAGCAAAGCAATGAATGGCCTCGCAAAAGTCTAGGAGAGGAGCTTAGCTGCTTTGCTACATACAGTGACCTTCCAACCATGGTTTTTCATTTTATATGCAGCTTGACATGCGGTTTAAAAATGTGGGGTCAAGGTGTAGACAATTAATATGCATATGTGTTAATATGGTATGCTTTTTTCATGTTCATATTTTCATATGCAATGCGAATGTGTGTGTTATTGATGAGCCACTTGGTCCCCCTATAAGACATTCACTTCAGTCAGTCAGTCATATCCACTTTATTCGGTTAATAAAAATCATAAAAGTACACTACAAACATCTTATACAACAATAAAACCTATTCAAGAGTCATAATGAGGTAATCTTTGGCACCATAAAAATTCAACAAATAAACAGTCCTCCGCCTTTTAGTTGTTTTGAAATAAGCATATACAAAAATTCATTGGTAAAAAAAATTCTAAGGCACAGAGGACAATCAATCTAAAAAACATTTCATCACAGAATTCATAAAGAGGGTACTATTAAAAAAAAGAGACATCCAATTTAAAATACAGATCATCGCAGTTGTGAAAGAACTACAACATTTCATGACAAAGTGGCCCTTCTTTTCCTTTCCCTAACTGCCGCAACTAAAAAACTGGCAATATTAAAACTCTCCCATGTATTATTCAGCTCTGTAAGTAAACTAGTGCAGGCCTTACCTGAATAAAACCTTTTTCCTTTAAAATAGACACTTAAAAACGTTTACGAATATCATGAAAGTAGTCGCAAAACATAATAAAGTGCAAGGTGTCTTAGGTAGAAACATTATCACATGAACAGGGGCCCAGATCTTTCACCTTTCTCCAACTCTGAGGTTCAGCCAATACGCTGTGCAAAAGTTTAAATCTAAATCTGGTTAAAAGAAAGCGGTGGTAAGGCTTTGTTACTACACTAAGATAAGGTTCTGTCGTTGGGTCTGTTTTCAACAAAAGATAGGCTCGTACCTTGGGTTTCAATAGCTCTTTTGCCTCTCTCTCAATATGCATCATATTTAAAAAATGTTTTTTAACCCAAGGTAAGTCCTCTTTCCTAAGGTTATCTGGGGACTCAAAGAGATCGGGCGCCCTAGTTTCTTTGTTAAGTTCTTTACATACCCTAACCACGGGATGCTGATAGGTCTAGTCAGGGGTAAGCAATCTCAGGCAATCTCACGGTTCACCACCAGTTCTGGATTGATCGTTATCCAGCTCATAAGTGGCGCCAAACAATATAAGAGGGAGTGGATTGCGGGACCGAAAACAGATTTCTAAGAAACTTGTTTTCCACTATTTGTAGTTCCTCAGCCTCCTTGTAGCCCCAGATTTCAGACCCATATTTGGAGTTTGCAACACATTTAGCCTGTAAATATTGAGCATGGCTTCAATTGGCTGAGCCCCGAGCCTGCGTGCAAAGCCCAGGACTGCTAGTGTTGATCTTGCCATAGCATGCGTTTTTGCTTTCTTTTGCGGTACCCATGAGCCCCTTTTGTCAAATAATACCCCTAGGTATGTAAACGTTGTCACCCTTGTTATTTTGATTCCTTCGCAGGAATACGGTTTATCTTTTTTGGTCTCAGAACCATGGTCATTGTATGTGATTTGGAAAAGTTAACGCTTAAATCTAAGGATCTCATAAAGACCACAAAGGAATCCAGGAGGCTCTTGAGCCCCAACGCTGTGCGAGCTAGTAAAACCACATCATCTGTGTATAAAAGTGCGGGGATTAACCGATCCCCCGCTCGAGGGATATCTTTGCAGGCTGTACACAGAGAGGAGTCAAGATTATTTATATATAGAGTAAAAAGGAGGGGAGCTAGGATACAGCCCTGTCTGACTCCTCTTCCAATGCGAATGTGCTCGGTATGATTACCCCTCTGATCATAGCAGAGAGGTCCCTGTGCAAATCTGACAGGAAATTTACTGTATACTGGTCCATTTCCATTTTGATTAATAGGACCCATAATTTCGATCTATTAACTCAGTCAAAGGCTTAGGACAGGTCCATAAAGGCCAGATGTAGTGTCCCTGTCTTAGCAGCTGTGTATTTCCCCACTAACAGCTGCAGGTTTAGGCACTGCACCGTTGTGCTCCTACCCTTCCTAAAACCATACTGCAGATTTGATAAAGCACGACTCTCTTCTAACCATTCTGTTAGATCACTCTCCCCAAAACTTTCACAGCAGAATCGATCAATGATATGGGCCTATAACATTGCGGATCTCCTCTCTGCCCCTTCTTAAAAACAGGTATAATAATAGATTGGGACCAAGACCGCAATTAACCATGCTGACTTGCCACATTAAAAACGAGTTAAAATTTATAAAGGTCTGCCGGGATGCCATCCGGACCGGGAGCTTTATTACTAGTTATCTACATTATTGCCACCCCTACTTCCTCTCTATTAAAGACCAGACTGTGTTTACCCGTATTCGATGTGTGGGGGCATTGGGTTCCTACGTCATCCTGATCATCATATATATGTTTAAAATGAGTGAACCATTGATCCTCAGGTATGTTACATTCCAGCGGGGAGTTACTAGTCCCAGTAAAATAAGGTTTATTTACAATCTCCCAGAACCTAGCACTGTTCTTAAGAACGTCCACAGAGAGTAAGTCATTCAGGCTGCTTGATTAATTTCGGCTTTGCGATTTTCTATCACAAGCTTATATGTCTTTCTAAGAACAGCTATTTGGGATTTATCTTGGGGTACTTGCTTTAGGGCATTAAAAAGCTTTTGGTGGGCTTCAGTACATTTGTGATCAAACCACCTCTCACCTCTTTCACTACAGTTCCTCCTTGGGCATGTGAGACCTCTACCCACCTGTTTGCAGATCCTTTCAAAGGCTTTAAGGGTTTCTATCCCCATCTTAGTATAACCAATATCCTCCCTAGAGATTTCACATAGATCATTAAGAAAAAAGGTCCGGGACTACCTTACTCAATTTCAGCCTACAGGCCTGATCTTTTAGCTTTAAACACTTACTGGTGGTGGCCTCCCCTGATTTTCCAACTACTCTGGTGCCCCCATCCAATATTGGATATATGGGATTATGATCACTAAAATGTGACCACAGCGCGTTGTAGGATACCACCTGAGTTAACAGGCCTGGGGTAATAAAGATGTAGTCTATTATGGGATTCAAGCCTCTCCACTTAAAGTGGGGATCCTGCCAAAGGTCCTTAAGAAATCCTCCTTGCTGCGTGTGCTCAAAATGCAAGCTAGAACAGTTTTCAGGGCCCAGAATATCGGTGACATGACAATTCGTTGTGCATAAATGTATATTAAAATCGCCTATCCCAGGATGCTTGTTTCCGGTCCAGGGAAGACATGGCTTGGCAGTTCGGGCTGGACTGTTCCCATGAGGCACTGGGTCAGACTGATTTGCATATGGCCATGTCTGAACTGGGGTGGTGGAGTGAGCTAAAGAATGATGATGGATTAAACCCAGATCAGTTGACGGGGGTGAGTGTTTGATTAGCTCAAACGCTCCGTCCATCATCCCCTTTGGTATCGCTTTGTTCGCCCTAAGTTGGCAGGGTATGCCCAGACGTGGGTCCCTTGCTCACTTTGCCACTGGATTCAAGCTAGCCTGGCATATGATGGCTGAATAGCCAGAAACTGGTCCCAGGATGCTTGTTTCCGGTCCAGGGAAGACATGGCTTGGCAATTCAGGCTGGACTGTTCCCATGAGGCACAGGGTCAAACTGATTTGCATATGGCCATGTCTGAACTGGGGTGGTGGAGTGAGCTAAAGAATGATGATGGATTAAACCCAGATCAGTTGACTGGGGGTGAGTGTTTGATTAGCTCAAACGCTCTGTCCATCATCCCCTTTGGTATCGCTTTGTTCGCCCTAAGTTGGCAGGGTATGCCCAGACGTGGGTCCCTTGCTCACTTTGCCACTGGATTCAAGCTAACCTGGCTGATGACGGCTGAATAGCCAGAAACCGGTCCCAGGATGCTTGTTTCCAGTCCAGGGAAGACATGGCTTGGAAGTTCGGGCTGGACTGTTTCCATGAGGCACAGGGTAAGACTGATTTGCATATGGCCATGTCTGAACTAGGGTGGTGGAGTGAGCTAAAGAATGATGATGGATTAAACCCAGATCAGTTGACTGGGGGTGAGTGTTTGATTAGCTCAAACGCTCCGTCCATC
This sequence comes from Calotriton arnoldi, assembly GCA_963921515.1. Classification (NCBI taxonomy): domain Eukaryota; kingdom Metazoa; phylum Chordata; class Amphibia; order Caudata; family Salamandridae; genus Calotriton; species Calotriton arnoldi. The sequence continues at coordinate 857,983 of CAWUFW010004628.1, read as the reverse complement.
ATCCCCTTTGGTATCATATACAGAGGACATCGTCTATAAACCTCTTCCAGAGAGAAATATTCTCCTGGAAGGGGTTGGAGGCATGATACACCACATTCTCCTCGAACTGGCCCACATAAATGCAGTCCAGACTCGGCGCGAATATGGCCCCCATTGATGTTCCTGACACTTGAACATATATCTGATCCTTGTATGCAAAGAAATTTCTGGTTAAAGCGAGTTCTATACATTGTAGTACAAATGTTTGAGGTACATCATAGAACCATTCCAGTGCCCCAAGAGCATGCGCTGCTGCCACCAGCGTGGCATCTTGGGGTATGCTGGTGTATATAGACTAGATGTCTATTGTTACCAGCAGTTGTGTAGATGGATTATATTCTACTGCCTTCAGGATATTCAACACAACAGTGGTATCCTGCACAAATGATAGTTAGGTAATCACAGATTCCCTAAGGAAGAATTCTGCAAACTGGGACAAAGGCTCCAATACTGATTGAATCCCCGAGACAATTGGGCGGCCCGGTGGAGGACGCTGGGCTTTGTGGATCTTCGGCAAGATGTAAAATGCCGGCATTCTAGGTCTTACATTCACAAGGAAGTCAGCCTCCTTGTGAGTTATCCACTTTTTCTCACTAGCGTCCGCCACCAGGGCCCGATTGTTTCTTGGAGTTGAGGTGTAGGATCACGTGCCAGTGGTTGGTAGTTGGTGCGTACCTCAAGAAGCCTCAGGACTTATTTTTCGTAGTCCTGTGTATTTAGGACTACCACTGCACCGCCTTTGTCGGCTTGTTTTATTGTTATTAGTTTATTGTCCTGCAGTGACTTAACCGCCAACCAGTCAGTTCTATTCATATTACAAGGGTGAGATGTTTCATGTAGCTCTTCCAAAGCCTCAATGTCCTGAAAGACACGTTGCTCGAACACAGCAATCTCTGGGCCTACTGCTGAACTAGGAGGACAGAAGCGTGACGGGCGGTGTAGGTTAGTAGAAAATACTGATTATGCTTGAACCTCTTGGTTTGAACAAAAATTGTGAATCTTAATCTTACTCATTAGTTCAAACAGCTCAGTTCTACATTTAAAGATGCCATGCTTGGGTGTTGGGACAAACCCCAAGCCCTTATTCAAAACTCTTGACTCCTCTGCAGAAAGTGAATAGTTAGAAAGATTCACTACTATGTCCCCAGTATCTATTGCAGGAGTATGGCCTACACATTGTGCACTGTTCACAAGGTTGATTGCTGCGGTGTCCTGCCTCTGCTGCGCATTATCCAGGGAGAGTATGCCTGCCATATTTGTTGTAATTGATTGGCCCTCCCCCTGCCTCTTCCCCTTTGCACGCCTCCCCCCCTGTTGCCTATCTGGCCTTGGCCCAAAAAAGATCTTAAAAGTGCCCCTAGATATTCACTAGCTCTGTTCTGTGATGTAAATCTAACCCTGCTCTGATTAGATGTGGAAGGCTGCTCGCCCAATTCCTCCTCCTCACTGCTTGTATTATCGAATGTCCAATTGTAGGGAGTTCTTCTTGCCTGTCTGCGCCCCCCTCTTTGAAATTTCTGAGCCTTTTGCTGTTCTAGGGCCTGGTAACATTTGTCCTCAACATATGGGAAGGCCCACTCGTGTGAGAACCGTTCTAGATTTCTTTTGAGACCTTTAATTTTTTGGTTTACCATGTATGTTTTGTAGACAGCCAAATCACTTTGTATGCGATCTAATTGCTCCTTAACATCAGTGATCGTTGTGTCACCCTTGATCGCTTCCTCTAATTCAAGGATCTCTTTCAACAGCTCTTCACTGAGCCTCTTAGCAGTGTTTATGATTAAGATTAACCAATCCCGAGTGCACTTATTGGCTATAAAGCTCCAGTCCACTCAGAACTGTTTATCTTCGAGAGAGATCTTAGGTTCTACCCTCACGAGCAAGCTTGGTGGTGCTGCACCTGCCCGAAGGTACTCTGTCATCAACGCCACATGCAGGGCTACCCGAATCAGGCATTTCCTGGTGTTAGTTAATTTCTCCCACTCTTCCCTAGCTGTTGTATTGCTAGCTAGTGGGGTCTCAGGGAACAGTGAGGGACCGGACAGTATTAGGGCAATCTGTTCGTCAGTGAAGGCTAAGCAGTTTCTGGCCATGTCACACAGTTACTACGGTGTTAATTTCAATGCACTTACTGACACCTACAGTAACTCTAGATGTTCCCTATCAAAGGGGTTCCTGTTGTTTATGATCGGCACGATCCTCCAACAGCTTATTTTAGTTATGCTCTCAAGGCTGATGGATGTAGACATCACAGCAGAGAATAATGGACTGGTGATGGCTGTACATCAGAAGCCTACAGACCGGAACTCTCTGTTACATTACCGATCATTCCATCCCAGAGTCCTCTGCGATAATTTGCCTGTGGGGCAGTTTTTGAGATATCAGAGAAATTGCTCCTCTACGGGATCATTTATGGAGCAATCTGAAGACCAAGGGGTCGATTCCGATTCGGGCCGGAAATCTCTCCGACCGAGCCGGACCCGGAGAGATTTCCGACCGAATCGGACCCGTGCAGTCCGACCGAACGAGTACGATGCGCACGTATGCCATCGGACCCGAGTCGGTCGGACTCCCATTGAAGTCAATGGGAGCCGGTCGTACAACGCGTACGCGGGCTCCCATTGACTCAATGGGTGCGAGTCGGACAAGTGCGCCCCCTACAGCGGGTACGCGGCGAAGCGATTCGCGCCGTACACGCACAGGTAGGGGGGACCCATGGGTCCCCCCTGTGTGCGACTCGCGCGGCTACGCATACAGGGGGGTCCGACATGGACCCCCAAAGTACGGCTCCGACAGCTCTTTCGAGCCGGAGTGCGCGGCTCGGTCGGACTGCTCGCGGCGCGCATCGTACTTACCCGGCCGGGAAACGTCTCCATTGCGCGGTGCGAGTCGAGTCCGAGCGAGTCGGTCGGTGCGGTTCGAGCCGGGAACGAGTCGGTCGGAGCGGTCGGGACGCCCGGAAGAGTCGGTCGGCGAATTGGCATCGTACTCGCTCGGCCGGACCCGCGTACGATTCGGTCGGGAAACAGGGCTCCGAATCGGATCCGGTAAAGCCGAATCCGATTCGGAGCCCTACCGGCCGAGATCGGAATCGGCCCCTTAGTGGTGAAATTTAAGAACAGAGGATATCCCAATAATGTGATTAAAAGGGCCCGCAAACGTGCTCTCAATACACCCCGGGAAGCACTACTGGAAAGGGTGGACAAACGAAAAGATCTGTGTGTACCGGTGGTAACAACTTTTGATCCTCTTTCGACCCAAATTAGACAGGTGATACGGAAGCATTGGCCATTGTTGGATACTGGGGGGAAGAAAATGCCACCCCCCAGATTTGTCTTCAGAAGGGCTCAGAATCTGAAGGATAAATTAGTCCATACATGTCCGGATCAACAGAAGAAGGAGTCGGGCTTACCCACAGGACTTCACCGGTGTGGTGGATGTTCGGTGTGTGGGCTTACTGAAGCGACAAAAAGTGTCCAACTTGTTAGTGGGAAAACATGGTACCTTAACAAGGTCAGTAATTGCAACACCACACATGTTATCTACAGGATTACGTGTGTTTGTGGGTTGCACTACATAGGCCTCACAACATGGAAGGTTAAGGTGCGGATACAAGAGCACTTGAGCACCTTGAAATCAGGAAAGTTAACTACACGCCTCGTCCAACACTTTCGTGAATTTAAAAATGATCTCAGGGATCTGAGATGGACAGTGTTGGAGAGGGTAGTGGGAGAAAAATACAACATTGATGATATCCTGGCCAGGAAGGAGGCGAAATGGATTTTTACTGAGAAAGTTGATCGCCAGGGTTTAAATGATTCAGTTGAATGGAATAAAATAAGTTAATGACTTAACCATGTGTGAGGATGGTACACGTACTAACATCTTGAAGGAAGCCAATGATCCTTGATCTGTATACGGGTGTACCATACATATCATGTAAAAACTGGTGATTGATTCTGTGTATAATTTTTTTTTTTTTTTAAATACAACCCTGCTGGGTTTTTGTCCTCTTGCACTGCATATTATAATCAAATAATTGATGTTGAAATATAATTCAGATTTGAGAAATAGGGTTCAGGGCATCTAAATTGAGGACCATATCATCTTTATGTATGAGTTCACCACTCTAAGATGGCCGCCGTACTTGCAGTGGTTTACTGGCTGTACGTCCGCATCACGTGGTTCCGGGCGCCATTAAAATAACATCAGCGCCGTGGACGGGTGTTCTGGAAGGACGAGAGAATGTGAAGTAAACTCACGAGTGCAGTAAGGGGGTTCCGATAGAAGGCCTCACGGGAAATGGGTTCCATTCAGTACTGTGTGATGCGGGTGGCACTCTAAGGGGAGTGTGATTGCTATCCGGAATTGGCTCATACGCATAAAAGTTTGTTAACGTGTTCTTCGCGATTTGCTACATTATGGTGAAAAGGTGGTATGTAATAGTGGCACTCGTGCCGCACAAGGGGATGCCTAGCGAGCTTATCGGCGTTAAGCTAGCACTCTAATATGATATCAGAGAAAGCGGCTGTTTTTAGGCTGGAGACCATTTGAGGGACCTCGTTGTAGTAATGGGTAGTGCGTAGAAGGAGAAGTGTAGTACATATGCAATGGGCATTAAAAAAACAGAATTCCCTTCTATGTCATAGTATATTTCTAATGCGGAAGTACGAAAATGGTAAGCACTGAACCAACAAAAATCAAATTAAACACTTATTAATTGTCACACAACGTAATTCTTTATGCCCACTATTGATTTTATTCATCACTTAATCAATCAGAGCATAGCGTTTAAAAAACCATACAGTTAAAAACACTTTATAAACACATATTGATAAAAACATTAATACACATAAATCTGTAATTACCAAAAGACCTTCATCAATTCCTGCCTATATCCATTCTACCTCAAAGGTTTAGTCAACCTAACAAAATCAGAAACCTAGCAAGTTCTATACCCAACTCAAAAAATACACTGCTATGCAGGATATGCAGTACTATCCTTTGTAAATTCCATATACAATATTAAATTTAAAAACAAAACTTTATTGTTGTCCAAATGTCGACGCGTTTCGGTGTGTCTAAAAATTCATAACCACCTTCCTCAGGACTCAGATTAAAACATGAACTTTTTTCCTGAACCAGATCAAGTATCCTCAGTATTCTTTATAAGGTGATCTCAATAAAATAGATGGACTTGTCTCAGTACTCCATCTTCTCTCCTCAATTAACTTAAGTTAATAAGGAGCACCCACTCAGTAAGCATTTGGATGGTTGCATGTACCATGAAGTATCAGCAAATACTGTGGAATTCCTTGTTCCACTAACAAAATGTCATATCACCAGACCCTTGTCTCACTTTTTCCAAGTTTCTCATTTAACGAAACAAGGCGATGTAATCCAAAAAGCTCCTTAACATAATACTACCGCCTTTCATCAATTGGGTCGGATTTGTATATCTTAAATTTAGGAGCAGCGTACCGTCTCACGGGGGTTCTGGTAAAATCGGGTAGTGCGTAGAAGGAGAAGTGTAGTACATATGAAATGGGACTATGCGAAGGCACGTGGCCTTTTATGAGTAATTCACTGTATGTGTGATTTCAGATGGAGACTGACAATTGCAGTCTTTAAGGTGGAACGCGACCATTTGGAGCAGGTTCCTTTACTGAAGGTGGTTGCAGGTACGCTGGACACAAGCAGCCACTCAGTAAATATGTGTTTGGAGGAAAAGGGGTTGTGAACTTTTATTGTACATAGGGTTGTTCATGATTGGCACGTTCTTCTTTTTATTTTGTCAATAACCACAGATTTGGTGTGAAAAAGGACTGAGGTGTAGATTGGTTCCTCAACAGCCCTGACGAAGTTGCCTAGAGTGTTTGGCAACGAAACATGTTGGCCTTTTGCAAGTGAAAGTGGCCAGACACATGCTTGCTTTTTAAATTGAGGATGCTCATAACACTGAATAAAGGAAGTGCTGTATGTGAGTGATACCTCATTTTTAATTCGTGAGAACTTTGTTCTCTTTGCACGGTTGGGGACGAGTGAACACTGAGTGAGCCACAGAGTCTCAGTGCTGTCTGTCACACACTTTTTTATGTTGTTTGACTTTCCACCTCTATGGAATTCTAATACACACCTTCTTTTCTTTATTCTTTTTTGAGGCTACGAAAGCAACCGATCATGATAACGTGGGCATACTGGCGAGTACCATCCAGCAGCTCTGTGGGTTTGCGTACGTGAGGTGCTTTCGAGCCTTTCTCACATTTTTTTCATTTTTTTTTCATTTTCTCATATTTTGAGTTTGGTATACACACTGATGTGAAGGTTTTAAACCACGGTGGTATGTGTATTTGATGTGGTTATTGACGAATCTCTTTTTTAAAATTTTAGCAGCAAGGACTAATCAGTTTACGGATTGTTGAACGGAACTGGACTGGGAAGGTTTTTCAAAGGTTATAATAACTCCCAGGAGTCTTAAAAGTTTGTGACTGACTGCTCTTGGAGGTCAGACCTACCTGTGTTAAAACAACCTGCTCCATGGTAGTGACAGGTGCCTCACATGGAGTTGCGATCAATGAAGCAACAGCTGATGACGTACTCAACACTAATTGCTCAGCCCCCAGACCAAGCTGCTCCTCAGCATTATGGATCTCATCTGTTAGGGCTCCCACAGCCGTAGTTAAATACGAAATAATAGAGGAACAGTTCCATGGAACTTTAGCTTTAGTCTTGCCCAGATCAAAGCTACAAGGTTGTTTACGCTTACCCATGATAGCTTCTGTATGGTGGACAGAAGAGGGGTGGCCCAGTCCAGCCTCTGACAGTCGCTGATGGGCGCAGACGGGCCCGCCCTTGGCGCTGCGTGAGCCCCGAACAGCCTTCAAGCGCCCCCTGGCGCAAATCACAAATGTTGGCGGCGCCTGCCTCAAAGTCAGGTGGGGGTTGGAGTCCCCAGGAAAAGTGCTGAGTGCGATGACTTTATATATTTAGTTTACATGGAGTAGTGAATATTCATGGAAGGTACAGTATTGTTCCAGACATTCAACTGAAAAATGTCATTAGTTTTTAATTCAACACTACTGGGGTATCTTGTGCAGTTTGCTTGGGCTGGTCAGTGTGCACTGAAGGACTGCAACACATATGAATTGGTGGTGCAAAGCACACAGCGTACATTTCATTGTGAAAATGATGGGGCGGATTTAATATTCAGTTTAATTGCCCTTGCAGCACGCAATGAGGCGCAAAGGCAACACAACTACTAAGTCAGATTTACCTAGCAATGCAAGGCCACCTTGCGTGGTCATGCATGGCTTGATAAGTCTAGAGTAGCTCAGCGCAAATCGCTGCATTTGCATTTTGTTATTCTGCCCCAGGGAGGCGTTCAATTGATGGAGTGTGAGTGTGCCCATGCATCCATCCATGGATTTTGGTGCATTCCCAGATTTACCATGACTGGTAGACCTGGGAATGTGCCACAATGTTACACCTCGCAGGCAAGGGGTAACAAGCATAAATATATTTATCTCTTTGCATTTTTCTGCAGCATACATAGAAAGAGGAAAATGCCTCAGAGATTTGTTTTGTGCAAAAAGGTGTCTCTTCCTGCACAAAAACAATCCTGTCTACAGCACGCACAAAGGTGTCTGCATTGGAGCTAGACAGTAGTTTGTGCACACCAAAAGGAAAGGGCAGGAATGCGCCTTATATTGTGAAATATGGCACATTCCTGCCCTTTCAGGCAGCACAGCGCAGCAAAGTGCTTGCTGCGCTGTGTGAAAGTTTGATAATTCTTCCTCGATGTGTCTGCACAGAGGAAATTATGAAAAAAGAGTGTCTGGGGTTGTCTGTGAAGGACTAGTGGGTCATACATTAGACCCATTCAGTATGGTAAGGTTGCTAGTGAGCAGATGGCTGTCTAGTCTGGTACAATGCAAAAGAAATATCTAGTGCAAGGGGACAAGCGAAAAGGCACTTGAAGTATGTTTAGGATATCACATGTTTTTGTCTAGAGATTGTCTCTTTCACAAAAAGGAAAATATTCAACATACATGGTTTGTTTTATGTTGGCAGGGTGAGATGCTGTATCGATTCCACAGGGCACTTTGTTAGCTTAGGGGCACATGCATCAAGGCAAAAACCGGTCGCAAACGGACAGATTCTCAGAATCTGCCCCTTTGCGACCGGTATTTTTGCATTTGGGATGCATCGTCCCAAATGCAAAAATCGCAAATTGCGACTGCATTTAAGGAATCGCAAACTGCGACTGCATTTATGGAATCGCAAATTGCGATGCCTTAAATGCAATGCAAGATTGCATTTCAAATAGCGATTTCGCTATTAGGGTCTGCTAAATACCGATAATTTAAACCTGATGGTATTTAGCGAAAACTTTGAAAAATGCACTAAAGTGCATTTTTCAAAGTTCCAGGTTACACACACACATGCCCTTTGGGCATGTGTGTGAGCAACATGGGTGCACATATCAATTTCAGGGGTGCAACAGGGTGTCCTTTTGGCACCCTGGCACCCTTGAAATTGCATGCGCAATTTGCGAGTATCTATTGGGTACTCGCAAATTGCGCATGCAATTTCCCATTCATTCGTATGGGCCTATAGGCCCATAGCAATGAATGGGAAGCCATTCCTTAATTGCGACTTGCAATTTGCAAGTCGCAATTAAGGAATGTTTGGGAATCGCTATTTTTTTTGCATTTCCTACATGCATAGGCTTTTGCGATTTCTTAATTGCGATGCCTTAATAATCGCAATTAAGGAATCGCAAAAGCCTACTTTGATGATTGTGCCCCTTAACCCCTTCGCTGCTAGGCCTTTCCCCCCCCTGTGCTAAGCCTTTTTTTGGCTATTTGGGGTAGTGCGGGCTTAGGCCCCTGTAACTTTTTGACCACATAAGGTATCCACGCCAAATTTGCGTCCTTTTTTTCTACCATCATGGGGATTGTAAAGGTATCCAGGGTTTGTGGATTCCCCTGGAGGGGACCCAGAAATTAGCCAAAATACAGCAAAATTTTGTTTTTTTTGGGAAAAATGCGAAAAAAGGGCTACAGATGAAAGCGTCTTGTTTTTTCCCTGCAAATGGCATCAAAAAAGGGGTTGTGGTGCTGAAATCACCATCTTCCCAGCTTTCAGGGACAAGCAGACTTTTGTCAGAAAACCAACTTTTTTTACACAGTTTTGGCATTTTTCTGGGACATAGCCTATTTTTGCTATTTTTTGTGCTTTCAACCTCCTTCCAGTTAATGGTAGAAATGGGTATGAAACCAATAATGGATCCTGAAAAGCCATACATTTCTGAAAAGTAGACACAATTCTGAATTCAGCAAGGGGTCATTTGTGTAGATCCTTAAAGTTTTCCTTATAGAAACTAACAGTTAAATGAAGGAAAAATTGAAAATTAGTTGAAAAAAACAGCCGTTTGTGTCAACGTTTTCACCTGTAACTTCTTCTAATTATGAAAGCTATTTGAAAGCAATATACCGTTATATCCGCTGGACCTTTCTGGTTGTGGGGATATATAGGACTTGTAGGTTCACCAAGAACCCGACGAACCCAGAGCCAATAACTGAGCAGCATCTTGCAATGGTTTTTTATTATGTACCGGGTATATAGCAATTATTTTGGGAAAATGTATACATGGAAAAATTGTTATGAAAGACACCTATGTATTTCTGAAATGGGAACAAAATGTAGATTTTAGAAACAGTAGATATTTGCACATTTCCGAAATTGGGAGTACCCATACTAGCATGAGAATTATAGGTCATTTTTCAAAATGACTTATTTTTTACACATTGTCTTTCATTTGGAAGGCAGAAATGCATCGAAAGTCAATAGGTAATATTAGTTGCTCTACAATTCTGTGTTACCCTAAGTCTCCCGATAAAAATGGTACCTCACTTGTGTGGGTAGCCCTTGTGCCCACAGCAGGAAATGGCTCAAAATGCAACGTGGACGTATCACATTTTCACAATGAAAAATTACCCTTTTTTTGCAAAGTGCCTAGGTGTAGTTTTTGAACCCTAGCTCTGCCGGCACCTAGGGAAACCTAGCAAACCTATACATATTTGAAAACTAGACACCCAGGGGAATCCAGGATGTGGTGACTTGACTGCCTCCCACCAGGTTCTGTTACCCAGAATCCCTTGCAAACCTAAATAATTGTAAAAAAAACCACATTTTCCCCACATTTCTGTGGTGGAAAGTTCTGGAATCTGCGTGGATCCACAAATTTCCGCCCACCCCGCGTTTCCCAAAGTCTTACGAGAAAAATGGTACCTCACTTGTGTGGGTCGGCCTAGTGCCTGCGACAGGAAACGGAGCAAAACGCAACGTGGTCACACCTCAATTTCGCAGTGAAAAATGACCCTTTTTGGGCAAAGTGCCTAGGTGTAGTTTTTGAACCCTAGCTCTGCCGGCACCTAGGGAAACCTAGCAAACCTATACATTTTTGAAAACTAGACACCCAGGGGAATCCAGGATGGGGTAACTTGACTTCCTCCCACCAGGTTCTGTTACCCAGAATCCCTTGCAAACCTAAACAATTGTCAAAAAAACCACATTTTCCCCAAATTCTGTGGTGGAAAGTTTTGGAATCTGCGTGGAACCACAAATTTCCACCCACCCCGCGTTCCCCAAAGTCTTACGAGAAAAATGGTACCTCACTTGTGTGGGTCGGCCTAGTGCCTGCGACAGGAAACAGCGCAAAACGCAACGTGGTCACACCTCAATTTCGCAGTGAAAAATGACCCTTTTTTGGCAAAGTGCCTAGCTGTAGTTTTTGAACCCTAGCTCTGCCGGCACCTAGGGAAACCGAGAAAACCTATACATTTTTGAAAACTAGACACCCAGGGGAATCCAGGATGGGGTGACTTGACTGCCTCCCACCAGGTTCTGTTACCCAGAATCCCTTGCAAACCTAAACAATTGTCAAAAAAAACACATTTTCCCCACATTTCTGTGGTGGAAAGTTCTGGAATCTGTGTGGATCCACAAATTTCTGCCCACCCCGCGTTCCCCAAAGTCTTACGAGAAAAATGGTACCTCACTTGTGTGGGTCGGCATAGTGCCTGCGACAGGAAACGGCACAAAACGCAACGTGGTCACACCTCAATTTCGCAGTGAAAAATGACCCTTTTTTGGCAAAGTGCCTAGCTGTAGTTTTTGAACCCTACCTCTGCCGGAACCTAGGGAAACCTAGCAAACCTATACATTTTTGAAAACTAGACACCCAGGGGAATCCAGGATGGGGTGACTTGACTGCCTCCCACCAGGTTCTGTTACCCAGAATCCCTTGCAAACCTAAAAAATTGTCCAAAAAAACACATTTTCCCCACATTTCTGTGGTGGAAAGTTCTGGAATCTGCGTCGATCCACAAATTTCCACCCACCCCGTGTTCCCCAAAGTCTTATGAGAAAAATGGTACCTCACTTGTGTGGGTCGGCCAAGTGCCTGCGACAGGAAACGACGCAAAACGCAACGTGGTCACACTTCAATTTCGCAGTGAAAAATGACCCTTTTTTGGCAAAGTGCCTAGGTGTAGTTTTTGAACCCTATCTCTGCCGGCACCTAGGGAAACCTAGCAAACCTATACATTTTTGAAAACTAGACACCGAGGGGAATCCAGGATGGGGTGACTTGACTGCCTCCCACCAGGTTATGTTACCCAGAATCCCTTGCAAACCTAAAAAATTGTCAAAAAAACCACATTTTCCCCACATTTCTGTGGTGGAAAGTTCTGGAATCTGCGTGGATCCACAAATTTCCACCCACCCCGCGTTCCCCAAAGTCTTACGAGAAAAATGGTACCTCACTTGTGTGGGTCGGCCTAGTGCCTGCGACAGGAAATGGCGCAAAACGCAACGTGGTCACACCTCAATTTCGCAGTGAAAAATGACCCTTTTTTGGCAAAGTGCCTAGCTGTAGTTTTTGAACCCTAGCTCTGCCGGAACCTAGGGAAACCTAGCAAACCTATACATTTTTGAAAACTAGACACCCAGGGGAATACAGGATGGGGTGACTTGACTGCCTCCCACCAGGTTCTGTTACCCAGAATCCCTTGCAAACATAAAAAATTGTCAAAAAAAACACATTTTCCCCACATTTCTGTGGTGGAAAGTTCTGGAATCTGCGTGGATCCACAAATTTCCACACACCCCGCGTTCCCCAAAGTCTTACGAGAAAAATGGTACCTCACTTGTGTGGGTCGGCCTAGTGCCTGCGACAGGAAACGGCAGAAAACGCAACGTGGTCACACCTCAATTTCGCAGTGAAAAATGACCCTTTTTTGGCAAAGTGCCTAGCTGTAGTTTTTGAACCCTAGCTCTGCCGGCACCTAGGGAAACCTAGCAAACCTATACATTTTTGAAAACTAGACACCCAGGGGAATCCAGGATGGGGTGACTGGACTGCCTCCCACCAGGTTCTGATACCCAGAATCCCTTGCAAACCTAAAAAATTGTCAAAAAAACCACATTTTCCCCACATTTCTGTGGTGGAAAGTTCTGGAATCTGCGTGGATCCACAAATTTCCACCCACCCCGCGTTCCCCAAAGTCTTCTGAGAAAAATGGTACCTCACTTGTGTGGGTCGGCCTAGTGCCCGCAACAGGAAATGGCGCAAAACGCAACGTGGTCACACCTCAATTTCGCAGTGAAAAATGACCCTTTTTTTTGCAAAGTGCCTAGCTGTAGTTTTTGAACCCTACCTCTGCCGGCACCTAGGGAAACCTAGCAAACCTATACATTTTTGAAAACTAGACACCCAGGGGAATCCAGGATGGGGTAACTTGACTGCCTCCCACCAGGTTCTGTTACCCAGAATCCCTTGCAAACATAAACAATTGTAAAAAAAACACATTTTCCCCACATTTCTGTGGTGGAAAGTTCTGGAATCTGCGTGGATCCACAAATTTCCACCCACCCCGCGTTCCCCAAAGTCTTACGAGAAAAATGGTACCTCACTTGTGTGGGTCGGCTTAGTGCCTGCGACAGGAAACGGCGCAAAACGCAACGTGGTCACACCTCAATTTCGCAGTGAAAAATGACCCTTTTTGGCAAAGTGCCTAGCTGTAGTTTGTGAACCCTAGCTCTGCCGGCACCTAGGGAAACCTACCAAACCCACACATTTCTGAAAAGTAGACACCCGGGGGCTTCCAGGGAGGTATGGCTTGCATGGATCCCCCAACCTTTCCTTACCCAGAATCCCCTGCAAACCTCAATTTTAGCTGAAAAAATCACTTTTTTCACACATTTTTGTGTGGGAAAGTGTGGCATCACTGGCCTCACACAAATTTCCTACCACCCAGCGTTCCCCCAGGTCTCCCGATAAAAATGGTGCCTCACTTGTGTGGGAGGCCCAAGTACCCAGGTGACCCCCCTTGCAAAACCAGGTCATTTTGAGATAATGTGGTTTATTTCTGCAGCGTGAAAATATTGCAAGGAAAATGTGACAGACATTTTGAGGTTTGCAGGACATTGTGGGTACCATAACTTGTTGGGCTCCACAAGAGAGATATCACCATGTACTCCCATGGGTGTTTCGTTTACGATAATATCTACAGTTGGTAGGTTATTCTTAGACGGAATGTACACCTTGGCAGACAGACTAAAAAGACAAAGATTACTGCACAGCCATCTATTCCTCAAGCACACACACATACTGGTTGGATTTGGCACGAGGGCAAGTGATGGTTCAGTATATACAATTTTATTAACAAGAGATTTCACAAAAATGAAATGCACTGTCAATAATTGAAAGGACAAAAAACTGAACCAGTGACTCGCAGCTCGTGAGCTGTAAAGCCACGTCAAGGCCCCAACCGCTTTACAGGCCATTCACACACCTTTCATACGTGATACACACAAGACCATTCACACCACCAGGCACGAAACAAACACATTACAACATTCACAAAAAGGGACAAGGTACACCCTGCTTGAGAAATACAAAACCATTCACACCACCAGCCGCGGGTCCATCACATTACAACACTCACACCAGCAGACAGAGCCATTCAAGGGCCCATCACTTTCACACGCCCACATTCCTAACACAGCAACCACACAAGCTGATGGATTGCGTGGAGTGTCGCTCGGCTAGCAGTGTGTGTAGTGACCAGCAGCAAGTCACTAATCACACACTGCCAGCCGAGCGCCAGTCCACGCACACCGCCAGCCAAGCGCCACTCCACGCACACCGCCAGCCAAGCGCCACTCCATGCACACCGCCAGCCAAGCACCACTCCACGCACACCGCCAGCCAAGCGCCACTCCACGCACACCGCCAGCCAAGAGCCACTCCACGCACACCGCCAGCCAAGCGCCACTCCACGCACACCGCCAGCCAAGCACCACTCCACACACACCGCCAGCCAAGAGCCACTCCACGCACACCGCCAGCCAAGCGCCACTCCACGCACACCGCCAGCCAAGCACCAGCCTACACACACCACCATCACATTTAGGATTTTTTTATACAAAAAAGAAAACACAAACAAATTGCAAATAGATACAAATCTACTAACACAAAATCAGAAACTAAATACATTGCACTAATGCCAACCTTGAAACAGAACAACAATTCTTAAACATTACAGACCAGGCAGTTCACTTTACCACTCATGGTTGCTCCCAATAATTCTTTTGCTTGTGGTACGCTCTATAACAAGCAGGCACACACAGCCCAGGGTTAGAAGGACACTCAGGGCAGTACATACGAGTCTCCTTCCGCGTACCTCTTCGCCAACAGACTCTACATCTCCTAGTGGGAAAGTCTTTTGAGGGTGTAGGAGGAATGTGATCAGGAAAGTGGCGATCTTTCAATCGAGCCACATCCTCCACCACTCCAACTCTAGGAACACTTGCCTGTTCCACAACAACAAGGCTGCCTATGACAGACTGCTGAAACTGAACAAAAGTCAACTTTGACGCAGGAGAACACTCCTTGAACACAACAAAAGCATTGAAAGTTGCTAAATTGAAGAGATGGATGGCCAACTTCTTATACCAATTGTAAGCCTTACGAATAGCAGTGTAAGGTTCCAACCTCTGATCTACTCTATCAACACCACCCATGTGCTTATTGTAGTCTAAAATGCACACAGGTTTGCGCACTTCAGCAATCTGACCCCAAACAGCCACAGGTGAAGTACTCTCATCATGGATGGTAGTCAGCATGTACACATCCCTCCTGTCCACAAATTTCACAGCTAGCAGTTCCTCACTACGCAAGGCACTGCACTGTCCCCTCTGAAGTTTTTTGCAAACAAGCTCTTTTGGATAACCTTTACGGTTACAGCGGATTGTGCCACAAGCAAAAGTGTCCACTTTGAACAATTCCTTAAACAATTGCACAGCAGTGTAGAAGTTATCAAGGTACAAATGGTGGCCTCTGTTAAACAGTCCTCTAGCAAGATCCCACACAATTTTCTCTGAAACTCCAAAAGTGGACGGACAACCAGGGGGTCAATAGTGGAATCCCTACCAGTGTACACACGCAAATTAAAAACATATCCTGTCCTACTCTCAGACAACATATACAGCTTAATTCCATAGCGTGCCCTCTTGCTAGGAATGTACTGCCTAAAAACCAAACGGCCCTTGAACAGGACCAAAGACTCATCAATAGATATTTCTTTCCCTGGAGTATAGATCTCTGAAAATCGATCTACAAAGTGATCAAGAACAGGCCGAATCTTAAAAAGACGGTCACATTCAGGGTGATCTCGTGGCAACGCCAAACCATTATCAACAAAATGCAGCATCCGAAGCAAAAGTAAATACCGATCACGAGTCATAACTGCAGGAAATATGGCCGTTGCCATCAAGGGACTGGTAGACCAATATGAACCCATGGACGGCTTCCTTATCAAACCCATCAAAAAAGTCAAACCCAAAAACTTCTTCATCTCTTCCAGATTTGTGGGACTCCACCGGGTAGCTCTAGAATGGGGCCTAAGTCTGTCACTGTTGTCCCTCAAAAACTGTTCAGCATACAAATTAGTCTGCTCAACAATCTCACCCAAAAATACATCATCCATAAACAACTGAAAATACTGTATAGGCAAATAATGTTCACAATCCACTCTACACCCTGCATAACCACTAAAGGCAGGCAACACCGGCTGCACCATGTTTGGATCAACCCAGAGTCCAGCACTTCCAGTAGGAAGCCTAGCAGCCGCAGGCTGCAATCCAGATGCCTCTTGCACCATCGGCACAGTAGTATCCTCCTCTAAATCAGGCACTTCATCTGCACTGAGAGTACCTTCATCATCCGATGATTCCATGTGGAGAGAAAACTCACTGCCTGAATCTTCCCCTCCCTCCTCTCCCTCAGACGCACTGTCAGTCTCATAATCCTGCTCAGAGGAAGATTCAAGAAGCAAACCAACCACCTGCTGAGCAGTAATTCTACGGCTAGCCATAATGCTTACTAATAAAGGTTACTTGTCAAACAAGTCAACAACAACAAACCCTTTGTAAAAAAAAGAAATAAACAAAATGTAGCTTTATCACAAAGACCTATATACTCCAACACTATACCACTCACGTGACAGAAGCAGCTAGACTCACCACCACCTACTCTGCACAGACACAGTAAGGATCAACACTATCCCACTAAAAAAGAAGAAGAAAAAAATTACACATAAGACAATGCAAAACATCGCAAAGAATTTCATGCTCTGAACACTAACAAATATGCAGCCATTATGACACCACTTACAAAAAAATTCATTCATGCATGACAATAATACTCATTTGGAGTACACACAACAAAAATATTTTTCTTACCAAATAAATGCAATTACGCAAAACTGCAGAACAACCACTGCCGAAACCGCAAACAGGAATCAAAAGCTTTACACTAGAATAAAAAGGAGAAAAAAACATTACAATCACATATGCAAATAATGCACCAGTCCACACACAATCCACCAGCCAAGCTAAGGGGTAGGTGGGCCAAAGAGTATAAATAAAATATTCACCCCCGTAAAATGGGAGCAACCCTTGCCCTTTTGGCCACTCCCCAACACAAAAATTAAAAAACCCTGGTGTCTAGTGGCTTCTGCCCCCCTTGGGGGCAGATGGGCCTAAAAACATACTGCTATTCTGCCACCCAAGGGGTCACTCTCCACAAATAAATGCCTGGTGGACTAGTGGGAAGATACCTCACGATCTCTCACTACTCAACTCTACTCTCAACTCTATTCACAACTGGATGTTAGCTCACCAACTCATTCTGAATCCCACCAAAACTGAATTCCTCCTCCTCTCTACCTCTCTCTCACCTCCTCCTGTTCAATCTTGGATGGATCAGCTGAACCTACTCAACAACAAACCCATCATTGTCGACAGCGCTAAATCCCTAGGTGTCATTCTTGACAAAAGACTCAACCTAATCTCCCACATCAACTCTATTGCTAAGAACGCACGTTACCAGTTGCGCCTTCTATGGGGGATCCGTCGGTTCTTCCCGGAAAGACTTAAAAACCTTAGTACAATCTCTGGTTCTCTCAAGACTGGATTATTGCAATTCACTTCTGACGGGCCTACCCAAATCCCACCTCTCCCCTCTCAAATCCATCCTCCATTCAGCAGCTCGCTTCATTTCAGGGTCTAAACGAAGCGACCACGTCACTCCTATCCTGTCCTCTCTTCGATGGCTTCCGATCGAGGCAAGATCTTTACAAAACTGCCTGCATCACACACAAAGCCTTACACACGTCCTCCCCTCGTTACCTGGCGAATAAATTGAAATTGTCCGGTGGCTCGCAATGCGGAAAAGCTTCTGCTTGCACACCCCCCGTCTTCAAAAGGGAAAGATCGATGGCGCAATCCGGTGAGAATCGCTTCCCCCATTGCTCCGTGCCACCTCCTCTACCCGGATCTTCAAAGCTGACCTCAAATCTCTTCTCTTCCAAAGACACTATACTTTCACTCTCAGCCCCTAGTTCGCTCTTCATTGTGTTCTGAGTGCCACTTATTGCAGTATACCTCTACATCATGCACATGTGTGTGTGCCCGGAAGTTGTTTCAGCCCGGGCCGCCACACACGGGAGGGGGGTGGTGTATGCACTGCCAGCAACCTGCCAGGCCAGTGCACAACACTTGCCATCACCCTGCCATATTGCGCTCCATGGGTAACCCGATTCAAGGCCCCATTCTCCCGATGTATTAACTGCCCAGGGGGGGGCAGAGCACCAAAGGGGAGCGACCCTTGCCCAAGGGGCCGCTCCCCAAAACAGTATTTAGACGTTTAAAAAAAAAAAAGAAATTCCCTGGTGTCTAGTGGGCATTCCTGCTGCACGATCGCATGATCGTGCAGCAGGAATGCACAAAAGAGGCATCGGGGGAAAGGAAAACCCTTTCCTTTCCCTCGATGCCTCTTTTGTTTCACACGGGGGTGGTGTATGCACTGCCATGGGTAACCCGATTCAAGGCCCCATTCTCCCGATTTATTAAAAAAAAAATATGCCCCCCCAAGGCTGGCTTCAAAACACGGCAGGAACAGCGCAGCAACGTGGGAGCAAAAATCAAGTAAACCCTGCTTACACCGTATGGAGGCACAGAGCGAGGGCCTGAAGGGGATTATTGGGCCCTGTGCGAGGTGTGGACAACCTGGGGAGTCCCTCATAAGTGGCAGCAAGGCTGGGCTGCCCACAGTGCAGTGGTTGCTGTGAGAAAACTGTGCTTGGAAAGCCTCAGGAGGATGCGGCGGCCTGCGTTTCAGTCTGCGCATTGATCGGCTTGGGCGGCCAAAGACTGCCCTTGTAGATATTGGAGGAGGGCCAGGGGCCTAAATTGATCACGTTATGGCGCTGTCTGCTATATCCTGCTTTTTGGGACTGCACAGGTGAAGGCTGAGTGTAGAGTAATATAGATGGGGTGGCTTGGGAGCGCCGCCACGGATAGGCAGTGATGCAGAGTAGACCTGGTAGGGCTTTATGCGTGAATGAGAAAGGGCTGCTGCCTTGCTGTAAAGTGGATGTAGGCACCAGATAAGTGAGCAGAAGACAAGACATGGTGGCTGTCCTGGAGTGTCTATGCCCCAGACCTGGTGCAGATGTGGATGCAGAGAGGTAATGGTGAATCCTGAATCCTAGATGCTATGCACCTAGACTGTTCAAAGTGCTCTGTGGGGACAGCGATTTCCTGCAACCGAGTGCTCGACAGGGCACGCTGGGAACGGATATACCGATGCCCCTTATAACTTTACACTGCTGACATCATCATGGTGAAAGACAAAGGATCAAAGGAGGCGCAAGTCAACACAATAATGCAATATACGGTCCCTAGGCCAGGCCCCCAGGAAAAAGGGTCTGAGATCAATGCGGTGCAGGCAGCTGCAGATCATCCACAGGGCACTGCTGAAATCCTAGGGGGGAGAGCACCAAAACATATGGCCCCCAAAAGGGGAGCGACCCTTGCCCAAGGGGCCGCTCCCCAAAACAGTATTTAGACGTTTTTACAAAAAAAAAGAAATTCCCTGGTGTCTAGTGGGTATTCCTGCTGCACGATCGCATGATCGTGCAGCAGGAATGCACAAAAGAGGCATCGGGGGAAAGGAAAACCCTTTCCTTTCCCTCGATGCCTCTTTTGTTTCAAACCCCCCCTCCCCGGAGCCAAAACCCACCTTATTCCCCGACGCGCTGGAAGCAAATGGCTTCCAGCGCGTCGGGGAACAAAGGGAAACCCCCAATGACGTCAGCGCACCTCGCGCGCTGACGTCATTGAGGGGGGAGCGGGGGGAGGCAGGGGAAGCCCTTCCCCTGCCTTCCCCCCCCAAAAAAACAACGATCGGATTCCCACGGGGGAGCGCCAGTGCTTCCCCCGTGGGTGGTCTTATGACGAGCTGGACTCGTCATGAGCACACGACCACTGTGTGCCATGATGAGTCCAG
Source organism: Calotriton arnoldi (assembly GCA_963921515.1). NCBI lineage: Eukaryota > Metazoa > Chordata > Amphibia > Caudata > Salamandridae > Calotriton > Calotriton arnoldi. The sequence goes on along the minus strand of CAWUFW010004628.1, from coordinate 838,026 downwards.
CTCGTCATAAGCATCGAAGGGGTTAATCTTTATGCAGAGGACCTCATCCCTTTGAGAGTGGGAAAGAGTGGCATGACTTTGAGTCAAATACTATTTATATTTATAGAGCTCCTGTTTAGGAAAACCAAAAAGCTAACTAAACTAAAATTATTGTGTTATGTTCTACATAGTAGAATCCTCGGCATATACATGCTGAGTTTTGCTTAGTTTTACAGTTTTACTAAGCTACAGAATTGAATATTAATATTTTTCTAGTGAAGGCGTGACTGGCCGAGAAATATGTGTGCATGTACACGTGCATTTGTCTGTATGTGTTTATGTATGGTGTGTGTGATTGTGTGTGTGTGTGTGTGTGTGGGTATGTGTTGTAAAACATTTTGTGGCTTGTTATGAAGAGTAAATGGAACCAGATTTGGCAATTATCTACACCAGTCTTTATGCTTGAGAATTCAGTGTAATGTGGAGGGTATAGGGTAATAGAGGGAAGAAAAGAAATTTAATAAATGTAATTTCATTACTCTAAAGGTTAAAATAGCTTTCTGTTGTGCTAAAAAGATGGTAAAGGGTGGGAAAGGTTGGGAAACATGTTTACTAGTAGCAGGTGTTCTAGGTACAAATAACATTACCAAATGTCAGGAAACAAATACATTACACCAAAGGGCCTACTAAGTAATATACATTAGGCTTATTCATGTAGTACTACTGAATTACTCCTGAATGAATTTTAGAAGTAAGGCAGTAGAAAGCCAAGAATGCTCCTAGCATTCATATGGCTACTCTATTTTTTTAGTTAGAATCGTATTTTCCCTTACATTTAAAGAAGATTCCTTTTTGTACTTTTGGTATCCAGCCAAAGATATCAGGTATTCCTTTAAAAATAAAAATAAAAATTCTCCCAAAGGGAATAAACATCGGGTACAGAATATAGCAATGTAAACGATAAGTTCTTTGACAGTACTAAAACAAAATAGCAGTATGATTACTCCTGTCAATTAAGTTGCATTAAAGACATACTACAAATAATAGAAAGCATACGAAGGGAGAGAAAGGAAAAGAACTTAATTATTGACATTTGCAACATTAAAGTTGCTACAACAATTCCAAATAAATGAAAAAGCCCTGTAAAGCCCACGTCGACTCGTTTCCATTACTCCCCATGTGTGTTCAAATTTTCTCATGGAGCGAATTCCTCTAGATTTAGCTAGGGCCATCTCCTTTCACATATTTCTCTTATAACTGCCCACCATTTTAATGCTCTTGGAGGAATTGGAGATATCCATGCCTGAGCAATACACAGTCGAACGGTGGCCATAATGATAGAAAAATGGGATCTCAGACCTAGATCTGGTTCGGACTTATACCCAAAACCTAACCGTGTCTCAGCAATCTGACACGCTTCGTTCCAGAACAGATTCAATCCTGGGCAAGTGGCAAACATATGCAAAATAACTGCAGCAACCAAACTGCATTTAGGGCATTTGTCCCTTTCCCCCCGCATTCCTTCCGTTGTTCCAAGCCCAGTTAGCTATTCTGTCAGGGGTGTAGTATAGCATATATATAGTTCGAAATTGCTGCAGTTTTAGACTAATGTAATGTACTGACTTATCCAGTGTTACTAGTGCATTATTAATATCTGAGGAAGTAATGTCAATTGACAAGAGATTGCTCCATTTAGATGCCAACTTTAAGATATTGTAGGTTCTATATTGTCATATTATCTGATAAATACTGCTAATTGATGGTTTCTGGGAGACAAAGTGTAAGCATGACATAAAGTCAGAATGTTCAAGTGCCTTTATACCCTGCAGTCCTAAAAAAAATCTCTGACCTTCAAATATTTAAAAAACAACCACTGAGGAAGGTCAAATGAAATTTGCAGCTCCTTGAACACTCGAAATCCTTTCACATCATACAAATGCCCTAACTGGTCCAATCCCCTGTTTGCCAGTATCCTACTGACACTGTCATGAAACATTTCCGGAAGTGATGGATTTCCCCACAAGGGGATACTAGTGTGGACAAGAGGAAGAGAGCACATAGATAGCAGAACCTGCCAAATATAGACAAAATCCCTAACTGTTTTGAAACACACTCTTTTAAAATAGTTGGGGTCATTTGTTCTGTATAAAAACATTCTACTATCTGGTCCTAACGCAAAGTAGTAACAGTAGTCTAGACTGCCTATGGACAACAGACTACGCAGGCGTCACGCAAAAGAGGCCCAGTAGTATAAATTGAAATATGGGAGCTTAATACATCTTATTGCCCGACATGGTTGCTTGTACCCCCAGATAAGGCTGCTGATCGCCCCTTCTAATTTTTTGAAAAAATTATTTTGGGACCCGTAGGGGTATTGCACGGAACAAATATACAAATTTAAGTAGTACATTCATTATGATGATGTTGCATCCCTGTGTAGTGCTAATAGGTAATTTGTGCCAGTTCTTAAAACTTATAATAACAGTCTGCAACAAAGGATTGTAGTTTAGTCCTAATACTTGTTCCACCTTCGGGGAAATCTGAACCCCCAGATAAGTAACTGCAGAGCAGGATCCCGGGATTACCATATTAGATTGGCAGCTGAGTAGGACTTGTGTCTTACTTATGTTCAGCTTATAACCTGAGAAAGTACGAAACTTGTTAGCCTCAGATTTGCTAGTATCTATCGCAATTGCCGGGTCAGCAGAAAAAAACACTTTGTCATCAGCATAGGCGGCTACCTTTAACTCGCCGGATCCAGATCGCACCAGAGGTATATGTGTACTCAGAAGTAGTGACCGTATAAATGATTCTATATATATTGTAAAAAGCAATGGAGAAAGGGGGCATCCCTAACGGGTGCCCGATAGATCCGAAAAGAGGTAGACTGTAATTGGAAATAGACCAGTTTAGCCCTAGGTTTGTTGTACAGAGCATGTACCCGCTTACAATACCGACCATCCAAGCTAAACTCCATTAATATAGCCCAGAGACAGTCCCAGGCAACTCAATCAAATGCCTTCTCGACATCCAGTAGCACCATCCCCATTTCTAATTCTAGGTTTTTTTGCTACATCAAAAGCAACTATGGCTGAATTCAGATGAGCTGTGGTGTCTCTACCTAAAATGAACCCGTGCTGCTGACTTGACACAAGTTCTGGCATCAAGGGCGCTGGTCGAGTTGCTAAAATCTTAGCAAAAACGATTGGAACCGCATTCATAAGAGAAATGGGGCGGTAACACCCACATTCTTCTGGGGGTTTATTCTTTTTCAGAAAAAAAACAATAGTTATCAAATACCATGAATCAGAGACTTCCTCACTTTCCCCTATATGTTGTATAACTTTGTTCATGAGCGGGATGATACAGTCTCTGAAATTTTTGTAGAATTCAACTGGTATAGCATCATCTCCTGCAGCCTTTCCAGAAGGCAAGGCTGATAATGCTTTCTGAATCTCCCCTTGCGAAATCTCCTGATGGAGAACAGTTGCATGTTCTTCATTAAGCCTTGGGAGATCACTCTTCCTTATATATTAGCATTGGCCATATAACTTCTGATAGAATTGAGCAAACTGCTCAACTATTGACTGGGGATGTGTATGCGATGATCCATTCTCGCCTTTGATGATCTTTATCTGACTCCGAGCCTTTTATCAGTAAGCTGGTGTGCTAAAATTCTCCCCACATGCTCTCCATATTAATATTGAAGAGAGCGGTGTCTATTGTATCTAGCTTCATTCTTTTCTTTCAGTATACTCCCCAAGATAGAACGCTTCTTGATCAGAGAAAGATATATTTGATTTTGTATTTGCTCATGCCCCCCTTGTCTAATCTCTTTAGCATGAAGAAGTTCTAACTGTAAATCGCCTGACCTGCTGTTCTTGTGGTGAATTCTTTACTTCTGTTTTGTCGTAGGATATATTGCTGAGTAATACCCCTTATAAAAGCCTTCATTGCGTCCCAAACGATGAGGGGGAAGCAGAGACAACATTCACCTGCAAGAACTCTATCAAGTTTCTTTTAGTTAATGAAACATATTCCATATCCATTAGTAAATATTGAGGAAATGAAAATGACCATCTCTGCTTGCTAGCCACATCCGACTGGAACAAGAACAAAATAGGATTGTGATCTTAGGGCATACCTCCATGTCTGTCGAAGCCAGTATTTTATTATTAGCAAGAACCATCTCAATCCTAGAAAACTGCTTATGTGGGGCTCTGTAGAATTTATATCCTGCCTTATCTGGAAATAATGTCTGCCATGCATCTCCAAGACAGTGCAGGCAAGCCATCTCAACTACTGAAGCCCTTACTTTCACCATCCTTAGTGAAGACCGCTGATTGGTAGAGTCTATGGCACGGTCCATGATGCAGTTAAAGTCACCCATAACTAATAGCTCCCCTTGCTACTCCAGTAATTCTAATGTTAGCATATCAAACAGTTCAGGTTCAGGCAGGTTAGGTCCATAAATAGTTCATAACACGTATTTTGTACCATTGAATAATACCTGCGCAATTGCTGTTCTGCCCCGTTGATCAGAAGAGGCCTTAAGAAGAGTATATTGGAATATCCTGTCCATCAAGATAGCTACCCCTCTAATAGACATGGTCTGGGATGTACAAACAATCACATTATAACCCAGTTGTTTAAATAGACCCCTATCGTTATATGCTAAGTGAGTCTCAGTGATGGATACTATATGAGGTTTATACATCTTCAGCTCCTCCCAAACTAACTAGCATTTATTAGCTGCGTTTATGCCGGAGACATTCCAACACATACATCTAATTATTCTCATTATGAAATAATAGTAATACCTCCAGGAATTGTATGCCTACGCCCTTCTCTCTCCTTTAAGTCTGAACATCTAAACAATAATCTTTCAAACCAACTAGGCCTCATGATTCCAAATCCATAGCCCATTATGTTATTCCCTGCGATTATTCCCTTCAGTTTGTTACTCTCCCCTAGTCCTCCTTGAGCATCCCTTTTCCCGCCTTCCACCCTCCTCCCCTCTGATGCAAAAACCACCCGTGGGAGTAAGTGAAGTAAGCTGGAAGATTTACCTCCTGTGTAGAACAAGAAACTCTCCCCACCCTCAAGCCACTCCCCTTGTGTCCTGAAAAAGGAATCATCTCCCGTCAGCTGTCAATGAAGTGACAGAAGACAGAGAGCACAAGACCGTAGCCCTCCCGCTGCAGCAGCCACATCCCCTCAGCAATAAGACTTACAAGAGAAGCAGTTGCAAACAATCAGGAAAAAATGAAAGGGGGGGGCAAAGAGAAAACGTGCAATATTTCATATTTTGTCCCGACAAAATTTCTATATTCAGTGCTTAACCTATTTTTCAATAGAAAAAGATCCCCTGACCAGGAATTGAACTAAAAAAATATAATGCTTCAATGCTAAACTGAAGAACTCCCGCTAATCAGCTAATCAGTTGCCTAGTGATGCCAGTGGCTAAGAGCCCACTGAGCATCAGTGTCAGTGTTGAATATTTCAGAGCGGCCCTCTCTGATGAACTTTAAGCATGCTGGTTCCTGCAGGAACACCTGTGCCCCTGCCGTCTTCAGAGGGTCAATCAGCTGGCGCATTTTCCAGCATCTATCCATCGTGCATTTGCAAAAGTCTGACCTTACAAAGATAGTGAAAGACTCAACCGCAGTAGGGGACTCAGGGCGAGCTCTATAAAAAATAGCCTGTCGCAACAGAAAGTTACCAATAAAGATAAGCATTGGATGGGGGTGCTGCCGCTTTGCCCTGGCTTCATGACTTAAGAAGATTAGGAGTCTGTGGGCACATTGGATCTGAAAGTCCCAATCCCAATCCACTAAATCATGAAATGCCTTCTGGAAAAGTTGCACAATAAATTATTCCCTCTCTCCCTTCAGGTATCCCGAAGAGTCTTAAATTGTTCCTGCATTGCCGATTTTCAAAGTCCTCAACTTTCTCCTTAAGGAGAGTAAGCTGATCATTTTGCATCCTGATTGTTTTTGGCCGTTATCGCAGTAGATTCTTCCGTATCTGCCACCTGCTGCTGTAATTCCACCACATCACAGGACAGTGTTGCCACTTTACCAGTCACTACGGCCAAAGCTTGCTGTATTGAAAGGTTATCTGCTCTGGCTTGCGTGTAATACCCCTGCACCTCAGCCCTTTGATCGTGGAGAGCTTGGAGAATTATAGACAGGCTGGAGCTTCACGTTGGCGCTTCCCCGTGGGCTGTTGATGCTGCTGTTCTAAGAGGTAGGCTGGCAGCGGCTCACGCTGATTTTCGGACAGAGCAATGCTGTTACCGTGAGAACGGTCCTGTTTGCGAAGAGCCCAAAAGCTTGATTTCAAGAACTCAAGAGCCACACCAAGGGTCCAGGACCTGAGAGCCACCACTTGAGGATCAGGAACCCGCTGAAGATGGGTCCAGGAGCTGTTGGGGAGCCTTTTATGTCCTTGAGGCTAAGATCAGGAGGCCAGCAGACTAGCCCTTTGAGTCACTCTGGGGTCCTTGATTCAAGATGAAGTTGCAGGTCCAGTTCTTCTTCCCCAGGTAGGAGGGTAGCAGGTCAGCACAGCAGGGCTGCAGTTTCTTTAGAGCAGCAGTCCAGCAGAGTGGCAGACCTTGTAGCAGCACAGCAGTCCTTTTTCCTGGCAGAGTATCCACAGATCCAGAAGTGTACTGAAGTGGCGTTGTCTGAGGTCATTCTTTTATACACAGTTGTGCCTTTGAAGTGGAGAGAAGTTTCAAGAGGCATGCCTTTGAAGTGCACAGATGCCATGCCTTCCTTGCCTTGGCTCCAGACTAGCTACAGGGGGTATACAGCCTTTGTGTGGAGACAGGACACAGCCTATTCAAGTGTAAAATGGAATGTTCCCAGCTCCTCCATCCCATCCTGCCAGTGATGGCCCATCCAGTCACACCGAAGCTCCTATTGTGTGTGGTGGTCTAGGAGGAATACTCAAAGCCCAACTGTCACCTACACCCAGTCATGTGACCAGAGACTGGCTGCAGGCAGCAAATGTCTGAGGCACAAAAATGCCTACTTACCAAAGCAAGAATTAGAATTTAAAATATGACTTCACCATAAATTTGGATTTTAACTTAAGTTCAGGAGACACCAAATATGAATCAATTACCTTTTCCTGTTGGAAATGCCACTTACAAAATATAATAAGACAACTTCAATGTTATCCTATGGGAGAGGTAGACCTTGCAGTAGTGAAAATCAAACTTAAGAATTGACCAGGACAAGTAAAACTTAAAAGTACATGTCCAAACTTTAAAATACAGTGCACCATGCCCTTGGGGTTGTCTCGGGCCTACCATAGGGGTGACATACATGTATAAAAAAGGAAGGTTTGGGCCTGGCAAAAGGTTTATTTTGCCAGATCGCCATGGCAGGTTAAAACTGCACGCACAGGTTCTGCAAGGGCAGGCTGAGACATGTTTAAAGTGCTACATCAGCGGGTAGCACAATCAGTGCTGCAGGCCAACTAGTATCATTTAATTTACAGGCCCTGGGCACATATAGTGCACTTTATTAGAGACTTATCAGTAAATTAGATTTTCCAATTGAGTATAAGTCACTGTTAACTTGTTTCGATCAGACAGCACAAGCTCTTTAGCACTGGTGAGCAGTGGTGAGCAGTGGCAAAGTGCACCGAGTCCTAATGCCAACCAAATAAAATTTAGCAAAAAGTGGGGAGAAAAGGCAAAAAGTTTGGGGATGACATTGCAGAAAGGCCAAGTCCACATGTATTAATAGTAATATTAATTAGGATAAAAGTTTAAATCATGTCTGTACATATTTGCCAGCTTCTGTTTTCGAGAGGGTGACCTACAATCAATTTCAACTTTCTATAATTTGTCCTGTAGTGTCTTCTTATTAATTCTTCATGGCCACGATTTCTTGGAGATAAATGATGTAAATGTTGATCTTCCATTAGAGAATATACCTAATATTGTGAAGTTTGGTTCTATTTTGAGTCATAGTGGATTATTTAGTGATACTAATATGGCTAAGATGATTGCTGAGTACAGTGTGTGTAGATTGAGTGATGTGGAACAAAACATTATTAAAGCATTTAATGAGAGGAGGGTGAAAATTGGAAGTAATTTGGATGAAGCAAGAGAGATTGAATTGCAAGAAGAAGCTAAAGAGAGATTTAGAAACTCAATGAATCATCCTAGACTTATTTTTTTTAAGTTTATAATGCTTTTATTAAGATAATACAACAAAGTAAAACATCAATACAAGGTCATGTTGTGGGTACAGATAAGGAAAAATTCGCATTAGAAGTACGCATGACAAAATAAAATCCTTAACCCCCGAAAGGGACTGTATATACCTAAAAGAAAAGTGCATTTTTCGTATTTTGAGAAAAAAAAAAGAGGGGGAAGAAGGAGAAGAAAGAGAGAAGGGGGAAAAGTAAGATGTAGGAAAATGCAGAGTGAAAAACATAAATTAGAGAAAAGTCTAAAAAACAACTGACTCTGTATAAGATGACAGTAACAACTGTGGTACTTTAAATCTGAGTACAATTAGGAGTTAATTCTAGAGAGAAAAGAGGTTAGTGGTGACCACAACAAGTCTTTTTGATTAACAGAGGTACTGAATTTGCAAAGGCACGGTCCAACCTGTGGTGATGACATAGCAAATTCCACCAGGCCTGATAGGAAATTTGTGAGGTATCTTTCCAGTTGGTGGTAATGATCTGAAAGGAAATAGCTAAGTACAAGTCTATAAATTTACCAACATTGCATTGCACTTCCCATAGGGGCGAGAAACTGCCCAAAAACACATGAACAATATCAAAAGGAAAATTTGTAGATAAAATTTCATTAAGCTTTAACCAGATACGGGACCAAAAGGATTTAACTGAAGGACATTGGAAAAACATATGGATAAAATCACTATTCTCACACGGGCAGGACCAACATTTCTTGGAGTCTAACAGATTAAATTTGTACATATCGGAGGGAGTAAAGAAAAGTCTGTTATAGAAAAAAAATAGAGTTTGTGTAGTACTGGCCGAGCGAGAGGAATTATGTATTTTTGACCAAATAGAGTCCCAAGTTTGAAAGGAAAAATCCTGGGCCAAGTCTTTCTCCCATATAAGTTCCAGTTTAGATTTTGTTCTAACCTCCATAGAGCGGGATAATAGTTTGTATATAGCCGCTGCTTTGGACGGGACCAAAAAGTCAGGTGAGGAGGAGGCAACTTGTTCAGGTAACCCAGGGGAAGTGATCTGAGAGAGGAAGTGAGTCAGTGAAGCCTTCAGTAGGGGATACTGAGAAGCATGCGTGAAAGTGGTGTCAAACGATGTGCAGATGTCAGTGAAGTCCCTAGGGGATCCGTCCTTCAACAACTGGTCCAAAGTGGTAATACCTTTGTCAATCCATTCCTTCCAGAACAGCGCTCTGTTATTGATCTTCAAAAATTTATTATACCAAATAGGAGTGTGAGAAATTTGATCCTTGAGAGGTAAGTGATTTCGAAACAGAGAAGATGCAAGGGCTTTAGAGTGGGAAAAAATAGGAGTGGAAAAGCGCTTCGGAGGTTGAGATAAGCAAAAAGCCGAACAGAGTGTAAAAGGCTTGACTTGGGCTTGTTCTAATGAGCTCCAAGCCGTTATAGGGGTGAGAGGCGAATCCCTTAAAAAGTCCAGATTTGCTTCAAGGTAAATGAGGAGTGATAGCATCTGAGGTTAGGGAAGTTAACTCCGCCACCGGCCTTGGGTTGTTGAAGGCGAGAAAGTGAGATTCTGGCTTTACGATTGTTCCAAAGAAAATTGGTTAAGGAGCGATTGATCTTGCTAAAAAAGGAGAGCGGAAGAGAAACCAGGAGCATTGAGAGATAGAAGTTTATAATGGGTAGGAGCATCATTTTAATTGAAGCCAGTCTGCCCCACCAGGATATGAAAAGAGGAGACCAGCTTTCAATAAGGTTAGAAAGTTTTTTGAGTATTTCCTCAAGATTAATTTTAATAGTCTCTTTGATGTTGTTAGCATATAATATACCCAAGCATTTGATACTCTTGGGATTCCATTCAAAACCAGATCCATGAAACATATGAGAAAAGCAGAACTTGTTTAAGGGCAAAACTTCAGACTTTTCGATGTTCAATCTATACCCGGACACTGTAGAGTATTCCTGTAGTAAAGAAAAAAGAGCAGGCAAAGAGGTAGACGGATTGGAAATATATAATAAAATGTCATCCGCATAGGCGGTAAATTTGATATCAATATTTTTAAATTGAAAGCCAGTGTACTGTGAAGATCGTCTAATCTTCTCCAAAAAGGGTTCCAGTGCAAGGATAAATAGAAGTGGGGAGAGGGGACATCCTTGTCTAGTACCCCTTAGAAGTGGAAAATATTTAGACTGACAACCATTAATCCATATAGAAGTAGAGGGAGCAGAATATAAGAGTTGGATATACTTAGTAATAGAGGGGCTAAAGCCATGCCATCTCAACGCACCAAAAATAAAGTCCCAGTTGACCCTATCAAATGCTTTCTCAGCATCTAATGTGATGGCAGCGACTGGAGAGTCCATCTTGGAAGCAAGGTGAATAATATTGAGGAAGGTTCTGGAGTTGTCCGTGATAGATCTGCCTTTAACAAACCCAGATTGATGAACGTTGATGAGATCAGGGATTACCTTATTAAGACGAATGGCTAGTAATTTAGCAAATATTTTACAGTCTGTGTTGATGAGGGAAATGGGCCTGTAGTTCTTACAAAGGGAGGGGTCTTTGTCCTTTTTAGGTATCAGACACAGCATAGCTTGAGTAAATGATCCTATCGACTCTCCAATAGTTAGGAAGTGATTAATCAATGAGATTAATTGGGGGACTAGGAACTGTTTGAAGTGTAAAAAAATCTAACAGTGAAACCATCCGGGCCAGGCGTCTTATCCTTGGGTAGTAGATTCATAGCACTAGAAATTTCACTATCCAAGATAGGTGAGTCTAAGGACGAAAAATCTATGGAGTTATCAAGGGATTTAGGGATCGATTGAAAGAAGAGGTCAATTTGTTCAGGCGAAGGGACGGATTCTGGAGTGTATAAAGTAACATAATATTGAGTAAAACACTCAAGAATCTCCGCATCTGTAGTATGACGTGTTCCGGCACTATCTGTGATGGCAACGATTTTGGATTTCTGCTTTTTAATTTTAAGATAATTAGCCAGTGATTTGCCTGCTTTATTCCGTCCACCATACATTTTTGCATTAAATTTAAGAAGATTATTGCAGGCGGAATCCCAAGAATGTTTGTTATATTGCAATTTGGCTTTAATAAGAGAGGACAAAACATCAGGGCAATTAGAGGTGAAGTATTGATGTTCAAGAGCTTTTATTTGTTTTAAAACAAGAGAAGATTCCGTAAGGGCCTTTTTTTCCTCCGAGAGACAAATTCAATAATAAAGCCTCTGGCAGTAGCTTTAAAGGCGTCCCAAATATAGTGAACTTCAGAATCAGAGGAGAGATTATTCTGGTAAAATTCCTGAATGAAAAGTGTGAATTGTTCAACAAATTGGGGGTCCAGGAGTAGAGAGTTGTTAAAACGCCAGCGACGAGAAGTAGGGGAAGGAGTGGGATAGTCCATGTCTAGAATGATGGGGGCGTGATCTGAAATAAGAATGGAGCCAATTTCTGAATTACTCATGAATTGAAGAGCGTGTGTGGTAATGAAAATGTAATCTATACGAGAGTGAGATTTATGTACAGGGGAAAAGAAAGAAAATTCCAACGTGTCAGGATGAGAAATTCTCCATGAGTCAACCAAACCTCTCGAGGTGATAGTTTTGTGGAAGGTTTTCTGCATTTTATTAGGGATGTAATTAGTTTGGGATCGTCGGTCAAGGAAGGGATCCATAAGTTGATTACAGTCACCCCCACAATCAAATTGTCTGCAGCCTGGGAGGATAATAGAGTGGAAAATTCCTTCCAAAAAGTTAAATCGATGCCATTTGGGCCATAAACATTACAAAAGGAAAATTGAATATTATTAACTTTAACAATTGAAAGCAACCATCTGCCATTAGCATCGTGAATTTCATTTTGTAACTGAACATTTAAAGATTTGTGAAACAGAATGATCACACCATTCTTATTGTTCACAGCAGGGGAGCAAGATATTGCTCCTACCCACTGTTTACGCAGTGAAGATATATCTTGTAGTTTGAGGTGCGTTTCTTGTAACAGTGCAATATGACATTTCAATCTTGCGAGATGAGATAGCACACGCTGTTTTTTAACAGGGTTTCGAATACCTTTAACATTCCATGAAATTACACAGAACCCCGTCATCAACAAAAACTAGAAAATGACATACATATGAGTGAAAGAAATTTAAGGACACAGAGAAAAGGAAAATATGTACTTGCGGAAGGCGTTAAAGTTAAGAGAAGGCATAGAAGAGGTGGAATATCATTAATCATGTGAGTTGGGCTTGTAAGAAGAGTACACGAACAATCAAGAACCACAGAAGAGGAATTACAATATGGAAATATGAAATACAATTGAACCAAGAGACAAAGTATAGAAGGAGGGAGAGAAGGAGGAAGAGTGAAAAAGGAGGAAAGAGAGAAAAGGGAGCATAGCACCCCAAACAAGATTAGCACATTGAAGATGACAAAAAGCCAGCGGGCTTTAGTCATGATAAACAAGACAAGAAGAACAATAATGTGGGAGAGGGGGCGGAAACAGACGACCACCACACGAAACGGGGGGAGGGGCACCGAGATAGGAAAAGATTACCATAGGAACAACCAGGGAACAGTAAAGAGATAAGACAAAATTGGCAAACATATGAAACAGAGTGGAGGGAGACTTATGTAGTATTTCAAACACAACGGGACGCGGAAAGAATGAGGGAAAGGAAAAACTTGCATCCGGAATAGCGCAAGGAGGACCTAAAATGTTAGAAATAAACCAACCAGCCGAGGAGATCACCACGGAGAACAACCAACGGCAAGGCGCTTATATGGCACCAGATAAATACACCTGCATCTGAAACAACGAGGGAGAAACCAGAAAATAACCAGAGAAAACTTTCTCTCCCTTTTAAGGTTTGCTTAGTTCCATATCTTCTCCCTTGTGGGAATGAATAAACTTCCGCAGGTCAGCTGGATCATCAAAAGAGAAAGTTCTGTCCCTGTAAGTCACCTTAAAGAAGCAGGGATGTATTAGACCATATCTGGCATTCATGGACCTCAAAGACGGTCTGAGGTCGAGAAATTCCTTGCGTCGACTTGCAGTTGGCTTAGAGACATCTTGGGAAAAAAAGACTTTGTGACCGGACCAGAGCATCTGCTTGTGTCTCCTGGCAGCATTAAGAATGGCTATGAGATCCGAATAAAGGAGGAAGTAAGCTATAATGCCTCTAGGTCTAGATGAGGAAGAAGCATTCTGAGGACCCAATCTGTGTGCCCTTTGAATATTGAAGTCCATGGACTTCGGAAGGCCAACTATCTGCAGAACTTGGGACTTCAAAAAGGAGATCATGTCTGAGCCCTCAGATCCTTCCGGAATACCATAAATACGAAGGTTGTTGCGCCTATTGCGATTTTCTAAATCCTCTGTAGTCTTCTTTAATTGAGTAACTTCTTTATTAAGGGACTCGACTCTAGCAACAACATCCTGAGCATCGCTTATTTTTTGTTCCACATCCGAAAGTCTCGAATCAAGTCCAGACCACTTCTCCTCTATTCTCTGAAGGGTAGCAGTAGTGTCTGACATGAAAGGTCTGATATGGCGCAGCTCCTCCATAATATCCTCCAGTGTCAGCGGTAGAGGCGATTTCGAAGGAGAAGATGGGTCCTTCTTGACGCGCTTGTTTGTGGAAGCAGCGGGCTCCTTACGACCTCCAACACCAGACCCGGAGGCGCCGGTCAACTTATTCGAGTGTGGAGTATCCATGGTTGAGTATATTGCGCATATAGAAAAATATCAGTGAAAGTTAAGTAGCCACCGTTTTCCAGGAGGAAGGATGAAGAGGTGCCCCACGCCAGACCATTGGTTAGGAGAAATGAACCCACCAAAATGCGTAGGGTAACCACGTAGCAGAGTGATGTTGAATAAGACAGCCATAAACTATGATCTGAGGTGCTCCTTGTTTACTTTAGATAGCCAAAGTCACTCAAAATGGTTGCAGCCAAAGGCGTAGCCTCTGAGGAGAAAAACCTGAACCTAGATACCAGACCAGTCCTGGAAGGAACACAGCTGCAAAATGTTATACTCAGCAACCAAAGTAAAATTAAAGTTCTTCTAATGCCCTCCACATAAGCAGTAACAGAAGAGAAGGCACCATGTAGAGAGGCCCGGAGGGAGCTCACAACGCGCCTTTGCTGAAATGGGCCACAGAAGAAGAGAAAGAAAAAAGAGAAAAAAATCTCTTTCATCATTTGACGGCCATGTATTCGCAAAATGGCGGCCATTAAGACAAGCGCTGTGAGAGGGGCAGCCAGAGTAGAGAGAAATCGCCAAAAGACTCTCAAACATTGGCCTCGTCATACCCTGTAGCCTGCGACCCAAGAAACAGGAGCCCGAAGGCCAAAGCTGCGATGGAATTAGGGGCTGTACATCACCTCAGGAATCCACCATCACAGTGCTTCACAGCTAAGCGCTCGACGCTCCAATCCGCCAACCTCCTCGTGTAAAAGGATATGGTGTCCAGCAGCGCGCCGCTCCCTTCCGCAGCATCAACGCTGAGGTACGATGGACTGACACACAATCAGTCACCTCCGTCTGACAGGCTCCGCGCTGAAAAGCGACTCAAAATGGCGGCCGCTCGAAACGGGCGCTGTGAGGGAAATCAGCTTGGGCTAGAAAAGAGCATCGTAGAGACCTTACTTCGGTCTGTTATTTGGCCTCGACTTGCCCGATAGCTTCCGACGCCTGGAACAGTGCCTTAATTTCAGCACCGCGTCCTGCAGTCGTCTCCCCCAGTGTCGAAAAGAGCTCGGTGCCGCCGAGCGTCTCACGGAGCGGCCATCTTGCTCCGCCGCAGCCGCGCGCCATCATCCTAGACTTATAATTGTACCGGACAGGAAATGCGTTGTGTGTATGATGTGTTAGAAATCTGAAAATCTTTAAATGAATGGAAAGAGCGAATGTAGTTACGATTTTATGGTTGATGATGTATATTTGATGGTAGAAGAGCCTATATATCGAAGAATTTATTATGGTTGTGGAAAGACAGCTTATTTAATCTGCCACGAAATTGGTTGAGCAACTGTCACTTGGCGTTGGTTTTCCCTAGCGTGTTTAATGTGAATGAAATGAGTGAAACTGGACTTAGAAGAGTGAAACATGGATTTTGACAAATGCTCATCAATATTTTTTGTGAGTTGCTTCTTCCTATTGGTGTTGCCTTGAATGATGTGAAGTTCACAAAGTTGTCTACTTTGGTTGATCATCTGGCAACTAGTAGTACAGGTTCACTAATGAAAATGAATGAAGATATGGTTGCCATACGTGCTACAGTCTTTAAAAAGAGACTTGCTTTGAATATTCTTTTCATGAAGGAAGGTGGTGGGTGTCAAGGGATAAACATATGGCAGTGTTGCATTTTTCTTCCTGATAATAGCAAGCTTAAAAATGAATATCTAAGTAATGTGACTTATGTTTAACGTGAGGTCAAATTTCTTGAAGAGATTGGTGTATGGGAAACGGTTGGTTCATGGTTTAATGCAAATAGAAATGGGATTACAAAAGTTGGTGAATTGATTAGTGATGTGGGTGGAGGAATGCTACATAAAGTTGTAATGCTACTAGTTATAATCCTATTGTGCAAAATTGGTCTAATATTTACCTTTAAGCTCATAGGAGTAATATGTATTAGATATTGGTAAAATTGTTGATGTAAGAAAGAGAAGATGACAATGATGAAAAGATAGACAGTATATCAAATTAGAATATATGAAATCAGAGATTTTTCATCAAACAAAAGTCTCGGGAGAAATGAGAAAAAACAACAAAGGGTCACGAATGAAGTTTTGTTGTGTAGTATGTTTTGTGATGGTTTATATCTTCAGAACTAGGGTTTGTGATGATGTATATCACCAGAGGGAGTATCTGAGAGAGTGAATTTAGAATTATTAAAAAATGTGTGTTTATGTTAGCCTAAGTAAGATGTACAGTAATTTATTGGGCCTTAGCCTGGTTGAACTGACAATTAAAAGAAATGTAACTTATAGAAATTGTATTGTGAGCATGTTTTCATTTATTTTGTGTTTTTCCTTCTATCATAAAATAGACAACCTTGTACTCTGTTTCATGGTATTGTTTATTTTGTGCTGTAACAATTTGCATGCTCCAGATGGAGCCTGTTCCCTCCCAGAGAATCACACACATAATGTTTCAATGCTGAAGATAAATGTAATTTTCTAGTTGAATTGTGCCTTATTCATATTTTCAAGCAGTTATTGTTAAGTAACACAATCTCACTTCCACTTGTATGCAGGTTGAAAGTACTACTTGACCATTAATTTTGGGAGGGGTTCTAGAGTGAGATTGTTTTACATAATGTAACTCTAAATGATGATTGGATTATATAAATGTATCTTTATTAGTGCAGCTCATGATTCCACTTCATACCATGCAAAGTGCTTGATTGTTTGCAGTTGAAAACCTATTTACCATGCAGCTAGAAGAACGTTTCCCTTCACTTCACGTTAATCTGTTTTTTGACTTTGAATTTAGAATATTTTTCATGATTTTCTCTTGCCCTTAAAATGGAGCAATGCCTGTAAAAAATAGATCTTTGACTTATTACAAGCCTTGTGCTAGACTGTATTTGGTACTGGCTATTGACTAAAGTAGGACTCATCTTCAATTGCCTATGCTAATTCACATTTGTTTGCATTTAGAGTATTATGAATTGAATTGACTAACCATTTGCCTTTTTTCCCTTCTGTAATGATTTTAAAATGTTAAATAAAACCTAATGGTTTGCACTTGTACCTTGTCTTGTGTGAATTTTCCTGTGTGGATTTTCCTCTATGGGTTTCTGTGTTTACTTGAAATTTTATGCCTAGGGCCCTCATCCTTTGGGACTCATACATGGCCCTCACCATCCAATAGATCCCTTTAATGGTAAAAAGCACCAACAGTAGCAATGTCAATGGAATAGTTTTCATTTTTAGAAAAGATGGCAATTTACTGAAAGGCTGCATAATTTAACTTATTTCATGGACAATCTCTGTGATTCACACCAAATCTGCTGTAACATGAATTAAAAGTGGAAGTTCTGTCTGGTAATTACACTGCATCTCTGTGTATAAGTATCAGACAGTAGTAGAGAGTTAAAAAACAGGCAGCTTGTTATGTGTTATCTACAGTCCAGAGATAGTATAAGAAAGACTCACCAGGAGCAGCATGCCTTTGAACTCTGCCTCTCATTCTGTCACAGAACTTCCAGTCCTTTGCAAGTGAAATGCACAATATTCTATCTAAATAATCAAGGTGAAGTGTTGAGCATATAACAAATTTATTTCAAACCAGTCAAGAAGCAAACCATCTCATTTGTTTTAGAAATGCTAGAAAGAGACAAAATAACACACCTCCCTCCTATAAATCTACATGGAACAGGCAACATAGCACACATCAAATAGCATTCCTTTAGACGTCTACTCTGCCTTAAAGCATTAGAACAATGTAGGAAGGTTAACACCCTGTATAGGAATTTTAATCTAGCACTTCAGCACTTTAGTCTGAGTAGGGTTGAGCTTACGGCAATTTCCTGTTTTGCACTTAATAATTTTTTTAACATAGCATTTGGATTGCTTTAAGGGAACAAGATATGATGTCAGGTAGGGAAAAGGGAAGACAATGGTAATAATTTCCACATGTTATGGGCCACAGCCTCAACCATACTTAAAGTAAAATCTGGAGCCTGGCATCCATCATTTTTTTCTACTGTTCGGTATGAATTATTGCCACTAAATGCCATTACAGGAGCACAGAGAGGGGTGGATCTAGTGTACAGACTCTGTTACCTCTGTTGGGACTGTATACAAACATTAGAGCATGTACTTCTTTTGGCCCCTTACTGCATACTAATCGTTATCATCTGTTGAAACCACTGTTCTTGACATATGGAGTTCACTCGACCAAAGAAGCCTTGCAATTTCTACTTAATCGAGTGAATAAAATGATGTGTTTTATATTTTTCCTTTTTAAAAGTGATTTTTATTGATCATGTAATTTGTATATTCTGTAAAGTGGATCTCAGTGTAGAGTTGTGTCTTGCAAATAAAATTGTAAAATTGTTGCTAGCACATCTCAATAGTAACAAGCTAATATGCAACAAGGCAAAATACTGCAACATAAAGTGAAGAAAGTGAGCTGAACATAAAAACAGAGAGAAAACACAATAAACTGATGCTGCGGGAGATTACATGAATAGGCACATGTCATATTGAAAACATGCTATCCAAACAACTAAAAACTGCCCCACAATAAAACTACTGAATAGTAATTCAAACCATAGACACAGAATGGTATCTTACCACTCGCACTTAGTCCCATCATCAGGGTATCTTTTATGCAAATCTGAAAGTGTACCTTGCAGCTCCACTCATCCCTCTGCCATAGTATCACATGTAATAAATTATAGTTTATCTTGAAAGTCCCACTAAACCATAACTTCAGGATATCTTATGTACAGAAGCAAAAGGGTTTCTTACGAACCCCAGCAAATCCTACCACTAGAGAATCTTGTGTACAGATTAACAAGCACATATCCTACACTCAAACCCAGACTGTGGGCCTGATTCACAAAAGTAAACTTACACTTCTGTGCAAGTTTATGATTGTTTGCTATTCACAAAGGATTTATGAGTAGTATCTTTACGAGTGCAGAGTCTCTGTACATAAAAAGATAGGTCTTTTTATGTGCGGAGACTCCGCTCTCGTAAAGATACTACTCATAAATCCCTTTATGAATAGCAAACAACTGTACATTTACACAAACGTGTAAGTTTACATTTGTGAATCAGGCCCTCAGTGTCTTGTGAAATTAACAGGATAATTTATTGCCCCTATTTCAGTCCTCCTCAGACTATATTGTATACAGACTAAAAAAGCAGTGCAGTAACCCCCCACACAATGGAATATAACTTACAAGACTAATGTCCATTAACCTAGTAACCAGCGGTGGTCATCTCAGCCACCTCCAGCAGTACAGCAAAAACAGAAAAACATCACTGACTTAACAGAGACATGACAATTCTATCTGTGACCAGAAGATGTGTAACCTCAGTACACCGTATGGAACTATGTCAACGTTTTACTCTTTGAAAGCACACATCTTTATAATAGAAGCATTCATTTGTTTGAAAACTTGGCAAATATGTCATAATGCTCCACTTGCATGATAACACCCAGTGCTCAACTTGTAGCAGTCGTTGTAAATGGTGCGGACGAAATCTTATTTTTGGGACCACAAACTTTTGCATCATAACACTTTGATCCACAGAAAGTGAGGGATGGGCAGAAATGGCAAATAGAAGTTGGAAGAGAAAGATAGGAAAACAGTGACTGGAGAAAGCAGGCATGAATCTGCAATAGAGGGATGAAGATACAGGAAGTGAGAGTAGGGTGGTGAAAAATAGAGGTATAAAGTGAATTCAAGTCTTAGGGCCTGATTATGATTTTGGCAGACCGAATGCCTGAATACCATGTCTGTGTCCTCTACGACACCGCTGCGATGGTGGTCTACCCCCCACCGTATTACGAGACGTGGTGTCTGAAATGCCAACAGCAGCCACAGCGCTATTCCTGCCAGAACCACAGCAGTCTGCAATGTTAGCGTTGCGTCCACCTATGCGGTCAGGCCTGCAGTCTACCCACCAAGTGTATTATGACTACACAGTCATACTGGCGGTCTCCCAGTAGCAGTTAACAAATGGCGGTTACCTAACTGCGGTAGACCACCATATTACGCGTGCAAAAAAACACGACAACAGTGAAGTTTGGATGGATTTAAAAACTACACAGCTAATGTACTTTGGCCTAGTGGAAACACCTACAAATAACAATATAAAGCACACACCATCCCTGACCAGCATCCTTTACTTCTCAACTGCAGCCCACAAGACATGCACCACAATTTTGTGCATTTTGAGATAAGGCATCCTTTTTACATCTTCCCATTTAGCACTCTCCACCACCTGTAATTTTTGATCAGCACCTTTTTACCTGCATTGCTTGTTTCTTTTTCCTTTCATATAGTCACTTGCATATAATTTCTTCATGATGCCTGGCAACAAAAAAACATGCTTCACTGAGCTTGGGTGTACTGTCATGGTGGACTGTCATGGTAGAGTAGAGCCACACATTTTTGGTTCACAAGTCCAGCATACTCCTCTCAGTAGGAAAACTGAAATGTGGTACAGGCTAGTCAACAGAGTGAATGCTGTTGGTACCACCCTGTGCACACAGGCTGACATTAGGAAGAGGTGGAATGACCTCAGGTTAACAGTACGTACCCGGTACAACAACCACCACCTGGAGGCTCAGAGCAGTGGCAGTGGCTCTCCCAGCGCACCATTACAATGTTGTCCCTTGGAGGAGAAGGTCTTCGCCATCCTGCATTCTGAGAGCTTGACAGGAATAGCTGGGGAGTGGAATCTGCTAAGTTACACAACAATAACTGCCACAATATCACACTATCCTGTTTGCTTTCAACTCTGACTTTGCAATTGTGTTCTTTATCTACTTTCCTAACATGCAATACTGAAGTATCTAAGATGTTGGTTTGTCTGTGTCAATGTGTATTGTTGCATATAAGAGCACATGTATCCAACTCCACTACATGCCACATGTTGCAATGCTGTCTGTGAGTGGATTTTTCAAGTCTTGGTAAAGTGAGATTGAAATTACTACAACTACCATGAGGCACTGTCACTGCAACTCTAACCAAGGTGCTAAACTCCTTTTGCCCCTTCTCAGTTGTCTACCATGTCACAACTGATCTTCACACATCATGGACTGTGCAATGTGCAGACAATGCTCCACTCAGTTATATGGCTGACTACTTTGCTTGATGGTGTCCTGGCCTCATCAACTGAAACTATTGATGGCATTAGTGACACGCTAACAACGGTGTACCCCTTATATATGTAAGCCATGTAGGGACTTAACTGATTAGCAGTGCCAGGTGACCCCTTGATTCTGCACTCCTCACATGATGAACAACGCTAAATATACAACCAAGCTGTGTGTTTGCCTGTATTATACACAGCAAGGCTTTGGAATGGACAGATGCACATGTTATGACTACACTGTGTTTGTAGCAGAGCTTTGGAGGTGTCATGTCTATCCCTAAAGCCAAAATGTCACATATCTTTGAGAATCACTAAAAACATAGATAAAGTGAAACTGACAGAGTTGTACAAAAAAAAACCTCACCCCTCCAGCATCAAAACAGAATGTGTCCGAACTAACCAAACACTGCAACTGAACAGTATCAAATATAATGGAGGCAGTAGCCCCTCTGAGACTCAAGAAACAAAGAAACAAACCTTCCCAACCGTGGTCCACTCAAAGCCTGAATGAGGAAAAGAGAAGTCTCAGACAAGCGGAGCGAAGATGGAGGTAGTGACCCTCAACATTACTTCTAAGCCGACTTCAGGAATGACGAAACAGATATAAAAAAAAGCATCTGGGAAGCCAAAGCATCATACTTCAGAATCCAACTACACAATGCAAAAAAATATCCACAACGACAGTTTGAAATCGTCAACCAACAAAAAGGGGTGAACAGTGTAACTAAGCACAGTATTAACACAGTGGAAGAATGTGAAGTGTTTGCTTCATTTTTCGATGAAAAAATCTTAGACATCGAAAAGGAAATTGCAACTGACAGTCATAGTTCACAAGACAATAGAGTCAATGATAGCCATCCCATCTATGACCCTAAAGGCCAGGGGAGGGAGCCATTGTTGAACCACCCTTCCAAGACCAAAAATTAAGCTACATGGAGCGAGTTCAAAACACTAACAGAGGACGAGGTCCACAAGGTCTTAATATCTATGAAACCCACTTCACATTTCAATGACCCCATCCCCTCCACAACAGAAAAGGAACTAAGTCACATCTTCTCACCTATACTAAAGGAGATTGTAAACTCATTGCTAAAACAAGGCAGGATCCCAGAATGCCTGAAGATCGGTCAAGTGACACCCCTCTTGAAAAAAGCGGGTGCTGACCCTACAATCCTGAGCAACTTTCGGCCAGTGTCAAACATCCCCTTTCTAGCAAAATTGCTGGAACAATGTGTGCACAACCAACGGAGCCAGCACATTGACCAATTCGACCTACTTAACAAATTTCAATCAGGGTTTAGAGCAGGACACAGCACTGAATCAGTCATTGTGCATATAATGGACGACACACTTAAGATACTAGACAACAACCACTCATGCCTACTCATCCTCCTAGATCTCTCTTCAGCGTTTGACACGGTCAATCACAACACCCTACTAAAAGTACTAGAACACAGAATGGGGTTATCTGGGAAAGTGTTTTCTTGGTTTGCTTCCTTCCTACAGAATCGCTCAGAGTACATCAAACTCTGCAACTCATTCTCTGACTCCTCACCAGTGAGATGTGGAGTCCTCCAAGGGTCAACCATTTCACCCACACTCTTTAACCTACATTTGGAACCACTAACTAAAATTCTCAACCAATCGAACATTGCATACCACATGTACCCAGACGATACACAACTATACTTAAAGATATCCTCCCTAGACGACGTCATTCAACTAAATAACACTTTAGTCAAAACCCAGTCCTGGCTCTCTCAAAACAACTTCAAGCTGAACTCTCTGAAACCGAATTCCTTCTTTTCTCCCCACCAAACAGCTCCTCACACGTCCATGATTGGCTCAAGCACCTAGACGCACTCAATTGCACACCTACCATCATTGATTCCATGAAATCCCTGGGAATAACACTGGACAAAAGTCTAAATTTGAGAGCTCACATCAGTGCGACCACACGCAGTGCAACTTTCCAACTCAGAATACTGACAAACTGAAACCATTTCTACCACCTTCAGACTTCAAACAAGCAGTACAAGCACTTGTGGTCTCCAGACTAGAAAACGGTGCAGCAACACTGTCAGGTCTACCCAAAACGACAACAGCTCCACTCAAAACGACTCTTAATGCGGCAGCGAGACTGGTAACAGGAACTAGATGCTTTGACCACATCACCCCATCGCTTAGGTACCTAAACTGGCTTCCCTTTGAAGCAAGAGCTCAACTGAAAATTGCCTGCCTCACACACAAAGCATTACATTTGAAAAAACCAAGTTACCTGGCAGAAAAGATACGAATATCCGGTTGCAGCCGCTACCTAAAAAGCGCTAACTCTCTCAGGCTGGAACCTCCTAGATTCTGAAAGCAAAAAACTTACACACGATCCTTCTCCGGAGCAGCGCCAAGGATGTGGAATTCCTTACCACCCAAGGTACACTCAAATCCATCGATCCACTTCTTCAAAAAAGAGGTGAAAAAGATCCTAATGAATAGATTCCTGGCATAGTCTTTCAGAGAGACAGAACACAAGGGACATCTCAATGTCAGCAACCTCTAGATGGGTAAGAGGCATGTCGCTTACTGGAGAACCCTCGAACACTCTGATCTCTGGGTTCATGGTTCTGAATAGTTTCAGAGCAGCGGCAAATACCCACCACAAAGTCACTAGAGCTACGAAGACTAACAGAATTTTAATGGACTGAAGGTTTTATAATTATATTTGTTGCAACAGCCCAATGTGGCTCTTTACTCTAGAGGTATCTGTGTCCATACCTTTCATCTTGTTTTATTCAACCCTATGTACAGCACTCTGATATCCCGGGGTCATGTGCGCGCTTTATAAAACACTCTAAATAAATATCTGCACATCTAATGAGCTGATGAAATCTACTGCATCTATTGAATTTCTTCAGATGTTCAGTAACCAGCTTCAACTCCACTCAAATTGATGAAAATACTACTCTCCATCAATTCTGTTCCATTCTAGGTCCCCATTTACTTTGACACAAACAACGGGGCTGTAAATACCTCACTTCCACCAATAACAATGTTCTCTATTTCTCAACATGTTGATCCACCACAGTACCTGCACAGAAGTTGGAGTTCCTTTCCACCCCAGGATGAAGCCCTCAGTGATGGCAACACTCCTGAAGAGGTGGATGTGGATGACGGCCCTGTCCCATCTGGTTATCCTGGGTAGATAGCAACAGAGGGGCTCACTGTGCCCACAACAACACCTCCCACCACAGTTGAACAACACTACACCCCCAACCTGTGCACCTATCACAGTCAGTACCATCCTACGCCCCCAGTCCTGGATTCTGAGCTGGGTTTCACCACCCCAGTCAATGAGGAACCAGGACCCAGTGGGAGGGCACAGTCTGTGCCAAGTGCATAGACCCGTGGGGATAGGCATACTGGGAGGGTAACTGTGGGCCCACAGAGTGAGCCCACTAGGGCCACATACCCAGGCTGCCATCACCCAAGTCCTGAAAGTTTACCAGGACTCCCAAGTGTCATGGTCCAGGTACTGACCGAAATCTGGGAAATGAAGGAGCTGCAGAGGGACACATACCAGAAGCTTGCCGGTATACACACCGAGATGGCCAGCTTACACACTGAGGTAGTCGGCATCAACACCAACATGGCCTCCCTGGTTGGGTTGCTGTAGGACATAAACATGACCCTCCGCATGGCTTTTCTACCTGCATCGACCCCTCCCTGGGGTCAATGAACACCCAGGCCATCAACATCTGCCACAGCCACAGGAAGGGAGGCCGTGTCAGAGGAGGACATACCTGCAACGCCCCTGTCTCAGCAAATGCAGATCCCCTCTGGTAAAAAGA
Source organism: Calotriton arnoldi (assembly GCA_963921515.1). Lineage (NCBI taxonomy): Eukaryota > Metazoa > Chordata > Amphibia > Caudata > Salamandridae > Calotriton > Calotriton arnoldi. The sequence goes on along the minus strand of CAWUFW010004628.1, from coordinate 813,150 downwards.
GTGGACAGACATCCACTCAACAAAACCAGGAGTTGGGGATGTCAAGACACCAACAACTGCCAAGAAGAAACCTTTCCCCTAATGTCTTCCTGTGTGTGCTTCACATTCTCTTTGTGGACTATTCCTGCTGACATTTCCATATCTGATAGGAGGAGTATGTTGGACTTTGAACTCCAGACATTTTGGACTCTTCTACAATGGTTTTATCCACCATGACTGAAGACTTCATTTTTGGTTTGCACTGTGGAATTGTTTGTTAATTTCTTGATCTCATCCTTGTTCACTTCATTAAAAACACACGTCACCAAATCATTGTCTCCTGTTGTACTTCTCACATATAACAATGTGAATGTAGTACCATGTGAACTTTGCAATGTCAAAACTAGGAACTCTGGAAGTATGGATATGTTGTATGTAAACAATGCCCAGTTCAGGATCACTATCATGTCACAATAGCACATATTTACAAGTGTCTGCTCTGATAACATCTTTATTCCATTGTTCAAATCATAGGCTGACTTGACGTCAGTAACATAGCAAATAAGACATGAATCAGTTATGCTGTGTCAGTGATCACATAATCATTTGCAGACTTTCACAACATGGAAGGAGAGGATACATCTGACAATATCATACACAAGAGGTAACAATAAATTATGTTGACAATATCAGCTGAAGCCATATTGCCAACCTCACTAAAGAAATCTTACATCTAATGAACAAATAAACAGTCACATGTCAGTACAGCAGTTTCTGACCATTGGGTCATTTCAAACCAGTGTTGCATGCATCTGGTGGAATGTCACAAACAAATATCAGTTACGTGCCACAAGCACGTTGGCCTTTAATGAGGAGACACATCAACAGCTACATGCAGTTCATACACAATGAGGAATTAGCCAATGTGTAGGGAGACTAGCATGAATTGGGCCCAACACAACAATGTGTTGGATCACATAATGGCACATATATTGCATTAGAACCAACACAGCCCAAGAAACAAGTCCAATGGAAGCTAGGTATCTTCCAGCCTCTCGCTGTGCAAGCTGTCTTGATACCGGCATTTTACACCCAAACTCTGTGACAGACATTCCCAGGACCAATCCATGTCCACTTCATACGTCTGAATAGCATCATATACCTGGTAATGTCACAACTCTGAAATGTTCAAATGAAGATGCCATGTTGAAGGTGCCTAAAACAGACCAACACAGAGAGATTACCTAAGAAACCATACATATGATACACATCACATTGTCAACTTGAAGAGACACAGTCCAAGACAACATTTACAGCTGAGCAAAGCTACACTTAGAATACATCACCTTTCCCCTGATATTTCTAGACCCATATATTCCTAGTATGTAGCATTAACATCCTCCTCACAACATCACTACAAGAGTTGCAATAATAGTCAAAGTCATCACAGCCAACACCATACTTACACTTAGGAGAAGTAGTTTCGGATGAGATCTTGATGCAAGTCAGCTCCTTCCTCTTCACCACTATCATTATCATCATTTGGCATTTCAGGTTCCTCACCCGGAAGCTCTTAATGGCCTGCATTCTCTGCGATGTAAAGGATGTTCCGTCTCAGGGCAATGTTGTGGAGCATGCAGCAGGCCACGGTGATTCTGCACACCTTCCCGGTCGAGGAAACAGGGGCTCCCCCAGTCTTGTCCAGGCATCTGAATCCGGCTTTCAGGAGTCCAAATGCCTGCTCCACTGGCTGCTGTGTTCTTCCATGGGCCTCATTGAAGAGGACTTCCCATGGCATAGTAGGATTCCTCAGCAGTGCCAACAAAGTCTCCTAGATGGAAGACAGACAGAAGTGCAACAAGTAACACACTTTCAGATCATACTACCTGATATCACCCACACAAAGCTAGGACTGATCACACTTACCTACTAGCCAGGACCTCTCCGGTAGTAGTTGTGACATCAGCTGGGATATGGTGCTGTTCCACACTTTGAAGGAATCATGGGCAGATCCTCGGAACCAGGCACCTCTTGGAATACCTGACTGACAATCGGTTGTGACATTCCACCTGAAACAGCGACAGTGAATTGAAACAAGCCTGTGGCCAAAAAATGCAAAACAGACATGAGTTTCACAAGTGGTGGAATTGATGTAGGACAAGTGATGTCAGGTATGAAGTCTGGCTCCAACTGATGACATAAGTCTAGTATTATCAGACAAAAAGAAGGGTCAAGGCACACAAGTCCTGCACTCGTCGACACAGAGTATAAGGAGTGAAAAAAGGCATACACAGTGGTGCAACGAACCAGAGATGTGACCCTCCTACACCTCTATAAGGGAGTCGCTTCCCAACACAAACATCCACAAAAGAATTGTGCATTATGGACTGAAAATTTGTGGTGTAGATATAATTGATTTTTGAGTTGAGTGCTGAACCACTTTTGTGGATGTAAGCCTGGTATTGTTTGACGATTCAAACAAAACTTCTGGATCACATGTCGCTCTTCAATGGTATGAAGGTTCAGAAATGGGGGTACACTGGAGTCTAGTGTCTCCTCCCTCTCCCAGGGTACCTATGTGATGAGTAACACAAAGATGCATTTTCGTCAAAGTGTACAGAGTAACATATGTGAAGAGTAAAACAAAAGTCATGTGTCTGAACATTAATGCTACATGAAGCACTACACATTTCACATTATCATTGACAAATATTGAACATCCACCAGTCATCCCCAAGGTGGCCTTCACAGGTCTGTAACAGAACTGTGCACATCATCAATTCAGAAAATGTAAATTGCCACTATAGTGAGGGTAGCATAACATTTTAGGTGGAATAACGCCAACTGCGGTGTACAGTGAATCGCACACATTTTGCTCATGTGCAAAGTAATGCACTACACAGATGAAGTTTTGTACTGGACATGACATGAGAATGGAGCATTTCAAATTTAAACATGTTTGCCCTCATTTGTTGTGGTGGTGATGCACTTAACTGTCACCAATACAGATTTCCCAACATCTAACATGGCGGATGCCTTAGCTCACTAATAGGACATGTCGAACATACGTCGGTGGTGGAAGTCTACCGCGCTGTGAGCGGTAGCATGCGCAATGGACACAGCAATAGTCTAACATTGGGGATAGTGACAGTCGCAGTCTGAAGGCTGTGTGTGCTTACGCTGATGACCATGTACATGGCGTACATGTGCATGGTGGTTGGAAAAATAACTCACTTGCCTCCTGACACTGTTGCTATCAACACCATGAGAGCAATCATGGCACACACTGCAGTGGAGAGAGTCTGTTTCTTCACTCCAGAGGAGCTGGATACCCTGGTGGGTGAGGTTCTTCCCCTGTATGCTCAGTTCAATGGCTCACTAGAGGAACAGGTAATTATGTCAAAAATATATTTGACTCTATTTAATGCTTCCTTTCTATTCCCATAGGCTACAATGGCTACAATGTGCAGCAGAGTGTCAGAGTGTAAGCATTATGTTGATTGCATATTTTGTGTGGTCCCTACATAGGACACACATATAATGGATTATGTGGCCTTGTGCTTTGCGGAGAGAAGACCACCATTGGACTGTGTAATAAGCGTGATTTCTACTTGTTTTGCATACATATATTTATGCAGGGCTCAAGTTCATAGTAGTGACAATTGGTTCTCAAATCACATCATGGTATATGTGCATAGTTATATATTGGCTTCACACCATGAGCCATGTTTGTCTACTGTTATAGGCATTTGAGGATGATGTTAGCCAAGTGTACTGTCCCACAGATACTCAGCCCACATCAGACTTTGTAAGACAGTTGTCTGGGACGTAGCTATACCTCACAGACCCCTTTAGAGTGCCACACAACTGTATGTTCACATATGAGATGGGCAGCAGTTTCCCTTTTATATACTGAATTGGTGGAAATGTGGGGTTCGTGCCTCAGCCTCCAGAGAGCAAGGTCTGTGTGGAGATGTACTATAAGGTGGAATGTTACAAGGGCATTGATGTTGCAGATGGAATGGGTGGTCTAGTAGTGTTCTAAGAAAAGCTGTTTCAGTAGCCATTATGCTGGAGGTTACTGTCATGTAAAGAAGTATCTGCAATAAAAGAAGCTGAAGAAGCAATCCTATTGTGTACGTAGTTACTACAGATTCTGGTGACGAGTGACTGCGCAGGGGGCAGAGGCTGATGTGGTAACCTCCACCCCTGGAAAATCGCTGTTACACAGAGTTGAACAGTGCTACAAAAAGACTGTCTTGCTTACCCATATAACTGTGAGTTATATTTTACTATTTTTCTGGATGTGTGCCTGTCGGCTTAAGGGGATCCATTGGCACGGAGTTTCAAATCTCAATTAGTTACTGGATATCGCAAGAGCGTGTTTTATGTTGCTCTGGTGGGATCAGAACTTCTACTTAATTAAGGCAGTGGAAGTGCGGTGAAGAGTGTGCTGTGCGGTAATCCTTCTGGAAGGTCAAGGCGGTGAAGTGTATGCTGTGCAGTGTTTTTTGGGGGATGTAAATTAATTGCTTCCCTGTATACTGCATTTCTATCAGTTGAAAGCTCGAGTGTCTCATTCTCTTTGAGCGTCTCGAGCACATCTCGTGTATCTGCTCAGGATTGGCAGTTTGAGCTTGGCAGTGAAGCCTTGCGATGTGTAGATCAGGCAATCTGTACCCGACAAATAACTCTCCTGCATGTGCCAGTACTGGTGTGCCGATACTGATACGCCAACCACAGTGATTTGGACATGCTGATAGCCTGCACACGTAATTGGGCAAAATAAAAAATACAGCGTTTCATTTCTAAATACACAGAATTGTAGTTGTGTTAAGCTCACCCTTTCACAACTTGTTAAATGCTTTTAATGCTTTGTTAAAAAGAAAGCCTCACCATGTGAGACGATTACCTGGAGGCCATCTGGATCATCTGTCGTGAAATAATCATACTGGAGATGAATCAGACTAAACGAAGTCATCTACATAGAAGATGGACTTCTACAAATATTGTAGAAATACTTCAACCACAGCTAGAAGAAAGACTATGAACAGAATTGACTGTTCACTGTTGTTATTTTAAACAATTATATTAGACTTTTTTTAAATTTGTTATTTCAACGTATTATGGTAATCTGTTATTTTAGCATATTGTGGTAGTTTGTTGCTTTATTTTCTTGCAGCTATGGCGGAACAGAGTATGGCTGCTCCACCCAGTTTTTGGGCAATACCTGGAGAGCCTATTACATTATCCCATGGAAGAGAAGGAAAAACATGTTCTTCACATATATGTTGGGCATTGGTAGTGATAAATATGGTCCGTTGAGGAGACAGGCAATATTACTACATCATTTCAGAACAGAAGGAAGACGAATTTATGATGATCTTTCAGAAGTTTCATTGTGCATAGGAAATGGTCAGCCAATGAACGTGTATGAGATGTCATTGCAAATGTTAGAAAAACATTTTACACCTAAAGTAAGTGTGGTTTTTGAGAAGCATAAATTAATTTGCTGTTTGCAGGGTCATGATGAAGATGTCATGAGCTATATTGCTGCATTACGAGGCCTGACAGTAACTTGTGAGTTTCAGAATTTATCAGAATCCCTGATTCGCGATCAAATTGTGAGGTGCACAAATAACAGGAAGGTGAAAGAAAGACTTTTATCTATTGATCCCACACTAGAGGAGTCCATACAGATTGCAAGAAGTATGGAACACACTGTTGTATGGATGAAAGAAATTTATATAAGTAAACCCGGTGTCAAAAGTTTAGAGAAAGAAACATCTGCGATTGAGGGGAAAGAAGTCAAGTTGAAGCAACCCCTCAAGACTGTAGAATCTGCTAATAGTAAAGTTGAAGAAAGGAAAAGAATAATATGCTACCGGTGTGGTTGTCCTGGACATATCGCTTCTAGTCTTGCATGTGGGGCAAAGAATATCACGTGTAGGGCCTGCTGAAGGAGAGGACATTTAGCAAATGTTTGTAGGTTAAAAGGAAGGTTGCAGGACACTAGTGGGAAAATGTTGGAGAGTTTGGATGTCATTTAAGAGGAAATTATATTAACTATAAATGAGATTGAGGATTCAATTCTACAAGAGTGTAGCAGCATAAAGGGTATAAAGAGGGAACTCAGGGACTCTGTTTACTTTGATTTCCAAAGAGACTTGGTGAATGATCTCAAGGGACAGGTTAGCAATTTACTACTAGCAGATGTTAAAGCAGTAGGATATGGTGGCAAGAGGATTAACATTATAGGAATGAAATGGATGGACATTTTTTTAAACAAAACAGTGCACATGGGAGAATGTACATAACAGAGGAGGGGTCGAATCTCTTGGGGCGGTATCACCAGAGGGATTTTAGCATTATTCTTGATCCTAATGCTATGGAAACAGTGATGACTATTGAACCAGTGAATGAGAATGGTGTGCCAAAACATGACGTTGATACAGACTGGGGTATGGAATTGGTACAGGAATTTTCACATGTGCTTACAGACAAGTTGGGTGTACTGAAGAAATTTACTCATCGGATAATCTTAAAGAAAAATGCTGTTCCTACTGTGCACAAAGTAAGACCCGTACCATTTCTCATAAGGAAGCAGCTTCAGCAGGAACTAGATAAATTATTGAAGGAAAAGATTATTGAACCAATAGAGTTGTCTGAGTGGATTGCCCCTATTGTTGTTGATCCTAAGGAGAACAATAGGATCCGTGTTTGTATTGACTTACGAGACCTGAACAGGAATATTTGGGTGGATCGTCAACCATTGCCCAATATTGCAGAGATGTGAAGTGTAACAAGAGGGGCCAATATACTCAGTCTTTTGGACATGTAGGCAGCTTACCACCAAGTAAATTTGCATCTATAATCTAGACCATTGACATCATTTGTCACTCATCTGGGTGCATTTCGGTATTGCCGGATGCCATTTAGTTTGGACTCAGCCTCTGCAGTTTTTCACAGGATTATGCAGAATATCTTCCAGGGGATGCAGAAGGTTTTGTGTTTGCAGGATGACATTATGGTGGTGGGGAAGTAATGGGAAGAACACAATGAGTGTGTGTAAGGTTAAAACCCCAGTTTGAAATGATTTCACCTATGATCATTTCCTGTAAAGATGGTATTGAAATGTGTGGAAGATTCAACTGTTCCAGTTTGAATCTTTATGTATTTTTAGTTGTTATTTATATGATATGCAACTGCTAGTTTATAATTTTGTTTGCACCTATACTGACATTTTTTCCAACAGTATTGTTTTGGTTTTATAAAAGGGGGAAGATATGTGGAGATGTACTATAAGGTGGAATGTTACTAGGGCATTGATGATGCAGATGTAATGGGCGGTCTAGTAGTGTTCTAAGAAAAACTGTTTCTGTATCCATTATGCTGGAGGCTACTGCCATTTAAAGAAGTGCCTGCAATAAAAGAACCTGAAGAAGCAATCTGATTGTGTACCTAGTTACTATGGCCCAGCCTGAGCCAGAGTTACTGTGGCAGGAGAACTGATGCACAGAGTAAAGTCCCTGTAGACCTGCTGATCCATGGATGTTCCCAAAAAGATTTATCTGTACCACTAGTAACCCTGATAGCTGTTACATGGATATTAGGCATGATGACTGAGGTGACCCTCTGACCTGATTCTCCTTTCCATTGACCAACAGTGTCAATGTGTGTCTGTCACTAATGATTGTCCCCTTACTCACACAGGTCTATTGATACTTTTCTAATAGTGTTGCTTCCACTGTACAGGCCTATAGCACATAAGAAACATAAACAGTGTAGATATTGTGTTACTTTTGGATAGATTTGGAAATGTGAATCATCTTCTCGCCTACAATATTTCCTATCACACAACACATACAAAGGTATGTTGATTGCCATCCCTGTTACAGTGCCACATATGGCAAAAGGTTTGTCCTTTGATGGCAGCAGAAACCACACAAACGTATTTAGAATTACTGGGATATTCCAATAAGTAGTCCACATACAGACATCCCCCAGACAGAAAGCTCTCAGTGTCACACATACTAGCCCTTACCTTGTGACTTTAGTCTTAGACTGTTGTGTATACTATGGTGCTCGCCTCTATGGACTATATGCATCAATTCAATGTGCCTGGCAGTAAATGTGTCTGGACAGTCATCTACAGGTAGTTTATCCTTCAGAAGGTCCAAATGATGTGCTGAGTCTCATAGTACCTCACATCACATTCAATGTAGGATAGGCTTGGCCTACATGATGTTAGTGGGCTGCCTCAATCACTGTAGGTCATGACCAGGGTTGAGGTTAGTCATCAGATGACCACAACACTGTGTATCCATGCTTTAGTTGTGCTTAGCATGTGACATACACACATGTAATATGTTGTCTTTTGATGAATGCTTGTGCTAGATGTCAACAGAATGTCTATCAAGCTAACAGTTATCCTCAAACTTCCAGTTACAATCTGATTCTACATCTATTGCATCCATACAGGTCAACGCCCATCAGAAGAAGGCCATTTGGAGAGTCATCGCCTGGAATGTGCAGACCCTGGGGGTCTTCAACTGGTGTACTGATCACTGCAGATAGAGGTGGGAGGACCTGCGGCGCTGGACCCGGAAGATCAACATGGTCCAGCTGGGGAAGTACTCCCCAATTGGAAGGGGCGCACGTCGGCCTCTGATCCCCCTGATGGCCTGCATACTGGCAGTTGCCTACCCGGCGCTTGATGGGCAGGTGAGGGCCCAACTGTAGCTACATGGGGGTGGGTCCTGGCCAGAGTCATACATGTTAGATTGCCAACTTTGAGTATTACAGACAGGCATTTCACCAACCATATTGGTGGTTGCCCATGCGCCACACACAAGATGAGTCATTGTTATTGTAGGTGTGGTAGTAGGTGCATGCTGCTTTGCTGTGCCTATTGTCTTTCTGAGCTGGAACGCAGCAGACTCCTGTCCACATCTACTTTTCTCCTTTTGAGCAGACACCTAGCTGAGTAAAGTGAGTGATCATCTCATGTTCTCAGTAAATCTGTGTGACAATTGTACCACACGGGCAACTTTTCTTGCTTGTGTGAGGAGTGATGTACCCTCACTACTGTCTCTCATGTGATGGTGGCCCATTGCATGTGACAATACATAGAGTTCACATTACATGCAGTGACTGTACAACAGTCCCCATTGGTAAGTACTGGTTATACAGTGTAATGAGAGTGCAACATCACTGGTGCCATCAGCATTAGTGCCTACATGTTGGGCAGTGTGCATTTTCCAGTTGATGGTTCATCTGCGATAGTGTTTCAAAGCACTCATTCACTGACTAGTGACATGCATGAGGGAATGAGATGTAGAACTGTAGGGATAATATGTGAGTGTCTTAAATTATCGTTACGAGGCAATCTGAGTATGCAATACCAAAGAGTGGTGTGATGTGCCTGCCCATTGGGACTCTAGTGATCCCACATCTTCATGTCATAGATGTTCAGGGACACTCAAAACATTCAAAGGTGTATTGGCTGCGGATATACAATCTATGACTGGCTTCATCACCTGCAACTAGCAGGATTGGGGATGTTCATATGATTATATGGAGTCTTGTGCTAAGAGAGTATCTATTCCCCAAATGTTTGGACCTCAATGTTTTGAGGGAACTTTATCTGCAAATGTGATACATAGCCAAACTACATGTGTACAGCTTTCATTTGACTTTTCCAGTTTGTGGGCATATGATGTATTTGGAGTCCAAAGTGTCATCAGTGTGCAATAAGCATTTGCAAGTGACATGATGTCTGCCACAACACTAATCGATGGCACATTGGCGTTCAACTTGACCTTCATGACGATATGTTATGAGTAATTGTTAGATTTTTTTTACTCTGGGCCTTGTGTGAGCATTGTGTAAATCTCACACTTGGATCCATCCTATTTGGTTACAGCTTTTTACAATGTTATACTGCAAGTGCCAAAGTATGCAAGGTGATCAACTATCCTAGTATGGACATAAGGATGAAGTGTAGACAATTCCATCAGTGCATTTGAGCCTGTCTGGGGTTATGACATGAGTGGATCCAATTGTTTGCAGGTTATGTAGCATGCATGCATGTGCTCATGCTAAGTTTGAAGGCTATAGAGTGAACCAGGAAGCTGGTGTGATATGTGGACTTCTTCAATGTATTTTGTTGATTTGTGATGATGAGGTGTGGAAACGCAGTTGCAATAAACCCATGTTACATGTTATTTCAGATACATCCAGGGCAAGCGGTGGTTATGGGACCAACGTCAGTGGGGACACAGCTGTTCACAGCAGTTCCGGACATGTGACATCAGACACGGAGGGACCCAGTGACCAGGAGAGTGTGAGAAGTGCCACGGAGGACAGCAGCTCAAGCTCGTCATCATTTGAGTCATCTTCCACTAGACACTCCAGAGCAGTGGTGAACCTAACAGGATCATTACCACCTTCATCCTTGCGCTCCACCACCAGTTCCATTGCCGCACTCCCTGTTGTCCACCAACAAGTAACTGTTCCCGCTCCCCTAAGAAGGGAGCGATCTCCTTCCCTTCAGGCACCTCAGCCCCTGCCTCGATTAGCCTGCGGCCCTGAGTGAGGAGGCTTTTGACCTCCAGAGATGCATCTCTGTGGGCCAGAATGCAGTCCTGAATGCCATCAAGGGACAACGCAAACAGCTGACCCAGATGGTTGCTTACCTGGAGGGCATTCGCACTGCAATGTCTGGCCTACAGAGATCTTTTCAGGCTCTGGCCTCCTCGCTGACAGTAGCCCTCCACCCATCCCAACCTTCCACCCCACCTCCAGCCGCTTCCCCATCCAAATTCCCTATTCCCATTCCTATCCCAAGCACATGCAAACCAAAACATGTACACACTTCATCAGACACAAGCACCACAAACAAACACAAAAATCCTAAAAACTCAAACATGCATGCACACAGCAGGCACTCACCACCCCAAACACCACAACAACAGACACAGAGCCCTCCATAGCCACACTCATACCTGCAGACAACACAGCAGCAGACACTGAACCCTCCAAGCCACACTCATACCCGCAGATGACACAGCAACAGACACAGACCCCTCCACAGCCACACTCATACCTGCAGATGACAAAGTAACAGACACAGATCCCCTCCTCAGCCACACTTATACCCGCAGATGACACAGCAATAGAAACAGACCCCTCACCAGCCACACTCATACCCGCAGATGACACAGCAACAGACACAGGCATCCCCACATCCACACTCATACCCAGAGACAACACAGCAACAGAAACAGAGCTCTCCACAGCCACATCAAACCCGCAGATGGCACAGCAAAATACACAGGGCTCTCTACAGCCACACACATACCTGAAGATGACACAGCAACACACACACACCCCTCCACAGCCACACTCATTCCCACATATGACACAGCAACACACACAGATCCCTCCACAACACGAGCATGTCCACAGCACACACAGGCACAAAATGCAAACACTCATAGTCACCCACACTACAGACACCAACACAACAAACAGTACAGACAGCAGACATAGCTCACACTTCCACTACCTCTTCCTCCCAACCTGAACTCCATCCCAAACACCCTACCAATTTCCCCAAAAACCACTTCCACACCCAAACCAACTCCTTCCACTTACCACTCCACCCCAGAGAAACAGCATCCCCACTCTCCTGAACCCAGGTCAAAATAAAAAAAAAACATACAAACCCCCTCCCAAGGGCAAACCAACCCCTTCCACTTCCCACTCCACCCCAGAAAAAGAGAATCCCCACCCCCCTGAACCTAGGCCAAAATTAAAAAAAACATTAAAAACAACTCCCAGGGACAAACCCACCCCTTCCGTTTCCTACTCCACCCCAGAGAAACAGCATCCCCATCCCCCTGAACCCAGGCCAAAATAAAAAAAACATAAAACCCCCCCCGAAAACTAAACCCACTTTCCCTAAACCTCTGCCCCCCCACTCCAAAGAACCATCCTCGAGGTGTCTGCTGTGCCTAGCTGATATCCTTTTGTGAGGAGGTTCCCTAGCAGTGTCAGTTGGAGCAAGTTTGATGGCACAGCATTGTGCTGTGGCACATGCACCCTGAATGGGCTTGCCATTGGCCTTTGTTTCGAATCCTGTTGTGACATGCTGTTATTAAAATATTTTCATATTTTTGAAGACATTGGTCCAGCTATTACTTTTCTAACTATTTGATGTCATTGTAAGGTTAGTGATGTGTGCTACAGTTGTGTTTGTTTAATCACTGATTGCTGATCTATTTGAAGTGATTTGTATGATGTGACCTTGGAGCCAGGGCTGGAGTACGCAGGACAAGGGGAAATGTTGGATGGATGTCTATGTGGGATGAAATCCAAATGGGGCAGACATTACATTGAGTGACATTTCATATGGTAAGTATTTCAGCTTCACCTGGCCACTGTCCACATCATTTAGGTTGCACTTTTCCCTATGATGTATGTAGGATATGTGTTGGGTGTATTGAAGTTAGATATCTGTGTATACACACATGGAGGGTGTTAACTTGTCATACCTTTGTGGAGTTCTGCATGGAAATGTGCCCATTTTCCTGTGTGCACCTTACAGCTACGTTATCTAGATGTGTGCCAAATGCTGTTAGTGCTGTGTTTGTTTTCATGAGTTGCACTTACATATTCCACACACATATAGCTGCTTGATTATGCTATTAGTTGTCCGTGATATACTTCAATTCCCAGGTCCAGTGCACATTGAGTTTTTCAGGCATGTGCAACATGTACTGTGACCCAGGGCCCCAGCCTTTCAAGGTTACCCCTTATAGAGGCATAGCAATCCGTCAGAGAGTGCTTCTATTGTGCCCTTAGAATGCTTATCACAGTGATTCTATGTAATCCCATTGACTGATATTGCCTTTTCATGTGGGTGATGTGTGAGTGAGCAATACAGAGTTGTAGCAGACAATGTGTGTTTCCCTTTAATGACACATCCATACAGATGTTTCTTTGACATCAGAACAGGACCAGGGATGTGTGAAATGTGAGTGTGTCACATTCACTATAGCATCTTAGTTTGAGGTGCAGTGACAGGGCCTCATTGTAGTTGTAGTCACTTCAATCTCACTTTACCAACACTGGAGAAATGGTAAGCTGCATGATGTGTGAAGATCAGTAGTGACATGGCAGCAAGGGAGAAGGGGCAAAAGGAGTCTAGCATCTTGGTAAGAGTTGCAGTTACAGAGCCTCATGGTAGTTGTGGTCACATCAATCTGACTTTACCAACACTTGAGAAATGGTGAGATATGTGAAGATCAGTTGTAACATGGCAGACAAGTTAGAAAAGACAAAAGATATGTGTAACAGACATTAAGAGGTGAGATATTTATGAGGAGATGCTGTTGCAGAACACAAAACTATACCCACATCATGATCACTGAAAAAATTTGCAAACACATGTACATTTGTGTACAGTGTGCCTGTGCAGTACCAGCATTTTGGCCTAGGAGGGCATCCTACACAAGTATTTTTGATTATTTTTATGAAACAATCACAGGCAGTGTCCCTGTAAGCGTGTAAATTACTAAGGGACTCCAACTCCCTTACCTGGTCCATGGTGAGGCATTGTTTTGCTGCAGATTCTATGGAAACTGGTAGTTGTATGACTCACCGCCAATTTCGTCCATGATGGAGTGAGTTTTGAACGTGATCAAGCAGGTACAGCAGCGGCAGGATGTGTTCAATGGGCTCCATGATGGCAGAAGATGTGTAAATGTGAGTAGAGGTGGGTTTCGGCCTTATATACCTCCCTATCCGCCATCTCAGATGTGGTGGTTGGACAGCCATGGTCACGCCGGCTGTAAAGCAACTTGTAATTGTGCCGGCAGTTTCACTGGCAGTCCGAGCCTTCCACATCCTCATTGACCTACACCATGGCTGCAGCAGACAAAGTTGGTGGCGGCGTCTGTGGTTCGCCGGCGGTCTTTCAAACTGCAATCCGCCCATCTCATAATAAGGCGGTCAGACTACTGAGGTCACATCGGTCAGACTGACACCATGGGTACAGTGGTTCATGGACCACCAAACTCGTAATAAGGCCCTAAGCCTTTGAATGTGGCAACCACAGCATTTGGCAGCTCCGGTATTGAGCAACTGTGGTGGTCACCTGAGAAAAGTATTGGACTCCAGCACTTATATTTTTTTTACAAAACTTGAAAACATCTTTCACTCCCCGTAGTTCAAAGTTTCAACATAAAGGAATAAGAACAAGTATAACTTTAACCACAGTACACTGGCGTACCAATGTGGAATTACCTAATTATGCGAGATGAGTAATTCTGCAGTTAGCACTATTTCTTAAAGTAAAAATGCCCCCCTCATATCCAAAAATAGGTGTGAGAATGAATTTTGTGCTAAGAAATAGTGCTAAATGTGCTCTTAGGGTAGGATTTTCCCCTAATTACCCCCTGGCATTTAGTGCTATTTTCTTATTTGCAAAATGCCTCCTTTGCATCCAGAATGAGAAGGCATTTTGCACTAAGAAATAGCACCTAGTGCTATTTTCTTAGTGCAAAATGCACCCTTTTATCCAAAATAGATGCAAGGATGCATTTTTCATAAAATAAATAGGGTAAATGCAGCAGAACACAAATAGTAAGTGTGAGCAAATGCGAGGGAGTCCGAGCGGCCACACACGGTTGCTAAATGTACTTTTGTGGTAGGATTGTTTACCCCCAAATTACTCTTAATTATGGGAGCAGACAAAATCGTGTTATTACTGGTAATTCCACGTCAAAGAGTAAAATTGAATTACCAAAATTACTCTGATTACTCCAGCGTAGTTAAAATTATGTCTGGGCCTAATAAAGACTATCTCGTAGTGGGTAATCTAAACAGTTATAAATAAATGTAAAAAGCGTGCACATTTTCTCACTAAAGTGTCAACAAGAGCATTACATACTGTACATAATTGATAATCAATCCAATAATTAACAATACATTAATTGTTAATTGTTAATGAATTATTACCTAATTAACTTCCCACCATATACCCCTACAAACTCAGCAGCCCACACCTAAAATTGAACTAAAATATATGACTATTACATAATTGACATCATTAATAATCAATTAAATAAGTATTAAATACTTATAAATCAATTATTACTTAATCAAGTTCCCACAGATACCCTTCCAGTACAAACTATAGTGCCTTGCAAAATGTAACATTTTTCACACTTCTGAAGTGTGCTGTATAGTGCAGCACACATGCAAAGTCAGAACAGTTTGGAGAAATTTAAATATGTCAACGTCAAAGAGGTGTCATTTCTTGGTGCAAAGCCCAGTCTATAAATGTTAGTAGATAGGACTGAGCGTCAAAAACTATGGGTGATTGCAAGGAAATGCCCACGTATCACTCATGGTATGTCCCCTTGTTGCACAGCAACACAAAGCAGCACATGCACACCTTTGGGTTACTTTAGGGCTAATTTCCAACACATACAGAGTTTTGTACTGGAAAGTGAATCTCAAATAAATATTTTCAGACACCTTTGCACGTGTGTGTGTGTGCGTGTGTGTGTGTGTGGTGCTAGGCAGCATGATTGTGCATTAGTGCTATGGAGAGAGAAGGAGTTAGCCATATTTTAGCAGTGATGGTGCTATCTTGCTCTCACCCTCTCACGCAATACAAGACAGCACCTTTATTTGCTGTGCTGCATTGCGTATGTTTGTAGCACTGAGTTTAGGAATAATGACTGTTTGTACAACTCTGAATTTGGGGTTATCCATTCTATCATGCGATTCAGATGGCATTTTGCAAAATATGATTTTCTTGCACACATATTTTTATTTAGAAACCAAAAATGGAGAGAAATTCATCTGAAAAAATAAGGTTTTTCTACTATTCTGTATTCCCAAAATTCTCCACGATATAAGCAGTTCCCCACTTGTATTGCTGGGCCTATCTCACTCAATAGGAAAGGCACCAAAACACAACATGGAGACATCAAAATGTTTGCCTTGCAAATTGATCCATTTTGCCAATCGGATGACATTAAGAGAAACAAACTAAACCTAGACATTTCTGAAAACTGGACATTCAGGAGAGTGCAAGACTATTTGACTTGTGTGGACTTTGAAGCCCTGCAAACATACCCCATTGGCTAAAAGAGACATTTTCCTCACATTTCTGTAAGGAAAAGTTCAGGAAAATGTGGGGATCCACAACATTTCTACCACCAAGCATTCACAAATTGTTCCGGACAAAAATGGTATCCCACCTGTGTGGTCGTACCGATCGCCTGCAACAGGAATAAATTAAAACTGTGACTATATGAAGTCAATGCCTTCTTGCATGGTAATCTTCAGCACATTACTGGTGGAGCATGACCAGGTGCCTGTGCTGGCCCCTACCCACCACCTACTCTCATTATATTTTCCTGGTGTTTGGAGGGGTTTTTGCCCCACCTGTGGAACACATCAGATACACTCCCCAATCTGCCCAAGTGAGGAAATTGTGTTGTTGGTTGGGGGGGTGAGCCCTTCTTAAGCAACATCCAAGAGCCTTTTCAGGATGAACCACAAAAGTCACTAAATTACCCAGTGCTCTACCCTCTAGTAGCTTGGCACAAAAGCAGTTAGGCTTAACTTAGAGGCAAAGTGTAAAGTGTTTATGCAGCACACAAAAAGTAATGAAGTGAAAACACAATAGAATAAAAATACCACACCAATTTTGGAAAATAGAGCAAACTGTAATAAATTATTTGACACCAAAACAACACAAATCCAATCAGCAAAACCGGAGTTATGTCATTTTAAAGATTTACGGTAAGTATAGCACCTAAAAGCACAAAGTGCCACTCGTTATCTGGTCAAGCGAAACCAGGTGAAAACCACAAATTCAGGCCGACTGTGATGGAGCGTGGGCTTAATGCAGGGACCAGGTTAGTCCTGCTGAAAAATTTCTCTTCTAAAGTCTGACTATTCAACCTGGCATCCTTGGCGTGCTTTTCCTCCTAACTTGTTGACTTCATACCGCCTGTTTTTTCAGATTTTGTTTTTCTGGCCTTTAGGTTCTGCGCACTTTACCACTACTAGCCAGTGCCAAAGTGCTTGTGCTCTCTTTTTAAAACATGTTCCATTGGCTTAGCCCCATTTGGCATATTCAATTTACTTGTAAATCCCTCGTAAAATAGCTTTACCTGTGCCTGGGGCTTGTAAATTAAATTCTAATAGTGGATCTGAGCACTGATTGTGCCACCCTCTTAAGTTGCAATTTAAACATGTCTCAGGCCTGCTATTGCAGCCCATGTGTGTGCAGTTTTAAACTGCTATTTCGACCAGGCAAAGTAAACCTTTTGCCTGGCCCAAACTTTCCTTTTTAATATAATTAAGTCACTCGCTCCTAGGCCCTGTACAGCCCAGAGGGTTTAAAACTTAAAAAGACTTTAAAAAGTAGGACGTGTACCTTTAAGTTTTACATGTTGTGGTAGTGAAAAACTCTTAAATTAGCTTTTCTGTACTACAAACCTACCTCTCCCATTGTATAACATTGGTGTTACCTTATTACATCTAATAAGTGTAATTTTCAATTGGGAACAGGTAGTCAGCTCATGTTTGGTGTCTTTGGAATTGTAATGAAAAATCCTGACTTATGGTGAAGTCAGATTTTAAATAACAATTTTAAAAATGCCACTTTTTGAAAGTCATTTGGTGCCTACAGCCTGTTTCTGGATCATATGACTGGGTGTAGTTGACAGTTAGGTTTTGAGTATTCCTCCTGGAGAGCCACACACAATAGGGAGCTTAGGTTTGACTGGATGGGCCATCACTGGCAGGATGGGAGGGAGGAGCTGCCCCCAGCCCCACTTGCACTTGAAAAGGCTGTGTCTTGTTTCCACACAAAGGGCTTCATACTCCCTGTAGGTAGATTGGAGCTAGGGCCAGGTAGGTAGGGCAGCTGTGAACTTCAAAGGTCTACTTTTAGAATCTTATCCCCAGGTTAAAGGCACAACTAGGTATATATACTGGACCTCAAACACCAACTCTTCAGTACACTTCTGAACCTGTGGATATTCTTCCAGGAAGAAGAACTGCTGTGCTGCTGAAAGGACTGCCACAATAAAAGACTGCTGACATGCTGTGCTAACATGCTGCCTGCTGCCCTCTTGCCCGGGTGAGAAGGGCTGGACCTGCATCTCTTGAACCCAGAGTAACTCCAAGGGCTAGCTGGCTGGCCTCCTGACCTGAATCCTCAGGGACACAAGAGGCTTCCAACAACCTTGCACCTGCTCCTGGACTCTGCCTTCAGAGCGGTGCCACCACATTCCTGGACACTTTGAAGTAAGCTTAAGCTTGTCTACCAGCCTCTGTGGCTCTAGTGGAACCGACACATGCATCTGTTGCGTGGCGCAAACCTGTGCAGCGTCTGCTGCATGAATTGGACACGTCACAAAGAACAGCATCACATTGCAACCCATCAGAGAGATAAATTCTCGGCACAGGACCAAGCATCCCGCATCAACAGCAGCCTCGACAAAGGTGGCGACTCCATATTGCACTCTTGCAGCTCCTTGGAACTGATGCATTGCCCGACTGAACAATGCATCCTTGATTCCGGACATAGCATCGCTAGCACTCATCATCAGGACCCTTGATGACAATGCAGGACCTTGAATCCCATCCTCCCTGCAGCTTGGAACTGACTTATCGCTTCAGCTGAGCGGCGCATCTGTAAC
This sequence comes from Calotriton arnoldi, assembly GCA_963921515.1. Classification (NCBI taxonomy): domain Eukaryota; kingdom Metazoa; phylum Chordata; class Amphibia; order Caudata; family Salamandridae; genus Calotriton; species Calotriton arnoldi. The sequence goes on along the minus strand of CAWUFW010004628.1, from coordinate 794,437 downwards.
ACTGATCCATGCAACCAACGCTCCACAAACCCGGATTTAATGTACTCTATTCAGTGGGTCTCTATGACCAGCATCCCATTGCAGTCAGCCTGAACCTGTGACTCTCTCCTGGTCCAGCATGATCAGATATCTACAGTTGGTGCTTTGTGCTTTTTGGTGCTATTTTCACTGATTAAATTGCATATTTCCGGTTGTACTGATTGGATTTTTGCCATTTTGGTCTTGTTTTATTTATTAAAGAAAACCCAATCGTTCTACCTTGATGTGGGATTCTTTTTGTGTGGTGTTTTCACTTTATTACTGTTTGAAGTGTTGTACAAATATGGTACACATCGCCTCTAAACTAAGCCTGACTGCTCCGTGCCAAGCTACCAGAGGGTTGACCACAGGTTAATTTGTCTTAGGCAAACACGGATCATGCCTGTGCACCATGTCACAGGCCTGTCTCACAGATTGTGGTCTTGATGGACCTGGAGGGACACCCACAGAACTACCATCATAGTGGTGGAATGATACCACCTTCATCAGGAGTTAAGCAGCACAAGCAGGGTGGTGGCAGCATACGGTGTAGCGATCAGTAGTACTGAACATGAACTTTTTACCCTGTGTCACTGCAGTGAGTCCTACAGTCTCACTCAGCTTTATAAAAGTTTGGCTGCAGTGTGCCTAACTCACCCTTGGCCCACATCAGGTAGATGTGGAGTACTGTTTAGTGCGAGAGCATTGACTCTGCATTGGTTCTATGTGTGCCTGGGAAGGGTACAGAACAGGGATATAGCAGTACTTTGTAGTACGTGTGAGAGTAGTGTATGTGCTGAGTGTATGTATGCCTGTGTGAAAACATGACATGAAAGTGTCTTTCTGTACAGTCAAGCACAATGAAAGGATGTGCTGAGTGTAAGTGTTCTTGAGTGAAGTACAATACATGAAGGATGAGGTGATGTGCAGCGAGCACATTGTGAGTGTGTGTGTTTGTAAATATACCACACCCTGATTAAATATCAAAAAGCTTCAGTGCTGAACAGTGCGCACAGATTGAGTGTGTACTGAATGTATGTATGCATGTAATGGTACAATTCACGGAGGTACTAGTGTGCTGTGAAGGTACACTAAATATGTGTGCATGCAAAGGTACATTATATGGAGGACCCTGGGTTGCATTTAAGGAAGCCCAGGACTGCATTGCGAAGGCTTGAGGAGGAGAGGAAGCCCCCAGACAGATTGTACAATGCTGAATTCTTGTGAACTGGGTGGGACACACAGTGGAGGGAAAAGAAACAGACTCTCTTTAACCTTCAAAAGACTGCTGTTTGATTCAGGGAAGGGTCACAAGGAAGGGGTCTGCACACATCTCAGGAAGATAGATTAGGCTGAGAAGGGAATCATAAAGAGGAGGACTGGGAGTCTAGGATTATCCTTGTAATGCACATTTTACTGTTGTTGATATCCAGGTGTGAACTCTGGTCCCTCCCTTGAGTGGTGTTGTGGACAATCAGCTTCGGAGTCTTGTTTGCTGTAACAGACATCTTTCACAAAGAAAGAAGAAACAGAGAAGTGCCTACTTCAAAAGAAGAAGAACCTGAACATAAAACTTCAACGGCTCAGACCCAAAATAACAATTACGACTTTTGGAGGAGTGCTGGCGTAGCGGTGCAAACGCCACGCCACTGCCACGCTGAAGGTCATCGCCGCCCGCTAGATTACGGCTTTTCAGTAGTCTGGCATGCGGGCAGCATAGCGATCCCATGGCGGTGTCTCTTTCAATGGGTCCACACTACAAGGTTCCTGCATGGCATGGACTCAAAAGTCCATGCCGTGAAGGAACCTATGTGCATACACACAGGGGGCCTATGTTCTTTCCCCCTTTGTGCATCCACATGTGGGCCCCCTTTGTTTCCCGTCCTCCAAGGTTTACATGGAGGAAGAACCTCCATGTAAACCCTGGAGGAGAGAAAACTTGTAATATGCTTGGCGGGACTGCCTGGACCAAATTTGGCCCCGAAGACCTCGTCCCCCGGGGCCAGGCATTTTTAGAATGGGAAAGGGGCTGTGCAGCTCCCCTTCCAGGGCTGATTATGGCCCCGGGGTTTCTATTTGTTTAATAAAAATCTTTCTTTTTAATAAAAGGAACGGGGGCCACCTGGACCCCCTTCCCTGGGCCAATTTTGGTCCCGGGGACCCCATACCCCTAGGCCTGCCCTTTATTTATTTATTTTTGAAAGGTATAAAGTGAGGGAGAGGGCTGTGGGCCCCCCTCCAGGGCCAATTTCGGCCCCGGGGACCCCATCCTCTGGGGCCTGACCTCTCGGCTGGGTGCCCTAGTCACACCTTGGGCACCCATGAAGACCATTTTTTGCTATTGCTTGCTTAAAGCGGAGCAGGTTTGCTATGCTCCCACCAAACCATAGCAAACTGCAATGTACGGGGGTGGGCACCCCAGGACATTGCTGGCACCGGCCCTGGAGGGTGGCGGACCCCAGGGCCATCTAGGGCTCCAGGAGGGGGGCCTCAAGACCCCCTCCTTTCTTTGAATTTGCCCCAGAGAGGTGGCAGTCCCAGGGGCTCGGGTCCGGGATGGACCCTCTACATTATTTCAATGTAGCCCCATGGAGGTGGGTGTCCTCAGGGCAACGGGAGAGCCACGTGTCTCCACCACAAATATGTAATTTGAGTCCCAGAGAGGTGGCTGCCCTCAGGGCTGCGGGGAGGCCATAGGGCTTCCCCCGCATTCTTAGTAATGAAATGTTTATGTGCCCCGGGGAGGTGGCAGACCCCGGGGCAGCAGGGGGCCCGTTCGGGCCACCCTCATTTGTATACTACAGTGCCCGGGGGAGTGGCGGTCCCCAGGGCAGTGGGCGAGACGCGTGGCTCCCCCGCATATTATTAGTGCCCCAGGGTGATGGCGGTCCCCAGCACTCTGAGGAAGGACCTCACCTGCATTGTTTTTTATTAAATAAGGTATGTGCCCCGGGGATGTGACAGTCCCCCGGGCTTAAGAAATGCCTAGGAGGGTGCCCCATGAGCCCCCTTCCTTGATTACCCACATGCCCCTGGGATATGGCCCACCCGGGGGCTTTAGAAAAAAGAAGCGTGGGAGCCTGCGCACCTTTTTTGCTTAATTTAGCTGCAGATTTGCGTTTTGGGACCCCTTTTTTCACGGCCCCCGATTGACTGATCACCCCAAAACTTTCAACACAGCAGCTGAACCAAAGGGGGAGGTTTTGTGAAAATTTCGTGAAGATTCGTCAAGCGGCGCCAAAGTTTTTGGCAAAACAAAAAACGCTTTTCCAATGGAAACATTGGTCCTAACTATATATATATAATTTTATATATATTCACTGAAAAAACCATAGGTTTCAGGGATGGTATAGTTAGAAATTAGCATTTAAAAAACCTTAGATATTCACTGAAAAAACAAAGGTTTCAGGGACGCTATAGTTAGTTGGACATTTCACTCGTACAAAACCAGAGAAATTCGGTCATTATAGTTAGTTGAGCTAACTATAACTCACGCCCCGCAATGCACTTCTGATGACGTCACATATTACATCATTTATGACATGGTCAGAGACATCACTGATGACATCTCAAATGACATCACTGATGACATCACTGATGACACCTTCCAGTGACTGTGTGTTTCTGTAAAGTTTAAATATGTTTTATATATATATATATACCCAGTTCTAGGTACGAAAGATTTTATTTTCAGACGCCCTTAGAGTCCGCCATGACGCGTTTCGGCCTTCAGGAGGCCTTGATCACATGACGCTAGAAGAGGAGTGTGGGATATTTTAAAGTGACACGTGCAAAAAAAACACCCAATTAACAAAAAGCACCTAACAATGAACATAGAGGAAACATTTGCAAATAAAAAGCAAGTGCCTTTTTAACAATTGACAATTCATACCACAATTACAAAGAAGCGCTGAAAACACCAAACATAATTGTAAAAAACAGTGTTTTAGAATAAACAATGAAATCAACGGTATTATTCTTAAATTAAAAAAAGGTTATAAACCTGATTTCAACAGATGCCAAAAATTGGAAGAATATAAAGACCCAAGTGGGTAGCGACTCCTTATAAAACATCCATAAAACATGATGGTAGACTGCTAGGTCCTACCACGCTCCATTTCATAAATATTCAAAATTGTCACAATTACCTGACAACACAGTCTGTATCAAAAGCAATAAAAATACCAATGGTAACCTTAAAAACATAAATTAAGTTTATCATTGATAAAATTGCTGATACACAAAGATATACAAGCTTAAATGCAAGTTAAAAATCATGGTATAAAAAGAATTGATGCAAAGCGATTACGCCCAAGTGGGCCCCCATTCAAACCTCTATGAAAATATGTTAAAGTGCAAATGCTATAAAGTGCAATACAATGTGCCTGTGCAAACTAGCAAGCTAAAAAAGTAGAAAAAGTTAATAATATTTTGAAATTAAAAGCATAGTCAGAAAGGCTGCAAATGTGCAAAATTGGCTAATTCAGTACTGGAATGCCATAAAATGGCTATCTTACAGGCATGTATAAAAATCTTCACTGGCATTGAGCCCATTGGGCATCTTTGTGTCGAGCTCCAAGATATATTTAGCTTCTAATGCTCGAAGAAAAGCTTCACGATTACCTCCTCTTCTGAGGGGCAATATTGAGTCAATCACAAATAATTTCATTAGCTCTGGGTCATTACTGTGAGACTCTTTGAAATGGCGTGCCACTGGGTAGGAGGCGTCGCTAATACGAATCGCTCTGATGTGCTGGAGTATCCGCTTGTGAACCTGCAACTTGGTACTCCCAACATATTGCAGTCCACAGGGACACTCCAGCACATAGACCGCAAACTCGGTCCTGCATGTCAGAAATTTGTGAATGGCAACCGGTGTGTCATGGAAGGGAACTCTATAAGATGTTTTACTTATGCCATGTCTGCAGGCCTTACAGGAGGCACATTTGATTAATCCCTTTCTAGTGTTAAGCCAAGAATTCGACACAACCAGTTCTGGACTGCTTCTAACCAATGTATCGCTCATTGATCTAGCTTTCCTGAATGTAATGTTAGGCGTCGGTGTCATCCAGTCCCCAATGACTGGGTCATTGCGAACCAAATTCCAATTGCTCTTAAAAATCCTACGGAGCGCTAGATGTTGTCGATTATAGGTCAATATTAATCTAGTAGGAGCATCCCCCAGGCTAGAAGAAGTGTCGATTTTTAGAGACTTATCAGATAAAGCATCTAATCTAGAGATACAATTAGCTTTATTAATGGCCTTGTTAACCATCTGAACGGTGTAACCCCTGGCCAAAAATCTGTCACCGCTAGCATACTGAGCCATCCTACATTCCTCAGGTGTACTACAGATCCGCCTGATACGCAACATTTCCCCAAAAGGAATGCTGCGTATCAAGTGACCTGGATGGTGGCTAGCAGCATGCAGCACAGTATTACCGGATGTAGACTTTCTAAACAGTCTAGTCTCAATGGCCATGTTACTAATGACTACCTCTACATCCAAGAAACATACTTTCTCATTACTGATGTTCTCTGAAAAATGAAGATTTAGAGTGTTAGTGTTGATCATAGTAACAAAGTTGAGAGCCTGCTGTTTGGAACCCTTCCAAATCAAGAATATATCATCGATATATCTGTACCAATGAACCACACAGTTGTCAATGATCTCAGCGTGCTGCCCATGGAGGACCTGCTCCTCCCACAGCCCCATATGCAAACAAGAATAACTGGGGGAAAAGCAGGCCCCCATCGCAACACCCCTGATCTGCTGGTACACCAGATTTGAAAACATGAAAAAATTGTTGTTAAGACAAATGGAAATCATAGATAGCAACATTTTGTTGTGATTATGCATTTGGATGGGCCTAGTACACAAATAATGATTGATCGCCTTAATACCGTCCTGATGGTTTATACATGTGTACAGGGAAGTAACATCCAAAGTGATTAACCAATAATCATCCTGCCATGTAACATTCATGATTTTCCTCAAAAAATCGCTAGTGTCCTGGATGAAGGAAGGCAATGCCCTAACATGCTCCTGCAGAAATGCATCCATATACTTGGAGGCATTTTCTAGCAGGCTATTGCGGGCAGAAATAATAGGTCTACCTGGTGGTTTTTGGAGATCTTTGTGGACCTTGGGAATGAAGTACAGGGTCGGAATGACAGGATGATCATTTTTTAAATATATATATATATATATATATGTATATATATATGCCAAGGTGTATTGAAGAATGAGTGCGTGTATAAGTGTCTGAATGGATGATTTAGTAGGTGCGTGACTGACTGTATAAGTGAGTGATTAAACGTGTCTTACTGAATGCATGGGTTAGTGACTAAACTGTGTGAATGTCGGTATCAGTCTGTCAGTTAGTATGTAAGCGGCTACATGGGTTGATGACTAGCTACATGAGTGTCTATATGGGTTATTGATTGGTTGTCTGAGTATCTGTATGGGTGCCTGAGTGTCTGTGTGGGTGGGTGACTCTGTGCATAGATGTGTGAGTGGGTGATTCACTGGGTGTATGGGTTCAAGAGTGCATCTGTAAAGGGCTATATGGGTAGGTGGTGTGTGTATGGGTGCGTTGGTGAGTGAATGGATGTCTCAGTGGTACATGTGTGAGTAACTACATATGTGAAAGGCAGTATATGTGAGTGTTGGGAGTATATAAATGACTATATGTGAGAGTGAGTGATTGTGAGAGTGGCTGTAGGGATGAGTGTATGCTTATATCAGTGATTGTATAAGAGAGTATGTGTTAGTATCTGTATGAGTAAGTGAGGTGGTATGTGTATAACTGTATAGGTGAGTAAATGGGAGTGTGATTGATTCTTTGCATGACTGACTAGGTGTGTGAGTAACTCTATGGATGAGTGGCGTTGTGTGAGTGTCTGTATAGGTGTATGAATGCATGTGATAGTCCTGTATTGATGAGTGACTGCATGTATGAGTGACTGTATGGGTGAATGAGTGGATGTGTGTGTAGACCTAGGAATCAGTGAGTGGGTATGTAGTAACAGGTATTGGTGTGTCTATGGTTTCGAGAATGGTAGTCTGTATTTTAGAGTGGGTGTATCAAAGGTTATATTAGGGTGTGAGGAGGTGCATCAGATGATCATGTGGACGATGTCATCAGTGATGTCATCAGTGATGTCATTTGAGATGTCATCAGTGATGTCACTGACCATGTCATGAATGATGTAATATGTGACGTCATCAGAAGTGTGTTGCGGGGGCACAAGGTATAGTTAGCTCAACTAACTATTACGGCCGAATTTCTCTGGTTTTGTATGAGTGAAATGTCCAACTAACTATAACGTCCCTGAAACCTGTGGTTTTTTCAGTGAATTTCTAAGGTTTTTTAAATGCTAATTTCTAACTATAATGTCCCGGAAACCTATGGTTTTTTCAGTGAATGTCAAAGGTTTTTTAAATGCTCATTTCTAACTATAATGTCCCGGAAACCTATGTTTTTTTCAGTGAATTTCTAAGGTTTTTTAAATGCTAGTTTCTAACTATGCCTACAGAGGTAGGACATGTGCAGAAAGAGGAAGAAAGACGAAGAAAGAAGCAAGAGAAATGCAGAAAGAGGCAGCAGAAGTCCAGAAAGAGGAAGAAAGGTACAGAAAGAAGCAAGAGATATGCAGAAAGAACCAACAGAGGTGCAGGAAGAGGCCTTGTTGCAAAGTCATCCTGTGCCCTGGGCAACCCCCAACTTTTTACTGACTGGTACTGGTGGTAGCTGACTCTGACTGACCCTGGGCTCTGCCTAACCAGGCCTGGAGCCAGTGTTATGCTGAAAGACACTTAGAATACAGTGAAAACACCTACATACACTAGGGTACACTTTGGGTTTGGGTACCCCTGTGATTGGCATGACCTCCCCTGTAAAGCCCTAGTACAGAATAGGGCAGGGGGATTAAAACTAGCTCTAAGTCCCTAGCATATAATAGGGCATGGCAGTTTAGAGGCCAGCAGCCATTTTCTGCACTTGCATGTGTGCACTGCTGAGCCTGAGGTCAGTTTAAAAGTAGCCCTGTGTATGCAGAAAGAGGCAAGAGAGGTACAGAAAGAGACAAGAGAGGTGCAGAAAGAGGGAAGAAGGGTGCAGAAAGAGGCAAGAGAGGTGCAGAAAGAAGCAAGAGAGGTGCATAAAGAAGCAAGAGAAGTTCAGAAAGAGGCAGCAGAGGCGCAGAAACAGGCAAGAAAGGTGCAGAAAGAAGGAACGGGGTGCATAAAGAGGTAAGAGGGATACATAAATTTGCAAGAGAGGTGGAGAAAGAAGCAAGAGTAGTGCAGAAAGAAGCAAGAGAAGTGCAGAAAGAAGCAATAGAGGTGGAGAAATGGGGAAGAGGGGTGCAGAAAGATGCAAGACGGATGCAGAAATTTGCAAAAGTGGTGCAGAAAGAAGCAAGAGCAGTGCAGAAAGAACCAACAGAGGTGCAAAAAGAGGCAAGAGGGGTGCATAAAGAGGTAGGAGAGGTGCACAAAGAGGCAAGAGGGGTACAGAAAGAGGCAGGAGGGGTGCAGAAATAAGGAAGAGAAGTCCAGAAAGAAGCAACAGAGGTGCTGAAAGAGGCACGAAGGGTGCAGAAAGGAGCAAGAGAAGTGCAGAAAGAGGCAACAGAGGTGCAGAAAGACGTAAGAGAGGTGCATAAACAAGCAAGAGAAGTACAGAAAGAGACAAGAGAATTGCTGAAAGAAGCAACAGAGGTGTAAAAAGAAGCAAGAGAAGTGCAGAAAGAGGCAAGTGAGGTACAGAAAGAGGCAAGAGAGGTGCAGAAAATGACAAGAGAACTGCAGAAAGGCAAGAGGGATGCAAAAAAGGGAAGAAGGATGCAGAAAGAAGCAAGAGAGGTGCAGAAAGAGGAAAGACGAGTGCAGAAAGAAGCAACAGAGCTGCAGAAGGAGGCAAGTGATCTGCAGAAAGAGGCAGGAAAGTTGCAGAAACAGGAAAAAGAGGTGCAGAAAGAGGGAACAGGGGTGCAGACAGAGCCAAGAGAGGTGCAGAAAGTCAAAAGAGGGGTGTAGAAAAAGGTAAGAGGGGTACAGAAATTTGCAAGCAAGGTGCAGAAAGAAGCAAGAGCAGTGCAAAAGAACCAACAATAGTGCAGAAAGAGGCAAGAGAAGTGCAGAAAGAAGGAACAAAGGTGCAGAAAGAGGCAAGAGGGGTGCAGAAAGAGGGAAGAGAGGTGTAGAAAGAGGCAAGAGAGTTGCACAAAGAGGGAAGAAAGGTGCAGAAAGAGGCAAGAAGGGTGCAGAAAGAAGCAACAGAGATGCAAAAAGAAGCAAGAGAAGTGCGGAAAGAAGCAACAGAGGTGCAGAAAGAGGCAAGAGGGGTGCAGAAAGAGGCAACAGAAGTGCAGAAAGAAGCAACTGAAGTGCAGAAAGAGGCAAGAGAAGTGCAGAAAGAGGCAAGAGAGGTGCAGAAACAGGCAGGAGACGTGCAGAAAGAGGGAACAGGTGTACAGAAAGAGGCAAAAGAGGTGCAGAAAGAGGGAAGAAGGGTGCAGAAAGAGGCAACAGAGATGCAGAAAGAGGCAAGAGAGGTGCAGAAAGTGCAAGAGATGAGCAAACGAGGCAAAAGAAGTGCAGAAAAAGAAAGAAAAGGTGCAAAAAGAAGCAACAGAAATGCAGAAAGAGGCAAGAGAGGTGCAGAAAGAAGCAAGAGTGGTTTACACACCATTAGTACCAATTTAATACCCAAATTTAGCAATAAGTAACAGGTGACCATTCTAGATTTGCGCAGGGCCTTCCACCACGCTGTAACACTTGTCGCTGCATTGTTGGTAACGTTTGAACCGTTTGAGCTAGAAACAAGGTTTTTTTTGGTCAAATCTGCAGATTATGCAGCAGATGATGGATTATGTGGCAAATGCGGAAAATGTATAATTGTGCAAAAGTCGGTGCAGCCAAACAGCGCATAATTCCAGTGGCCCTGCTCATACCTCTGACTAGGTCCAGAAGTGCTCCTCAGTGGTTCCTTCTTTTTTTTGTCTCATTGAGTTTATTGTTTGGCTTCTATGGAAACGAGGAGGACTAAACCTGAGGTTACAACTCCACAACACAGACTATCATACCACACAATTACTCTCCATAACAAATAATCCCACTCTACATAATTCCTATACACTAAATACCACATACTTTCTATCCACATAATTTAACTGCAAAACATACCACATAATTCCACTACACACAACCTACATCCACTCCACTCCAGGAAACATTAATAAAACACTTTTGCATTTACAACGCCAATAGCTCTAACTCTTGCAAATGCGAAGCCTATTACATTGCAAATGCTTCTTCAACTGGTAGTCGCGTTTGCAGAGTGGTGGAGAAAGGGGGCTGGGCCTCCAACCAGCGCTCAGGAATTCCACTGCGTAGGACTTACAGGAGGTACCAGGAGGGCTTCTTGGCCCTCAAAGTCCCTCAGGAGTAAAGTGGACTTCATCCAACAACCCGTAATGTGCCAGGAGGTGCATTTGCAGAGTGGTGGAGAAATGGAGGGCGTGGCCTACGAAGACCTCTTAGCAATCCCACTGTGTGGGACTTACTGGAGATAACAGGAGGGGTAGTTGGCAGCATTGGTAAGCACTCATAGCAGGCCAAGGCCCCCTTTAACCACCAGTCTGCAACCGTGCTCCCCGGCGCACTCTTGGATGGAGGGTGAAGTCCCCTTCGCTGCTGGGGGTGGTTAGGGGTCAACTAGCCCACCTGTTACCTCCAGTAAGCCCCACACAGTGGGATTGCTGAGAGGTGGACACAGGCCACGCCTCCTTTGTCCACCACTCTGCAAACGCACCTCCTGATGCGCTCTTGGTTGGGGAAGGAAGTCCCCTTACCTCCTGAGGGTCCCTGGGGGCCAACTAGCCCTCCTGTTACCTCCAGTAAACCCCACACAGCTGGATTGCTGAGAGTGGTCTGAGGCCACGCCCCCTTTTTACACCACTCTGCAAACGCGCTGCCTGGCGCACTGCTGCTTGGGGGATGAAGTCTACTTCAGTCCTGAGGTCCTCAGGACACAAGAGAACCTCATCACCCCACCAGCAGTGCGCCAAGAGGCGTGTTTGCAGAGTGGTGTAAAAAGGGGCGTGGCCTCGGACCACCTCTCAGCAATCCCACTGTGTGGGGATTACTGGAGGTACCTGGTGGTCTAGTTGGCCCCTAAGGACCCTTAGGTTTAAGGGGTCTTAATCCCCCAATTCAGAATGCACCAGGAGGCGCGTGTGCACAGTGGTGCAGGGAGGGGCGGGGCCTTTAAGCGAGATACCGGCTTTTCCTTGTTTTAAATATTTTTAGAAGGGGGACTGTGTGGCCCCCCTACTTTTAGTATTTTTTGGGCCCTGGGGACCCCATCCCCCATGGCCTGATCATTTTTTATTTAAAAAATAAAACGGGAAGGGGGCCGTGTGGCCCCCCTTCCCTGGGCCACTATTGGCCCCAGGGACTCCATCCCCCGGGGCCTGGCCTCGTTTTTATATATATTTTTTTCTTTTACCAGGGAGGGGGGCCGCACGGCCCACCTCCCCTGGGCCACTTCTGGCCTCGGGGACCCCATTCCCCGGGGACTGGCCTCGTTTTAAAAAAAGAAATCCCGGGATGGGGGCCGCGTGGTCCCCCTCCCCTGGGCCACTTCTAGCCCCGGGGACCCCATCCCCCGGGGCCTTGCCAGCCTGTTTTTTTGCAGGAGGGGGCTGCGTGGACCACCTCCTGAGGCCAATTATGGCCCTGGGGACCCCATCCACCAGAGCCTGGCCTTATTTTTTATTTATTTTATTTTGTTTACATCATGGAAAGGGAGGGGGCCGAGTGGCCCCCCTCCTGGGCCACTTCTGACCCCGGGGACCCCATCCCCCAGGGCCATCCCTCAAGTTGAGGACCGTGGGGGGAGCCCCACTGCCCCCACGGTCCCTGCCGGCTCCCTGCTTCCTGCGAGAGCCGGCATTGCTTTTGGGCAATGGGAGCTGCTAACATACAGCTCCCCTTGCCCAAAAGCAATTCTGCTTTGCTTCTTGGAAGCGAGAGCAGGTTTTCTGCTCTCGCTTTCAAGAAGCAAAGCAGACAGGGCAGGAGCCGTGCTCCTGCCCTGCCATAGCAAGCGGCAATGTCCCGGGGATGCGCACCCCGGGACATTATAGGAGCCGGCCCTGGGGGGTGGTGGTCCCCAGGGCCATGGAAGGCTCCACGAGGGGGGCAGCGTGGCACCTCTCCAATATATGTGCATAGCCCCGGGGAAGTGGTGGTCCCCGGGGCGGGGAGCCACTATGGACCCACAAATTTAAATTACTGTATGCCCTGGGGAGGTGGTGGTCCCCAGGGCAGTTTGGGGGGCGCGAGGCCCCCCGCAATTAAAGTCAAAAGCCCCGGAGAGGTGGTGGTCCCTGGGGCAGCAGGGGGGCAGGAGCCCCCTCACGCATTTCATAAAAACACAGCCTCGGGGAGGTGGCGGTCCCCGGGGCTGCAGGGGGGCACGTGCCCCCCACATATTATAAATAAAGCCCCAGGGAGGTGGCAGTCCCCGGGGCTGCGGGGGCACCCACGGGCCCCCGAACCATTAATACATATTGCCCCCGGGAACTGGACCACCAAGGGGTTTTAAGAAAACAAAGTGCGGGAGACCGCACTTCGTTTTTTTTTAATTTTCTTCCGGATTCGCGCACCCAGCGCAACTCCGGCCGAAAATTTAAAAAAAAAGAAGCTTTTTTTGGGTGAGCAGGCCTAGGTTGTCAGGGTGTTTCTACCCTGCCCCCTTTTCTTCATTTTTAACTTTTTTTTTCCTTTTTCTTGTGACTCGGTTCTACCGAGTCACAAGATGGCTGCCAACACTTCCTGGTTTGGAGTGTAGGCAGCCAATCAGAATGAAGCTCGTGCTCGGGAGGGTTCGCAAATCCTCCTCGGTGCTCAGATATCGATATTTTTATTTTTTACATTTCTCAACAACTACTGAACTGATTCACACCATTTAAAAAAAGGCACGTTTTCTGGACCAAGAACTACCTTTCTGCCAAATTTGATGTAATTCCGTTCAGCAGTTCGGGCTGCAGCTTTGTCTAAAGTTCCTATGGAAATTAACATGGGGAAAACGCGTTTTGGGATCCCCCTTTTTTCCCAGCCCCTGCTTGACGAATCACCCCGAAACTTTCAAGTAAGGAGCTGACCTGAGTGAACCATTAATTTTAAAAAATTTGCGAAGATTCATCAAACGGTGCCAAAGATATTGACAAAAGAAAAAACGCTTTTTGAATAGAAACGAGGTCCTAACTATAACTACCTACTGGTGACTGCCAGTAGGTAATGTATGCGCATTTATATATATACATACAAACATAGACTTTCATTGTGCACAATTATGTACAATGAAATTCTATGGAGAAAAAATACATAAATGTATATAAAATTGTACATTCAGTTCTAGGGTTTAACCTTTGAGGTTTAGGGTAGCAGCAGGCTAAGGTCCAATGTTCCACCATCTGATCATCTGGCGTGTCTCAGATTCAGCCTGGAGCAGGGTGCTGAGGTCGTTGGCAGCTGGTGCACTACGAAGAAGGGGGCCACCTGAAAATAGGCTGCACAAGGGGACTTACAGGTAAGCCCGGGGGCCCCAAACAAGGAATTGGGTCGCAAGGGCCTCAGGACCACGGGAGCAAAGCTGGTTCATCGGTACCCAGACCAGGAGGGCTGGGTGCAGAGCAGATAGGTCAGCCACGCTCTGCGCATCAAGATGGTCTTCGGGTCAGGATGGCAGGTTGTAGGGATGATTCTGGGACAGCTGGCCCACTCACAGAGTAGGTCTCCGGGGTCTCAAAGTCCCTCGACAAGTGCTTGCTTCCTGAATAGTTGTCTTGGTGACAGTTGCACCAAGACAATTTGGCTCCGGTAGGTCCTAGTGTCCTCTCACTTGGTGGGGAGACAAATATGACCCTTAGGAGCTGATGTACCACTTCTGGTTCAGTTGCTGCATTGGTGTCTCTGAGGAGCTGGAAGTCAGTAAGTCAGACTCTGTGGGTTCGGTGCCTGTGGCTGCAGGAGAGTAGTTCCTCTACTCCAAGGGAGTTCTCTTGGTGATTGACGAAGGGCTGGAGGTGCTCCGGGGTTCTTGGAGGCCTCACAGCAGCAGAACAAGTCAGCATCTGAAAATGGTTGAGACTTTTGAGGCAGCAGGCAGGGTTTCGCACCAAACTTCTGCAGCAAGTACTCTGTTTTTGGGTCAGCAGTTCTTATTTATCTGTTTTCTTCTTAGGTCCATCGAATCTAAAGTTCAGGGTCCAGGGGTGCCACCTAAATACTAAATTTAGGGGCGTTAAGTGGGGGGTCACAGGTAGTAGCCAATGGGCTACATACCTTTAGGGTATCTACACCCTCTATGTGATCACTTCCTGTGGGAAGGGACACAACCCTTGTCCTGATAGGTGTTTTCCCCTCCATCCCAACATGGAGGAATTGGAAAAGTGGGGTCCACATCACTTGCCCCACCTTAGGGGTGTTGCTTTCTGAATGTGGCACACCTCCTAATCTGACTACTTTCCCGCCTGTCCTCTTGCAAAAAGTGAAGCAGGAAAGGGGGGTTGGCATTCTCCACTAACTGGAGATGCCTGGGTTGCATTTCAAAGGTGGCATGGCTTTTGAAGCTTCCCACGTCAGAATGCCATTCCGGTCTGTGGGAGGAGTGAACCACCTAAGCCCATAGCAGGCATTGTTTTCGACCTCTGAGAGCACAGGATCTCGCCCCATGAGGTCAGAAACATGTCTGGTTGTGGCAGGGTGGCTAAGACCAGTCAGAGACCACACCAGTTTTTCATAGGTTTTCAGGGGGCACCTCTAAGGTGCCTTCTGTGTTTACAATAAATCCAACACTGGCATCAGTGTGAATTCATTAAGATGAGATGTTTGGTACCAAACATCCCTGGGTACAGTAAAGTAATCATGGTGCTGGTGAACTCGTAATGATGGGTGTCCAGCCCATGTACTCTCTATTTGTATTATTTGTATTTGTATTATGGAATTTGTAATGCACGCAGCTAATAAAAGAGTATCCCGGTGCGAGCCTGGAGGAAGGAAAAGCAGAAGGGGACATCTAGATGAAGAGAAAAGTCTTGAGCCTTTTCCTAAAAAGCTTAGGATCCTGAATGCTGCAGAGGTCAAAAGGAAGAAGGTTCCAGGCCGAAGCTGCCCTGAAAGCAAGAGAGCTCCCTCCCACTCTTAAGGCAAAATCTCGGGACATAGGCGAGAAGCTGCGTAGCAGAGCACAGCTGCCTGGTAGGAATATGGAACCTGAAGAGCTTTCTCAGGTAAACAGGGCCATGTCCATAGAGAGCTGAATGTGCTAGGACCAGGGCTTTGAATTTAACCCTTTCCAACATAGGCAGCCAGTGCAGATCACACAAGTGTTGTATCACGCTGGTCTTTATGGGGATATTAAGAAGAGTTCTGGCCGTGGAATTCTGAACCACCTGTAGTTTATTCAAACGATAGCTGGGCAGACCCACATACAAAGCATTGGCATAATCAAGGTGCAAGGATACCAGCGCAAGGATAACAGTTTCCCTTGCTGACCTAGGGAGAAGAGGGAGAAACTTTTTTAGGGATTTCAAAGTGCCAAAGCATTGACCAGTAAGCTTCTTGATCTGAGTAGAGAAGTTCAACTTCTCGTCAAACCAGATTCCCATATTGTTCTTGGGATGGCCTTCCGAGGTTGGCATAGGTGAATCGTCTGGCCAGAACGATTTCCAAAACTGAGGAGGAAATCCCCGAAAAGAAGGATCTCAGTTTTTTCCTTGTTGCATTTTAACTGGACAGCGGACAGCCATCGAAAGACTGCTGACAGACAAGATTTAGCTAGGGAGGTGGAATAGTCATTATTCTTCCATGTGAAGAGGAGCTGGGTGTCATCAGCATAAGCGATGATCTTGGCGCCAAGCTCCTCAGCAATCTGTATTAGGGGAGTGACATAGATGTTAAAGAGAAGAGGGCTCAAAGTGGACCCCTGTGGCACTCCCGTGGTCAAGGTCTGGGGGAGGAAGAGAAAGGGGGGATCCAAATTTGTTGCATTCTGCCCTCAAGAAAGGATTTCAGCCTTCTCCAAGCACACTCTGAGACACCAATTTCCAGGAGACGGTCCAGGGGCAGCGAGTGTGGCCCAGTGTCGAACGCCGCCGATAGATCTAACAAAATCAGGGCTGCCTGACCTCCTGAGTCCAAAGTTTCCCAGATGGATTCAGTAACTTCAACCAGAGCCATCTCAGTGCTGTAAGTGGATCTAAAGCCTGATTGTGCCGGGTGAAGCAGGCCATGCCGTTCAACATATTCTGACAGTTGCCTGTTAACCAATTTTTCACATACTTTTGCCACAGCAGGAAGGAGGGAAAAGGGCGATAGCTGGAAGGGATGGTGGGGTCAAGAGTAGGTTTTTTCAGCAATGGGACAATTTTGGCCTGTTTCCATGTAGCAGGTACTGTAGCTGTGGTAAGAGAGAGATTGATTAGCTGATTTAACACCGGATTGATCGTCTCTGCGGCCAAAGACAGCAGTCTAGCCAGACATGGGTCTGCTGGTGAGCCAGATTTAAGGGACTTGAGGACCGCCAGAGAGTCTGGCTGAGCAATGCCTGTGAAGGCCACCAAAGTGGATGGCGAAGCCAGAGACAGCCCATTAGGGGACAAGTTCTCAGCTGAAAGCCTATTGTCGATGTCAAAATTAGCTTGGAGAACTCGGATCTTGTCGATGAAAAAGTTAGAGAGTTCTTCACACCAGGCAGACAAGGCGGGATGAATAATAGCCTCTGCTCTAGGAGAGAGGAAACTTTGAATGATGCTAAAGATTTCTTTAGCATTGTTCCTGGAAAGGGCAATGCGCTCCGCATAGTGAAGGCTTTTAGCTTGTGTGATCAATGCATAATAGGCCTTTTGAGCCTTTCTAAGGGCCGTCTTAGCAATCGGACAATACTCCTGTCTCCACTTCGGTTCGAGTTTTTTACACAGTTGTTTCTGGGTTTTAAGAGCAGGAGAGAACCAGGGTTTAAAAGGGGACTCCCTGATGCGCCTACGACATGAATCGTGGAACAATTTCTCTACTGTCTGGGAGATCCAGTTGGAAAAACTGTCAAGGGTTACAGTCAGGTCCTTGGAGAGAGCCGGGCGTGACTCTGCCAGAGCAAGACTGAAGGCTGAAGGGTCTATTTTGCCGGAGGTTTTCTCATGAGGCCTCCGACAGGGAGGATATAATGTGTATTTACTGTGGGTTTGCCATGAAAAATAGATCAAAAAATGATCAGACCAGGGCACAGGAAGAGGATCCTTAACTGAGATAGGGAAATTAGAATAGATAGGATCAAGAAGGTGACCGCCCTGATGTGTGGGAGAGCTAACCCATTGTTGGAGCTGGGCAAGACTGAAAGACTCAAGAAATTCTTGGGTGTCCCCTGCTTAACCACAGTCCAAACGAATGTAAAAATCCTCGAGGAGTATGAAATGAGAAACGTGTAGAGCTCGTGGGATAATTAACTCATCCAGGGCTTTAGGAAATGGGCCTGCTGGACCGGGGGTCTGTAAACCAGGATACCTCCCAGCGAGAAATGAGGGGAGATAGTAACACAAAAATCAAGAGCTTCACCCTCCCCAATCTCCAAAATTCGCCTCGCTGGAAATTCCACTTTTCTTTAAACACAACCGCCACTCCTCCTCCCCTCCCAGATTTACGGTCTGCTCGTGAGATTTTATACCCCTCTGGGATGGCCAACTCAATCACTGGATTAGAATGCTCATTAAACCAGGTCTCAGTCATGAAAAGCATATCTAGATGCTCGTCAGAAAGTAAGTCAAAGATATCTTGTGAGTGTTTGGTAACCGAGCGTGCATTAATCACAGCCGCTCTAATTGTGTGCACCATCTGACTGTTACAAGGGCGCAAACTGGGAGGGGGCAAGTCGATTGACCCTGGGGATAGGCGGAACTTACAGTGGTTGCAGACGGTGGTCGGGTTATCTAGAACCCCACCATCTACCCGTATTATTACATGTCTGAGGGCAGAGCTAAAGACTCTTCCAGGCTATAGGGCCGATGAGCAGACTTACTGTGGGGGCTTACCCGGGCAGCGTGGCTGGCTCTGGCCACGTCCAGGATGGTGACAGGCACAGACGGGCTTGCCTTAGGCACGCCAGCGGCGCTCCCACTGCGTGCATCCACGCAGCGTGCATCTTTATTTTCTCTCCCCTTCGGACGACTAGAGCACTCGCTAACAACATGGCATCTCTGGTCATCTCGACCCAGAACAGGCAGAGAGGCCAAAGCACCCTCCGGTAGAGCAACCAAACAGGTTCAAATTCAAATTCACCACAAAGAACAGTGAGTAAGTGTACAATTCAAAATTAACATTTCATAGTTAAAATCAGTTGTAGTAAAATAGAGTGGGCACAGAATTTTAAAAAGGGCAAAGGTGGACAGGGAATTAGGATTAAAATGGAACTAAGCCCGGAGAATAGCAGCAGGATAACAGACTGTAAACTAGACACTGAACTCAGTGCAGGCCCTCCCCTTTGGATGACTAGAGCATGCGCTAACAAAATGTCGTCTCTGGTCGTCTTAACCCGGAAGAGGCAGAGAGGCCGAAGCACCGTCCGGTAGAGCAACCAAACAGGTTCAAATTCAAATTCACCAGAAAGAACAGTGAGTAAGTGTACAATTCAACATTAACATTTCATAGTTAAAATCAGTTGTAGTAAAATAGCGCGGGCACAGAACTTTAAAAAGGGCAAAGGGGGACAGGGAGTAAGGAATAAAATGGGACTAAGCCCAGAGAATAGCAGCAGAATAGCAGACTGTACCCCGATAATGAACTCAGTGCAGGCAAGATCGAGAGAGAAGGTGACCGACCACACAGGCGAGCGCGCCCGCTAAGCGTGCATATTTATGTGCCTTTTCCTTTGGACGACTAGAGCACGCGCTAACAAAATGGCGTCTCTGGTCATCCCGACCTGGAAGAGGCAGAGAGGCCGAAGCACCCTGCAGTAGAGCAACCAAACAGGTTCAAATTCAAATTCACCACAAAGAACAGTGAGTAAGTGAACAATTCAAAATTAACTTTTCATAGTTAAAATAAGTTGTAGTAAAATAGCGCAGGCACAGAATTTTAAAAAGGGCAAAGGGACACAGGGAGGAAGGAATAAAACAGGATTAAGCCCGGAGAATAGCAGCAGAATAGCAGACTGTAACCCGACAATGAACTCAGTGCAGGCAAGATCGTTGAGAGAAGGTAACCGACCACACAGGTGAGCGTGTCCGCACAGCGTGAATCTTGATGTGCCCTCCCCTTCGGACGACTAGAACATGTGCTAACAAAATGGCGTCTCTGGTCGTTCCGACCCAGAAGAGGCAGAGAGGCTGAAGCACCCTCCGGTAGAGCAAACAAACAGGTTCAACATAAATTCACCACAAAGAACAGTGAGTAAGTGTACAATTCAATATTAACATTTCATAGTTAAAATCAGTTGTAGTAAAATAGCGCGGGCACGGAATTTTAAAAAGGGCAAAGGGGGACAGGGAGTAAGGAATAAAACGGGACTAAGCCCAGAGAATAGCAGCAGAATAGCAGACTGTAAACCCGACACTGAACTCAGTGCATCCAAGATCTGTGAGAGAAGGTGACCGACAACACAGGCGAGCGGGTCCGCACAGCATGCATCTTTATGTGCCCTCCCCTTCGGACATCTAGAGCATGTGCTAAAAAAATGGCATCTCTTGTCATCCTGACCCGGAAGAGGCAGAGAGGCCGAAGCACCCTCCGCTAGAGCAACCAAACAGGTTCAAATTCACCACAAAGAACAGTGAGTAAATGTACAATTCAATATTAACATTTCATAGTTAAAATCAGTTTTAGTAAATAGCCCGAGCACAGAATTTTAGAAAGGGCAAAGGGGGACATGGAGTAAGGAATAAAACGGGACTAAGCCCGGAGAATAGCAGCCGAATAGCAGACTGTAAACCCAAAACACTGAACTCAGTACAGGCAAGATCGGTGAGAGAAGGTGACCGACCACACAGGCCTATGGATATCCTGTGCACTTAAATATCCAAGAATGGACATAGATATTGTAGGGTCATATATGCTCAGGCAGATAGGACCACACCTGTGTTATAGTGCACCCTGCCTTAGGGCTGCAAGGCCTGCAGTAGAGGTGACTTACTTATATCTCATGCAGTGTCTGTGGGCATGGCACACAGGGATGTGTGCCATGTCAACTCTTCACTTTTCTCTGCACCAAGACACACAGCCTGCAATGGCAGTTTGCATGGTCTTTGTGAGAGATTCCTAGGGTGGCACAATTCATGCTGCAGCCCTAGTGGACCCTCCTCAGTTCCAATGCCCTAGGTATCAGGGGTACCATTTACTAGGGACTTATAGGGGTTAATGAAGTTGTGCCAATTGTGGTACAGTTTTGGGAAAGAGGTCTGGCACTGGGAACCTGGTTAGTATGGTCCCAGTGCACTTTCAGTCAAAGTTACTTAATGTTCCAGGCCAAAAGTGAGGGCTAACCATGCCAAAAGAGCCACTTTTCGAAAAAGACCCATTGATATTCTGACCCAGTCACTCACAGACCCACTCAGACACTCATGCACCCACTCAGAGACCCACTGACAGACTCATGCACCCTTTTACAGACCCTATCAGAGACTCTTACACCCACTCATAGACCCACTCAGATATTCACACATCCAGTCACAGACCCATTGAGAGACTGATGCCTCCTTTCACAGATCTAATCAGACACTCATGCACTGACTCAGAGCCCCACTCATATTCTCATGAGCTCACTCAAAGACCCATACAGACACTCAAGCAATCACTCACAGACCCATTGATGTTCTGAAGCAGTCACTCACAGACCTACTCACACACTGACACACCCACTCACAGGCACAGTCAGAGACTCATGCACCCAGTCACATGCCCTCTCAGGGAAGGACGTGCCCACTGAGACACCCACTCGTACACTGATGTACCTATTCACAGACCCAGTCATACACTGACACCCTCACTCATAGACCTACTCAGAAACTTATACACCCATTCAAAGATTCACTCAGAGACTCACACATCTACCCACAGACCCTCTCTGACTTTCATGCACCCACTCACAGACTCACTCTGAGACTCCTACTCCTACTCATAGACCCAATCAGAGACTCATGGATCCACTCATAGACCCAGCCAGACTCGCATGTACCCAATCACAGACCCACTCAGAGATTCACACACCCACTCACAGACCCACTGAGAGACTGATGCATCCATTCCCAGATCTACTCAGATACTCAGACTCACTTGGAGTCCTACTCATATTCTCATGCACTCACTCAGAGACCCATACAGACACTCATGCAGTCATTTATAGACCCAGTGATATTCTGATGCAGTCACTCACAGACCCACTCACACACTCACACAAATTTCAAAAACCTTAGAAATTCACTGAAAAAAAACAAAGGTTACAGGGATGTTATAGTTAGGAAATAGGATTAAAAAATCTTAGAAATTCACTGAAAAAAAACAAAGGTTACAGGGGTGTTATAGTTAGGCTAGTACAAAACCAGTGAAATTCAGCAGTTATAGTTAACTGAGCTAACTCTAACTTACACCCATGCAATGTACTGTTTATGGTGTAACATATTACATTACTCATGACATGGTCCCCCACTGTGCAATGAGAACATGGAGGGAGACTCACGGCCACCGTGGTACCAGCTGGCATCCCGCCTTCTGTGGGTGGCGGTCCCCAGGGTGCAGGCTGGTTCAGCGGACCTACCCACAAACATTTTTTTGATGACTCGGGGAGGTGGCCATTCCCGGGGCTGTGTGGGAGCCGCATGCCCCCCCACATTTATTGATAAACATTTGCCCTGAGGAGGTGGGGAGTACTGCACAGGCAACCCCCACATTTATTAATAATCCCTCATGCCACCGGACCCTGGCCCACCCGGGTGCTTAACATTACTGAAGCGCAGGAGCCGTGGATCCAGCGTGACTTCCACTGGAATTTTATTTTTTTTACATATTTTTTTGGCCTGCAGGGTCTTTTCAAGAACCCCTCAAGAGGCCTAGGTGTTCAGGGTATTCCTACCCTGCCCCTTCTCTTTTTTAACATTTCTTCTGGGACTTGGCTGAAGCCAAGTTCCAAGATTGCTGCCAACACTCCCTGGTTGAAGTGTTGGCAGCGAATCACATTTCAGCATGGGGACTGTCGTATCCTTGGAGGATCTACGTCCCTGTGTAGACACATTTGGATTTCCTTTAATATTTCCAAAACTACTGAAGAGATTTACACAAATTTACAAAAAGGTCGCTTTCTGGACCAACAGCAATTTTCTGCCAAATTTGGTGAAATTCTGTCCAGTGGTTTGGGCAATAGTCATGTCTAAAGTACCCATGGGAATTAACATGGGAAACACACATTTTTCGACCCCCCCTTTTTCTCGGCCCCCGCCTGATGGATCACCCCAAAACTTTCCATGCACAACAAGAATCACGAGGGCACTTTTTTGGGAACATTTTGTGAGGATTCATCAAACAGCGCCAAAGATATTTGATGAACTAATGTGTGTTAAAATAGTATTTATTTATTTAATGAATTCAAGTTTAGTAATAAATATTTTACATTAATTTACATTTATATATTAAAATAAATATAGTTTAATAACCATCCCTTTATTTTCCCATCAGAACATCAGGAGATCTCCATTAACAGATGAGATGTTACTAATAGTAAATTATTTTCGAGGATGCTCCCTACCATCATTTCATGGGTCTGGAGGAAATGTGTTCATTTCTCCAACATGCATGCCAGTTAAATTGGAATTCAACGGGGGTGGGGTGGCGCTTGGCCTCAACAAAAATGACCGCCATCTGAATAGCTCT
The DNA here is from genome assembly GCA_963921515.1 of Calotriton arnoldi. NCBI lineage: Eukaryota > Metazoa > Chordata > Amphibia > Caudata > Salamandridae > Calotriton > Calotriton arnoldi. Next base: position 771,495 of record CAWUFW010004628.1, on the reverse strand, counting down.
GCCGTGTCTGTACCCGGTATTAATGGGGGCCAGACTGATCACAAAAGTCGAGATTTCTGAAGAGGTGACTGAGTAGCAGAATCAGAGCTGGGACAGAGAAAGAGGCATACACTGCGAGCTACGAACTGGCCACTTTAATCGGCTGCAGACTCACAAATCACCTGACCAGAATGGAATCGGGAACCTCTCCCCGGTACAGTGAACTGTCTCTAAGTAATGCTACACTGGGGGTTCTGCCAGACCTTTACATCTTGATAAGCTGCCCTCAAGAGATTCTCCACCCACGGCCAGTGACTTGCCCAGTGGTACTCTTCAACCTCTGTTACCTGTCACCAGTGAATGCACCATAGCTACGAACTTACCAGCACTTTTCTCATTGATGCCCTCATAACCAGACCGACCAAATATTATGTTTTTTCTGTACCATGGAAATGCCAGACAGATACTATAGCAAGTCCGAGAGCAAGAGCCCCTGGATTTTAAGGGGAATGCAATAAACGTCTTTGCAGACTTTTCATTTGTCACGCAGAATCTGCACACGAAGTTTGAAATATCTCTCTCACCATTCTACTGTCCACCATATCTGGCAACAAGAACACCATGCCCTCCACACTGCATTTGATTGGTAAAGGGTGCAGCTACCGCGAACTTAGAGGTTGCTCCCCTGAAAAAGGTTCTGACAGTAGCGCACAGAAGTACACACCTGCTAGAGGGCCAATAAATCGCCCACTCCCTCGCAATTCCTTGGGATACTGAACACAACTTACCCAAAATCAACCTACTGCCTCACCTTTATCCCCCAGAACTCAATTCCCCTCCGCCACCACCCTTGTCCCTAGAAGCATCCTTGTACTTTTAGACACTGCTTTTTTGTGCAACAGTGGGTGACAATGGGGGACAACTGTTGGGATCTGGAGTGTGTGCTCGTGAGTTCTCTCTGTTGCCTGCGTGGAACATGGAACGTGGGGATGTCGGCAGTTGCTGCCAGGAGCTGTTGGGGATCGGACGGAATAAAATAAACATGCAACTTACCTGGTTGTAGCTTCATTTCAGTGGCGACGAGTTGTCCATTCTCCCTAGCTTCCTCTGCTGCCGCTGTCGTATTGACCAGCGCTACGGTCTGGATTCCCACCAGGCGTTGTCTCTTTGCTGCCTCGAAGTGAAATTGTGTGACCTCGCCTACTGAAACTACCCACACGCGAACAATCGGTGAGTCCCAGGACTGTGGGAAGCGCCAGGTGTTACCTTAATCTAGTGAGGATACTTTGGGGGCGAAAGCGCTCGAGTGCTGCTGTGTATGTTGCCATGAGACCCCGTGGGCAACGTTTGGAGATTTGGCCTGCATGCGTACGTCACTTCGAGTCTATTCCTACGCTGTGAGCGCTCATCTGGTAACACACTCATTATGTCCAATTAGAAAAATAAGATAACAAGCTCCCCATTTTCAAAAGCACGCAGGAGCAAGACGTGGAGGCCATCTTAGGTGAACGATTTGGCATCGAGCGCACGCACCAGCGCTACAGTTCTTATCTACAGGTCTTATCTACACACAAGCTATGTGTCGTTCAAGCGAGTCACTTTACCGGTGATTCGCACACCTCTTCATCTCCCGGAAGCTCTACTATTTTCACAGCAGTTTTCTCCCTACTTCATTTTACCAGTGACTTTGTTGCAGCATCATCATCTGTATTTTCGCCTGTAGCAGGTCAACTATCAGTGACTTGCACACCTATCATTTTTATTGAAATTTTACAGTGAGTCACGGTGATTCACGCACCAACATCTTTTACCTTTTGCTTTTCCTTTGTTGTTTGCATATTGGGCACTGTTTATCGTTCCAGCCTGCCAGTCGGTTACACCTTCTGCAGAGTAACAGCCACACCTTGATTGATTCTAGTATAGTTGTTGGGCATTCCTGCGTGTTGTGCATCCTTCGGTGGCACGCACACCATCCACATTTAGATTTAATCACCACATGGCTTGTTACTCACTGTGTTTTTTTTTTTACCATGCTATTAATCTGTTTTGATGCTGTTTTGCATGGTATGGGTTAATTCTGAGCCATTGTTGTGCATCGGTGATGAGCACACCAATTTAGAAGGTGAAGTAAATGTTGTTTTCTCTTTGTACCACACCTTCTAACAACATTTTGTCCCAGTCTGCACTCAGTGGGGCAGCAACTCACCCACGCTTAGCTATGGATCGTGTGTTAGCACTGCCACCTTTTTTACAATCACCTGGCACTCCTCCACTGATTTGGCAACAGTGGAAAGACACGTTTGATGCCTATCTTGAGGCCATTGATGGCGACACGTTTACGTCAAAGAGGAAAAAAGCATTGTTAATTTATAATTTGGGTTCTGAAGGAAGGAACATCTTAAAAACATTACCCCTGGAACTTGGAAGTACTCATGTAAGTGGTGGCGATGAAGGGGATTCTGTGATTGTCGATGACTATGCATCCATCATCAAAGCCTTAGACAAAAAATTCAACCCAAAGAAAAATGTGGTGTTGGAATGCCACACATTTTTGCAAGGGGCCCAGGTTTCCGGTGAGTCTATTGATGATTTTGTTGCTGCACTCAGAACCCTTGATGCCACTTGCAATTACAGGGAATTCAGACACGAAATCATCTGTGATCAGCTGATCGAACGCACATGGAACAGGAAGATACAGGAAAAACTCTTATCGTCTGAAGACCCTGACTTGGAAACAGCTCTTACTTTGGCTAGAAGTATTGAACACTCCCAATTTTGCATGAAGGAAATGAGTGGACCTATGCAATCTGGGAGGTCAACCTCCTAAGGGGATCCATGTTACTTCTGTGCGAAATCCAATACCAACACCTGGATTATCTAAAACCAAATTAGAGAGAACTGAAGTTTCTTGTTTCCGTTGTGGGAGTAAGTCGTATTTAGGTAATGCCAAATTTTGTTCTGCTCACAACCAAACTTGTTTTCAATGTGGCAAGAAGGGGCACTTTGCATGGGTATGCAAAGCTACCGGTTTCCGCAGAGTGCCTACTCAAACTGTTAAAGCCAGTGAAGAAGACTTCTTAGATTCCGGTGAAGAAAATGAAAACAATGTTTTGTTAATGTTGTCTTCCTCACCTTCACAGTCACAAGGGGTAGTGGAGATAACATCCATGGTTGGGTTACGCAAGAGGAAATCTCCTGCTTGTAAAATTTGTGTGAATGGCAAGGAAGTATGTTTTTTAGCTGATTCAGGTGTCCCGTTCCCCTCATTAATGTCAAAGATTTTGATGGGATGGATGGCATTCAGTTACATCAGTCCAGTGTAAGAATTTTTGCTTATGGTGGAAAAAGGGTGGAAGTCCTTAGTAAGTTTGAAGCTAACTTGGAGTTCAAGTGAGACTCTGCTACAGGCACTGTGTACATGGTGAAGGATGGTGCGAGCCTGTTGGGATGTGAAGAGCAAGGGGAACTTGGGATTATTTTGGATCCCAACTATCCTGAGATGGTTCTGTCTAAACACTAGGTGGGGCAGTTCTACCACACTCCCTCACTGACTACTTCTCCAGATGTCGTCACTGTTGGACGACTAACCGGTGATGAATGGATCATGAGGTATCCTGAAGTTTTCAGTGGTGGATTAGGAAAACTGAAGGGTTTTCAGCACCGCATCGTCCTCAAGGATGGTGCAAAAGCAGTTACGCATAGGGTGCGCAAGGTACCTTTCAGTCTGTGGAATTGTCTTGTGGATTGTTACCTGCCTTGTTATGTTGGCCTAGGCCTGGCTGCCATGCTGCTTTTCTTTGCGCACGTTACACTGAGCCGGGCCTTCCTCGCCCTTTGCTCGTGCCAAGTTCTTTTGCACTGTCTGCATTTTCTGTTGTTCACCTTTCTGGGCTCAGTCTGCACAAACATGTACAAGGTCGCATAACAATGTATTCTGGTTCTTCCTGATATGGCCAGTCTCGCGCACCCAGACATAACATTATGTGCAATTGCCATGAAGAATTTGATATGCTTTTAATACTGTGGTTTACTAGCGCTTAACACACTTGGAGAAATCCCTTTCAGTGAGAAGAGCTATGATGTCCTGCTGATGTAATTCTGCATCTAGAGACTGAGGTATGGGGGTTCGCTAGTCAAAGCCCAGAGGTCTTCTATTATTATAATCAACTATCTTACTGCAAGGGGAGGGTGGTAATGTTATTTATACGTTTATCCACTGAGCTCTGAGATGCTTTCCCCGTTTGTATTCTATGGAATTGTAACCATGCTGCTTATATTATTCATATGCATTATGCTATTAGTACTGACACGTGTACTGTACATTAGAGCACGTAAGTTGGAATAAACATTTTAACCTATCCAGTGTCTCTTACTACGCACCTTGTGGACAACTACGAGTGAGTGACGAAAGAGTGTTCTTGCTTCTGCGAGTCCTGAGATAAAGATACCGTGTTCTGGGTTGTCCAAACATTAGTACTTGGGTGCTAATGGGATGCTAAGCTAGTTGGGTTGGGGTTTTTGGGTGCTACGGTATATGGTGGCAAACCACTGTATTCCGGGGTCCCATTTTCCTGTGCATAGCTCTGTGTATGTGCAGAAACCTTATGACATGGCGCGACCAACGTGGGGCAGCTTATCTGCGAGACGCTTGAGTAGTACTTGTGCTTGTCCACAAACCCCTCGCGTACGCTTCCGGAGGCGTATGTGACGGTGATACCTCCTATATTGAATGTTTTATAGGTTTTTTCAAGCTTGATGTTATTAAAAAAGGTTAGTTAACAGACCCATTTTTGTGCTCCCTGTTAGGTTGTCGAATATATCTGTTTAGTTATGGCTGGTGTGGCGATTGCTGCACATAGTCGAGGGGCACTCCGAGATCACTTACGGGTGTATGGAGTGCCTGATACAGGGATCGATTTGGTCTTTGTGGTTCAAGCCGATCCGGCTTACCACTTTGAGGTGTTTTACACTTGGATCACTTTTGAAGCGGTGGAGGCAGATGATAATCTGTTTCATGAATATAAACCCACCGCTATTCCTGCTGCCTATCGACCCTATACTGCTCTTGAAGTACCTCTCACGGCTTGGCAGCACCGTGTTTGGTTTAATGGCGCCCTACCACAACCAACTACCGCAGTTCGTTTAGGCCCCTTATCAATTCAGGGGGCCACTTGGCCTGTATTGGCCGGGTATACTCCGCATCCAAATTATCTGGCATTACCGCTTGCGAACTGCGCACTATGCATACCGGATTGGTGCGAGTGCATCGAGCCCTAGTGACATACGTTACAGGTAGCCTCCATGGAGCTGCTCCTGTAGTCGCAGGCCAACCAGCTATTGCAGCTGGAGTGACTATAAGTCCTGTCATGGTAAATTCTGTGATGGGCAAACGTCCACAAAATAAGGACGACTATCCTTACTGGCTTGCAGAAAAGTTCGATCAGATAGAAGCAGTGTTTCCACATACATCCCCAGTAGATAAACACCGCATCCTCACGATAAGTTTGCCAAAAGACATAATCCCCGATTTGACATCATGTGAAAACTGGGGTAAGGTATTCGCAGCAGTTTATTCAAAATGTTTTGGAACTCCTTCCATGACGGTTCTACCCTCTGTAATTAAAAAAGTACAGGATGAACATGGCCCTGAAGCGGCTGTGGAATTAGGGATGAGACTAGTGGGAGTGTTTGATGTAGTAGCTGAGCTGATCCTTGGAAATGTCAAGGGCGATGCTATGAACTTTCAAGTAGCGAATGCTTTGGCTTTGGTCCCAGAGTTGGACAGGCCTCGCGAATTACCGAAAATAATAGCCCGGGCTTATAAAACAATTGGAAGAAATAGCCTAGGCAACAAGCCTTTTGTAAAAATGCAAACTCAATCGCAAACACAAGTTACACAAACAAAAAGTGCATCTGAGAAAGATGATAAACCAGTCTTCACTAAAAAGAGTTGGAGACAGAAAAAACAGGGTAAGCAACAAAAGAAGCCGGGGTCGAGAGGCGCTTCCCCAGTTTCGGTTTCTTCTGAACGTACTTATGATTTACGTGATAGGTCGAGGATTAAATCACCAGAAAGGTTTCAGAGCTCTGATACGCGTTCTCCTCGTTCTTCACAGGCCCAGACGTCGTCACAGGCTGGTGGAGGAGGACGTCAAGATAGAGGAAGGGGCCGAGAGGCTCCCCAGGAGCGAGACCAACCTCGACAACAAGTCAGAGGGAAAGCAGAAGACTTTCACCTTCCTCGACCGCAATTTCAGAAGAAAAAGGTTGCCGCTGTCACAGCGAAATATGCCTCAGACCGTGAGAACGAGACTCCAGAATTGGACGTGGGCAGTGACCCTCCTAGACAGCGCCGCGGAAGTTACCATAGTGCGGGAGGCGCTACGTCCTCATATGGAGGCGACAGCAACTGAAACATTCGTTACTGTAGAGACAGCTGACACGAGAGTGGCACCCCCTGACAGACTTTACAACATAGTCATCCAAATTGAAGGTGACATACCGCGTGAAATAAAAGGGATTTTTTGGGAAAATCTAACCTCTTCATATGACATTTTGTTAGCAGAGGTGGATTGGCCACCCCCATTCGTTTTAGCTGCACATAAAGGAGAGGAGGTAATCCTTCCAAGCTTATCACGGCATGTCCCAAAGGACAAAGCTGAAGCACTTGCAGCTGAGTGGGCTGTGTACCTGGCACCAGCGTTATACCGCAACCATGTGGGATGGGATGAAGAATCACCTCCTCATGCAATACCTTTGCGGTCACTACCGCAGCCACAACCCCAATATCCCATTAAACGGCAGGCAAAAGGCCCCGTCTCCGAAATTCTGACACAGTTGGAATATCAGGGAGTAATTGAACCATGCGTATCACCTATGAACAATCCCCTTTTCGTGGTTTCTAAACCCGATGGATCGTACCGCTTAGTTTTGGATTACCGGCATTTAAATACTCATTGTCGGAACTTTGCGGTGCAAAATACACACAGTTCTGCGCTTGTAGACAGTCTTGTTCGTAAAAAATACAAAACGACACTTGACCTTTCAAACGGTTTCTACACGCACAACCTAGCCCCGGAGAGTGGTCAATGGACCGCATTCACATCCGGTGGTAAATTATTCCAGTTCCGGCGATTACCCATGGGCTATAAAAATAGTCCGGGTATATTCGCCGCCCGTGTTGTTTCTTTGTTAAATGACATTGATCAAGACGCATGTTCGTACGTTGATGACATCTATCTGACAGACGACGAGTTATATCAGCATCTGTCCCGTGTGGACCGCATTATTCTTGAATTTGCGGAGCAGGGTTACAAATTTAACTTTGCTAAGTCACACATTGCTGAATTTACCGTTCTGTTCTTGGGCTATGAGCTCAATAACGAAGGTAAGGGCTTAGCCCCCATTTCTTGGAAAAATGTGCACATTTGTGCCCCCCAAATACTCTGAAGAAACTTCAGTCTTTGCTGGGTTTCTTGAATTTCGGGCGTACTTACATTCCCGAATATGCTCAGCGTATCAAGCCTTTGTATGCTTTGATACAACCTACTTATTCAAGGTCTTGCTGGCTGCCTGAGCATACCTCGATTTTGCAGTCTTTGCAGACAGACCTATTGGAGTCTAAATATCTTTTGACTCGTGATAACCACACAAACCTGGTGATTAGAATAATTCCGGGGGCGGTGGGATTCACATACTTAACCTTTAATGAAGGTGATACAGTACCCATCGCATACAAGTCACATCTGTACACTTCCGCTGAATTGCGCTTTACATCTGTCGAAAAAGTTCTAACTGCAGTGCAAATGGCGATTCTAAAAGAACGCGCACTGGCGCAGGGAAAGCGGATTCTGGTGGTAACACCCTGTCCTGCCCTAGAGGCAGTAACAAAGGCAAGTGTACCGAACTCAAAAGCAATGCATCCCCGTTGGATACAATGGGCTACATCCTTGACGTCTTCGGACGTCACTTTTGTTTTTGATTCTTCTCTGCAGACTCAGGAGTTTTTGCAGTATGAATTCGTTCATCCTCCTCCTTTGTTTTTATTACCGCTTGAGGATTACAAATGTGTGATCTACACCGATGGTTCGGCGCAACCGGCCACTGGGTCCAAGCACGCTTATTCAGCTGCATGTGCTATTGTTGCGGGTTCCTTTGTAGATGGAAAGTTCAAATCCTCTGCAGTGCATACTCGCACACTTGGAGATAGTACCGCACAATTGGCCGAGCTGCATGCATTGCTACTTGCGCTTGAGTTCGCTTCTCAGGATGAGACCACTCTTATTGTATGTGATTCTTTTTACTGTGTACAATCTTACAATGACAATCTGTTTTTCTGGTCGAAAAACGACTACAAGGACGCAAAAGGGAGCACAATTAAGCATAAAATGCTTTGGGTTCGAGTGGCAGAATTGCAACAACGTCTGCCCCTCACACAGGTGGTTCACACCTTAGGCCATCAGCGGGTGGGCGCACACGCTATTGGTAACGATCTGGCAGATGAAGCTGCCCGTTCAGCAGTAGTCACGTGTTCAGTAGCAGCGGTTACCAGGTCCATGTCTAAAATAGACCCTGTTATATTAGCAGCTATTGCTGCAACCAAGGAAGGTAATAATTACCCTACAGGTTTCCCTTCCAAGTATTCTTACACATTAAGTCCCGATCAGGTTCCTTATGTAACTATACCTGACGTTGGAGATCGGCTGATCCCCAACGCGGACCGCAGGAGTGCCTTGATATCAGCTGCACACGAAGGCATGGCTTCGGCTCATGCAGGTGTGTCAGCTACAGTTTCTATCTTGCAGCAGCGTTATTGGTGGCGTGGGTTATATAAAGACACCCGTGCTTTTGTTCTTTCTTGCGACGTTTGTCAACAGATTAAGCCTTCCACGGTAACACGTCCACCACAAACACCGCTCTGCATTGCTAACAGACCCTTTGGGTGTGTTTACTTGGATCACTGCGGTCCATTCTCATCAGACACTGCTTATAAATACATCTTAGTGGCAGTGGACTCGTGCACACGGTTTCTCTGGGTCTGGCCACAACGGAGTGCTGACGCCCGAAATGTAATCAGGGATTTGCGTGTCTTTGTGGGAATTTTCGCATGCGGCACCTTCCATTCGGACCAAGGTCCAGCGTTTGCCTCTAGGGCTTACAAGGATGCAATGGCTTCGCTTGGGGTGCGGGTGAAATTTTCGTCTCCGTATAGGCCTGAGGGCAACTCTATCGTTGAACGAATGAACCGTGACTTAAAGCAATCCTTAACAGCTAGGGTTATAGGTACTGGCAGGAACTGGCTGGCCCATTTGTATACCGTTCAGCGTGCACTTAATAATCTCCCTAGAAGACCTCTGGGTGGGCGGACCCCATACGAAATGCTCTTTGGCATAAGAATGTTTGTGCCTGACCTTGAAGGTCCAGACATCGCGGCGCAATCCGCCAAGTTTGATGTAGATAACCACTCTGCTATGTTACAGGACTTACAAGAAGCCCGAGACAAACTTGCAACTACACATTTGCCTTCAGCCACAGATCCTGCGTTGCAGATTCCGGTAGCCGGCTGGCTTCCGAAAGTTGGAGAACTGGTTCGAGAGAAGGTTGAAAACAAAAAAGAATTTGGCCCCTCTTTTCGTGCACCGGTTCCAGTTCTTGGCCTGAAGGGAACACGTACAGTCATTTTACCACCGCTTCCTGGTCGCAAAGAGAACAGATACATCTCAGTTGAAAATGTCAAGCTACAGCGCCTGGCCGATCCTGAATAGTGTCACACCAGCGGTCTCTTGTCCTGCCATTTATCGGACATATGTTCATAGTCCATCTGCACGAACGATCGCTGATGCTGTAATTGAGATGGTTGATTTGCCTGAAACTACGATTGATCCCCAACTCTCCACCAATATCGACGAGGACGAGTATACTTATCCTGCATCAGAATCGGTGGCACATCAACCAACAACGCCACTAAGCCCGACTCGTTATTCCTTTGATTCGGATTCCATATCTTCAAAAGTTCCATCCAAGTTCAGTATTTTTATATCCTGGTTTAGAGACAATTTTTTGATTCCCCCTGGACATACATCTGGTTGGTACTTTTCTTGATATTTTTGTTCATGTCCATTGGCTTTGTCACAGTGTTTTTTCTACTAATCAATGGTCACTATTTACCTGAACGCTCTGCTGTAGACTATGTTTCTGGAACTTTGGCTCCTCATTCCTCGTCTCACATCATGAAGCGTGACCACACATTTGTAAACATTTCAGCCTTCCCAGTTGCTGATGGCATCGTATGGGATGCAGTGAACTATCAAATCCATGGTCCGACGGAAATTATTAATGTACCTAATGTCCTTCGTGTTTCAATGGGTGATGTAGTACAAAACAATATTCATTCTGATGATTGGGATGTGCATGCCGTTGAAGCATTGTTTGCCGATTTAAAATATTATGCATCTTTTAATGCTGAAGATTTATATATGAATTCTGCTAATTATGCCGATTTGTATTGTTACCAACATTGGGGTAATCATTTTCTCCATAAGCCCAGTGCCCTGCGTGGTTCTGTTAACTATACCCAATGGGAACATTGTCCAAACCCCTTGCCAGGTAGCTCTCAAACTCTTCGAAATAAGTTTAATTATTTTACTGATTTTAATCGGTCGAACCCTGCATCCTATTATTTTAGACTTAATAACACATCAACTCAGAAAATTATGTTGACACACACCAAATTGCTATATTCAGGTTCCTTTCTGAGTGCCCTAGCTGTGGGTGGTTATGAGTACTGGGATAATACAGTGGATTTAAAATCTATTTGGGGCTCCAAGCCATGGCAGGTACAGGGAACCGAGGCGTTGCATCGTGCTTGCCTCATCCCTACCCAAATTATGTTCCTAAATGCTTCCATCTATCAGACTACATGTTGGGGCTTAGCAACCACTAAACAATTGAATACGCCATCAATACCATCCCTGTCGAGTTTTCCAAATGAAAGCTCACGATTCAATATGTCCCTCGTGTCCCTGCAGGCAATGTTACAAAATAATTCGTTTAATGTTTCTGAGCTGGTTCAGTCACCCTGGTTAGTATGGCCTATATCATCTAATGCATGTCAAATGCGTTTTCATGATACTGGTGCTAGCTACACACAGAATAGGCCTGATCCGAGGTTTACTGATGCCCGTACTGTCACTACATACTCTGTTGGTAAATTATGCAAACAATGGCTGCAACATTCGTCCCTTGATTCTGTTAAACAACATTTGTCCCTCCTTTCAGGCAATATTGATCTGTCCGACTTTGTTTTGGGACCTCGTGGTCCCCGACCTAAAAGATTCATTTATGAAACATATAATGAACTCTGGAAGCTATCACAAATGGAAGCTGCTTCCCGTCTTCGGGAAATAGATCAAGCAAATTTGGAAAAGGTGCTTGCTGTTGTGGACAATAGTATTAATACCCTGTCTTCTCGCATTTACACTTTAGAGAATATTGTGTCCTCTGTTGTTGATATTGTACAAGATGATGTTTCTGTGTTATATCATGGTCAGAATCAATTGCGTTCGGTTATGCAGTTTGCATGGACTTTACAAACGCTTAAGTTAGGTAAAGTGCCTTGGCATTTTTTGAACACCTCTGCCTTGTTTCTACCTTTTAACTTAACTGATAAACAGCAATTTATGTCCATGAAGGATGCAACTTACACTCTATTACATATCGAAAAGGTGGATCCTTTGCCGTTCTCTGTTGCAGAACTCGATTCTGCTGTATGGCTAGTCCATGGGGTTATAGCTTTACCATTTTCCTTATTTGAATTTGACTCGTGCATGAAACATTATCCTGTGGGCCGTTACCGGCCATTGGGCAGTGCTTTCCTGCATGAACTCTGGTCCTTGCCTTTCATGTATAAATGCCTTCGGGACGGCAAGGAAGTCTTTCTCACGGGGGAGTACTGCGACTCGACTATAGGTCATTCGCTTATTTGTAAACACATTAAATTGCATGGCTCATGTAGCGTTTCCTCTCCTAATCTTGCTTGTGTGCTGAAAGGTATTCCTGCTCCTGTTATTTCTCCTACTTTCACTCTCCTTTCCAATGGTAGTTATTTACTTTTAAATAACGAAAACTGTTGTGGCCTGCAGGCTGGCATTCCTTACATTGTAACAGTTTCACACAGGGTTGTCTGCTGCAAAAATGTGCTTTTTCCTCCCCCTCATGGCAAGGTTGATATCTCTATTTGGCCTTCCATCCCTACCATGGAAGCAGATTTCAATAGACTGAGCAGAATAAAGGCACTATTATTAAACGAGGAAGTTATGCTCACGTCCGCCCGGGAGACATTCATTCTCCAGGTGGCGAGTACCCACAGTGAAATACAGGCCCTTTTAAACACTAATCTCCCCCAACATTTTGGGGAGTTAATACATCGTATTTTTAACGCATCTAACACTGAAGGCCTAGTACACTTTTTTAAGGTCGTTGGGTCGGGTTTGGTGTCCTCCTTCCAGACTATTTTTGGTGTCATCCCGGCTTTCATACATTCTATATTTTCCAGTGTCTTTGGCGGTTTCCCATTGATCCTCGCTTTAGCGGCTGGTGTCTTGCTCTTAATTTGCTTTCTGCGCAATGGCTGCTCCCCGATGGGACCTGCTCGATCCAGAACGCCTCCAGCTGCTCCGTGAGCGCCTTTTGGCCGGTTTTGGTGTCTTGCCATTGGCGACACTGAGTGTGTCATATACTCTTTCATTTCGCTTTGCGTATTTCACTTGCGTGCAACCTGTGATGACTTGTGTCCGCTGTCCTTTCACCTGGACTCTGGATTATTGCCTCTCCAATTCGTCATTGTCTGTTCCGGATTTTGTTCAGTTGATGGGTCCCTTAGAGGCCCATGAGCAGGACTGTTCCGTCGCTGGCTGTATGGCGCGTGCGGCTGCACTGGGGATTTTGGCGCAATGGGATATCTGGGCGGCTGCCCAGGATCTCCTACAACGAAGCTGTTTCAATTATCACGCAAGCTGTCCCGCATTGCTTCTGGATGCTCCCTTTGCTGAGGAGCATTCCTGCTCTTTTGAACTCATGGATTGGATGGCATCTATGTTTTTTGACGATTCCAATGATGAACTCTTGGAGGGTATGGCTTTTTTCTGCACTTTCACTTTCATGGATTGACCTGCCCTTCGCCGTTTGGGCGCTCCCTGTGCTCCGACGTCAATTTTCTCCTCTGATGGGCCTCTGTCCTGGCCGCCGGACTGTCCAGGGGAGGGTGTCTTGTGGATTGTTACCTGCCTTGTTATGTTGGCCTAGGCCTGGCTGCCATGCTGCTTTTCTTTGCGCACGTTACACTGAGCCGGGCCTTCCTCGCCCTTTGCTCGTGCCAAGTTCTTTTGCACTGTCTGCATTTTCTGTTGTTCACCTTTCTGGGCTCAGTCTGCACAAACATGTACAAGGTCGCATAACAATGTATTCTGGTTCTTCCTGATATGGCCAGTCTCGCGCACCCAGACATAACATTATGTGCAATTGCCATGAAGAATTTGATATGCTTTTAATACTGTGGTTTACTAGCGCTTAACACACTTGGAGAAATCCCTTTCAGTGAGAAGAGCTATGATGTCCTGCTGATGTAATTCTGCATCTAGAGACTGAGGTATGGGGGTTCGCTAGTCAAAGCCCAGAGGTCTTCTATTATTATAATCAACTATCTTACTGCAAGGGGAGGGTGGTAATGTTATTTATACGTTTATCCACTGAGCTCTGAGATGCTTTCCCCGTTTGTATTCTATGGAATTGTAACCATGCTGCTTATATTATTCATATGCATTATGCTATTAGTACTGACACGTGTACTGTACATTAGAGCACGTAAGTTGGAATAAACATTTTAACCTATCCAGTGTCTCTTACTACGCACCTTGTGGACAACTACGAGTGAGTGACGAAAGAGTGTTCTTGCTTCTGCGAGTCCTGAGATAAAGATACCGTGTTCTGGGTTGTCCAAACATTAGTACTTGGGTGCTAATGGGATGCTAAGCTAGTTGGGTTGGGGTTTTTGGGTGCTACGGTATATGGTGGCAAACCACTGTATTCCGGGGTCCCATTTTCCTGTGCATAGCTCTGTGTATGTGCAGAAACCTTATGACAGAATGAATTGAAACAGAAACTTGAACGTTTGCGTGTCATGGGTGTGATTGAGCCCATTGAGGGGCCTGAGTGGTTGGCTCCCATTGTTTTGGCGTGCAAGGCTGATAAGTCCCTTAGAATGGGTGTGGACTTGCGCGACCTTAATTCCAACATCTGGGTGGATCGTCAGCCTCTACCCAACATCAATGAGATGCTGGCAACCTTGGATGGAGCCAAATACTTCTCCTCTCTTGACATCTCTTCAGCCTACCACCAAATTGAATTGAACAAAGATTCTAGACACCTCACCTCCTTTGTGACTCCTGAGGGGGCGTTCCGTTACATACGCATGCCATTTGGTCTGGCATCGGCTTCCGCGGTGTTCCAACGTATTATGGGGCATTTGTTTAAAGACACAGTGGGAGTTGTGTTTTTCCAGGATGACATTCTCATCCATGGCAAAACAGAATCGGAACACGACAACAGGGTCAAGGGTGTGTTGAAGATTGTGAAATCGAGTGGATTGTCCCTGAGGAAGGATAAATGCAAGTTCTTTCAAGAGGGAGTGGATTACCTGGGTCACCACATCTCTGGGAAGAGGGTGGAAAATTTTGGATGCCATTCAGAGTGCGCCCGCATCAGTATCTAAAGACCAGCTTCGTTCCTTCTTAGGACTTGTGGAGTATTATGCCAAGTTTTTATGTAACTTTTCTGACAAAACAGCTTGTCTGCGGGAACTCCTTAAGAAGAACGTCAGGTATGTGTGGAGTGAGGAGTGTGAAAATCAATTTTTGCTTTTGAAAAATGAAATTGTGCAGGCCCGCCCACTCAAGTTGTTCAACATCAATGACCAGTGTATCGTCTCTACTGATGCTAGTAATGTTGGTTTAGGAGCTGTCCTCATGCAGAAGAGAGGTGACGGGCATAAGGAGACCATAGCTTTTGCCTCCAGAACACTTCAGGGGCGGAGAGCACCTATTCCACTATTGGGAAAGAGGCCCTAGCTCTGTGGTGGGGTGTGCAGTACTTTCAGAATTTCTTGTGGGGGAACAGTTTAGTTCTTAGATCGGATCATAAGCCCCTAGTTGATCTTTTTACCACCAAAGGGGGAGGTAGAGCTACTCCTAGAATAGCCAAATGGCAGTACAGACTGCAAGAATGTAATTATCGCTTGGAGTATGTTGCTGGTGTGAAGAATCGTGTAGCCGATTGTCTATCCAGGTTACCCCTCAATGAGACTCTACCCTGCAATTTACCCACTGATGATCAGGACATAGTGTGTGCGGTTGGGGCTGTATCAAATACAGTTATGGGTGCACTTTCTGAGCCAGAGTGGTTGCAGGCTGGGTCTGAAGATGATGTCATCAAAGTTGCGGCAAATTTTGTGGCTCGGGGCTGGCCCAACAACAAGGATTTAGATCCTGATCTAATTCCTTTCAAAAGGGTTCGCGAAGAACTATCCTTGGTTGATGGGATCTTGCGCAGGGGGGGCTTATTGGTTGTTCCTGTGTGCATGCGTAAGAAAGTTTTGGATCTGGCTCACGAAGGTCATCTTGAAATTCATGCTATGAAACACAGAATTAGGGAGGACTTTTGATGGCCTGGTATGGACAAGTCCATTGAACATTATGTTCGGGACTGCTGTGCTTGTGTCCTGAGTGATAAAACTCAAGTGATATATCCCTCTCCTATCAATCCCATTGCTGTGAGGAACTTGCCTTGGTGCAAACTGGCTTTGATGTGGCGGGACCTTTTGGGGTCACTGGGAATTCTCCCATGTATGCGTTGGCTTTGGTGGACTATATGTCCAAATGGCCTGAGGTGAAGTTTGTGGACAATGCCAATTCCGCGACTGTCATAAGTTTTTTCAAGGTGGTGTTTCTTCGCGAGGGGTTTCCTGAAGAACTGGTGACCGACAATGGCACTCAGTTGGTGTCCTTGGAGATGCAGAATTTTCTCAAGGAACACGGCATCAAGCACATTCCTACTTCCCTTTACCACCCCCGCAGCAATGGTCTTGTTGAGCGAATGAACCGAGTCATCAAGGACCAATTGCAGTTAGCGTGGATTAGTGGATTGCATTGGAAAGTAGTGATTGCTAACATGATATGGGCTGTACAAACCACTCCTCACATTAGCACTGGCATGTCTCCTTTCACTTTACTGAGGGGCAGAGTTGCGGGTTCCAAGTTAAACAAAGACTGGATGTCAAGGAAGGGTGTGTATCGGGGCAAATTGGGCAAAGTGGCTGATGTCAGGGCGGCAGTGCAATCCAAGTACAGCACCGATTGTGTCAGAGCTTCCCCTGTTCGTGTTGGTGACTGGGTGAGAACCAGGAAACCTGGTTTCGTACGTAAAGGTGAAGCCCAGTTCTCGGCACCTATGAGAGTGAAGGAGGAGAAAGTTCATATGGTGGTGTTGGAGAATGGGAAAACTTGGAATAAGTGTGCGATATCTGTGGTGCCGGGGTCCAAGGCTGCGTATGTGAGAGGGAAGATGGGTCCCCATTCGGATGTTCACTCGAACCATACTCTCCATAGGGGCATTCCTTCCGCAAGGGATTTTCACTCTGATTGCACTCCCTGCAAGGAAACTTCTCCCAGGAGGAGGATCGCCCCGGTCAAGTTTCAGGACTACATCATGCATTAGTTTTTATTATTATTTTATTATTATTATTTATTCTTTATTCTTTTTCTACAGTTCTTCAATTTGTTTTGTTCTGCACTGTTATATTTTGTTGCCTTGTGAAGGTAGGGGGGGTGTTGGGATCTGGAGTGTGTGCTCGTGCGTTCTCTCTGTTCCCTGCATGGAACATGGAACATGGGGATGTCGGCAGTTGCTGCCGGGAGCTGTTGGGGATCGGACGGAATAAAGTGGACATGCAACTTAACTGGTTGTAGCTTCATTTCAACACCTCTATCAGTCAGGCCCCTGAATGTCCATGGCACAACAGGCTATGTCTGTCAGAGAACAATACTGCCCTTCTTGGGTTTGAAGAAATCAGATATAGCACTGCCTTTCACTCGCAGAATCTGACAGGTTGCAAAGAGATTGGGTCGGAAGGTACTAGTGGCTTCAAATATGAACCCCTCACCAACATCCTCCATTCCCTCTATCAAACCAAACAGGAAAAGTGGGGGTGGCCATCCTTTTCCACAAAAGATTTGCAGCCTAAGTTCGGAAAATATGGACTGACACACAAGGTTGGTATGTGTTTGCATGGCTGACGTTCCAAAACCGCATGTGCCTAATTGGCTTTGTCTACACAGTGATAGGGGAGAAGAAGGAATTTCGATCACATTGATCAGGAATTTGACTGAAATTTGTGACCATCCATTAGTATTGGGGGGTTCGGAACCTGGTCTTAAACCCTGTCCTTGATCACTCCAGCAACCTAGATATATGACATGATAAACACCGAGGTATCCTTTATGACCTAGTAACCGATCATAATTACACAGAACCATGGAGACTCTCACATCCCTCTGACCTGGACTACGCATATTTTTCCTACCCACACAATGTAGAATCCTTACTTGATTATCTCCTACTGAATGCTTCCCTCCTTCTGAAGCTTGAAACTTGTGGGATAGGTATTCAATGTGTATCAGACGATGCACCTATCTCAGTACCGTTGGAAACAGTTACCCACACTGTGCCCCCCTTAGAAGTTGAAATGCAGTCAAATAACAGATGAAACGCAATGTTACTTCCAATTCATAAATGCTGTATCCTCTGCTGTCTGTCCTCCACTCTTGTGCCCAAGGAACTTTACAACACACTTTGACATTAGCAAATGAGATCTTACATTGTGGCCTCACACACTTTTTATCAAATGAAGCATGCCCTGTTGGGGCAAGTGATCAATCACAGCCCCTTCACCCCTTCGCAAACAACTGTTAGGCTTCTACTACTATTGGCGTATGCTGTAGCAACCTTTCCAAATGTCATTGGTTCAACAGACAGATGACACGTTTGGCAGACATGACTGAAACACCAAGACCATGTGTTTAGGAACAGAAACATGAAAGATTAAAAAATGTGCTGATGTATTTGATGCTGATTTGACCTTCACCCATGCGTGTGCTAGCTTTCCATTCAAGCCCACAGCATATTTATTCTATGCAGTAGCTGAGTACCAAAGATCATGAGAATTTATCACTCAGATTGGACAATGATTTTAGGTCTGTTTTCCAGTCAGCAAACATGCACGCACTAAAAATTCAACAACACAATACTGAAACGTTGAATGATACATGATAGAAAACATACTCCAGACTCATAAAGAATTATTTGTATATGTGTGTCCAATGGCATATGTAACGTGGAAGAATTTAAAACGATGTTCTGGTAAGTAGAGAAGAGGTACACACATGAAGAGTGCTGAAGAAGTTATACAGAAGAGCAAATGCATGAAATGAAAACACTTTCGCAGTTTGACTGGCTAACAGGGGTTACTTCAGGTGGAACCATAGCAAAACCAAAATGTGCATTTACAGGTTCAGGAAATTGTGGATTCTAATTACAGACGTGACTATTGACCACACTCAGTCACTCATCAATATCATAATAAGTAAGCTGTAATCAATAAAACACATCATAAATCACAACATCAATGACTAACCATTTGTCATAATCAAGGCTCATAAACAGTTGCTTGCCATCAGCGGTTGGGCGAAGAAATGCAAACAAAAACATGTCTGTGAAGGCAATGGCATAGGGAAGAATGTTGCACAGTTATTCCCTCAGGTGCCGGATGAACTTGTCAGATGTGAATGATAATGACCCTGAAGTTGTAGATGATGATGTTGGTCATGATGATGATGATGATCATGATGATGATCATCATCATCATGGTGAAATTAGCAACCCGCCATTGCATCAAGAGTTGTAGAAAAAATACAAAGAATAGTCCAACTACTGTGGAAAAACAATGTAGATGATGGTCACTCATCATACTGTTGACACAACACTTCATATCAACCCCCTTTGCTGCAGGACCAGAATGTTCCTGCCTGCAGGTGACACTGTATTTAACTGGAGCAGGAGTGTCTGCTTGGATTCTCTTGGAGTGTCCTGGACTTTGCTTGGAAACGCATTTTAACAGTGGTTTGTGGAGTTCCTTTGCTCTTGGCTTGTTGCAGTGGTGTCATGCTGTACCCGCAGTCTAATGGCAGCCTATCCTAATAATGCACCTGTGCAGCTGATGATTATGTTCCTGGGGACATTACTGCACGTGTAGGAGCTACTCTCCACACTTGTGATCACTCCATGCATTGCAGATGTCTTCATACTGTCTAAATGGGAAAAGCCGAAACATTTATTAAAATAACTGCCAGGTCATGTGATAAAGGTAATTCCACTGTCACAAGATTCACCCGTTTTTGTTTTTACCACACAGCTCTAAATATATGGTTTAATGTTCAAAGGTACACTTAGAAGGGTTTTTTCATGGCGATGTCTCGATAAGCCACCAATAAAAGTACCAGATTATTTAGGTATATAGTGCTTTGATATTTTACATGCCTCCACTTGCATTGATAAAACTGGTTTTCAAAGGAGAGGGCTGATCATTTTGAAAAACGACTTTTACTTATTCTATGAATCTTATGTAGCTGCCTGACCGTCTACCAAAATAATATGTCACCTACTTCAGGTAATAAAACACTGTTCATGCCAGAAGGTGGTACATTTGTGCACGCTAAAATTCAATCCAGCAGAGGAAAGAAAAATAATTTGACAAGATGTAGTGCGAGCAACAAGCAATATCAAGTGCTAGCTCCATTCAGAAGGAAATGCTCTTTGCAGCAACATATTTCTGAAGATTAATTGAATAATTGATGCATACATTTGAAAGCCTGCAAAGATTATTGTATGGTTCAGTCTAAAGAACGGTGCTCTTAAAGCAGCAGGATACTGTCTATCTGATACTTTTATAACTCAATCAATAACGTAGCAGCTGGAGGCGTGGACGGAAACTGATTTTCCTTTATTTTTACAAGTTGACGAATGAGGTGAAAAAGGGAGGTGAAACAAGGAGGGGATCAGGGGGAAGGCATCTCATGCCAGAAACGTTTTGCTTAGACATTTTGGCTCATAATGCTTATGTTTGATAGATTTTAGTGAATTTGAAATGAACTTGTAGTTGAACTAGAAACTTTTTCATTATGTTATCAATTTTTTTTTCAACTTCAAACATCTAAAACTCTCTGGTCACTGTACTGTGTTCTGAACTTCCTCGTGCCTCGAGGTACATTTCGCAAATAGTGTCACATAATTTACTTTGTTTTGCATTTTTTTTTAATACAAAATAGGGTGTTACACTCTTTTAGTTGCGAGATATCAGTACTATGCCTTGCAAAAATGTTCATTATGTTTGCGAAATTTGGGAAATTTGCATGTTTCGCTGCACCCGAAATGTATGAAATTCACACAATTTTGCGTTCAATAAAAGCGCATCTTTTTTTGTTTGTGAACATATTCTCAATTAGGCATGGTATTCCCTATAGATAGTGATATTAATTCATTGATTTTAGTCAATAGGTGATACTAATACAACATATCGTGGAGGGCTTGAGGATGAAATTACATGTCTATAGGGAATACCATGTCTAATTGAGAATATGTTCAGCAGATAGCAACATTACAGTGTATCTATATCATGTTGTTCTGTCGTATGTCTATGAAATGAAATTCTGTCAGATTTATCACAAAGGATGATTGTGAATAGCTAAGTGGAAAGTCTTCTAATGATATTTTAGAACTTGTCTTCATTGTATATCAGATAAATATTTTTGCTATTTTGAATATCAAATAAATCAGATCTGGACTATGTTTGTGTTATATTGATCGTTAATGTATTTTTGGATTAAGTTACCAGTGTACTGTCATATGCCCGTAATTTAAGTGTACATTTTCTTGCTCAAGATACATTTCTAAGCTTTATTGCTCTTTCCCTGCTCTTGGCAAGCTACCCGTATGCAGGGGACCCCTTTGTTTTTTAAAATAAGGGGGACATGGGCAGCCATGACAGTACAGTTGTCCTAGAGCCCTCCTCACGGGTTTGGGCTTATGTGCAAGTTGAATGTTACAGTTTCTATGCAAACGTGCTACGTGAACATGTCCAATAGTCTCCCAGGACCAATCCTCAGAAGCACCCTTTTATCCTTTTGTAATACAGAATAGCCTTTACCTCAAATTCAGAGTGGCCTCCCACTTAGATAGGTGGAGGGGGAGTCATCAGACTGGTATTCATGTGTAATTGTTTTACCAGTAAAACATGAAACACCAGGTGTTCAGGTAAGGTTGTTGATCATTTTAGCTTTACAGATACTGGATAAACAATTTTACTATGGGGAATAGTCTAATATATTTTGGCTGGAATTTGTTTTGTTCTTTTAGACAGAGACACTTGGTAGACAACCAGACTAAGTCACCTGGTTTGTATGATTCCCCTGGCCATCGGTGTTTGTCTGCATTGGTTTTGTACTTAGCCTGTACTTGTATTAGATTTGGCTGTGCAGTTTTGTGTATGGGGCTAAGTGTTCTTGGAAATCGGGTACTACGAGTACAGGTTTGGGAGTCATCCAATTCAATTATATCATTTTTGGATGAACCCCTGTGCCACAGTGGAAAGCTGAGTACCCAGAAGACTCATTGGTAGTATTATTGTCGGTGAATTCTACATTCCACCAGGAATTCTTCCACAAACAGCCATCTTGCAAAGCTTGGCATTTCAAGAACTGTTCCAAACACTAGTTCACTCTTCCTGCTTGTCCATCCATTTGAGGGTGGTGGCTGGAGGATAACTTCACTTCAAATCCCATAACTTCTCAAAGAGCCCTCCAAAAATGAGAGATGAACGGAGAGCTCCAGCTGAGATCAAGAAGGAGGGAATGCTATTGAGACGTAATATGGCTTGAACAAAGCTATCAGCAAGTTTTCTTGAAGCTGGTAAGCCTTTTAGTAGTGTGAAACATGTAATTTTAGTAAGGTGTTTAAAAACCACTTAGATAGTATTGTACCCTTCTTGGGTATGGGACAGTTTAATAATAATAATAAATAATAAAGAAACTTATAAAGCGCACAGCTACCCTGAATGGGGTGTCCCGGCGCTAACACGGACATTGATAGAGATAGTGGTCAGTATACCTTAGTCATTACGACTAAAGAGCCAAGTTTTCAGGGCCTTTCTGAATTCTTGTTCAGACTGCAATGTGCGAAGTTGAAGAGGAAGGTTATTCCAGCATTTAGAGGTCCCCACCTCGAAAGTCCTTCCCCCTATTCTGGCTTTCGCGAAACGGGGGGTGGTAAGGTATCGTTTGTGGTTAGACCTAAGAGATCTGTTCTGCTGGTAAGGACGAAGTCTCTTCCTCAAATAGTTGGGCCCCCTTCCTTGCAGTGCCCGAAAAGCAAACGTAAGAACCTTAAATTCAATGCGCTTGGCCACAGGTAGCCAATGCAGTTGTCTCAGGTAAGGAGAAATACGTTTGCGAAGAGGGATCTTGCAGACCAGTCTGGCCGCTGAATTCTGCACTATCTGAAGCCTACGGATCAGACCCATATAGAGACCGTTAGCATAATCAAGATGGGAAGTGATTAAGGTGTGCACAACGGTTTTACGTGCTGACTCAGGCAAGTAATCAATGAATTTCCTAATGATTTTTATCTTGCCGAAGAAGGCCGCAGATACCTGTTGAACCTGGGTGGCAAGGGACAGATCTTTCTCCCACCTAACTCCTAGATTCTTAATTGAGTCCTTAGGAGTGGAGGGGGTCCTAAATCAGCTGGCCACCATAATGCTGAGGAGGGTGTTACAGCTTGATTAAAAAACAAGACCTCCGTCTTGTCAGCATTAAGTTTAAGAAAGTTAGTGCTCATCCAGGCAGAGATGTTTTTAGGCATAGTTTCAGAGAGTCAAAGGAAGGTGCGGACACTCCACTGAAAGTAAACATCAGTTGTGTGTTGTCGGCATAAGATGTCACCTTGATCCCAGTGTCGGCGATAAGCTCCGCGAGCGGAGTCAAATAGATGTTGAAAAGTAGCGGGCTCAAGGCCGACCCCTGTGGTACCCCCCACTTGAGTGGTTTTGCGGTGGAGGTGTAAGGGGGGATCGAGACCTGTTGTACTCGGCCATGTAGGTAAGACGCGATCCAGTCAAGCGCTGTCCCCTGGATGCCGATTTGCTTTAGGCGATCCAGTAAGATGGAATGGGACACCGTGTCAAACGCTGCTGACAGGTCGAGTAGTACCAGCATGACCGCCGAGCCCCCATCCACCGCCCATCGGATGGCATCTGCCATCTCAATCAGCGCTGTTTCTGTGCTAAAACCAGGGCAAAATCTGGACTGGGAATCATGGAGTATGCCGTTTGACTCAATAAAAGCCGCCAACTGCTGGTGAGCTAGCTTTTCAAGAATTTTAGCAGGGGCAGTTTGACAATAAAATCGAATGAAACTGTGTGCCACAGTTATGGAGGAACCAGTAAGTGTTGTAAAAGACCAGCAGATGTGTGTGAACTCTTCCTCTGAGCGCAGGTGACACACGTACTCATGAAGAGTTTAGAGTCCTTGAATAAAGTGGGCCACCAAAAATAGCTTCCTAGATGTTCCAAGGTTTTCTTCTCCCCAGAATAGCCAGCCAAAGAACTTGAGGGGCAACAATGAAGACCTTGTTCTTGCAGATTTGTGATATAACACGTTTTGGATGAACCTGAGACTGTTCCTTTGGATGCTGTTGTATTGTTCTAGCACTTCTTTTGCTGGGGCTGTATCTTGTTCCGTGTACAACTGTGCCATGAAATCATCTACAGACATAAGCCCACAACTTTTTCAACATATATTGAACGGTGGGTCAGAATCCAACTCTCAAGGGGAATATTTATATCTGGACAGGGCGTCAGCTTTCCCATTTTTTTCCTGGTTGGAATGTAATAAGAAAATCATAGTCACAGAAAAATTGGGAGTAACTGTAGTTACTTGGAGGAGAGTAACTCGGATTGCTTAAAAAAGCATAGGTTGCGATAATCTGTGAGAACGGTAATGGTATGGCAGGCCCTCAGTAGGTAGTGTTGCCATTCTTCAAATGCTGACTTGATGGTGAGTAGCTCCCTGTCTGCTACTGCATAATCACACTCTGCAAGGCTCAATTTTCAGGAACAATATACTACTGGGTGTAGTTGGCTGGTTTCAAGATCCCTTTGTGAAAACACTCTCCCGAATGCAATTTGGGAGGTATTAGCCTACACCCAGTAGGGTTGTGATGGATCAGTATGATAAAGAATTAGGGCTGTAGTGAATTTCTCCTTCAGAAGGTCAAATGCCTTTTGAGCATCAGGATCCCAAAGGAATGTTGTTCCTTTCCTCAGGAGCTTGGTGATGGGTGCCACTCTGGTAGGAAATTGGGTTATAAAATGTTTATAACAATTGGCAAATCTGAGGAAATTTTGTACCACATTCACAATCTGTGGCACCTTCCATTGTAATACAGCTTCAACCTTCTGATGGTCGATCTGGATGCCAGATGGGATGAGGATAAACCCCCAGAATTCCACAGTTATGAGGTGGAATAAGCACTTCTCAAGCTTGACAAACAGTCTATTTTTCCGTAGTTTGTGTAGGACTGCTTTTACGTGGATGATATGCTCTGCTAAGGAGCATATCTGCTAAGGAGGTAGAATAAATCAAAATGTCATCAATATAGACCACCACAAATCTATCTATGAATTTGTGGAAAACTTTGTTGATGAAGTACTGTAAGGTGCGGGCATTGCACAGTCCTAAAGGCATGACGAGATATTCGTAAATGCCAAATTTGGTGCAAAAAGCAGTCTTCCACTCGTTATCATCTCGAACTCATACAGTTGCTATGCCCCTCTTAGATCCAGTTTGGTGTAGACGACAGTTTCCTTCACTTGGTCCAGTAAGGTAGAAATCAAAGGTAACGTGTGTAGATTTTTGATTATAACATGAGCTAGTGCTCCATAATCAATGCGTGTCCGAAGCTCACCATCCTTCTCAGGAAGTTTAAGAGGGATGATGAGACCAGTGACCTGAAGGGCCAAATTAAGTCTATCTTTAGCATTCCTTCCAGGTAGTCGGCTAATGGACATTTTCACATTGAGTGCATAAATGTGACTACAGGGCAGGTGGGCCACCGTTGTAGATCTATACAGCAATCAAAAGGTTGGTGGTGAAGTAAAGTACTTGCTTAACCTTTATTGAAAACAACCACAAAACCCTGGTGCAGTGTTAGAATATGAGATTGGTCATTTTTCTAGACTACCTTGACAGAGCTGTCATTCCAAGGCTTACTGAGGTATATGCTTTTGCAAAGTGAGGCAAGGAGAATGTCAGGGTTCTTTAGTCCAATCTACAGAAGGATTGCATTCATAGGGCCACAGAATTCCCAGTATAATCTTAAATTGTGGTGCACAAAGCAAATCAAATAATAGTTTCTCACACATAGTCATTGTCACAGAGTAGAGACTGGTAAGGATTAAATCTCTGTTCCATCAATTGTTCATACAATTTCAGAATTTTGGCTCATTGAAATTCCAAGAAGCTGGGCAAAAGTGATTATGTACATGACTTGGGCCAGTGGTGCTTTGAGGAACGACTGAATCGTGGTGGTGGAATGAATTAAGGGAGTAATGACAATACAAATAAGTGTAATGAATAAACTATGCCTATTAAGGCTGATACCCCTCCCTAAGAAGGTCAGCAGAATCCATAATAAGTTGGGGTACTCTTGGCAAAGAGAAAATAGCCATACACTGATTCTTCCCACTCCCACCCCGGCTACCGACATGGATAACTAAGCTGCACAAATGGGCAGTAGCTGGGGAGCATAGATTACGCATGGTGAGAGTGCCTCACTCAAACAAATAATTGTCTCCTTGCAGTACTACCACAGATCACTGGAATGAGGTTAAAGCTAAGCTGATAAATAAAGATTATTTTTTTTTTAAAAAGGAGCATTCAAGGAACATCATCATCTCCATGGTTGTGGGACTAGAGAGAAATTGGATTTCCACCCACTTGCTGAAATAATCAATGAGAATAACAGAGTTGTGTTTTTCGCAAGGCTAATTATTAATTTGAGCTATTAGATCCATAGACATTTCTTGACAGTGCTTTTCTTCGATGGATTTAAAATCAAAATGCCATCTTGTATTCATGTACAATGTTAATGCCATTTCAGAAAGTAACTTTACTTTCAGCTGCTCATTCAATCAATCAATCAATCAGTCTTGTAGAGCGCTGCTCCTCACCCCTTAGGGTATCCGGGTGCTGAGGCATAGGTGGTCTCATTTGAAAAGCCAGGTCTTGAGTTCTCTTCTAAATTTCGAAAGTTCTGATGGTGGAAGGGTCATCGGTGAGAGAGAGGATGAGTTGTGTGTCGTCCGCATAGGATATGATGTTGAGCCCATGGGATCTGACATGTCTGGAAGGGGTGTCATGTAGGTCTTGAACAGAGTGGGGTTGAGGGACGATCCTTGGTGGAAGCCGCAGGTGATGGTCTTAAGTTTGGATGTGAAGGGAGGCAGAAAGATTCTCTGAGTTTGTCCAATGAGGAAGGATGAGATCCATTTGAGGGCGTTTCCTTCGATGCCAATGTGGTAAGTCTGTTGATAAGGGTGTGATGGAATACAGTGTTGAATGCAGCTGAGAGGTCAAGGAGGACCAGGGCTGCTGTTTCACTGTGGTCATAGAGAAATCTGATGTTATTGGTGGCGGCGATTAGGGCTGTTTCGGTGCTGTGGTTTGTGCGGAAGCCACACTGGGAGTCTTCGAGCAGGTTGTTTTCTTCTAGTTATCTGGTGAGCTGGTGGTTGATGGCCTTCTCGAGGACATTGGCGGGGTATGGAAGCAGTGAGATGCGGCGGTAGATCTTGAGTTTGCTGGGGTTGGCAGAGGGTTTCTTCAGGAGCAGCCTTACCTTTGTGAGTTTCCATCTGGATGTTGGTGAGTTCCTTGCTGATTTCTTGGGTTCTGAGGTTGAAGAAATGGTGAGGGCATGGGTCTGTGGGTGCTCTGTAGCTCAGCAGAACGAGATCTTCTCTCCCATCACAGGAGGAATAGAAACCACCATGTCCAGCCAGGGGCCACAAGAGAAAGTTAGCAGGTAGAAGAAGCACATATTTAGCGACCAAGACCTGAAAATGATCGTGGAGAAGTCTTTCTCAGAACATGAGGAGCTGTCTGGGAATTCTTACCTATTTGTTCCTGATACAACAAAAACCACAAATTTGGGGCAGCAAAGGTTAAATGCTGTGCGTGTCACCAAAAGGGCTGTGGAAGAAAGCAGGAAGCAGTGGTATGATCCGTGTTACCACAAAAAGGAGAGCTGCAGCTACAGGTGAGGCACTAAGTACAGACATGTCAAAATTAATCAAGACCACCTTCCAGCCTGAATCCGTCTCTGTAGTATTCAATAATGACACATCAGTTCCTGTCTCTCCTGTATCCTGTATCTAGTTAATTACAACATTTGCACGTGAGTATCTATTAATAATAAGTGTGATAAGTTTAAGAAACTACATGGACTTAAATATGTTGTAATAATATAATGTTTATTTAGCAGGTAGTGTAAATTTGTTATAAAATAAAAGTCAACTTTCATAGTTGAAAGTATTTCAGTTTGGGTTTTCAAAATGACTGTTGGACTTGGCCCTTTTTTGGCTAAAGTTCCCTAAACTTTTTGCCTTCCCCCTAGACCTTTTTTCTGACATAGTGGTGCCAACTTAGATGCTTTGGGCACTTTGCCACTGCTGATCAGTGTCAAAGTGCAATTGCTCCCTGTATAAAGTGTTATGGTAATTGGTTGTCCATAATTGGTCTGTTTGCCTTACAAGTAAAGTCCCTAGTAAAGTGCACTATGTGTGCCAGGGCTGGTAATGCAAATGCTACTGGTGGGCCTGCAGCACTAATTGTGCCACCCACACAAGTAGCCCTAAAGAGAGCA
Organism: Calotriton arnoldi; assembly: GCA_963921515.1. Classification (NCBI taxonomy): domain Eukaryota; kingdom Metazoa; phylum Chordata; class Amphibia; order Caudata; family Salamandridae; genus Calotriton; species Calotriton arnoldi. The sequence continues at coordinate 743,433 of CAWUFW010004628.1, read as the reverse complement.
CTCAGGGCTGCCACTGCAGTGCCTGCGCGCAGTTTGCTAACTGCCATGTTGTCCTGACAAGTGCACCCACTTGCCAGGCCTTACCCTTCCCTTTCCCTGCACATCAGACACCCCTATAGTAGGCCCAAGGTACCCCCCTGGGCAGGGTGCAGAGTCTGTGAAATGTAGGACATGTACTGAGGTGTGTACCATGTCCTAACAGTGAAATACTCTCCATTTCGTTTTTCACTGTTGCAAGGGCATCTTGCCCATAGGACAGAATGGGGAAGGCTGTGTAATATGTTTCCAGCCTATCTTCCCATAGGCTTAAGATGGAGAGGTGAAGTTTAGTGTGCCTGAACTCACAATTTAATAACACATCTTTTTGTGAAGGTGGTTTTGGAATTGTGTGTTTGGAAACCACGCTTTTAGAAGTGGCTGGTTTTTTGTTCTAACAATTCTGTGTGTCTCTGCCTGGTTGTGGACTGACTGTCTGGAATTGAATGTGATAGGATCTGGGAAATGTCTTGACCCAGGGGAGGGGTAGGTGAGACAGCAACAGGCTGACCTGCATCTGGAGTGTAGGGGGGAGGAGGAGCCCCCTGGAGGTGAAGAGGCCTGGGCTGCTGCCATAAAAGAATGGCTCCCCCTCCTGCTGAGTGATTGAGGACCCAGACCCCCACTATCAAAGAAAGAAGGTGCTGCTGACAGGAAGACACCCAGAACTGGTTTGGACAGGGGTCAGTGCCCCTGAACACAAAGACTACAAAGACATTTAGGGGTATAACTATGAGAGCTGAAGCCCCTGAACGTTGGACTGATCAAGACTGAAAAGGATTGAAAACTACTTCGTGGTCAAGAGGAACTTCTGCCAAGGAAGAACAGCTGAAGAGACTGAAGAGAAGGACTGACCCTTGCTGTGTGTTCTGAGGCTGGCCTGCAGTTTGCTGATTTAACTAAGGAGAGGCTAAGGGACTTTGCTGTGTGCTGTGTCCCCCTGCTTGAAAGGACTTTGCTGTGTGCTGTGTCCCGAAGTAACTTGTCCCCAAGGGCCCGAGGAGAGCTGGCTCCCTGTTGTGGAAACTCAGGAACATCAAAGTTTCCAAGTGTGTCTCAGCGGCGCTGTGTGTGGGTGCTTTTTGCAGCCTGAGACCTTCGTAAGCATTGCACCGGGACTGTGTGGCCCAAAACCCAACCGAGTCTCAGCGACGCTTTGTGCGTGTGCAGCCTGAGGCTGCCGTGGGGTCCGTGGTACTGGTTGGAGAGTGCCCCGTGACTGCAGTGCCCCCGCAGCGTGAATCATCGTCCACGCTGCTGTGTAGCTGTTTGTGGCCCGAGCCGTCATCGTAACTGAGGTTGCGGATCAAGATCGCCGCAGCCGGCCCGAGCCGCCACGTGCTGAAGGACTTCGTAATGTTGAGGAAGTCGTGAGGTAATCATGATCGTTGTTCACAAGAGGAATCTGCCCAAGATCGTCAGCAATGGAGGAGGCAGCACCATAACCTGTCGGGCTACAGCGTCGCCTTGCATCGCAGCTGCGTCGTCATCGGGAGTGCCCAGCAGGATGTCCGACGAGCGGGGAGAGAGAGAGAGCGAGGCAGCGCATCCCCCAGGTAAGGCTTGGACTCCGGTCGGGAGCTGCAAGCGTGTGTGGCCTGGGGAGGCGCAGGAGGAGCACCGGAGTGCTCTTGTCTCTCTCTCCTACTGCATCGCGTTAGACACGCTGAGTCCTTGAGCGGCCCAGACCTGCCCGGCAGTACCGGGGCCGCCCTCGGAAGTTCAGGACTGTTGTCTGTGGTTGGGGCCTAGTGGTGCCCGCGCTAATTGCGTCGATTGGCCTGGTATTATTCCTGCATTATGAACTGCCTGATTACTTGCATTGAGGATTGTATTATTCCTGCATTACGAACTGCCTTATTACGTGCATTAGGGATTGTATTATTCCTGCATTACGAACTGCCTTATTACTTGCATTAAGGAGTGCGTTATACTTGCATTACGAACTGCCTGATTACTTGCATTGAGGATTGCATTATTCCTGCATTACGAACTGCCTTATTACTTGCATTAAGGAGTGCGTTATACTTGCATTACGAACTGCCTGATTACTTGCATTGAGGATGGCATTATTCTTGCATTACGAACTGCCTGATTACGTGCATTGAGGATTGCATTATTCTTGCATTACGAACTGCCTGATTACTTGCTTTGAGGATTGCATTATTCTTGCATTACCAACTGCATTAGTCTGATAATACGAACTGCAGTACGAACTGCATAGCATTGCATTAGGACTGCATTTGAACATTGTGAACTGCTCATTAATATCGCAAGAACCTACAAGTGTTTGTTGGACTAATAACCGGCAAAGTGAAATATTAAGAATACACATATGTTGGATTTTTATCGTTTGGTCTTACCGCATTTTTCTGCTTGATAAAGACTCCGCTATTTTCATACATCAGTGTGGTGTCCATTTGTGGTGTTATTACTGTGTCACTGGGAGTGTGGTTGCAAATACTTTACACCTTGCCTTGAAGATAAGCCTGGCTGCTCGTGCCAAGCTACCAGAGGGTGAGCAGGGGTTATCAACAAGGGTGTCCCTCCTTTCCCTGACTAGAAGCAAGGGTCCCTATTTGGACTAAGGTAACTGCCTCAGCCAACTAGAGACCCCCAGTTCTAACAATGACCAATACAATCGAGGACGGGTAATGTAGGCCATGTGTCTAACACCAAGGCTTGCATATAAAAATATTATTTTTGCTCTATGAGCTTAATGTTCTTTCTAAAATATATAATATACTGCAAATGTGAAATATATTTCAAATTTTCAGTTAATTTATTGAGAATTACAAAGATTTATATTGACTTTCTTCATAACAAAATTTCAATCAACACAAACAGAGCTACTATAGCAATATTAATATGTTTCTGAACTGCAGCTCAACATACTCATCCTATCTCAACAGAAACAGAGGATGTTACTGATTCCTTCTATCACACACAAGTGAAACTGTCCAGTTCCTACAGAGGCAGTTAATCCACCCAACAGGCAAAACACCACCCCTGCACTAGGAGGTTAAATTACAACTACTGCTCCCTCTGTAGATTCTATAAATCTTCCAACATCATCCCTCCCTATCGTAGAAATAGAAGAAATGCCTTTAAGGCCTATTGTAAAGTCTTGAGTTATTGAAGTCTGGGAAACTTAACCAATTTCAGCATAACTCCATGTATTGAAACAATCAGTGTTGAAGGATATTTCCACACAAATGGCTCAAGACTCTGCAGCATACAGAATTCAACAGAGACACAACATTTACACCCAACATGGCACAATGCGTTGTAGCTTGCACGTATCTCTAGTTGTTTGATGAAGCCTTCCTTTGTTCTAGTTTTAATGTCCCCTGGCCAAAAGTTTCCTAGGTGTCAACCTCAATCAGTCCCATTGCCACTCATAGCCGTAGATTTACGTTGCTCCATGTTAAATGCTAGTTTCAATAGTGCTTCATATATAAATGCACAATTTCTAAAAATATTGATTCAAGAAAGTTGCTGAAGGCAGCTGCTTAAGTACGAAAACAAGACAAAGAGAAATAGTTTATATGGTAGTGGAGATGAAGGAGAAAGATGCTAATTTCCATAGTTTAAATATGCTTCAAGTGGGCTGAAGTTTTAAAAAGTCAAGACAAATATGTTGAGTGACAGTTAAATACGTTTATAAGAAAGTGTTTTCTCGTTCAATGCTACACATGTTCAGAGCCAATGTTTTTTTAGGAATAGGAAAGCAACTGCATCACAAACAAAATATCCTCCCCCACAAGAATTTCCAGCCCATCTCAGTAGCATTTTCACACATCTTTTGACTTGTCATTTTAGAAATAACTTTGAGATTGTTCGGTATTCATCACTATGGACTGCTGTCAAAACATCATATCTACCATAGAAAACTCAAGACATCTAGATTGGATTTATCGCTGCCGGGGTTGTTAGACAATTTTGAGAAGTATCTATCTTTGGTTGACATACCTGCATTTAAATTCATATTGCCTTTCATGACAAAACGTGTGTTAGCTTGGAAATACGGAAGTAAACATTTTGTTGTTCCTCATTTGGCACTTGCAGTCCCCACCTTGGCCTTATTTATCAAACTTTCACGCAGTGCAATGCAGCAAAACACCTTGCGGCACTGCGTGAAAGAGGGAAGGCAAGAATGTGCCATATCTCTCCAAATATGGAAAAAACAAAGAAAGAGCAGCTGGGTCATAGATGACTGCACCACCACGACTAGTCACTATGTTATTAACAATATTGCCCACCTCAAATGGTCCGCTGCCAAATTCATCACCATCAGTAACCCCAGATACCCCTGCATTTATCTTCTTCCTAAAGTACACAAGCAAATGCCGATTCCCCCGGGACGACCTATCATCTCGGGCATTGGCTCTATGACGGAGGCTCTTGCCAAGTTTGTCGATACTTTCTTGCAACCGTTAGTCATTAACCTACCCTCGTACGTTAGGGACAGCACTGACTTACTTAACAAGTTCTCTGACCTGGAATGGGATGACAACATGTGGTTTGCGACTCTGGATGTAGAATCCTTATATACTTGCATCAAACGAGAACTCGGAGAGATAGCAGTTGACTTTTATCTTTCTACCAGACATGCTAGCCTCTATGACCATAATCTAATGCTATTAGAGATGATTGAGCTCATCTTGGACAATAACTTTTTCATGTTTAACACAACGTGGTACAAACAAGAGCAGGGGACTGCCATGGGATCGAAATTTGCGCCTTCCTACGCTAACCTCTTTATGGGGTGGGTGGAGCGCACCCATGCATGGTCCAGGGCGGCCTCAGAATGGACTAAACATATCCAATTCTGGGGTCGCTACATTGATGACATTATTATTATCTGGACTGGGACTGGTACTGCATTGAAGGAATACTACAATTTTCTTAATGATAATACCCTTAATGTCTCTTTTACCCTTGTTATGTCCCAAACTAAAATAAATTTCCTAGACTTGGAACTTTATGTTCGAGATGGTACCATTCACAGCACTCTGTACAGGAAAGAAACAGCTGTTAATAGCATTTTACATTACAAGAGCTCACATCCTCCATCCACTAAGAAAGCTATTCCTTATGGTGAGCTTCTGCGCATTCGCAGAAATTGCAGTGAGGAAGCGAACTTTGTTTCACATTCCAGTCTGGCCTTAGACAGACTCAAGAAAAGAGGCTATAATTCACATATACTCAATATTGCTAACACTAAGGTTCGGGCCATCATGAGAGACGATACATTGAGACACAACAAAAAGAAACGTACCGATGAGGCACAGAGACTCTCTTTCACTACCACCTACTCCACGCTGAACCATGAGGTATTTAAGTCCCTGGGTAAACACTGGGCTATACTGAAAGGGGTCCCAGGCATCAGCAACATGATTACTGAAAGACCATCAATGACATTCAGGAGAAGTAAGACCATTAGGGATTTTTTATGTCCCAGCTATACCTTAAAGCACAAATCTACACAAGATACCTGGCTTACTAAACCCAAAGGTTTTTATACATGCAGCTCATGCAACATCTGTCAGCTGGGGTGTAACAGAATGACAACGTTTAGTTATAATACCAGTACTAAACACAGGATTCAACACTTCATCAATTGTCTTACCAGCTTTGTTGTCTATGTCATTATTTGTGGCTGTGATAAGATCTATGTTGGTAGTACAACTAGGCAACTCAAAGTTCGCATTCAGGAACACCGTAGAGCAGCACTGAATGGGGATGCATCATATGCGCTTGTTTCACACAATTGTATAAGTGGCATCAATCGGGCCTGTTTTCGATTCCATGGCATAGATATTGTAACAAGTAACACACGGGGTGGGGACAGGGCTCTCCTGTTGAGGCAGTTGGAAGCCAGATGGATTTATACGCTACGTTCGTCAACCTTAGGCCTCAATACAGATAGGGAATTACACTACTTTCTTTGAAAGGAAATGACTTAGTGTCCTACATGATCAAATGTCATTAATAGACCCTTAGCATTACATCTGGTCTAACTACATTGTAAGGACATGACTGTTTTTCGTGGTGTAGATATTCCTTCTTATGCCCTCCAAATTTTTCCCTTCTGTATCATCTTGCGACTACTATTAGTGTTGTACTATTTTTTAACAAGTCTGGAAGCTTTTCTCTTTGCTGCTCATGTAACATTGTACATATGAAAGTAGCACTTTTGTAATGTATCACACACATTGTATTTCTTGTTGACTTGGGGAATTCTATGGGTGTTTTTTTGTTTGCTTAGTATGCTATTGTGATCTAGTAGCTCAATAGAAATTGCATAATGTTTGGCCCATTTGTGGTTGACCACATGTGGGTATTCTAATCACAATGTCATTTATATTCTAAAGCTATATGTAGCGGAAGTCTGTACTGGTGTGCTCATTGTTTTTATATTCTCATTCTGCTCTTTTTTCTGTCAGTTCACTTATAATAATTAAGCACTGCACACTAGCAACAATAATTGAAACTATAAAAATAATTTTTTCGGTTTGCGTTGACTATGACATCGTTGCTGCCAAGCATTTAAGTGTTTGGCTTTTATCATTGAACCCTTCTGTGGACTTTGGCTGCTGTCTGACATTATCTTTGTATGGTAGAACTTGTTATATACAACTTAACATGCTTTTAGCTAACTGTTGGCATTTTCGCTTCTGTATGTAAAGGTTAGGGCTACACTCCGTATAATTCAGCATTTAGTACGTTATAGAGTTATTGGGCGTAGCCGATACCGGAAGTGAGGACTTTGATTTTACTTCAAACACTACGGACTAGTTTGTAATGCATCTCTCACCTCACGCCCTGGATGCATCCGGAAGTTTGTACACACTTTACTTCCGGTAGCGCGGTCTAGTCTTTCAGACCACTCGTAATGGACCGAAGCTTTATAAAAGCATTTGCGGGTGGTTTCTAGTTTTCCAACTTTTTGCTGCCTATCAAACATTTCCCGGACACGGCTCCGCATACACATACGGCTAATACCGTCTGATGTGAGTAATCGCCGCCGCTCTCCCAATTTTCCGTTTGAGTTCTAGCGCGTTTTTACTTTTGTGTTTTTCGGCAAAGAAGCTCTGGCCCTAGCGCACTTTGTCCCGGTCCATAGCCTGCTACTTACTATGGTACTGGAGCTATAAAGTCCCGTGCCTCTTACTTGCTTTGTGCATTACGTGGCTTACGTGGACTTTTCACATTTAATACCTTTTGACGTTGCTGTTATGCGTATTTTTTTTTTGTCAGTAATGTGCGCTGTTGTTGTTTTTAAATGCACTGTTATTTGGGTGGTTCATCTTATATTATACGCTTTCTGACTTCTTGGCGGTCCCCCATGTTGCTTTTGCATTACCGTTGGTGTTATGGTGGTTTAGTTATTGGTGGTTTCACTAGGAAAGAGGAAACTTCTCTATTCATGAAGTCCAACATTATCTTGTTTTACAGGTACATTAATTTTACGTATACTTTTGGACAATTTCTCTACCATGATCTTCATCCATATGCTTTAGGTATGCTATGGCTTTATTTTTCAACTAGGTATTGCTCTTACCTACTAAGTTGGTTGTACGCATGCTCATGTTTTCTTTTGACATTTCTCCAGGACTTGATCAAACCTTTTTCGATCCAACGTTTGAGGATACACCTTTTTCCTCGTTGTGTTTTTATCTGGTAAGCTGGTAATTATCTAGCTGTATCAGATCGTTTGGAATATCGGCATGGGTTGAATAGAGCTTCTTCTATGGGACACGTCTTGATAGGGAAATCACTGACCACTCATTTTTATATTTTGTTATATGTTTTTGGACTCAGGCATTGCACTCTAGTTTTTTGCACTTTGGTGTACACACTATTTTCTTTGCTTTTCTTGAATATACATGAAATTTCTCTCTCTATTTTTTTCACTGCTTTTGGTATCTACTTTTACTTTTCTTTTCTCTTGTTTTTCTTTCCTCTCTATTGTCTCTTCTCTTTATTTACTCTTTCTATTTTTCACATGTAATTTCTCATTTTCAATTATGTTCGTATATCATCGGTCTTATCTATACTCGTGTTGTATGCTTTCACAGCCCTGAAGAAGCCCATGTGTGGGCGAAACGCGTTGGCTGGTTCTATCTCATGAAGCACATCAGAGAATAAAAAGACCAGAAAACGTTATTATACAAATGTCTGTCTTTGATGTGGTTTCTGTTACTGATTCTGCTTGAATTGTTTATGCTAATATATTGCCTCTCATCTAAATCAATTTTACATTGTTATATTTGTGGTCTATAGGCAGCGGACCATTTGAGGTGGGCAATATTGTTAATAACATAGTGACTAGTCGTGGTGGTGCAGTCATCTATGACCCAGCTGCTCTTTCTTTGTTTTTTCCAGTAACTGTGGGTCGACTAGCACGCCAGACGCACTGCTTAATAAATTAAGGTTTTTGCTATAATGAACTTCGATGATGATAGAGAGGAACTTGCTAAAGATCTCTTTAAACCTAACAGCGAGATTAGACAGGCAATTTCTAGTGGGGGCCAAAAAATGAAGGACTCAAGTTCAAGTTTCAAAGACTTGAAAGGCTCAAAAAAAGCGAGCTATCAAAGTGGTGGGATGGAGTTACCCTCAAAAGATACATTGAAAACAAAAAGGTCCCTAGGGGTTTACGGTTACTAACATTCCCCAATTTTGATGATCTTGACCCGGATCTCCTTTCCGAATGGGAGGAAAATTTACATAATTCGTCATTTATCATGATGCGAATTTTGATAACTCATTCCGAAAGAAAATGTTCTAAATTACAGGTTGAAATTAAGGCTTTGGAAGACGAAATCAGACAGCTTAATCTGGTAGAAGCAACTGCCAAAAACTACGCAATCCTTAAAGAACAGATTAATTATCACCAAGCAATTGTTAAAAACAGGAAGCTGAATAAAATAATGCGAGATGACAGGGACTATGCTCATGGACGTATTTTTACGTTCGCAGCCAAATTTGACAATATACAGGTTCCCAAGGATAAAACACTAATTGCTCCCAGTACAGGGAGTATCTCCAGTATTAGTGTTAGCTCGGATGCCTCATCCATCGAGGAAACTAACAGAGAAGAGCACACAGATCTGAATGCACAAGGTGCGTGCTCCTCGACTTTTTAGAGGAGGTCCTCCGCTTCAGAATTGGGAACAAAAACCAAGAGACAAACCAGGAGAGGGGGAGGAGAAAAAACTTAGCAAAAGATCGCGTATTGACAAGATTTCAGAAGAGCCAACTGAACAAACGTTAGACATACATAACCATAAGTCAACTGAACAAACGGTACACATGCATCATCATGAGTCTGTGGCAAACTTGGTAACGATGTCTAGTGAAGTTAATTTGGTTGTTAACTTATCAGATTATCAATTAAATGTACACGAAACTAGTGTACTGAATAAAGGGCTTGGATATTGTCCCGTGTATGGGGGCTTGTTTACTGATTTACATGTTGATTTGTATAAATTTGTCAGACATGCAAAACTTAAATGTCATTTTGCTCTTAATAATTACGAACACCCTAGACCCTCTGCTTTTATACCATCAACTGATGCTACTGTATCACACGTCAGAGATGTAGCCACGCTTCTATCATTAGACACTGATAATGACTCCTCATATGAACACGTATTGGAAAGTATGAACATTGTACAAGACTACTCATGTGATAGTGGTCTTCATAGTAGCAGCAAGTTTATGCCCCAGGGAGCACACCTCAACACTTTAGATGTTTTTCACGATCAGGTGACAAAAGAACTATATCGCCTAGAGGACAAGCACCTTACCAGACCTAAGAGGTACAATTCAGACAATCTTACTTCATTTGAGAGAGCAGCGATCCAAAATCTACGCTGTAATGAAGACATTATAATTCGCGAGGCTGACAAAGGGGGTAACGTTGTCGTCATGAACAGGTCTGACTATGAAAATGAGGTAATAAGACAGCTAAGCAACACTGCTCATTATACCCAACTTGCACGCAACCCGTGCACCGCTGTACCATCAAAATTAACACGCAATTGATACATTGGAGAGACCTTGGTCTCTTATCTGACACTGAACACAAATTCATCACCATAAGTAACCCCAGATACCCCTGCATTTATCTTCTTCCTAAAGTACACAAGCAAATGCCGTTTCCCCCGGGACGACCTATCATCTCGGGCATTGGCTCTATGACGGAGGCTCTTGCCAAGTTTGTCGATACTTTCTTGCAATCGTTAGTCATTAACCTACCCTCGTACGTTAGGGACAGCACTGACTTACTTAACAAGTTCTCTGACCTGGAATGGGATGACAACATGTGGTTTGCGACTCTGGATGTAGAATCCTTATATACTTGCATCAAACGAGAACTCGGAGAGATAGCAGTTGACTTTTAGCTTTCTACCAGACATGCTAGCCTCTATGTCCATAATCTAATGCTATTAGAGATGATTGAGCTCATCTTGGACAATAACTTTTTCATGTTTAACACCACGTGGTACAAACAAGAGCAGGGGACTGCCATGGGATCGAAATGTGCGCCTTCCTACGCTAACCTCTTTATGGGGTGGGTGGAGCGCACCCATGCATGGTCCAGGGCGGCCTCAGAATGGACTAAACATATCCAATTCTGGGGTCGCTACATTGATGACATTATTATTATCTGGACTGGGACTGGTACTGCATTGAAGGAATACTACAATTTTCTTAATGATAATACCCTTAATGTCTCTTTTACCCTTGTTATGTCCCAAACTAAAATAAATTTCCTAGACTTGGAACTTTATGTTCGAAATGGTACCATTCACAGCACTCTGTACAGGAAAGAAACAGCTGTTAATAGCATTTTACATTACAAGAGCTCACATCCTCCATCCATTAAGAAAGCTATTCCTTAAGGTGATCTTCTGCGCATTCGCAGAAATTGCAGTGAGGAAGCGAACTTTGTTTCACATTCCAGTCTGGCCTTAGACAGACTCAAGAAAAGAGGCTATAATTCACATATACTCAATATTGCTGACACTAAGGTTCGGGCCATCATGAGAGACGATACATTGAGACACAACAAAAAGAAACGTACCGATGAGGCACAGAGACTCTCTTTCACTACCACCTACTCCACGCTGAACCATGAGGTATTTAAGTCCCTGGGTAAACACTGGGCTATACTGAAAGGGGTCCCAGGCATAAGCAACATGATTACTGAAAGACCATCAATGACATTCAGGAGAAGTAAGACCATTAGGGATTTTTTATGTCCCAGCTATACCTTAAAGCACAAATCTACACAAGGTACCTGGCTTACTAAACCCAAAGGTTTTTATACATGCAGCTCATGCAACATCTGTCAGCTGGGGTGTAACAGAATGACAACGTTTAGTTATAATACCAGTACTAAACACAGGATTCAACACTTCATCAATTGTCTTACCAGCTTTGTTGTCTATGTCATTATTTGTGGCTGTGATAAGATCTATGTTGGTAGTACAACTAGGCAACTCAAAGTTCGCATTCAGGAACACCGTAGAGCAGCACTGAATGGGGATGCATCATATGCGCTTGTTTCACACAATTGTATAAGTGGCATCAATCGGGCCTGTTTTCGATTCCATGGCATAGATATTGTAACAAGTAACACACGGGGTGGGGACAGGGCTCTCCTGTTGAGGCAGTTGGAAGCCAGATGGATTTGTACGCTACGTTCGTCAACCTTAGGCCTCAATACAGATAGGGAATTACACTACTTTCTTTGAAAGGAAATGACTTAGTGTCCTACATGATCAAATGTCATTAATAGACCCTTAGCATTACATCTGGTCTAACTACATTGTAAGGACATGACTGTTTTTCGTGGTGTAGATATTCCTTCTTATGCCCTCCAAATTTTTCCCTTCTGTATCATCTTGCGACTACTATTAGTGTCGTACTATTTTTTAACAAGTCTGGAAGCTTTTCTCTTTGCTGCTCATGTAACATTGTACATATGAAAGTAGCACTTTTGTAATGTATCACACACATTGTATTTCTTGTTGACTTGGGGAATTCTATGGGTGTTTTTTTGTTTGCTGAGTATGCTATTGTGATCTAGTAGCTCAATAGAAATTGCATAATGTTTGGCCCATTTGTGGTTGACCACATGTGGGTATTCTAATCACAATGTCATTTATATTCTAAAGCTATATGTAGCGGAAGTCTGTACTGGTGTGCTCATTGTTTTTATATTCTCATTCTGCTCTTCTTTCTGTCAGTTCGCTTATAATAATTAAGCACTGCACACTAGCAACAATAATTGAAACTATAAAAATAATTTTTTTCGGTTTGCGTTGACTATGACATCGTTGCTGCCAAGCATTTAAGTGTTTGGCTTTTATCATTGAACCCTTCTGTGGACTTTGGCTGCTGTCTGACATTATCTTTGTATGGTAGAACTTGTTATATACAACTTAACATGCTTTTAGCTAACTGTTGGCATTTTCGCTTCTGTATGTAAAGGTTAGGGCTACACTCCGTATAATTCATCGTTTAGTACGTTATAGAGTTATTGGGCGTAGCCGATACCGGAAGTGAGGACTTTGATTTTACTACAAACACTACGGACTAGTTTGTAATGCATCTCTCACCTCACGCCCTGGCTGCATCCGGAAGTTAGTACACACTTTACTTCCGGTAGCGTGGTCTAGTCTTTCAGACCACCCGTAATGGACCGAAGCTTTATAAAAGCATTTGCGGGTGGTTTCTAGTTTTCCAACTTTTTGCTGCCTATCGAACATTTCCCGGACACGGCTCCGCATACACATACGGCTAATACCGTCTGATGTGAGTAATCGCCGCCGCTCTCCCAATTTTCCGTTTGAGTTCTAGCGCGTTTTTACTTTTGTGTTTTTCGGCAAAGAAGCTCTGGCCCTAGCGCACTTTGTCCCGGTCCATAGCCTGCTACTTACTATGGTACTGGAGCTATAAAGTCCCGTGCCTCTTACTTGCTTTGTGCATTACGTGGCTTACGTGGACTTTTCACATTTAATACCTTTTGACGTTGCTGTTATGCGTATTTTTTTTGTCAGTAATGTGCGCTGTTGTTGTTTTTAAATGCACTGTTATTTGGGTGGTTCATCTTATATTATACGCTTTCTGACTTCTTGGCGGTCCCCCATGTTGCTTTTGCATTACCGTTGGTGTTATGGTGGTTTAGTTATTGGTGGTTTCACTAGGAAAGAGGAAACTTCTCTATTCATGAAGTCCAACATTATCTTGTTTTACAGGTACATTAATTTTACGTATACTTTTGGACAATTTCTCTACCATGATCTTCATCCATATGCTTTAGGTATGCTATGGCTTTATTTTTCAACTAGGTATTGCTCTTACCTACTAAGTTGGTTGTACGCATGCTCATGTTTTCTTTTGACATTTCTCCAGGACTTGATCAAACCTTTTTCGATCCAACGTTTGAGGATACACCTTTTTCCTCGTTGTGTTTTTATCTGGTAAGCTGGTAATTATCTAGCTGTATCAGATCGTTTGGAATATCGGCATTGGTTGAATAGAGCTTCTTCTATGGGACACGTCTTGATAGGGAAATCACTGACCACTCATTTTTATATTTTGTTATATGTTTTTGGACTCAGGCATTGCACTCTAGTTTTTGCACTTTGGTGTACACACTATTTTCTTTGCTTTTCTTGAATATACATGAAATTTCTCTCTCTATTTTTTTCACTGCTTTTGGTATCTACTTTTACTTTTCTTTTCTCTTGTTTTTCTTTCCTCTCTATTGTCTCTTCTCTTTATTTACTCTTTCTATTTTTCACATGTAATTTCTCATTTTCAATTATGTTCGTATATCATCGGTCTTATCTATACTCGTGTTGTATGCTTTCACAGCCCTGAAGAAGCCCATGTGTGGGCGAAACGCGTTGGCTGGTTCTATCTTATGAAGCACATCAGAGAATAAAAAGACCAGAAAACGTTATTATACAAATGTCTGTCTTTGATGTGGTTTCTGTTACTGATTCTGCTTGAATTGTTTATGCTAATATATTGCCTCTCATCTAAATCAATTTTATCTGTCCAAATATTCCTGTCCTCTGCCTGCGCTGGTGCACAATTAGAAGCCTAGCACCAACGCAGGCACCCTTTCGACATGGTGCAAGGGGGCCTGCATTGTAGGCAGGATTGTTTTTGTGCAGGAAGCGACAACTTCCTGCACAAAAACAATCCTCTGAGGCATTGTTCTTTTTCTATGTGTGCTGCAGAAAAACACAGGTAGAAATAAAGATATTTCTCCTTGTTGCACCTCACCTGGGGAGGTTTAGTATTTCGATGCATTCCCAGTACAACCAGTGATGGTAAATCTGGGAATGCTCCAAAATCCATGAGTAGATGCATGGCAACACCCACGCTTCACCCATGGAACGCCTCCTTGAGGCAGGTATCACAGCGCAGCAATTTGTGGTGTGTTGCTTTACTCTAGATTAATCAAGTCACACAGGGCTACACAAGGAGGCCTTGCATGGCTTGATAATTCTTACTTATTAGTTGTGTCGCCCTTGCGAACCATTGCGTGGCACAAGGGTGACTCAACTGCTTGGTAAATCTGCATGTGTGTTTGGAGTACAAACTTCTCCGGATATTATGCACTTCAGATGAGGTATTAAAAGGAAAAGGGGGGAGGCAGGGCAATTGCACTGTGCATTTAGAATTAAGACTGCAATGAAATTAATTATTACCTTGGATGTTGTGTTTAGTTTTTCTGACCATGCCATGACCACTTCAAATAATGTGTCTGCTTGATCAAGCAGACACATTATTTGAAGTAGTCATGGCATGGTGGCCTCTAAACAGATAGTGGCTGACAATTCTCTACTTGATGTGACTCTCAGCAGGTGGCAGAAAGTCATTGGTCAGTTAAACCAGACCTCCTTGCTATGCCTCTAGCCTTCTAACTGCAACAACTGACTATAAATAGCCACATAGTAACTGTCATAATCAAAAGTCATTTAAAAACATGAATTTTACAGAAACAGAGTTTCCACAGGCAGTAAGACAATGTGTCTCATTCAGCCTCCCTTACCACTCTGTAGAACACAGGGCATATATTAAGAAAAGACAGCATGAATTGCATCACCATGCATGCACTAGAGCCTCAAGTTTGTGCTAAAATCTCAAATGGGGATATGTTGAGGTGCTGGGAATGGGGAAAACATGAAGCTAAAGGGATTCTCCATCCTCGATTCTCCATAGTACCTTAGCGCCCGGCTTCTATAGACACGTGAGAAGATGGAAGTCATGATCAGCTCCAAGAGCACTGCCAGAATCCATATTGGGGTGGTTCTGTTGCTGTTGATGTCTGATCCCCATCAGACCCTTGCTTCTGGTAAATAGGTCAGCAGGTTAAACATAGGGCACGCGCACCCTTAACCAACTACTATTAAGTCAAAGGGATCTACAGTTGCCAAAAGAAAGGTGAAAATTAGAGTAGGGCATGAGCTCTCCCACAGAATTAGTGAGTAAATGAGTAAGGGAGTAAGTAGGTTAATCAGTTAATCAGTGAATTTGATAGTGATCCCTGACAGCGTGGCTAAGTTAGTATGTGCTTTTTTTTCCATTTCTGGGCCCATTTTCCTTTTTTCTAACAAGAACATCTTCAGTTCCCTTTAGGGGAAAGAGCTTGATTGGACAACTAGAGCTTGTATCTTGTAAAACAAACTCACAAACTCATGATATGATGAATTTTCTACAAAGAGAATAAACTTACAACTGTGAACACACCGAATGATGTGCTGATGAATTTAAGTGTGACCACATTTCATGCAGCTTATTTATGAACAGTTGTCATCAAAAGAGAAATTTGTATTGGACAGTGTACCTCATGTGCACATGTCACTCAAGATGCTTTTGCTCACCTTTGCACCATAACGGAAAGTTTAGCCTTTTTCTAAGATTCCGTTCTTTGCAAGAACATGACTAATAACATAATCGAAATGTGATTAGAAGTAAATACGGCATAAAATGTCAACACTTGCACAAAGTAACACAAAATCTGTGACTTTATGTCAATATGTTAAGATTTAATAAAAACAATTTCATGAATGTGACAGTGTTTTAAAATAGTAATGAGTGAAATTAAACGACTGAATGTCGATCAAAACAAAAAACACAGCTAGAGCTATTTTTCTATGTTGAAATCACAGGCAAGTACATTTGAAGTAGATGTTTTGACAGCAGACCAGTGGCAGCTGGTGATATTTGAAAAAGGTGGGGCGTAGATCTTCAAATTTCAGCAAGTGAGCAAAGCAAGTGGCACCAACAGACCCAAGGAGGTTCTGACTCAAGGTCAATGTTTCTATATACCAATCAACCTAATATTACCATAAACCCACAACATAACTCTAAGGGGCATATTATCAAGAAACGGCGTTAAAATTATCGCCGCTTTAGCGGCAGAAAACTGCTGCTAAAAGCGGCGATAATGGGCTTGATAATATGCCCTTGAGAATTCCAATAGAAGCCCATGTTCTGGTGTCAACATGGGCTTCTATTGGAATTCTCAAGGGCATATTATCAAGCCCATTATCGCCGCTTTTAGCAGCAGTTTTCTGCCGCAAAAGCGGAGATAATTTTAACGCCGTTCTTGATAATATGCCCCTAAAATTTTGGAAAGAACAATTTTGAACATCTTAAATAAGTAAATGATAGATAACATTTAGCCCTTTATCAAAGTTGATCCAGGTACTAAATGCCTAGGGTAGTATCTTTCCATTTGCATATTCATTGAATACAAGTTTGACTACTTAAATTATGCTAAAAGTGAACTGAAATTATGCTAAACACTAGTAGGGGCATAGTGCCTGCTACAGGTGTACGCTATAGGATCCTGTGAGTGACTAGCTGGCAATTGTGAAAAAATGATTTTTTTTACAACAGTTTCTAGGCAGCAGGACTTTAGACAATCAAAAATTGAAATGGACATCGTCCTGGCATTAATTAGGCAGGCAGGTGTATGCAGTGGGGCTTTATATGCCAATAGCAAGGCACTAATGTAATATTTATTTTTATTTGACTCTCTTTTGCACTGCCAATATTTTTTCAAAATTGGCTCTTCTTGTTTCCCAAATAATGAATGACTTTTCCATGGATGATGTCCGATTTTTGCTTCGTACCCAGATCATGGTGACTAGTGGCAGGGGCCATCAAATTTAGTGATTGCTCATGCACCACTATGAAGAAATCGTGTTACTAGCCTAGTGGAAGCAGCTTATTCATACTGTTATACCCCAAACTCTGCTGAAATAATTAAAAGCAGCAGTGTGTTTTTAAAAAGCACATGGACTAATGCCAGCTGTGTAACCAGAAAAGGTGTCACTTTTGTCATTTAAAATGGACACGAGAGCAAAATGAAATGTAAAAAAGCTGTCCTTACCTCTAAAATGAGCACTTTATCTGAACTCTGTTGTACAGTTCCACAATCAACTTGTTTCCTTCAGCAGTGAGCACATTACTTTCTGGCTCTTTGCACAAAATGCCTTATTTAAAGAAAGAGGTTCTGGATCTGGGATATAAACATCTCGTTTTTGGTGTTGCTCATCATCATTGATTAGTTTCAGATTATCCCCATTTATCACTCCCAGTTCTAAGCTAGATTGGCTATGATACATCGACGTTCATGAACACGTGCCTGTTATACACTGTGTTTTTTCTGTAGTTAGGGCAGTCCGACTCAGCTCATATTTTTCAGTTAATAGGAGCCATGCACCCACGGCAGCTATTAAAAAAAAAAAAAAACACTTGTGCAGTCTTGGTACTGCAGCCTCCTTGTCTCCAGTGCCACTTTAACAAGAATTGAACTGAGGCAGGCAAATGAAAGACTGCATGAGTGGTTGCAACACACTCAGCTCAGCTGTCTGCATTGACCTCTTAGGCTTAGCGGGTAACCTCCTGACTCGCGCACATGAGCTGGAGCTGAAGGAAGAAAGCCCTGGCAGAGAGTTAAGAGCAAGGCAATAGTTGTGCGCTTCAAAATAAAGACACAACCATAATAGGCAACACTATGCCATTGCAGACATAGCTCTTATGAAGTCCCTTTTATTAAATAGCACGAGAGCTGAGTCATATTGGCAGGACGAAGCAACCCAGCACTCCAGTGAAGTAGCGAGAGCTGGGTTTACTGCTCGAAGTCCCCACCCTGGACACATAATGATTCGAACTAACAATACTGAAGTACAAATGTCAGGCTGACCGAGTCCAGAGACTGTTCAGTCTGTCATGAGCCCTTTAATTACACAGCGCAGATGATCTCCGGAACATCAGCCACGTCCCTCTCTCCTTGATAGCAACGCGCAATTGCAGTCCAGGCCTCTCATGATATGGAAACCTGCCAAGCATGAATTTTATATGGGTACGAAACTTTTTAATTCACAATTATGACTGCTTTTTTTTCAAGGTCAATAGCAGATCAAAGTAGTGGGTCAATGCCCTCCCACCCCTAATAAGGAACCGCAAGTGCAGCAGATGTATAATTTTGCAAAATCCTATACTTTACAATAGTTTGTTCGAATCCTTTTTACATCATAGCTCAATACCAAAGTCACATTAAAAACATTTATTCCGAAGCAATGCACTACAGAGATTAAACGTTGTACCACTGTTACTCATGTGCCATTGGGAGACATATTTTGTCTATGTAAATCATCTGATATGTGTACCATCATTTTACTGTTGTCATAAGACTAGTTCAGTTTTGATATCTATGTCCGTCATGACATGATGAAGGGACTTATGCAATCTACCAGCCATATATGTTGTACTGGAAGTATATCCTTCCTGTAAAAATACTATGCTTAGACATTGTTTAAAACGTTTCCAGGTTTTCTACGTGTGCTGTACAGTAAAGCACACATGCAAAGTTAGAAATGTTTGTAGGCGTAATTTTCTGATGCAAACCATTGGAAACCAATGATAATAGACAGGGATTTGCTTTGAAAACCTCATGTTAATTTATGACAACAGTCAGCATTTATGCTGGAAAGTAAATAACTATTCAAACCTTTGCACCAGTTTCCATGACTGTATGCGATACTGAACTGACACGAAGGCTTGATAAATCTGCCCCTGTGTTTACAGGAGAATTGTGAAAAATACAGGAAATATTCACACGAAAGGTACAACAAAGTGAGATGGTATATATATAAAAGAGTGGGAAGTCAGTATTTTACAGTTCATGTTAATCTACCCCTGGCCTAAGTGCATATGTTGAAGTTTCAACATAAACAAGAGTAAGAGAGCTGTCATCAGGATAGGAGCAAGCATTTGGAGGCACTGTACTTTAGTTCTGAAAAAAGTAGCAATCTAAGCAAATTATTGACTTTGGGGATCATTTAGAGTTTGGCAGAGCAAAAGCACTACTGAAAATTGATGGTGCTCCCACACTGCCTAACTCCTTTCAATCGGCTCAAGTTAGGATCAGGGGAGGCATTGGGTTTGCGCAAGCAGATCCTCAGGTGGTTTTGGGGGTGTAAACCCTCAACTTCAGACTCTCATCCTCTCAGTAGGAAGGTCATAGTGACATCACCCACTCTATTCATGGCAGGACAAGCATAATTCATTTTCCTTACCCATGACCATCAAGCACGGCATAGTGTCCCCAGGTAAGGAAAAGTCACAAGGGTCCCAATGTGCTGGGAGGATCACTTCCTGCTCATCAAGGCAACTATTGTTCTATTTTCTAAAGATTACTCTTAATTAGGATCATGTTTTCAAAAAAAGCATTGGTGAGCAAGTATATCAAACATGGTGCACCCATGACAAACCTCAGTGACTTCAGTGGAGCCACCACATCAAAGGCCCGACTGGAGGCACAGAGAACCCCATCTGCCTGGCACGGATCTCTGAATATGGCAAGTAGGGCCCCACCAGAGTACCTGAAGTGGAAGTTATACCTTTGGCTGACCAAGCAGGCTTGTGAACCACCCATCAGGCTCTAAAGGAGTCTATTCATATTTTTATTACAAAGGGTGGATGCCATTATCTAGGAAGGGGGCCTATTGACAAACCAAAGTATACTAGGTTTGAGGTGGGAACTGGAAGACAAGGAGCCAGCTGACAGTACAAGAAAAGTAGTTGACCAAAACTGAAAGAGCATAAGGACAACTCTCATGTCACTCAATACTCAAAGTAATTTGGACAGCTTCTAATACAACAAAGAATGAAAACAATAATTATAAGTATCATGAGTGCAGTTTTGAAGTGAAAGTTAAATACATTTTTTGGGGGAATCAGTAACTGAATTAAAGAACTGCTTGTGATTGTAGAAGGCTCTGCTGAATGGCCTGGCAGAAGGCAATGTAAAATCAAGAGGGAGAGGGAAGAGGAAACGGAGGTCGTGACTCAGACTCCTCATATGCAGTGTCACAATGAAGAGAGAGTCAACCTCGAGTCATGTAGGGTGGGCCCACTGGATATAGGAGAAGACCTTTTTCTTAAAGGAACCCTCACTCACTGAATGTTACCCAGTGACATGCTTCATCATTCAGTTCTGCCCGTCCCTCTGAATTGTTGGGGCGCGTTTTAACATCTTTCATTACAATGGAGCACTTTTTAAGGAAAAAATGTGTGGGATCTATATGAGGTAATCTTTAAAATTGCATACTCAGTACCCAAATCAGGATTTTTTCACGGTCATCTGGCAAGGTTAAAAACTGGGGGAAACAGGCTAATTGGAGTTACTCTCACTCCTTGGCCCTTAAGTGTGATCAACTACTTTCTCCATGTACCCCAGTTCAGTGGCTTTCATCAGAATCAGTTTGTCCCTATCAATACCATTTTGGGAAAGAGTGGCTAGCTATTTATTTAATTATTCATACCAGGCCACACACATACACAGTACACAACAGTAATAACCTTTGTTGGAAGTGGGTCCACCTGATCATAAGAAACACATTTAGTCACAGCAAGGGACTATGAGTATGGTCCAAAACATGGTTCTGGTACAACCTGTGTAAGTGGAAAAAACAGAAAGGTACTGTGTGTACCATGAGGCCATAACGTTAAAACAGAAGCTGGTGCATATGTCAGTATCTTCTATACTGATATAAACATGGTGAAAATATTGCAAACACAAGCAATAAGGGAAAGTTTCAATGTATACTACAGATATACACGCTTATGGTTAGTTAAATTAAATGCCAACTTATTTAGTGGATGTCTGGTGCCCCGTGGGGATCTCCGGATGGAAGTGTGCCCAACTGTTACACACTGTCAGGAAAAACGGTATTGTAAATAGTTTGCCATAGTCAATATTGCCAGTACTAAACCACTTCTGCCTCCGGTAAATGGCCATGTACTGACGTCATCATGGATCTCCACTCGTCCCAAGACCGATTCACTGCCTCCGAGCCTGCATGTTATTGATTGCAGGACTGAGCAAGGATTAAATACACCCTTGCAGTCCCGACCAGGTGGGCCCGCCATAATGTTATATGGTGCTAGAGGCACTGATTAAAAACTGAAAAATTGCAGTCATCAATAGTCTGAAAGATATATAAAATGCTTAGCACACCTAAAATGTAAAAACACTATACAATGTTTGAAGTGCACAAAAGTACTAAAATACACCAAACAAACCCAAACTACCAGAAATTCCTGGAAGAGGACACAACATCTTGAGGTTTTGGCTAAGTGGCAGATTAAAGCCTCAGGCACTTAATTGGCAAATAAAAATGTATGAGATTTGTTAAAAATGAGTGGGTAAATTCATGGATCAAAATGAATAAAAACGTTTTATAATTAATAGAAATGCTGATGAGCAGATCGTTTATGGTCTGGGGTGGCAATGCTGAGTATCTGAGGTGTCAAAAAAAATGAGTGGTCCTGCTAGTTAAGGGAACTCCATGGGATCTCATCATTGAGACCTGTATTATGTGTCTGTAGTCTATACACCCAGTGCTGTTCTCTTTCAAAGAGGATACTCTCAGAGTAGGTATTGCTCTCTAATTGTTCCAAAACAGCCCAGTTCAAAGCATTAGTTTTGTGAGAGTGTCTAATGAAATGTGCAGTCAGTTTTGTGGATTGTCTTTAACAACTTATTTTACTGCGAGGTACGCAGATTCTGGTTTTCACCATCCTACAGGTCATGCCAATGTAACAGCAAAGATATTAAAGTCTAGGAAAACCATGCTCTCAGCGGAGATGGAATGGGTGAATTTTTGGTACTGGTTTTGGTGGATAAACCAGATAAGAAAATCATCTGCTCTTTCTAGCGCCCCTTCCCAGATGATTAAGATGTGATCTATATAATGTTTCCAGGTCTTAATATGGATGACGAAGGGGTTATCCGGTGTAAAGATTTTGCTAGTTTCCAAATTGGAGAGATAAAGGCCAGCCACACTCAGTGCGAAATTACTACACATGCTGGTCCCATGTGTCTGGAGGTATAGGGTGTCCTCAAATTTAAAGTAGTTTTTATTCAAGACTAACAGTGCAAGACAGGACAAAATGTTGTGGGGTAATGTTATCTGCAGTGTGTAGACTACAGACACATAAGACAGGGCTCAATGATGAGATCCAATGGAGTTCCTTTAGTTAGGAGGACCAATAGTTATTTTGCAACCTCAGATACTCAGCATTGCCACCCAAGACCAAAAACATTCTGCTCATCAACATTTTTATTAATTATAAAACATTTTTATCCATTAATTTGCCCACTCATTTTTAACAACTCTCATCCGTTTTTATTTGCTAATTAAGTACCAGAAGTTTTAATCTGTCACTTAGTCAAAACCTCAAGATGTCATCTCCTCTGCCAGAGATTCCTGACAGTTTGAGTTTGTTTGGAGTATTTTAGTGTTTTTGTGCAATTCTAACATTGTATAATATTTTTGCATTTTAGGTGTTTCAAGTATTTTAAGCATTTTATATACCTTTAAGACTCTTTGACATCCGCCGTTTTTCAGTTTTTAACCAATGCCTCTAGCACCATATACCATTATGGCAGGCCCGCCTGGGAAACAGGAAGGGGTTCCATCCCGGACAGCCATCTTGTGAGGTGCATGGTCTCGTGTTTCAACTTGCTCTGTCAGGAAGGTGGTTTTGACAGGTTGGGGAATGCAAGGGTGTATTTAATCCCTGCTCAGTCCTGCAATCAGTAAAATGCAAGCTCCGGAGGAGGTGAATAGGTCTTGGGCTGAGTGGGGACTCATGATGATGTGAGTACTCTACCGCACACGATCGTGGTGGACAGACGCTGATCCCGGCGTCCCCTTGTTTTCCAGGATCAACTCCTCACCACTAGACCTCCCCCATCGGTACCGACTCGCGGTACACCGAGGAGCTTCCTTAATTGTTTTCCAGCCGCCGATGTGCTGTCCGTGACACGGCACCAGCTAACACGCTCAACTGACGTGGATTGCTCCTAGGATCTCCTTCCCCGGAAACCTGACTTACACTGCATTCGTTATCCTGCCCCCCAGGGACACGGGACCGTGTCCTTTTCAGCACCGCTAACATACAGCAACCCGGTCCTGAAGATGATCCTGAGTCATAGGATCGAAACGTCGTCGACCCCTCAGCGCAACTGATGGCGCATTACCCTTTGTGGTTCAACCAAAATTACTGTCTCCATTATAAATTGAAAATTACTGTCGTGAACCACAAATACTCACTGTATATATCTGTTCACTAATTGCACTTTGTGCCGTTTCCGCTGATTACACATTGTCACTTGCGTCGCCACTTTTTGTGTCACAAACACAATTCAGCACCAAGTCCAATTCGGGTTGCTTTTGCATTTCATTGCCTACAGTGCTGCTACAACTGTACCCGCTTTATTGTGTTCTTAAAATATATGATGCCAAGTGCACTTTTCAAAAAAATTCACTCAGAGTCTCCCTCTTTCCTTTCATGTAATGTGTTATACATGCAATTCTAACTGCCCTCACTAATCATACCGGTTGAGATATTGTTGTTTTACCTTACGATGTGAGTACATAGTCATTTGCCCAAGTCAGGGGCAGTGTAGTACCGGCAACGCCACTTTTGGCAACCTATTTACAATACCATTTCTACCAACAGTGTGTGGCTATTGGGCACTCTTCTCTCCAGAGAGCCCTATGGGGCACCAGGCATCCACTAAATACGTAGGCATTTAATTTAACTATCGCTAAAGGGTGTATATCTGTAGTATGCATTGAACCTCTCACTTATTGATTGTGTTTGTAATATTTTCACCATGTTTGTATCAGCATAGAAGATACTGACATATGCACCAGCTTCTGGTTTAATGTTGTGGCCTCATGGTACACACAGTACCTTTATGCTTTTTCCACTTGCACAGGTCATACCAGAACCATGTTTTGGAATATAATCATAGTCCCCTGTTGTGACTAAATGATTTTTTTTATGGTTGTGTACTGTGTATGTGTGTGTGGCATGGTACGAATGATTAAATAAATAGCCAGCTACCCTTTCCCAATTGAGTATTACTAGGGACATTCTGATCTTGTTGAAAGCCACTGGATTGGGGTATGTAGCAGAAACTAGTTGATCATACTTAAGGGCCAAGGAGTTATATTAACTTCAACTAGCTCATTTCCCCACTTTTTAACCTTGCCAGATATACTCATGATTAAATACTGATTTGGGAACCACCTAGGAAATTTTAAAGTTTACCCTTGGGGACATATGTACAAAATTTCCATTTTGAATTTACGAAATAGCGAATCCCCAAAACTTTCTATTTAGGAAATATAAAATGAAATGTACAAAAATAGAGATTTCCTAATAGAGATTCCTACAGAGTAAGAATCGCTATTTAGGAAATGCTAAACCACTCGTGCATATGTGCCTAAAGACCCATACACCTGAATGGTTTAGCATTTCCAAATTTGAAATTTCCTTCTAAGAAATTGCAAATTAGGAAATGCAAAACCAAGGGTGCCTATGGGCCTAAAGTGCCCCCTTGATGCACCCCCCAAAAAAGTGGTGCACATGTAAAGCACACAAATGTCCTAGGGGCATGTGCGCACTACATGGCACTTTGAATAATGCATTTTGGGTGCATTGTTCAGAATTGCACATGTTTACCATCGACTTGGAGTCAATGGTAATAGCATTTCCTAAATGCCCATTTTGCATTTAGGAAAAGCTTTGTCCATGTGCTTGGAAATCTCAAACAGAAAATCCCTATTTGCGATTCCCTATCTGCCTTTGTATATATGGAAAGGCGATTTAGCATTTCTTAATGGACCAAAATTGCGATTCAGTCTGTTAAGAAATGCTAAGTCCTTTGTACATATGGCTCATAGATTCCACAAACTTTTTCCTTAAAATCACCCCTTTGTAAGGAAAGAGGTTGCAGCATGCCCCAAACCTCTGAGGGTCAGGAAGAATTCATTGATGAACCATGTCTCTGGATAACATTCAGTGAGGGAGAGTTCCTTTAAGAAAAAGGTCTTTCACATATATCCAGTGGGCCCACCATACATGACTTGAGGTTAACTCTCTCTTGATTGTGACACTGGCAGAAGACAGACCAATGCTCTCATTACAAGTAGCCCTCTAAATATGCTGAGCCTGTTGGTGAATAGAACGCAGACTTTTAGTTAACTCATACAAATAATCCACTAACAGATGATATCCAATATCGGAAAATGTCGGAGGACGCGGGACGCCCCAGACATTTGCCAGGCGCCCAAATACGACCTCGTAAGGAGACAATCCTGTTCTAGAATGAGCTGGGAGGACCCCAAAAGGGAAAGTAGGGGGTGCAAAATTGCTAGGGGGTGTAGGGGTACCCTTCTCAGGATTGTGCATCATACACACCATGCAATATTTGACCAAATGGGCGGCCGTCTTTGGGATATTGTCATTGTGCCATACAGGATCTAACAATTTACAGATACCTTTTTCACTGATATGAGCTGGCCCGTGCTCCATAGTGACTACGGGGAGAACATATGCATCTGGTAACATCCATCTCTGTTTCCCTGACTTATCCCTCCAACACCCTTCCTCATCCAAACGTGCTGTGCTTTCCTGCCATACTACTAACTCCTCGATCGTTGCCTCGCTCTCAATCTCCTTAACATTTGCCAACGTATCCTCAAACATAGGAACCTCGGGCACCCACCTAGCTGGACCTGCTACAAACATCCTTTTCATCTTTGTTCGGGCTGTCTCCTTAGCTGTCTGGTCTGCAAATGCATTCCCTCTACCCACATCATCAGTTATTGCCTTGTGGGCGCTACATTTTATTATCGCTAATTTCTTGGGGAGCGTCAAGGCCGATAAAAGCCTCTGTATAAGAGGGCCATTCTGTATCTTCAGCCCATGGGAAGTGAGAAACCCCCTCTCTGCCCAGAGTCACCCAAAATTATGGGCCACTCCAAAAGCATACTGGCTGTCAGTATAAATATTGACAGCCAGTCCCTCACTCAACTCTCAAGCTCGGATAAGGGCAACGAGCTCTGCAGCTTGAGCCGACTGGTAGGGAACTTGTGACGTCTCAACTACCATGTGTAGTGTTGTGATTGAGTATGCAGTTGTTGTAGTGCCATCTGGTAGCTTAAATAAAGAGCCATTGACGTATAGTTCCCTTTGGGGGTCAGATAAGGGCACATCAGTCAGGTCTACCCGTCCCTTCGTCTCTTCCTCCATACGAAAAATACAATCATGTATATCAATTTCCTCACTCTCAGAAGGGAGGGGTAGCAACGTGGCTGGGTTTAGAATGGCACATATTTTAATCGTGACATGTGGCGCAAAGAGTGTCAATTCATAACCAGTCAGAGGTGCACTGGTGAGGTTCTGTGTCTTGGTTTTATTCAAAAGTGTATTCACAGCATGGGGTACCATGACTGTGAGGTCGGTATCAAGTACGCGCCCAGTCGATTGCCTTATAGAGATGGCCACTGCCGCGACCACTCTTAGACAGGTCGGGAGGGCTCTTGCGACAGGGTCAAGAAGAGCAGAAAAATAAGCACACGGCCGTTGCTTACCTCCAAAGGCCTGTGTTAAGACAGAAAGCGCACAACTGGCCGTCTCGTGTACGTACAGCACTAACGGCTTCATATAGTCAGGCGCACCAAGCACAGGTGCAGAGCAAAGTGCAACTTTTAATTGCTTAAATGACTGCTGACATTCAGGCATCCAAGGCAGGGGTTCATGCACATCTTTAGTGGTTAGCGCGAGCAGGGTTTTTTTTAGTAACAAATAATTAGGGATCCATTGGCGACAGTAGGAAGTGATGCCAATAAAAGCGCGCATATCCCTCTGAGTTTTAGGGATAGGCTTTTTAACATTGGTACTGATGTGCTCAGGGGTCAATCTCCTACCCTCCTTCGACAGTAGGTGACCTAAATAGGTGACCTCCTGTTGACAATATTGAAATTTAGAAAGGGACACTTTGGGGCCGATTCCGATCTCGGTCGGAGGCGCACCCAATACCATTCGGTCGGGAAAAAAGCCATGCGAATGCCTGTTTCCCGACCGATCCGTACATCATTCTGAACGAGTAAGTACGATGCGCACAACAGCACAGAATCCGGCCGAGTCGTACTCACCCAATCCAGGTCCTGTTTTCCGACCGAGGCGAATCCGGAAACGCAGAATCGAGTCGCACGGAAGGGAAAATGCAGCCCCGTCCGGCCGAACAAGTACGATGCGCTTTCCGTACGCGCCGAACCCGTCGCTACGTCCGGCACGTCAAAGCTTCCGGGAGAGCGCACATAAGCTCCGATTCGCGCCACAACATGATCCACGGCTACGAGGCGAACACGCCAGCGGCGAGGACGGCGTGAAGCAACGAGAAAGACGAGCGACCACGAACCAACCATGAATCCCTTCGTCCCGATCCTACCAATATTCTACATTTACTACCGGAACAGGCACAGACGCGTACGGCGCAGAAGGTAAGTCAGACACCAACCACAAAAACATACAACACGTACACGACACATCACACACACACAGAGGGATGCAGAATTTACTTACACCAGCAACAGCAGCACCATAGGGGCGGGATGCCCCATCACCAATGCCACATATGCACACAGGGGCCTGGATGCGCACCACACTACCACCCCTACCCAGGGGGCTGGATGCCAACCACTACTACCACCCTTAGCCATGGGGGTGCCAGATGCCCACCACTACTACCACCCTTACCCAGGGGGCTGGATGCCTACCACTACTACCACCCTTAGCCAGGGGGTGCCAGATGCCCACCACCACTACCACCCTTACCCAGGGGGCTGGATGCCTACCACTACTACCACCCTTAGCCATGGGGGTGCCAGATGCCCACCACCACTACCACCCTTACCCAGGGGGCTGTATGTCCACCACTACTACCACCCTTAGCCATGGGGTGCCAGATGCCCACCACTCTACCACCCTTACCCAGGGGGGGCTGGATGCCTACCACTACTACCACCCTTAGCCATGGGGGTGCCAGATGCCCACCACCACTACCACCCTTACCCAGGGGGGGCTGTATGTCCACCACTACTACCACCCTTAGCCATGGGGGTGCCAGATGCCCACCACTACTATCACTCTTACCCAGGGGGGGCTGGATGCCTACCACTACTACCACCCTTAGCCATGGGGGTGCCAGATGCTCACCACCTCTACCACCCTTACCCAGGGGGGGCTGGATGCCTACCACTACTATCACCCTAAGCCAGCGGGGCTGGATGCCCACCACTACTACCACCCTTAGCCATGGGGGTGCCAGATGCCCACCACTACTACCACCCTTACATAGGGGGGTGCCAGATGCCTACCACTACTACCACCCTTACCCAGGGGGGTGCCAGATGCCTACCACCACTACCACCCTTAGCCAGGGGGCTGGATGCCTACCACTACTACCACCCTTAGCCAGGGGGTGCCAGATGCCCACCACCACTACCACCCTTACCCAGGGGGCTGGATGCCTACCACAACTACCACCCTTACCCAGGGGGGGCTGGATGCCTACCACTACTACCACCCTTAGCCATGGGGGTGCCAGATGCCCACCACCACTACCACCCTTACCCAGGGGGGCTGGATGTCCACCACTACTACCACCCTTAGCCATGGGGGTGCCAGATGCCCACCACCACTACCACCCTTACCCAGGGGGGCTGGATGCCTACCACTACTACCACCCTTAGCCAGGGGGTGCCAGATGCCCACCACTACTACCACCCTTACCCAGGGGGCTGGATGCCTACCACTACTATCACCCTAAGCCAGGGGGCTGGATGCCTACCACTACTACCACCCTTAGCCATGGGGGTGCCAGATGCCCACCACTACTACCACCCTTACCCAGGGGGCTGGATGCCTACCACTACTACCACCCTTAGCCATGGGGTGCCAGATGCCCACCACCACTACCACCCTTACCCAGGGGGCTGGATGCCTACCACTACTATCACCCTAAACCAGGGGGCTGGATGCCTACCACTACTACCACACTTAGCCATGGGGGTGCCAGATGCCCACCACTACTACCACCCTTACCCAGGGGGTGCCAGATGCCTACCACTACTACCACCCTTACCCAGGGGGTGCCAGATGCCTACCACTACTACCACCCTTAGCCAGGGGGGCTGGATGCCTACCACTACTACCATCCTTAGCCATGGGGGTGCCAGATGCCCACCACTACTACCACCCTTACCCAGGGGGGGCTGGATGCCTACCACTACTACCACCCTTAGCCATGGGGGTGCCAGATGCCCACCACCACTACCACCCTTACCCAGGGGGGGGCTGGATGCCTACCACTACTACCACCCTTACCCAGGAGGGGCTGGATGCCTACCACTACTACCACCCTTAGCCATGGGGGTGCCAGATGCCTACCACCACTACCACCCTTAGCCAGGGGGGGCTGGATGCCTACCACTACTACCACCCTTACCCAGGGGGGCTGGATGCCTACCACTACTACCACCCTTAGCCATGGGTGTGCCAGATGCCCACCACTACTACCACCCTTACCCAGGGGGGTGCCAGATGCCTACCACTACTACCACCCTTACCCAGGGGGGTGCCAGATGCCTACCACCACTACCACCCTTAGCCAGGGGGCTGGATGCCTACCACTACTACCACCCTTAGCCAGGGGTGCCAGATGCCCACCACCACTACCACCCTTGCCCAGGGGGCTGGATGTCCACCACTACTACCACCCTTAGCCAGGGGGTGCCAGATGCCTACCACTACTACCACCCTTACCCAGGGGGTGCCAGATGCCTTCCACCACTACCACCCTTAGCCTGGGGGTGCCAGATGCCTACCACTACTACCACCCTTAGCCATGGGGGTGCCAGATGCCTACCACCACTACCACCCTTACCCAGGGGGGGCTGGATGCCTACCACTACTGCCACCTCTACCCAGGGGGGCTGGATGCCTACCACCTACCACCCTTGCCCAGGGGGGCTGGATGCCCTGTCACTACTACCACCTCTACCCATGGGGAGCTGGATGCCTACCACCAACACCACCCCCACTCATAGGATGGACAATGCATGACACAACCAGCACACCACAACCTAGGGAATGCAAGAAAAAGACATCCCCCAACACCATGACAAGCGTGTGTAGACTGTGTCAAATGCCTACAACACTGAACATGACTTTGAGCATACAATGTGACCCCTATCACATGTGCCACACATATATGTGTGTGGCCCCCACAATGCAAGCAGGCCATGACCATTGTGGCAATGGGGTCCAAACCCCCATCATCACAGTGACCAAAAGGTAAGTGTGGGGTCCATAGCTGAAGCACATTTTGAACATTGTGGCAATGGGGTCCAAACCCCCATCATCACAGTGACCAAAATGTAAGTGTGAGGTCCATAGCTGAAGCACATTTTGAACATTGTGGCAATGGGGTCCAAACCCCCATCATCACAGTGACCAAATTGTAAGTGTGGGGTCCATAGCTGAAGCACATTTTGAACATTGTGGCAATGGGATCCAAACCCCCATCATCACAGTGACCAAAATGTAAGTGTGGGGTCCATAGCTGAAGCACATTTTGAACATTGTGGCAATGGGGTCCAAACCCCCATCATCACAGTGACCAAAATGTAAGTGTGGAGTCCATAGCTGAAGCACATTTTGAACATTGTGGCAATGGGGTCCAAACCCCCATCATCACAGTGACCAAAAGGTAAGTGTGGGGTCCACATCTGAAGCACATTTTGAACATTGTGGCAATGGGGTCCAAACCCCCATCATCACAGTGACCAAAAGGTAAGTGTGGGGTCCATAGCTGAAGCACATTTTGAACATTGTGGCAATGGGGTCCAAACCCCCATCATCACAGTGACCAAAAGGTAAGTGTGGGGTCCATAGCTGAAGCACATTTTGAACATTGTGGCAATGGGGTCCAAACCCCCATCATCACAGTGACCAAAATGTAAGTGTTGACAAAGAAAAAGCTGCAACTGCCAAACTGCATGGATGATTCCTGGTCACAGAACATAAAACACATCAGTGGCAAATTAGTGCATGTGTCCCATTGCAACATAGATTGGGGAGGCAAATACTGCAGTGCAAATAAGACATACCTTTGGCCATGTGCAGACAAACAACACCCATGGGGGCTGACACAGTCAACATTCATCAATGACACAATGACAGAAGTGACCATCAGAATGCAGACCCACATATTTGCACCAATGGGCACACCAATGCAGATACCCTGTGGAGACTGTAGATGTGCGTGAACAGATACCATACCATGGCAGCAATGGGACACACAAACCATGATCATTGTGCTGACTGATGACCTAGGAGTCCCAGGCACAGCAGGGGAAACCCACCAAACTACATACAGCCAATGGCACACCTAAGATATGCCAATGCAGTGGTGCAGATGCACAAACACAAACAGGCAGACCCACACTGCACATCAAACACAACAGGTGAGGGGGGTGCCAGTGTCCCCAGGCAACCACACAACACATGAGGAGGCCTGAATACCAATTATACAGATGTGCATACAGTGCCACACAAAGGTAACTCATGGATCCAAATCCCCTATGTGGGCAATCAGGCATTGTCAGATGAGAGGGAGCACAAATCACACATGTCACACAGGCACGTAGGAACAGCAACTGACACAGCAAGACACAGACACACCACAGCACTACCCCAGGGCCCCCACAATGTGGTGACCCTGGGCTGCATTACAATCCCACTGTGATGACAAAGCTAAATGTCGTTCACACTGTGAACCACAGTCATGTGTCCTGAGCAACAAACTACCATCACACCTACACAAGCACAAATCAATCAGCACGGCCAGTAAGCCAAGGCCAACATGGAGGCAGGGGTCTGGCCGGGCAACAACTCTCATCTGCACACACTCAACACCACACACCTCGACCTCCAACAATGTGCAGCAGTGAAGCACACATGCACTGGTGACATTGCACATGCACCCATGACAATTCCAGGGTGGTGGGTGGGAACCAAGGTGCAGAAACACATCACACATGGCCACTCAACAAGACTCCTGAATGTCTGACACACTGCACACTACGCTGTACATGGACATGACGGCAATACCACACCAACCAACGGGATCCCAGCCACAGTCACACACCAATGAAGAAGCCAAGGTCACCCACAAAGAACACACATAGACAACAACCAACATTGCAGCCCGGACCCTGAGGAGTGCCAGCAGTCACACACACAACCTGTCACAATCACTGAAAGATAACACAAACTGGAAATCACATGACAGGTGCAAACAACAAGTGCCAAGGGAAACCTGACTGTGAACCATCTGCGTCTGCACACAAACTCAGCCCTGACAGCAAACACACCTATGGGTGACACCCTGATGACCAGTAATGTGCCATGCACCCACATCACAGAGAACCCAGGGAGAAGACTTTGGGGGAACATAGGTCAACTCAGCAAGCATCACAAACAGGTACAACACTAGGGATCACAGCATGCACAGCAAAACGGAAGTGAACACACAGACATGCTCATACAACACACACCTTGGGCGCAGGCAATGTCACAGGAGTACACACTGCCATGAGGGGACTCCACTCCTGTGTGAGGAAAGCTGTGCCATATGTTGCCTCAGTAGGGCCCCATCATGTCAGCTGAGCACTTGGTCACACAATCAACAATTAGCACCAAATGAAGGCTCCCGTCACATCAGCCTGGTCATGGGAGTGCCAACGAAATCATCAGCACAGATCCAACACACTTGTATAGCAATGTTGCACTGACAACACAGATGAGTCCTTCCCCATTGATGCCCAAACCTGCAGGTCCAGTGGAGATGGCCACACGGTCAGGGAAGTAGACGAATTGGACAATGGCAGGCACAACAGATGTGCAGGGGTGGAAGCCACAGATGTGAAATTGCTAATGTAAGTAGGAAATCCCATTGCCAAATACTGAACACATGACACCCTCAGATGCTGCTATGGATGACATGGATACACCACAGGATAGGACACATTCCCCCTGGACCACATGTGTTCCTGCACAGTAACACTTCATTATCATGAGACCAAATATCACCATCACTGCAGCAAGGGCATGGTTAGCATCATCAACAACATGTACATCAGAAGCATAAGCACTAGAGAACAGAAAGTTGCTTTATACAGCATATGTGTGTTTAAAAGTGAAAGTCCAGAAAAAGCACAAAGGCCAATGGCCAGTCCATTGTCAAAGTCCAAACAGGGTGACAGTGGCAGATGTCACCCTACGCATGCCTGCACTGCACAAAACCAGGGACAATCCACTAGGAGGGGCAACCGGGGGGGCAGGCCAGGCACCGCAGGGACAGGATCAGGGCTCACCAGGAGGAGGCAGGGAAGGGGTGGTGGGTGCTGGAGAGCCACTGACAACTGCAGTGGAGGTGTCTGACATGGTGTGTGCCAGCACAACTGGGGGCATGACTCAGATGTTGTGGGTGCCGGCACGACTGCAGTGGACCCTGCAGATGGAGTGGACAGGTCCGCCACTGCAGTGCCCAAGTCAGACAGGGTGGTAGTGGACTCCACTGCAGTGCCTACCACCAGGGGAGGAGAATGGGGAACAGACAAGGTGGGCTGGACAGAGGGGAGGACACCCTCACCACATCAGTGGCACAGACAAGCGCAGCGGGGTGTGGTGCCGGGAGAGCAAGTGGCAGGGGGAGAAGGCCGGATCCTCTTGGGGATGGTATATCTGTGGGTGGGGGAACCTGGGGCAGGGTGTGGTGGGGGCACCTGTGGAGTGGGGGCTTGAGGGATGGAGGAAGGAGACCTGGTGCCTGAGCTGCAGGGCGGCGGCGGGGTCTTGCTCTTAGCACTCCGGGGGGACTTGCGGGTGGGGGCCTCAGTCTGTCTGCACCTGGGGAGGGTGTCCGGGGGCGAGGGCACTCTGCTCCGTGTGGGTGGGCTTCCTCTTCCCCCTGAATGCTGTATCAGCTGGATCGGAGGGGAAGAGGCCGAGGTCACTGAGGAAGAGCCGCTGGGTCTTTGGGGTTGCAGGTGAGGCAAGGGAGGGTGCTTTGGAGGGAGAGGCAACTGAGGACTGCGCAGTGCTCGTGGATGCGTGTGTGTGTTCCAGGGCCCCATCCCCTGTGAGTCTGGTTTCAGTCCCCTGACTGTGCGTGCGTGTGCGTTTTGTTTGTGGCATGTGTGTCTGTGTGCTGGACGTGTGTGTGCTGGTGTGTGCCTGTGCCGGTGTGTGTGCTTGGGACGGGTAAGGTGCTGGGGAGTGTGGATGGAGCAGAGGCAGGAGGGGTGAGGGGCTGTCTGAGGAGGGACACTGCTGCCGTCAGGAGAGAGTCCATGGACCTATTGCCCCTCTGTAGGTCAGACATGCCCGATGAGATGCCCTCCATGAACGACACCAGCTGAGTCAACAGAGCGGTGTGCGCATGGAGGACACTCAGCATGGCTGTCTGCCCTACATGGAGCTGGTGAATGAGGTACACAGACTCCTCACTCAGGGCAGCAGGGGACACAGGGGCAGGGGTGCGGTGCCTGACCCAAAGGAGACACGCTCCCGAACATGGGAGCCTCCACGGACCTGGGGAATGGGAGCCGATGGGAGGGCGGTGGTGGTGCTGGTGGTGGCGGGGACAGCAACACTAGCTGGGGTGTGGTGGCTGCTGACACCCGCCTCCATAAGGGAGTCATCCTCCGAGCCGCTGTGGTCCTCAGCTGAGGTGGATGCTGCTGAGGACTCCTCGGTGTGGCTCCCTTCGCCCTCCGTGCCACTGGGTCCCTCCGACCACTCCTCGGCTGCTGACCCATTCTGGCTCTCCGGCTCCTCCTGGTCCGTGGAGCTGTCCCCTTCCGTGGCCGTGGATGTATCTGCAAACAATGGGGAAACAGACAGACATCAGTCACCTGCACCAAACGCACACACCACTGTGAGCACAGCACATTACAGAGCAAGCCCTGGCATCATTAGTTGAACATTGCTAAAAGTGCCCTAACAGAACAGGAGAAGCCAATTGTCAGTCTGATGCCAACCATGGCACTCACATCCCACATGGCCTTGCACCCATCTGTCTGGTGTCTGTTGGATAGCAACACCCCAGTGTGGACACATGCACCACCTACACAGTAGTTGGACAGTGCAGAGGACACGGTGTAGCATGTGGACATGCACACATCACAACTCTTGCCACTGAGTCAGTACAGGTTTCCGGATGAAAGGGATGCCCAGAGTCAAATAGGAAATGCATGTGATGCATACCAGCGACAGACACCATGATGCACCCATGTCCTGATAGCCATCGCCACAATGGTGTGCATGTAGCACATGTCACTCCCCTGCAGGATCACCAATAAGTAGACACATGCCATGGCGGAGGCATGACTGCTAAGTCATACATCACTGTCTCAGTGATGTATGACTTGGCAGCCAGACAACAACACTCTGCACTGTGTCACAATAGTAGGTCATGGGGAATGCAAGTCCTGGAGCTGCACAAGTGCACATGTACATCCCCACACAACACATCATCTTAACCCTCATCTGTCCAGGTCATACCGATTGGACATATGGGAGACCTGTGAACACTACCCTCTGAACCTGAGCCCCTCACAATCTGCTGTGAATGGGAAACAGCTGCCTGAACTTCACATTCGCATACCCCAGTCTGCACGGGCAGCTGATCAAACACCTATGTGACACACAAGTATCGTCTCCTATGGTCACATCTCCAGTGGCATGCTGAGCCCCTACCGAGAAACACCCCAGCAGTCCTGGCAACAAATCCACAGCACACTGACACAGAGGCAGACACCTGAGGGGTCAAATCACTGCGCACAATGTGTCAGCTGATACACGGGAGTGGGAGTACAGGTGTATTGGATGGGCTGGAGTAGGCATGACTGTCCTGCCCCACATGAATGAGGGATGAGCCCTGGACAGTGGATAGCTGGCTATGTATGTGTGACACACGTAATCTGGACACTCCTGGGGCCCAAACATTGTTCCCACCCGCTGCATGGGTGTGTGCCAGATACCCCAGGCACATGTGGTGGCTCAGCTCAGCAAGTGGACCGCATATCAAAGCAACACGCAGATTACATGTCCGAACACAGGCGTTGTGTGAACAATGGACCCACCCATGATGCCCACAACAGAGTTAGGGAAACAGATGCTGTCCCCCACCTTGAGTGAAGCAAACTGCAAGGACACAGTCCCAAGTGACACAATTCCCTGAATGTAAGGGCCACACCTGGGTATCAGATGAGGAGTGGGCAGTGCACAATAGAGGGACATGGATCCTGGACAACATGACTGCTGTACTGTGGCAGTTTAAACAGGCCAGAGGAGGGCACATAGCATGTAATACAGAGTTCACAGTGCAGTCTTTGACTCACCCCCTCCTTGCTGCTGTCTGGCCTTCAGCTGCCCATCCAGGTCTGGAAACACCACCGCCAGGATCTGGAGCATGTGGGGGTCAGGGTCCGTGTTCCGCCCCTCCTGCGAGGAGGCGACAGCTTCAGCTGGACCCGTGCAATCCTCCGGGTCCAGCCCCGAAGGTCCTGCCACCTCTTCTGGCAGTTGCGGATCCGGCGCTTGTAGACCCCCACGGACCGGACAGCCCGGACGATGTCCTTCCAGATCTCCTGCTTCCGATGGGCATTAACCTGTCAGGATGACAAAGTGAAAAGGCCATTACTACACATGCAACATATCCGTGCATGACACAGTTGTATATACATGTCTCAATCACAGGGGCACATGATGTACACAGGCAGTGCAACGCTGCCCATGGACAGTTTGCCAGAAGTCACTACATGGTATCATTGCATGGGAAGTAAAACCTTGTTCAAATGCACTGTCACTGCACCATACCTGTCCAGTGCATGTCACTACACACTATGGGGGTGACAACTACTCAGTGAGCCTGCTAGCCAGTGGCGTGCAGACTTTCAGCCTTGCTAGTCAGACAAAATGCACATTCAGAAAGGCAGTGCACAGAACACTCACCTGCTCCCTGGTGTCCCATACAGCTTGCTGTACTGTGGAAGTAGGCTGTCCAGCAGGGCCTGGTTCTCCTCAAGGCTGAAGGCTGGGGCTCTCTCCACAGTACGTGCCATTGCAGGGTCCAGAGGGGGCAGAGACAGCAGCAGTGCAGTGGCAGATGTCGTCCTGGAGCATGTAGTGCAGGCAAGTGAGCTCTCAGAGGAACAGCCAGCAATATATATGTGCTGCAGAGGCAGATACTGTCCCATGTGTCCAAAGTGATAGGTCCAAGTCGTTTGCATCTTCTGAATCTGGCCAATCCATGGAATAGCAGCACCAATACACGCCCACAGCATCCTTCAAATCTTCAACTTCATGACATACATGATTTTGCAACATTGTTGTGGGTGACCAACTGAATTTCCAGCAACCGACTCGTTCGAATTTCGAAAACGCGTCCGTTGCCAGGCTAGGCCATTGACAATGGGTGCGCACCGATCGGTCCATTGCTGTTCAACGCGTACAGGGGTACAACGCGTACCCGCACACATTGAATGCAATGGGCCGGCCGGGTGCACCGATCGGTCCATTGCGGTACAATGCTTACAGGGGTACAACGCGTACCCGCACACATTGAATGCAATGGGCCGGCCGGGCGCACCGATCGGTCCATTGCGGTACAACGCGTACAGGGGTACAACGCGTACCCGCACACATTGAATGCAATGGGCCAGCCGGGTGCACCGATCGGTCCATTGCGGTACAACGCGTACAGGGTACAACGCGTACCCGCACACATTGAATGCAATGGGCCGGCCGGGTGCACCGATCGGTCCATTGCGGTACAACGTGTACAGGAGTGCAACGCGTACCCGCACACATTGAATGCAATGGGCCGGCCGGGTGCACCGATCGGTCCATTGCTGTTCAACGCGTACAGGGGTACAATGCGTACCCGCACACATTGAATGCAATGGGCCGGCCGGGTGCACCGATCGGTCTATTGCTGTTCAACGCATCCCTGTACAAGTGACTGGCATATGTCACCATGCCTGTCTCAGATGAACATATGCCAGCCACAGATAGCTCCCAGGGAGTGAGGGGCACACCTACAACACCACAGCCTGTCCAAACTGTATCATAAGGCATGTAAGGCTGCATTTCCTATTGTGTGTATGTTGGTGTACATGTTGTCCTGTGGGTGTCACCTGGGGGCAGCCACCCCCAGGCTGTGCACGTGTTCATGGGGACAGGATCCTGGGTGTTAAGTGTACATGACCACTGTGATGTGCAACTGTTCATATCTGTGCATGTGCCATGGTCACATTTCACGGTGGTGTATGTGTATGTCATGTCACATACCCCGTGAGTCCCATGTGGGACGGTATGTTTGAGCCAGGGTGTCCCAGTGGCACAATAGTGATGGTCCTCCACAGTCTGTGTGCATGTAGTGTTTACATTGTCTCTGATTTCATGTGCACAATGGGAGACAGTCTCCATATCCACGTTGTGTGTGCATGGACTTTGATGTTGTGCGTGTGTGTGTCACAGACGTCCATGTCTGTCCTGCAGAGGCAAGTGGAACCACTACCTGTGGGGGTCATGGTTGTTTTGCTGTGGTGTATACATGATACTCCATGTAATGCCAGTGTCCATGTGGCAATACAGGGTCCCTGGGAATGTACCTGTCGTTGAGCTGTGATGCCTGGGGCACATCTGTCCTCACATGTCACTGTGGGGGTGATTGTGACATGGCAGCAGGAGATGGGAACTGTGACACGGCCTCATGATATCCAATGGGCCAACCTGGGACTTATTGATGCCACTTGTTGAACCGTGATGACAGATGTTGGCCATGTATGTACCATACATGTCCTTACGGAACTGCACACTTCATGTAGTTGTGCCTCATAATGATGTATGATGTGATATTGAGGGTGTTCAATGCCGCATATGTGGGGTGACTGACAATCTTGCTTTCTTCTCCTCTGCACTGCAGGGCTCCTGCTGTCCATAGACCATTCCCAGACCTGGCAACGATGGTGGAACGGGACAGCATCCGACGGTACCGCTTCACCAGGCAGCTAATTGAGGATTTGGCAGTGCAGTTGGCCCCACATTTGCAGCCTGGCCGGCCGTATCCTACAGCGCTGACCCCCAAGGTGAAGGTGATGGCAGCCCTACACTTCTTTGCCACCGGTACCTTCCAACATACTGTGGCGACTGCTGGTGGGATGTCACAGACCATGTTGAGCCGTGTGCTCAGCGATGTTTTGGAGGCAATGTTGCTATACCTGAACCGGTACATCTATTTCCCTAGACTGCAACGAATCACTGACGTGAAGAGTGACTTCTATGCCCTGGGGAGGATGCTGCATGTCATTGGCTCCATTGATGGGACACATGTGGCTTTGGTACCACCACAGGCCCAGGAGCAGGACTACTGTAACCGCAAGCACTACCACTCGGTCAATGCACTGGTGGTGTGTCTTGCAGATATGACCATCTCACACGTGTGTGCCCGTTTCCCTGGTTCAACACACGATGCCTTTGTGATGAGGAGTAGTCGCATCCCCAGGATGATGGCACAGATGCAGAACAAGCGTGCCTGGCTTGTTGGTGTGTACTGACTTTGTGCCATTGTGTGTGATCTGATCTGTAGTATTCCGCCCACTTTTCCAAGTCAGCTAATGTGCACTTGTCTGTCCGTAGGTGACTCGGGATACCCCAACATGCCGTGGTTGCTGACACCCCTCAGGAACCCTGTGACACCAGCCCAGATGCGCTACAATGAGGCACATGGTCGGACCAGGAGAGTGATTGAGCGGACATTTGGTCTCCTGAAGAGCCGCTTCCGCTGCCTCGACAAGACAGGAGGGTCCCTCCCATATGCCCCAGCGAAGGTGTGCAAGATTATCATCGTCTCCTGCATGCTCCACAACCTGGCAGTGCGGAAGGAGTTGCCTCTCATCCAGGATGACAATGACCAACATCCGCCACCTGTGGAGGATCCTGGCCTGGACCACGATGCCAGTGATGATGATGATGATGAGGGTGATGTCCGCACACAGCTCATCACCAACTTCTTTAGCTGAATGTGAGTATCCTGAGGTGTCATGTCAATGATGTGAGTTGGCATGATATGTGTAGGTGGTGCTCTGTGCTGTTGGAGTGTGTCCATGGGCTACTTGACTGGATGTGTGTAGCGATGTGTGCTTACAGGTGGTCTGTACTCCCCAACAGTGTTGACATGCTAACTTGGTTCTGGGTGGGTATCTTGTAACATGTATTGTGCATGAGTTTTGCTGTTCTGTCCTGTTCTCCATTGCTTTTGACTGTGTGTCATTTCTGTCCTTCACAGGGTACTTTCAGATTCGTTTGGTCAACTGTGTCCACCGACGACATGATTGTACTTCCAGGGTGGTAGCTGTTGTGTCCCTACAGGTGATGTGCGCCACACCCATGGACTTCCTTCCTTCTACAGTTGTTGACTGTGTGCCCGCTGCCAGGTGGGATTACCTTGCATCTGTAGTGGTTACGGCATGTTGCAACTGTGTAATAAACCTGTGCTTCACTTTGTGATGTGCGTTGTCTGTGGTCACACATTTGACTGCCATTTGCTTACTGCACCTGTGGGCTACCTGACTACAACTGGGAATAGGTGTGGTGTCTGTGCATTGCACCGTCTTTCCTGGCAACATCAGTGTAGGCAATGAGTCAGATGGCCTAGGTGTGTATGTGTTGTGTAGCCCTGGTGGTGTGTCTCCCTCATATGTGTCATGTTGCCATTACTCACATGCCTGTGTTGTACTTGCTGTTGCAGTTCGCATACACAGAGTAATTTTGCAGTTCATCATCCCCATGACAGCACCCACGTTGGAATCACAACAGAGGCAAGTATGGTGTATTAGTGTGTTTATTGTGATACATTTGTGTGAATAGTGCATAGGATGGTTAGTGCTGTACATTTATATTGCAATCAGAAGTTCCTAGGTGAATTGAAAGTCCTGGTAGACAAAATCCCCAGTATCGGGGCCACAGTTGTCTGAGACATTGGTCCAACTTGTACTCCCCATGTCATGTGTGGGAGTTATGTTGCCGTCAACAGGGTGAACAGTTTGTGCACAAAGGTGAACATCCAGAACAGGTTCAGGCTTCTTGGGGGTTGCACTTGGCCATCGGCCTCTCACTTGCCCCTCCTCGGACGACCCCTCTTCTTTGGGGGCCCCTCAAGTACAGGCTGCTGCGGTGCAGGGGACTCTCCGCCAGAGTCATCCTCCCTCCCTGTGGCAGTTCCAGTTTGTTCAGCACCAGATGTTGTTGGCACACAGGGAGGTGTAGACTGGTTGCTGTTCATCTGGCGGAGGCATTGTAATATGTCCCTATGCACCGCCGTCATCTCTTGCAGTGTGTCCCACTTGGACTCCACGCGGGACATGTGTGAGTCCAAGCGGGCATGATGGGCAGCCTGCTGCTGTTTCATGTCTCTGAGGAGCCCCACTACCTGGCTGAGATCTCCGGTGCTGGACTGGTACGCATCGGCTATGCGTACCAGTTGTGGGTCATCATGCACACCAGACACCTCTGCAAGCAGCGACCTCTGTCTCCCACCCCTCCCACCACCCCTGCCGACATGTGCAGTGAGTGCAGTGGCACGCACAGATGACCCTGGTCCCCCTTGGGGGTTGGTGGTGGTGGTGGTGTCCATGGCCCCACGTTGGTCCAGGGTCCCTGTGCTGATGGTGCTCCTTGTTCAGTCCATGTCGGCAGGGATGGTATTTGTGGTGACAGTCGTTGGAGGGGTGGGTGCAGGGGGTGCAGCTGGTGGTCCTGCTGGTGCTGCAGCTGGTGGTCCTGCTGGTGCTGCATGTTGACTTG
Source organism: Calotriton arnoldi (assembly GCA_963921515.1). Classification (NCBI taxonomy): domain Eukaryota; kingdom Metazoa; phylum Chordata; class Amphibia; order Caudata; family Salamandridae; genus Calotriton; species Calotriton arnoldi. The sequence goes on along the minus strand of CAWUFW010004628.1, from coordinate 701,046 downwards.
CACCGGAGGTGCCAGGTTGGTCTTCTTCATCCGAGGAGGGCAGAGGCTGTACGACACCAGTGAGCTCCGTATCCTCTTGAGCCTGGGACTGGGACTCCTCAGCGTCTGCTGCTGTGTCCCCATCATCACCTGTTTTTGGGAGACACACACAATGTATGTTATGTTTCTGCAGGCATCAATGGTTGACACACCTGACAGTTGTGACTGTGCCTCTGGGTGCGGGCCTGTACATTGCATTGTCCTAAGTTGTCTCAGTCAGGGGTTGATATTGGTGTAGCACATTGTCCTGCATTATTTGGGCATTTCTATGTATTTGTTGGGGTGTGAACATGGTCTGCATTGGTTGTATTTAGTTGACAGCCGGTCCTCCTTCCCACCCAGCCAGTCAGTTATCCCACCATGGACTGTGCTTGCATTGCAGGGAGTGAAAGTTGTCTTTCAGGATGTCAGTCAGTGGTGTCCTGCTGTTGGTTGTTGCACAGTTCCCAGCAGGGCCTTGTGCTCCCCACAGCAGTAGCCAGTGTCAGCCATCTTGTCAGTTGTTTTCCACTCCCTGTGATGTGAGCATGGTTCAGGGTGGTGTTGATGGGACAGTTGTGGGGGTGAGCTATGTCTGTGACTATGACTCCCATCATGCTATTGCCTCCACCCCACTTCCCAGCATTCCCATACTTACTTGCTTTTGTGGGGAGTTCAGTGTGTGTGGGTGTCAGAGCAATGGCAAGATGGCTGACAGTGGTGTCCTGCTGTTGGTTGGTGTGCAGTTCCCAGCATGCCCTTGTGCTCCCCACGACACAGCAACAGTGTCAGACATCTTTGATGGGCCTTTCCACTCTCTGTGGGATGTGCATGCGTGAGTGTGAGCTTGCTGGGCCATGTGGTGGGGGATGTAGAGCTGTGACTACGACTCCCATCATGCTATTGCCTCCACCCCCTTCCCAGCATGCCCATCCTTCCTTCCTTTTGACTCTGCTTCCCTGTGGGGTGGGCTGCCTGTGCTGACAGGATGGCTGGGAGTGTTGTCATGGCAGTTGTTTGGCTAAAAGTCCCAAGAGTGTCCCTGTGCTTCACACAACATAACCCAGGGTGGAGGTTCTTTGTGGGATCTTGAGTTAGGATGTGAGGCATTGCATTCTCCCAGGTGGGTTATGTGGAGTTTGTGTTGAGGGGGTGTGTGAGGGGAGGTGCTTGTGACTATGGTCAGTGCTGCAAGTCCTCCTTCCCACCCAGCCAGATATCCCACCATGGAACGTGCTTGCATTGCAGGGAGTGGAAGTTGTCTTTCAGCATGTCAGTCAGTGGTGTCCTGCTGTTGGTTGTTGCACAGTTGCCAGCAGGGCCTTGTGCTCCCCACAGCAGTAGCCAGTGTCAGCCATCTTGTCAGTTGTTTTCCACTCCCTGTGATGTGAGCATGGTTCAGGGTGGTGTTGATGGGACAGTTGTGGGGGTGAGCTATGTCTGTGACTATGACTCCCATCATGCTATTGCCTCCACCCCACTTCCCAGCATTCCCATACTTACTTGCTTTTGTGGGGAGTTCAGTGTGTGTGGGTGTGAGAGCAATGGCAAGATGGCTGACAGTGGTGTCCTGCTTTTGGTTGGTGTGCAGTTCCCAGCATGCCCTTGTGCTCCCCACGACACAGCAACAGTGTCAGACATCTTTGATGGGCCTTTCCACTCTCTGTGGGATGTCCATGCGTGAGTGTGAGCTTGCTGGGCCATGTGGTGGGGGATGTAGAGCTGTGACTACGACTCCCATCATGCTATTGCCTCCACCCCCTTCCCAGCATGCCCATCCTTCCTTCCTTTTGACTCTGCTTCCCTGTGGGGTGGGCTGCCTGTGCTGACAGGATGGCTGGGAGTGTTGTCCTGGCAGTTGTTTGGCTAAAAGTCCCAAGAGTGTCCCTGTGCTTCACACAACATAACCCAGGGTGGAGGTTCTTTGTGGGATCTTGAGTTAGGATGTAAGGCATTGCATTCTCCCAGGTGGGTTATGGGGAGTTTGTGTTGAGGGGGTGTGTGAGGGGAGGTGCTTGTGACTATGGTCAGTGCTGCAAGTCCTCCTTCCCACCCAGCCAGATATCCCACCATGGAACGTGCTTCCATTGCAGGGAGTGGAAGTTGTCTTTCAGGATGTCAGTCAGTGGTGTCCTGCTGTTGGTTGTTGCACAGTTGCCAGCAGGGCCTTGTGCTCCCCACAGCAGTAGCCAGTGTCAGCCATCTTGTGAGTCCTTTTCCACTCCCTGTGATGTGAGCATGGTTCAGGGTGGTGTTGATGGGACAGTTGTGGGGGTGAGCAATATCTGTGACTACGACTCCCATGATGCTATTGGCTACACTGACTTGCCCAGCATACACAGAATTCCTTTCTTTCAGTGGTCTTCACTGTGTGTTGGTGTTGTAGTGGTGGCTACATGTGTGGATGTGTTTGTTAGTTATATTTGTGCCACTGCCTAGCTGTAGTTGTAGTTGTGTTTGTACATGTGATGACACGGTTAAATGTAACTTTGAGATGGCATGTGTTGTGTTTATCTGACTGACATACACATTTTGGGATGATTCTGTTCTGGTTGCTGTGTAATTGCTAATAGTGCATGGTTTGACTCTCCCCTTGACAGTGATGTGTGTGTGTATTGTGGCAGAATATTGTGTACATTTGTTGTGTACTCACCAGGCTCTGGGATATTTTCTAGTCCATAGACGCTCACTGGCGGAAGGATGGCCCGCACCTTCTCCTCCCAGGGCCTGAGGTATACTGGCTTGGCAGTAGGGCCACTGCCGGTGTATTGGCTCAGGAGGTAGTCTTCTTCAACAGCTCCCGTACCCTCCTGCGCACGTCATACCACCTGTTCTGGATGTCAGTCTTTGTGCGCAGACATGGTGATTGTGCGTTCACCCTGTTGATGATCCTCTCCCACATCTTTGTTTTCTGGGAGATGGGTGTCTGTTGGACCAGTGTGCCAAACAGCTGTGGCTACCCTGAGGCTCTCGTCTACCAGGACTTCCAATTCACAATCTAGGAACTTGTGATTCTTCTTTGGGGGCATGGTGATGGGTGGTGATGGTGAGTGATGTGTGTGTTGGTGTGCAGGTGAGGGTGTGTGAGTGTGTGTTTTGCTGGGTGTATGTGAGGTAGCTATTTGTTAGTGTGCTGATGGTGTGTGGCTTGTGTGAGGGATGAGCTGTGGGTGTGTGGTTGCTGTCTGTTGAGTGCTGGCAGTAGAATAGCATTTTCAAAGGATCATGGTTGGGATTTGTGTCCTTTATATGGGTGGAGTTGTGGGTGTGTCTTTGTTCTCTGTCCCCACCCCCCCCAGTATTTATTGGCTTTGTAATTGCTTGTTTGGCCTTTTTTTGTGTATTTTTCCTTAGTACTTTCTGTGCATGTTGGAAACGTTCTTGTGACCGAGTCGGACCCTGCAGTTGTCTCGTACGGTCTTCTCCGTTTCATTCATGCTGTGTTTGTGCAGTTTTCTATGCTGCGTACGCGTCGGTCGCGGTGTTTTGTGTTACTTCGGCTCGCAGTTTTCTATGCGTGTCGGTCGTACGGCTTGTCCTCCGTACGACTCGGTCGTGGGTTTCGCGCCTTGCATCGTACTTTGCGGTTTGGAGTTCGCGTGTACGTTTCGGTTGGATTTGTTCCGGGTGCATGTCGGTCGGTTCGATTCGCGTGTTTTTCCGTCCGGATTGCTGTTTTCCGTGCGGCTCGGTCGTTCGGCTTGGGTTCAGTACGTCTCGGTCGGATTTTGCACGCTTTGCATCGTACTTGGCGTGTCGGGCACCACAGGTACGTGTCGGTCGGAATTCATTCCGGCTCCGAGTCGGTCGGTGCTTTTTCCGGCCCGAATCGGAATCGACCCCTTTATGTCCGTGGTGAGCCAAATGCAGCAACAACTTAACTGTACTGGCTTTGTATCCCTTTTCAGTGTCAGAAGCAATGAGAATATCATACACATACTGAAGCAATACATTACCTCAGGGAAGCGTGAGGGAGTCCAATTGGGCATTCAATGCTTGGCTATATATACTAGGGCTCTCAGTATAGGCCTGAGGAGCTCGACAGAATCTAAAGCTTCTGCCAGCTAGGGTAAAACCGAACAAGTGCCTGCTGTCGGGATGGATCGGGATACTAAAGAATGCATTTTTCAGATCAATAACAGAAAAGAATTTAGCAGACGAAGGAATTATAGTCAGAAGGGCAGTAATGTCAGGGACCACCGGGAACTGAGGGACCACTATTTTATTAACTTCGCACAAGTCAACAAATGGGGTGACGAGCCCACTGAGCGGCCTGATTGGCTACCACCTTCTTTGCTTCATCGCCCACATCAGATCATATCAATATCCGCCCCAGTCATTCCTTAGCTGTTGCCCAGTCTCCGTCCCCTAATCCTCATATAGGCATTCCGCTACTCAGTACCGTCAGGAATTGAAGGAAAAGGGAAGGAGTAGTAACAGAGGGAACGGGCACCAATGACTCCAATGGCTGTGTAGTAGGTGTAAGAGCTGGAGAGAGAGATGCCGAAACAATAGGCATAGCAGGAATACTCGCGGTCATCGCAGGCGCAGAAGGCGAAGCCAAAGAAAGGACCGAAGGCGCGGTGGCCAAAGCAGCTGGATCAATAACAGAAGAAACAGAAACAGCAGAAGAGATGGACGATTGAGGCTGCGGGATGGCAGGATATATTTTCTGCGGGCGTATGGGGGTGGAGGCCGAGCATCTAACAATTCCTCCACAAATGTATCATTTTCTTCTCGAGCAACATAAGACTTTTCATAATGCAATCGAAACTTCCTATCAGTACACTCTATCCCTTTCTCTGTCTTCTCTCTATCATACGCTATGGCTTTCTGAGTCACTGTCTGCATTTACCCCTTCCGGGCCTCCTTCTCTGCTTTCATTCGTCTCCATTTAGCTTCCTTTTGCCATGTTCTGAGGGAATCAAACATCGACTGCCTACTTCTTTTCGCGAACAATTTATCCTGCAGAAAATTAATTTTCTGTTCATCAAAAGTGCCTGTCAACGGTCACTGCAATTCAGCATTGTCCCTCGTATATTTGTACCATAATATGCTAAACATAATAGGGCAAATGCCATGTTTGACAGACATGTCAAAATTTGGGGTGCCTTCTGGTGGCGCTGGCTGACTTTCTTCCAATCGAGAATCAGTAGAACAACAATGACAGCCCAAACAAAACATTTTGCTAAAACACTGCATCTTTCAGACGAAAGCAAGTTCACTATTTATGCCGAGCAGATATTTGCAAATATCTTACCAAAATTTGTTCTCAGACCTCATCAAATACAAACCAAAGTGGTACCATGTTCACAAGGAACTCAAACAAATTCAAGCGCTTGTCCAAAAGCGATCCTCAGATCGTGCCAAACACAAACCAAAATGGCGCTGTAGCCATAAAGAACCAAACCAAACTCACCTGGTGCACACAGGCCAAACAAATTTATTCTCCACTGCCGACTCTTCGGACCAAACGGTCAGATCCAAGGGTATTACCGTGCAGGACCCCAGCCGGGATGACCACTGGGCGAGGCACCGCTCGGTCAGACAGACGGGGCAGCTGCGAGTACCAGACTCTCTTGTGCAGGGATCCCCGGTCCGCCCGTCCGATCTGACGTGACCCCGACTACCTCACCCATCTGTGGGCGAGGAAGGGCCACACCCAATGGGGTCCCTGTTCGGGCGACTACTGAAGGAAGTGACTCGATTAGGGCCACCCGGGTCACTCGCGACCACCTCTCAGCCTTCCAAACAAATGAAGAGTCGGTCAGACAGTAGAGAATACAAACCAAAGTTATTTATTAGTCATGCACTCGAGCAGAGTCCAGTCTGACCAGCCTCCTTGGATTGCTGCAGAGGGACTGACCCCCGCCAACATGGTAATACATAATATACATTTCCAGTACCCATAAGGACACGCCCAGACTGGAATTTTCCAGTTAGTAGGTGGTGAACAAAGGAAACACTGAGGGATTGAGCTGCAATCCTAAAACCGGGTACATGCTATCTCAGTTTCAAGGTTACTCTGCCCATGCCCGCCACTCTAAGGGTGGGAGCAGGCCTATCTAATGGGAAAGGTAAGTAATGATAAAACAGTCTATTCATTAGTGCAGCGAAGCTCAACCTTGGAGAAATAGAAAAAAATATCGAGACTGCTTTCTGCTGAGGCAAACAGAATGAGACAGAAGTTTAGTTTCGATCATGGCACAAAATGGCGGCTAAATGCAAAATGGTGCCGCAAATGCTAACTTAAATCGTCCAATGCAAGGGGAAATCAACCAAAAGCATTTTCCATTCCAACAAGTGCAGTTACAACAGTTACCGGGGTCATTAGAAGAAATAGGGCAGCAATTGTGCCCTGCATCAGGAGGCTATTTATTGAACCTGAACCTCTGACCTGAGTATTACATTGGGAGACCAATAGCCAATTCCAGTGAGTCCACAGACACCCAAAAACTACCTGCTACTTTTGAGGGGTTGTTTTGAAGACACTACGGAGGCTACACCAATATGGCATGGGTTGGGAGACCAATGGGTCCTCCCTTTTCTACACTCGCTCAGATCTTGGGCCTGAGGCAGCAATATTCATTTTATGATGTCTCTAGGGATTAAGATATGTACAGACTATTGCCAAAAAGGTAAGCTTCAGGGGTCAAAGCAAAAAAATGTTAGATGTGCCAACTGGACCAAATGTTGTGGATGTTTGTGCTGACAGCCACATTCCAAGTGCCCCGGCTTTTGCTGCAGCATTACAACTCCTGGTATATACTCACCCTGCAATGCTCATTAATTACTGGGTGAGAAATCCCCTTCCACTTCTGAGATTTCGGTTTTTTTGCATTATCAACTGATCAGTTCTGCATAACACCGAATGAAAATTCAAGTGCAAACTCCCGTTTGCACTCGATTCTGGATTTACTGGGCTTGAAAAAGAGCCTCTAATGAAATTGCTAATTTGTCTAATATCCTATCAATGGATAGCCGAAGAGCGGACAACATCTAGCCTCTACATTTTTATATGTTCGCTACATCTCCTTAAATTTGTTGAAACGATTGTATATTCCAAAGTGAGTGTTGATTTTCTTATATCTTCTAATTGAAAGAATACCTTCATTCCTTTCAAACAACAAGCCGCCCTTCTACAGTGTTTGTCATAAAGGTTTATTTCTCTGTTCAAATTAGGATGTAAAATTCTACATGAAACCTTTTGCCAACTAGTCACCAGTGGCTGTGACAAGATGAGAACATACATGTGAACATGGCTTTTGCTTAGCCGTAGTTCTTTGGGCAATATCAATCAGAGATTCAGTTACAATATCTTTAATTGTTTAGTCCTCGGGCAATTATCAAATGATTTAAGCTCACATGTATTTTACACACAAAAGAATTTGAATTACATAATACGACATCTCTACACTAATTAGTTTTTCCATAACAATACCTGATGTACTCGTAATGAAAATGTTTCACCCTTACTGTACATGCTATATAATTAAAGACTGTTATATAAAACATCACGACTAACACGCTGTTCTTGTTTTCTGTCTTCTCCTGCAATGCACCGTTTGAGATTGGGAGGTTCTCGCATTGGAAGGGTAGCGCCACTTCAGTAGTAGGCATATCAATAGGATACAAAGACCAGGTAAGTACAACACAAATAAAGGGGCAGATTTACAAGGCCCTTGCGCCACTTTTGCGTCATTTTTAACATGGGAAAAGTGACGCAAAAGTGGCGCAAGGGGCTTGTAAATAAGCCCAAAGTCTCTAAAGATTTATCACAGCTTTTATTCGAATAAAGAAAACACGTATCGTTATCGTTTTGTTGAAATTGCTCCCAATTTTTTTAAATATTTGTATTCAATTCTTTAAAACGTGGAGTCATGATTATGCCTTAATGATGAGGCGATTATATTAGAACCAATGCCAAGAAGCAGTGAGATGAATGCATCGTTCTATTTTTCATATTCATAAACATTATGGGCATAACGTTTAGATTCTGAGGTAAAGGATTGAGGCGGTGTTCCTTACTTGTACTGTTAATGGCGACTGGCATCAGGGCCGGACTGGGAACTGAAACCAGCCCTGGCAAACTGCTCGGCCGGCCCCCCCTGGGGGTAGGGGGGCTGCAGCCGAGCTGTTTGCGAGGGCCGGTTTCGGCCGATTTTGTTACAGGGGGCCGATATTGCCGACCCCTGGTAACAAAAACAGCCCCCAGGGGCGTAAAATTGGCCCCCACCCTAGCGGCCCACCGGGGAAATGCCCGGTGCCCGCTACGGCCAGTCCGGCCCTGACTGGCATACTTGCCCCACACCACACTCTTTTCTGAAGTAATTGTGCCCAAAACACCCCTGCCGGCTTCCACTTTTTATGCACCACTCTAGAGTCACGATTAGACTAGAATATTTTCTCCCAAATAAATCAAAATGGCATCCCGCTTCAGTCACCCAAGTGCCGAAAGCGTAGGCAGAAACAGTTTCAAAAACATCCCCCCTTGGCCATACCAAAAAAAAAACCATTATCTTACTCCCACAAAAGCTGTTGTCCATATTACTGTCTCTCTGCATGTTTCCCAGCTCATGTCGCTGTTGAGAGGCCGCAAAACCACTGTCACGAATCTGGGGTCAGCGGCTGATATCATTTTTGCAGTTGCAAACGGTCCGATCCAGAGTTTGAGACCCCAAACCTTCTTTAAGAGGTCGGTAACGTTTTTCTGACTCTTTAAATGGGTTTTGAAATTGACGAGAAAGTGCTATCTGGAAGTGGTGTGTTGTAGGTGTCCCTTTTAAATAACAATTCCTATCCTTATGCATCAATGGTTTATGGCCAAAATACTGGTTGTAAATAATTGAAAATGTTGCGTTGGTTACCCATTTGCAAAAGGGAATGTAAAAAAGAAAGTCTGTTGGGGAGTAAGCAGTGGTCCACTGAACCACTGCCACCTCTCAAACAAACAACCACTGACACCCTAAAAAAAAAAAGAAGTAAACTTGTATTTTTAAAAGCAGCCAATTTTCCTGTGAAAAAAACAGGCTGCATTTAAAACAAGCATTGGCATAGACAATATGTCTCGCCTTTGGGATCTTATAAGTGTTTAGCCATGCAGTATATTACCCAATAATAATTACATGAATCAACAGCATCACACTTGCCAGAGCATGATAAAAAGAGATCCAAACTTTAATGTGAATTGCTTTATGTAACTTGAATCCAAGAGATGGCAAAACAATCTTAGAATCTAAAATCACAAACTATCCACTGAAGAGTCATGGAGGTCAGAAAAGTCTTGAATAAAAGATAAATAACCTGATAGTCAAAAATCTCAGTGACAAGATGTTATAAACTCCAGCAACACCAGCCAGGGGTTCCAAGTGGGCACACCCCTTCTGAGAAGTCCTGAGTTTTAGAAAGCGATGAAAAACAACTAGAAAGCATTAGTGATACCTGATGAAAAAAATAAAAAAAATATTAGTTGATAAGCACTAAGTGCAAATATCAACCGAGCATTAAAAACAGCCATTTCATAGCTGTATAAGCAGCGTGTATACCCTAACTCCCCTGAACCAATGCGAGAAAGGGCTGTTTTGGGGACCTCCTTGAAGCTTACCAGGCCAGTTAAAAGTACAGAAAGCGACCAGGATAAACACACAGCTTGGAATTAAAATAGCTGAGCTACTGAAACATTTATAATAATAACCCGTGGAGAGGAGGATGAGATAAGAGTAGCAGAAGAAGGGGGGAGGAAAAGGAAGAGGCGAAGAATTGCAAAGGGAAAGGAGAAAAGAAAGATAGAATCAGAAGGAGAGGGAGGTGAAGAGAAGCGAGGTGGAGATGCCAGTATTTTGTTGTTGTATCGTTTGTACGGTGCTGTCACCCCCTGATACCCCAGAGCCCGCTCAGTTCCAGTGTGCTGTGAGATTTTTATGGTGAAGGGGCTCTGAAGCGACTGGTGACCGTTTCCCTGGTGATTACTATGTGTCACTCTGAAAATAGGGACGGAGGAGAAGAGAGGGGGAGGAGGAGATAGGAAGAGGGTGAAGGCAGGAGAAGAGGGGCAACAAAAGGAGGGAGAGGACAGGGAGATGCAGATAATGGTTAACAGCAGAGAGAGAGAGAGAGAGATACATAGAAAAGAGAAGATGAGATAAGGAAGAGGAGAAGATGAGAAAAGAAAGACATGCAATACAAATAGAGGATGCAGAGTAGATGGAAAAATAGAGGAGCGGAAGAGAAGGAAGGTAGAGGTGAAATGGGGGATGTAAGAAGTGTGGGGGAGAGGTCGAAGAGATGGGGAGAGGTGGAATAGAGGGAGAGGGGCGATGGAAGATGGGGCGAGTTGCTTTACTTAATTAACTTTGCTGTGCTGTTTGGGATCTGAGAGAGGCTTAGCAAAAGTGTAAATTCTGTGAACTGTTCTAACAACCACAAACCATGTACCGCCCTGCTAGGGGGCCCGTGGACACATGTTATGCCTTCAGCTAGACCAGGCTCTTTAGTAAAGTAGTTTGCCTGCAGCACTTGTAGTTTTGCTTTCCATAAGTGAGGGCCTACATGTCCCAGAATGCATAGCGCTGTTGACTAGAAAGGCAGGAATGTGAACAGATCACATTATTTCACCTTTAAATTGCCGACAATGCCTTATGTATTATTATTATCCATTTATTCGTGCATTTATGTTTAATGGTTCATTCGAAAGCACACACATCCCTTTAACTATATTTAGCTTCCGCCAGTTTAACAAATTATGCAACAGCTAACATGTATGTATGGAAACCAGTGAGCCAGAGAGACAGACACACAGGCTTGTCATTGTGCATCATATTCCTGAAGTGTGATAGGTACCACGGCTGCCAGACCATGCAACTGGGCTGTGTCTGAAGGATGTCCGTATATGAACTGCCTGACTCTACCTTATTGAATAAAATGATTTAGACGTGCAAAACATACTGAGGACAGGACACTTTTTATGTGGTGTATGCTTGCCTGATATGTTTTTCACTTCAAAACTGTCAGAGGTTCAACTGGGAATATCTAAAACTAAACACGAGAGCCTTGTTTTGGTGTTTATCTGGAGCTGAGGTTGCCTTGAATCGCTCCAAAACTGAAACAAGCTGAGGGCAGTTCATGGGCTCCAGATCAGGGTAAGCTGGGCAGTAGCCACATGGTGTGTGTAAGAACGGGGTCTCTCCTCCCATGTGTGGCTCTGCACTGAAGGCAGGCACTTTCCTTCCTTCTTGCAGGAGCCTCTCTAGAACAAGGAGGAGGCAGGGGCAACACCGACCCCCTCGCCTCCTCCCCATCCAGGCAGTGCAGTGATTGCTCTGCAGATCAGTCTCCGTCAAACAGGCCTGTCACAAATCAGACCGCCTCACAGCCTGTGCCCGCTATTGTGACTTCTCTAAGTTGCCTAAAACGAAGAAGGTGAGAAACATGCTGGCTTGTAGGTACCGAATTCCTGCTGCTGGTAAAAAGGCGCCCACAATGAACGACAGTGTAAACAAATCCTTCTGAAGGGAGCGAGACGGTGAGCGAGAGAGTAAGTGAGTGAGGGAGGGACGGAAGGAGGCTGTACAAGTACTGGCCACACTGGAGACCAGACAGGAGGAGGGGCCCTCGCGTGCTGTGCCAGGAGGAAGCGTTGCGATGGCCAACCAAAAGGATCACTTAGCGAAATCGCCTGGAAGGGAACCAAGCGCCCAAAGAAGGGACAATGCACCAATAAAAAGGCAGCATTTCCAATTGTCACAAGAAAGAACCAATGGCAATTGATGGGCTTGGTTAAAGTCTATATTGTACATATACCAGGACTTGCAGACAGCGCATGCACGCTGCCTAGGCTCTACCTAAAAATTTACTTATTGAAAGGTAATCACAAATATAGTGGTCTGCTGACACCAGCAGTCCACCATCCCTGTGAAGAACTCCAATCAGAGTGAGTCACAGTTTGAGACCCATCTCATAAAATATAAAATAGGTAGATTAGATTGTGACCCACTCCAAATCTGAATTTTACGAACTGACCAATTTTTTTGTAGGCTGGTTCAGAAAATTATATGCTTGTCACAAAAATACTGACCACTAATAGCAACCAGTAATTTGCAAGCTGTAAATCAGGCCCTGTGTCCTGTGAAAAAATCGAGAATCTGCCACATCCTGAGGCCCTTCATTGTATGCCTGTTGCAACCACTTAGGGGAGGTAGATGGCTACTGTTTTGCAGGCTAAATGTGTGCAACTGAACATTGGAAAACACAAAACATATTTGCTAAAGGTTTCTGTGTAGGTTGCAATATTTCTTCCTTTTCCTCACTGCATGTGAGGAGTCTTAAAACCATATGCTCTTTTCGTGGTCTGGTGGATACATGTCTCACAGTACTTGAGTCATTGCACAAGACTTCGAAATACTGGTGGCCATTTTGGTTGACAGCCTATTTAAACCTCACCCTCCATTTCTCAATACTTTGCATTGATATTGATATTGAATGTATTTATAAAGCGCAACAAACTGACTTGCTGTGCTGTCGTACGCTAAGTCCCCATAAATGAGTGCCTTGGTCTGTTACAACATTGGAGGAATTCACCTTTGAGTCAACTGGCAACTACCATAGTGAAAAAAAGGCTAAGGGATGGAAGGGATACGTCCTCCCTCTCGTGGATTCAAAAAACACAAAAAGTATCCCCTTGGAAACCGAAGTGGTTCCTGTGGAAAAGAAAAAGGCTAGGGGATGGTTAGTACGCCAGGTGGCAGCACACCCGCTATTGTAGGTGGGAAGGAAGAGGGATCCTTTTCTTAATATAACCCTCAATCACTCAATAGTGACATGCTTCTTCACTACCCACCCTGACGAAAGCCCAGGACCTTAGATATGCGTGTAGGTAAGGGCTGAAACATGTTGCTGCTGTAGGGTCATAGGACCATCACATCTTATAGCCCTACATATATATTTTTTAATCTTCCCTCCCACCCTACAAATAAAGGATACTTTGGAGTGGGAGGGGAATTTTATCTTTAAGGTTAGGCTTCCATACACCAAGTCTTCATAAGTGCTCCCTGAAATATGGTTGAGCCCACCCCGGCCTTTAGGGGTTGGGGTGAACCCGATGATGAAGCATGTCACTATTAGAGTGAGTGAGGGTTTTATTAAGAAAAGGATCCCTCTTCCTTCCCACCCACAATAGCTGGTGTGCTGCCACCTGGCGTACTAACCATCCCTTAGCCTTTTTCTCTTCCACAGGAACCGCTTCGGTTTCCGAGGGGATATTTTTTGTGTTTTTTTAATCCACGACAGGGAGGACGTATCCCTTCCATCCTCTCCTTTTGAGGACCTCGCTACCCTTCTGGGGTTCCCTTTTGGGACCCTTAGCCTTATATATTAGGAGAACTACCATAGTGACACCATGCATCCAGTGTGGCAGGCCCAGAGGTACGGTCTCAATACCTAGGAGAGTAGCAAGAAAGGATCAGAGAGAACTGAAATTTAAAAAAGGCTTCTATGTGTTGTTTCTTTAATGTAAATGCACAGCTTATTTTTTCATTTTTCATTTTTTATTTTGTTTTATTGTTTGATCTCAAACCCCTTCCCTCTGGGTCACTTGCTCTGCCAATGTGTTACTTAACTATCGTGGTGACTGGGTGATCATGGGGGTCTGTGGGTCCATGGTGCCTCTGCAATCAAAGCAGGAAGAATAATTTGTTCCAATGATCATACCTAATATCCCCACAAACTTTTTCTGATTCCACTGCACTTCCATCCCTGTCAATGGAGAAAGCCCATTTCAACTCACAATACTGTGTACTGACCCAGGGTAGGGCATACTGCCACAAACACTTTACCATTCAATGCTTAATACACCTCAACCTCTTCTCACCCAATCCATTGCCATAATCTTCAGTGGCCACTTAAAGCTTGTAAATAATGTTATTCCCCACGCATCCCTCAACCACGTATAGCCCCTGAAAGCTTTAAACGTGCATCTCTCCCTGACCCACAAAAGCCTCAATGGCTTTCCAAATATTTGCACATAACTTTCCAGATGGACACATACACACTTAAATTCATGGACTTTCTTGACCTCTTGTCTCCATCCTCATGGTTTGCAATCAACTGTCCTGCTGACAACTGCCTCAGGTCTCTTATCACCCCCACTGTGCCCTGTCATTGGCTGCAGCTCACTGCTTTCCTTTCTGCCCTGCCCAACTGTTCTTGCCTTGCGTCATCACTACTCACCTGACCTACTGACTTCAGCCTTGTGTAAGCACCCTGGAAGCAAGGGCTCCTCCAGCCTGGTTGGCCAGCCAGCCAATACCTGGCCAACCTAGCTTTTTGATCTAGAAGTGCCCACATCCCACTCTTCAATGTATTCCTCAAAATCTACCACACAATCAAAGTAATGAGCTATGGCCCTCCTCATCAGGACAGTTCCATGGCTCCATATGCCAGGCACAAAGAATGATTGATTCTTCTGCGCTATTGACTGCTCCTTGAGCAAGAAGGACTCAAGGTAAAATGTCCCCCGAATTTTGTTCAAAGCTGGGGGTGTGCCAAGGGTGTATCTTGGTACCCTGTTTTTCATTCTTTACATCAACGGTTTAGGTACTTACCTGACCTCACCCCTAGGATTGCATGCACATGGGTGCCTGTGTTGCTCTATGCAGACAACGCAGTCATCCTAGTCCGCACTAGCACTCTTTAAGTTTGATGGTGGATCGCTTCATCTCCTTTATATGTAGTCTTGACCTAGTGACCAACTATGGAAAGTGGCACATCAAGGCATGCGGGACTGGAAAAAATTAGTCTAACCAGACTGACTATTAAAGACCAACCACTAACTAGTGTTAGCGATTTTAGTTACCTAGGAGTAAATTTTAGTTCCTCAGGGTGCTGGTATACTCAGGTAAATAATTCAGGCCTCAAACTTAGTAGAAATGCAGGAGCTATATGCAATCTTTCATGACCTAGGGGAAAAGGGAACATTTTCCCACTTTTGAAAGTGTATAATACCCAGTGTGTTACTGCGGCTATTTATGTGGCAGCAATATGGAGCATTCACAGCACTTCTCTTTTTCAAGCTGAGGAAAATCACATTTGCCGGAGGTTTATGTACTTCCCGCCTGTGGTCACGTGGTCATACAGGTCGCCCCGGCGGGACTGGGGTGTTACTATCTTTTTAATGGTCAGATGGTAAAAGTACAGGGAAGAGTCCTAGGAGGGGGTTATAAACTGAAAACAACAGGGCACGGATAGTCTCAATGGTGCCAGTTCAGTAACTGCACATTCGGGGGCCCTCTCTCTTAGCAGGGGTTCCTGGTCCTGTGCTGGGGTAATCTCCGCTTCTCCTCTGAGTCTCGTCAGGAAAAGGTGGGTTGGGTGTTTCCCTCAGGTTAAAACAAACAGGAATCAGGTTTGTTGGTCCTTACTCGGAGTAATTTGTACCGTCACCTTCACCCAGGGCTGGGGTGGTGCAATTTAGCATAAAAGTGTGACTATAACAACAGCGTGCAGGGTAAAGCTATTTGTGCCCCAACCGCCACCTTCCAATTGTGAAGAAGTTATAAAAGGGTAATTGCTGTAAGCCATGGCCCTCCAGGGTCGTGGTAGAGGGAATTTCACCACCCTCTTCCTCTCCGGGTCGGTTTGACTGTTTGCCGTTGCCTCTAGGCGGAATATCTTGTTACTCCACTGCTTCCTCCTGCTCGGCGTCTTCCCGTTGCTCCTCCCGATACGTTGGCCTCCAGCTGGTCCGTGTGGCTCGTCTCTCCGGCACTCGATTCCGCGTTCACCTCTCGTTCCTCCACTCCCCGCTCTCTTCTTCCGCCTCCACCTGATGCTGCCTCTTGACGCGTCCGCGTCACGTCCCATGCCATGTCTAGAGCGCTACCCTCGCTTTCCTTGTGCCTCACCCTGGGCGCCATATTGGATATCCCACCCAGGAAAGGTGCGGGATTGCACTGCCTTCCCCCCAAGTATGGACGTACGGGCCATACAAATACCAGAAACCATGACAGAAAGTCCACATTTCCTTGGGATCGTCCTGGTGCATGGAGGACCTGAAAAAAGAAAGGCTGTAAGGAGAGAAACCAACGAAGCACCTTAGGGTTCATGTCCTTATGTGTGGTGAGCCAGGTAAGGGGGGCATGGTCTGTAAGCAGAAAAAAAGCATGTCTCAAAAATAATACTGCAATGCTTCCATGGCCCACTTAATGGCTAAACATTCCTTCTCCATGGTCGCGTAGTGCACTTCCCGTGGGAACAATGTTTGACTAAGGTAAAGGATGGGACGAAGAGCTCCCTGTGGGTCGGGCTGAGACAAAACGGCCCCTAAGCCTCGATCAGATGCATCCGTTTGTAGGACAAAATGTTTATCAAAATCAGGAAACATCAGTACAGGGGCCCGACACAACAGAGACTTCAATGTTTGGAAGCTGTCCTCTTGGGCGGTAGTCCATTCTATTCTGTTATTTGGTTGTCGGAGTGTCAGTAAGTCTGTGAAGGGACAGGCTATGTCAGAGAATTGGGGGATAAACTGCCTATAATATCCCACCAGACCAAGAAACGCTCGTAAGTCCTTTTTAGTTGTTGGTCTCGGTATCTCCTGTATAGCCTCTAGCTTATTATGTTGTGGTTGTAGTGTACCAGCGTGTACGGAGGAGCCTAAGTACTCTATGTGATCAGTACCCAGGGTAGTCTTTTTGGGGTTTAGTGTAGGCCCAGCCTGGTTAAGAGAGGAGAAGATACGCTGCAAGTTTTGTGTCTGTGTCTCCCAATCAGGATCGTCAAGATAAGCAACTGCATATTGTTGATGGGCTCATAACAGAATGTCCATTAACCTCTGAAAGGTAGCAGGGGCACCATGTACGCCAAAGGGCATGACTTTGAAATGGTATAGGCCGGATGGGGGTAGAAAATGCTGTATTCTCTCTAGCTGTGGGGCTGAGGGTATTTGTCAGTGTCCTTTTGTTAAGTTGATAGTGGAGATTACTCGTGCTCCTCCAAGTCTTTCTTTAAGCTCGTCGACTCTTGGCATGGGATAGCTGTCAAACTTGGAATGGGCATTTAATGGGCAAAAGTCAATGCAGAATCTGAGACGCCCGTCTGGTTTAGGGACCAATACCACCGGAGAACACCAGTTGCTGTGGGAGGGCTCAATGATATCAGCTTGTTACATAGCTTCCACCTCCTGTTCTATGGCCTGTCGCCTTGCAGCCGGGATGCGATAGGGCCTTAGCTTTACTACCCTCCCTACTTCTGTCTTGATGTCATGTGTAACTAGGGAGGTTCATCCAGGTTTGCTAGAACTTAGCCCTGGGAAGTGGTCTAACATGTCGTACAACTGGTGTTTTTGAGCAGGAGTAAGCATTTCCCCAGTGTTGGGTCGTTCTACAGACACTTGGCTAAAGGGCTGGATAGGTATCTCTAAATGCTTGGTGAGAGTGATGTGGTTGACAGAAACAGTCGGGTTCCTGTTCTGAGGGGAGGGGTCTTCCCATTTTTTTAACAGGTTAATGTGATGTACCTGTCCCCTGGGTCCTGTTCGAGGGACAGCTATTCTGTAGGTAACAGGTGTTACCTAATTTAGAACCGGGTAAGGCCCTTGCCATGTCACAAGGAGCTTCTTATCCAAGGAGGGTAGAAGGATCAGTACCTTGTCTCCTGCTGTCATTTCTCTTAAGCTCGTACCCTGATCATAATACGATTTCTGCTTTTGTTCTGCCCTCTCCATATTCTGATGTACCTCCTCCCACAGGGTAGACAGGGTCGTCTTTAATGCAGCAGTGTACCCTAACAATGGTTTCCCTTCATCCTCTTTCTCAGTCTGCTGTTCGGCTGCCATGTCCAAAAAGGTGCAAGGTCGTCGCCCAAATAGCAATTCAAAAGGGCTATACCCCGAAGACTTTTGTTCATGGGTTCTGATCGCAAATAATACATGGGGAGTTTGTGATCCCAGTCTTTCCCAGTATCAGTGATACATTTCCTCAAGATCGTTTTTATGATCCGGTTGTACCGTTCCACCAGTCCGTCCATGGAGGATATAAAGCCGCCCGGATCTAGCGAACCCCAAGGAGAGTACAGATTTCCTTCATTAGTCAGGACATAAAGGGGGTCCCTTGGTCAGTTAGGAGCTTGGAAGGGAACCCAACCCTCGAGAAAAATGACAGCATTGCTTGAGCTACCGAAAAAGTGGTCATGCTTGTCAGAGGTATGGCCTCTGGATAGCGAGTGGCATAGTCCACTAGCACTAATATATATTGGTGTATTCGAGCTGAGGGCAAAAGGGGTCCTACCAAATCCATCCCCACTCGTTGGAAGGGTACATCGATTATAGGCAAGGGGCGCAAAGGCGCTTTCTTCTCCGTAGAGGGGTTCACCAATTGGCACCTGGGGCAAGAGGCACAGAACCTGGCGACTTCCTTATATGTTCCTGGCCAATAGAATTTCTCCAACACATATTTAAGTATGTGTTTATGTCCATAGTGTCCACCCCAACCCCGACTGTGTGCTATGTGCAGGGCCTGTCCCCAAAACGCCAGGGGTACAAGAAGTTGTTCTACATGATGCCTGGAGTCCCCACTAACCCTGTAAAGGAGTCCACTTTTTACACAAAAATACGGGCCTACCTTATCGGGGTCTTCTTGTGCCTGGTTCCACGCATTTGTCAGGGTGCTGTCATCCCTCTGTGTTTCTCTAAAACTTCGGGTCAGCATATGTCTGTCCTCTGGGGAAGAAAGAAGACAGGTAACAGGGGACAGTAAAGCCGATCTGTATGCTTCTCGTTCTTTTCTCTTCTCTGTCCTCATCTTTGGTACTTTTGTCTCAGTTCGTAGTATATCAGAGGTAGAGAATGGTGCCTCCTGTAGCCACTCAGATTCAGGACTCTTTCTGGTCATTTTTGCTAAATATTCGTCAAAGCGGGGCAGATCTGTGCCCAGAAGGACCTTCTCTGATAGGCCGGTACCACCCCCACTTGTCTTACCTGTGAGTCTCCGTCTACTTCTATCAGGAACTCGGCTAGGGGGTATAAACGAACATCCCCATGAACAAAGGACACCTGTATCTGTGCCTCATCTGTAATCTGACTGAGAGGAACCAACTCCCTAGATACCACGGTGTGGTGGCACCCTGTATCCAACAGAGCATCTACGGGTCATCGTGAAGATGGATGGTCTTCTTATAGCGTACCTTGGTTCCCCCTGTGGCAAGTACCCTACCCCGGGACAGTCCTACTTCTATGGGCACACTCTCGATCGGGCAATTCTTGGCAATATGCCCCCATTCTGAACACCTGAAGCACTGGGGTCCTGTCTGGGTAGGAAAGGGGTTTATAGGTGGTTTTTATCAAACCTCTATTCACTCCGGGGTTCTTATTCTCGCCCAGTCTGGGATACGTTTTGTGGGGAGTCGGGCAGCTTTTATGGACTGTGCCAGTTTTACACCAGTTTGTAATGTCAAGTGGGGGTGTGGCTTTACCCAGGTTCGAGTGTTGGAGGGAAGATCCTCCATGTATTGCTCTAGATAGACTTTTTCAGTGACTTCTTCTATAGGGGTGGCGTTGGGTTGTAACCAACTCTCCCCTAAGTCTCTAATGCGATAATAGAGTGCCCTGGGATTGTCGTCCGCGGTCCACTTCTCCTTACAAACTTTAGCCCTGTAATACTCTGTGTCATGTCCTAGTCTTTCAAGGATGTTTTTTTTATTTCAGGGTATGGTTTAAGTATGGCGGGGCAAGCAGCCTCATAGGCGGCCTGCAGCTCGCCAGACAGGAGACGAGCTATGTGCTGGCCCCATTTCTCTGGGGGCCAGGTGGCAGTCGCTGCTACTCTTTCGAAGTTAACGAAGAAATAATCAGGGTCGTCCCCTCCCTGAAATTTCTGTAACACTGAGCTGAGAATGTTTGGCTGAACCCGTGCAGTAGACATGGCATCTGTCAGGCGCAGGATGGCGGTTTTCTTGTATTTGTTGGTTAGTCGTTAGGATGGTCGCCTGTTCTTTTAGGGCGGTCTGGAATGCTTCTCTCTCTCTTTCTGGGCATTCTGGTTCTGTCACTCTATCACTAGCTGCAAGTGTTTTGGCCCTCTGCTAACTAAGGGGCCGATTCACAGAATTAATCTGAGATAAAATCCTAAACTTACTACTTTTGGTATTCACAGAAGGCATTTAGTAGTAGTAAAGTTAGGACTCCTAACTTTACTACTACTAAACTGAGACAAAATCCTAACTTTACGACTTTCGGTATTCACAAAAGGCCTTTAGTAGTAGTAAAGTTAGGAATCCTAACTTTACTACTACTAAATGCCTTTTGTCACTGGGGGCTGGTTTTGCAGTAGTGCTGCAATATCGGCCACCTGTAACAAAAGCGGGAGCTCCCAGGCTGGTTGCTGTTCCCAGTCTGGCCCTGGACCTGGGAGCTCTGGAAGATGCAAACTAGGCGAATGGGAGATCGCAATAAAAGACAACAAATACAAATACAACTCAAGATTTTACACAAGGCCTATTATAATAGAACAAGGCTATTATGAATGGGTAGAGCCAGTAATAACATGTGCCTCAGAGGGTAAGGTGACACACAGTAGTTTAACTTGTAAAAAAATAAGTACCGTGGCTCTGGTCAGGAGGCAGCTTGCACCAGCCCATTTCTCCTGCCTAAAACAGAACCAACTGCTAACCACGTAAGTGGGGAGAGGATGTGGCATAATGGCCAGAGCTGCAGACTTCGGAGCGGGGGAACCAGGTTTGAGTCTCAGCGTTGGCTCAACATCCTGTGATTCTGGGCAAATCACTAAATTTCCCCATAAATGAATGTGTCCTTAACTGGTGCTCAAGAAAGAGCACTTGTGTGGATGACTAAATCACAACAAGGGGCTCAAGAGGGAAAATTATCAATCAGGTCGCCCTCCACTCAAAAACAACAATAAACAACAAAAGACCTGAATGTAGCGGGCAGCCACCAATTTTTCTTTGTAGGCCCTGAGCAGGGGGGCTACTGCCTCAACACAACTGCTGGTTATAACTCTTTACCAGTCTAATCCAGCCCTAAATGCCCAACTGTTAATGATACAATACAAATGTTTATCAGTCATCTCCATATAGAAATACCCCCTACTGAAAAGGTGTATATAGACAAGCAAGAAATATCTGCAAAAAAATGTGTGCGAAGGTGAGAAAGTACCTCACGTGCGCTTCCCCACTGGGGCTACTGGCAGGTTCTCACCAGTGTGCCCACGTTTTCTCATCATCGGCAACTTTCTCACCAAAGAAAGAAAAGTGTCCAGTAAAAATAAGAAAGAGGTGTAAGTCGTGAATAGTGTATATCAAAAGAAGACCTCGTGAAACGTAAGGATAGAGTATCCCTTCAATTAAAACTGAGTTAAGACTCACATATACCCAGTCCCAATTTTATTCAAATTTGTGAGCTTACTCAAAATTTAAAAACACTGCATGTTGCAGACCATTTTATGTAGATGCCAACATGTTTCATTGCCTCTACTTAGTTGCGGCAATTTCGTCCGGGCTCGAGGTCGACAGACACCTCCCTGGACTCCAACCTTTATATGAAGGATGACTGACAAACAAAAGAGACATACATTATACCAAAAACCTGTTGGAACCCCCTCCAACACTTCAAAAATGTGTATATCACACAGTTCTTAATGTATATTTACCCCGTGGTAGCCAAAGTCACTCGTACCAGCTTCCCACCGCATCTAGGGGTATGTTTTCATAAATTGTAAATCCCCTTCCGGCACAATCAATTGCCAATGGTATACCTGCAAAGATATGCTAGACACGTTCATTGCGTTTTAAAAAAAAAAAAGGACACACACAGCGTGATATGACTTGTTCACAACCTCACGGTACATCACGCGTTCTCATGTCCACAGGTTAAAACATGCGGTCTTCCCATCATTTCAACCGATTTCTTTTAGAAAAACCAATCACTTAAACATCCACTCAGTCGGGCTCATCCATCACCCTAATTTAATGACATTACATCGAGACAATCTCGTGCCTCATCCTGGTCCTCATGACCACACACATGCCCTTACTGCACTTGTCAGTATTCCCGGCGTTAACTCATTCCGACATCACACATTATTCCCTGCGTCAAGTTTTTCAAGCGCGGCTGCCGGAAATAGACAGTATCACGTGACCCCCGTCACACTCTGGCTCGATCGCATCACGTCTCAAGCCCAACACGGGCGCCATTTTGGAACCCTGTGTTTGCTATTCGGAACAAGGAAGACCCATGATTTTACACTTCTTCCATTCTTCCCACACTGGCAGCGTATGAATTTATTTTAAAATAAGGACAATTTGTCATGAATTCTGGCGGAGTGATTGTCTGCCAGTGGTCATGACTTTTGATCCTTTATCTACCAAAATACGCCAAGTAATCAGGAAACATTGGTCTCTATTGTCAACATCTGAAGATAAAATGCCACCACCCAGGTTCGCGTTTAAGCGAGCGTGTAACCTTAAAGACAAATTGGTGCACACTCGTCCACTGCAGATTGTAAAGAATTCATCTATTCCACCCGGGCACTATCCTTGTGGTGGATGTTCGGTATGCGACTTGACTAAAAAGACTAGCAGTGTGCAGTTACAGAATGGTAAGACCTGGCACCAGACCAAATTCAGAAATTGCAACACGACTAACGTGATATATAGACTCACCTGTGAGTGTGGTTTACACTATATAGGTTTAACCACACGGAAAATCAAGGTACGCATTCAGGAGCACTTGAGCACAATAAAGCCTGGGAAATTAACAACACGCCTAGTACGTCACTTCTAGGAACAGCATCATGACCACAGAGCACTAACGTGGACAGTCTTGGAGAAGGTGCTGGGCGAGGCATGCAATATGGAAAGGACCCTGGCAAAAAAAGAGGCACGTTGGATTTATTCTGAGAAGGCAGATCAGATTGGCCTTAATGATTTCATAGAATGGAATAAGATCAGTAGTTGAAGTTTGAGTTCTGGTTCCATGTAATTCTTGAGGTCTTTTGGTCTTCTGGCCTCTGCACGTCTTATCCTCGACATCCCCTGACGCAGCCACATCACACCCCACCTGAGAGACCTGCACTGGCTCCCTGTCAACAAGAGGATAACCTTCAAGCTCCTCACCCACGCACACAAAGCACTCCACAACTCCGGACCAGCCTACCTCAACAGACGACTCAGCTTCTACACCCCCACCCGCCAGCTCCGCTCGACCAGCCTCGCCCTCGCCACAGTCCCCCGCATCCGGAAAACGACTGCCGGCAGCAGATCCTTCTCCCACCTCGCCGCCAAGACCTGGAACACCCTCCCCACCAACCTCCGACAGACCCAAGACCTACTGGCCTTCAGAAGACTCCTCAAGACCTGGCTCTTCGATCAGTAGCAGCACCACCCCCCTCTTCCCCCAGCGCCTTGAGACCCTCGCGGGTATGTAGTGCGCTTTATAAGTGACATGATTGATTGATAACAACTATTACCGCTTGTATGTTATTAAGAACAGTTGCGGCGAGTGGACAACTGGTTCTGTGTAATAACACTTCATGCTACTAGTGGCATGGGGATTATTGAAGGGTTGCCCTTTGTATGCGATGATCATCAAGTCGTTGCCCCTTTTGCCTGCAGATGTGATGACAGTGCACTGAGGATTCTTTATGATATGTAAGTGCCGTGTCCATTGAGATCGGCTTGGCACCATGGACGTGGCATAGTTGTATGCATTGGTTGTGATGCATTGATAAGGGACGGCGTGGACTTTTTGTCTTGACGAAAATGTGGGACACACTGGTTCTATTTCAAAATAAATACATTCGCAACTAATTTAAGAAGAGTTTGAGACCATAAAAATTATGGATCTCCTATGTCCCAAGGGTTAAAAAATGACGCCCGTGCTGGGCGTGATATATGACGTTTTATGCTTCTAGTGGCACAGGATGCATTGCAGGGACGCCCTATGCATACAAATGAGTACCTAGCTAATGTCCCTCTGCTGGTACGTGTGGAGTTAGCCTGCTGAGTAATTGTTATGTCATGTAAGTGCAACATCCGTTGAGAACGGCGTGGTGCCTTGGATATGACATTTAAATGCATTGATTTAGATGCATTGAAAAGGTACGGTGTGGAATTGTGGTATGGATAATAATCAGTTCAGTGGGGTAAATGGGATGCACACCATACATTTTAATGATCGTCCAAGTTTTTTCATTCTTATTCCAAGTTGCGTGCTAATCGGGTGCGTGCCTTGCCCTGGTGGCACGTTGATACTGAACCACGTTATGCTGGGGCGTCATTACGCCCCAAGCCCAATTGCACAGCTTGATGGTGGATATACCACATTCCTCATATAATATTATTTAATAATCCATATTCATCCATGTACTCAAAATATTCCATCCATTTTTAATTGCTTTTACTCCTGTTTGTTCACACGTAGGATGTCATGCAATTTCCACAGTTTCTTATGTTCGAAATGTGCCCATCCGGACTTCTTTTAAGAACACGACCAAAGCATGATTCATCAAAAGCAGTGTTTATTAAAACCCAATGCATTTCGGGCTTCGGGAGCCCTTCTTCAGGGGTAACTAAAAACAACAATAATACGTGCACTGTTAATACATTGTCCATAATGATACACACATCATAATCCATACTGGCAGTAAAATACTGATTGATGCCCAAACCTTCATCACAATTGTATAAATAATCATATGCTTCAATGTTAGTGTCTACATACTTAAATGAAACCCTCTCATATCTTCCCCCCACCACACCATGTGAACTAATAGCGAACCCCTCCATGTACATCCCGGTATCTCACCCCCTTCCAAGCACCACACTCACAACTTCCCTGTTTTCAAACTCTACCACTTTTCCAAACAAACAATTCACATTACTTACACTTTCACCCACTTTGCTTCTCCATCCTATCATCCTCATGTAACATTCACTATCACTCGCACCACCCTCATTTGTTTACCATATCACCCCACACTCCCCCTTGCTCTTCACTAACATCCTGACTCAATCGGCTATTATTTTCATTTCCTCCTCACCTCGCTAAATCCCACTCCAAAACCTACACCAAACATCCCTTATTACACCACCCCTTCATATCACCCAATTTTTCTCGAACAAACCCCTCGCTGCAACTTCAAAATCATACGCATTTTACTATCGCTACATTCACAAGCCTCAACATACCTGCATAAACTGTTTAACACAACCGTCTCCATTACTCGTTCCAGAAAGTGTTTCCTCCCTCAGTCAACCGCCCTATTTTTAAACCACACTCGTGCCGCTTAATTAGTCACATGATCTTCCTACTACCATCAAACAGCTGCCTCAGGTTCGAAGAAAACTCCTACTCCCATAATGCTATGCTCTATAACCAAAAACTCGCAAACCGAATCATAACTACCAGCAACCTGTATCTGAATTCTCTCCATAATCATGAAATGAACAAATGTATATACATAATTATCTCCCGACATCCATGAATACAAAAACCTTGATGTTCATGTTCGAAACCATTAAACACAAACGTTTCTGACGAACAAGATGTTACATCGTACGTGTGAGTTATACAAATAAAAAAGTCTTATCATGTTAATCCAAAGCTTCTAGCTGGGTGCAATCCCACAGTGGGGCAATAATAATAAACAGTTCAGTGGGGTAAATGGGATGCACACCATACATTTTAATGATCGTCCAAGTTTTTTCATTCTTATTCCAAGTTGCGTGCTAACCGGGTGCGTGCCTTGCCCTGGTGGCACGTTGATACTGAACCACGTTATGCTGGGGCGTCATTACGCCCCAAGCCCAATTGCACAGCTTGATGGTGGATATACCACATTCCTCATATAATATTATTTAATAATCCATATTCATCCATGTACTCAAAATATTCCATCCATTTTTAATTGCTTTTACTCCTGTTTGTTCACACGTAGGATGTCATGCAATTTCCACAGTTTCTTATGTTCGAAATGTGCCCATCCGGACTTCTTTTAAGAACACGACCAAAGCATGATTCATCAAAAGCAGTGTTTATTAAAACCCAATGCATTTCGGGCTTCGGGAGCCCTTCTTCAGGGGTAACTAAAAACAACAATAATACGTGCACTGTTAATACATTGTCCATAATGATACACACATCATAATCCATACTGGCAGTAAAATACTGATTGATGCCCAAACCTTCATCACAATTGTATAAATAATCATATGCTTCAATGTTAGTGTCTACATACTGGATAATAATACCACCAGAATTCATGACAAATTCTCCTTATTTTAAAATAAATTCATACGCTGCCAGTGTGGGAATAATGGAAGAAGTGTAAAATCATGGGTCTTCCTTGTTCCGAATAGCAAACACAGCGTTCCAACATGGCACCCGTGTTGGGCTTGATACGTGATGCGATCGAGCCAGAGTGTGACGGGGGGTCACGTGATACTGTCTCTTTCCGGCAGCCGTGCTTGAAAAACTTGACATGGGGAATAATGTGTGATGCCAGAATGAGTTAACGCCGGGAATACTGACAAGTGCGGTAAGGGTATGTGTGTGGTCATGAGGACCAGGATGAGGCACAAGATTGTCTCGACGTAATGTCATTAAATTGGAGTGATGGATGTGCCCGACTGAGTGGATGTTTAAGTGATCGGTTTTTCTAAAAGAAATCGGTTGAAATGATGGGAAGGCCACATGTTTTAACCTGTGGACATGAGAACGCGTGATGTACCGTGAGGTTGTGTACAAGTCATATCACGGTGTGTGTGTGTCCTCTTTTTTTTTAAACGCAATGAACGTGTCTAGCATATCTTTGCAGGTATAATATTGGCAATTGATTGTTCCGGAAGGGGATTTACAATTTATGAAAACATACCCCTAGATGCGGTGGGAAGCTGGTACGAGTGACTTTGGCTAAGACGTGGTAAATATACATTAAGAACTGTGTGATATACACATTTTTGAAGTGTTGAAGGGGGTTCCAACAGGTTGGTGGTATAATGTATGTCTCTTTTGTTTGTCATTCATCCTTCATATAAAGGTTGGAGTCTAGGGAGGTGTCTGTCGACCTCGAGCCCTGACGAAATTGCCGCAACAAAGTACAGGCAATGAAACATGTTGGCATCTACATAAAATGGTCTGCAACATGCAGTGTTTATAAATTTTGAGTAAGCTCACAAATTTGAATAAAATTGGGACTGGGTATATGTGAGTCTTAACTCAATTTTAATTGAAGGGATACTCTATCCTTACGTTTCACGAGGTCTTCTTTTGCTATACACTATTCACGACTTACACCTCTTTCTTCTTTTTACTGGACACTTTTTCTTTCTTTGGTGAGAAAGCTGCTGATGATGAGAAAACGTGGGCACACTGGAGAGAACCTGGCAGTAGCCCCAGTGGGGAAGCGCACGTGAGGTACTTTCTCACCTTCGCACACATTTTTTTGCAGATAGTTCTTGCTAGTCTATATACACCTTTTCAGTAGGGGATATTTCTATATGGAGATGACTGATAAACATTTTTATTGTAACATTAACAGTTGGGCATTTCGGACTGGATTAGACTGGTAAAGAGTTATAGCCAGCAGTTGTGTTGAGGCAGTAGCCCCCCTGCTCAGAGCCTACAGAGAAAAACTGGTGGCTGCCAGCTACAGTCAGGTCTTTTGTTGTTTATGGTGGATGATTAAGTGCCAGTGCTCAGTACCGGAAACCACCGGCTCAAATTAAGCACTGGGCTGTAGAGCTGCTCCTGATTACAGACAGTCTGGGAGTGAATTAACACTACATATCAGAGGTGGTAGTGGCCAAGATAACACTCACAACACCTTTGCCACTGCTGGTATTGTGGGGAGATGACATACTATCCAAATATGATTTACTGTTTTGTAACACGTCCCTGGGGGTCGGCCAAAAGGGATACTGTATAACTATGGGAAGCAAAAACGTCACAAAGCTCAGCCAATTGAGTCAATAATTTGAACTGGTGTATGCAGACAGCAGTCACTGTATATAAGGCAAGAGGAAAGGTAGAAGCAGGGATTGGGCTGTGCAAGATACGCAAAGAAAATGATAACTTTGCAGGGGTATCAAATAACAAAGATGACACAGTTGGGAGGGACCCCGGAAGAGACCATATGTAACAACAATATGAGGTTCCTGGCCGGTCGCTGTCAATGTGGCAATATGATGCACCTGAAGCTATCAAATATGATGTCTTTTAATGGTGGTCCTCCATCATCAGTTGTGTTGCTGTTGAAAAAAACAATAAAAAGATTTTGTTTTTTAAAGATAGCTCTCTTTTAGTTGTTTTGCATTCACTCGGGCTATATATCAGGCTCTTTCCCTCATTGACCAACTTAAAAAAGAGTTTAAGACGATCCACATTTTTTAGGCGATGTTTGAAACCAGTACTAAAAGAAAGAGTATGATTGTGAACCTTATATACGTGCCATTAGTGAGGAAGAATGTAAATCACTCCCTCTCAGTTCCTAGTGTTGTTTGATTTAAGCAAATATAAAAAGCCCATATCATGCAATTAAAAATTAGGCTATATAAAACTGTTATTATACGGATGAAATGCATTATTTTGCTTCATAGAAATGTTATGAATATTCGCGTGTGTGAAGTTTTGCACTATTTTTTGGAAGTCCAGAGAATATTTGGTGTGAAACATTCTCTACCTGAATAAGTCATCCTTCCAGAAAGTCTTGTGACTTTTAAACCTGACATATATCCAAGTATTTAATTTTCCATTTAAGGTACCAACAAGGTAATTCTGAAAAATGTTGGAAAATAATATTTGTGAAAAAAATGTGCACACTCCTTTTGAGAATATCTTACCTTGCATGTTTATTTTTGACATATCATGTGTTATATCTACAAATGAGACATTGCATACAGAAAGAGTATGGTAGTTCAGCTCTGTGTCTCTATTTAAGGAAATGCTTATGCATTTTGCAATAATCATACTACCTCTTCAGCCACACATAGTAGTATGGTAAACTGGTTTATTCTTCAAAATTGTTATATTTCATTCAGGTCCATAGTCACTCCACTTGTAACATCAAACAAGGCTTTCATACTTCACCTGTTAATACAAGAATCTCCAAAGAGCTTGGGCATTTCGTGGACACTGTTTTTTGTGGATTGTATGTGCACTTTCTAATTTTAAAGGCCAAGGACCGATTTAAGAAAACATGGTTTATATTATCACAAAAATTATATTTCGAGATGCTTATTCTTTCCATCTTTCTCGATTTTCGTTGGAAAGATAGATCTATTTTATTAATGAGACATTTTCTGATTAAATTTGGCTAAGATTCTATAGAAGGTTCACCTTAAGAGTTTACTTATACCTTTGTTTGGGGGTAACATTGAAAGTTAAATGTGCACCATTACTGGAAATCTGACCCCTGTTGTAATGTTTGTGATTCCGATTCAGCTCGCAACCAAGCACATGCTGAGCTTCAAGAATAATCTGGGATGCCTGTAATGACATTTTCCAATATCTGAAACTGTTGTATATTAAACTGAACGAACTTCAATCGGAGGGAAATCTCAAAACACTATTTTCTTTAGATTTTTAGTACATAAACATATTGTCAAAGATTCTTGACAATAAACACTCTTTCCTAGAAAGCTTCTCTTGGTAAATGGGTAGCATACTGAGTATAACCACCAAGTATAATGTGAACCAGGCCTCTTTAGAATTAATACAAAATGCCCTCATTCCAACTAGGCCGGATATTGATGCAGTAATACTACATCCGGTATATTTCAGTCCTAGGAAGAAGTACTTACTGGATGCAGCATTACATACCTAGCCTGAGTTCTGGACTTCATAATGAGGGAAAACTCAGTAATATTGTTTGTTTTTGCCCCATTCCAAGGTGCAAGCCTGCAGCATGCAGTATTTCCCCTACATACATTTTACCAGGTTTTTCTTGGCGATATATGTGTGTGGAAAAAGTGTGCAGCAATAGCACACGTTATGATTTGTGATTACTGGCCTAATTGCGCCAAAGGTCAAAGTAATAATTTCTGCAAGGCAGAGAGAAAACACTATACAAATTATTATCCCTAGTTCAGGGTGTGATTGTAGCATGGTTGATAGAGGATACATAACACATTTACGCAGGAGTACGACATTCTGGCATAATGTCTTCTGTCACGTTCCATGCTGACACCTTCTATAATGACCTTATATACTTTTACTATTATACCTGGCACATCAACTGATGGTGATCCATGACAGTTACCAGTGATTATAGCTCTGAGAACTGGCCACAACTCATATCAAAGATCTCAACCTCTCCTTCTTTTAGATGTCACACCTCTGCAACCTAGCAATACCTTAATTCTCAAGCTCTTCTACTAACCCCACCGACCACCTGCATGAACTCACATACCGCCACACCACAAAGGATCCCACCTGTTCATGTAATCTTGAGTTCTAGAGCAGCGTGCTGTCCAGCGTAAAGAATGTCAACGCCTTGCCAGGGCCAGTAAGCGCTATATAAATGCAATTACAATTACAAGTAGAATAAGTGACTGTGGAGAGTAGTTGTTTTGCTAATAAACAATGTATAATATAAAGTAAATCATTTTTAAAATATGGAACTCTAAGGAGTTTTGTCATAGCCATTTATACATGTTAATTGTTATTTTGTTAGGACGTGTATTCTATTACCCTGATCAACAATAAAAAAAGCAGAGTTTACTGGAAGAGTAGAATGAAAGAAAGCATTTTATATTTGTGACTTGCATTTTCATGGATAGGTACACATAAAGAAAAGAGAACAAGAGGCTAGTTTTATATAAGGGCAGAAAGGATGTTTTCAGAAACTAAATTGAATCGTGAGAACAGAATGCATACTTTGACCTTGATGCCTCATCAGTAAAATTGTGAAAGGTTTGGTGGAATAAGCCCAATAGATTTTAAAGCACAGGTTGATGTAAAGTGTTTACAAATATGCCATGTTTCGAACAATAGGCCACCCCCAGGGCCGGACTGGCTACCAGGCGTTTTGGAATGTTGCCGAGCTGGGGGCTGATTTCGTTGATGGGGACGTGCGTGTGCTGAACGAAATTCGTTTTGCTATGTTGATTTCGAAGCACACGCAGGTCTCCATCAACGAAATTAGCCCCCACCTCGGCAGTGACATCAGCCCCCAGCTCGGCAGCATTCCAAAACGCCCGGTAGCCAGTCCGGCCCTGGCCACCCCAACCACTTCAATGACAAATATTTATGACCTGGACAACTCTAATTTGCAAGAAAATTCAGCTCACTTAGGTGCAAATTTGGACTTCCATACATGTATCACTCTAATGTACAGCATGACCCACAGTATTACCAGTAAACGCTCTGTGTTTGAGGTATCCCACTGATATTTTAGAATCATTCAGTAAATATGTATCACTCATGCATCCATTCATGCCTTTATCAATTCATTCTTCAAACATCCCTCATCGATTCAGAGCTAGCAGGAAACAGAACACAGGTTGCCTGTCAGCTGATCCTGGAAATATATAAAATTATGAATGGGTAACAGTGAATATCAGGGATGTTTTTTCTCTGAGGAGCTCTAAGTGACATCAAATAGATGAGGGTGAATCTCAAGTTTTCTATGGTGTCACCAATACCCAGAGGCAAAAAACATTCCTGTTTCTCACTTATTAGCCATATATACATTTTTTATGAATGCACCCCTCAAACATTCATCCTTTTCTTCACTTTTAATTATCTATTATTTTATGCTATGTATGGCCCCCAAAGTCATCTGCCTCTGTTTCAACTGCTACACAGGTTCCGAAAAGTAATGGGAGAGCCATACATATCATGGCCTTTCCTCCCTGCCCCAGAGGTAAAAAAAAGAAAAAAAAGCATGGCCTCTTGTCACACATCCACACCACATTCTGGGGGATATTCTCAAGAACGTGTGATAATCATCGCCAAAATAGGTTAACGCAAGTTTTCATATCGCCATCTATCGCGGGAAAATAATTCTGTGTTAACGTGGCATTCTCAACACGGCGGTAACTTGCGATAGTACCCCGATAACACGGCAAATGTCCGCGATAACACTACAGGGACGGCAATAAAAATCTCAACCCGAAAGTGAATAAAGTTGCGATGTGCCCAACCGCGATAAAAAAACCAGCGATAAGCAACGCCAGGCCTGCAAATCCCACAAGTCAGGCAGCAAAAATCACAATAAAAGCGGCAACACAAAAAACAAACAAAACACAAACAACTGTGAAGCACCATGGAGGTAGCGGGAGCAAGCACAGAGGACAACCAGAACCCACAAGCCCCACGGAGGACCAGCCTGGGACCTCGGGGTCAGGGAAGGGCAAGGAGAAGAAGAAGAGGAAGTCGCGGTTCAGTCTGCAGGAAAACAGGATCCTGATCACGGAGGTGATAGAACACCATCAACAACTGTTTGTCACCTCCACTGTGTCATTGGCAACAAAAAATGGAATATGGCAGTCCATCCTGGACAAGGCGAATGCAGTCGGAGTGCTGAGGAGGACAATGGACGAGGTCAAGAGGCGCTGGAATGATGTGAAGCGCAAGACCAAGCAGAAACTCGCAGACAACCAGAAGGCAGCAATGCAGACTGGAGGTGGGAGTCCAGCACCACAGGAGGAGGTGGATGAGATGGAGGAAATGGCGAACACAGTCATCAGTGCGGAGACGGTGGCAGGAGTTGGGGGACCGGACACTGCTCAACATGACCCGACACAACAGCAACAGGGTGAATAACCACCAGGGACTGGGGGGACGGGGGGAGATGGGCACAATGGCACACATGCACAATTAAGTAGAGCACATCTGCGGACAAACCATGGCCAAGAGTCACAACACCAACCAAGAGCCCAATTTACCCAAGTCTGCAACATCACAACACTGCATAAGCACAGAAGTGAAAGCCACACCGCCTGATAGGGATAAGGGCCAGCCAAATCAGAGCTGAAGGGGCAACTCACCTACAATGCAGCACACACACATAAGATCCAGAGCACCGCAACATTTACAACAATGTTGAACAAACAGCAACACCAGCACAACAGAACAGAGGACACAACTGCTGCCGCTTGTATGTGCAAAATGGCCATTCGCATGTGGCATAGCAGGAAACTGTGAGATGATAATGTACTAGTACAACCCCACATCCCTGATGGTGTAGTAATGCATGTATGGCCGTGACCCAGATAGGCAGTGAGACACACATTGTCATACAAATCAACACTCATCACAGTTGAATACAAGTGAAGGTGCATAGACTTTATTAGCATATGCGTGTCAGTGCGGCCAAGATAAATGCCACAACATGCAGACCAATGCAGCAGTATGTCAGAACGTGGAATGTTGCCAAGCACCGCTGTCCACTCCGGGGGAGTGCCACACCATTCACAGGTGTGTGTTTACCCACGTTGTTGTCTGCTCATGTATTTGGAGTCCAGGCGAATGCAGCCATGTCCACTGTCGTCGTGGGAGATGTGACCAGAACCCCAAGTTCCAACAACGTGTCGGGACATGTGCAATGTGTTCCAAACTGTGTATCTGCAGGTACGTAGTTACACGTCCATGAAAGCTAGTGCAGCTTCGTAGGCATTCATTTCCAACATGAGGTCGTTGTCGACTTCATCGAACAGGACGGCGAGGCTAACCATTAGCAGGTCCGGACAGATGTGCTGCGTCCACCTGCTTTCACCAATTAGCACTACAGCCCAATAGGGGAGCGGCTCAATTTGGTCACTGCACACGAGGAGTTCTGCAATCTCCCAGGTCCAGCTGCCAGCATGTATGCCAAGTATCCAGGCATCCCATAGATGGGTGTCATGGTGACACTCATGGTCGTGGGCCACACACATGTCGAAATCCAGTTCGTCTACTGTCCTGTTGGATAGGCAGACATCCATGGACCACTCGAATATGCACGAGCGACAATGCAACACAGGCTGCACGCAGGTGACGTTGGCAAGGCGGAAGCTTACCTGGTAACTGATCCGCAGCACTACCAATGGCAGTGCCCCCAGTAAATGCAGCATACGGGCACGGTACAGTTCCACGTGACAGGGGTTGTGCATGTGTCCGGGATGTTCTGCCATTGCGTTAGTGGCCCTGGTTGAAGTGGCACTGTTCTGACCTGCGCTAGTTCTGTGGATGAAATGCCACAGCTCGGATCAATGAGTTGTTGAAGTGTGCAACGGTTGTACGCCTGGGATGGTGTGGGAGTAAGTGTGAAGGCCATTCCATGCAAGATAACTTCGAGCAAGGACTTCTGTGTGTGGGGTGTGTATACGTTGGTCTTTCGTCGGGCTGTGCGTAGTGTGGGAGTCGTCATCAGCTGCTATAGTATCTGTCAGGGGGTGCCGGGCACATGCAATTCCGAGGTCGGAGGTGCAGATGTGCTTCCGCCTGATAGTACAGAAAAAGGAGCTTTCATCCCTAATGTTAGTTTCTCATCTGCTTGCAGTCAGGAAATGTGAAGTGGCTTGTTGGGGGTGGGGTAGGATGTGTGCGACTTTGGGATTCATGTTTGACATGTCTTGCATGTGGCAAATGAGCAGCATCACTGTGTGTTACGTTGCCTCACAGCTCCTCCTCCCTCCCCCCGAGCCTATTTACTTGTGTGCGCTGCGCGGTTGCATCACTTGCACTCCTACGGCACACCATTGTCATGCCTGTCTGCGCATGTCCACAAGCCTGACAACGACACTGTGATGTTGGCCGTTGGAGGTGTGTGGCCACGTGTGTGGAGGCCTGTGGGAAGGATAGGGCGGACACAAATGTAGAGTTCATGCCTGGCTGAACTCGCGCTGCGATTAAGGCTAGACATTTGGCTCATGCTGCGCCAATACAGATGCACACAACACTTGGCATGTATGAGCCAAGACCCCGAGCGGTCTTGCGCTCCTTCATTTCCCAGTTCGTGTGAGCCCGCCCTCTGGGTGCATGCTACATTGCAACATTGTCGATTGCGGACTGGGTGGCGCCGACACTACAACAGTGACACACTCATTAGTTACTTCCTTGTCCAGGCCAGAACTGAACCACGCCCAGAGCCCCGGGCAAATCCTTAACACCCCTACGCTGGTTTGGCATACGCCAGCCCAGCCCACTCCACATACGCTTACAGGGGACGACGACAAAGCTACGTTTCCAAGATCTTACCCACTGCCTGAGGTGACATGGTTGCGTCTGCTGTCCACAGCACAATGTAATGTGGTAGGGCCCTGGCCCATCATGCATACATAATGACCACACGGACACACTTAGATACATAGTGGAACTGGCTACGGGCACGTGCGCCCGGCCCCTTTTTATTACCAGGGTCACATGTCCAGTGACGCCTGTGCTGGATGGGTGTGGGATGAGTGTAAGCCAGCCCTCAGGGAGTGGTTGGTGCTGGCAACAACTAGAACAGTGATCATCGGTTCACACACACAGATTCAATCATAAAGGGTCCATGAGTTGTGGTGCACTGAGTTAGTGGCACCTGAAGAGCTGAGCAGGGTATCAAGCTGATGATGGCATCCAAGACAGGTGTGAACAACTTAGATAGGCTGGCTGTGAGACTCCTCTGACTCTGGCAGTTGTTGGTTGGAGGTGGTCCTGGCGGTGGTGGCGGGTGTGCAGCCAGCGATGATGGCGTGTCCTTGCAGGACAGAATTGGATTTAATTTGGGAGCCCTGCTGATCGCAGTGTAGGCCGGAGGCAGCGGTCAGCAAGGGCACACAGCCACGTGGCGATGACTTGAGCTGCACAGAGTTAGTGGCACCTGAAGACGCTCAGCGGGTGCGCAGCCTGCGCTAATGCGTCGTCCGGGCGGGCCGCACTGGAAGCAATGTCTGTTGCCTTCTGGACTCTGCCATAAATGAATCAAGACTCAATTTGAATTGTGAGCCCTGCTGACCGCAGTGTAGGCCGGAGGCAGCGGTCAGAAAGGGCACACAGCCACATGACGATAACTTGTGGTGCACTGAGTTAGTGGCACCTAGAGCGCTCGGCGGGTGCCCGGGCTGCGCTGATAAATCGTCTGGGCGGGCCGCACTGGGAGCAATGTTTTTTTGCCTACTGAATTCTGCCTCAATATTGCTACGTGGCATCGACTTGTGTTGCACAGGGTCAGTGGCACCTGGAGCGCTCAGCAGGTGCACAGCCAACGATGATGCGTCGTCCGGGTGGGCTGCACTGGGGGCAATGTCTGTTGACTAGTGGTTTCCTCCATTAACAGAAATGTGGCACGATTTGAATTGTGGGACCTGCTGACTGCAGTGTAGGACTAAGGCAGTATCCGGCACACACATGACTCCGTGTTGCTGTGCCGCTGGATACGCTGGGGGCCTTTGTCGCGGAGTCTGGAGGTCATGGCGGCGGACTCGTGGCAGGGTGAGGTGCGCCGCCCTGGCAGACGCGCTGCCCATCATGGAAGAGAACCACGCCCAGAGCCCCGGCCTTTTTATCCGCAATCCTACGCTCGAGTGGCGTACGCCGGCCCAGCCCACTGTGCTTATGCTTACAGGGGGGGACGGCACAGCTACTTGTCCAAGGTCTTCCCCACTGCCTGAGGCAACATGTTTGCGTCCACTGTCCACAACACTACAAACCCCAGCAGTATATGTCCACATGGACATGTCTGTGCTCTGCATTCTGTGGTCTGTCCAGCACATCACCGCCACACTTGGCATTATGTACATTCTTCTTCATGGGTGAGTTGCCTCCTTCACACATACTTGGTTCCCACCTCTCCCCACATTCTGCACTTGTGTGGCTGAGGGGCCATGCCATTTTCGGAAGATCCGCTGTCTTGTCCTACGCTGCCTCAGTGGTAGTCCAGGGGGTCGGTAGGGGGGTCCTGGGGGTGGTGGCGGTGGGTGTTGTGGCCCTCTTGGGTCTCCGAGCTGCATGTTCATTGGCTCCATGGCATCTGTGGGTCTTCAGATGTGGCTCTGGGCTGGGCTCCCTTTCATACTGCAGGTAGTCATCCTGCTTAACACCAGCAAAAAGCAGGTGTTAAATCCCTGCAGCTAACGCGCCTTATCGCCTGTTCTTGGTTCGCATCGCAGATCTGACTGGTCGTTGAGAATCTGGAAAAGTGGTGTTTTCGTGTGTTTTTGCACGGGAATGCCTACTCTGCATATTATTAGCGTTAGTTGTCGCACTCATCCGTGGGGATGTTTTTTGCGGTTGCTATCACAGGAAAACTGGCGATGTCGGCAGTTTGCACCAGCTTGTGAATGGGGCGATGAATCTATCGCCACTTTTGCGGCGCTAAAGTGCCGATAAATCGGCAATGACTCCTCGAGAATATGCCCCTCTGTGTTTCCCTCTTCCTCCACTTATGAAGCTGTGGTCTTTGCTCTCTATTGGAGCAGAGAGCCAGTGCTGCATGGACAAGCTCTCAGAGAGGCCTGTCTCAGCAGCCTGGAATTCCTTTATGATGCAGCAAGAATGGGAACAATTTTTATTTCCCACTGTGGCTACATCAAAGTAGCGAATAACCAGATTTTGAATCTGAGGTTAACGAAAGTGACACTGAATGAGAGCCATGCATATAAATATGATTCTTTACCAAGATATTAGCTGTAATAAAATGGGCAGAAGCTCTTGTGCAGCCAGCCAGCTGGATTTTCTTTTGCTCTAAAACATTGCTATCTATTCCCTCCTTCACTTTACATCTCAGTAGACTATTTATCAACAGCTAAATCAGTTAATGCCATGAGCTATAACAATTCTTGTTAAGTAAACTGTTGCATCTGGCAAGTAAAATGGTTGCTTTATCCAAAGTGCTTTCTCAATTAATACTAGACAAAATGACTCTAAGTCCTGCTGACATAAATCCGCACCTGAGGATAGAAAAACCCGGTGTCTGTGGTTATTCTAAGAACAGAGACTACATTTGCAAAAACGAATCTTCAAAGTTAAGAAAATGTAATTATCCAGTTTCTCCTAAGCTGTGTTGTCTGACATTGTGAAACTTTTCTCGCATAAATATGGTTTGCTTCCACCCCTCCCAGGCACAAGTAAGCGCCTTTTTGTAACACAATTTAGAATAAATTATATTGAAAAGGCATTGATCGATATTTGTGAGAATAATTTGTTCAATGATTTATTTTGTGTACTTCCGCATGGACCACGCTGCTCCATTTTAATTTTTTTTTTATAGCAAACAGTTTTAACTCCCGATATCAGGGCCGGCTTTAGTGCTAGTGGCGCCTGGTGCAACAATGTTTGTTGGCGTCCCCCAATGACCATCTCCACGGATCCCTCAAGTCTCCATAACCACTCTCTCTCTCTCTCATGCATTTCTTTTGATTTATAGCACCAATAATACCAGTGTAAGGTGTCAGAGCACTTTACATCACATACACATTACAAAGAGACAATGAATCATAAGTGTGTAAATCAGTGTATAGGGAATGTTACATCAGGCAGAGGACTACAAGGTGTATGGGTCACAAGTCATCTCTACTGGTAGGCAGTACGGTTTAAGAGTGCTTGGTCAGGAGAAGCACAAACTCAGAATTTAAAATGTAACACCATGGCTGGGGTGGGCTTTACTAATAAGAATTGAATTCTACCCAAGTGAACCCTTTTTGCAGCATTAGGATAAGGAAAGACTGGGGGAACCAATCATAACGCTCTAATCTATTCCTTGCAATTTGCATGCAGCTCTTTGATGATAGTTAATAGCTCATTGTTCTATATTAGGATTAAATTTATAACCTGCAAGTAACAAAAGGGGGTCTCTGACAGAAGCAGTAACGGACTGACCAATTTTTACATTGTATGCACTTTGTGATCTGTATGGTACACGTGCTTTGCAGCAGGCATTTTACCCTCTTGCGCTACTTTATGATAAGTCAAAACGTCCACTAGACAAAATTCCGATCACTCTGCAGCAGGTCCATCAAACACCAGAGTTATCTTGCCATTTTTATGGTTGCCTGAAAGTTGCTGGCAACAAGGAATGCGACAGGAGCTGCTTTTAAAACTATATTGTACTTGAAAACACGGCGCCCCCCCCCAAATTCAGCGCCCAGGGCGTTGGCACCGATTGCACCACCCTATAGCCGGCCCTGTCCGATATACATACAATCACACAAACGCATGCTGCGAGGCTTAGAGTATAAGACATAGCCATATCTATCTGTCGCTGATAGTATATGCATAGGGTTCTTCTAAGTTAAGTCATGAATTTATGTTGCAAGTTGTTGGGTTGAGAGTCTCTGGGGTGGTAGTCATGTGTCAACCTACTCCTCGTTTTACAAATCTGGCACAGAGTTTGTGATTTTTTCTGCACATGACCCATATCATGAGTCCACTGGCAGGGGATCTATTTTAATTCTATGTTGCTGACTGACTTGTAGACTCCTTTGAATAGTAAGTGTCCACTAAAATGGAACTGTTCCAATGACCAAGCCTTGATGCAACTAAGGGCTGGCAGCAGTTTATCTATAGTTAGGAGGTAAATGTCTTCTTACCTAAACTCCAAAGTCGGGAGTATGAGTAGTGCCTGGATCCATTACGGGTGGGGTAAACAAGCATGGTGATCCCCTAATTTGTTTTTATCGAAATTATTATTAGGTACTTCATTAGGATACAGTTAGACCGTGTCCTGCTTCCCTTTGTACTGTATCAGCTCCTTCCCCTCTGTCCATCGGCATTTATAGGTGACGTGCTGTGTGTCTGATTTCAATAACTTTGCATTTAAAGAGTCAGGAAGATTTCTTAGTGCCCACCTTCCCTCTACCAAGCCAATTCCGGTGGGTCAGGGTGTAGCCCATGAGAAAAACATATTTATGCAGCCCTAGGCGCGGCCTAGGTAAAACATCTTCACAAGTAAATGGACTGCTTCCACATCTACTACTCTCTCTGTGGAGCTGGATCTTGGGGACAAGAACTTGAAGTTGAAAGTCTTTAAATACGGAGGACCTGATTCACAAACTGTACTACAAATTGTAAGTTTTGCATATAGTAATATGTGCATAGTTCTCTTCCCGATTACGGGGTCTCTGCACATGCAAGTATATGCTAGACCTAGAATCCTTGATGTGAGGCTCCCCTAACCGTTCTGACTTCAGCTCTCCTGTTTAGCTGACTTCATTTTTGCTGACTTTAGGACTCAGCGCACGTTACCACTGCTAAGCAGTGCTAAAATGCTTGTGCTCTATCCTTTAAACATGGTAAAATTGGCTCACACCCAATTGGTCCATTTCATTTACTTGTAAGTCTCTAGTAATGGGGAACTACGTGTACCCAGGTTTGCAATTAAATGCTAATAGATGGCCTGTAGCACAGATGGTGCCACCAACTTAAGTAGCCATTTAAAAATGTCTCAGGCCTGATATTGCATTCTGTGTGTGCAGAGTTTTAACTGCCATTTCAACCTGGTAAAATAAACCTTTTACCAGGACCAAACCTTCTTTTTAATACATTTAAGTCACCACTTGTGTAGGCCCTGGATAGCCTAGAGGACAGGTGCAGTGTATTTAAAAGTTGGACATGTAATTTTAAGATTTTCATCTCCTAATACTGAAACACTCTTAAATACATTTTTCACTACTGCAATTCCTGCCTGTCCGACAGAACAACATTGAAGTTACCTTTTTTTTTTTTAAAGATGTTTTTATTATTTTAAAAACATGTCAGTTACACATATATTAACCTTTGATACATCACATCACAGTTATTTCATGTTACATATGTAATACAATTTCACTTCTTGTTCAACCATCTATTTTTATCTGTTCTATCGCTTCTCCTTCATCTCCATCTCACTAGTAGGTGAAGTACACAATTCACCTTGGTACATGTCCCATTTGCCCCATTTTTTATTGCATTTCTTAGGGCACCCTCTGGATTTGAAGACCTCCTTTTCTGCAATCATGCATTTATCTAGTTCCTTTGCCCAGCTTCTTGAAGATAGCACCTCAGCTGCTCCCCAACCCATCGCTACTGTGCGTTTCACCAACGTATAGCCTAGGGTGACCCATTGCTGCTCCACTCCGTACGGGAAGTTACCTTATTACTTTTAATAAGCTGTAGCTTCCATTTGGGAGTAGGTAGACAGGCCGAGTTTGGTGTCTAAAGAATTGCAATTAAAAGTCATCTTTAATAGAAAAGTTGGATTTTTAGTCATAATTGTGAAAGTCCTCCTTTTAAAAAGTTGACATTTTCTTGTCTTAACTATAGGTGCCTTCAGCCTGATCCTGGGTCACATGACTAGGTGTAGTTGGCAGTTGGCCTTTATGTATTGCTACCAGGCATTGAGACAAAGGGAAGATAGGTGTTGGTAGGATGGGCCACTCTGAGTTAACGAGGAGGAGGAACTGTCACCTACCACACTTGCACATCACAAAGGTTTTGCATGAGCATCCTAACAAAGGGTTGTCACTGGTCCTATGTGAACCAGACAAACTAGTGCCAGGAAAGGGAGGAAGGGGATGTCTGACACAAGAGGGGGGTGGAAGCCTCTAGAAGCTTCCTACCCTTCAAAGTGGGCACCGGGTGTAAATATTGAACACCAACTCTTCAGTACACTTCTAGACCTGTGGACTCTGCCAAGAAGAATGACTGCTGTGCAGTTGAAAAGACTGCCACTGTGCTAGGCTGCTGCCCTGAAGGACTGCTGCCCTGTAGTGCCAACCTGCAGTCCTCTTGTCTAGGTAAAGAGGACTAGACCTGCATCTCTAAACCCGGGACCCAAGAGTGACTTCCAGGGGCTGGTTGGCTGGCCTCTTGATCAGAAGCCTCAGGGAAGAACAGGCTTCCAATAACCTTGAACCCAGCAACTGAACTCTGCCATCTGTGAGTCCTGCCCTCCCATGTGGTGCCAACCCAGTCCTGTATCCTTGGAAGTGGGCCTGAAGGTGTGATGCAAGGACATTGCCTCACCCAATGCAGCCCATCAGAACCATTGCTGCACGACGTATCTCCTTGCCCGGACCTCGTATCGTCTCTGCTGTGCTATGCACTCTCTCCACAAGACTCTGTATCTCTTTGCAACCAGGATTTAAGGTACTCTTGTTCAGCTGGTGTTAGAAAATGGGTTTCTGTTGGCAGAGTTATGCACCCTGTCCAAGCAGGAACCACAATCCTTGACAGGGTAAGTCACAACGCACCCTAAATTAGCCTGCGCTCACCTTCTGGTAGCTTGGCACAGTGCAGTCAGGCTTAACTTAAGAGGCAATATGTAAAGTAGTTGTGCAACACTTCAAACAGTAACACAGTGAAAACACCACAAAAGACTTCACACCAGGTTAGAAAAACAATGGATATTTTTATAAATAAAACAAGACCAAAATGACAAAAATCCAATATGTAGACGTCGAGATATGAATTTTTAAAGAATAAATTTCAAAATAGCGCTTAGAAGCAATAAGCACTTAAATGGGTTTTCTGTTCATGCTGGACCGGGTAAAGTCAAAAGTTCAGGCCGACGGTGATGAAGCACGGGCTGGATACAGGGACCAACTTGGGCCCATTGAACCAAAGTTCCTTGATCCAGGATGTGTCGTCCTTGATGAGGATGCGCTGTGCAGCCGAGGCAATGCGTCGATGTTGAGCCACACCTAGTGGACAAGGAATGTCAATTTTCTCCACGCAACTGCGGCGATGTGTCGGTTCCAAGTGTGACAGATGGTTCCGGATGCAATGCGCTGCTGCTGCGATGCAAAAGGCAATGTTCTGTTTCTGAGGACTATGCGCCGGGTCCGCTCCACGCCAAGATGATTATATGCTGGTTTCGGGGGCGATGCACTGGGTCTGCCCCCCCCCAACGACAAGGATGCGCTGGTTTCAACTCACACAAAGGCGAAGATGTTCCAGTTCTGATGAGGATGCGTAGGTTCTGGATGAAGAAGCACCTTAGGTCTCACTTCCAAGGGTTTAGGACTGAGATAGCACAACTTGACAGGGCAGACTCACAGCTTGCAGAGTCCAGGTGCAGATGCAGGTAGTTAAAGTCTTTGATATACCTAAGACTTGCTACAGTAGGCACTCCAGCCAGCCCTTGGGTCACTCTGGGTTCAAGTGATGTAGGTCCACTCCTATTCATCCAGGCAGGAGAACAGCAGGTGGCAGGGCAGGTCAGCAAGGCAAGAGCAGAGCAAGGCACAGTCCAGCAAAGCAGCAGTGGCAGCTCTTTCAGTAGCACAGCAGTTCTTCTTCCTGGCAGAGTAGTCACAGGCCCAGAAGTGGTAGTGCCAGACGTCCAGTACTTATACCCAGTGGTGCTTTTAAAGTGAGGTAGACTTCAAAGAAAGCTTTGAAGTGCACAGAGGTTCTCCCTTCCTGCACTGGCTCCAGGCACACTACAGGTGTAATCAATCATTTGTGTGGGGACAGGACACAGCCCTTTCAGGTGTAAGTGTCAGGTCCTCCCTCCCATCCTGCTCAGTATAACCCATCGGTATGCAGAAGACCACTCAGGCACACCTACCCTCCCTTTGTGTGTGACT
Organism: Calotriton arnoldi; assembly: GCA_963921515.1. Lineage (NCBI taxonomy): Eukaryota > Metazoa > Chordata > Amphibia > Caudata > Salamandridae > Calotriton > Calotriton arnoldi. The sequence goes on along the minus strand of CAWUFW010004628.1, from coordinate 657,555 downwards.
GTCTATAGGGAATGCAGGAAGCCAGCTGTCATCCACCCCAGACGTGTATTCCAGAGACAGGCAGAAGGCACCAAATGACTAAAGTAAGTAAATGGCAACTTTCTAAAAGTGTAATTTGCTAAACTGGGTTTTAAAATCAGTGGTGATTTTTTTCAACAGGAGATCCATCATAGCATTTTTTCAAAATGAACGGACCATAGTGGATTCTACTGATAAATTGCACAGAGCTGTAAGACTGTGAAATATTTGTTTGGCTACTAATTGTAGAATATTAGGTGGGCAGAGTTTGATTGGCCAGACATATTCACCTTTAAATGGCTTCCAACCTGACTTTCAGAAAGAAGAGCAAGTTCATGCGAGATGGCCCAGCTTTAAAGGTAGAATGCTTGTCCAAACAAGATGGCAGATCCATTGGGTAGGTGGTGAGAGAAGTGTACATGATTTGATTTTTTTCTTTAAGGATGGTAGCTAAGTTGTCACATAGTGATTGAAATGGATAGACCGAGTAGTTACTCACCTAGGGGTTAGATAACATTTTGTACGATTGTGAATAGGTTGCTTTAGCTGTTTCAATAAAGATTTGTATAATAGAATTGTCTCCATGTTTGTTCAGGTGTCCACAGCATTGGACTTGAACCACTCTGCATGGTCACCTCCAATTTTGTTGCCTTCACCCCTCCTATTTTTTTCTTTATACTTTTTTGTTGGCTCTAGGACTCTGTCCACTGCTAACCAGTGTAAACGTGCTTGTGCTCACTCCCAAAAACATGGTAACTTTTGTTTACACCTGATTGGCATATTTAATTAACTTATAAGTCCCTAGTAAAGTGGTAAATCATATTCCCAGGGCCTGTAAATTAAATGCTATTAGTGGGCCTATAGCACTTCTTGTGCCACCCACTTAAGTAGCTCCTTAAACCATGTCCCAGGTCTACCATTGCAGCCTGTATGAAGTTTTAAACTGCCAGTTCGACTTGGAAAATAACCCTCTTGCCAAGCCTTAAACTCCCCTTCTATTACATATAAGTCATCCCTCAGGTTGGCCTTAGGTAGCCCATAGGGCAAGGTGCATTGTTATTGAAAGGTTGGACATGTACCTTTAAGTTTTACATGTCCTGGTAGTGAAAAACTCAAAAATTAGCTTTTCACAACTGTGCGACCTACCTCTCCGATAGGTTGCCTTATTATATTTAACATGTGCTAACATTTGATTGAGAACAGGTAAGGATTTCATGTTTTGTGTCTGAGAAATTGTAACTTTAAATCGTCATTATTAGTAAAGCCAGATTTTAAGTTACGATTTTGAAAATACCATTTCTATAAACTTTACATTTTCCTGCCCTAGCTATTGGGTCACTCCAGCCTGTTCCTGGGTCACATGACTTGGTGTAATTGGCAGTTGGACGTTTCTCAGACAGTGGGATTAGGTGTGCCTGGCTGGGCCATCATTGGCAGGAAGGCGGGACGGAGCGGAGCTGAGAGCCACTTGCAAATCAATAGGCTGTGCCCTGGTGTCACACAAAGAATTTCACAGTAGTGCATTGTGTCTGCAGCCAGGCTGGAGACAGGGCAGGGGTGGAAATTACAAGCACTTCAAAGAAAATATCTTAAAACTTCTCCCTACTTCAGAGAAGGTGCCAGGTATAAAAACAGGACCACAATACGACACTCAAACTCACTCTTCAGTTCTCTTTCAGGACCGGCTGAGGACATTCAGAGGACAACTTGGGACTTGGGCCAGCTGTGTACTTCAGAAGACTGCTTTGCTGCACCTGGAAGGACTGCTCTCTGCATGAAGCCTGCCGTAGACCCCCAAATGCCTGCCCTGCTGCCTGAGACCTGTTCCGCTGTATGTACCCAGAGTGACTCCAAGGGTTAGTTGACTGGCCTCCTGATCAGTGCCCCAGGACAGAAAAGGCTCCAACAATCTTGAATGCGCACCTGAGTGAGTCCTGACCCTCCAAGTGGTGCCTCTCCAGTCCTGGGACATTGGAAGTGGTGCTAAAGGTGCCCAGATAGCCAAAATCCAAAGGCAGGACTTAGAAAATATTGGGCTAAAAGATGCTCTGAGAACCGAGAGGAAACCAGAACCTGCCTGCTCTTTGATCAGGCCAAGGTGCATCGCCAGTTAGCCTGACTTCGCAGCAGCTCCTGCTACGTTCTTCTCTGCAGCACAAAATCCTGTTCAGTGGTTCTTTGCAGAAGGGGTATTTGGCTTCATGGAGCTCTTGTCAGCTACAGCTTGCAACTTTTTCCCGCTGGGGGTTTTCAATTTCCAAAAAAGAAACTAAGGGCCTGATTAAGAATTTGGTGGATAGGATACTCCATCACCAACATGACGGATATCCCATCTGCAGTATTACAAGTTCCATAGTATCTAATGGAACTTGTAATACGGTGGAGGGGATATCCGTCACATTTGTGACAGAGTATACCATCTGTCAAGTTCATAATGAGGCCCTTAGTCTGAATGTGGAAATCTTCACAGTGACTTCATCCAGCGGCTCCCTAACGATGATGCCTCCTCCTCGAACACCACCTGCACCCTTGCCCTGTGGAACATTTTGGGGTCAACGGAGCTACAAGGGCCAAGGGTTATGTCACGATTTGCTCCCTGTGCTCTCGTACCCACCACCAGGGGGCCGCATAGTGGGACTTTCCAGTCTTCTAATAAGCTTTCAGAACCTCCCCTGCATGCATATCCTGACTTCCAGCCATTTGGACACTTATTGGGAATTGACATCCATTCCCAATCCATGCCGGGTTTTGTGAAAGCCAGCCTGCTTATATTTGAAGCCAGCCTACTCATGCCTGAAACTCCATTACCCAGAATTCCCTGCTCACTGCTTTGTCTCCACCCCTGCAGGCCAAGGATGGGTGGAGGAATTCAGCTCACCTGTGGCTGGCTGCTGCTAGCCTGCTCACACCTGATGCATGTGATTACTGAGAGCTCTTTTAAGCCCCAGCTCCCTTCAGCCCAGTGTTGGTCATTGTAGCTGTTTACCGGTGAGACCGATCCTTGTTTCCAGTGCTCTCTGAGCTTTTGCTATTGTTTCCAGTGTTTCCTGAGCTTTAGTTATGCCTTGTTCCTGACCTGCTGCTGTTTTCCTTGTTCCTGAATTAGCACTGCCTGCAGTGCTACCCTGACCCCTGAGCCTTAGTATTCCTTGTTCCTGAACTGCAGCAGTTTCCCTTCTCCTGAACCAGCACTGCTTGCAGTGCTACCTTGTTTCCTGAGTTCCTGAGCTATAGCTATTCCTTGTACCTGAATTAGCACTGCCTGCAGTGCTCTTGTTTCCTGAGTTCCTGAGCTAGTTATTCTTTGCTCCTGGTCCTGGGCTTCAGCTATTTCTTGTTCCTGATTTGCATTGCTTGCAGTGCTACCTTGTTTCCTGAGTTCCTGAGCTATAGCTATTCCTTGTACCTGAATTAGCACTGCCTGCAGTGCTCTTGTTTCCTGAGTTCCTGAGCTAGTTATTCTTTGCTCCTGTTCCTGGTCCTGGGCTTCAGCTATTTCTTGTTCCTGATTTGCATTGCTTGCAGTGCTCTCTTGACTCCTTGTTTCCTGAGCTGTAGCTAATTCCCTGCTCCTGAACCAGCACTGCCTGCAGGGCTACCTAGACTCCTGAGCTTTAGCTCAGTTCTTGTTCCTGCCCCAGCTCTGCCTTTCTATGCTACTTTGCTTTCTTGATTTCTTAACCTGCACTATTCTAGTATACCCTTGTAGCTTCCCCTTCTGTATATCCCTTTCCAGTCCCTGCCTTTCTTCCCAATTCATTGGTTCCAGTTCCTAGTTTGCTGTCTTTCTATTTCTGCTGTCTTGCTTCTGTTACCTTGTATGTTTGTTACCTGCTTTCTGCCAAGTGTGCCCAGTGATTTCCTTCCTCTCCTGTTAAGCACTCATCCTTGCTAGCTCCTTGTGTATTGTGCTTGTGTTTAGTTCTACCCCCTTGCTGTTACAGCCTTGCGTGTTCCTGTTTGATCGCCAGGATCCGTGGGCACAGCTGACTACCTAGGTGGTGTTTCTTGTTCACTGTGAGTATTGTCTTTGAGTTGCATTTATAACATCACCATAGGTATAAGCTCCACAGACCCTGCCTTTGCATGCATATCCTACATGTGGGTATTTGCAGTCAGTATCTGTAACAGTAATTGTGGGTAAGAAACTTACTGAGCTTCAATCTTACCGTGTGGAGCTCCTGAGTGCTTTACTCCACACTCCCCTTTATTGTTAATGTTGTTTCATATATATGTCTTGCACATTCGTCCTGGGTGTAGTTTTTCTGAAAGCTAAATTGCCTCATGCGTGCCCTTCCTTTCTGAGTCTTACCCATCTTGTTCACTTCTACAGGCTTCCCCTTTGGATCCCTTTTTCTCCTCTGACTCCCTGTATGATCCTGGGCAGCGCTGTACTCCTCTTTATGTGTACGTTTTCTACCCAGTTCCCAGTCCTTGCCCAAGTCCCTGACTGTGTTCCCCACATTGTCCCGGACAGTCCCTGACAGGTTAAAGTAAATCTAAAGCCTTATGGGAAATTTAATTCAGAAATACTACAGGAAACTGATGAACGATCTACTATCACAATGCCACATCTGAGCTTGTTACAATTGCAGCAGCACTTAATAAGGTAGTTGTGGCTTTGGCATTGGACCTTTTGAGCACCAGTACAGATGACATGTCTGAACCAGAAGCTGAGAGCTTGTCTGTTTTCCATAAAGAAGTAGAAAGATCACTGCAAGATTAAGGAAAACTACTGAAGTTTCCAAGACTGTTGTAATGAGAAGATAGACCTCCTTAGTGCTGAGAGCTGGGATGTACCAAAGCATTGAATTACAGGGTTAGCTGCTTCATGTATTGTCATGTGGTGCTTTGCATAGTTATACAATGATTTGACACATGTTGTCATGACTCAACTGATATATGTTGCCATGCTCAACTGATCCAAGACCACTGACATCAAAAGAGGGCCTTTCTTCCACCAATGGTATACCCTAAGGATTGTTGTTAAAGCTCTATGCACTAACCTCTTGGATGTTAATGGCACTCGCTGGCAAGCACATGACCAAAGACATTGAGATGTGCAGTAGACTGTGCTGTAGACGGTAGTGGGTGAAAGACATATCCTCAGATGATAAGTTGCTTCAAATGTACTAAAACTGTGAGCAATTGGGTCAGAGGGGAAATATGAAATAGGCACTAGTCTTATACTAATGCCATGACCTGTGTCTGAGGCCACTGTGAATGGCCATATTTTGTGTGCACAATGGGCTCAGTGGCCGAAAAAAGTGGGTTCAAAATATGCCCTTAGTCTTGTCCTGTAACGAGATATGCCTACTTATGGTCAAAGTCTATGTGTAGTTGGCTCTCATGGTACATGGCGTAGGCACAGTACCTGGCAAAGGCAACAACATGTGTCCAAATACAATGAATATGACCAAAGCTCTTGTTCATGTCCTCTCCTTTTAAGGAAAGCAGATGCAGAGCAAAAATGCAGACCACTCCCTTTATCCCGATGTTCATGCCTGAAGCCATATGCAGTTGACTCTTTGGGTAAGTCAACTGGATGTGTGACAGTGCTAAATGCCACAGCCTGCATCAAAGGCTGCTGTGCATGATTGCGTACATCAAGCTTGTTCCCCAGTTGTACGCATCAATCACTCTCAGGATATTGTAAGCATACAAGCTTCTCTGGCATGTCTGTTAGATTCTTAGTACCCTATGCCCCGCGAAAATGATCGAAAGTAAGGAGCTGCAAACATCTGTCATTTTTCCTTTTCTCTGCAGAGGCTAAAACTACTTTTAGAGATAAGTAAATTTACTGAGTCTGATCACCTAAAAGAGGGTGTTTCACAACAGTTGGATGAGTAGATGCACTAAGGGTATAAATGTGCACTGTATTTCCTCTGTGTCAAACATATGTGGGCTGCCTTTATTATCGCTTTTATTTACTATTGTATGTGGGGGTGATTTGTTGAAAAGTATATATGCACCACAACACTTGTTATTTGTGCTGCAGTTTGCATTATCATCCACATGAGGTTTGCACAGCCTTGCCAATACAGAGTCTCTCTAACCTTTTAGATTATCCATGGTGGCAGGGGGATCTCTTGTATGCCAATGTTTTATGGGTGACTTGATGTCAGGAAAGAGAACACTGTTTCATTTTTATATAAATTCCATTCTGATCTTTCACTTAGTATAGAACACCCAACAAGGTTGATGTGACATTTTGGTATCAGTTGGATGCAAGTCTGATAGTAAGTTGGTAGATTAAGTTGTTCTTTACTAAGCTTGATGATTCATGTATGTGTTTGATACGATATTGTGCATGTGAGGTGTCAGGTAAGAGGCAGAGTATAGAGGCAAACATGTTGTAGAGTTAAAAAGAAAGAACACAGATTTATGTTTTTAAGGCTGAATGCACTATAGGTTCAATTGTGTTTGTAATGCTATGGTATTTCCTTGCATGAAAAATCTTTGCTTTGTGTTGTGGAAGTAAGCAATTTTTAGTTGCCCCCTTTTCCAGGTGGTGTTTAATTCAACATGTTGAATTTGCATCGCATGACTTCTATATGGATTATTTCAGAAAATACAAACACTGATTTGTTCCCAAATGACGGTTCATAAATGTTGATATTTGGTACCTGGTGATGAGATGTAGCGAAAGTATTAATCATACTGTAGAAAAGTAGCAGGTTCATTATTGTGTGATGTTTTTGAGGTTTGCTGTCCATGTCAGACAAGGAGAGGGTATCATTAGCTTAGACATTCCTTGTTATACAATTCAAGTCTTACAAGCTCCTCATTATTTCTGCTAGCAGATATCAGACCGGAATTAGCGATATTGGGGTGGGTCATGAGATATAAGGGATCACAAGCTATTTCACCAAGAACAGTGAATAACATGCAGAACCTGGAAAACTAGGTCCAATTCTGCATATTGTACCCCTTCAGTGGAAATAATGAGATACAATTCACAAGCACGTACCACTTGTCAAGTCAAGTCAAAAGGTACTTTATTCGGCCACTGAAAGCCATAAAAGCAGGCATTTGAAAAAGACATTTCATCAAGGATACAATCAATTAATAAAACCGAGATCACACAAATAAATATAGTAAAAACAGCTATACAAATCAACAAAAAGGCCAGCGCTGTTTCCCGGGATCAAGTTTTTTAAACAGCACGGAATACAATATATAAGGTGCAACAGTGCTAAGCATAAAACCAAGTGCTGTGAGCGATATAACATGAAGTGCAAAATCCAGTGTAGCCCCAACCGCTCTGGCTAAGACAATCTTTTTGTGTATTCTTTGTGCACACCAAGACCCTTGTTCATCAAATAGTACCCCTAAATATGGAAAAGTGGGCACTTTAGTTAACTCAGCCCGTTGCAGAAGAACTTAGCCTTGGCAGCCTTTCGGGGGCCTATTGACATAGTGTGCAATTTAGTAAAATTTGTGGTCAAATCTAGTGAATCCATAAAAGCTATAAAACCGTTTATAAGTTGTTGGAGTCCCACAGCGGTTCTAGCAAGTAGGACTGCATCGTCTGCGTACAGGAGTGCGGGGATCATCTTAGTCCCAGCTCTAGGGATGTCTTTGCTGCTGGATAATAAAAAGTCCCCTAACTTATTGATGTACAGCGTAAACAGCAAGGGGGCCAAGATGCACCCCGGTCAGACCCCTCTCTTGACTGCCCAGGAATCCGTCAGACCACCTTCTTCGCTATATCTGACCGCGGCCGTAGTGTTTTAATGGGCAGTGTGTAAAAAAGCCACCAATTCTATATCCAAGCCCATGTCACGTAGGATCAACCATTATTTGGAACTATTTACACGGTCAAATGCCGATGTTAGATCCATAAAAGCCAAATGTAAGATTCTCTTCTTGGCAATGGTATACTTCCCAATCACTAGATGCAGGTTAAGGCATTGATCCAGCGACCCTTTACCCTGCCTAAAGCCGTACTGTAGGTCTGAGATGACATTAAAATGGTCAAGCCACACTGTTAAGCGATCCAATACCACATTCCCCATGATTTTGGCAGCAGAATCTAAAAGTGAGATTGGTCTGTAACAGGCGGGGTCATCCCGTGCACCCTTTTTAAAAATGGGGATAATGACAGCCATTGCCCACGATGGGGAAAAGCCACAAGAGCAGGCCGCGTTGAAGACATGAGCCAATATCTTTGCCCAGACGACAGGGTTGGCCTTATACAGGTCAGCTGGTACTCCATTTGGGCCCGCAGCCTTGCCTCCTGAGATCAAGTTAATGGCTTTGTGGACCTCGTCTGCACTGAAGTGAAGGGGAGTGCTAACTAAGCCAATATCCCTTTGTCCCTCAGGCACTTCTAAATTGGCACCACTATAGATATTTCAAAGTGCTGTACCCAGTGCTCGGCGGATATTGTACAGTCTGTGTTGGAGTTTGTCATGTCGGAGAAGAAAGGGCTATTAACCACGGACCAGAACTTGGAGCTGTCAGCCAAGACACTTGCTTGACCAAGGGCCTCCCAGGCCTGCTCTCTAATCTGCTTCTTCCTCTTGAGAACTGCAAACTTATAAGCCTTCCTGCGGCTCCTGACTACTGCTTCATCCCTCGTGTTTTGTTTGAGTGCCTGCAATAGCTTCCTATGGGCCACAGAACAGGTGCCATCGAACCACATCTTAATCTTCGGGCGTCTTGTCCTACTCTCAGTGGTTAAGTTAGATGCTATCTGCTTTGTTATTTTATCAAAAGCCTCTAAGATAGCACTATCATGCATAGTAGGGTCCATACATGCTTGAATCTCTGTGGCACAAACAGCGTACAGGTTGTCCAGGAAACTTTCCGGAGTAATCCTTTCCCACTTCAGCCTACATGCTTAGTCTTTAGTACTGATATTTGGTTTGAAATGCAGCTAGCCACCACCCCTTTTAGAGCGGCAGAGTGAGACAGCTCAAGTGTAAGAGGATTATGGTCACTGTGGCATTTCCAAGAGACGCTTAATTTCTCCACAACCGAAACTAATGGTGCGGAGAGCATGATGAAGTCAATAATGCTAGAGCTGCCTCTTCCTACATAGGTAGGGACCGATGCGGCCACCTCCGTTTGCTGTAAACAGTGTAGATTATGGGCTGAGAGGAGCCCTTCTATGAAAATGCCTGACGGTGAGTGCTCAAAATGATTAGTCTATGGTGAGGGGTCCCCCTGATCCATCGTGGGGATGCAATTAAAACATTGATGAGTATTAAAGTCCCCTAAAATTATTGTGTCATGGTAAGCTTGTTTGCCATCCCCATAGTGATCCAGAAATTCCACTAAAACTAGAAGATGTTCTGTCTCATGACTTCTGGAGAAGGAATTATAACAATTGACGACTAGCAGGGTAGGATGATTCTTAAATGACAATTCCACAGCTAGCACGTGGGGTCATTGGCATTCTATCAGTTTAGTTTTACAGGAGAGTTTAAGTGAAAACATTAAAGGAAGTCCCCTCCTTGCTCTTCCCATATCTGAAGGAGTTGCATGTTTAGAAAATGTAATAAAGCCGCCCAGAAAGAAACTATCGTTAGGCTCCCAAGTTTCTTGTAGGGCAATGATGTGATACATTAAAGGAAAGTTTTCCCAGGGTATGTTGCCCCTTTTTGACCTAAGACCAGCTATGTTCCACGAAAGTACCTTCATACAAGACACACCAGAGGTAACAGATGTGGAAAGAGTTAGGGCGGTGGTCAGGCATTGGTTCAAGCACAGATACTGCTAGGGGTGAATTATTAGTGACCTTGGGTGACGGCTTATTACCCTGCATCTTTACTTCTGCAGGCTTTAGTCAATCATTTTCATCCAGGCCCTGTAGACTTGCCAAGGGTTGGAAACGATTGGTCATAGGTAGAGCCGTGTCCACATTTCTAAACTGGACAAGCTTAACCAGTTTAAGGGGCAACTGCCATTGAAAATTAACAGAAGGCTGCTCAGAGGGATAGAAAGACTGTAAAGAAGCAGTCCTAATTATTGTTTTGGTACTACTCCTGTAATGACATCCCGCTAGCGCTTTAGTCTGCACAGGGTGCTTAAAGTTGACAATAACACAATCCCCCTCTACATTTTTCCTAGTCCTGCGGCCAACCCATCCCACTCTTCTGGCCACAATAATATCAGAAGATATGTTTGGGCCATTTACCACATTGTTATTACACCAGTTAGTGACCTTGTGGATAAGTCCAGAGACGTTTCCTTCGTACCTTGTGATAATGGGGGAACCCCCACTAAGACTGTGGCTAGGGGAGCTGATTCTGGGGGTAAATCAAGAATACACTGACTTTCAGCCTTAGACATAATAGGTTGAGGCAAGTTGCATAAAGGTGATGGGCCCTCCTTGGCTGTTCGCGGGCCATCTATTTAAGCCGCCTGGGCTTCAAGAGTCGACTCTCCAAGTGTACAGTTACTTTTGGGTCTACAAGGCAGTTCCTCACCCAGTAAATCTAGGTTACATCTCACCTGAGGTACTTGGTTCATATTACCGGGCACAATACATAATGCCCCTACCCCCCATCCACTGGCTCTGGCCCTATGCGGAAATTATTGCACATAGAGATAAAAGAATTAAGTCTCGCCTCAATCCCTTCCAACATTTGTGTTATGGGTGCTACGATATCTTTAGTCATTAACTCCAGAAAAGGGTATCCAACAGCAGTTCAAGGTTGGGCCTGGTGGTGGAGACTTTGCCCGTGGTGACTTCCTCTGGGCTCTATTACAGCCAATTCGCTTCCTCTTGGTAGGGGGACAGTCCAAACTTAAGTCATCTCCTGCTGTCAATTTGGCTGTAGACATGCATATGGACATGGCCGGCTCAGCAAGGGGGGCCTCCTTCGGTGCGGTCAGAGATACAGGTAGACTGGAATTCCCTGCTGTGTCCCCTATCGACCCCAACGCCTCTCCATTCTTGGCCACAGCAGAACCCTGGACAAATTTCTCTGTCTCCATAGAAAGCCTTCTCTCGGTCAGCGCTATCTCCTTCGTTATGACACTTGCAGCTCTAGTCAAAAAAGAGTACCGTATTACCCCCCTGGGGGCCCCCTTGGCCAACAGCCATTTTCCTTTTGACCATGACTAAGTGAGATAGGGTCACAAGTATTTATATAGGCCACAGCACGGACCACTTGGGGGGTCAGGGGAGATGGGTGGAACACTTCCTAGTCTCAGTTCTTAGGGGGAGCTTAATGGCAGAATACCAAGGAATTCAATAATGAAAACAACAGTAAAAGAAGTTTTTTAAAGTACCTTAATCTTGACCTTGGTAAAAAATTGAGGAAACCTAGTCCTGATGGTCCCCGAACCAAAGGTATCCAAGCTAAAGCCAAGAGTCCTGGCCCAGCCCAGCCTCTATCAGCCGCTGATGGGCGCAGATGGGCCCGCGAGCGGCCTGCGCTGCGGGAGACCTGGGGCTGTGATATGCGCCTCTTGGTGCTGTTGTGTCACCTGCGGTGGCGTTGGCGGCGGTGCTCTGGCTGCAACGATCGCTGGGGGATGCAGTCCCCTTCCCGTCTCTCACACCGGTTGTGCTTTCAGTCTCCCGTACTGTGGGAGACCCGGGGCCGTGATATGAGCATCCTGGCGCTGTTGCGTCACCCGCTGTGGCATTGGCGGCGGTGCTCTGGCCGCAAAGATCGCTGGGGAATGCAGTCCCCTTCTCATCCCTCACACCGGTTGTGCTTTCGGTCTCCCGCGCTGCGGGAGACTCGGGGCTGTGATATGCACCTCCTGGCGCTGTTGCGTCACCTGCGGTGGCATTGGCGGCGGTGCTCTGGCCGCAAAGATCGCTGGGGGATGCAGTCCCCTTCTCGTCCCTCACAAAGGATGTGCTTTCGGTCTTCCGTGCTGCGGTAGACCAGGGGCTGTGATATGCGCCTCCTGGCGCTGTTGCGTCACCCGCGGTGGCGTTGGCGGTGGTGCTCTGCCCGCAAAGATCGCTGGAGGATGCAGTCCCCTTCTTGTCCCTCACACCGGTTGTGCTTTCGGTCACGTACCACTTATTTGCAGTAGGTGGCAAATTTTGTGTTTTTTTTCCTTTACCCATGGGGTGACATAAGGAGGTCGGGGCAACAAGAGGGCAGGTTGCTTTTTTACCTCAGCATGGAGGAGCTTATTTTGCTCCTCCAACTGAGGAATGTTGGCTGGCGGGGTTGGCCGCATCATCTGCAGCTGCACATAGAATGATCAAGTCTGGGGTTTACAGACCCAATAATTCTATATCCAGACATACCAAGAAAGACATAGCTGCCTGGAGCAGTGTCTGGGAATACCACGCCGGTCATGGGGCCCTAAGGGTCTCCAATTTTTCATACATCAGAGAGTTGGATTTGTCTCTGTACCATGCCTACTGGTCATCCCAAGTTTTGTCTGTGTCTGTTCCTCACCAAGAGACGCCATCAATGTGGTCTAATTCTGCAGTACTTTATGTTTTTTGCCTCTGTTCATGTGAGTTTGCTCCATCCTCTTCTAGGGATGTTTGTGAAATGGATGAGCTGTGTTTAAGAATCCACTCAGAACATTAGATCTGTCGTATTTAATACGTTTGACTTCATTGATGTGACCACCCCATTTATGGTGGCCTGATACAGGTGCTTTTATAACTCTGCATACTAGGGCATTGCTGCCAGGTTCCAGTATATGTGTTCTGACTAGTAAAACATGGCAGAATTGGCTAACTCCTGAATGGCATACTTAACTTTCCATTAAGGCCGAAGGATATGGTGTAGGAAAATGACATAATGGCTTGGAAAATGTAAATTTCATCTGCTGGTTGCAGCACATGTTGTGCCTGGTGCAGCTTTTAGACCTGTAGGTTAGAAAGGACCCTATTTTCCAATAGTAAATAAGTCACCCCTAATAAGGCCTTGTTGCTCACAAGGTAGGATGCCTAGTATATGAAAGTGGTACATGTAAGAATTTGTGTTTGCTTGTACTCACAGTGACTAGCCTTCAAATGCTATTTTCACTGCAAAAAGGACTGTATCTGTCCTTTATGAATAACTAAAGTTGCGAATAAAATCATAATTCTGCTATCTCTGGTTCGGAAACAAGCTACAGGAATGATTAAACTATTATTTATAAAGTTAGTTAAAAAGTAAATACACTGTTGAAGTTGAAATTTTAAGAATTATTTAGGAAAAGTAACTTTCAAAAACTTATATTGGTCTGCCTGATCCTCCACCAGGCTAACTAGGAGTAGCCTGCCAGCGGTCTGGACATGTCAGTGCTTCTACTTAATGAGATGTCAAAAATTGCTCTCAGAGCAGAAACATGACTTAGGCGTTTTGGCAGGAAAACCTTGGCGTGCGCTATCTGACGTCTATCAGTTTAGGAAAGGCAGCTCAGGAGCGTCCAGGATCTTCGTTAACTTAGCAACAAAGGAACTTGGGTAAGGCCTGCCCATTCATAGTTAAGTGTAGAAGGAGACTCAGGGAAGAGAACCCTTTGTTCCTCGGGTCATATGTAGCCAGCTTTGAACCAGCCCAGTGGGAGAGTCGAAGAGTTAGGCTGGTGTAATTGAGGAGGGAATCATGCATAATGCAAAAGTTTAGATATGACACAACTTATCCTGAGATGTTGTTCATTCCTTAAGGCCGGCAGTGTCCAAGCCATCACTTGCAGCAACCATCTCAGGGCCTAGGACTGCTGCCACCTGCTCCTCCAGGAGTGATAAATCATGAATCTCTGGACCTCTACAAGTTTCCACTGCAGCCCTCAGGTCCCTTTCCAGCTTTTCTTTTGGATCCTGTTATTATAATCATGCCACCTCGTTTCGCATTCTTCCACAGTCCTGCAAGTGGGTGCCACTGCATTGACTTTGTCAGCTATAGGTCTCCATAAAGCTGCTTCTTAGTTTAGAAATGACAAAAATATACTGCTTTTGTTTGGTCACCTCAGAAACCAATATGTTATTCTCCTCTTGGGCAAAGTTTAGATTTCATTTTCTGAAGGTCTCTTGGACCCACCCCCTCTTTGTTGCTGGGTGCCCTCCTTACTGGTTGCACGTACTTTATTTTAGATTGGAGAATTCCAGAAATCCTGTGTCGTATTTGCATCATTTTAAACGTAACTGAAGAGTTCCTGGCTGTACACAATGACGACTTATGGAATATAAGTATGCTTTGCAGCACGCAAGGTTATGCTAAATGGTACTATAAGACAGATTTTTCTTCTCCTGCACAATGCATAGTACATATGATGCTACCCATGTTTAAAAAGTTGTGCAGTCACTCCAACTTTTTTGACACAATGCAGAGCTGCATTACTTTCTGTAAATATGTGCTTCAAGCTTCACTTCGTTTCAGTCCACAATTTCCTCGACAGTGCAATGGGCAAATATCTGTTTACACTAATTCCAATCCATAGCAAATAAATGAATGAATAAACATTAGACTATGAGGTCAAAAAACTAAAGTATTTTACAAAGAGTACTAAAATCCTGTACTTATTGTGGATGCGCGCTGAAAAAATGTAGGAGAAAAGGCATTCTTAAATATGACACTTTTGATAACCTGTTTGTTAGATAGATATTTCAAGAATAAGAGAAGGTTCTATTTCATCAGCAGCACCAGCGAAAAGAAAAACCTCTGGTAGTACAGAATACATCTTGCTTGCTATTATAAACACTTTTTAAGGAAAATCAAGCTGACAAATGTATTTAATATCAGTTTTAAGGATTGAAGATGTGGAAAGCATACTCCCTGGGGCTACTTCACAAAAGAGTTCACTACTTTTTAACGTATTTATGTGCATTCTTTTATAGCACGTGTAAAGTATACATATGAATTCATGTTGGGTATTAATTCTGATATGTCTATTTCCCCAATCCTACAGCCACTTTACTCTTATTATAAGCTGTGCTTAATATCTGTTTCTGTTGAGTGAATTTCACAATTGTAAGTCTGGTTTATACATTGTATTACATTGCTGATCTGCTTTCTGAATGTGCAATGTGCACTTTCATTCAATACATTTGTAAAATCTTTTTGAATTTAACACATGGAATTTTTGAGTCTCATTTACAAAGAGTGTAACTTACTCTTGTAGTATTCCTGCCACAAAGCTAAATCTTTGGGACTATGCCCTACATTCTAGCTGAGTTTAATGCCTTTTGTCCTTTGCATGATTCCCTTCTCCATTGTTTTTAGATGAGTGATGGTATACAAAGGGCAGAGATGGGGAACATTTTAGAAAATCAGCTGTGCTCTAAGTTACCCAACTGACAAAAAAAAACCTTGGCATTAGGTAACACTGATGCCATGTAAATTCTCTCATATAGGAGGATGCAAAGGTTGTAAAGGTACCCACTAGCTTCAGTTTGTACTGTGAACAGTACTATTATAGGAGCTACAACGCACTCAATTACGTGATTGCCTCTATTAAAACCTGCGCAAATACGTGTCCTGGTCCTTTTATTTAGTAGAGATGGCCCAACCATTTTTGCATCAGTGGCAACTGCTACATTAGAGAAGATGAAAGTGAAATCTCACCATGACACGCTTTTATTCAGAAGACACAGCAAGGACGTCAATGCAGAGCCTGATTCAGGTGACCACAGTAGGTGTAATTAAAACAACACCTGAACAAGTACTAGTAAAGTCTGGCATTGGTTTCTGTGGTAATCCATGATGCACCCAATATCCTTTTAGAGTCTGTCTATGATCTCTCCTGAGGACCTGCTCTTTATGCAGATCTCTTCCTCACTCTAAGTAACCTTTGACTTTACCAACCTTATGCTCATTCTTCTTCCTCTCCTACTGATCTACCTGTTTTTGTTATTTGCATCCAGTAAGCAAAATATCTTAGAGTCAAATGCAGACAAGGCTACTGCTTACAGAAGGTGAGGCAAGATAACATTACAACACCATTACTGATTTAGGCAAATTGCAAGAAAATGCCTGAAAATGTATCTTTTTATTAATTAATTGGGAGTCCTCCACCCCGCTTAAGTCTATCTTGCCTGGTGCTCTGAAAATATCGTTTCTGAGGATGGTGCTGTCATGTTGGGGATTTGCAAGCATTACAGGATGTCTTTCATTTTTTTCACCTTGAGTGCATAACTTGTAAGTGTAAGATGGTGTTAGGGCTGTGTATTTGCTTTGTCCAAAAACAATTTTATTTTTCACTGGAATGTTAATACTTTTTGGTCCCAGAATAATTTTTAGGACTGAATTGTTATCCACAGCCTAATGCTACAATAGCATTGCTTTGTGATATAAATTACAAGCAGGTCCCATCTTATACATTGCAAAGTCAATTTGCAAATCAGCTATGACATTTGTGGAAAAGTGCAAGTTAGACACTGGTTTACATATCTAAATCATGGATTTGAGTCTTTTTGCCATTTACATGAATAGTATTGACAACCTAGCATAAAATAAAAGAGCAGTTTGCTCCAGTGGAGAGCAGAGAGGACAACGTCACGGGGAGTAGGAAGGAAGCACAGCAGCTGGTGGAAGTGGGTGACAAGAGTCAGGTACTTTTTAATGTTATCTTGTTTACATTTGGGACAGAGAAGAGAGGCATGTTATGTATGGCTCCCCCACTGCTCCTCTTCCCCTTCATGGCAATTGAAAGCAAGGACAGATGAATTTGGGGCCTTTAACTAACATGAATGTATACATGGGGAAAAAGTGAATAACTTTGACGTTGTTCACCTCACTGCTCTGAGTGACATCGTAGACAACAAAGCTTCACTCTTTTTGTCTATTTGATTTCACTGAGAACACCTTGGTGGAAATGATCTCTGCCATTTACCATTACTGTCCATAATTCTTTCTCTATATATATAGTTGTAGGAACCTACTACATTTTGAGCAAGGTTGTCAACATAGGGCAACAAGGGCTGAATTAAATCCAGACTACCTGGCTAACCACTAGCAAATTAAACGAGTTTCTATCATTATAATTGTATGTGAATTTTTTTTTATGTAGGAATCCTAAAACTCTGCCATGGTTCTAGTACTTCAGGACATACCTTGGACATCATAGCTTTGGAAGGTGTCAAATAGCTTGTTAATTACTTTTAAAGGAAACATTTGTTCTGAGCACGCTTTTATGCATTCTTAATGGATAAAATGTCAAGATCATCCTTCCTGATTTATGCAACAGTTTTTTATGTCTTTAATGCACTGGAAGTGCAAAGATATATTGTCTCAAATGGATCATTGCCACACCCAAAAAGCAAAAAGATATTCTCTCTGCATTTACCCAATCACCCCACTTCCTCGCTCACGCCACATCAGTGCTATTACTTTTCCCCAGTCAATAACAGTGCTGTGTTTTATGCATCATGAAAGGAGGTTTGTTTTGTGACAAGAGTGTTTAACATGTTCAAGGATATCAGTTAAAGAGCAACAAACCAAAAGAACACAATACCATAAACACAAGAATCACATTTAGTATCAATCAAACAACAAAACAACTTCAATATAAAACACCTCAATATACTAGTACAATACAACACTATACAACACTAACTTGAAAACAAATCAACATATCATATAAAAAGCAACAATATAATAATGCAACTAAGCAGCAAGAACAAACCCCAACACAACAGTACAACATTCAAACTGTGTTGTTTATTTTGGTATTCTTCTGTTGCTCTGGACTGTTGTTGTTTTGTGTTGCTATTTATTGTTGTTCTGTGTTAGAGCCGCTTTGCATAGTTCTATAGTCATGCGTGTTTGTTTTGAAGCTGTATTGTTGTTTTGAAGCGGCATTGTCTTTATTCATTGTTGTTTTGTTCTGTTTTTCAGTTGTACTGTGCTGTTGTTTTGTTCTTGTGATGTATTGTTATTGCTCTATTAATATCATATTTTTGTATCATTGCAGTGTTGTGTTCTGTTGTTTCTATGTATTGTGATTAGTTACTGTTCTGTTATTGCCTTGTGTTGGTGTTGTTTTGCTTCATTCATGTGTTACATACCTTCATATGCTGGCATCAACATTACAGTTCTTGTGCAACTAAATACTTATCTTGTCCAGAAACACTGATTAATAAGTGAACTAAAGAGTTGTCAAATTTTAGGTTGCTAAGTAAATTGCAAACCATGAAAGGGCACAGTGCAAAAGCATTACAAATACATAAAAAACATGATAGATACGAATCACAGGTCTTAACAAAGTAAGTATATAAAACAATTTCAGTCATAATACATCGATTATTAAAAATGCTACCACAATACTAAGATGAAAACCGAAGGGACAAAAACCTCAGAAAAAAGTCATTAGAAGTGGGCTCATTAAGGGTTCGCTATGTCACCTGTGTTATCTATATTATTTTCTACCATGGGCAGCTCAAGAATGCACACTGCCACGATTAAAAGAGTTCAATTTTCAAGCAATAAAACATAAATGGATGTCATAATACTGATACATTTCACCCAGCTGTTCTTATCCTAATATAATCATAAATGGCTTATGTTCGATTTTGCAATAAAATCATATAAGTACATAAAAGAATCCATCAAGATAAAAAAGTACATGAATAGATTTAGACGGCATACAATATCACGGGTTTCCAGGGTACCTGTAAGGTCACTTATTATGTTTTACTCTTCATGGAAAAATTCAATAATGCATGCTGTAATGATCAGTGTACACTGAAATATATTTGTTCTAAAAGTGTCTGCTGCAATGCCAGTGGATGAACTAATATGCTACTAGATTACTGGAGCCCACAGAGCATTTGGAGAAAGTGAATGAAAATATATTACACTCACATCACCATCTTAAAAAGAGCTTCTATTCCTCAATTGCAAACTCTGGTCTTTCATCAATAAGGACTATTTTGTATGAGAGTGTCGAAGTTTTTGTGCATATATATTTTTGTGCATTATTAACACCCTGTCTAATGTGGTTTTACTCTCGATTTTAAAAATATACCCACTCATATACTGTTAATGTTTTTGAAACAATTTTCCTGTGATTTACAGAAGTGTGTTTTCTTAGCTCTTGTTAACTATGCCTCAATTTTGGCCTGGTTTCCATTTTCTCAGAACTGATATCGTCCCTCAGCATATTTCACTGTACATCATTTCTGCAGCACGCAGTCAAGCAGAGTAATTTTTGTATATTTCCATTAAAGTTTTCTTGCTGTTCTCATTGAAATGTTCCTAGCTTGGTCTCAATACAGTATCTTTTTTAAGGACCATCCACTAATTTGCTGTGCCCTATTCACTCATAATAGTTTGTTGTTGTTCATATAACTAGTTTGTCCTGCCATATTCGGATGACATTAGCATAGAGTGGGAGGAATCAATATTCATGTAGCGGAATAGTACTTAGGTGTGAAGGCAATGCAATATTTAATAAAACTGTGTTCTGATTTGCTGACAATGTAACATTTTGCAGTTTTAGTGATTTAATATGTGAAAATAGTCTATATAAACTCTCAAGTTTGTGGGTGAGCCATATTGTTTCCAATGCTATTACAGATGCTTTCATTTTCTCTATTGGTTTTGCTGCCCACAAGGGACTTAAAGTATTTCTGATTCAGCACTACTCTGTAATAATTTGCTTCATGACAATAAGTTTATGCATTGTATTGATCAATTCTCTACCACATCTTTTGAATTTTTGTTATCAAGCCTTTACTTTTATTCCACGGGTCTAGAACTCAGTTTCTGAGTGGCCCTTAACTAAATTGACTGTTTGTTTTGATGTGTTGCTAGGTGCCTTACCATAGGGGCCACATTACCTCACGAATTTGAGGTTTAACATCGCCGTGGGAGGTATCATTTTGAGTATAAAGTTTTCGGATTTCCCCTCGTCCACTAATTTTAGTAGCAGAGGATGGATGTGACTTAGGAGCAGCTCCTGTCTTCTTTAGAGACTTCAGGCTCGATTCATAAAGGTAAACTCAGTCAAAAGTCTAACTTTACGACTTTCAGTATTCACAAATGGCATTTACAAATAGTAAAGTTAAATTTTTGTCTCAATTAAACTTAAGTTGTGGTCTTAAGTTTAACTGAGACAAAAGTCAAACTTACTGCTCGTAAATGCCCTTTGTGAATACCAAAAGTCGTAAAGTTCGACTTTTGTCTCAGTTTCCCTTTGTGAATCGGGCCCTTCCCTTTTAGTCCTTAGTTTTAGTGGATTTTCCACAGTGGAGTTTTTCCTCGTGACTCTTGCCAAGCTCTGACAGCACTGTTCCTGCTTCTGAGCAAAGGGAATTTTAAGTATGAATAGGGCGGAATGATTCTTGTTAATAAGACTGTTATGGTGTGTTATTGAGGTATTGTGGTCTGTTTGTGTAATGAATTGTTATGCGGACTGTTAGTTTTTTTGTTATGTGATGTTGATTTTGGATTCGATTAGTAGTTTGATCACTATGTAATGTATTATTCTTATTTGTGAGTAGCGAAGAAGAAGTTTTTAGTTTCATTATTAGTTGGTTTGGTAATCAGATTCATCAAAATCCAAGATCTTGAAATATTGTTGTTGAACTTGTCTGCAGTAAAGTTAGTGTGTTTTGCAATGTGCCCCATTCACACAGATAGGGATTTTTCTAAACTAATGAGTTTCTTTTCTAGAGGTTTGCTTGTCTAATTTGAGTTAGCATTTTTGCTGTTCAGTGCACAGGAGTAAATACACAGGCCAGCAGTGTGAATTAAGTTGACAACTGCCGCAGAGGTACTAGTCTTGTTTCTATCATTTGAGAGATTCATTTTATTCTAAATTTCTGATTTTCTCCTATTTATTTTAAGCAGACAAGATTTAATGCTGGAGTATTAGTGCACGGACATGGAGAAAGGCTGTGTAATTGTTTTCCTATTCAGGTAGAAGCTATGCTGACATTGGTTAGTCAGCTGAGGAGTCACGCTGGGATTGGTGAGATGTCATCACACAATCATGATATCATTGGTTGGCTGCTGTCAAAGTCATGCTGAGATTGGGTGCCCTTTGGCATAGCCACGCTGGGAGTGGTAGTTGTTTGCCAGCTTGTTTTGGGCCGTTTTTTTGAATATTTTGAGAGAGAATAATGGATGGTGTGTTGAAAAAGCCTAAAGTCCCTAGTGTACCTACTATGGAGGGACAGAAAATCACTGCAGAGTGTTCATCTGTGTTTGAAATGATGACAAGTATTGGGTTCTAAACATGTACCTGGATTCACAACTGGCAAGAACACACCTCTGGTGCCAAGGACCTGCAATTTCCTTTAAAGGGTACATGTTACATTAGAAAGCTAGATTTCTTGAGACAGACCATGAATGAGAGAAAGCCATACCTAGACCTACACAGTTTGAGGCATTTTCCAAGTACCAGGAAACCTGCTACTGCTGTCTCTTGAATTAAAATTGACATGTATGTTGCTGTTGCTGCTGAACTCCCTTTTAAAACATGTATTAATGTTGAGCTTTTATAGATTGAATTTGGAGAAATTTTCCAAGGAACAATAGATATGAATAGAATGATGTCATACAAAGTTGATGAAATGAGATATTTGATCAGAAAAGCAGCTAGGTGTGCAAAAGAAGCACATGCTAAATTTGAGGAACTAGCTGATGAGTGTGAGGTTGACATCAGTAGAATGAGAAATGTATAGAGAAATTATAAAATGGGTTTGAAAAATGAAGAAATAAAAGATTTGAGTTTGGTGACATATGAGCTCACATTAAGCATTTAGTTGAGAAAATTAAAGGCTTGAGGGATTTGAACAGTAGTGGCTCCTGGAGGGAGTGCTGCGGGGCGGTGGGGCGGGGGAGGGACAGGGTGGGGGATAGTAAACTCCGGCTTATGCCCAAACTGATTAAGTACATAAATAAATAAATAAAACAAATTACATTGCTCTTTTGCTCAAATTACAAACTGATCTTTGAAAAATAAAAAAGAAATAGTGATACCGAATACTGCAGTAATTTTGTGCCTGATTCAAACTGATGTAGAATTGTACACAGTCATCAAATTATGCCAAGCATTATTCTCCACTCCTCTCCATAAGGCTAGTCACTTTCTTTTCACATTTTGGTTCCAAAATAGTTCTCATTTGGTGTCAAATTTCATACTGGTATAATGAACGTCCTTCAATTTTTATTCAGATTCTAAAGAAAGATTTGGAAAGTCTAGAGTTGCCCTGTAACTCAGTCTTGGTGCAATATAGATGATATATTGATGGCATTTAAGAAAAAAGAAGATTGTAAACGGGATACTATTCCACTAGTAAGTCATTGAGCTGACAATGGTCACAAGGTTTCCCCCACAAAGAAGCAATACTGTAAAAAAGAAGCGCATTATCGTGGTGACTACATTGTGAAAAAAGCAAGGAAAGTCTCATAAAATATGCATATGCAGTTCTGAAGATGGGTCCTCCAACCACACAGATTGAGGTAAAGATGTTCCTGGCAATTGTTGGCTACTGTCAACAGTGGAATCTAAACTTTTCCCTGATTTCAAAGCCTTTAACAAGGTTAACTCACAGTGATATCAAAGATCTGCTACCATTTGATCATGAATGCCAAAGGCCATCTGAGATTTGAAGGAGACATTATGTAATGCACCGCCTTTGGAATGCCTGCTTGTAATAAAAGGTTCTGTCTCTTCTGCCATGAGAGAGGTAGGTGTGCATTGTCAATTTTGACCCAAAAACATGTGGGGGTCATAAGGCCAATAGCATATTTGCCAGCTGTTATAGATCCAGTAGCCGTAGCTCTTCCTTGTTGTCTGAGAGTCATTGCAGCTATTTTCATTGCAATTGAGCAAAGTTAAGGACTTATAATGGGACATACACTAGTCATGTTTGTTCCACATTCAGTTGAAAGTTTGCTGACCCTTATCAGGACTCAGCACATGACAAACAGTCAACTTACCAGATATGAACAAGTCATGCTGGCATCTAAGAACATCTCGATCAGAAGGTGCAATTCTCTGAATTCTGCCACTCTGCTTCTGGTTTCAAATAACCAAAGAAGAACAAGTCTTCTACCTATTTTACTGTCGTTCTAGAGACAAGTTCCTCATAATCTTTCAGGCTTAAGTGCCTTGGAGCCCACAGGCTGTTTTTTTTAAAAAAACCCTCACTCATTACCTTCTTTGGTTATATTAACTATTGGTTGGGAAGGCAAACAAGTTTTCACTTACCTTTCTCTCTCTCACTTTGTTTAAAAATGTGGTTTCAAATAGTCATGAAGATAAAGACAGGAGTGATGATGATGAACCAGAGCATGACTGCATAAATGTCACAGAGTTATGTACCAAATCAAGACCAGATATCAAAGAAATTCCCCCTGAAATGGCTAATCTTGTTTGTTTGTAGATGGATTTTGTTTGATAAACCATTGTGGAGCAGTGAAGGCTGCCTATGCAGAATGCTCCATTTTTTTAATTCTTGAAGCATCAGATCTGCCAAGTGTAACTTCAGCACATATGGCAGAGTTGATTTCATTGTCAAGAGCTTTTTGTCTTGCAGAAGATTTGAATGTTACGATCTATAAAGAGTGTGGTTTTGGAGTGGTCCATGACTTTGGGCAGTTGTTGTCAGAAAGGGGTTTTATGACACCCTCTGCAACTCCTATCAGGAAAGGTTCCTGTATTCTTGATTTGTTGGAAGCCATACAACTGCCAAACAAAATTGCAGTGATCTAGTACACTGCACATTAGGCTAGAAACAATATGGACACAACTAGAAATAAATATGCTGACCAAGTAGTGCCATACTGTGCACTTGAGAATATGTGAGATCAAATGAGCAAAATATGATTCAAGAGACAGAACACAATAAAACAAGTGAGATTTCAGTTAAAAGTGCAGAAAATGTAAATTATTTCTTGCTAAATCCAATACAGGTAGGTGTCCCTAAGTGATTTGAGGGATCTCTGGGGGGACGTGGCAGAGGATGAGAAAAGAAGGTGGGGAATTTGGGTTTTTAAAAAGAATTTCCAAGATGTGTGGATCACTCCTGAGTATAAATATATTCTAGCAGATTCAGTTTTGAATTGCATAGTCAGATACATGCACGGTCAGTCATGTGTGGAGAGTGGAGAGGGATGCCATGACCAGAACTTTTATTAAGTATTTTTCAAATTCTAAATTCAGAAATGTTTCAAAGGATTTGTGTCAGAGGAGTTTCATTTGTTAGAGAAATAATCAGGGAAAGAAGACTTTAGAAATCTGAATGATTTCGGTAATTCCACATTACTCTTTGATGCAGATTTACCAATATGTATGCGATTATGCTCGGTTGCATAATTAAGAATAATTTGGGGCAAATAACCAGGGAAACAACAAATTTAGCAACCATAAGTGGCTACTCGGGCTGCTGTTCATATTGTTTTGCATTTAGCGCTATTTTCTTAATGCAAAATCCATCCCTGTGGCCATTTTTGTTCTTATGAAGAAACATGTTTGCATGAGCTGTCTTAAAGAAAGCAGGAAATGCCCTTTCCAATTCTTAATTGTGACTAACACTGCTGTGAAGCATGCCATAGCCCAGCAGTGGATCCATGGCACTCGCACAAGAAAAGTGAAGCCAGACAACATTCACTAATTAACAGAGTCAAGCTCAAGTTTGCAGTGTGAATCCATAGGGGGGTGAAAACACTTTTGAAACAGGTGAAGTTGCTGATGAAAGTGAAGGTGGTTAATATCCTGGTTAAAGCACCAATACATCACTAACACAAGTAGTCTTTGATTGATCCAGTGAAAGACTCCAGTTGAGGATTTCAGTCTTGAGAAAACAGGTTACAGCAAGTCAAGTTGTTGCGGTTGATCGATGCACAAGTGAAGAAGATTTAGCAGTAGTCAGAAGTGAAGATGCAAGAGTAAAATCACCAAAGAGGGTGAAGAGAATCTGCTAAAAAAGCACTGGCAGGATGAAAGATTAAAGTCAATCGAGAAAGAACTTGAAATAATTGAAATCTACTCAGAGAACAATGAAAGTGAGACACCAGTTGCTAAAAGGCCAGCAAGAAAGAAAATTCCAAACAGAAAGTATGCTTCACCCGAATTGGTTTATCTAGTATCTTTGTCTGAAGAAGAAGAGTCAGATACAGATATCTGTAGTCCAATAAACTTTTCGACTAACATAGATAAAAACAATAATCTTCTGTCTTTTGATTTTTTTGTAATAAAATGTATTCAGCTGATCTAGAACTCAGTTATTGTGTGGGCCCTTACTTAATTGACTATTTTTGATGTGTTGGGATGCACTTTACTTCGGGGACACATTGCCTCATGAAACTGAGGTTTAACACCGTCGCCAGTACATTAACCCGTGGGAGTTTTGTTGAGGTAAAATTTTGGGTGTAAAAGTTTTGGGGTTTCCAGTGTCCACAAAAGTATTTAAACATTTCGTAGCCCCACAGCTATGAGCTGCTCAAAACACTGGCAAGCAGAGCATTTTGTCTTGAATGATTATAAGACTAGCATCAATAAAAGCTGTTTTACAACAAAACATTTTTACGTTTTTCAGCATTTCTGCACAAACTGTTCTATGTAGGCAATCAGGAGATGTGTGAGAATATATATGTGGTATGTGTTTCTAATGTTTGGGCGATTGCATGTCATAACACAATCAGGCTGCAGGGACGTGAGTTCACTGTAGGGACCTGACCCCAAGTTCCCACAAAGTATTGTCTATGAAATAAAAGACTGTGACTTACAGAATGTCGCCAATTGTCATACCTTTTCAGAAATGGACCTGGGGGAGTCCTGAGCTTCATTATGTGATTTTTGCACAGGTCTGCATGTGCATGCATATTTATAGGGAGTTGTCATATATTTTATAGTAGTCTTCGTTACCTGTCCCTTACCAACTTCTATCTCTTATGATAGAGATAGGTGGGATTTCACAGCACTTTGTCAGGGGCTTCTGTAATGCCACAGAACACATTAGTAGCTTTATGCAGTCTATCATTGCACACTGACACGTATTGGTCTTAGATGGGTATATATGTTTGATTAAAAAAAAGATGGCTGTATGTTCATGCAAAAGGACTGATTTAGAGCTGGGTGGCAATAAAAAAAACTATTGCACTCATTCAGAGTAGGTGGAGTAGAAAGTTAACTGTAAATTTGTAATGCACCTGCCTCACCAAATTCAGGGTACCCTGTTGTACCAAGATTTGGAGGACGTGCTGTGTTTCTAATGGACAATAGGTAGAAGGGCTCTCACATTCAGATAGGAAATTCCCAGTTATGTTTTATATTGAAAAAACAAATTTCCACTTTGAGACTATATTTTCTCAAGTCACAAATCAAGGCCTTTAAACATGGCACCCATACTGCAAACTTTCAATACTTTGAAGACAGCCCAGCAACACACAGTGTCTCACCTGGCAGGTGGGGATCTGTCAATAGGGCTCCGACGCCAAGGTGTCAGAGGCCATTGATGTCCACCCAAAACAAAAATATCCCCTTATCTTTTTTAAGTCAGTGTAAAAGTCAAAAGACAATTCACAGGTGTAATTTACTTCACCCTCTATCACATTCCTTTGTTGCTGTTTGAGTGGTTCAATAGACATAATCTGAAAGTTTTTTGTGAATATCTCCATTTTTGTCATGCAGATGTATGATCACATTTTGTTTCATATTCAAATGCCTGATTTGATTTAATAATAAAGCCTGTAGTCCTGATGATGCTAATTTCTTGAAAACTAAAATTTTATGATGATTTTCGCTCATGCTTTGATAGTAGTAGACTCTCGTCAAAGTCTTTATTTTTATGATTAGATTATCACGTGTTGGTTTTTTTCCGCTTAGTTTCTGATCCAAGTATTAAGTTCCAACTATATTGGCATCTACCTAAAGTGTTCCACCTTTGATTTTTCATGGTGTACTTTCCAATTCTGGAAACAAAACGTGCACTTTACCACTCATTTAGCATTTCTAAGTTTTGTTTTGATCAATTCTTTAATGACATAAAATGGTTTCAATTGAACTTTACTGCATGAATCCCAATACCCTGTTTCCTAGGCATTGCTTTCACATTTGTCATTGGTGGACATTCATTCACCCCCAATTCTTTTAGATAATACATGTTAGAGATCTTGACAAATTGGGGTCTCATACTACTCGTAAGTCAGACTAGCTTGCTCCCACATCTCTCTCATGTAAGAAGAGATGAAGTTGGTTCTGCAGGCAGAAAATACCACCCTTGGAAATCCAACCCCAGAAAAAATACCTAGGAGAACTCTTGCTACCACCTTTTCAGTCATGCTCCTCAGAGGTACAGCTTCAGGGTACCTGGTGGCGTTATTCACCACAACCAAGATATACTTGTTGCCTGATTGTGAGGGGGTCAAATTAACCAACTATTTCTATTCCAACCCACTTAAATGGAACACCTAAACCAAGTAAAGTCACTAATAGGGCCTTACTCCTCCCTCTCGTCTTACCACTCATGTGGCAAGAAGGACAAGTTCTGCAGAACCTCTCTGTGTCTCTGCGCATACCTGGCCAGTACAACAGAGAGTCCAACCTATCCTGGGTTTTTCTAATCTTTAAGTGTCTTGCTAAGGCCACATCATGAGCAGTTCCAACAGGAAGTTCCTGTGCACTAGAGGAACCACTAGCCTCTTCTGGTTCCTGGCCCAGAATTTGCCGGTTCATTATAAAGTAGGCCATCTTCCCAGCCAACATAGTGCTTTCCGACCACTTCTTTGTTGACCTGCTCCTGGGATTTCTTCCGAAGGACACTCCTACTGTGCCTTGCTAAAATCTACTCGGGTAAGCCCTCAGCAGCTAGCACACCCTGCAGCTCTGGAAGTGACCTAGACTCCAGCAACTGGTCCACTTCAGGAACCTCATCCTCCCCTCCATCTGGAGCAGAAGTGATGACCTCCACAGTCATTGGCATCCCAGAGTCTGCCCTTTCCGGTATCAAACCTTGTCCTGGCCCCTACTTATCAGAGATGATCCCAGCCTCACTCTGGCACTGTTGTGCAGCCTGTGCTTTGGTTAAAACAACTGATGTTGTCCAAGCCATAAAGCCTTATCATCCTGGCACCAAGCCAGGGGCAATTAAATCATTGCTCAAGAGATACCCAGCTTCTTCCTTTTCCCTTACCCCTGACATCAATAATGGCCGCCTTGCCAATGAGCTCAATCTCAACCCAGGCAAGGGGATACTCCATGCCCTATCTGCTGGCTACCAATCCTGTATTATTGGCTCCCGGGAATATCTCTTCGGGCTTAAGGTACTTCCTCTCAACCATAGTGCAGAAGGCTCCAGTAACCCTCAGGGCAAGCACATTCGTCCCATTGATTAAAACTTCCTGAAATAATCATATTGTGTTAGGATGGATGTGCTTCAGAACAATTGGGTCCCTCTCTCAGATGTCCATAGCTACTAGGTCGAGTGCAACTGTCCCCTCTCAGGTACCTTCACCCACGTGTAACATGCTTTCTATCACGGGTGTCGCTGGATCAAATTTCTTCTCTTGACACAATCTCTTTTAAAATGTTCCACATTGTGGCACTTCCCTTCTCATGATGCTCCTTCCCAGATACACCATTCCAATTCATGTGTCTCCTGGTCCCTTCTCGAGTCCCATGAGAATTGCCTTGGCCCTTACCCTCCAGTTTGGAACCAGTATGCAGAGAGTTCTTCTTCCCCTTTGGCTTGTAACTGTGCTGCTCTAGCCCTTTGTCAACCCTGGTAGCCAACTACTTACCAGTTAACACTGAAAGTTATGTTGGATCCCTTTCTGCCTAAGTGAGGTAGACCGGGCCTCCTTGAGTCACTCTGTTGCCATCAACTGATTAAGGGACTGAAAATCCTTGGCCTTCATCCCTCTTAACCACTCATTCCAATAACGCAGTACACCATTGATCCAAGTTTCAAATGGAACACCATTTGTGGTCTTGCAGTCACTGAATCTCTGCAGTTGTTGAGCTGGCTTCAGCCCAAACCACCTAATGAGAGCTTCCTTCACTGGTGAAGAAACCATCTGGTCAACCACAGGCATCCTCCCAATGATGGCTATCCCTTCCAGTGGCATGCACCCCATTAAGGCAGCTGCCTTAGACCCAAATTTAAGGCTTGCACCTTGCAAGCAACCTCAAAGCACACAATCCATTCCAAAATATCTTGACCATCCACATACACATGCACAATATATTTTGTAACCTTGGCCACAACTTAGTCTGAACTGGCTGAAGAGTCACTTATCCCAGATTGGGTAGTAATTGCTGCTATCCTAAATTTCTCTCTCTCAAGGGCTATTTTTTTCCCTTTCCAGCTCTCTCCTTCCTTTTCCTTTTGTTTCTCTCGCCAGTCTCTTTGTTTTTCCTCCACTGCCCGCAATTTCTCCTCCCGGCTCTTTTCTCCTACCTCTCCCAACTCCTCTCCTGTCATCCTGGTGAGCTAGTATTAGCTTCTCCCACTCAAACTCTCTGGCATTTTAATCTTCCTCTCTTAACTTTCTGGAGTGTCAATTGCAAGCTCAGGGTCTCTGCTAGAATCAACTCACCCAAGGGATTTACTCCAGGAATTAGGGACTGTGGTACCCTAGACATTTGAGGTTGTGCATACACATGGTCTTTTCTAGTAACTAAAGGGGGTTAGTGTCTTTGTGAAACTCCGGATAATGTATTAGAGGACACACTTGGCATGTATCTGGTTTATATTTGTGCTAAGGGGATCATGGAGCCTGAATCCATAGCACTCTCTTCCTCGGTTGCTACCATGGTTCCCTCCCCAGATTCAACTATAGCCTTATTCCTTTCACCCAGTATTTAAAGCTGGTCCCTAATACATTTACCAAGGACCACCCTTTGTCCCTACATAAATCTTACATCCTTTCTATGGACATGGTACTGAGGTCAATTCCCAACTGGGTGTTCTCCATTGCCCATGCATGTTGCCTTTGTGTGTAGAAGAAAAATACTGGACTTATTACATACTGGTGCAGATTGGAAATGGCCAATGCCACCTCTGAATTCAGGCATCTAAACGTTAAGTGCCCCTCTGCTTGACACCGATTGTCAGAACCCCTTTCAGAGGGCCACGGGGCACACAAAGGCAACGGGGCCCTATCGTGGTTTTCAAAGCCTTTTACTTCTGATGTAACAGGGCCCAACCTACTATGGATCCCGAGCAACTGGCCCAAGGACCCCTTCTACACTTGACTCTCATTGGTAGCTGTGAATGAAGAGCCAAAGGCTCCTTCAGGAGGAAGTATAGATTCAGGCTAGTGAACACAGCTCATAAATCAAAGTTCACTCAGTAATGTCAATAAATCAATGTCTAGTCAAATACTTGCTTTCATATGAAAAAGTAGAACTTTATTTCTAACTCTACACATTAAAGAAATAGCAATACTCATAAGCAACAATACAAAACCTTTGAGGTTGGGGCTCTAGTGTTTAATTGGCAAATCCCTGTCCCACCCTTCTCCTTGCAATGTGGTCAGGATTATTCCCCATTCACTGATGGCTGCATCCAGGAAATGCTTACTAGTAGGCGTTATTCAAGAGTTTTCTCTGAGTCTTCTTTGAACAGTCAAAAGTGTCTATTGTGCTGCAGTACATTCAGCAGTGACTCCCCCAGGGCCCAACAGGACTGTTTCAAGTCTTACAAACTCCAGCAGCATGGAAGTGTTCAGACTTTCAGCGGCTGCTCCGACAACAGTCATTTGCAAGCTCTGGTCCTGTTGAGAGGAGTTGGGCTGCTTGCAGTACACACGCCAGCCCCCAGCACCCGGCAGGCTCAGGCTCTTTCCGGAGCAGATCTGCTGGCCTCAACAGTGATGAGAGGTGCTCCCAGCTGCATGTTGACGCAGTAAGTTCAGTTTTCCCCACACTGTGGGAGGGAGATGATCTCTGTGCTCCCGACCATATCCCAGCAATGGAGCAAAGTTCTTTGCGACCTCCGGAGTCTAAGGGGTCGGTCAGGGTCAGAGCTTGATGCACAATTTTGACCTGCAGGTCACAGCTTCAATTTTTCTGGGCGACATCCTGAACCTGGCAAAACTCAGTATTGGCAGCTCCTCCTGACATAAGTGGTTGTTGTGGTACCCGCTGACAAGGCGTAGACTTTTTCTGTGCAATCACCAATACCACAGCGGCCCCGCCGGCATACAGGGTTGTTGCTAAGGCTCATGCAAGTCTTGGTGCTTTCGTTGGCAAAGTCACTTCTATGGGGGCACCCTCTTGCTTACGCAGTAACTGCAACAAGATGGAATGGGCTTGGCGCTCCCCGCACAGTGCTCAATGCACAGCTCAGTCAACAGCAACCCTCTCCTGGCACATGGGAATATCCAAATCTGTCCTGCATATGGGCGATGATCTGACTGATGCACAGCTGTCTCTTTGCACCAGGAGTTCCCTCAGTAGGGTTCCCCACTGGACCACACTCCCTCCAATGCTCTCTTCTTCCTCACAGGACACACTGATCTTGGCAAGTAGCCAGGTGCTGGTTCTCCAGGCTCTAGAGCCGGTAGTTTCCCTGGGTGATGTCCCCTTACCCAGCAGGGAGACTAGCAGGCCTTGGCCCTCAGTCCTAGTCACATGCAGAAGTCTTGCAGAACTTCCCTCTGTCACTCAGCCCGTCTGGCTGCTTGGCAGATGACAAATTCTGGGGTCTGAATCTCCACTTCTTATAGTCCATTTACAGACAACAAATGGGATTTATGGTCTGGGGATTTGAAGTTTTATGTTAGGGATCTGCTTCTTTTGAAGTGTACACTTTTCTCTTTATTCTTCCTCTTGAAATGTCTGTTACAGCAGGTGAGACTCTCAGGCCATGGGTGTGCCTAGAGTTCACACCTGGGTGACTGTCACAGTCATATGTGCATGTAAAGGTTAATCCTGGGCTCCCAGCCCGACTCTTTATGATTCCGTTATGGGTCTCATCTCCTTCCTGAGACGTGTCCAGGCCCCTTCCTTGTACTCTATCACTGATTCAAAGAGCACCCTTTTGAAGTGCACAAGAGGAGTCTCTCTCCCTTCCTTCAGTGTGTCCCACCCAGCTCACAGGAATGCAGCAATATTCAAATCTGTTTGTGGGACTTCCTCCACTCCTCATGTCTTCTCCGGGCATGCTTGGGCCTCCCAAAATGGAGCCCAGGGTCCTCCATGTAATGTAGTATTGCAGGCACACTTGAGCTCAATGTACATACTCAGCACACATACTGTCCAGTACTGTCATCTCCATGTATTGTGCCACTCCAGGCGCCCATGCAAACAGCCTACACAATCACTCTGGGTGCACTGCTCAGTACTGTATCTTTTCTGTATGGTGCCATGATGTGCTATTTGCAAACATACACACTACCAGCACACACTCTTACTATCTGCGTGCTGCACAACAAATCACCCTTCATGTATGGTACTTCTCACAAGCACACATACACCTAGCACATGCTTCCTCTGCAAAAAGCACTGTACAGCACTACATCTCTCATATAATGTATCCTCCACAGGTATACATAAATTTAGTACACACACTCAGCAAGTACTGCACAGCACTGCTATATCCTTGTACTGTACCCTTCCCAGGCACACATACATCTAGCCCAGAGTCACGACGCCTGCATTGTGCACCACTCTACATCCAACTGATGTAGGCCAAGGGTGAGTTAAGCACACAGGCACACAACTTTAAAAATGGTGAGTGATCCTGTAGGCCTCACTACAGTGACACTGGGTAAAAAGCACCTGTTCACTCCTACTGATCACTACACTGTATGCTGCCACCACTGCACTCTTTTTAAAGGCGGTTGCCTTCCTCCAATAAGAAGGTAGCGCTTTGGGTGCCCTTCCCAATTCAACAAGACAGAAATCTGTGAGACAAGCCTATGTCAGCAATAGGGATCCAGACAGCAGTACAGTTGGACACTCAGGACAGGGGTGTACGTCTTTTACCATGCAAAGGACTTTTCCGCCCCAATACATACATCATTTGCTGTATGTCTACTTCAAAATGTAATGCTGTTTGTAAAATAAATTGAAAAGTGCTGTCGAGACACAAAATGCTTGCTTGTGCATTTATGGCATTGACTAAATACTTGAAATCCTAAACAACATTCTACAGTGAATGGAGTGGGGCAGCAAAACCATGTAACTACATTTACAGAGTAATTTGCCTCTTTATCCCTATCTTTACAATATTCCCTATAGAAGTCAATTAGGCACTCTGATCACATTTCAGTAATAGTAATGGCAGATGGGTATAATGGAGCGAGGAAGAGGGTAGAACAATCTCGGGGAATGATGGGACTGTTTGGATTCTGATGGGGGATAGAATGGTAATGAATGGTGACAGGAATTTGGAGTCAGGGAGAGGGTGAGTGTAGGTTTGTGGTAGTTAAGGAATATGGTACATGCACTAGGTAGGAATCTATCTCAATGATGAATTAAGTATTGAGAATAGCAAGGGCTAGGCTTGTATCAGTGGGTGATGATTGGGATTTGACATTAGGATGGGGATAGATTTATCAAATAATGACAATGGGTCTACTGGTTTAATGGATAGGGCAGTATTTATGATAAGGAGCTGGGATATGGGCAGTATCTTCTGCAGTTATTTCACTTCTAATTTCTTAATGTTTTACCAATGTGTGTTCTGTTTGACACATCAGAATTCATGTCTGATAATAACTGGATGTGAAACCTGCTGCAGTGTGTAGGGCCCAGGGGTTCCTTGCCATCATTGCTAAAGGTTTGATGTCCTTTTAATCTGGTTCTGGCTACACACCACCTCATTGCCATATTATATAGCATAAAAAACAAAACAACAATGAAGGACTTATCTTCAGTCACTCCCAGTCTGGGCTCAGCAGTGGAAATGGATATCACACAGAGGCTACTCAGGTGTATCTAATGACTGCATGTTTATTTTGTGACTGAAATCACATGTCACCGGAGCAATATACACTGCTTGAGAATAAAACAACTTGAATTACCCACTGTTGGACTTGGAACTTCATCCTTATATTTTCAGAGTGCTACAAACCCTTTCTTTGACTCAGGGTAGGGGTGGGTTCTTTTTTATTCCGTGGAATCCAGGGGGAAATTTGCATGTTACGCTGAATTGACATCAGCTCCAGTCACTGATAAAATAGGAAAGAGGCAAGAGGGGTAGCATGATATGTCCTGTTATAACCATTAGGGGTCATGCAATAGTAAGTATAGAACTGAGGTTCTTGCTCTCCTTCCTAGAGGCAGCCTTTTCAAATATAGCCTCAGAGGAAGAATACTCCATAGTCTTCAGTTCAAGAGAGACAGTTGCTGTGGGAGAGAATGTTGGGGGATTAGGGGGAGACATGATATATTAAGTTTCTTCTCATTCTCAAATCTTAATGCCAGAGACTCTTACTCCTCCACTCTCTACAGTGCTTTAATTAACATTTGCCTCTCGCCAGCTGAAAACTGTTGATTTGATTTAAATTTTTTGAAGCGTCGCATCTGCCCTTGGGCGTCTTGGAGCTGACTTTTTCAAGTAAGCAATGGAAGCAACTATAAGGGGAGAGTGAAGAGCCACGTCTTTAATGATTTCCTAAAAGTAGAGTGGTTGGCTTGGGTCCTCAAATTCCAGGGCATTTGTTTCAATAACTTAGCTGTATTGTGGACCAAACTTCTACCTCCCCAAGACACTTTCCTGATAAAAAGGGATCTGAACCTTATTGTCCGAAGATGACCTCAGGACTCTTGTGGGGGTGTACTCTTTTTAACAGGGAGCCAGTGCAGGTTTTGTCTGTCTTTGGGAACGTGATCAAACTTTTTTGACTTAGTAAGAGCACGGACAACGGCATGCTGCAGCCTCTGCAGTCTCGTTAGGATGCTTTTCTGAGCTCCCATGTACAGAGCATTACAATAGCCTAACCTTCTAACCTTGAAGGGACCAGAGAAACAACCACCAATTTTTTCGAACTCAGGTGGTAGGAAAGGGAGGACTTTCTGGAGAATTTTCAGGATCTAGGATTTGTCGAGGCAAGTTACTTGACTGTTTGGATAAAATTTCAGAAAAAAATATTGGGAAACAAAAATATCATTGCAGGAATATCATGATGGCAAACATATTGTGGATATAAATACTGAAGGTAGGAATATTGCTTTTAGTGTTTTTATTTACCTATTATTGCAAAATATACTGTTAACAAAATAATTGTTGTATATAACATTGTATTTTTTGGTTAACTTTATATCATATTTGGTATTTTAGAAAAAAATATATGTATTATAGGTTGATTATATGTATCTTTAATAAAAAAATAATTTATTGTTATGTTCTTTTCTTTAGTTTACAAATGTATATGTAGCTAATTTATTTAAATAAATGTAAACTTAAAAAAAAATTAGGAGCGAGGTGTTGTGTTTATAGGTAAAAAGCGTGGGGAGATTTTTAAAATGTGTTGGCATAACTATTGTTTAATTTATGTAAATTTAATTTGCCTAATCATTTAAAACAATTATTATAGTTTTACAACTAAATATATTTAAATAGAAAGGCATGTGTTATTTTTTTAATGTTGTAAGTGGAAATATTTTTATACATTTTATAAAAAAATGTATGTTTGAAAATGTTAAAGTTTTAAAAATAAATGTATCTGAATAATATTTATGTAATTGTGTATTTAAAAATGTTATACTATAGATAGTTTATGTTT
Source organism: Calotriton arnoldi (assembly GCA_963921515.1). Classification (NCBI taxonomy): domain Eukaryota; kingdom Metazoa; phylum Chordata; class Amphibia; order Caudata; family Salamandridae; genus Calotriton; species Calotriton arnoldi. The sequence goes on along the minus strand of CAWUFW010004628.1, from coordinate 621,991 downwards.
ATGATAATTAAAAGTGTTACAGGTTAAAATGATTTAAGGTTTAGTTTTTTGAATTTATGTCCTTTTACATAACTTTAAATTGAATTATTTTATGTTAATATAAAATATTATGCATTTTTTATTGATATTTTTTTGTTTTGTGGATATTTGTGTGTTTTGTAAATAATTTGTTTTATTGTATCTAAAATGTTTCAGAATTTTATTTTTTGTGTGCTGTGTCAAAACGTGGTGTGGATTATTTTCTACATTAATTGTTTCTTTTAATTAATGTTTCATTAGTTTTGAGTTTGTAAACGTTCTGTCCATAATATTAGAATTTGAGTAGTTATGTTTTTTGAGATTATTAACAGGGCCACTGGAATTATGCAGCAGGGGAGGGCCAAATTATGTGGCAGGGTTGAGTAAATTATGCGGCAAGAAAATGCAAATTTTGTGACATAATTCGGCACATTTTACTTCATTATTTTGTCATTTCTGACCTATCACTGTGTGGGCATTGGTTGCATCAAATTAGTACTGGTTTATCACCCAAATATAGCAATAAGCAACAGAAAGGTGACCAGCTAACCATTGCAAAGGGCCTTTCACTGTGCAACAACACGTGTCGCTGTGTTTTTAACAACGTTTGAGCCATGTGAGATAGAAATAAACATTTTTTTTGTTAAGATTTGCAGATTATGCAGCAGATGATGGATTATGTGACAAATGCAGCAAATCTATAATTATGTGAAAAACACCACAGCTGCACAATCATATACTTCCAGTGGCCGTAATTATTAATGATATGTTTTAAATATTTGAAATTTAACTAAAAATATGATTTTAAAATTAAAATGTAATCTATATTCATTGCAAAAATGAAATTCAGTCTTTATGTATATTTGTTAAGTGTATAGATGTTTTCAAGTTAATTATTTATTGGTTACGAAATGACATTAAAAAACATTTATTTTAAACCTATGTATTTTTAAATAATTGTGAATTTAGATTTGTTTTTAATGTTTTTTATGGTATATGCCAGTGCTTTCCAAACCTTTTAGAACCACAACCCAAATTTTATAGCAACAAAAGTTCACTACCCACCTAGCTTCAATGGACATGTTACAGGGGATTTCTAATGTAACTAAAGCATTGTGTAGTAGCACACTGTCATTTACTGACATGGTATTTTCAATTGAAATGGCATCTAAATTTGCACAGACATACAGTTTTACTGATAAAACAATTTTCACAAAAATAAAAAAGGTGTGCAAATCGGGTGGGCTTTAGTAAAAATGTATCATTTGTGCATCACCAAGTAGTGTCTTGATTATTTTGATCCTATTAAAATCTTTGTTTCCATCACACTTAAGAATTACAAAAAACGTGCTTCATTTTTGCTTTCTGAACTACTGAATGTGTACAGTTCACTTACAGGTATTTACATTTTGCTGTGGGTTATAAAAAATGACATCCTACAGCCTTTATTTTCACAATCAGGGCCTGATTATGACTTTGGCGGTGCACGCATGGTCTGCCCCGCTGCTGTACCGCCAAAGCCGTGGTCGGTCTGCCCACCAGATTAGGAGTTTCCTCCTGTCTGGCTGGCTTTTTATGGGCATTCCCAAGGTGGTGCACATGGCGGTGCCTCTAAAAACGGCCACCGCAAATGGAACATCAAAAACAGTTCCTGCATGGCATTGACCAAAACATCCATGCCGTGCAGGAACTTGTGCGCATGCACACAGGGGGGCCTATATTGTGCCCCCCTGTGTGCATCCACAGGGTACAAAAGCACCAGGTAGCCCTGTAGAGCCCCCTTTGTTTCCTCTCCACCAGGGTTTACATGGAGGAGGAACTGCCATGAAAACCCTGGTGGAGAGGAAACTCCTAATATGCTTGGCAATCCCACCGCCCATCTCATAATAGGGCAGTTGGGAGACTGCCACTCCCCTGCGAGTCTGGCAGTCCATTGGCCGCCAGCCTCATAATCGAGGCCTTAGTGTACTCCATCAAGATTGTCATATAATTCACTTTACTTTTCTTTCTCTGACTGCAAGTGAGGGAGTTTGTAAACCCCATGTTAAAAAATAAGCAGCAATTTGTCAGAAGACATAGCCTGACATTTCACCTGTTTTTGAAGCACAGCACATGTGACAAGATAAATTGAAAATTTGAAGGCATTTATATTTATCACCAAAAATCGACTTGTGACTGACCCACCAATGGGTGGCGACAAACAGCTTGGGAGACACTACATAAAAGTTTATTTTTAATTTAAAAAGTTATATATTTATTTATATACATAAATATTTTTGACTTTCTAGGATTTTAAGTAATACAAGTTTTAATCTTTTGTATTTTTCTTTTGAACTATTTTTCAGTATGTATGTGAATTGTTAAACTAAAATAGAAGTTACATTTTTTTAGTGTCCAAAAACATCCCCAAAATTGTTCAGATTTGAGTAGAATTAATACATCTCGCCCCCATAGTGCCCAATACCTTCCCATAAATGGCTTAGGTTTGAGAGGCAATTGAAAATATCCCTCTAGTGCCCAAAATGTTCTCCAACATGGTATAGATTGGAATAGGAATAGTACATCTGACCCCTTTAATGTCCAACACCTTCCCAAATTGTATAATTTGGAATCGGAATAGTAAATGTACATTTTTACTGTCCAACACCTTCCTCAAAGTGATTTAGATTTGAGTGGGAATAGTAAATATAACCCCTTCAGTATCCAAAAGCTTCCCCAAAATCATTCAGATTGGAATGGGAATAATAAATCTAACCCATTTAGTGCCAAGCACCTTCCCAAAAAATGGTTTAGATTAGAGTGGCGATAGTAATATAACCCCACTAGTGTCCAACAGCTTCCCAAAATGGTTTAGATTGCAGTACTAAATATAACCTCTTTAGTGTCCATGACCTTCCCCAGAATGGTTGGCAGTTTTTAGTTTAATGCATTTTGCATTTTGTTGCAATAAAAAAAAAACACGTGCAAAGTATTAACATATTCTTTATTTTTGTAGTTTATTTAATGTATATTTTTAAATTTCTTATTAAAGAAAACAGATTTCATTTTTTTCTTGGTATAGTTTGTTAATCTTCTTGGTGTAGTATTACATGTAATTTTTTCAACACTTTTAACATAGGTATATTTTTTAACATTTTTTAAAAATGAGACATATATATTTATATATAGAATTTAGTACTTTCAATTTTTTCATAATACATTTTGAATATATTATAATTAATACTATATAATAGAAAGAATCGTATCATAAACTAGGATATAGAACTTTTAGCATTGAGGCACTGCAAGTAAAAAAAGGGAGGGCATCGGGAGGTTTGATAATATGGGTAAAAACTAGTTTAAATGTTACCAATAAAATTTTACCCACAGATTCGAGGATATTTTAGGCCTGAAACTCAAGTTTGCTAATGCTACTTGTAGGAAGGTGGAATCTGACTGCATGGTTGCCCCCACTTTTTTCCTGGTGTTTTGCTGGTTTTCGACTTAGTTTGGCTGGGATACTGCTATTCAAGACCCCAGCCTATCTGCTTTCCCCTTAAATTGATTGTATGTACTTTAGGTACACTCCAGATTGGATTCTGGGGTACCCTTGTGAGTCCCTAGTATATGGTATACTATGTACCCAGGGCATAGGTACCCCAGAGGCCTACCAGGGGCTGCAGCATGTATTGTGCCACCCCTGGGAAGCCTTTTAAAATGACACAACAGGTCTGCTACAGCAGCCTGTGTAAGGTGGTATATGCACTCCTTACTGAGATATAGGTTCCCTATATCTCTCCATATCACTGCACATGTAAACCTATCATTCACCCCTATGGCAGGCCTTAACAATCCTGAAGGCAGGGTGCTGGGTTTCATGTGAGAGGGTGCCAATGCATGAGCAGAGCCCCTCTGCAGCTTTCAGAATCTTTATTCCGGGGTTGTTTGTGATGCAGCCAGACCATATACTCTTAAGTGCATTATAACCTCGCAGTAAATGCTAACTTGAGAATGGCTGCATGGAAACATGTCGTGTTTGGTGTCAAACACCTTGGAATCATACCTCCACCCCAGTACTGGGGGGGGAGGTATGATTCCTCCCTTCTAGAGGGAGCCACATGGCATCACCGGTACACGCGGTACCAGCTTAACAGAACTGCCTCGCATCACAAAATGGATGCTGCAGCCACAGACACGAGTCTGCCCTCCTGCTGCTGGACGAAACTCCGGCAGGGGATGCCTGGACAATAGGTTTCCTGTCACAGGGAGGTGTGACCACCTCCCAGACAGGCTTTAGTGTATTGGGGCTGGCTGGGTGCACTCTCAGAGTGCTTTGAAGTCTGCACTGGGGGCACATTTGGTGTCCCTGTGCATAGTCCAGCTCAAACCGGTTGCAGGGGCACACAGCCCCTGCTCTGGCGCGAAACTGGACAAAGTAAATGGGTGTAGCCACCCCTCTTTCCTGACCCTCCCATAGGTGGGTCCCCAGAGTTTGTCCAACCCCTTCCTTGGGTATAAAGTAGGAAACCCTGACTACAGGATTTTAGATTACACCTGGACTAAACTCTGTTACCAGAAACCAAATACTTCGACGATCTGCACGACGCTGGACGACTGAAGAATCTCCCTTGGAGTAAAGGAGTTACTCCCCTGCAAGGCAGGCACCTTTAACGCAACTGACCGGTTGGCATCTCCGAAGCTCCTGCAGACTCCGAAGAATATTGCCACACAGGAGGTGGGTTCCCGAGGTCTCTGAGGTCGATCTGTGCCCACAGCAAGTCTGAGGCCCGTATCCCTCGTGGAGACCGTACAACCTGAACCCCTGGACACCGCGACCATTTGCGGAAGCATCAGCTTTCCAGCAACCCCTGAGGCTGAGCTTTGAGTTACTTGTAGCCCTGACCCGAGCAGTAATTGCACTGAAGATTTCAGGCCTACACTCAACGAGTGTTCCATGGGCTGCCATTTTGTGATTCCTCTTTAGGTCCCTTTGCGATCCCTGGTCCATTGACCTGTGGGTCCCCAAGAAGGCAACTCTAACTTTTATTGGGCTTCCCTGGTTGCGCTAGACATGCCCTGACTCTCCATTGCTTGGGGAGTCCCCAGGACCTTGCTGGTCCGCACAGAAGCATCTTTTCTCTTCCTGCATGGGTTGCTGTTGCCAAGGCTTGTTGTGGTCAATCTGATCACCGACACCCCAGCACTCGACATCCTTTGTGGGACAGCTCGAATCCGGCTCCTGGTTGTCGTCGACGTCTCTGGGACCCCGTGGCTGCAGAGTCAAGCTTCACCTCTTTGCACCTGAAGCACCCGACATCGGTGGGCATTCGATTGCTCCGCTCCTGGTCACTGGCTAGTGACCCAGACTCTGTCCCCTCTGCTTTCAGGTTCTTCACATCTTCGATCCAGGCTTGGATCCACCCGGACACTTTTCTTCTTCACGGCAGCAGCACTTTGCAGCAGATCGCCATTGAAAACGACGACGATTCCCGACACCTTTTGACACCTATGCACCCGGCTTCCCTGGGTGAGGTAACTCGAGTACTCTGGTGCTCCCGTGGGTGTTGGCCCTAGAACCCCTTAAGTCTAAAGGGGTTTGCTGAAAGTCCTCTCCTAAGTGTCCTTTATCTTTAAAATTCCAACCGCGACTTTCCGCATTGAATCCTACAGCGCTCGCGGCTGTGTTCTCACACTGCACATGTCCCCCGTGGGTCCCCTGTGTCACTACCTTGGGTGGTTCCTTGGGGTCCCAGCGATTCTACGTGCTCTAGGCACTGTGTCTAGTCAAGTCGTGGTTCTTATACCACTTTCTTAGTATATGGTTTGGGCTCCCCTTGGAGCCCACTGTGTATTGTGCTATTTACTGTCGTTTTAATACTGTGATACTGTGTATCTTGAACTCTAATCTCATAAAGAGATTAGTAGTTAGTGTTTAGAAATAAATACATATATTTTATATATATCTTGTGTGGTTCTCCTTTCATTTAGTCATTCAAGAGGTTATGATCTGGTAAACCAAGCTGCTTTACACTCATTCAAGACTTAGCCTGAAGGCTGCTCTCCATAGCTACCATTAGGATAGCTTTCAATAAAGGTTGTCTTTAAACCTATCATCAATAAGGGTCGTTTGGACTGGTGCAAGGTGCCCACTATAACTAGTGGACAGCATATGCCAGGCCAACTTCTCACACTACTCAACTGTATCTTTTTAATATATATGTTAGACTGAGGGAATGTTCTAAAGAATCGCCGTTATTGGAACACTTTAAGGAGGTCTTAGAGTCTATTGACACAAAAGATGCCACCATCATAGGGGGCGACTTTAATTGTTGCTATGAACCTATGGTAGGACTTGATATAGTCACTGAAGAGGAAGACCAAATAAGAGGGATTCCACTCCTTCAAACAAAAAGCACAGCGAGGTGCACTATCTCTGCCATTCAAATGCTTTATTTCACTGTTGAGAAAGGTCTTAGAGCATGCAATGGTCGTTTTATTTCAGACCTTGAATGCGCAAACACCTTCTCAAGGGGAAACTCTAGTTGAAGAATAGATTATATACTTATTTCTACTTCCCATTGGGTATATGTACATGATTTAAAAGTAGACATACGAGCAGAGAGTGATCATTTTCCGCTATGTTTTATCCTTGATGGGACCTACTTTCCAACCCATGTATTATTAGAATCCCACCCAAGAACTGAAATAAGACAGCCCCTGATATCCAACAATAGAAGGTTGGTTAGATGGCCTGCTGTTTTAGACCACGTGGAACCCCTAACCTGTATCTATAATGCTTTCTGTGATATTGTAGGACCTTACCTGGAACAAGATCGGGAAATTAACAAGATAACATATTCACCAAAAACTGGTAGAGGAGTTACAAGCTCACTTAACCAAACCACTGATAAAAAAGGACGCATTAAACATAAGGGCACAATCATCCAGTACATGGTATAATGGGGATTGTAGGCTGGCCAAATCACGGCTTATTAATGCCATCAAAAATAAAAATCCATTGGAAATTAAAATAGAAAGATTAAATTACAAGCAAATTCAAAAGATAGCCGAAAGGAAGTGGGAAGATAGTACCTGGGAAGAGCTTATCGTAGCGGCAAAGAAGGGGGATCAAGCCATATTTTGGAAGTTAATGACGCATGGAACCAAGCATGACATGATGGCTTCTGATCATTATCTAGATCCCATCACTTGGCAGAGTCATTTTACAAAATTATACCATAGTGCTGCTAATTTGGATTCAGCCAGTCATTCTGAAAAGAATTATTGGGGACTTCTGATTACAAGTCACACGTCCTTCTTAAAGTTCAGTATGAAGGACACGGCACTGGCTGTAGCAGCGATTAAGTCATCAAAAGCACCAGGCCCCGATAAAATACCGGGGGACCTATTCAAACATAGCGAGGACGTCTGAGTGCCTTACATAAATGAACTAACAAATGCAATAGCCAGGGGACAGCCGGTGCCACCATACTGGAAGGGAGCGGAGATGGTTCCCATTTATAAAAAGGGCAGTAGGGAAGAGCCGGCTAATTATAGGCCTATAAGCCTAATAGATGTCCTACAGAAGGTCTATGCTAAACAAATCCTAACTAGGCTTACTGACTGGATAGTTGCAGAGAATATATTGTCACCATGCCAGGCTGGATTTAGGCAGAAAACTAGCACAATAGACCAAGTGTTCAGACTCTTTATTTTAGGCTGGAAATACACTAGATAACGATCTAGCCACTTATATGTCGCCTTTATTGATTTAAAGGCGGCATTTGATTCCATTCCAAGGGTTCAGTTGAGGGAAAATTTAGGCCAGCAAGGCGTACCTGAGGAGATTTTAACCCAAATCATTAGGTTACATCAAGATAATTATGCTAAGGTACGTTGGGGCAAAAATGGCGAGCTTACTGAGGAAATTCCAATTAGGAGGGGAGTGCGCCAGGGCTGTGTCCTGGCGCCAACTCTGTTCCTCGTATACGTAAATGATCTGGTTGAACACCTCCAAAATTGTGCACATGATTCACCAAAACTAGGGGGCAATTACATCTGTGCCTTAACATTTGCAGATAATACTATTCTGTTGTCCCGAACACCTAAAGGTTTACAGAATCTACTCCACAGTCTTAATAACTACTGTAAAGGAAAAGATCTAGAGGTGAACCCAACAAAAACAAAATATATGACAATAAGGCTGCATAGAAGCTTTAAGGATAAAATATATTTGAATGGCACAGAATTGGAACGGGTAACAAATTTTGTATATTTAGGGGTTACCCTTGATTCTAGACTCTCTTGGTCCACACAGATTGAGAAGTCAAAGGCTATACTGATGCAAAATTCTATCCCCATTGTCAAAAAAATGGCTGCAACATCCTCAAAGGCCATTACGCCAGCATTGGAAGTGTATAAGGCAAGGGCACAAACCGCCGCCCTGTATGGTGCAGAGATTTGGGGAAGTGGCATTCTTAAGCCCATAGCCACTACTGAAAACAAAATTCTGAGAATGTTTGTCGCCCTTCCCCAACATACCCCATTGATTCCTTTGACATACGATTTGGGTATTAAACGCCTGGAGCCTCTTGCAATCTGGAGAACCCTGTCCTTTTGGATTAGAACTTGGACAACCCCGGAGTTAGTAGTGTATAGAGAGTCACTTACTGAACTACAAGCACTTGACACTCAAGTTACCTTTCCCTGGATTAAAACATATTCGAGGTTGGCTTTCTGATCTAGGTTTGAGCAGGTACTGGCTGAATCCTGGTCTGCTGACCCCTGGTTCAAAAAGCGAGATTAAGGGGCCGATTCCGGACGGAAAACGTACCGACCGACTCGGAGCCGGAATACATTCCGACCGACACGTACCGGTGCAGCCCGACCCGCCAAGTACGATGAGAAGCGAGCAAAACCCGACCGACTCGTACGGAACACAAGCCGAACGACCGAGCCGCACGGAAAACAGCAATCCGGCCGGAAAAACACGCGATTCGAACCGACCGTCTCGCACCCGGAACAATACCGAACGAGACGTACCCGCGGACTCCCACCCGCCAAGTACGATGCAAGGCGTGGAAAACACGACCGAGTCGCACGGAGGATAAGCCGTACGACCGACACGCATACAAAACTGCGAGCCGAAGCAACCCAAAACACCGCGACCGACGCGTACGCAGCATAGAAAACAGCACAAACACAGCATGAACGAAATGGACAAGCCCGTACGAGACAACTGCAAGGTCCGACTCGGTCACAAGAACGTCTCCTACATGCACGAAAAGTACAAAGGGAAAATACACAAAAAAAGGCCAAACAAGCAATTACAAAGCCAATAAATACTGGGGGGGGAGGGGCAGGGAACAAAGACACACCCACAACTCCACCCATATAAAGGACACAAATCCCTACCATGATCCTTTGCAAATTCAAAATACCTGCCAGCACTCAACAGACAGCAACCACACACCCACACCTCATCCATCACACAAGCCACACACCATCAGCACCACAAGAAATAGAAACCTCACATACACCTAGCAAAACACACACTCACACACCTTCACCTGCACACCAACACACACATCACTCACCATCACCACCCATCACCATGCCCCCAAAGAAGAATCACAAGTTCCTAGATAGTGAATTGGAAGTCCTGGTAGATGAGATCCTCAGGGTAGAGCCACAGCTCTTTGGTACACTGGTCCAACAGACACCCATGTCACAGAAAACAAAGATGTGGGAGAGGATCGTCGACAGGGTGAACGCACAATCACCATGTTTGCGCACAAAGACAGACATCCAGAACAGGTGGTATGACGTGCGCAGGTGGGTGAAGGAGCTGCTGAAGAAGGACTACATTTTGAGCCAACACACCGGCAGTGGCCCTCCTGCCAAGCCAGTATACCTCAGGCCCTGGGAGGAGAAGGTGCGGGCCATCCTACCACCAGTGAGCGTCTATGGACTAGAAAACATCCCAGAGCCTGGTGAGTACACAACAAATGTACACAATATTCTGCGACTACACACACACATCACTGTCAAGGGGAGAGTCAAACCATGCACTCTTAGCAAATACACAGCAACCAGAACAGAATCATCCCAAAATGTGTAGTGTATGTCACTCAGAGAAACACAACACATGCCATCACAAAGTGACATTTAACTGTGTCATCACATGTACAAACACAACTACAACTACAGCTAGGCAGTGGCACAAATATAACTGACAAACACATCCAGACAAGTAGCCACCACTACAACACCAGCACACAGTGAAGCCCACTGAAAGAAAGGAAATATGTTTGTGCTGGGCAAGTCAGAGTAGCCAATAGCATGATGGGAGTTGTAGGCACAGATATTGCTCACCCTCACAATTGGCCCATCAACACCACTCTCAACCATGCTCACATCACAGGGAGTGGAAAAGGACTCACAAGATGGCTGACACTGGCTACTGCTGTGGGGAGCACAAGGCCCTGCTGGGAACTGTGCAACAACCAACAGCAGGACACCACTGACTGACATCCTGAAAGACAAATTGCACTCCCTGCAATGGAAGCACGGTCCATGGTGGGACATCTGGCTGGGTGGGAAGGAGGACTCACAGCACTGACCATAGTCACAAGCACCTCCCCTCACACCCCCCCTCAACACAAACTCCACAGGACACACCTGGCGGAATGCAATGCCTCACACCCTAACTCAAGATCCCACAAAGAACCACCACCCTGGGTCATGCTGTGTGAAGCACAGGGACACTCCTGGGACATTTAGCCAAACAACTGCCCGGACAACACTCCCAGCCATCCTGTCAGCACAGGCAGCCCACCCCACAGGGAAGCAGAGTCAAAAGGAAGGAAGGATGGGCATGCTGGGAAGGGGGTGGAGGCAATAGCATGATGGGAGTGGTAGGCACAGATATTGCTCACCCTCACAATTGGCCCATCAACACCACACTCAACCATGCTCACATCACAGGGAGTGGAAAAGGACTCACAAGATGGCTGACACTGGCTACTGCTGTGGGGAGCACAAGGCCCTGCTGGCAACTGTGCACCAACCAACAGCAGGACACCACTGACTGACATCCTGAAAGACAACTTGCACTCCCTGCAATGGAAGCACGGTCCATGGTGGGACATCTGGCTGGGTGGGAAGGAGGACTCACAGCACTTACCATAGTCACAAGCACCTCCCCTCACACCCCCCCTCAACACAAACTCCACAGAACACACCTGGCGGAATGCAATGCCTCACATCCTAACTCAAGGTCGAGCAAAGAACCACCACCCTGGGTCATGCTGTGTGAAGCACAGGGACACTCCTGGGACATTTAGCCAAACAACTGCCCGGACAACACTCCCAGCCATCCTGTCAGCACAGGCAGCCCACCCCACAGGGAAGCAGAGTCAAAAGGAAGGAAGGATGGGCATGCTGGGAAGGGGGTGGAGGCAATAGCATGATGGGAGTTGTAGGCACAGATATTGCTCACCCTCACAATTGGCCCATCAACACCACTCTCAACCATGCTCACATCACAGGGAGTGGAAAAGGACTCACAAGATGGCTGACACTGGCTACTGCTGTGGGGAGCACAAGGCCCTGCTGGCAACTGTGCACCAACCAACAGCAGGACACCACTGACTGACATCCTGAAAGACAACTTGCACTCCCTGCAATGGAAGCACGGTCCATGGTGGGACATCTGGCTGGGTGGGAAGGAGGACTCACAGCACTGACCATAGTCACAAGCACCTCCCCTCACACCCCCTCAACACAAACTCCACAGAACACACCTGGCGGAATGCAATGCCTCACATCCTAACTCAAGATCCCACAAAGAACCACCACCCTGGGTCATGCTGTGTGAAGCACAGGGACACTCCTGGGACATTTAGCCAAACAACTGCCTGGACAACACTCCCAGCCATCCTGTCAGCACAGGCAGCCCACCCCACAGGGAAGCAGAGTCAAAAGGAAGGAAGTATGGGCATGCTGGGAAGGGGGGTGGAGGCAATAGCATGTTGGGAGTTGTAGGCACAGATATTGCTCACCCTCACAATTGGCCCATCAACACCACTCTCAACCATGCTCACATCACAGGGAGTGGAAAAGGACTCACAAGATGGCTGACACTGGCTATTGCTGTGGGGAGCACAAGGCCCTGCTGGCAACTGTGCACCAACCAACAGCAGGACACCACTGACTGACATCCTGAAAGACAACTTGCACTCACTGCAATGGAAGCACGGTCCATGGTGGGACATCTGGCTGGGTGGGAAGGAGGACTGACAGCACTGACCATAGTTACCAGCAGCTCCACTCACACACACCCCTAACACAAACTCCACACAACTCACCTGGGAGAATGCATTGCCTCACACTCTAATCAAATATTCCACAAAGAACCACAACCCTGGGTCATGCTGTGTGAAGCACAGGGACACACATGGGACTTGTAGCAAAACTAACCCCAGGATAACACTGTCAGACATCTTGTCAGCACAGGCACACAGCCCCACAGGGAAGCAGAGTCAAAGGGAAGGAAGCATGGGCATACTGGGAAGGGGGGTGTAGGCAATAGCATGATGGGAGTGGTAGTCACAGCTCAACATCCCCCACCCACATGGCCCAGCAAGCTCACACTGAAGCATGCACACCTCACAGGGAGTGGAAAAGGACTCACAAGATGGCTGACACTGGCTACTGCTGTGGGGAGCACAAGGCCCTGCTGGCAACTGTGCACCAACCAACAGCAGGACACCACTGTCAGCCATCTTGCCATTGCTCTCACACTCACACACACTGAAGTCCACCCAAAAGCAAGTAAGTATTGGCATGCTGGGAAGTGGGGTGGAGGCAATAGCATGATGGGAGTGGCAGCCACAGAAATTGGTCACCCCCACAACTGTCCCATCAACACCACCCTGAACCATGCGCACATCACAGGGAGTGGAAAACAACTGACAAGATGGCTGACACTGGCTACTGCTGTGGGGAGCACAAGGCCCTGCTGGCAACTGTGCAACAACCAACAGCAGGACACCACTGTCAGCCATCTTGCCATTGCTCTCACACTCACACACAGTGAAGTCCACCCAAAAGCAAGTAAGTATGGGCATGCTGGGAAGTGGGGTGGAGGCAATAGCATGATGGGAGTGGTAGCCACAGAAATTGGTCACCCCCACAACTGTCCCATCAACACCACCCTGAACCATGCGCACATCACAGGGAGTGGAAAACAACTGACAAGATGGCTGACACTGGCTACTGCTGTGGGGAGCACAAGGCCCTGCTGGCAACTGTGCACCAACCAACAGCAGGACACCACTGACTGACATCCTGAAAGACAACTTGCACTCCCTGCAATGGAAGCACCTTCCATGGTGGAATATCTGGCTGGGTGGGAAGGAGGAGCAGATGACAACCAAATACAACCAATGCAGACCATGTACACACCCCAACATTCACATAGAAATGCCCAAATAATGCAGGACAATGTGCTACACCAATATCAACCCCTGACTGTGACAACTTAGGACAATGCAATGTACAGGCCCGCATCCAGAGGCACAGTCACAACTGTCAGGTGTGTCAACCATTGATGCCTGCAGAAACATAACATACATTGTGTGTGTCTCCCAAAAACAGGTGATGTTGGGGACACAGCAGCAGATGCTGAGGAGTCCTCGTCCCAGGCTCAAGAGGATACGGAGCTCACTGGTGTGGAACAGCCTCTGCCCTCCTCGGATGAAGAAGACTTACCTGGCACCTCCGGAGCAAGTCATCATGCAGCACCAGCAGGACCACCAGCTGCACCCCCTGCACCCACCCCTCCAACGACTGTCAACACACATACCACCCCTGCCGACATGGACAGACCAAGGAGCAGCACCACCACCAGCACAGGGACCCTGGACCAACGTGGGGCCATGGACACTACCACCACCAACAACCCACAAGGTGGCCCAGGGTCACCTGTGCCTGCCACCTCAGGTACTGCACGTGTCGCCAGGGGTGGTGGGAGGGGTGGGAGACATAGGTCGCTGCTCCAGAGGGGTCTGGACTGCATGATGACCCACAACTGGCACGCATAGCCGATGCGTAGCAGTCCAGCACCGGAGAGTTCAGCCAGGTAGTGGGGCTCCTCAGGGACATTAAACAGCAGCAGGCTGCCCATCATGCCCGCTTGGACTCACACATGTCACGCGTGGAGTCCAAGTGGGACACACTGCAAGAGATGACGGCGGTGCATAGGGACATATTACAATGCCTCCGCCAGATGAGCAGCAACCAGTCAACACCTCCCTGTGTGCCCACAACATCTGGTGCTGAAACAACTGCAACTGCCACAGGGAGGGTGGATGACTCTGGCAGAGAGTCCCCTGCACCGCAGCAGCCTGCACTTGAGGGTCCCCCCCAAAGAAGAGGGGCCGTCTGAGGAGGGGCAAGTGAGAGGCTGATGGCCATGTGCAACCCCCAGGAAGCCAAAACCTGTTCTGGAGAACAACCTTTGTGCGCAAACTGTTCACCCTGTTGACTGCAACACAACTCTCCCACATGACATGGGAGCTCAAGTTGGACCAATGTCTCTGATTACTGTGGACTTTACTCTGGACATTTCTGCTACCAGGACTTCCAAATTATCTAGGAACTTTGGATCACAATCACAATGTACAGCACCCAACAACCTGTGCACTATACTCACACATGTATGTCAATAAACTCACTTATACACCATACTTGCCTCTGTTGTGATTCCTATGTTGTCTCAGAAGTTGCGATGATGATCGGGGAAATGACACTGTGCATGCTAACTGCTACAGCAAGTACAACACCGGCATGTGAGTCATTGCGACGTCACACATATGGGGGAGGAACACCACCAGGGCTACACAACACATACACACCATGGACATCTGACTCATCGCCTACACTGATGTTGCCAGGAAATACGTTGCATTGCACAGACCCAACACCTATTCACAGTCTGTGTTAACTAGCCTACTGGTGCAGTAAGCAAATGTCAGTCAGATGTGTGACCACAGACAACGCACATCACAAAGTGAAGCACAGGTTTATTACACATTTGCAACATGTTGTAACCACCACAGATGCAAGGTAATCCCACCTGGCAGCCGGCACACAGTCAACAAGTGTAGAAGAAAAGAAGTCCATGGGTGTGGTGCACATCACCTGTAGGGACACAACAGCTACCACCCGGGAAGTCGAATCACGGTGTTGGGGATCACAGTTGACCAAACGACTCTGAAAGTACCCTATGAAGGACAGAAATTACACACAGTCAAAAGTACTGAAGAACAGGACAGAACTGCAATACTCATGCACAGTACATGTTACAAGATACCCACCCAGAACCAAGTTAGCATGTCAACATAGTTGGGGAGTACAGACTACCTGCAAGGACACATCGCTACACGCATACAGACATGTAGCCCATGGACACACTCAAACAGCACCAGAGCACCACCAACACATATCATGCAAACTCACATCATTGACATGACATCTCTGGATACTCACATTCAGCTGAAGAAGTTGGTGATGAGCTGTGTGCGGACATCACCCTCAACATCATCATCATCATCACTGGCATCGTGGTCCAGGCCAGGATCCTCCACAGGTGGGTGACGTTGGTCATCGTCATCCAGGATGAGAGGCAACTCCTTCCGCACTGCCAGGTTGTGGAGCATGCAGCAGACGATGATAATCTTGCACACCTTTGCTGGGGCATATGGGAGGGACCCTCCTGTCTTGTCGAAGCAGCGGAAGCGGCTCTTCAGGAGACCAAATGTCCGCTCAATCACTCTCCTGGTCCGACCATGTGCCTCATTGTAGCGCACCTGGGCTGGTGTCACAGGGTTCCTGAGGGGCGTCAGCAACCACGGCATGTTGGGGTATCCGGAGTCACCTACATACAGACAATTGCACATTAGCAGAGTTGGAAAAGAGGGTGGAACACTACATAGCAGAACACACACAATGGTACAAAGTCAGTACACACCAACAAGCCAGGCACGCTGGTTCCGCATCTGTGCCATCATCCTCGGGATGTGACTACTCCTCATCACGTAGGCATCGTGTGCAGAACCAGGGAAACGGGCACACACGTGTGTGATGCTCATATCTGCAAGACAGACCACCAGTGCATTGACCGAGTGGTAGTGTTTGCGGTTACGGTAGGCCTGCTCTTGGGCCTGTGGTGGTACCAAAGCCACATGTGTCCCATCAATGGAGCCAATGACATGCGGCATCCTCCCCAGGGCATAGAAGTCACTCTTCACGCCAGTGAGTCGTTGGAGTCTAGGGAAATAGATGTACTGGTTCAGGTATATCAACATAGCCTCCAAAACATCCCGGAGCACACGGCTGAACATGGTCTGTGACATCCCACCAGCAGTCGCCAGAGTGTGTTGAAAGGTACCGGTGGCAAAGAAGTGTAGGGCTGCCATCACCTTCACCTTGGTGGTCAGCGCTGTAGGGTACGGACGGCCAGGTTGCAAATGTGGTGCCAAGCGCACTGCCAAATCCTCAATCAGCTGCCTGGTGAAGCGGTACCGTCGGATGCTGTCACGTTCCACCATCGTTGCCAGGTCAGGGAATGGTCTATGGACAGCTGGTGCCCTGCAGTGCATAGGTGAAGAAAGCAAGATTGTCAGTCACCCCACATATGTGGCATTGAACACACTCAACACCACATGATACATCATAATGAGGCACAAGTACATGATGTGTGCAGTTACGTACGGATATGTATGGCACATACATGGCCAATATCTAACATCACAGTTCAACGAGTGGCATCAATAAGTCCCAGGTCGTGCCATTGGATACCATGAGGCCGTGTCCCAGTTCCCATCTCCTGCTGCCAAATAACAAACACACCCCACAGTGACATGTGAGGACTGATGTGCCCCAGGCATCACAGCTCAACGACAGGTAGATTCCCAGGGACCCTGTATTGCCACATGGACACTGGCATGACATGGTGTATCATGTATACACCACAGCAAAACAACCATGAGCCCCACAGGTAGTGGTCCCTGTTGCCTCGGCAGGACAGACATGGACGTCTGTGAGACACACACGCACAACATCAAAGTCCATGCACAAACAACGTGGATGTGGAGACTGCCTCCCATTGTGCACATGAAATCAGAGACATTGTAAACACAACATGCACACAGACTGTGGGGGACCATCACCATTGTGCCAATAGGTCACCCTGGGTTGAACATAACGTCCCACATGGGACTCAGGGGGTATGTGACATGACATACACATACACCACCGTGAACTGTGACCATGCCACATGCTCAGATATGAACAGTTGCACATCACAGTGGTCATGGTCACGAAACACCAAGGATTCTGTCCCCATAAACACGTGCCCAGCCTGGGGGTGGCTGCCCCCAAGTGACAACATGAATTCACAAGAGTAGGGATGCACTCCTTTTATATTCATTTTCATAATTTATCAATTTTTGCAACTGAATGCGTGCTATTTGGTATGGTGCCATGCCCGAACGGCACCGGATGAATAACAAAGTCAGAATTGGCGCAGGACTCTGCCCCAACCAAATGCACAGCTGAGGTCGCCCATAGGCAGTCATCTCTTTCAACAAATTTCTCCATATATTCCAACTTTATCCATATTTTTCGACACTGTAGCTAAACTTATAATCAACATAGTTTCTCTCGCCACACGCGGAGTGGTGCTTGACAATTTTCACAATTTCTGATGATTATGCTGGGCCATCCGAACCTCTAGCAAAAACCACGAATGTTGCAAATTCGTCTGAGGCAGTGTTATTTATTTAAAAAACCCAATGCATTTCGGGCAACTGGGTGCCCTTCGTCAGGGGTCACTACAATGACAAGTAAAAAAACCAAGTATTACCATATTGCACCTCTCATTACATCAATATACATACTTTGATATACAGTTGATTCACATGCTCAACTTAATTTAACATGCTTAATGCGAATGCTTACGACACCAGAATATATCCAAAAACTGAAAGCTGACGGGATTCTGACCCTTTCTCCCATAATATTGTTTCTCTCAACCACACAACTCCTAAACCCAACCATCTACTTTCTTTTATTGACGTGTCACCGTTCGACTTTGCATGCGTACACCATATATTAATTCATTCTCCTACACCCGCCTATCCCCCTGGACTGTAACCTACATGCCCCTTCATTCTCACAGTGTCTCATTCCCCCAACCCCATTTGTAATCCCCAACTTCATGCGCTCCCGCCTCAATATACTTACATCCACCCGCTATCAACCACCTATCCAACCACACTCGCAACTTATCACACACAGTCTTATAACATACTCGCTTTCCACATTTTTCAAACCTCTTTCACACATCATCAACGAACCCGTACCTTTCTACCATCTATCGTAACTCATACAATCATTCACACCAGACTATACATTGCCATTACTTGAATCTTAACTCTACTATCACACCGCTCCTTACCTGCCGAAACCGTTACCACGCAAACATCCTCAGTACTCCTCCCCATCTGGTGATACCCCACCTTTCTTCCCACCCCTCATTTAAACCCGTACAATTCTCCCTATTGGTCAGCTATTTACTCTTTTCCCGCCGACAAAATGACATCAGCATAATATTAGTCAGTACTCGGAACTCCATTTCCCATAATCCACTGCTATTGTGGGAACCTAAAACTGCACATGATAAGTACATAAATCAAAGGTGTCATTAGTTAAAACGGAACTGCGTTCATTGTCATCAAGTGCTCGTGAAGGTTTCACCAGTTCATATACTTTACTGCACTGTCTTAAATGACGATCCACGATGTCTCGCCTGCCGTGTGGAGTGGAGCGATGTCCGTTGTTTGTCTTTTTTTATCCTTAACTTCTTTGATGGGTGCTATCCCGATGTAGGGCATACGTTTCAACATGAATTCACAAGAGTAGGGATGCACTCCTTTTATATTCATTTTCATAATTTATCAATTTTTGCAACTGAATGCGTGCTATTTGGTATGGTGCCATTTGAACGTAGATGGTTGGGTTTAGGAGTTGTGTGGTTGAGAGAAACAATATTATGGGAGAAAGGGTCAGAATCCCGTCAGCTTTCAGTTTTTGGATATATTCTGGTGTCGTAAGCATTCGCATTAAGCATGTTAAATTAAGTTGAGCATGTGAATCAACTGTATATCAAAGTATGTATATTGATGTAATGAGAGGTGCAATATGGTAATACTTGGTTTTTTTACTTGTCATTGTAGTGACCCCTGACGAAGGGCACCCAGTTGCCCGAAATGCATTGGGTTTTTTAAATAAATAACACTGCCTCAGACGAATTTGCAACATTCGTGGTTTTTGCTAGAGGTTCGGATGGCCCAGCATAATCATCAGAAATTGTGAAAATTGGCAAGCACCACTCCGCGTGTGGCGAGAGAAACTATGTTGATTATAAGTTTAGCTACAGTGTCGAAAAATATGGATAAAGTTGGAATATATGGAGAAATTTGTTGAAAGAGATGACTGCCTATGGGCGACCTCAGCTGTGCATTTGGTTGGGGCAGAGTCCTGCCCCAATTCTGACTTTGCCCCCAAGTGACACCCACAGAACAACATGTTCACCCCCATACACGGAATAGGTAATGCAGCCTTACATGCCCTAGGATACAGTTTGGACAGGCTGTGGTGTTGTAGGTGTGCCCCTCACTCCCTGTGAAGTATATGTGGCTGGCATATGTTCACCTGTGACAGGCATGCTGACATATGCCAGTGACTTGTACAGGGATGCGTTGGACAGCAATGGACCGATCAGTGCGCACACATTGGCCATTGCATTCAATGTGCGCTGGTACGCGTTGTATTGGCAATACGCGTTGGACAGCAATGGACCGATCAGTGCGCACACATTGGCCATTGCATTCAATGTGCGCTGGTACGCATTGTACCCGCAATACGCGTTGGACAGCAATGGACCGATCAGTGCGCACACATTGGCCATTGCATTCAATGTGCGCTGGTACGCGTTGTACCCGCAATACGCGTTGGACAGCAATGGACCAATCAGTGCGCACACATTGGCCATTGCATTCAATGTGCGCTGGTACGCGTTGTACCCGCAATACGTGTTGGACAGCAATGGACCGATCAGTGCGCACACATTGGCCATTGCATTCAATGTGCGCTGGTACGCGTTGTATTGGCAATACGCGTTGGACAGCAATGGACCGATCAGTGCGCACACATTGGCCATTGCATTCAATGTGCGCTGGTACGCGTTGTATTGGCAATACGCGTTGTACAGCAATGGTCCGATCGGTGTTCCCGGCCGGCCCATTGCATTCAATGTGTGCGGGTACGCGTTATATCCTATGTATGCGTTGAACAGCAATGGTCCGATCAGTATTCCCGGCCGGTCCATTGCATTCAATGTGTGCGGGTACGTGTTGTATCCTATGTACGCGTTGAACAGCAATGGTCCGATCGGTGTTCCCGGCCGGCCCATTGCATTCAATGTGTGCGGGTACGCGTTGTATCCCATGTACGCGTTGAACAGCAATGGTCCGATCGATGTTCCCGGCCGGCCCATTGCATTCAATTTGTGCGGGTACGCGTTGTATCCCATGTACGCGTTGAACAGCAATGGTCCGATCGGTGTTCCCGGCCGGCCCATTGCATTCAATGTGTGCAGGTACGCGTTGTATCCTATGTACGCGTTGAACAGAAATGGTCCGATCGGTGTTCCCGGCCGGCCCATTGCATTCAATGTGTGCGGGTACGCGTTGTATCCCATGTACGCGTTGAACAGCAATGGTCCGATCCGTGTTCCCGGCCGGCCCATTGCATTCAATGTGTGCGGGTACGCGTTGTATCCTATGTACGCGTTGAACAGCAATGGTCCGATCGGTGTTCCCGGCCGGCCCATTGCATTCAATGTGTGCGGGTACGCATTGTATCCTATGTACGCGTTGAACAGCAATGGTCCGATCGGTGTTCCCGGCCTGCCCATTGCATTCAATGTGTGTGGGTACGAGTTGTATCCCATGTACGCGTTGAACAGCAATGGTCCGATCGGTGTTCCCGGCCGGCCCATTGCATTCAATGTGTGTGGGTACGCGTTGTATCCTATGTACGCGTTGAACAGCAATGGTCCGATCGGTGTTCCCGGCCGGCCCATTGCATTCAATGTGTGCGGGTACGCATTGTATCCCATGTACGCGTTGAACAGCAATGGTCCGATCGGTGCGCACCCATTGGCTATGGCCTGGCCTGGCAACGGACGCGTTTTCAAAATTTGAACGAGTCTGATGCTGTAAATTCAGTTGGTCACCCACAACAATGTTGCAATTTCATGGGTGTCATGAAGTTGAACATTTGAAGGATGCTGGGGGCGTGTGTAAGTGGTGCAATTCCATGGATTGGCCGGATTCAGATGATGCTAACGACTTGGACCTATCACTTTGGACACATGGGACAGTATCTGCCTCTGCAGCACACATATAATGCTGGCTGTTCCCCTGAGAGCTCACTTGCCTGCACTACATGCTCCAGGACGACATCTGCCACTACACTGCTGCTGTTTCTGCACCCTCTGGACCCTGCAATGGCACGTACTGTGGAGAGAGCCCCAGCCTTCAGCACTGAGGAGAACCAGGCCCTGCTGGATGGCCTCCTTCCACAGTACAGCAAGCTGTATGGGAAAGCAGGGGAGCAGGTGGAGTGTTCTGTCCACTGCCTTTCTAAATGTGCATGTTGTCTGACTAGCAAGGCTAACAGTCTGCACGCCACTGGCTAGCAGGCACACTGAGTAGTTGTCACCCCCATAGTGTGTAGTTACATGCACTGGACAGGTATAGTGCAGTGACAGTGTATTTAAACAAGGTTTTAATGCCCAGGCAATGATACCATGTAGTAACTCAAAGACCGCCTAGACAACAACGCACACAACAGCAAAGAGCTCTTCAACATCGTGAAGGAACTCTCCAACCCCAGCTCCAACACCAACGACATCCAGCCATCGCGAGACCTGTGCGACTCACTGGCCACCTTCTTCCACCGCAAAATCGCCGACATCCACGACAGCTTCAACACCACGACCGCCCCGGCAACCACCGAGACCACTGCCCCCACAACCACCAACCGCCTGCTCTCCTGGACCAACATCAACGATGAGGACACCAGCGAGATCATGAACACCATCCACTCCGGTTCACCGCTAGACCCGTGCCCTCACCACATCTTCAACAAAGCCAGTACAGCCATCGCGCCCCATCTCCGGAAAATAATCAACATCTCCTTCGAGACAGCAACCTTCCCGGAAAGCTGGAAGCACGCCGAGATCACCGCCTTACTCAAGAAACCCAAGGCAGACCCCAAGGACCTCAAGTACTTCCGACCCATCTCTCTGCTCCCGTTCTCCGCGAAGGTCACCGAGAAAATCGTCAACAAACAACTGACCCGCTACCTCGAGGAGAACAACATCCTGGACCCTTCCCAGTCCGGCTTCCGCAGCAACCACAGCACCGAAACCGCCCTCATCGCCGCCACCGATGACATCAGGACCCTGCTAGACAACGGAGAAACAGCAGCCCTCATCCTCCTGGACCTATCAGCCGCCTTCGACACGGTCTGCCACCACACACTACGAACACGCCTTCACGACGCCGGGATCCAAGAGAAGGCCCTGGACTGGACCACATCCTTCCTTTCCGGCAGAACACAAAGCGTCCGCCTAGCCCCTTCCGATCCAAGGCCACCAAGATCATCTGCGGCGTACCCCAAGGCTCCTCCCTCAGCCCAACGCTGTTCAACATCTACATGGCACCCCTCGCCCACGTCGCCCGACAGCACAACCTCAACATCATCTCCTACGCCGACGACACCCAGCTGATCCTCTCCCTCACCAAAGACCCTCACACTGCCAAAGCCCACCTCCACGAAGGAATGAAGGCTGTCGCCGAATGGATGAGGACCAGCCGCCTGAAGCTGAACTCGTACAAGACGGAGGTCCTCATCCTTGGTTCCAACCCTTCAGCCTGGGACGACTCCTGGTGGCCAACATCACTGGGAACAGCCCCGCCACCCACCGACCACGTACGCAACCTAGGGGTCATCCTCGACCCCACCCTCTCCATGACTAAGCAGGTCAACGCCGTTTCCTCATCCTGCTTCAACATCCTCCGAATGCTCCGCAGGATCTTCAAGTGGATCCCCACCGAAACAAGAAAAACAGTCACCCAGGCCCTCGTCACCAGCAGGCTGGACTACGGAAACGCCCTCTACGCAGGAACGACGGCTAAGCTCCTGAGACGGCTGCAACGCATCCAGAACGCCTCTGCACGTCTTATCCTCGACATCCCCCGACGCAGCCACATCACACCCCACCTGAGAGACCTGCACTGGCTCCCTGTCAACAAGAGGATAACCTTCAAGTTCCTCACCCACGCACACAAAGCACTCCACACCTCCGGACCAGCCTACCTCAACAGACGACTCAGCTTCTACACCCCCACCCGCCAGCTCCGCTCGACCAGCCTCGCCCTCGCCACAGTCCCCCGCATCCGGAAAACGACCGCCGGCGGCAGATCCTTCTCCCACCTCGCCGCCAAGACCTGGAACACCCTCCCCACCAACCTCTGACAGACCCAAGACCTACTGGCCTTCAGAAGACTCCTCAAGACCTGGCTCTTCGATCAGTAGCAGCACCACCCCCCTCTTCCCCCAGCGCCTTGAGACCCTCGCGGGTATGTAGTGCGCTTTATAAGTGACATGATTGATGGATTGATTGATTAACTGCTGGCATACTGTCCATGGCCATCGTTGCACTGCCTGTGTACATCATATGCCCCTGTGATTGAGACATGTATATCCAACTGTGTAATGCACGGTTATGTTGCAGCTGTAGTTATGGCATTCTCACTTTGTCATCCTCACAGGTTGATGCCCACCAGAAGCAGAAGATATGGCTGACCATCGTCCGGGCAGTGAGATCCGTGGGGGTCTACAAGCGCCGGATCCGCAACTGCCAGAAGAGGTGTCAGGACCTTTGGGGCTGGACCCGGAGGATCGCACGGGTCCAGCTGTAGCTGTCGCCTCCTCGCAGGAGGGGCGGACACCGGACCCTGACCCCCCACATGCTGAGGATCCTGGCGGTGGTCTTCCCTGATCTGGATGGGCAGCTGAAGGCCAGAGAGCAGCAAGGAGGGGGTGAGTCCATGTCCTCATTGTGAACTATGTCTGCCATGCTGTGTGCCCTTCTCTGGCTTGGTTAAACTTCCACAGTACATCAGACTTGTGGTCCAGGACCCATGTCCCTCTATTGTGCACTGCCCACTCCTCATCTGATACCCAGGTGTGGCCCTTACAGTCAGGGTATTGTGTCACTTGGGTACTGTGTCCTTGCAGTTTGCTTGACTCAAGGTGGGGGACAGCATCTGTTTCCCTGACTCTGTGGTGGGCATCATGGGTGGGTCCATTGCTTACACATTGCCTGTGTTCTGACATGTGTTCTGCGTGTCACTTTGATATGTGGCCCAATTGCTGAGCTGATCCACCACATGTGCCTGGGGTATCTGGCACACACCCATGCTGCAGGTGGGAACAATGTTTGTGCCCCAGGAGTGTGTATATAACGTGTGTCACACATACTTAGCCAGCTGCCTACTGTCCAGGGCTCATCCCTCATTCATGTGGGACAGGACAGTCATGCCTACTCCAGGCCATACAATACACTCTGTACTCCCACTGCCGTGTATCAGCTGACCCGTTTTGCTCAGTGATTTGTCCCCTCAGGTGTCTGCCTCTGTGTCAGTGTGCTGTGGCTTCGTTGTCAGGTCTGCTGGGGTGTTCCTCAGTTGAGGCTCCACATGCCACCGGAGATGTGACCATAGGAGATGATACATGTGTGACACATAGGTGTTTGATCACCTGACCGTGCAGACTGGGGTATGCGAATATGAGGTTCAGGCAGCTGTTTCCCATTCACAGCAGATTGTGATGTGCTCAGGTACAGAGGGTAGTGTTACAGGTCTCCCATATGTCCAATGGGTATGACCTGGACAGATGAGGGTACAGATGATGTGGTGTGTGGGGGATGTACATGTGCACTTGTTCAGCTCCAGGACTTGCATTCCCCATGATCTACTATTGTGACACAGTGCAGAGTGTTGTTGTCTGGCTGCCCTGCCCTTGTGACTGGAGACAGTGATGTATGACTTAGCAGGCATGGCTGTGCCATGGCATGTGACTTCCTATTAGTGATCCTGCAGGGGAGTGACATGTGCTACATGCATACCATTGTGGCAATGGCTATCAGGACATGGGTGCATCATGGTGTCTGTCGCTGGTATGCATCACATGCATTTCCTATTTGACTCTGGGCATCCCTTTCATCCGGACACCTGCACTGACTCAGTGGCAAGAGTTGTGATGTGTGCATGTCCATATGCTTCACCGGGTTCTCTGCACTGTCCAAATACTGTGTAGGTGGTGCATGTGTCCACACTGGGGTATTGCCATCCAACAGACACCAGACAGATGGGTGCAAGGCCAGGTGGGATGTGAGTGCCATGGTTGACCATCAGACTGACAATTGACTTCTCCTGTTCTGTTTGTGCAGTTTTAGCAATGTTCAACTAAGGATGCCAGGGCTTGCTCTGTAATGTGCTGGACTTACTGTGGTGTGTGCATTCGGTGCAGGTGACTGATGTCTGTCTGTTTCCCTATTGATTGCAGATACATCCACGGCCACAGGAGGGGACAGCTCCACGGACCAGGAGGAGCCGCAGAGCCAGACTGGGTCAGCAGCCGAGGAGTGGTCGGAGGGACCCAGTGGCACGGAGGGCGAGGGGAGCCACACCGAGGAGTCCTCAGCACCATCCACCTCAGCTGAGGACCGGAGCAACTCGGACGATGACTCCCTTATGGGGGCGGGTGTCAGCAGCCACCACACCCCAGCTAGTGTTGCTGTCCCCGCCACCACCACCACCACCACCGCCCTCCCGTCGGCTCCCATTCCCGAGGTCCGTGGAGGCTCCCATGTTCAGGAGCGTGTCTCCTTCGGGCCAGGCACCGCACCCCCTGCCCCTGTGTCCCCTGCTGCCCTGAGTGAGGAGTCTGTGTACCTCCTCCGCCAGCTCCATGTAGGACAGACAGCGATGCTGAGTGTCCTCCATGCACACACCAGTCTGTTGACTCAGCTGGTGTCATTCATGGAGGGCATCTCATCGGGCATGTCTGACCTACAGAGGGGCAATAGGTCCATGGACTCCTCCCTGACGGCAGCAGTGTCCCTCCTCCGACAGTCCCTCACCCCTCCTGCCTCTGCCCCATCCACACTCCCCAGCACCTTACCCGTCCCAAGCACACACACACTGGCACAGGCACACACCAGCACAGACACATGCAGCACACGGACACACACGCCACAAACAAGACGCACACGCACGCACCATCAGGGGACTGCAACCACACTCACAGGGGATGGGGCACAGGCACAAACACACGCATCCACAAGCACTGCGCAGTCCTCAGTTGCCTCTCCCTCCAAAGACCCCTCCCTTGCCTCACCTGCAACCCCAAACACACAGTGGCTCTTCCTCTGTGACCTTGGCCTCTTCCCCTCCGACCCAGCTGATCCAGCATTCAGGGGGAAGAGGAAGCCCACCCACACGGAGCGGAGTGCCCCTGGCCCCCGGACACCATCCCCCAGGCGCAGACCGACTGAGGCCCCCACCCGCAAGTCCCCCCGGTCCCAGAAGAGCAAGACCCCGCCGCCGCCTCTGCAGCTCAGGCACCAAGTCTCCTTCCTCCATCCCTCAGGCCCCCACTCCACAGGTGCCCCCACCACACCCTGCCCCAGGTTCCCCCACCCACAGATACACCATCCCCAGAAGGGTCAGGCCTTCTCCCCCTGTCACTTGCTCTTCCGGCCCCACACCCCCGCTGCGCTTGTCTGTACCACTGATGTGGTGAGGGTGTCCTCCCCTCTGTCCTGCCCACCTTACCTGATCCCCATTCTCCTCCCCTGGAGGTGGGCACTGCAGTGGAGTCCATTATCACCCTGTCTGACTTGGGCGCTGCAGTGGCGGACCTGTCCACTCCATCTGCAGGGTCCACTGCAGTTGTGCCGGCACCCACAACATCTGAGTCATGCCCCCCAGTTGTGCCGGCACACACCATGTCAGACACCTCCACTGCAGTTGTCAGTGGCTCTCCAGCACCCACCACCCCTTCCCTGCCTCCCTCCTGGTGAGCCCTGATCCTGTCCCTGCGGTGCCTGGCCTGCCCCCCGTATGCCCCTCCTAGGGGATTGTCCCCGGTTGTGATCAGTGCAGGCATGCGTAGGGTGACATCTGCCACTGTCACCCTGTATAGACTTCCTTGATGGACTGGCCATTGGCCTTTGTTGATACCTTACAGTTCTTCCAAGTTTTGAACCCACATGCTGAATAAAGCAACTTTCTGTTCTCTAGTGCTTTTACTTCTGATGTACATGATGTTGATGACGCTAACCATGCCCTTGCTGCAGTGATGGTGATATTTGGACTCATGAAAATGAAGTGTTACTGTGCAGGAACCCATGTGTTCCAGGGGGACAGTGTCCTATCCTGTGGTGTATCCATGTCATCCTTAGCAGCATCTGAGGGTGTCATGTTTTCAATATTTTGCAATGGGATTTCCTACTTACATTAGCAATGTCACATCTGTGGGTTCCACCCATGCACATCTGTTGTGTTTGCCATTGTTCAATTAGTCTAGTTCCCTGACCGTGTGGCCATCTCCACTGGACATGCAGGTTTGGGCATCATTGGGGAAGGACTCATCTGTGTTGTCAGTGCAACTTGCTATACATGTGTGTTGGATCTGTGCTGTTGATTTCGTTGACATTCCCATGACCAGGCTGATGTGACGGGAGCCTTCATTTGGTGCTAATTGTTGACTGTGTGACCAAGTGTTCTGCTGACATGATGGAGCCCTACTGATGCGACATATGGCACAGCTTTCCTCACACAGGAGTGGAGTCCCCTCATGGCAGTGTGTACTCCTTTGACATCTCGTGCGCCCAAGGTGTGTGTTGTATGAGCATGTGTGTGTGTTCACTTCCATGTTGCTGTGCATGCTGGGATCCCTAGTGATGTTCCTGTTTTGATGCTTGCTGAGTTGAGCTATGTTCCCCCAAAGTGTTCTCCCTGGGTTCTCTGTGATGTGGGTGCATGGCACATTACTGGTCATCAGGGTGTCACCCATAGGTGTGTTTGCTGTCAGGGCTGAGTTTGTGGGCAGACGCTGATGTGTCACAGTAAGGATTCCCCTTTGCACTTGTTGTTTAGACCTGTCATGTGATTTCTGGTTTGTGTTAGCTTTCATTGGTTGTGACACATTGTGTGTGACTGCTGGCACTCCTCAGGGCTGCAATGTTGGTAGTTGTCTATGTGTGTTCTTTATGGGTGACCTTGGCTTCTTCATAGGTGTGTGACTGTGGCTGGGATCCCATTGGTTGGTGTGGTATTGCCGTCATGTCCATGTACAGCGTAGTGTGCAGTGTGTCAGACATTCAGGAGTCTGGTTGAGTGGCCATGTGTGATGTGTTTCTGCACCTTGCTTCCCACCCCCCCTGGGATTGTCATGGGTGCATGTGCAATGTCACCAGTGCATGTGAGCTTCACTGCTGCACATTGTTGGAGGTCGAGGTGTGTGGTGTTGAGTGTGTGCAGATGAGAGTTGTTGCCCGGCTAGACCCCTGCCTCCATGTTGGCCTTGGCTGACAGGCCGTGCTGATTGATTTGTGCTTGTGTAGGTGTGATGGTAGTTTGTTGCTCAGGACACATGACTGTGGTTCACAGTGTGAACGACATCTAGCTTTGTCATCACAGTGGGATTGTAATGCAGCCCAGGGTCACCACATTGTGGGGGCCCTGGGTGTGGTGCTGTGGTGTCTGTGTGTCTTGCTGTGTCAGTTGCTGTTCCTACATGCTTGTGTGACATGTGTGATTTGTGCTCCCTCTCATCTGACAATGTCTGATTGCCCACATAGGGGATTTGGATCCATGAGTTACCTTTGTGTGGCACTGTATGCACATCTGTGTAATTGGTATTCAGGCCTCCTCATGTGTTGTGTGGTTGCCTGGGGACACTGGTACCCCCTCACCTGTTGTGTTTGATGTGCAGTGTGGGTCTGCCTGTTTGTGTATGTGCATCAGCACCACTGCATTGGCATATCTTAGGTGTGCCATTGGCTGTATGTTGTTTGGTGTGTTTGCCCTGCTGTCCCTGGGACTCCTAGGTCATCAGTCAGCACAATGCTCATTGTGTGTGTGTCCCATTGCTGCCATGGTATGGTATCTGTTCACCTCCCTTCTACAGTCTCCACTGGGTATCTGAATTTGTGTGCCCATTGGTGCAAATATGTGGGTCTGCATTCTGATGGTCACTTCTGTCATTGTGTCATTGATGAATGTTGACAGTGTCAGCCCCCATGGGTGATGTTTGTCTGCACATGGCCAAAGGTATGTCTTGTTTGCACTGCACTGTTTGCCTCCCCCATTCTATGTTGCTATGGGACACAAGCACTACTTTGCCACTGATGTGTTTGTTGTTCTGTGACCAGGAATCATCCATGCAGTTTGGCAGTTGCAGCTTATTCTTTGTCAACACATACATTTTGGTCACTGTGATAATGGGGGTTTGGACCCCATTGCCACAATGTTCAATATGTGCTTCAGCTATGGACCCCACACTCACATTTTGGTCAGTGTGATGATGGGGGTTTGGACCCCATTGCCACAATGTTCAATATGTGCTTCAGCTATGGACCCCACACTCACATTTTGGTCACTGTGATGATGGGGGTTTGGACCCCATTGCCACAATGTTCAATATGTGCTTCAGCTATGGACCCCACACTCACATTTTGGTCACTGTGATGATGGGGGTTTGGACCCCATTGCCACAATGTTCAATATGTGCTTCAGCTATGGACCCCACACTCACATTTTGGTCACTGTGATGATGGGGGTTTGGACCCCATTGCAACAATGTTCAATATGTGCTTCAGCTAGGGACCCCACACTCACATTTTGGTCACTGTGATGATGGGGGTTTGGACCCCATTGCCACAATGTTCAATATGTGCTTCAGCTATGGACCCCACACTTACATTTTGGGCACTGTGATGATGGGGGTTTGGACCCCATTGCCACAATGGTCATGGCCTGCTTGCATTGTGGGTGCCACACACATTTATGTGTGGCACTTGTGATAGGGGGTCACATTGTATGTCCACAGTCCTGTTCAGTGTTGTAGGCATTTGACACAGTCTACACACGCTTGTCATGGTGTTGGGGGGATGTCTTTGTGTTGCATTCTTTCTGCTGGTGTGTGCTTCTTGTGGCATGTATTTGCCATCCTGTGAGTGGGGGTGTAGGTGGTGGTAGGCATCCAGCCCCCCATGGGTAGAGGTGGTAGTAGTGACAGGCATCCAGCCCCCATGGGTAGAGGTGGTAGTAGTGGTAGGCACCTGGCACCCCCATGGGTAGAGGTGGCAGTAGTGGTAGGCACCTGGCACCCCCTGGGTAAGGGTGGTAGTAGTGACAGGCATCCAGCCCCCCATGGGTAGAGGTGGTAGTAGTGGTGGGCACCTGGCACCCCCTGGGTAGGGGTGGTAGTAGTGGTAGGCACCTGGCACCCCTGGGTAGAGGTGGTAGTAGTGGTGGGCATCTGGCACCCCTGGGTAGAGGTGGCAGTAGTGGTAGGCACCTGGCACCCCCATGGGTAGAGGTGGTAGTAGTGGTAGGCACCTGGCACCCCCATGGGTAGAGGTGGTAGTAGTGGTAGGCACCTGGCACCCCCTGGGTAGAGGTGGTAGTGGTGACAGGCATCCAGCCCCCCATGGGTAGAGGTGGTAGTGTTGGTAGGCACCTGGCACCCCCATGGGTAGAGGTGGTAGTAGTGGTAGGCACCTGGCACCCCCTGGGTATGGGTGGTAGTAGTGGTAGGCACCTGGCACCCCTGGGTAGAGGTGGTAGTAGTGGTGGGCATCTGGCACCCCTGGGTAGAGGTGGCAGTAGTGGTAGGCACCTGGCACCCCTGGGTAAGGGTGGTAGTGGTGACAGGCATCCAGCCCCCATGGGTAGAGGTGGTAGTGTTGGTAGGCACCTGGCACCCCCATGGGTAGAGGTGGTAGTAGTGGTAGGCACCTGGCACCCCCTGGGTATGGGTGGTAGTAGTGGTAGGCACCTGGCACCCCCATGGGTAGAGGTGGTAGTAGTGGTGGGCACCTGGCACCCCCTGGGTAAGGGTGGTAGTAGTGGTAGGCACCTGGCACCCCATGGGTAGAGGTGGTAGTAGTGGTAGGCACCTGGCACCCCCATGGGTAGAGGTGGTAGTAGTGGTAGGCACCTGGCACCCCCATGGGTAGAGGTGGTAGTAGTGGTAGGCACCTGGCACCCCCTGGGTAGAGGTGGTAGTAGTGGTGGGCATCTGGCACCCCCTGGGTAGAGGTGGCAGTAGTGGTAGGCACCTGGCACCCCCTGGGTAAGGGTGGTAGTGGTGACAGGCATCCAGCCCCCCATGGGAGGAGGTGGTAGTAGTGGTAGGCACCTGGCACCCCCATGGGTAGAGGTGGTAGTAGTGGTAGGCACCTGGCACCCCCTGGGTAAGGGTGGTAGTAGTGGTAGGCACCTGGCACCCCCATGGGTAGAGGTGGTAGTAGTGGTAGGCACCTGGCACCCCCATGGGTAGAGGTGGTAGTAGTGGTAGGCACCTGGCACCCCTGGGTAAGGGTGGTAGTAGTGACGGGCATCCAGCCCCCATGGGTAGAGGTGGTAGTAGTGGTGGGCATCTGGCACCCCTGGGTGGAGGTGGCAGTAGTGGTAGGCACCTGGCACCCCCATGGGTAGAGGTGGTAGTAGTGGTAGGCACCTGGCACCCCTGGGTAAGGGTGGTAGTAGTGACAGGCATCCAGCCCCCATGGGTAGAGGTGGTAGTAGTGGTAGGCACCTGGCAGCCCCATGGGTAGAGGTGGTAGTAGTGGTAGGCACCTGGCACCCCCTGGGTAAGGGTGGTAGTGGTGACAGGCATCCAGCCCCCCATGGGTAGAGGTGGTAGTAGTGGTAGGCACCTGGCACCCCCATGGGTAGAGGTGGTAGTAGTGGTAGGCACCTGGCACCCCCTGGGTAAGGGTGGTAGTGGTGACAGGCATCCAGCCCCCCATGGGTAGAGGTGGTAGTAGTGGTAGGCACCTGGCACCCCCATGGGTGGAGGTGGTAGTAGTGGTAGGCACCTGGCACCCCCTGGGTGAGGGTGGTAGTAGTGACAGGCATCCAGCCCCCCCATGGGTAGAGGTGGTAGTAGTGGTAGGCACCTGGCACCCCCATGGGTAGTGGTGGTAGTAGTGGTAGGCACCTGGCACCCCCTGGGTATGGGTGGTAGTAGTGGTAGGCACCTGGCACCCCCTGGGTATGGGTGGTAGTTGTGATAGGCACCTGGTACCCCCTGGGTAAGGGTGGTAGTAGTGACGGGCATCCAGCCCCCCATGGGTAGAGGTGGTAGTAGTGGTGGGCATCTGGCACCCCCTGGGTGGAGGTGGCAGTAGTGGTAGGCACCTGGCACCCCCATGGGTAGAGGTGGTAGTAGTGGCAGGCATCCAGCCCCCCATGGGTAGAGGTGGTAGTAGTGGTAGGCACCTGGCACCCCCATGGGTAGAGGTGGTAGTAGTGGTAGGCACCTGGCACCCCCTGGGTAAGGGTGGTAGTGGTGACAGGCATCCAGCCCCCCATGGGTAGAGGTGGTAGTAGTGGTAGGCACCTGGCACCCCCATGGGTAGAGGTGGTAGTAGTGGTAGGCACCTGGCACCCCCTGGGTAAGGGTGGTAGTAGTGACAGGCATCCAGCCCCCCATGGGTAGAGGTGGTAGTAGTGGTAGGCACCTGGCACCCCCATGGGTAGAGGTGGTAGGCACCTGGCACCCCCCTGGGTATGGGTGGTAGTAGTGGTAGGCACCTGGCACCCCCTGGGTATGGGTGGTAGTTGTGGTAGGCACCTGGCACCCCCATGGGTAGGGGTGGTAGTAGTGACAGGCATCCGGGCCCCTATGTGTATATGTGGCATTGGTGATGGGCATCCCGCCCCTATGGTGCTGCTGTTTCTGGAGTAAGTAATTTCTGCATCCCTCTGTGTGTGTGTGATATGTCGGGTACGTGTAGTTTGTGTTTGTGGTTGGTGTCTGACCTACCTTCTGCGCCGTACGCGTCCGTGCCTGTTCCGGTAGTAGATGTAGAATATTGGTAGGATCGGAACGATGGGATTCATTGTTGGTTCGTCTCGTTCGTCTTTGTAGTTGCTTCGCCTCGTCCTCGTCGCTTGCGTGTTCGTCTCGTAGCCGTGGATCGTGTTCTGGCGCGAATCGGAGCTTATGTGCGCCTCTCCCGGATGCTTTGACGTGCCGTGCGTAGCGACGGGTTCGGCGCATACGGGAAGCGCATCGTACTTGTCCGGCCGGACGGGGCTGCTTTTTGGCTTCCAGGCGACTCAACTCTGCGTTTACGGATCCGGCTCGGTCGGGGATCAGGACCTGGATTGGGTGAGTACGACTGGGTCCGAATCTGTGCTGTTGTGCGCATCGTACTTGTTCGTTCGGATTGATGTGCGGATCGGTCGGGAAACAGGCATTCGCATGGCTTTTTTCCCGACCGAATGGCGTTGGGTGCGTCTCCGACCGAGATCGGAATCGACCCCTAAGTCTTTATATTGGGACTTTATTAGAGATAAGGAAATTACAAGTGGAACGCAGGGCAGGCTTACTGTGCAATTTCTCCAGTATAAAATGACCCCCAGCTTCGAGTAATTTCTTGATGAGATAGAACCGCAACAGGCGGTTTGTATCTGAAATTCAGATATGGAATATTGCAAATAAATACTTTTGTTGCTAAATGGTCTACTACACAGCCTGAAGAGGGGGAGCCACATTGCACTTTGTGCCAGATGGGGGTTGCTGAAGACATTTCACATGTTTTGTTCTTCTGTTCAGCATATAAAATCGCTAGAAGAAAGTGGATAAAACCGATAGGAAGGTGCCTTAGTGTGAGGAGAATGGATGACATGTTGAGAATATTAAGAAGAGATAACTCCCGCCTAATAGTATTTGGAGTGAGCCGCTTTCTATTGGCTATCAATTTTACCAGGAAAAAGAGCGGACACTGATTGTAGATTTGTATATAGGCTGCTATTGAGAAAAACTTAACTTGCAGCAATGGCATAGGCCTTGGCAAGAGAAGTAATGTTTGCATATTAATATAAATGAATATAATAGCTGTGTAGTAGCTTGCAAACTTTATCTCTGAAAATCATTGATTCGATAGGATCCAAGGTGACGATGTAATTATTTTAGATTGTCAAGACGTGTGGGGAAGAACGCTTGCCAAGATTATATGCCCACGAAAGTGAAACTGTTCCTTTCCTGTGTAAACATTGAAGTATTTTTTAACTGACTTGTGTCTTTTAAAACTTATGGTTTTAACAGCAGTTGATGACTTTATGAATTGACAGATCTAGTTGTATATAAGTTTTTATCGATTCTTCTGATGAATGTTTTAATTTTATTTTGGAATATCATAACAATGGCGATTTTGCACATCGGATCACATATCCACTTTCCTAGAAATCGATATTGATTTAGAACAAATTTGCATATTGTTGCCCTCGTATTCCTATATAGGCATTTTTTAGAAGAACAATTTAGTAGGACAATACTTAGACTGTCAAGATCAAATTGTGGCATTTTCCCTAATATAAATTGATGTATACAGATGTGATCAAGTGACCAAAGGAAGATTGTATTTTATGGAATAGTTTTTATGTGTATTGAATTTTATTGTGTTTTTTACTTTAATGGTCTCAAAGGCCGAAAATAAAGTATATTGAATTGAATATATTCATACTGTACTATTCAATGTATACTTTACATACACATTTATAGGTTGTTATTGCATTGATTTCCATTTTGTCAATATTTTGAAACCATTTTTACATTTTTTTTATACGTTTTTGTTATATTTCTATTGTTTTGTATAGAAATATAGATCTCGAATACGATCATGGCTGTCAGACCGCCAGACCGCAGTGTCAACAATCTCAAGCCAGCAGCATTCAGACCACCGTATTACGACATGACCGCCCTTATCGCAGCGGTCTGTCAGCAGCGGCATGCTCAGGCTCACTATGTGAGCCTGAAGGCGATGCCGCTGTGTTGCAGCACCTGCACTATTGTGCGTGCAGTGTTACCATGCACCATGTCGTGCATGGCACCGCGTGCATGCATGACAGTGCATGCATAAGGGGGTACAAAATGTGCCTCCATGCACTGGCCCCAGGCAAAATCACCCAGGGAACCAGTTTGGGCCCCCCTCTTTACATTTCCAAAATCCTTTACATGGCGGGGTCGCTTCCATGTTAAGGATGTTGGAAATGCAGGTCGTAATCTGGACAGGGGTGCCTGACTCAGCTCCGCCTCCATTCACGGCTGCTATCCACAGCTCTGCCCCGTCGGGATCCCAGATCGTGGCAGTGGCGGCAGTGCTGCATTGGACTGGTGGTGGTCTGACCGCCATGCTTCAAATACGGCAATCGGACTGACGGGCTTTCGGCGGTCGGACCACCCACTATGGTCTGGCAGTCTGACCGCCATGATGGTAATCGGGCCAATAGTATTTTTATTTTTATTTAACAGCCATTTCATTGCCCCTACCTGTAATTTGTAGTCTATTAGTGTCATTTTGAGGAGGATTTCATGTGTGTCAGTCACAGTTGCCTGCTGCTGTTCAATAAACAAGGTAAGACCATTTTTTTCAAGTTTTTCTTTAGGATTTTATGGGTAGGGGTAGGGGAAGAGTGGGTCAATGCAGTTCGTGTGGGTATGGTGTTAGTTTTGTTTTTTTAAGGTTGTGTACTGGTAGTTTGTATTCCATTGTTATGTTGCATTGTTATGTTGTGTAATGCAATAGGTCTAACTATAGTTTAATGGTAGTAATGTGTTATTTTTTGTACGTTTGTATTTTTTGTATGTTTGCATGTTGTTTTCGGTTCTATTATGTTTGTTTGTAAATTTCTAATGTAATGTTTCTATTGTGTTCGGGACTGCAATATATTTTGTGAGGGTTGGTATTTTATGTTTTTTTTTGTTAAAGGTTCATAAATCAGAGTGTATTATTTGGAGCTGTTTTTAACGCTTGTTTTTTAAAACAAATTACTTTGGTTCAATATAAACCAACATTTTTAGTTTTTCTGGAGAGGTTTTTGTTTCTTTTTTTATGGTTCCAAATGTCTGTGGATTACTTCCATGGATTTACTTTGTACATTTCATTTTTACATTTTTTGTGCTCCTTTGTATTGCATTTTGACATTTTCGTGGATTGGGTTTTTGGGACACACAGGTGTATATAAGTACAATGATTCTATTTATCCATGGGTGGGAAATGTCATTTTTTAATATGTATATGTATTTTGGTTTTATTGCAATACAAACATTTGATTTTCTATGTGTGTGATTTGATTGGTTCACTTGTTTGTTTATAATACTGCACCTTTTTAGGGTTCTTAAGCATATTTTTAATTAAGTATTAAAATAATTAATCTGTATTTATTAGTCTTGTTTTGTAATTCATTAGTACAGTAATTTTTTTTGTAATTCATTAGTAAAGTTTTCGAACTGGTTTATAAAAACAATTTATTTAATATTTATTTAAAAATAGTTATGTTCTAATTCTGTTGTACTTAACTCATGAGTACATAGGTGGGTAGATGCTTTATAAAGTGATTAAGCTATCATTTCTAGGTAGTGTACTCCTTTGTTATTAATAAAGAGCCTCAATTTGAATTCTTATACCAAACACAAGGGGTTGGGCTCTTTATAGTCAGTCAGGCTGAGCCACCAAAACTTAGCGCACACACAAGATGCCAAAACTGACTGCTCTTTTTCAACTGCAATTTATTTGTGACCACTATATTCAATAAAAGTTATCAATATTTATTTTTTGAATATCATAAAAGAATGCTTTTGTTTTTTATCACACACAGAAAAGGACCAATGCACAGCAACATAAATACACAAAGGTGGATACATACAAATAAATACACAGACAAATATATACAACAGTACACAAAGGCAAAAATTATATACAAAAAATGAATCAGTTCTGGTTTTACAATGTCCAACAAGAGAAGTAAATAAATATAATATACATGCTACTACAATCTGCTCAAAAGCTCTTTTCAATGGACAGTGCACCCCTAACATAGCGCAACTATTGTAGCCAGGTCAAAATATTTTTTATTTTCAATAGTTAATTCCCTGGTTCTCAGTGTCACTCTTTTTTGCTCATTGAGCGCATAGGTGCTGGTCAACGTGTTTCGAACTGACTACAACATTTTGGGGG
Organism: Calotriton arnoldi; assembly: GCA_963921515.1. NCBI lineage: Eukaryota > Metazoa > Chordata > Amphibia > Caudata > Salamandridae > Calotriton > Calotriton arnoldi. Next base: position 584,532 of record CAWUFW010004628.1, on the reverse strand, counting down.
TTCTCCTCAGGTCACAGAACTGCAATCCACTCTACAACACACAATCAACAAGAAAAACAGTATTTTGAAAATTACTCTATACATGATGATATGGTGGATCACAACTACCTCAGTATAGATAGCATAAATACCTCATGAAACTTGGGGGCATATTCACAAGGAGCCATCGCCGAATTAACTGCACTTTATCGCAGCCAAAGTTGTGATAAATTTACCTCCCCATTCACAAGCCGGTGTTAACAGCCCACAGCACCAGTTTACCCGCGATAGCAGCCGCAAAAAACATCGCCGCGGAGGACCCCCGCAAATATCGCTAATGAGATGCAGAGTAGGCGTTCCCGTGCCAAAAGCCGAGACAACATCACACCTCAACATTCACAACGACCAGCCACATCGGCGATAAGAACAGAAAACAGGCGATAAGGCGCGTTAGCACCAGGAAATTTACTTCTGCTCTGACCTGGTGTAAAGTCGGACGGCAGCCAGCACCACAAAAGGGAGCACAGCCCAGGGCCACAACCGAAGGGCAACAGATGCCATGGAGCCACTCATCATGCGGCCCGGACACCCAAGAGGGCCACAACACCCACCTCCACCACCCCAGGACCCCAACCCACACCCGGAACACCCCCCCCCACGGACCACCACAGACGCAGCGCAGACAAAGACAGCGGATCCCCAGGAAGCTTACCAGCCTCACAGACGCAACATCTGACAATGTCACCGTCCACTACAGGCTGAAAGTGACAAACATCCTACGCATCCTGACCATCATCGCCTAACAGGCCTATGGCCCCAACACAGCGGACAACCAACATCCTACCCCACACAAAGTTGCTGGCTTGGCTGCATCTGTTGGCCCCTGGTACCCCCAACCAACACCCACCAGAGCCGGAGGAGTCTCACAGCCAGCCACAACCAAGTCCCCCACACCTGTCCTGAACATCACCATCACCCTGGCACCCCAGTCCCCATACGTACAACACAATGCGCAGGATCCGCTGGATACCAAGCAAGGACCATACGCCCAAGCAAGATGCATGCACGTGTTGGGGGCAATAAACAGCACACATGTACTACCTGTGCCCCCTGGTGACACAGCACACAATCACCGCAACAGGAAGCACACGTCTCACATCAATGTGCAGGCAACAACACAACACCGTGGAACCCCTAACAATGTCGCCTTTCAAATACACATCCAGTGTGCATGATACCTTCATCCTCCGACAGTCCATCATCAACCAGCGTTCCCAGGATGGCAACAAGGGAAATGCACAGCCCCTTGGCAATATCCAAATGAACACCCCACACACCTCAACTCCCCAACCATGCAACTCACAACTCTGGCAATGCACAAGTCACAAAATCACATACAACAGGCACAACAGCATGCCCACCCACCAAACACGACAGAACAACTTACAATGTTCACATGGGCAAGCCCTGAACATGAGCCAGCAACGGCATGGCACCAGAGCCACATAATAGCCGAATGTGTGGAGAGGTGGCAACCAGGCATGTGTGAAGGATGCAGTAGAACCATGATTGGGAAAGTACACAATGCCATGGGTGGCGGAGATGTGCTGGACACACCGCAGTATGCAGAACACACCCCTATGCATGGCGACATACACCACTGGTGTATGGAGTGTAGTGGACAGTGGACGCCACCATGTCACCCCAGCCAGTGGGGGACCTCGTGGAAATGTTGCCTGTTATGCCCCCCCTAAGCGTCACCTCAGTGGGATGGCCCGGCGTACACCACGTCAGCGTAGGGGTGTGAATAAAAAGCACGTAGGCCTGGGCGTGGTCCTCTTCCGGAAAGACCCACGTCTCTGCCAGGGCGGCACCTCCCACCCCGCCATGAGGCTGACGCCGTCCTCGTGAGCGGAGTTGCCTGCGATGCTGTGCGCCTGCCGGACCCCGGCACGCTGGACCACGAACACGTCAGGCCTGCCCCTGCGCAGCCAGGCCACACTGATCTCCTGCCGACACTGCCGTGTGTCAAGGAGGGCCAACCACGTGCTGGCGCAAGCTCCAAGCCCAAGTCCCGCGACCTTGGCAGCCACCTCAGACCATCATGGCCTCCACGACACAGGCCCGCTTTATTCCTTTCTCGTTGACGTACTCCACTGCTGCCTTAGGCCTACTCTTCAGACCAGTAGGTCCCATATGTGAAACTGTGTCCTGAGTCATGAATGGCAGTGACCAGATGTCTACTGCAGGGGTGATATCACTAAACTCCCTGCTATCAGTGAAGCAAACGAATGCATCACAAGCACACGACACGTGTCTGTGGGCCCATGCTGACCGCTGCCTCCGGCCTACACTGTGGTCCAGTAGGTCACAGAGTCTTGATTTGGCAATGTTGGAGTTCACATCTGTGTACCGGCATCATCGCAGACTGCATTTCCTCTCAGCACCTGTGCCACTAAGTGTGTTCCCCGACATTCATGGACACTCACTGGTCGCACATTGGTGGCGTTTGAGTCTATGGACTAGGGGCTAGTTTTCATCCTCATGTAACTGATACCGAATTGTTGGTGAAAATGAGGGTTGCACTTTCCACTCCTCCATTTGCTGCTTCCAGATAAAATCAGACCTTCTGCATCATGCCCTGGAGGACACCTTCCACTGTCCCCCGAAACCCTCCACAACATACACCTCGGACATTGATGGGGACCCGCTCAGGTCGCATGGCCCATCTGACTGCACCGCAAGTCACCGTCCCGTGGCTGGGTGCCTGTGCCGTCTGCAGTGCATCCGGGGCCACTAACTCTGTGCTGCTCAGGCCTGGGACCCCTTCTTCTGAGACATTGAATGGCCTCTGTAGCGATGGTTTTGGGGTCATCAATGCCATGTGTCTGTGGCCCTGCACTGTCCGCATCCTCCGGCCTCAACTGTGGGCCACCAGGGCCCACACATAGCATCGAGTCTTGACCGGCCCGGACGTCGCATCACCGCAGGAGGCACACGCCACCACCGCAAGGACCACCTCCAAGCGCCATCTGCCAGAGTCGAAACAGTGGTCCTGACAGACCTATGGAGTTGCTCAGACCTGTTGTGGATGCCATCATCAGCCTGATACCCTGCTCAGCACTCCAGGTGCCAGTGACTCAGTGCACCGCAAGCCATTGTCCGTTACTGATTGAGTTTTGTGCTGTTGTGAGGTTGCGCAGCAATGTCACCTCATGCAGTGGGGAAGACCTGGGACTATGATGAGGAAGATGTGGTAAGTGTGCGGATGGGAGAAGGCACAGACAATGGGAGGGCAGGAGGCAACAGCCCCAAGGCAGGAATGCAGACTGGTGGTGGTAGTCAAGCTACACACCCGGATCTAATACTGGGTATTGCGCTGTGGACTGCGGACGCAACTGTCACCTCAGGCAGTGTGGGAGACCTGGGACGTTGATGAGGAAGTTGATGCAGGTGTAACACACCCCACTGCATCTGCATCAGGACTAACCCAAAGGGACACAATCCTAGCAATTTCTTCACATGAGCGCGCTCTTCTCTAGTGCCCCTACCTCAGTGCACTGCAACTCACGGAACTTCCTGAATGAATATTGGGTGACCTCTGTCCTTACTCCGGATCCCTCCATGTTGCTCTGCAGTTGACTCTGTTATGCTGGTGTTTTCTGTTTCCATTACACTGGTGTCCACTGTTCAGGTTGTTGGCAGCACCAAGCACTCCGTGCGGGCTGGCTTATACTCACCCCACACACATCCAGCACAGGCGTCACTGTACATGTGGCCCTGCCAATAAAGGAGCCGGGCGCACGTGCCCGTAGTTAGTTCAACATGATATGTGCATGTGTCCCTGTGGTCTTGTTGTATGCATGGGGGCCCTGGGCCCTACGACATTACATTGTGCTGTGTACAGCGGACGCAGACATGTCACCGCAGGCAGCGGGCTAGAACCTGGACATGTAGCTTTCTCGTCACCCACTCAATTCGTAAGGGGAGTGGACTGTGCCATCGTACGCAGAGCCAACGTGGGTGTGTGACTGATATGTGTGTGCCCCTGGGCGTGGTTCTGTACTGGGTATGTGCATCTGCATGTGTCTCTATGGAAGTGTGGGTCTCCTTTGTGGGGTGTAGGTGGTCCCTGAAAGGTATTGGACACCCACGTAGGTGTTCTAGTTCGCATTCCATGGGTTCGGCAACACCCGCACCTGTTGGGCCACCTCCTTTTGGCATTCTGCCACCTGGCATTGGGGTGCCATGTGTGGGTCGGTGAAGTGTTGTGAGGCAGCCGTGATTGCGGGTGCTTCATGCTGTGTGGTCTGTTGCAGGGGCTGGGTTCTCCTTTGAGTAGCTTGTCTGCCCTGGTCCTGGTGGTGGGTTGTGTGGGATGTCCATGGGCAGTTGTAGGGCGTCGGTGTCGGGGGTGTGGTGTTCGTCTCGGGCATCACTGATGGGTTGTCTGTTCTGACCTGCTGGAGGTACTGTTTGTCCCTCTGCATTGTGAAGGGGAGGTGCATGTTGGCATTGTGTTGGCGCCTTGTTCTTGTCGACATGCAGACTGTGTGACAATGTACATTGTGACTGTTTGGGCGGTGGTGGCAATTTGAGTTGGGACAGTGTACATTTGGCCTACATGGCTGATGTGGGGTTGTAGCGGTAGATATGCATCTCACAGTTCCCTGCTCTGTCCAATGTGATTGTTCTGTTTCTGTGCCTGGGCGGACCCAGTTGTGTCCCCTGTTCTGCAGTGTGGGTGTTGCACTTTGTGCCACATTGTCATGGTATGTGCTGTGATTGCTATGTGTGTGTGCTGCATTGTGCCACGGGGATGGGGGACATGTCCCTGGGTAATTGTGGGTGTGCAGTGTGCTGCACCTCATTGTGCATGTGTGCCATTGTGCCCATCACCCCCCCGTCCCCACAATCCCTGTTGGATCCTCACCCAGTTGTTGTTGTGTCAGGTCCTCTCAAGCTGTGTCCGTACTCCCTACTCCTTGCACCGTCTCCACACTGATGACTGTGGCCTGGGTTTCCTCCAGCTCCTCCTGTGGCGCTGGACTGCCACCTCCTGTCGCCGTTGCTGCCTTCCTGTTGGCAGCGGGTTTGTACCTGGTTTAGGTTGTCACGTCCTGCCGGCGCCTCTTGGCCTCCTGGATTGGCCTCCTGGGCACTCAGACTGCATTCCAGGTGGTCTGCTTGTGGGTCAGTTGCTGGTAGTGTTCTGTCACCTCCGTGACGCTGGTCTTGTTTTCCTGCGGTCTGCAACCCGTCTTCCTCTCCCTTTTCTCCTTGGCCTTCCCCAGCCCAGTTGTTACTTGCTGGTGGTCTGTGGGGGTTGTGGGGTTCGCGTTGACCTCTGCGCTGGGTCAGGGCGCATCCATGTTGCTACGTGCTTTGGCTTGTTTCTGGTGTGTTGTTTCTGTGGTTTTTATGGTGCAATTTCCCGCCAGACGCGTGGGATTTGCAGGCCTGTGGCTACTTTTCGCTACTTTTTGTACCGCGATTAGCCTCATCGCATGATTTCTCTCGTTCGCGTTTCGCGTTTTCTCGGCTTGGCGTTGATTTTCACTCTGACATTTGACACGTTATCTGGTGACTTTCGCATGCTACCGCCTTGTTGTGAATTCCACGTTGACACAGGGTTATTTTCCCGAGATAGGCTGCGATATTGAAAGTTGCGTTACGCTACTCTTGTGGTAGTTATCACACGTTCTTGGAGCATTGGCACCCGACAGTGATCAAGTTCTTTGGTCTGAAAAACATGTGCATATTTATCAGACACATACTTCATTTATCCAATGCTACCAACACTAACAATTGCCCAGTATAGAGAAAATTTCACAAAATCGACCAGTACTCACTACAAAGGGGCTGACACCCCGCCTTCAAATCACGGTCCCTGATTTTATTTCCAACTCCACATTTTAGGCAAGAAGAATTAATCTAAAACACAAAATATATAATGCCATCATTACAATGGAAGCATACCAAATAAGCTATTACAGCCCTAAACAAAGTATGTCAATATCTGTTTAGTCGTAGTGCCGAGGATAGTCAAATCTTGATTCAATAACCAAACTCATAAGCACTCGAAAGGTTACCGCATGGAGGCTCAAACTATATCAGACTGCCCGACTCAAACTGTCTGAAAACGTGTTTTGTTAGCAGAAGACTAGCTGCGCACTCTTACTCGACGCGGGAAGAAAACAAACCAAATCTTACTGGTACATCCTTGGACACAATCTTTCCGCAACGCTCTATCCTAGAGACCCAGTGTGGGGGCCATACAGAACATTGAGGGGCCGACTCCGATGTTGAATGGAAAGGCTTCGAAAGGCATCCGGTTCGTCCAAATTAGTGTCGGAAGCCTTGTTTCCGACAGACTCGACAACATTTCCGACGGACCGATTATGATGGCTGGAAACCATTCGGACTGTCCGACTTGGTTCTGACTCGCATCTGAACAGCATTTGGAGACACCGAGTTGGTCGGAGCCGACTCGCGTGTCTCTACGGACTGCATTTCCGAACGAGCGATTACGATGTCAGATTCGGACAGCCTTTCCGTATTGGTCAGTCCGACATGGATCGGCTGTCAGAATCCGACTTTGGGGGCCCTTAGCAGGCCCCCTTTATCCGGAGGCCTCCGGTTGGGGCCTGTGGGGGTACCCATGGATCCCTTCTTTCCAACCATGCACAGTGTGTGCCCACCACAGGGTGCACGGTTCTGCAACCACCCCTTTTTTTCAATGGGAGCCTATGTTGTCGGTCGGAACACAGACTCCCATTGAAGTCAATGGGAGTCCGACCAAATGATGTTCAGAAACATCGTAATCGGTCGGTCGGATTTCCCGAATCCGATTCGGTCGGAAACCATTCTGAGACAGAGTCGGTCGGAATGCTTTGCGTAATCGGCCCCTACATTGTGCATTGGTTCTTTTCTGTGCGTGATAAAAAACAAAAGCATTCTTTTATGATGTTCAAAAAATAAATGGTGATCACTTTTATTGAATATAGTGGTCACGAATAAATTGCAGTTGAAAAGGAGCAGTCAGTTTTGGCATCTTGTGTGTGTGCTCAATTTGAATTGTTGCATTTTGTACTTTTTCCTGGTTTGATTACTTAGTTTACATTTGGTTTGGTTTACTGCTTGTTCTACCCTTAGTTGTTGATAGCTTTGTTCCTTTTAGAGGGCTTCTATGCATTGGTTGGCTTCTTCCTTGAATGGCTTGCAAGGCATTGTGCCATCCTTCCAGTGGGTGTTGTTTTTTGGTTTTTGAGTCATGGAGCTGTTGTACACAGTCCACCATGGTATTTGGGTTGGTATCTCTGCCCAGATGGGTGCAGTCTGCCAACCCAGGTGTCTTCAAAATAATCCATTATCTGACTTAATTTTAGTTCATTTTGGTGGTAAAATGGAGATTCTATTAGCATGGTATAGTGCTTATCTATATCTGTTACAGGTACCTATCTTTCTGCTATTAATGTTTTAAATTAAAACACAAATTGACTGCGTGTTGCATATTCGACACTTAGGCCCTGGTTACGAGTTTGGCAGTCCGACCATCTGACCACCGCGGTCCCTAGAAGACCACTGTGCCGGCTGACTTCCACCCACTGTATTACGAGCCATGCAGCCTGAAACGCTGCCCATGTCTACGGCGTGTTTCCTGCCTGGGCTGCAGTGGTCTGCAATGTTGGCAATTTGTACTCCAACGCTATCAGGGCAGCGGCTTCCCGCCGAGCCTATAATGACAACACATAGGCGGTCCGCTAGCGGCAGTTCCTCAATGGCGGTAAATCACTGTGGTACGCTCGCAGCAAAGCACCACAACAATGCCCATTGGATGGATTCAAAACTACACAGCTGATGTCCTTTTGCCAATTGGACACGCCTGCAAATCACACTATAAAACACACCCCATCCCTGACCACGATCCTTTGCTTATCAACTGAAGCCCACAAGACAGGCACCACAGTTTTCTGCCTTTTGAACTAAGGCAGCCCTTTTTTCATCTTCCCATTTAGCACTCTCCACACCCTTTTTTGTTTTAGCCCATTCACTAATACCCCCTGGGTCTTTTGTTCATTTGTAACTCACTTTATTTTATAGTCATGAATCACCCCAAAAATCCACGTTTCACAATAGGCTGAGTTGTCAATCATGGTGAATGAAATCATGAGAGTAGAGACACAAATGTTTGGTGCCCAAGTCCAACATACACCTCTCATTAGGAAAATGGAACTGTGGAACAGGATAGTGGACACAGTGAATACTGTTGGTACCACCCTGCACACAAAGGGCAAAATTAGAAAGAGGTTAATCTGAGGTTGAAGGTGCATACTCTGGCCTTCAAGCACCACCTGGAGGCCCAGAGGACTGGCAATGGCCCTCCCAGTGGCCCACTGCGACTCTTTCCTTTGGAAGAGAAGGTCTTGGCCATCCTGTATAATGAGGGCATGACAGGAATACCTGGAGGGTGGAGTCTGGTAAGTTACACTTCACTAACTGTCACAATACCTCAATGTCCTCAACTCTGTTTTTGCTATTGTGTTGTCTATCTACTTTCCTAGCATGCAACCCTCAAAGTATCAGAGATGTTGGTTTGTCAGTGTCAATGTGTGATGTTGCAAAGAAGATCACAAGTATCAATCTCCATTACATGCCACATGTGTGTCTGTTAGTCTATAATTAGACAAATATCATCCAAGGACTCATAATATGTGCAAAAATGTTAAGATATGGTCCATCCCAAATGCATGTTGTCAACAGGCATGTTACATTAGTCATTTGTCCAGTAAGTCGAGATAGAAATGTGCACAACTACCATGAGGCCCTGTGAGTGTTCACTTATCGTGCAGGTCACGATTTGACAATTGTTGGTAAGTTGAGATTAAGGGTGGGCAGCAAACTCCACTCTGGCGGTGGAGTTTGTGGAGTTTTGAAATTCTGCAAAGTTCTTCAAAAACTCTGACAGCCGCCACGGAGTTTACCGGCCCCACCCTTAAAAACACAGTTTGATAACATAGGCAATTGTTTGCTTTGATAACGTCCCCATCCTTTTGTGGGCAGTGTTGACTTCGGCATTTCATGGACTAGTTGAGCTTGTTTTGCACCAGTTCCTGTCATTTTAAACCAAACGCTGTGCGAGAGGGCCTTGAGGCATCACCATGGTGTTTGAGTCGATGTGCTAAATTGCTTTTTAATCTTGGGGACTACGTAGTGAATCTGGACAGCTCCCAGCTACAGGTGGGCATCTGGGAGGTGAGTGGTGGTGGGGCACAAGATGTGAGTGCAGTGTAACGCTCTGTATGTCTGAGACGCGCAAGAGGACACTGCAAATGTTGAGCCCAGTGTGTGCATGTGTCACATTTGTAAAACTCAAAGGCTGCACAATTAGTGCACCTGAAATGTATTGTTTTGACTCACTCTGCCATGAGCGACATTGGTGCCGACTTTTGTTGGGGCCTTGGTGATGGAGCCCCAGCAGTATTTCAGCAGGTGGGCTTGTTAAAGCGTACCATGTTTATTTCCTTCGGTACCATATTTCAGAGTGATATGAAAGAAATTCATCTGGCTAAATGTCTGTGTACTGTCAGCTAGAGATTGCTATTTTGGCCGGCTGCAGTGCACGTGTCACATGGCACAGTGTTGAGTCTTTAAGAGAGACACTTTATACATCACTACAGCAGCACAATTAGCCCACTGAGTCGACTCGAGCCCGGATGCATTGTGCTTCAAGATGGGCCTAATTGAATTTCTTAGTATCTTTCAGTGATGAAGAATTCCCCGTTTTGCTGAGTGAGATCAAGTTACCTACTGGGTATTAAGGCCATAGCTGCATCAGAATCTGTTGTCAAGTGCACTTAATCCCTCACCACACTGTAAAACAAGTTTTAGTAAATCACTAGGTCTGGCTTCATTTAATGTGCCAAGGCATTTAAACTCAGACATTCACAGGCTCTATGAGGAACAGAGGCTACAGCTAACTACTGCCATATAGTTGATAAATAAAGTCTTAAATATCTTTTGAAATTCTTTTGATGTGATTCATTCTTTTCTGATGACATCTCTTGTGTTTTCAGTGCTCAAGACTTGGCTCCACCCACCTGCAAAACTCAGCGGAATCCCATAGAGTTTTTTGGGAACTCTGCGGAATTCCGTGGAGTAAAACGTTGTGAGCTCCACCCAGGCCTACCTGAGATAGAAATGTCTACAACTACCATGAAGCCCTGTGACTGTACCTATACCCAAGATGCAATAGAACTTTTGCCCCTGATCACTTGTCTGCCGTTTAATAACTGATGTTCACTTATCATGCAGGTCACCATTTGTCAAGTGTTGGTAAGTCGAGATAGAAATGGCTACAACTACCATGAGGCCCTGTGACTGTAACTGTAACCAAGATGCAATAGTCCTTTTGCCCCTGCTCACTTGTCTGCCAAGTTAAAACTGATGTTCACTTATCATGGACAGTGCAATGTACATACAATGCTCTACTCAGAGACATGTCTGACTACTTTGATTGATGGTGTCCTGGTCTCCTCAACTGAAACTATTGATGGCATGAGCGACAGCATACCAAGTGTGCACCTCAAATATATGTAGGCCATGAAGGTAACTGAGCTGATTAGAAGTGGCAGGTGGCTCATTGACTCTGCACCGCTCACATGATGAATAATGCTAAATATACAACCAAGTTGTATGTTTGCCTGTATTCTACACAACCAGGCCTTGGAATGGTCAAATACACATGTTACTTCTACACTGTGTTGGCCAAAATGTTTTGTAGATGTCATGTTTTTCCCTAAATCCAAAGTGATATATAGCAGCACATCTAATGAGCTGCTCAATTCACTTTGCATTGTATGTCTCCAAATGTCTTGTAACCAACTTCAATTTACAAGCAAATAGATCACAATATTAATCTCTACCTATTTTGTGTCATCCTCGGTCTCTACTCACTGAGACACAAACGATGTGGATGTAGATGCCACACTTCCACCAATAACAATGTTCTCTATTTATCAACAGGTAGATCTGGGAGAGCAGCTGGCCAGAGTTCGCCCACTGAACAGACTCTCACTCTACCCCAGGATCAAGCCCTCAGTGATGACAACCCTCCTGGAGATGTGGACTGGATGACCTTCCTGGCCTATCTGGTCAGCCTGGGTAGACGGCAATAGTGGGGCTCACTGTGCCCACAACAAAACCTCCCACCACAGCTGCAACAACACAGTCAACCCCTGCCCCCCAGACCTGTGTACCTAGCACAGACACTAACATATTGTGCCCCCCAGTCCTGGATTCTGAGTTGGCAAACACCAACCCATTCACTGAGGAGCAAGGAACCAGTGGGAGGGTGCAGTCTAGGCCAAGGGCACAGGCCCGTGGGGGTAGGGTTTGTGGGAGGGTAACTGTGGGCCCGCTGAGTGAGCCCACTGGGGCCTCTGACACCCAGGCCACCATCACCCAAGTATTGGGAGTCTATCAGGACTCCCAAGGCCTGATGGGCTAGGTACTTACGGAAATCTGTAAGATGAAGGAGCTACAAAGGGACACATGCCAGGAGGTGGCCGGCATTAACACCAACATGGCCTTCCTGGTTGGGGTGCTGCAGGACATCAACACCACTCTCTGCAGGGCTTTTCCACCTGCATCTACCCCTTCCTGCGGTCCAAGTACATCTAGGCCATCAACATCTGTAGCAGCTACAGGAAGGGAGGCCTTATCAGAGGAAGATACATCTGCAGACACCCCTGTCTCAGCAGCAATTGATCCTCATTCCACAAAAGGAGGGGACGAAAACACCCAAAGATCCAAGAGGTTGGGATGGCAAGACACCCACCACCGCCTGTAAGAAACCTTGCTCCAGTGTGTGCAGCACATTCACTTTGTGGACTGTTTCTGGACACATTTCCATTTTTTATGGAAGTAGTATGTTGGACTTTGGACTTCAGACATTTTGACACCTACAACTATGGTTTCATTCACCACGACTGACTTCTTCACTTTTGGATTAAATAAATCCTGTATTGTTTGCCTATTCAAACAAAATTTCTTTATCACATTTCTTTCTTCCATGGTCTGAAGGTCTGGAAATGGATGTTACACTGGAGGCTGTCCTTTCCTCCCTCTCCCAGGATAACTATGTGAGGAGTGAACATCAATGTGTACATTGGTCACAGTGTCCAAAGTAGAAGAGTAAGCCAAAACTCATGTGACATAACATACCTGCTTCATTAAGCATTACATATAATTCACATTATCATTGTCTACTGTTCAACATCCACCAATAATCCACAGTGTGGCCTTTTTATGTGTCTGTAACAAAAATGTGCACATCACCAATTCCAAAATGTTAAAGTTGCACAAAACTGAGGTTTTCATGACATTTTAGGCCAATAAATACCAACTGTGGTGTACAGTGCATCACACACATTTTGCATTTATGCCCAGAAATGCACCACACAGATGATGTTTGTACTGGACATTACATGAAAAGGGTTTTTCAAATATAAACAGGTTACCCCTCATTTGTTGTGGTCATCACGCACATCAAAGTCACCAATACCGTAGTTCCAACAGCTAAAATGGTGAATGCCGGACCTTGCATCTGGGACAGTTGGAAGGACCCCAGCTAGCGGAAGTTGACCACGCAGTGGGCGGTTGCATTCACGGCGGACACAACTATAGGCTACATTGGTGATTGTGACGGTTGCAGTCCAATGCCTGTGTACGTCTACACTGATGACTGCATACGTGGTGTACATGTACGCCCCGGTTAGAAAAAAACTCACTTGCCTCTTGACACTGCTGCTATAAACACCTCCTCCACTTTAGCTGCAGTTTACCACCTCTGGGATCAACCATGCCAGAACAAGCAGAAGAGAGGGCATGTCCCTTCTCTCCAGAGGAGCTGGAGACCCTAGTTGGAGAGGTCCCTCCCCTGTATGGCCAGATCTATGGATCACCAGAGGAACAGGTAACTATTTCAAATACATTTTCTTACTCTGTTCAACTTCATCCTTTCAATTCCCATTGACTACAATGTGCCTCTTAGTCCCAGAGTGAAAACATGCTAGTTTTTTTGGTGAATTTGAGTGGTCCCTACATAGGACAATCATGTAATGGATTATGGGACATTGTACTTAGTGGAGTGAACATCAGCATTGTAATGTGTGATAACCCTATATCCTACTTGTGTTACATGCACATATCTATTCATGTCTATAATTCATGGTACCTATGATAAGTTACCAAATCAAATCATGTTATATGTGCAAAGAAATGTATAGGGTTTACAGCATGAGCTGTGTCTGTATACTGTAAGAAGCAGTTGAGGATTATGTTTGCCATATGTACAGTTCCACAGATCACTCAGCCCACACCAGACTTTGCGAAACTGTTGTCTGGGAGCTAGCTATACCTCACATACCCCTTCTGGGTGGCACACAACTTTGAGGTCACATATTTGATGTCCAGAAGATTTACTATTTTGTACTGAATTGGTGGAAATGTGATGCCTATGTGGGATTAGTAGGCACAGTCTGTAGAGAACAAGGCCTGACAATGACTTGTAGCCTGTCTGGGCCATGGCCCAGGCTGCGGCAGAGTTACTGTGGCAAGACAACTGATGCACAGAGTAATCTCCCTGTAGACCTGCATATCCATGGATGTTCCCAAAAGGGGTTTTATTAAACAAGGGTAGCCCTGATTGCTTTTACATGCACTTTAGTTGGAATGGTGACTCAGGTAACCCTCTGACCTGATACTTCTTTCCATTGACCCACATTGTCAATGTGTGTCTTTGACTTACGACAGTCCCCTAACTCCCACAGGTCTGTTGTCACTTTTTCATAAGCCATGCTTCCACTGTACAGGCCTATTGCACATCTGACACATTACCAGTGCAGATGTTGGTTACTTCTGAAGAGATTTTGAAATGTTATTCACCACTTTTGTTACATTCAAACCAATGAAACAACACATACAATGGTATGTTGAATGTCATCCCTGATACAGTGCCACATATGACAAAAGGTGTGTCCTGTGATGGCAGTACATACCACAAAAACTCAATCTGGTGTAGTATGATATCCGATTAAGAAGTCTGCATGTCCACACATCCCCAGAGAGGAAGCTTTCAGTGACACACATGCCATGCCTTACATTGTGACTTAAGTCGCAGGACCGTATGCATCAGGTCACTGGGCCTGGCTGTAAAGGTGTCTGTGCAGTCATGCACAAGTAGTTTACTCTTCAGAGGATCTCAATGGTGTGTTGTGTGTCATAGTACCTCACAAAACAGTACATGCAGGATGACCCTGGCCTACATGATGTTAATGGGCTGGCTCAGTCAGTGAAGATCATGTCCAGGGTTGATGATAGTCAGCAAATGACCATAAAAGTGTGTATTCATGCTTTTGTAGTGCTCAGCAGGTGACATTTATTACACATGTATTGTGTTAACTATTGATGAATGTTTTTGCTAGGTGTCAACAAAATGTGTAACAAACAAACAGATATCCTAAAACTTACAGTTACAATCTGTTTCTTCATCTATTGCATCCATACAGGTCAAAGCCCATCAGAAGAAAGACCTTTGGAGAGCCATCACCCCGAAGGTGTAGACCCTGGGGGTCTTTAACTGGTGTAGCATCCATTGGAGGAAGAGGTGGGAGGACCCGAGATGCTGGACCAGGAAGATCGTGGAGGTCCAGCGGAGGAAGTCCTCCTAACGTGGACGGGGCCTGCACCCAAACCTGACCCCTCTAATGGGCTGCATACTGGTGGTGGCCTACCCGGAGCTTGATGGGCAGTTGAGGGCCCAGCAGCTGCTACAAAGGGGTGAGTCCTGGCCAGAGTCATACATGTTATATTGCCAAATGTGTGTGTTACAGGCAGGCATTTTCCCATCAATATTAGGAGTGAATCAGTGAACCATGTGCGACACACAAGATTAGTCATTTCTTGTGTAGGTCTGGTAGTAGGTGCATGTTGCTGTGTTTTGCCTATTGGACTGGGAACACAACAGAGTCTGCTGCACTACAAATTTTCATTTAGCAGACACCTGGCTGAGTGAAGTGACAAATCATCTCATGTTCTTAGTTGTTAAGGATGACAATTGTTCCACACAGGTCTTTCTTGTGTAAGGAGTGATGTTCCCTCACTACTGTCTCTCATGTGATGGTGAGTTGTTTGTCAACAGTGACATGAGTGTGCAAACATTACTGGTGCCATCAGAATTAGTGCCTACATGATACCCAATGTACATTTGCCTGTTGTTAGTTAATTAATCTACAATAGTGTTTCAAAAAGCCATTCACTGACTGATGACATTCATCAGGGAGTGAGATGTAGAACTATAAATATCATATGTGAGTGTCTACACTCATCCTTACAAGGCAATCTGAGTTTGCAATACCAAAGAGTTCTGTGATGTGCCATCCCATTGGTACTCTAGTGATCCCACATCTTCACGTCATAGATATTCACGGACACCCAACAACCTTCAAAATGTATTGGCTTGTAGGAATACAATCTATGAATTGTGTTATTGCATCTACCAAGCAGGATTGGGGCTGGTCATATGGCTATCTGAAGTCTTGCTGTTTGTGAATTTGGACTATCTATCCCCCACAATTTTGGACCTCAATGTTTCAAGGCAACTGTCTATGGTCCTTGTGATCCATAGCTAAACTGCTTCAGTACAGCTTTCATTAGACTTTTCAGGTAGTGGACATATGATGAAGTTTGAAGTCAAAAGTCACAACAGTGTGCAATGTGCATCTGATCCAGCGGTATACTAACAACAGATACTCCACTACCATATACTCACCTGGGCCCATAAACACAACACACTCTGTATCGAGTACACCGCTGGGGTTTAGTTTATAATTCCATATTTCTCAAGATTAGTTATTTTAACATTCCTAACTAACCTTCACTGATCAAAAAGTTCTTTCTTCTGGTCGATGGACCATTAGTTGAACTAATTGATGGTGATAATTAACCTAACTCTTAACTATTCTTTTCATTCTTAAAGTAAATAACCACAGACTCGGGAAGTTTTAATTTTTTTAATCTAAATTAAATGCATGTGAACCGTCTCAAAATTACAGTGCATTCACCATCATCTAGGAAAAAGTAATTCAATCGATTAAACATCAAGCATATATTTCGGACTCATTCAATGACAAATGCTCAGGAAAGGAGAGGACAGAGAGAAAAGAACATCTACAATCGACATGAAATTATATTTACCAAGAATGGTGTGAAGACCAAGCCCCCTGGCCAAAGGGCTGGTAAGGGTCCCCCGGGAAAGATCAGGAGACAAAGACTTCAGGATAGGATTCAGGACAGGATAGTTGACCTCTGTAACTACCGACGTCTGCGTCGCACCCCTCTCAGACACTCTCTTCCTCCTTGAGATTCTTCCGCGATCTTCTTATCTAACCCAATTAAATTAGGATAGAAGGTTCTGCATTCAGTTTCTTCATCAGCATCTCACAGTGTCTCTCCCAGCATCAGCACCACCCACAGCACCGACAGCATCCCGAGCTCTCGATGATTCTCTTTCTTCTAACTAACTAACTAAAGCTACCTCAATTATACCTTTCGTTCATCATGTACCACCCACTAAAGTTTCAATATCGTAAAAAATACGAAATCTAATTGGTCAGGCAAGGGGGATGATCATCACACCATACTTACATATTACCTTTATTCTATCAATCCATTGTTTGCAAAACCCATCCCCTTAAACTTTATTCATTTATTTCGTTCCCATACATGTCCAAACTTTATTAGCAACATTTATTTCAAAATCATGAATAAGAGTCTTCTTGGCTGAACTCTTCACGCATTGATTCTAGTAATTCACAGCGATATGGCACTCATACATTGCCGAGACTGCAACAAACTAAGACAGCCCAAATACACCTAAACATACTCTACTACAAGATGGCGCCCATACAGCACACTATACACTCCCCAATTAACCTTCTAATTGGCAACACACTTCCACCATAAAAAGGGTAGCAGCCATTGCTCCAGTATCGGCGGAGATGGAGAGAGGCAGGCAGGTGTACCGGCACAGCTAAATGGGAGAACCGTGAGTACTAAACAAATGTATCTTGTGTTAACCCCCACTTTTGAGAAAACACCCCGGGTCTGAACTAAGTGCCCTGACAGAGCTCTCTCTTACAATTGGAGAACAAATATCGGCCTCACTTGTAGCGCTGGCATTTTAAAACACAGGAAGCCAAAACTCCATTCTAGCTTCCAAATATTTGTAGAGCACGTTTGCATCTCGCAGAAAATGCCGCGATAAATAAAAGATTTGATTCCTTCTCAATATACAGGATGTATCAACATGCAGGGACCGCTGTGATAACTGCACCTTTTATTTGAACAATTGAAACTCTATTGCTATTATTATAATTGTTAATGAACAGGCCACGCTTCCTTTTTCTCATTTTCCTTACAGCTCCCGTCTGCCCTCACCAATCTCATGAGGCAATAATTTTATAAATAAGGGGTGAGCAATATGTATTTCACTATGTAGTGACAAAAACAGAGTCTAAAGGTTTGCCATCAATGGTGGGGCCCACTCAGTGACACTTACTTATTGTTCATTTATGTATATATATCTTTTTTACAACCTACCCAGACAGCGCTGACTCACCGGTTTTATTATACGCCCAATATGAGTCTTCTTAGATTATTCACAACAGGATACCACTACTAGTGGCACTGCATGGAATCAAATGACAAAAGAGTGACTCTGACATATACCAATCATTGATCTCTCTGACATATACCAATCATTGATCTCTCTATTATATGTCTCTTCTTTATAAGCCCACGTGTCAAAATGTTGAAACTCCGCTAATTATTGCTTATTATTATTTCTTTTCACTTCACTGTAAATAATATGTAAACACGTAAAATAGAATATCTTTTTAAACATGCACCAATGCCTAAACCGTAGAGATAAGACTCACGCTAACGATAATGCGCACCGGGCCCTCCAATGGTAGACCCGGACAATACTCATTATAGAGAAATACCAATATATTTTCTGTCCTACCCTCTTCTCTTTTCAGAGACGCTACTCCCTCTCATTAACCTAGCAGCACAGGTCAAATCCAGGCCGCTAGGGATCACTGACATAATATCGACTACAAAAATATCGAATATACAAAATATCGGCGTTTAAATATCGACTACAATGATATCTACTATCTATACTTATTTATAAAATTACAAAAATATCGAGTACACAATATCGTAAATAAAAAATATCGTTCCCCACAATATCGAAATGCTAAATATCGTTACATTAAATATCGTTTAAATTTTTATAACATACAACATTACAAAAATATCGAATACCAAAATATAGACATCAATAATATCGACTTTTTACAAATATCGACTATATAAAAACTGCTCAATTAAATATATCTTTAGCACCAAATATAAATTCACATTATAAAACAATATAAAATACTTAAACAACATAATAAAATAATTTGCAAACACATCAATATATAAAACAATATATTTTGGCTAAACAAACATATTACAATAATTAAATATAAACTTTAAATATATAATACTTACATTATTTCACATTAAAACCAACATTTAAATTATTTACAAAAAGTAAAAAGATAAAATATTTACTTTCTACGAACAGTTTCTTAATTAGCGTTTCCCTTATATGGAAAGAAAGTGCCAAAACAATAAAAACAATTAACTTGAACGAATAAAACGCTTACATTTCAAAATACACCAATAACATAAAGCAACCAATTAAATAAACACTATATAAATATCAAACACATGCATCTCTTTTACACTTAAAAACTACAACAAAGAAGAAGGTGAAACTGTGCCCAACTGTTTCCTGAAAGAAAACTTTCATTACTAAAAAAGAAATTTAAAACTGCACTAAGTAAGTAAAACTGTTTTTAAAATATTACAATACTACTAACCTGCAACAAAAATTATTTCTAAAACCTAATTAACTATTCTTTCATTCCTTACTTTTATATCACCTCTACAGATATCCTACAAAGCCAGAAAATTATTTCAAAAATACTCACCAATAAAAAAACAATAAATGTAAGTATATTCTATTTTTGCCAAACAGACCTAAAAATATTTTCAAAACGTTATTCACTAATATATATTTTCTTTTTCATCTATCTCCTCTACAGCCAACAGCAAAAGCCTCCAAAATAATTCTACAACTACTAACAAAATAAAGGCAACTAAAAAGTAAGTATATCATTTTCCATTATTAAACAACGTTAAATACCCACCCAAATAACCCTTTACCCCTAAAATGCCTATCATCTACAAACAATAGAATCAAATTATTAATATGTTTTTTCCTCTTCTCAACAGAAATTACATCAAGTAAATAGAAAAGAAAGCTTGAAATTATTTCCTAACCAATTTCATTTACATCAAACTAAACATTGTAAGTATATTCACTGAGATGTAACAGTATTTAATAAACATGTTGTATTTATTATATTAAAATATTTTCTTTTTGAATTTTCCCTAGCATAAAACAAAACAACATGACTGAAGGTGCAGAATTTGTAATGTCACAAAAAAATAAAATGCTATTATGTTATATGGGGTATGTGTATACACAGGAGAAACAAATTGGCCTTAAAGTATTTTGGAAGTGTAGCAAATACTACTCTAACAAATGCTATGGAAGAGCTACTACTCAGGAAACCACTGTTATTTCTGTAAAAGAACATAATCACCCCCCAAACATAACAGAGATTGAGGTTAGAGATGCTCTTGAAAGTATAAAAGAAGCAAGCACTAGTACTGACAAAGCAACTACCCAAATACTAAAAGAGCAACTATTAAAATTACCTCAACATGCATCAGGACAATTACCGTCCATAGCTTCTTTAAAAAGAACAATTGCCAGACAAAAAAAGCTACCACAACTACTATACCTGCCCCTAAAACATTTGCAGAAGTAGTTATTCCACCAGAATTAAGCATTACTCACAGTAAAGAACCATTTATTTTTTTTGATAACAAATGCCCAGAAAAAAGAATAATTATGTTTGCTACTGCAAACAATTTACTTAAATTACAGAAATGTGACACCTGGATGATGGATGGAACTTTCAAAGTCTGTCCAAAACCATTTTACCAGCTGTACACAATACATGGATTATACCAACACTCAAATATTCCATTCATCTACGCACTATTACCAAATAAACAGCAAACTACCTACATTGATATACTAACTCAAATAAAAGAAGAAAGCAATAATTATTTTCCTTCAAAAATAATTATTGACTTTGAAATAGCCATGATAAATGCTATACTAAAAAATTATCCACACACAGCAATTCAGGGTTGCTATTATCATTTTAATCAGAGTCTCTGGAGACATCTACAAAAATCAACCCTAAGTGTACAATATGCTACAGACAGTACTTTTGCCTACCAAATAAAAAAGCTAATAGCACTAGCATATGTACCTGTAACAGATGTAGCAGAACACTACAATATTCTAATAGAAAGCCCCTATTACAAAAGGAACGAAGACAAAATAAGCCCACTACTAGACTACTTTGAGGACACCTGGGTGGGAAGATTGCATAGATCAGGGCATAGAAGGCAACCTAAATTCCACATTCCTTGGTGGAACGTGTACCTAAGTACCTTAAACAAAGAATCAAAAACAAATAATAGTGTTGAAGGATGGCATAATGCCTTCCAAGCAACAACAAGCAGAGGTAAACCTACCCTACAAAAACTTCTAGAATCTATACAAAAAGAACAAAGCTATCAAGAATTACGGATGGAACAATCTGTAACTCAAATATGTCCCAAATTAACTAAACAAACTAAAAAAATGTTTGAGCTACTGCAAAGTCAGGTTACCCTATACCCATCTACAAGAGGCCTAGATTACCTATCCCTAATAGCCAAAAGCATTTTATAAACAAAAGTTCCACAGGTATTATACTTTTTTTCGTTCATAAAACAGAAACTTTACACACATATATTAATATTATATTTTCACAAATATTACTTATTTGTCATATATATTTTCTTAAATTAAAAATATATATTTACAAATAAATAATAATTATCAAAATATACTATAAAACACAATTAATTTTCAAAACATTTCCCACCCAATTTATTAAAATAAAATACACTTACGGTTTATGTAGCTGTAGAAAATGTATTCCAAAAAGAAATAATGCTTCCATCTATGTGTTAATGCATGTTAAAGTTTAAAAAAGCCCCAAAAAAATGCAAAAATACAACACGTCCCATACAAATCCATCGTTCCGAAATCCAAATTACGTAAACCCTCAAAAACCCGAAAAAGATACAAAAATATAAAAAACGCTCCAGGAAATACCGAAAACTAAAAGAAACTGTGATAATAATATTAGTTTAACAAACTAATACACAGTTCTTTTATTAAAAAAAACGCGTCTCTGTCTCCAACGTAAACTCGATTAAAATGAATCTGCAAAAAAGATTAAAAGCATACCCACCCACACAAATACACCCAAATACATTGATTAAATACAATAAAATGAATTTATAGCAACAAAACAACACATATTTACTCATATTAATGTCCGTCTACACTACACCGCAAACATTAACTCACGTCATCTCACTAAAATATAACTAACAACTACAGCACACCAAAAACGTAATAACCTAACTATAAATACAATATATAGGTCCTAACTACACTAAAACATAAGTATTAACTTAGAAAAATAAGTAAAATTTCCCTTACCTTGCTCGACGCGACGCAGCTTCCAACCGCGAGCTTCTCCGACCCTCAATGACCCAAAATAACAGTACGCGGTTACAAAATAGTCCCTGTAAACTTAAAATGGCTGCCTAAATAAAGTTTAAAAAAGGAATAATGTTAAAAAAAATCATTATAGCAAAGTATAAATTTCACATATATTTTTCTTATGTTGTACACAATTTTCTGTATATTTAAAAATTACTATATAATGTATTATACTTTGTAAACTTATAATAATAATTAATATAAAAATATATTTATTATTATTATAATTGTATATGTTTTTTTATAATGATAAAAATTATAAAAAATACATATTAATTATGTAAAATTGTTAAATAAAACTTACCTGTTTAAAAAAAAAATTCATTAATTACAACAATGTGATAATTAATATTATTAATATTTTATATACTAATAATATTAATTAAAAATATATTTACATGTAATAAAGTGCTAATTATTTGTAAATGATAAACAATATTTACTACAACATTATAATGTTACAATATTAAATAATAAATAAACATACAATGCTTTACTTTCTGTATATATATACCAAAAATGGTTATATAATTTGTATACATATATTACAATGTTACAAATGTTGTAAAATAATGACATAACATTTTTTTTCCCTTAAAAAATTCTATTAACGAATAAATGTTTGTAAAATAATTTATGTTCCTTCAATAAAAATTGACAAATTTTATGTATATTTAATAATGTCTATTGCATTGTATAAATAAAAAAAAATTGTTTCTCTTTCTATCTACTTATACAAAAATAAAAAAAATTGAAAATAAAAAAAGTCTAATTTATTTTTATATGTATATCTTATTATTAAATATTTTACTTAAATATATTAATTTGATAAATGTACCTTTTTAATTAACATTTGTTTTTTTACTAGAAAATTATAAACTATACATCACTTACACAAGACAAATTCATTTTCACTACACATAATAAAATACATTTATATTCCTTCACATATAAAAACACATACAGTAAGTTTCCTACAACTCTTTATATAAAATAAATAAATACACATCAAATAACATATTTGTTATATAAATATTTAATATTAATTATAAATAATTATAAAACATATATTTCTACATAAACAAACATCACCAACTATTCCCAATACATTTAAATAATATTCATTAAATGTGGTAAACTTAAACAATATATAATTTACTCTTCCCACTACACTTAAAATTTAGTAATAAAACATACAAAACATTAACCATATATAATTTACTATTCCCAATACAGTATACATTAAATAATAAAAACTACTTTACATTGAACAAATTAAAATTACTATTCCCACTGCACTAATTAGTAATTCAGAGAAGTTGCTGGACACTAAACATATAACAATTACTATTCCCACTGCAGTAACTATTAATTCGGGGAAGATGCTGGACACTAAACATATAAAATTACTATTCCCACTCCAATAAAAATTAAATCAGGGAAGGTGCTGGACACTAAACATATAAAATTACTATTCCCACTCCAATAAAAATGTAAGTCAGGGAAGGTGCTGGACATTAAACATATATAAATTACTATTCCCACTTCAGTCAGTATTAACTCAGGGAAGGTGCTGGACATTAAACATATATAAATTACTATTCCCACTCCAGTGAGTATTAAGTCAGGGAAGATGCTGGACACTAAACATATAAAATTACTATTCCCACTCCAGTAAAAATTAAGTCAGGGAAGGTGCTGGACATTAAACATATATAAATTACTATTCCCACTCCAGACAGTATTAACTCAAAGAAGGTGCTGGACATTAAACATATATACATTACTATTCCCACTACAGTAAATATTAACTCAGGGAAGCTGCTGGACACTAAACATATAAAATTACTATTCAAACTCCAGTAAAAATTAAGTCAAGGAAGGTGCTGGACACTAAACATATAACAATTACTATTCCCACTGCAGTAACTATTAATTCAGGGAAGATGCTGGACACTAAACATATAAAATTACTATTCCCACTCCAATAAAAATTAAATCAGGGAAGGTGCTGGACACTAAACATATAAAATTACTATTCCCACTTCAATAAAAATTTAAGTCAGGGAAGGTGGTGGACATTAAACATATATAAATTACTATTCCCACTCCAGTAAGTATTAACTCAAGGAAAGTGCTGGACATTAAACATATATAAATTACTATTCCCACTTCAGTAAATATTAACTCAGGGAAGTTGCTGGACACTAAACATATAAAATTACTATTCCCACTTCAGTAAAAATTAAGTCAGGGAAGGTGCTGGACATTAAACATATATACATTACTATTCCCACTCCAGTAAGTATTAACTCAAGGAAGGTGCTGGACAGTAAACATATATAAATTACTATTCCCACTCCAGTAAATATTAACTCAGGGAAGGTGCTGGACACTAAACATATAAAATACTATTCCCACTTCAGTCAAAATTAAGTCAGGGAAGGTGCTGGACATTAAACATATATAAATTACTATTCCCACTCCAGTAAGTATTAACTTAAGGAAGGTGCTGGACATTAAACATATATAAATTACTATTCCCACTCCAGTAAGTATTAACTCAAGGAAGGTACTGGACATTAAACATATATAAATTACTATTCCCACTGCAGTAAATATTAACTCAGGGAAGGTGCTGGACACTAAACATATAAAATTACTATTCCCACTCCAGTCAAAATTAAGTCAGGGAATATGCTGGACACTAAACATATAAAATTACTATTCCCACTTCAGTAAAAATTAAGTCAGGGAAGGTGCTGGACATTAAACATATATAAATTACTATTCCCACTGCAGTTAGTATTAACTCAAGTTAGGTGCTGAACATTAAACATATATAAATTACTATTCCCACTGCAGTAAATATTAACTCAGGGAAGGTGCTGGACATTAAACACATAAAAATTACTATTCCCACTACAGTAATTATGAAGTCAAGAACACGCTGGACACTAAGGGGTCGATACCGATTCGGGCCGGAAAAAGCACCGACCGACTCGGATCCGGAAATAATACCGACCGACACGTACCCGTGGCGCACGACACGCCAAGTACGATGCAAGGCGCGAAAAATCCGACCGACACGTACCGAAACCAAGTCAACCGACCGAGCCGCACGGAAAACAGCAATCCGGCCGGAAAAACACGCGAATCCAACCGACCGACACGCACCCGGAACAAATCCGACCGAAACGTACACGCGAACTCCAAACCGCAAAGTACGATGCAAGGCGCGAAAACAACGAGCGAGTCGGACGGAGGACAAGCCGTACGACCGACACGCATACAAAACCGAGCCGAAGCAACACAATACACCGCGACCGACGCGTACGCAGCATAGAAAACTGCACAAACACAGCGTGAACGAAACGGAGAACACCGTACGAGACCAATGCAGGGTCCGACTCGGTCACAAGAACGTTTCCAACATACACAAACAGCACAAAGGAAAAATCACCCAAAAAAAGGCCAAACAAGCAATTACCAAGCCAATAAATACTGGGGGGTGGGGACAGAGAACAAAGACACACCCACAACTCCACCTATTTAAAGGACACAAATCACAACCATGAGCCTTTGCAAATGCCATTCCACTGCCAGCACCCAAGAGAAAGCAACCACACACCCACAGCTCATCCCTCACACAAGCCACACACCATCAGCACACCAACAAATACCTACCTCACATACACCCAGCAAAACACACACTCACACACCCTCACCTGCACACCAACACACACATCACCCACCATCACCACCCATCACCATGCCCCCCAAGAAGAATCCCAAGTTCCTAGATAGTGAATTGGAAGTCATGGTAGACGATATCCTCAGGGTGGAGCCACAGCTGTTTGGCACACTGATCCAACAGACCCCCATGTCGCAGAAAACCAAGATGTGGGAGAGGATCATCAACAGGGTGAACGCCCAATCACCATGTCAGCGCACAAAGACAGACATCCAGAACAGGTGGTATGACATGCGCAGGAGGGTACGGGACATGCTGAAGAAAGACTACATCAACAGCCAATACACCTGCAGTGGCCCTCCTGCCAAGCCAATATACCTCAGGCCCTGGGAGGAGAAGGTGCGGGCCATCCTTCTGCCAGTGAGCGTATATGGACTAGAGGACATCCCAGAGCCTGGTGAGTACACAACAAATGTACACAATATACTGCCACAAAACACACACATCACTGTCAAGGGGAGAGTCAAACCATGCACTCATAGCAATTACACAGCAACCAGAACAGAATCATCCCAAAATGTGTATGTTAGTCAGATAAACACTACACATGCCATCAAAAAAGTCACATCCAACTGTGCCAACACATGTACAAACACAACTACAACTACAGCTAGGCAGTGGCACAAATAGAACTAACAAACACATCCAGACATGTAGCCACCACAACAACACCAACACACAGTGAAGACCACTCAAAGGAAGGAATTCTGTGTATGCTGGCCAAGTCAGTGTAGCCAATAGCATCATGGGAGTCGCAGTCACACATATTGCCCCCCACAACTGTCCCATCAACACCACCATGAACCATGCGCACATCACAGGGAGTGGAGAAGGACTCACAAGATGGCTGACACTGGCAACTGCTGTGGGGAGCACAAGGCCCTGCTGGCAACTGTCCACCAACAAACAGCAGGACACCACTGACTGACATCCTGAGAGACAACTTACACTCCCTGCAATGCAAGCACGTTCCATGGTGGGATAACTGGCTGGCTGGCTGGGTGGGAAGGAGGACTTGCAGCACTAACCATAGTCACAAGCACCTCCCCTCACACACACCCCAACACAAACTCCACAGTACCCACCTGGTAGAATGCAATGCCCACCATCCTAACACAAGATCCCACAAAGAACCACCACCCTGGGTTATGTTGTGTGAAGCACAGGGCCACTCTTGGGACTCTTAGCCAAACAACTGCCAGGACAACACTCCCAGCCATCCTGTCAGCACAGCCAGCCCACCCCACAGGGAAGCAGAGTCAAAAGGAAGGAAGCATGGGCATGCTGGGAAGGGGGGTGGAGGCAATAGCATGATGGGAGTCATAGTCACTGATATTGGTCACCCCCACAACTGTCCCATCAACACCACCCTGAACCATGCTCACATCACAGGAAGTGGAGAAGGACTCACAAGATGGCTGACACTGGCTACTGCTGTGGGGAGCACAAGGCCCTGCTGGCAACTGTGCACCAACAAACAGCAGGACACCACTGACTGACATCCTGAGAGACAACGTACACTCCCTGCAATGCAAGCACGTTCCATGGTGGGATATCTGGCTGGCTGGGTGGGAAGGGGGACTTGCAGCACTGACCATAGTCACAAGCACCTCCCCTCACACACCCCCAACACAAACTCTACAGAACCCACCTGGTAGAATGCAATGCCCCCCATCCTAACACAAGATCCCACAAAGAACCACCACCCTGGGTTATGTTGTGTGAAGCACAGGGACACTCTTGGGACTTCTAGCCAAACAACTGCCAGGACAACACTCCCAGCCATCCTGTCAGCACAGCCAGCCCACCCCACAGGGAAGCAGAGTCAAAAGGAAGGAAGCATGGGCATGCTGGGAAGGGGGTGGAGGCAATAGCATGATGGGAGTCGTAGTCACTGATATTGGTCACCCCCACAACTGTCCCATCAACACCACCCTGAACCATGCTCACATCACAGGAAGTGGAGAAGGACTCACAAGATGGCTGACACTGGCTACTGCTGTGGGGAGCACAAGGCCCTGCTGGCAACTGTGCACCAACAAACAGCAGGACACCACTGACTGACATCCTGAGAGACAACTTACACTCCCTGCAATGCAAGCACGTTCCATGGTGGGATATCTGGCTGGCTGGGTGGGAAGGGGGACTTGCAGCACTGACCATAGTCACAAGCACCTCCCCTCACACACACCCCAACACAAACTCCACAGAACCCACCTGGTAGAATGCAATGCCCCCATCCTAACACAAGATCCCACAAAGAACCACCACCCTGGGTTATGTTGTGTGAAGCACAGGGACACTCTTGGGACCTCTAGCCAAACAACTGCCAGGACAACACTCCCAGCCATCCTGTCAGCACAGCCAGCCCACCCCACAGGGAAGCAGAGTCAAAAGGAAGGAAGCATGGGCATGCTGGGAAGGGGGAGGAGGCAATAGCATGATGGGAGTCGTAGTCACAGCTCTACATCCCCCACCACATGGCCCAGCAAGCTCACACTCACGCATGCACATCCCACAGAGAGTGGAAAGGCCCATCAAAGATGTCTGACACTGTTGCTGTGTCGTGGGGAGCACAAGGGCATGCTGGGTACTGCACACCAACCAACAGCAGGACACCACTGTCAGCCATCTTGCCATTGCTCTCACACCCACACACACTGAACTCCACACAAAAGCAAGTAAGTATGGGAATGCTGGGAAGTGGGGTGGAGGCAATAGCATGATGGGAGTCGTAGTCACAGACATAGCTCACCCCCACAACTGTCCCATCAACACCACCCTGAACCATGCTCACATCACAGGGAGTGGAGAAGGACTAACAAGATGGCTGACACTGGCTACTGCTGTGGGGAGCACAAGGCCCTGCTGGCAACTGTGCACCAACAAACAGCAGGACACCACTGACTGACATCCTGAGAGACAACTTACACTCCCTGCAATGCAAGCACGTTCCATGGTGGGATATCTGGCTAGCTGGGTGGGAAGGGGGACTTGCAGCACTGACCATAGTCACAAGCACCTCCCCTCACACCCCCCAACACAAACTCCACAGAACCCACCTGGTAGAATGCAATGCCCACCATCCTAACACAAGATCCCACAAAGAACCACCACCCTGGGTTATGTTGTGTGAAGCACAGGGACACTCTTGGGACCTCTAGCCAAACAACTGCCAGGACAACACTCCCAGCCATCCTGTCAGCACAGCCAGCCCACCCCACAGGGAAGCAGAGTCAAAAGGAAGGAAGCATGGGCATGCTGGGAAGGGGGAGGAGGCAATAGCATGATGGGAGTCGTAGTCACAGCTCTACATCCCCCACCACATGGCCCAGCAAGCTCACACTCACGCATGCACATCCCACAGAGAGTGGAAAGGCCCATCAAAGATGTCTGACACTGTTGCTGTGTCGTGGGGAGCACAAGGGCATGCTGGGTACTGCACACCAACCAACAGCAGGACACCACTGTCAGCCATCTTGCCATTGCTCTCACACCCACACACACTGAACTCCACACAAAAGCAAGTAAGTATGGGAATGCTGGGAAGTGGGGTGGAGGCAATGGCATGATGGGAGTCGTAGTCACAGACATAGCTCACCCCCACAACTGTCCCATCAACACCACCCTGAACCATGCTCACATCACAGGAAGTGGAGAAGGACTCACAAGATGGCTGACACTGGCTACTGCTGTGGGGAGCACAAGGCCCTGCTGGCAAATGTGCACCAACAAACAGCAGGACACCACTGACTGACATCCTGAGAGACAACTTACACTCCCTGCAATGCAAGCACGTTCCATGGTGGGATAACTGACTGGCTGGGTGGGTGGGAAGGAGGGCCGGCTGTCAACCAAACACAACCAATGCAGACCATGTTCACACCCCAGAAAATACATAGAAATGCCCAAATAATGCAGGACAATGTGCCACACCAATATCAACCCCTGACTGTGACGACTTAGGACAATGCAATGTACAGGCCCGCACCCAGAGGCACAGTCACAACTGTCATGTGTGTCAACCATTGATGCCTGCAGAAACATAACATACATTGTTTGTGTCTCCCAAAAACAGGTGATGATGGGGACACAGCAGCAGACGCCAAGGAGTCCCAGTCCCAGGCTCAAGAGGATGCCGAGCTCACTGGCGTCGTACAGCCTCTTTCCTCCTCGGACGATGAAGAACAACCTGGCACATCCGGTGCAAGTCAACATGCAGCACCAGCAGGACCACCAGCTGCAGCACCAGCAGGACCACCAGCTGCACCCCCTGCACCCACCCCTCCAATGACTGTCACCACGAATACCATCCCTGCCGACATGGACAGAACAAGGAGCAACACCAGCACAGTGACCCTGGACCAACCTGGGGCCATGGACACCACCACCTACCCCCAAAGTGGACCAGGGTTATCTGTGCGTGCCACTGCACACACTGCACATGTCAGCAGGGGTGGTGGGAGGGGTGGGAGACAGAGGTCGCTGCTTGCAGACGTTGCTGGTGTGCATGATGACCCACAACTGGTACGCATAGCTGATGCGTACCAGTCCAGCACCGGAGACCTCAGCCAGGTAGTGGGGCTCCTCAGAGACATTAAACAGCAGCAGGCTGCCCATCATGCCCGCTTGGACTCCCACATGTCCCACGTGGAGTCACACATGTCCCGTGTGGACTCACACATGTCCCGCGTGGAGTCCAAGTGGGATGCACTGCATGAGATGACGGCGGTGCACAGGGACATTTTACAATGCCTCCGCCAGATGAACAGCAACCAGTCCACACCTCCCTGTGTGCCAACAACATCTGGTGCCGAACAAACTGCAACTGCCACAGGGAGGGAGGAGGACTCTGGCGGAGAGTCCCCTGCACCGCAGCAGCCTGCACTTGAGGGCCCCCCCAAGAAGAGGGGTCGTCCGAGGAGGGAAAAGTGAGAGGCCGATGGCCAAGCGCAACTCCCAGGAAGCCTGAACCTGTTCTGGATGTTCGCCTTTGTGCACAGACTGTTCACCCTGTTGACGGCAACACTACTCCCACACATTGCATGGGGAGTACAAGTTGGACCAATGTGTCAGACAACTGTGGCCCCGATACTGGGGATCCTGTCTACCCGGACTTTCAATTCACCTAGGAACTTGGGATTGCAAGATTTATGTACAGCACTACCCATCCTATGCACTATTAACACAAATGTATCACAATAAACACACAAATACACCATACTTGCCTCTGTCGTGATTCCAACGTGGGTGCTGTTATGGGGATGATGAACTGCAAAATTACACTGTGTATGCGAACTGCAACAGCAAGGACAACACAGGCATGTGAGTACAGGCAACGTGACACAAATGAGGGAGACACACCACCAGGGTTACACAACACATACACACCTAGGCCATCTGACTCATTGCCTACACTGATGTTGCCAGGGAAGACGGTGCAATGCACAGACACCACACCCATTCCCAGTTGTAGTCAAGTAGCCCACAGGTGCAGTAAGCAAATGGCAGTCAAATGTGTGACCACAGACAACGCACATCACAAAGTGAAGCACAGGTTTATTACACAGTTGCAACATGCCGTAACCACTACAGATGCAAGGTAATCCCACCTGGCAGCGGGCCCACAGTCAACAACTGTAGACGGAAGGAAGTCCATGGGTGTGGCACACATCACCTGTAGGGACACAACAGCTACCAGCCTGGATGTGCAATCACGTCGTCGGTGGACACAGTTGACCAAACGAATCTGAAAGTACCCTGTGAAGGACAGAAATGACACACAGTCAAAAGCAATGGAGTACAGGACAGAACAGCAAAACTCATGCACAATACATGTTACAAGATACCCACCCAGAACCAAGTTAGCATGTCAACACTGTTGGGGAGTACAGCCCACCTGTCACCACACATCGCAACACACATCCAGTCAAGTAGCCCATGGACACACTCCAACAGCACCAGAGCACCACCCACACATCATGCCAACTCACATCATTGACATGACACCTCAGGATACTCACATTCAGCTAAAGAAGTTGGTGATGAGCTGTGTGCGGACATCACCATCACCATCATCATCATCATCGTCACTGGCATCGTGGTCCAGGCCAGGATCCTCCACAGGTGGCGGATGTTGGTCATTGTCATCCTGGATGAGAGGCAACTCCTTCCGCACTGCCAGGTTGTGGAGAATGCAGCAGACGATGATAATCTTGCACACTTTCGCAGGGGCATATGGGAGGGACCCTCCGGTCTTGTCCAGGCAGGGGAAGCGGCTCTTCAGGAGACCAAAGGTCCGCTCAATCACTCTCCTGGTCCGACCATGTGCCTCATTGTAGCGCATCTGGGCTGGTGTCACAGGGTTCCTGAGGGGTGTCAGCAACCACGGCATGTTGGGGTATCCCGAGTCACCTACGGACAGACAAGTGCACATTAGCTGACTTGGAAAAGTGGGCGGAATACTACAGATCAGATCACACACAATGGCACAAAGTCAGTACACACCGACAAGCCAGGCACGCTGGTTCTGCATCTGTGCCATCATCCTGGGGATGCGACTACTCCTCATCACAAAGGCATCGTGTGCTGAACCAGGGAAACGGGCACACACGTGTGTGATGGTCATGTCTGCAAGACACACCACCAGTGATTGACCGAGTGGTAGTGCTTGCGGTTCCTGTAGGCCTGCTCCTGGGCCTGTGGTGGTACCAAAGCCACATGTGTTCCATCAATGGAGCCAATTACATGCGGCATCCTCCCCAGGGCATAAAAGTCACTCTTCACGTCAGTGAGTCGTCGCAGTCTAGGGAAATAGATGTACCGGTTCAGGAAGAGCAACATTGCCACCAAAACATCGCGGAGCACACGGCTGAACATGGTCTGTGACATCCCACCAGCAGTCGCCACAGTATGTTGGAAGGTACCAGTGGCAAAGAAGTGTAGGGCTGCCATCACCTTCACCTTGGGGGTCAGCGCTGTAGGATACGGCCAGCCAGGCTGCAAATGTGGGGACAACTGCACTGCCAAATCCTCAATCAGCTACCTGGTGAAGCGGTACCGTCGGATGCTGTCCCGTTCCACCATCGTTGCCAGGTCTGGGAATGGTCAATGGACAGCAGGAGCCCTGCAGTGCAGAGGAGAAGTAAGCAAGATTGTCAGTCACCCCACATATGCGGCATTGAACACACTCAAGATCCCAACATACATCATTATGAGGCACAACTACATGAAGTGTGCAGTACCGGAAGGACATGTATGGTACATACATGGCCAACATCTGTCAACACGGTCCAACAGGTGGCATCAATTAGTCCCAGGTTGGCCCATTGGATATCATGAGGCCGTGTCACAGTTCCCATCTCCTGCTGCCGTGTCACAATAACCCCCCACAGTGACATGTGAGGACAGATGTGCCCCAGGCACCACAGCTCAACGACAGGTACATTCCCAGGGACCCTGTAATGCCACATGGACACTGGCATTACATGGAGTATCATGTATACACCACAGCAAAACAACCATGACCCCCACAGGTAGTGGCCCCACTTGCCACGGCAGGACAGACATGGACGTCTGTGACACACACGCACAACATCAGAGTCCATGCACACACAACGTGGATGTGGAGACTGTCTCCCATTGTGCACATGAAATCAGAGACATTGTAAACACTACATGCACAAAGACTGTGGAGGACCATCACTATTGTGCCACTGGGACACCCTGGCTCAAACATACCGTCCCACATGGGACTCACGGGGTATGTGACATGACATACACATACACAACTGTGAAATGTGACCATGGCACATGCACCGATATGAACAGTTGCACATCACAGTGGTCATGTACACGTAACACCCAGGATCCTGTCCCCATGAACACGTGCACAGCCTGGGGGTGGCTGCCCACAGGTGACACCCACAGGACAACATGTACACCAACATACACACAATAGGAAATGCAGCCTTACATGCCTTATGATAAAGTTTGGACAGGCTGTCGTGATGTAGGTGTGCCCCTCACTCCCTGGGAGCTATCTGTGGCTGGCATATGTCCATCTGAGACAGGCATGCTGACATATGCCAGTCACATGTACAGTGATGCGTTGTACTGCAATGGACCGATCGGTGCCTCCGGCCGGCCCATTGCATTCAATGTGTGCGGGTACGCGTTGTACCCCTGTGCGCGTTGTACCGCAATGGACCGATCGGTGCCTCCGGCCGGCCCATTGCATTCAATGTGTGCGGGTACGCATTGTACCCCTGTGCGCGTTGAACTGCAATGGACCGATCGGTGCCTCCGGCCGGCCCATTGCATTCAATGTGTGCGGGTACGCGTTGTACCCCTGTGCGCGTTGATACCGCAATGGACCGATCGGTGCCTCCAGCCGGCCCATTGCATTCAATGTGTGCGGGTACGCGTTGTACCCCTGTGCGCGTTGAACTGCAATGGACCGATCGGTGCCTCCGGCCGGCCCATTGCATTCAATGTGTGCGGGTACGCGTTGTACCCCTGTGCGCGTTGAACTGCAATGGACCGATCGGTGCCTCCGGCCGGCCCATTGCATTCAATGTGTGCGGGTACGCGTTGTACCCCTGTGCGTGTTGTACCGCAATGGACCAATCGGTGCCTCCGGCCGGCCCATTGCATTCAATGTGTGCGGGTACGCATTGTACCCCTGTGCGCGTTGAACTGCAATGGACCGATCGGTGCCTCCGGCCGGCCCATTGCATTCAATGTGTGCGGGTACGCGTTGTACCCCTGTGCGCGTTGTACCGCAATGGACCGATCGGTGCCTCCGGCCGGCCCATTGCATTCAATGTGTGCGGGTACGCGTTGTACCCCTGTGTGTGTTGAACTGCAATGGACCGATCGGTGCCTCCGGCCGGCCCATTGCATTCAATGTGCGCGGTGCACGCGTTGTACCCCTGTGCTGCGTTGAACTGCAATGGACCGATCGGTGCCTCCGGCCGGCCCATTGCATTCAATGTGTGCGGGTACGCGTTGTACCCCTGCGCGCGTTGAACTGCAATGGACCGATCGGTGCCTCCGGCCGGCCCATTGCATTCAATGTGTGCGGGTACGTGTTGTACCCCTGTGCGCGTTGAACTGCAATGGACCGATCGGTGCCTCCGGCCGGCCCATTGCATTCAATGTGTGCGGGTACGCGTTGTACCCCTGTGCGCGTTGAACTGCAATGGACCGATCGGTGCCTCCGGCCGGCCCATTGCATTCAATGTGTGCGGGTATGCGTTGTACCCCTGTGCGCGTTGAACTGCAATGGACCGATCGGTGCCTCCGGCCGGCCCATTGCATTCAATGTGTGCGGGTACGCGTTGTACCCCTGTGCGCGTTGAACTGCAATGGACCGATCGGTGCCTCCGGCCGGCCCATTGCATTCAATGTGTGCGGGTACGCGTTGTACCCCTGTGCGCGTTGAACTGCAATGGACCGATCGGTGCCTCCGGCCGGCCCATTGCATTCAATGTGTGCGGGTACGCGTTGTACCCCTGTGCGCGTTGAACTGCAATGGACCGATCGGTGCCTCCGGCCGGCCCTTTGCATTCAATGTGTGCGGGTACGCGTTGTACCCCTGTGCGCGTTGTACCCCAATGGACCGATCGGTGCCTCCGGCCGGCCCATTGCATTCAATGTGTGCGGGTACGCGTTGTACCCCTGTGCGTGTTGTACCGCAATGGACCGATCGGTGCGCACCCATTGACAATGGGCTTGCCTGGCAACGGACGCGTTTTCGAATTTCGAACGAGTCGGTTGCTGTAAATTCAGTTGGTCACCCACAACAATGTTGCAAAATCATGTATGTCATGAAGTTGAAGATTTGAAGGATGCTGTGGGCGTGTTTTGGTGCTGCTATTCCATGGATTGGCCAGATTCAGAAGATGCAAACGACTTGGACCTATCACTTTGGACACAAGGGACAGTATCTGCCTCTCCAGCACATATATATTGCTGGCTGTTCCCCTGAGAGCTCACTTGCCTGCACTACATGCTCCAGGACGACATCTGCCACTGCACTGCTGCTGTCTCTGCCCCTCTGGACCCTGCAATGGCACGTACTGTGGAGAGAGCCCCAGCCTTCAGCCTTGAAGAGAACCAGGCCCTGCTGGACAGCCTACTTCCACAGTACAGCAAGCTGTATGGGACACCAGGGGAGCAGGTGAGTGTTCTGTGCACTGCCTTTCTGAATGTGCATTTTGTGTGACTAGCAAGGCTGAGAGTCTGCACGCCACTGGCTAGCAGGCTCACTGAGTAGTTGTCACCCCCATAGTGTGTAGTGACTTGCACTGGACAGGTATGGTGCAGTGACAGTGCATTTGAACATGGTTTTACTTCCCATGCAATGATACCATGTAGTGACGTCTGGCAAACTGTCCATGGTCAGCTTTGCACTGCCTGTGTACATCATGTGCCCCTGTGATTGAGACATGTATATACAACTGTGTCATGCACGGATATGTTGCCTGTGTGGTAATGGCCTTTTCACTTTGTCATCCTGACAGGTTAATGCCCATCGGAAGCAGGAAATCTGGAAGGACATCGTCCGGGCTGTCCGGTCCGTGGGGGTCTACAAGCGCCGGATCCGCAACTGCCAGAAGAGGTGGCAGGACCTTCGGGGCTGGACCCGGAGGATTGCACGGGTCCAGCTGAAGCTGTCGCCTCCTCGCAGGAGGGGCGGAACACGGACCCTGACCCCCACATGCTCCAGATCCTGGCGGTGGTGTTTCCAGACCTGGATGGGCAGCTGAAGGCCAGACAGCAGCAAGGAGGGGGTGAGTCAAAGACTGCACTGTGAACTCTGTATTACATGCTTTGTGCCCTCCTCTGGCCTGGTTCAACTGCCACAGTGCAGCAGTCATGTTGTCCAGGAGCCATGTCCCTCTATTGTGCACTGCCCACTGCTCATCTGATACCCAGGTGTAGCCCTTACATTCAGGGAATTGTGTCACTTGGGACTGTGTCCTTGCAGTTTGCTTCACTAAAGGTGGGGGACAGCATCTGTTTCCCTAACTCTGTTGTGGGCATCATGGGTGGGTCCATTGTTCACACAACGCCTGGGTTTGGACATGTGATCTGCGTGTTGCTTTGATATGCGGTCCACTTGCTGAGCTGAGCCACCACATGTGCCTGGGGTATGTGGCACACGCCCATGCAGCGGGTGGGAACAATGTTTGGGCCCCAGGAGTGTGCAGATTACGTGTGTCACACATACATAGCCAGCTATCCACTGTCCAGGGCACATCCCTCATTCATGTGGAGCAGGACAGTCATGCCTACTCCAGGCCATGCAATGCACTCTGTACTCCCACTCCCGTGTATCAGCTGACACATTGTGCACAGTGATTTGACCCCTCAGGTGTCTGCCTCTGTGTCAGTGTGCTGTGGATTAGTTGCCAGGACTGCTGGGGTGTTTCTTGGTAGGGGCTCAGCATGCCCCTGGAGATGTGACCATAGGAGACGATACTTGTGTGTCACATAGGTGTTTGATCAGCTGCCCGTGCAGACTGGGGTATGCGAATGTGAAGTTCAGGCAGCTGTTCCCCATTCACAGCAAATTGTGAGGGGCTCAGGTTCAGAGGGTAGTGTCACAGGTCTCCCATATGTCCAATAGGTGTGACCTGGACAGATGAGGGTTAAGATGATGTGTTGTGTGGGGGATGTACATGTGCACTTGTGCAGCTCCAGGACTTGCATTCCCCATGATCTACTATTGTGACACAGTGCATAGTGTTGTTGTCTGGCTGCCAAGTCATACATCACTGAGACAGTGATGTATGACTTAGCAGTCATGCCTCTGCCATGGCATGTGTCAACTTATTGGAGGTCCTGCAGGGGAGTGACATGTGCTACATGCACACCATAGTGGCGCTGGCTATCAGGACATGGGTGCATCATGGTGTCTGTCGCTGGTATGCATCACATGCATTTCCTATTTGACTCTGGGCATCCCTTTCATCCGGAAACCTGTACTGACTCAGTGGCAAGAGCTGTGATGTGTGCATGTCCACATGCCACACCGTGTCCTCTGCACTGTCCAACTACTGTGTACTTGGTGCATGTGTCCACACTGGGGTGTTGCAATCCAACAGACACCAGACAGATGGGTGCAAGGCCATGTGGGATGTGAGTGCCATGCTTGGCATCAGACTGACAATTGGCTTCTCCTGTTCAGTTAGGGCACTTTTAGCAATGTACAACTAATGATGCCAGGGCTTGCTCTGTAATGTGCTGTGCTCACAGTGGTGTGTGCGTTTGGTGCAGGTGACTGATGTCTGTCTGTTTCCCCATTGTTTGCAGATACATCCACGGCCACGGAAGGGGACAGCTCCACGGACCAGGAGGAGCCAGAGAGCCAGACTGGGTCAGCAGCCGAGGAGTGGTCGGAGGGACCCAGTGGCACAGAGGGCAAGGGGAGCCACACCGAGGAGTCCTCAGCACCATCCACCTCAGCTGAGGACCAGAGCAACTCAGAGGATGACTCCCTTGTGGAGGCGGGTGTCAGCAGCCACCACACGCCAGCTAGTGTTGCTGTCCCCGCCACCACCAGCACCACCACCGCCCTCCCATCGGCTCCCATTCCCCAGGTCCGTGGAGGCTCCCATGTTCGGGAGCGTGTCTCCTTTGGCCCAGGCACCGCACCCCTGCCCCTGTGTCCCCTGCTGCCCTGAGTGAGGAGTCTGTGTACCTCCTTCGCCAGCTCCATGTAGGGCAGACAGCCATGCTGAGTGTCCTCCATGCGCACAACGCACTGTTGACTCAGCTGGTGTCGTTCATGGAGGGCATCTCATCGGGCATGTCTGACCTACAGAGGGGCAACAGGTCCATGGACTCCTCCCTGACGGCAGCAGTGTCCCTCCTCAGACAGTCCCTCACCCCTCCTGCCTCTGCTCCATCCACACTCCTCAGCACCTTACCCGTCCCAAGCACACACACACCGGCACAGGCACACACCAGCACACACACGTCCAGCACACAGACACACACGCCACAAACTAAACGCACACGCACGCACAGTCAGGGGACTGAAACCAGACTCACAGGGGATGGGGCCCTGGTACACACACACGCATCCACGGGCACTGCGCAGTCCTCAGTTGCCTCTCCCTCCAAAGCACCCTCCCTTGCCTCACCTGCAACCCCAAAGACCCAGCGCCTCTTCCTCAGTGACCTCGGCCTCTTCCCTTCCGATCCAGCTGCCCCAGCATCCAGGGGGAAGAGGAAGCCCCCACACGGAGCAGAGTGCCCCTCGCCCCCGGACACCCTCCCCCAGGCGCAGACAGACTGAGGCCCCCACCCACAAGTCCCCCGGAGTGCTAAGAGCAAGACCCCGCCGCCGCCCTGCAGCTCAAGCACCAGGTCTCCTTCCTCTATCCCTAAGGCCCCCACTCCACAGGTGCCCCCACCACACCCTGCCCCAGGTTCCCCCACCCACAGATATACCATCCCCAAGAGGCTCCGGCCTTCTCCCCCTGCCACTTGCTCTCCCGGCACCACACCCCCGCTGCGCTTGTCTGTGCCACTGATGTGGTGAGGGTGTCCTCCCCTCTGTCCAGCCCACCTTGCCTGTTCCCCATTCTCCTCCCCTGGTGGTAGGCACTGCAGTGGAGTCCACTACCACCCTGTCTGACTTGGGCACTGCAGTGGCGGACCTGTCCATTCCATCTGCAGGGTCCACTGCAGTCGTGCCGGCACCCACAACATCTGAGCAATGCCCCCCAGTTGTGCCGGCACACACCATGTCAGACACCTCCACTGCAGTTGGCAGTGGCTCTCCAGCACCCACCACCCCTTCCCTGCTTCCTCCTGGTGAGCCCTGATCCTGTCCCTGCGGTGCCTGGCCTACCCCCCGGTTGCCCCTCCTAGTGAATTGTCCCTGGTTTTGTGCAGGCATGTGTAGGGTGGCATCTGCCACTGTCACCCACTTGTGACTTTGTTGATGGACTGGCCATTGGCCTTTGTTTATGTTCTACCGGACTTCTACTTTTAATGCCACATATGCTGAATAAAGCAACTTTCTGTTCTCTAGTGCTTTTGCTTCTGATGTACATGATGTTGATGATGCTAACCATGCCCTTGCTGCAGTGATGGTGATATTTGGTCTCATGATAATGAAGTGTTACTGTGCAGGAACCCATGTGGTCCAGGGGGAATGTGTCCTATCCTGTGGTGTATCCATGTCATCCATAGCAGCATCTGAGGGTGTCATGTGTTCAGTATTTGGCAATGGGATTTCCTACTTAGATTGGCAATTTCACATCTGTGGCTTCCACCCCTGCACATCTGTTGTGCCTGCCATTGTTCTATTCGTCTACTTCCCTGACCGTGTGGCCATCTCCAGTGAACATGCAGGTTTGGGCATCAATGGGGAAGGACTCATCTGTGTTGTCAGTGCAACATTGCTATACAAGTGTGTTGGATCTGTGCTGATGATTCCGTTGGCACTTCCATGACCAGGCTGATGGGACGGGAGCCCTCATTTGGTGCTAATTGTTGATTGTGTGTCCCATTGCTGCCATGGTATGGTATCTGTTCACCTCACATCTGCAGTCTCCACAGGGTATCTGCATGTGTGTGCCCATTGGTGCAAATATGTGGGTCTGCATTCGGATGGTCACTTCTGTCATTGTGTCATTGATGATTGTTGACGGTGTCACCCCCCATGGGTGTTGTTTGTCTGCACATGGCCAAAGTTATGTCTTATTTGCACTGCAGGATTTGGCTCCCCCAATTTATGTTGCAATGGGACACATACACTACTTTGCCACTGATGTGTTTGTTGTTCTGTGACCAGGAATCATCCATGCAGTTTGGCAGTTGCACCTCTTACTTTGTCAACACTTACATTTTGGTCACTGTGATGATGGGGGTTTGGACCCCATTGCCACAATGTTCAAAATGTGCTGCAGCTATGGACCCCACACTTGCCTTTTGGTCACTGTGATGATGGGGGTTTGGACCCCATTGCCACAATGTTCAAAATGTGCTGCAGCTATGGACCCCACACTTGCCTTTTGGTCACTGTGATGATGGGGGTTTGGACCCCATTGCCACAATGTTCAAAATGTGCTGCAGCTATGGACCCCACACTTGCCTTTTGGTCACTGTGATGATGGGGGTTTGGACCCCATTGCCACAATGTTCAAAATGTGCTGCAGCTATGGACCCCACACTTACCTTTTGGTCACTGTGATGATGGGGGTTTGGACCCCATTGCCACAAGGGTCATGGCCTGCTTGCGTTGTGTGTGCCACACACATATTTGTGTGGCACATGTGCTAGGGGGTCACATTGTATGTTCGAAGTCATGTTAGGTGTTGTAGGCATTTGACACAGTCTACACACGCTTGTCATGGTGTTGGGGGGATGTCTTCTTCTTGCATTCCCTAGGTTGTGGTGTGCTGGTTGTGTCATGCATTGTCCATCCTATGGGTGGGGGTGGTAGTGGTGGTAGGCATCCTGCCCCCCCTGGGTGAGGGTGGTAGTAGTGGTAGGCATCCAGCCCCCCCTGGGTGAGGGTGGTAGTGGTGGTAGGCATCCTGCCCCCCCTGGCTAAGGGTGGTGGTAGGCATCCAGCCCCCCTGGGTGAGGGTGGTAGTAGTGGTAGGCATCCTGCCCCCCTGGCTAAGGGTGGTAGTAGTGGTAGGCATCCAGCCCCCCTGGGTGAGGGTGGTAGTGGTGGTAGGCATCCTGCCCCCCTGGCTAAGGGTGGTGGTAGGCATCCAGCCCCCCTGGCCAAGGGTGGTAGTAGTGGTAGGCATCCTGCCCCCCCTGGGTGAGGGTGGTAGTGGTGGTAGGCATCCTGCCCCCCCTGCCTAAGGGTGGTGGTAGGCATCCAGCCCCCCTGGGTGAGGGTGGTAGTAGTGGTAGGCATCCTGCCCCCCTGGCTAAGGGTGGTAGTAGTGGTAGGCATCCAGCCCCCCTGGGTGAGGGTGGTAGTGGTGGTAGGCATCCTGCCCCCCTGGGTGAGGGTGGTAGTGGTGGTAGGCATCCTGCCCCCTGGCTAAGGGTGGTGGTAGGCATCCAGCCCCCCTGGCTAAGGGTGGTAGTAGTGGTAGGCATCCTGCCCCCCTGGGTGAGGGTGGTAGTGGTGGTAGGCATCCTGCCCCCCTGGCTAAGGGTGGTGGTAGGCATCCAGCCCCCTGGCTAAGGGTGGTAGTAGTGGTAGGCATCCAGCCCCCCTGGGTGAGGGTGGTAG
Organism: Calotriton arnoldi; assembly: GCA_963921515.1. Classification (NCBI taxonomy): domain Eukaryota; kingdom Metazoa; phylum Chordata; class Amphibia; order Caudata; family Salamandridae; genus Calotriton; species Calotriton arnoldi. Next base: position 542,703 of record CAWUFW010004628.1, on the reverse strand, counting down.
TGGTGGTAGGCATCCTGCCCCCCTGGCTAAGGGTGGTGGTAGGCATCCAGCCCCCCCGGCTAAGGGTGGTGGTAGGCATCCTGCCCCCCCTGGGTGAGGGTGGTAGTAGTGGTATTCATCCTGCCCCCCCTGGGTGAGGGTGGTAGTAGTGGTAGGCATCCTGCCCCCCCTGGCTAAGGGTGGTGGTAGACATCCTGCCCCCTGGGTGAGGGTGGTAGTAGTGGTAGGCATCCTGCCCCCCTGGGTGAGGGTGGTAGTAGTGGTAGGCATCCTGCCCCCTGGCTAAGGGTGGTAGTAGTGGTAGGCATCCAGCCCCCCTGGCTAAGGGTGGTGGTAGGCATCCTGCCCCCCTGGGTGAGGGTGGTAGTAGTGGTAGGCATCCAGCCCACCCTGGGTGAGGGTGGTAGTAGTGGTAGGCATCCTGCCCCCCTGGGTGAGGGTGGTAGTAGTGGTAGGCATCCTGCCCCCCCCTGGCTAAGGGTGGTAGTAGTGGTAGGCATCCTGCCCCCCCTGGGTGAGGGTGGTAGTAGAGGTAGGCATCCTGCCCCCCCTGGCTAAGGGTGGTGGTAGGCATCTTGCCCCCCCTGGGTGAGGGTGGTAGTAGTGGTAGGCATCCAGCCCACCCTGGGTGAGGGTGGTAGTAGTGGTAGGCATCCTGCCCCCCTGGGTGAGGGTGGTAGTAGTGGTAGGCATCCTGCCCCCCTGGCTAAGGGTGGTAGTAGTGGTAGGCATCCTGCCCCCCTGGCTGAGGGTGGTAGTAGTGGTAGGCATCCTGCCCCCCTGGCTAAGGGTGGTAGTAGTGGTAGTCATCCAGCCCCCCCTGGCTAAGGGTGGTGGTAGGCATCCTGCCCCCCCTGGGTGAGGGTGGTAGTAGTGGTAGGCATCCAGCCCATCCTGGGTGAGGGTGGTAGTAGTGGTAGGCATCCTGCCCCCCCTGGGTGAGGGTGGTAGTAGTGGTAGGCATCCTGCCCCCCCTGGCTATGGGTGTTAGAAGTGGTAGGCAACCTGCCCCCCTGGGTGAGGGTGGTAGTAGTGGTAGGCATCCAGCCCCCTCTGGCTAAGGGTGGTGGTAGGCATCCTGCCCCCCTGGGTGAGGGTGGTAGAAGTGGTAGGCATCCAGCCCACCCTGGGTGAGGGTGGTAGTAGTGGTAGGCATCCTGCCCCCCTGGGTGAGGGTGGTAGTAGTGGTAGGCATCCTGCCCCCCCTGGCTAAGGGTGGTAGTAGTGGTAGGCATCCTGCCCCCCCTGGGTGAGGGTGGTAGTAGTGGTAGGCATCCTGTCCCCCCTGGCTAAGGGTGGTAGTAGTGGTAGGCATCCTGCCCCCCCTGGCTAAGGGTGGTAGTAGTGGTAGGCATCCTGCCCCCCTGGCTAAGGGTGGTGGTAGGCATCCTGCCCCCCTGGGTGAGGGTGGTAGTAGTGGTAGGCATCCTGCCCCCCTGGGTGAGGGTGGTAGTAGTGGTAGGCATCCTACCCCCTGGCTAAGGGTGGTAGTAGTGGTAGGCATCCTGCCCCCCTGGGTGAGGGTGGTGGTAGGCATCCTGCCCCCCCTGGGTGAGGGTGGTAGTAGTGGTAGGCATCCTGCCCCCCCTGGGTGAGGGTGGTAGTAGTGGTAGGCATCCTGCCCCCAACGGCTAAGGGTGGTAGTAGTGGTAGGCATCCAGCCCCCCCTGGCTAAGGGTGGTGGTAGGCATCCTGCCCCCCCTGGGTGAGGGTGGTAGTAGTGGTAGGCATCCAGCCCACCCTGGGTGAGGGTGGTAGTAGTGGTAGGCATCCTGCCCCCTGGGTGAGGGTGGTAGTAGTGGTAGGCATCCTGCCCCCCTGGCTAAGGGTGGTAGTAGTGGTAGGCATCCTGCCCCCTGGGTGAGGGTGGTAGTAGTGGTAGGCATCCTGCCCCCCTGGCTAAGGGTGGTGGTAGGCATCCTGCCCCCCTGGGTGAGGGTGGTAGTAGTGGTAGGCATCCAGCCCACCCTGGGTGAGGGTGGTAGTAGTGGTAGGCATCCTGCCCCCCTGGGTGAGGGTGGTAGTAGTGGTAGGCATCCTGCCCCCCTGGCTAAGGGTGGTAGTAGTGGTAGGCATCATGCCCCCCTGGGTGAGGGTGGTAGTAGTGGTAGGCATCCTGCCCCCCTGGCTAAGGGTGGTAGTAGTGGTAGGCATCCTGCCCCCCTGGCTAAGGGTGGTAGTAGTGGTAGGCATCCTGCCCCCCTGGCTGAGGGTGGTAGTAGTGGTAGGCATCCTGCCCCCCTGGGTGAGGGTGGTAGTGGTGGTAGGCATCCTGCCCCCCTGGCTAAGGGTGGTAGTAGTGGTAGGCATCCTGCCCCCCTGGCTAAGGGTGGTAGTAGTGGTAGGCATCCTGCCCCCCTGGGTGAGGGTGGTAGTGGTGGTAGGCATCCTGCCCCCCTGGGTGAGGGTGGTAGTAGTGGTAGGCATCCTGCCCCCCTGGGTGAGGGTGGTAGTAGTGGTAGGCATCCTGCCCCCCTGGCTAAGGGTGGTAGTAGTGGTAGGCATCCAGCCCACCCTGGGTGAGGGTGGTAGTAGTGGTAGGCATCCTGCCCCCTGGGTGAGGGTGGTAGTAGTGGTATGCATCCTGCCCCCCCTGGCTAAGGGTGGTAGTAGTGGTAGGCATCCTGCCCCCCCTGGGTGAGGGTGGTAGTAGTGGTAGGCATCCTACCCCCCCTGGCTAAGGGTGGTGGTAGGCATCCTGCCCCCCCTGGGTGAGGGTGGTAGTAGTGGTAGGCACCCAGCCCACCCTGGGTGAGGGTGGTAGTAGTGGTAGGCATCCAGCCCCCCCTGGGTAAGGGTGGTAGTAGTGGTAGGCATCCAGCCCCCCCTGGGTAAGGGTGGTAGTGGTGGTAGGCATCCTGCCCCCCCTGGGTAGGGGTGGTGGTGCGCATTCAGGCCCCTGTGTGCATATGTGGCATTGGTGATGGGCATCCCGCCTCTATGGTGCTGCTGTTGCTGGTGTAAGTATATTCTGCATCCCTCTGTGTGTGTGTGATGTGTCGTGTACGTGTTGTATGTGTTTTGTGGTTGGTGTCTGGCTTACCTTATGCGCCGTACGCGTCCGTGCCTGTTCCGGTAGTATATGTAGAATATTGGTATGATCGGGACGAAGGGATTCATGGTTGGTTCGTGTCATTCGTCCTTCTCGTTGCTTCGCGTCGTCCTCGTCGCTTCGCCTCGTCCTCGTCGCTTCGCCTCGTCGCTTCGCGTCGTCCTCGTCGCTGCCGTGTTCGTCTCGGAGCCGTGGATCATGTTGTGGCGCGAATCGGAGCTTATGTGCGCCTCTCCCGGATGCTTTGACGTGCCGTGCGTAGCGACGGGTTCGGCGCATACGGAAAGTGCATCGTACTTGTCCGGCCGGACGGGGCTGCATTTTTCCTTCCGTGCGACTCGATTCGGCGTTTCCGGATTCGCCTCGTTCGGAGAACAGGACCTGGTTTGGGTGAGTACGGCTCGGCCGGATTCTTTGCTGTTGTGCGCATCGTACTTGCTCGTTCGGTGTGCTGTACAGATCGGTCGGGAAACAGGCTTTTGCATGGCTTTTTTCCCGACCGAATGGTGTTGGGTGCGCCTCCGACCGAGATCGGAATCGGCCCCCAAATATATATGTTTTACAATATTAACAACTTTACCATTTTCCCCTAATAACCCAACATCCCAGTACTAAAAACAACTTACTATTTATATTTATAAATTACTTTATTTCTTCTAATTATTTGCAATTTTTTAAATTTCTACTTAATAAATATTTTTGAAATATTATTTAAATAACACTTCCCACCCTTATCCCCTAATAACGAAAAACCCCCTCCTAAAACAAAACATATATTTTAACTTTTTAATATAAATTTCGTTTTTTAAATTATTTTCTAATTTCTAAAAATTTTAAATTCATATCTAAATTTACACTGATATCTTTAAAATACTCCACACCCTTATCCCCTAATAACCCAACATCCCACTACTAAAACTAAAAATATATTTTAATTTTTTTATATAAATTTTGTTTTTTAAAATAATTTCGAATTTCTAAAATTTTAAAATTAATATCTAAATTTATACTGATATTTTTCAAATACTCCCCACCCTTATCCCCTAATAACCCAACATCCCGCTCCTAAAAGAAAACATATATTTTACATATTTAATATAAATTTCATTTTTTAAATTAATTTCGAATTTCTAAAATTTTTTAATTAATATCTAAAAGGCCCATTACGATACCCGGCGTAAAAAAATCCGCCACGCATGAAAGCGGCAAAAATCCGCCCGCACACACCGTCTGAACACCGACCACGCCATTACGATGACACAAACCGAAAACCGCCATCGGCGGAAAAATCACACAAGATACCGCCCGCCCTCGTCCGAGTCGGAGTCAAACCGCCCGCCACGGACGGAAACACGCACGACAACACAAAACCGCCCGCCCTCACGGCCGACACACCGCACGTGAAATTACGATCGCACCGCCATGAGCGCGGGAAAACTACAAATATACCGCCCGCCAGCGCAAACAACGCCGATGAAAATTGACACGGCAGAAGCCATGGCGGCCACGTCCCTGCACAGAAACCATCCGCTGACAAAAACAATCGCACACAACATGGCCAACAAGTCCACACAGCAAGGCACGCACAAATACACAAGCACAGTACACATCCCGAAAACACACCCCCTGGACAAACAAAAACCACAAAGGCCAGAACACCAGACACAACACACCTGAAAACAACAGACCATGAGGACACACCCACATAGGTAAGTACAAAAGCAGCACTCCCACAGACCACAACCCCTTGCAACATTGCAAACCAGAGAGGAGAGGAGAGGACACAGTGACACAGCAAGGACAGCAGCACACCACAGAAACGCACACATCACAACCACCACCACCACCACCAAACACCGGCACCACAAACCCCCTGCACATTACACAACACACACCGCACCAGCACCACAAACACCATGGCACCACAAAGAATGCCCAAGTTCACGCCCATTGAGCTGACGGTCATGGTCGACGAGATCATCAAGGTGCACCCACAAATCTATGGAAACCTGGTCCAGCACACACCACTAGCCACCAGAAACAGAATGTGGAACCGGATCGTAGACCAGGTCAATGCAGTCGGGACCCTGCCCAGGAACAGAGGAGAAATCAACAAACGGTGGAATGACGTCAAAAGCCTGGTCAAGAAGAAGGAGAACAAAAACAGAGAGCTGGCTGCCGTCACTGGCGGAGGGAATCCCGCGCTTTTCAAGACCTTCAAAGCGTGGGAGGAGAAGGTGCGAGTCATCATCCATCCGGAGATCCTCACCGGATTAGCAGGGGGAGTGGAGGCTGGTAAGTACAAACTAATGTATACCAGCACACCGCTATGTACTCACATGCACTACCACCATGCCACAGCTCCCAGGGACAAACACCCCCATGTCCAGCACACAATACACAACACATCACACACACATGCAACAGACACCACCACACACAGCCCAAACCTAACAACTGAAAGATACGTGGGGGCATGTGTACACTCAGCCAGCCACGTAACCACCAACAGGTCCCCAAGTATGCCAGAAGCGCCACAACGAGCACCCACCACACCCATGTGTCCGCCATAGCTGCACTAACCGACAAGTAACAGGTAAGTGGCAGGAACACAAAGTGCAGTGGGTGGGAGGGTGGACAGCTCAAGTACAACACACACCAGGCCCCTAGTCCCACAGCACAGCAAGGAGGAGCATCCCCCACACCCCACAGCCACGTGTCAGCCACCGCAGTGCACACCGACAGCCGAAAGGTAGACATCACGGTCCACAACAATCGGTGTCAGTGGGTGTCCAGCCATCACCACGACCCACAACACCGCCCCCACCCCCACAGACCTGCAACATGGAGCACCCCCGCTTAGAACCATGTGGCATCCAGTACAGTGCACGCCCGAACAACCTGCAGGTGGGAAACTGGACAGGGCTGGATTACTGGAGGCATGAGGACCGTAACACGACCAACACATGGGACATGTCACGTAGCAGACGAACACGCAGCACCGCCCACTGTCACGAACAAGTGAACAATGTGCACACGGACATGAACCACAGACTCACACCCCACATGACCCATCACAGACACAGCAACACCCAAGGAGCCACGTCTGCATGCACAAGCCACACTGAATATAGTACCACACGGCAGCCACTGTGCAACCCATCACACACAACCGAAACACCATTGAAGTCCTGTCCATGTAGCCCCTACTGCCTGTCAACCACACACCCCACAACTACGCCTATGTAAGACAAACAACACTAGACGCAACAGAGCGGAACAACATAAATGCACACGAACACCACTGAACCCATCAAACACACAGACACACCATGCACATACAACATACCATCCATCCCATCCGTCAGCCCCAGTCTCATGAAAGGCATGTCATCCGAACAGCTGCCACACATACAGCAGTCACGCTAAGATACATGCCCATGACCAACCATGTGCCAGAAGTCAATGAAGCGCACGCCACACTGTGAGCAACAACACACAACATGGGCCACACCCCCCCCGAGCACTGCAGTGATGCACATGGCACAGGGCAGCACGCACACCAAGGAGATGGGACAACTGCAATACGTCGGGTGGCACACAACCATCACACACTCATAACGATGCGTCCAATGCCATGTCCAGTAATCACAACAGACAGCAAATATGCAGGGCATGTCAGGCATGCACACACCTCAGACCATGCACTGTCATGCTGCCACAACACATGTCACGTTCGGCACCCATGGCTCACAGCATGTAGCCCAAAAGCATATTCCATCCCAAATGCGTTTCTGGGGCATGGCCCCCATGTTGCCATATGCGTTCCTAAGCGTCCCATTTGAACCGTAAAAGCAAAGTACAAACCAGACCCAGGATGGGCCAGGAGCCCGCATACACCAGAGTCACAATAAGTAGGAGCACAGCAACACACCCATCGGCATGGCCAATCCGTCCCATGCCACATGTGACAAGCACACAGTCCCATTGCCAAGCACACACAACTACAAATGGTACAGCCACACACACGCCTCCGGGAAACCCATGTACGAGATTGCACGAACTGTGAATGTCAGACGACAAATACATACTTCGCCAGGTGCAACACATTAACAAATCTCATTCTCCCCACAGGTGACGAAGTGCTGGATGCTGGGGATGGAGACAGCAGCCAGCACAGCCAGCCTGCAAGCCCCCAACAAGGACACACGGATGTGGAGGATCTGTCCTCCTCCTCGGACACGGACCACCCAGCAGGCCCATCCGGTGTGGCAGGGCCCAGCCGCTCCCCAGGCCCCCACCTACCCACCAACCCATCATCCAGGGCTGTTGTACATTCACAGCCCCCTGCAGCCACTGTCGTTGCGGCCACACCCACGGTCATTGCGGACACACCCACGGTCATTGCGGACACACCCACGGTCATTGCGGCCACACCCACGGTCATTGCGGCCACTACCACTGCCGCAACCGCTACCACGTCTTCGCTGGCCCCAGCACCAGCGCAGGTGGTGGCCCGGCCCACTGGATCCACCCTGGGAGCCAGGGCGAGGACCGTGGTGAGCAATGTGGATAGTGGGCAGGCCGGTGGCAGCAGGACTGGTAGGAGGAGCAGGGTCAGGGAAACGCCAGTCTCCCCTGGGAACCATGCCCTGCCTCAAATTGCCAGGGTCCTTGGGGCCTATGAAGAGGCCCAAGGACAATGGGCCAGGTCTGCTACAGACACGCGTGAGGTGCTGGGGGTGCTGAGGTCCATGGACGCCCGTATGGGCCAACTCGTGGACCTCATGGGCCAGCTGGTGGTGGCGGTGAGGTCACAGCCAGGGACAGCAGCTCCCCCTCCGCCACCACCTGCCGGGGCGCAGGCTCGAGCAGCAGTGTCCAGTTCCCCTGCGTCCACAGCCAGTGAGCACACCTCAACCACCAGCAGGTCGCAAGCAGGCACCCCCCTCGCAAACGTGGAAGGGGCCGTCCGAAGTGGAAACAGATCTCCCGGGAGGACTTCGCACGCTCCAGACGCAAGTGAGGCAGCCAGCCAGCCTTCCTTGACCACCCACTGCATTGACTTGGACTACGATCCCACTCCACACAGCCATCTGGATGGCATGTGTGTGTTGGACTATGGACATAGAACCAGTGGGTACACCCTGAGCATCACGCAGCCATGACCGACAGCTCATTGTCACTGCACGCACCACTTTTGTCATCACCTTACACACAATCACATGTCACAGTTTGAAATAAATGCACCTCTTCCACAAACTGCTGTCTGTGCCCTGTGTTTTAATTGTACGGAATACAACGGCCACCTTGAGCGGAACGGCACCTGATGCGTGGCATGGCAATGGAACCGGAGGGCCTGTAGGGACCTAGGGGTGGGAGACAGAACAGGAGCACATTCAATGAGTGTGTCACACACCCATCACACAGTACATGTCAACAACTACAAGCAATGTACACACATCGCACAGAGCAATAGGGCACAATGCCACAGCCACCATCAGTGGCATACTAACCTGGGCATGGAGCGTTGACACACAGCACGCAGTGAACAAAAGGCCACCCTGACACAGCACACACACACCTGCACAAATACAGACACATCAGCCGTCGTACATGGACACTCACCGTCAAGTGAAGTAGCGGGCGATGAGCTGCTGGCGCACATTCCCAGCTTCCTCCTCTCCGCTGTCCTCCTCACTCGAGCTGTCCTGGTCTGCGGGCTGGGGCCCTGGTTGATCTCCGTCATCCACAATGAGGGGGATCTGCTTCCGAATGGCCAGATTGTGCAGCATGCAGCACGCCACCACTATCTGGCACACCTTCTGTGGGGAGTACGCCAGCGCACCCCTGTGCGGTCCAGGCACCTGTACCTGGACTTGAGGAGGCCAAAGGTACGCTCGACCACACGTCTGGTCCTCCCATGTGCCTCATTGTAGCGAACGTCTGCTGGGGTGCGAGGATTTCTCAATGGACTGAGCAGCCATGCCCCATTCGGGTACGCAGAGTCACCTGGGTGTGAGGGACACAGAGAACCGTTGCTATTCCAACTGGACAGGGGACAGCATCGCACAGCCAGCACGCTACACCACTCCACATACTCACCGACAATACAGCCACGATCCTGTTGCAGATTGGACATCAGTCGTGGCAAGATGCTGTTGCGCATTATGTGTGCGTCATGGGCCGAGCCTGGGAACTTTGCACACACGTGGGTTATCACCATGTCCGCAAGGCACACCACTTGCACATTCAGGGAGTGCGTGTGCTTCCTGTTGCGGTACAGGTGCTCAGTGGCCTGTGGTGGAACAAGGCCAACATGTGTGCAATCAATGGCACCAACGACGTGTGGGATCCTGCCAAGGGCATAGAATGCACCCTTCACTGCCGCCAATTCACGAGCCCTGGGGAATCTGATGTACCTGTTTCGGTACAGCATCATGGCTGCCAGTACATCCCTCAGCACCTTGCTGAACATGGGCTGGGACATCCCTCCTCCACTGCCCACTGTGTGCTGGAATGACCCAGTGGCGAAGAAATGCATGGCGGCCATCACCTTAGCCGTGGGGGTGAATGCTGTCGGATACACCCTGCGGGGACGGAGATGGGGTTCCAACATGGCACACAGTCGATGCAGGGTTGGCCTGTCCAGCCGAAACTTCCTTATGACCTCAGTATCGTCCATGTCCGCCAGCAATTGGTATGGGCGGTCAATGTTCGGTCTCCGCCTAGGGAAGATGGCAGTGGACACATGTCAAAGCAACACAACACATAGCAATTTCGCATTCACATCACTGACATGACTGAGCAAGCACATGAGTCACAGCCCAGCTGTCAAGCAGGGACGGCACGGCCACAATACACTTACACAGGTCTCCCACCAATGGCAATGGCTAGTGATACAAACCACTGCCATGAGCATGCACATGGGGATCTAGGCCCCAATGACTTGCGGGGCGTGCTGATGGGGACTGACTGCATATTCGTCAAGCGGCAACGCCACGGCAACATGAATGTCTGCTGAGCATGGCACTGCTTCCGAGGCTGGATGAGTATGGCACACGACGACGACGATGTGGGCACAGGCTGAGCGGCCAAAACAAGTGGAACCTGTGGCACTAGGGGATATGAGACAGTAGTAGGTGTCAGCACTGCACCCTATGTACAGCACTGTACGGATCACACCTCCCGAAACATTGACAGGTGTCCACATTGACAGCCCCATGCCAAAACGGCTGTGTGCTTGCAGACACACGTCACAGGTGAGAGGTTACATTGCACGTGCCAGGTGGCAGACGTACATAGTGGGAGCTGGCATGTGTGTGCATGTGTCTCCTGTTCAGGATCCACCAGATGGGCGCTGACTCTGTACTGACCATTGGACACAGCATGTTTCGTGGAAGGCTTGTGTGTGTGGGATGGTGGCACTGGATGTGCCTCCGTTGGGTGGGGGGCCATGCACAGGGCGGGTACGTCGATAATTGCGCATTGTTGGTCACGGTGGGTGCACCCACTCAGATGTGTTGCCCTGTGTTCAATTCCTATGTCCGCATGATGATGGACTGTAGATGTGGGCAGACTACACATTGGTCGATGTGCTGTCTATATGCATGTGCCTTCACACCAGGCACAGCTGCCCCTGCACATGTGACCCCTGCTGGACTCGCTGCTGGGTCTGTGGAGCTGATGCACCTTCTGTGCGTGGGGCGGACAGCTCTCCTCACTTCCCTCATTGCGCATGTCATGACTTTGCCGCAGGTGACATGGATCATGGAGGGCCCACATGTACGCGTGGGTAGGCTACACATGATTGTTCACTGGTCGCCACCCCCAGTCAGTGTTTCGAATGGGAAGGTTGTTGTGCTGGTGGTATATTCGATGTGGCGGATGGGCGGGCCTAGGTGCGGGCTTACATTCCGGACATGGGGGGTAGTTGGATTGGCGACTAGTTGCAGTACACACGGGACACGTCTCTTCCTGTCCACATCTGGCTCATCCCTTGTACTCACTGACAGTGATACAGTCATCTTCGCCCCAGCCCTCATGTCCTCCCCTCGCTCCCCCAATATGCATGTGCACCTGCGAGGCTAGCGCTTGCACAGGCAGCCCCAAGCTCGCACCAGAGAGGGCAAGGAGTGTATGTGTGGGTCCAGTTGCACGAGTGGGCTGTCTCAGGGTATGATGTGTGGCGGGACGCCGTCCACCTGCGTGGTGCCCCAAATGGAGACCCGGCCTGCATGGACTATGCATCACAGTCTTCGCCTTCCGGATCCGCCACCTGCGACACCCAGAGGCTGTGGCTGCCCTTGCGGCCAGGCCGCGTCCGTCTGTAGCTGATGGCCCACACATTCACTCTTTGGCCTCTCTGGGGAGGGCTCGGGGGTGGTGGCGCACGCGCTTGCACTTTGTCGCAATGGCATGTGGCGTGGTTGGAATAATGGGCAATGGATGGGATGGTGCGAGCCACCTCCCGTGACGTCAGTGCTGCTCGTGCTGTGGTGCGTACCCCCTACACTTCCATTTGACTTGTGCCATGCTACACGTTGAGGTTCTATTGCCTGCGTGATATGACCAGGAGGAGCGCGAGGAGACCTCTCACACACCATGCTCCACTGCCATCCCGTGCCCTGTATCGCCTGTGCGGATTGACTATGTTGGGGTTACACCTGGTCGACTGGGGCTGTGTGTGCCTTGTCAAGGGGCATGGCGGGTGCACAACAGGATCCAGCTTGTCCACAGAGGGTGGGCTGACGTGTGCGCCTGGTACCGCATTGTTCGTGTGCCCGGCTGCTGTGCACACACGTGTTCACTTCCCCCCCCGACAGGTGTCCTCTCACAATGCCCAGGGAAGCGGTGGTGTACTGTTCATGACCCCTCCCAACACGGCGTGCTCCAACTTGGCATGTGCGCATCTACCCGTCACACCCACCCACCTGTGCACTGCGTCCATACGACTTCACACGACACATGTGTGTCTTCCACAGTTGTGCTACTCATTTGCGTTGACATCCAATGCCAGTGGACTACATGGTCATGTCACGACTGCCGTGTACTTCACATACTCTCATCCTCTCTCATTCGTACTTGTGAATTGAATCAGCGGAGACAGTTTTGGTTTCAAACATTATATTGAGTCTTCTGTCCTCTGTGATGCAGTATAGTGGACACTACTGGCAGCGGAATACATGTTGAGGATATACTGAGCATGATTACAAATGGGATAGGGTGTAGGGTTACATGTGATTAGCTGTTGCATGTGGGATGTGGGCTTCAGAGTTACATCTGCTTGGCCAAGGCTGTGCTAATGTACATTTACGTATAGCTGCGGAGCTGCGGACTTTGACACAGACGGTATACAAGTAGCCTACCAGACCGCTTGGCATCATGGGCACAGTCCATCTCAGTTCCATGTGACAGGTTTGCTGCGGTTGTTCCTCATGCACGCGTGCATGTGAGATGACATCAGGGCATGGGCTTGCGTGCATGCAGCGGCGTGCCACTTGTTGTTGCAATGTGGTGGTTACTGGACATGTCACAGTCACTGGGGTCATGTTGTTGTTGTATGCACTTGTCGTCCATGCAAAGGTCCTGGAATGGAATTCCCGGAGCGGGGGTGGGAGGGGTGCAGCACCCACAGACTCCAGGCGACCTATTCATGTACACTGAGCGGTGTGTGTGTCCATGGGCGCTGGATCCATGTCGTGTCCTGGTTGTTCGTGCAGTTCCGTCCATGTGGGTGCGATACACAGACCCCATGCCACTGCCTCCCACGATGCATGCGGTGTTCCTGGATGTGATGGGGAACAGTGTGCATGTCCCGGTCATATCCGATGTCATGGCGATGTCGTTGATGGTGTGGTAACAGTTGCCGGTCGTTTGGCATGGCTGTTGTGGTGGTGACTGGCCAGTCCGTGCGGAAGCTAAGCATGGGTGCGGGGTTGGACATCATAGGTCAATTGGGGGACTTGCGTCGGGGTCCGACGAATTGACAGGTTGTCAGGTATGCGATGCCGTCCAGCAGGGCTTCCATGTCATTGGTGGTATACATGTTTGCCAGCCAATGTAGCGGATGGTGGCTGTCAAGGTGTTGTTCGTAAGTTGTCCCTTGGAGGAGCATGATGGGGCATGCTGGGTGACATTCGATGTAGCTGTGCTCGATGATCCGTCGTGTGGAGGCACAGTGGTCCCATTTTAGTGCGGGTGCGATGTTGGCCACATACGCCATGCCCCCATAGGCAGAGCAGGCCCTGTCGTGTGCGTCCAGAGGGAGGAATAGTTGTAGCAGGTCCGCCTTTAGACATGCCGGGTTGGAGAGACACAACTCCACAGGATGCTGGTAGGGACACCTCCGACAGTAGAAGACGGGTATGACGCAGCTGAACAATGTGATGCGGTAAGTCAGTCGGTAACTTACGTTCAGCAGGGACAGGGGTTCGCATCCCAATATCTGTATCAGGTTGTGTTTGTACAGCTTGACCTGTCCGGCGTAGTTGGGTAGGTGTGTTGAGAGTGCCATTTTGCAGCGGTGCGTTGTGGTGGCGTGCTCCGGCTGTGTGTGCAGTCTGCAATGTGCACGCTCCGAGGTTGCTGTGAGCTCTGTGTAGTCGTAGGGAGACAGGACTTGTGTTCTGTTGGCTTGTGCGGAGGACACGGGCCCTCATCCCACATGCTTCTCAGACTGTTCAAGGTCAGTGATGTGTGACTCCTTCCAGATAACTTGCATGGGGCCGACATGGGGGAGTGTTTTCTTTTTCTTTCCCGTCCGTAGTGTTCTTCGGTGATATGCGCTATCTGCCCTGTGGTCGGTCTCCTCTGCATGCCTGTGTTGGTCTTTTTTTGGACAATGGCTGTATTCACCGGCTTCTTTCGTAAGGCTGTGGTTTCGGAGTTGGAATGGAAGGTCATTCAGTGCTGTCTGCTCTCCCTTGTGTGGGCGGCAGGCTGCCTTTCTGCTCTTTGTTGGGCCTTGTGTGTGGATGTTATTCTTGGGCCACCTGTTGTCGGTCCCCGGGCTCTTTGGTGTTCCGTTTTGTATGTCTTGTTCATGTGTGCAGGGTGGTATGGGTGTTTCAGTGTGGTACTGGCGTTCCTCTTCCCGAAGGGGCCCTGCTTCTCCTGGTTGGTGTTGCCGCCGCTGTGTGCTTCGCCATGTTTGTTACACTGGGGTGTGTCCTGCTGTTGCGTGACTTCACTGACATGTGTGCGTCGGTTGTGTGACGTTGGGTGTTGACCGTGAATTGGGCGTTGGGGACATGTCTGTGGCAGGCCTGTCACGTGTCATGTGCGTTCGGGGTGGGGCTGGTGTGTGTGCTGCTTGGTTGTGTCCCTGTGTCTGTGTGCGACGCATGCATGGCGCTGCGGTTGGCCTCTGCGTTGTGCGCATGTGTGGCAGCGTCATCGCCGCTTTGGGGCCGTGACGGGGTCGTTGGTTCCTAGTCCCAGGTGGTGTGTACACATGTGTTACGAGATGTTACAATTTGGCCTGTGTGTCATATGTGGATGCAATGGTGGATGTGTCGTGTACACGCGGGGGTGGGGGGTTGTCCGCTTTTTCCGCCCTTGCACTGTGTGCGCTGTTTGCGTGCACTTGTTGTGTGTGTGCCTACCTGCGTCTTCGCGGTACGTTGCGTCCTTGGTGGTGCATCAGATAGAGCATAGGGAGGGCCTGCAGTGCTGGATTCATGCTCGGGGGTGCCGCTTCTTCGATGTCCGTGCTCGGCGTTCGTGTTACCGCTTCGGTTTGACGTACGGTGTCTCTTAGCCGTGGGATCCGTTTGTTTGCGGCATCGTAATTTGTACGCCGGGCGGTACGTGTTTCGTCGGACGGTGTGTGTCAATTGGGCTGCGCCGCTACGTGTACGGGCGCACTTTGATGGCGGACGGTGTCGCTGGCTTGCCGGCGGTGTTTGGCTGACTTTTCGCATCGTAATCGGGCGGGCGTGTGGACTGCTGCGTGCGGACGGTAACTGGTGGTTTTTGCATCCGCCAGCACGGCGGTAGTGCTTCCGCCCGACATCGTAATGGGCCCCTAAATTTCCACTAATATTTTTTAAATACTCCCCACCCTTATACCCTAATAACCCAACATCCCACTACTAAATGAAAAAATATATTTTAGATTTTTAATATAAATTTAGTTTTTTAAATTAATTTCGAATTTCTGAAAAATTTCAATTTAAATATAAATTTACACTAATATTTTTAATTTACTCCCCACCCTTATCCCCTAATAACCCAACATCCCGCTCCTAAAAAAAAACATATTTTACACTTTTAATATAAATTTCTATTTTTAAATTAATTTCTAATTTCTAAAAATTTAAAATTAATATCTAAATTTACACTAATATTTTTAAAATACTCCCCACCCTTTACTCCTAATAACTAAACATCCCGCTCCTAAAACATATGTTACAATTTTTTTTTTATACATTTTCACACTAATATTAAAACATTTTTTATAATACAAAATTAATAACAATACAAAGGGCCCGATTCTAATGCGGGTTGGAAAAGCTTCCCGACCGAGGGCCTGATTCTGATGCGGTTAGGAAGGCCTCCTAACGGCATTTTCTCCTTCCAAATCGGATCGGGAATGTGTCTTCCCGACCGAGGGCCCAATTCTGATGCGGTTAGGAACAAATGTTCCCATTGAAGTCAATGGGAGTTCAACCAAATCGTATCTGGAAGCATCCGGATGCATCCTACTCCGCCGGTCGGACTTTCCCGATCCGAGTGGGTCGGACACCATTTCCCAACCGATTCGGTCGGGAAGCTTTTACAACCCGCATCAGAATCTGCCCCATAATATTTAATTATTGACTAATAATTAATATTTTACACTTTCTATATTTTTTGTTCAATATTTTTTACAATACTAACAATTCGATATTATCTACTTACGATATATCTTATTTGATATTTTGTACTTCGATATTTTTTAAGGAAATAAAATAACGATATTTTTGATTGCGATATTCATGTATTCGACATTATCTAACATTCGATATTACAACTTCGATATTACTACAATTCGATATTTACTATTCGATATAATGTCTATTCACCGGCCGCTAGTGATACTTAAACTTACCTTGGTCCTGAAGAAACGCTTTGGATCTCCTCCTGAGGCCACAGAGAGTGTGAAACATGTCGACCATCTTATACACCCATTAGAGACGTATAACTAGCTACAGAGGGACATAATATCCCCAGAGCAGCACCATACACCTTTTAACAATGACAGAGGGATCACCTTAATAAATAGTATTCACTCCCCCTCCAGTCATTTTTTAGAAAAACACTACTTGAGACCTTACTACCACTCACACGCACGCACCCATACGGCTTCTTCATCAAAAGAGCTCCGATAAAGAGACCCTTCCGGGGACCCGTAGGGCATTGCAGCGCCGGCCCGACAAGGAGCAACAAGCCCTATGATGAAGCATGACATCCTTCGGGGTGTGTGAGGGCATCATGATGAGGACACACTATCCCCACACATAGAGTAGCACAGGACAAAACTTCATTCTTTGACTTCCTTTTACAAGGAACAGTGACTCCCTTTATTGTACTTGAACTCTTCACCCTCCATTCTCAGGGCACATCATTCTTGCCCTTGGACGGCTGTCAAAACCTCGGTCATTCTTCCGGGTTAACTTTCTTGTGGGAATGCGCAGGAATCATGTGACTCAGCTTACTTTGGTCATTCATGAGAGGCCCAAATGCGCACTAATAATAAAGTCAAAAAGACAAATGTTACTTTTACAAATAAATGGTCTCACTGTATACCACCCATCTCTACTCTAACCCCCTTTACTTATTAATACTTTCCCCGCATTAGCATTAGTAAAATAGCTTGTTTTCATTTCAGCTAAGCAGGTGCCATGCATGTGGGTCTTAAAGACGCCATTTTAGTGCTTTCTGCTCATAGGCAAGAATTTCCCTCCAAGCCTTACTCCGTCATACTGCGTAGATGCAGTTGACGCATGCACGGTAAAGATTCCCTGTTAAAGCGGTTTTAGTCCTGTATTCATGTTAATAGCATTAATAAAACACATACGCAAGTTTCACTAACCCACGTGTTTCTGTGGTGCGTGTTATTATTTACGATACATTGTTAGTAATTCGTTAATAAGTTAAACGAGAGGATTACATCCGAGCAAGTCTCTTTTCTTACTTGTCCTTGCTCCATCAATCCCCTCTCTGATGGCATTTTGAGCCATCACAAACTTACCCATCCCATTCCAGATGCCAACTTTAGCACATCTCAGTGTTTCCTTCTTTTCTCTTTATGTCATCATTTACTTCTTTCTCTTCCAAATCTTTCATCTTTTTATACAGTTTTCCTTTCATCTCTTCTAGCTGAATTTATTAATATTCTCTCTTTCTTTTCTTTCCTTTTCCTTCCCTTTCTACATGTATCCTTCTCGTTCCCTTGTTTCTGTAACATTTGCATGTAATCATCACTATCATAATTATTGTTATTATTATAACTACTGGCAATATTATTTGACCTAGAAAACTCTTCCCAAAATCAGTAAACCAATTCCCTATTGATGTTATACTTTTTGTTAGTTTTACCCCATACACTGTCAACCTCCAGTTGGGTCAAGTCATTATGCATTCTTGTAATATTTCCAATATACCCCTTAATTTCCTTGCTTTTGTCCGGAATATATCTGCAGCAATGTTGAATTTTCAACATACCACAGACTCCGCCCTCTTTTGCCAATAAAATATCAAGAGCAAGACGATTTTGTAAAACCATAGACCTTATTGCAACCATCTCTGTGTTACTCATTAAGAATTCTCCTGCAGTATCTGTAGAAAGGTGATCAACTATGGTTGATAATTTACAACTTTTCTGCGAATTTAGAATGCCTCCAACTGAGGGTATCAATGCACTAAATATATCACCTACTATTTCAGAAAAACTAGCTCTTCTTCTACGTGTTAGTCCATTAGACTTTCTATTGATTCCATTGATTCTGTCCACATGGTATATTTTGGGAAAAACTATTCCAAAATAACAGCTCCCGTACCATCTTGCGGGTAGCCTATAATAGGCATTGTTCCCACAAACATAATAGATACCTGGAAATACAGGATCAGTTCCCCCTTTTAGTCCCCACCCTCCTAAAATTAGGGAGTTGTGTTCACATTCACTGGAACCAATGAAAATGTTATTGTAATCTGTCTTTAATCTATGGAGGCAGAATTTTCCCTTCTTCACAAAGTCTAGGGACATCGCAGCATGAGCTTCGCCCTTTACATAAATTCCCTCTTTCTCAGCCCATGGAGGTACATGGGTTTTCTGTTCAGCAGCTTTCTTTATTAAATCCTGTCTCCTTTCTTCTACTAAATTCAAAAACTCTTTTTCTTCTTCACGTAATGTACAAGTTAAGTTATTTTTGTGTGCCTGCGCTATATCTATTGAACTCATTGTTAAAAATAATTCACCCATAAACTGTGCATTCCTACTACTAGCTACTGGATTCATATGCTTTCTAATAGGCAATTCTGAAAATACTACATCTAGATTTGAATAAAAATACTGAAGTCTCCCTGTTGCATAAAATAAACTTGATAAAACACTGCATGACACACCATATGTTAGAGGTATATGGTGATATGTCACCCCTTCTGATACTGATGAGGGTAACTTCATACAAACATAACAATGACTAATCTCCATTGTAATAACATACTGAAATAACAATTTAGTAAACACATTTAAAGACGAATCATTGTTTGATTCATTATGATAGTTTGTTTCATCTTCCACCCCTATTTCTATTCTAGTTTCTTTTATTCCATCTACTTTCTCCTTATTAATCGTATTGTTTGTGTTACTTATTTCCATCAACAAAGGTACTCCTATTGTTAAAAATAACCATACTAATACTACTAATGAAATGCTACATAAGCAAAATCTTAAACATTTTCTTTTCAAATTTCGTTTTGGTCTTCCAGTGCCTTCAACTTCTGCCATTTTAATCTGAGAACATTTATTTTCTATTTTTCTTTCTTTGTCTGTTTAATTTTTCTTTTATTTTAAGGAGGTCTTAATTTGCTTTCATCAATCTGTGCAACATGAACCTGTTCTTATCCTTCACTTAAATCTAAGTTTTCAAATTCTTCTCTCAGGGGCCTTGTATTTTCTGTTCAGATTTCTCAATCTCTGGCTTCTTCGCGTAACTTTTACAAAGGTCTGTTTAGATTGCTTCTGACTCGTAACCTCATTCACTTGATCTGGTTTCTTTTCTGATTTTCTCAGATAATACCTTAATTTCTTCACTCCTTCTGGCCAATTGTCTCCTTTTCTAACTCTTTTGACCTGAACTGCACTTTCACCTTCTCTGTCTCTTTCTAAAGTTCTTTTATTTTCACTCAATCTAGGCACAATCTGTCCTTGTTCTCTATTCTCTGTGCTTGGACCTTCTTCTACTTCTACCTGATCCTGTTCAGGTCTTATTTCAATTTGTTCTTCTTCTGCCTGAACTTGTTCTTCTCGATCTGTCTTTCCCTGCTCAGGTTCATCAGTGTCTTTGTTTATTTCTACCTGAGTGTGTTCTTCTTCCCCTGTCTTTTCCTCTCTACCTTCCTGTCTCTTCAATTTGGTTATTCTTCTTGTTTCAACAGTTTCATCAGGTATTTCAATTACTGGTATCCACTCTTCCTGACTTGTACTTGGCTGTTCGTCATATAGTTGTCTTTCAGAATCTATCACTCTAGATTCTTCAATGTCACAGTTTTCAACTTCTGACCTTTCAGTCTGCTCAGTCAGTGGCTGCTCTTGTTGTTCAGATGGGCTCAGAACTCTTCTGGTATGGCTAGCAGGAATCCAATTGGGTAAACCTGCACACTTCACTGCTGTGGTAGTGACTAGTATGACTTGACGTGGTTTATCCCACCTGGGTGCTAGGCACGATTTCCTTGCATGTTTCTTCACTAACACCCAATATCCAGGATTCAAATCATGTGCTTGGTCTGGCTGCCTTTCAACTGCGTCTTCTCCAACCTGGTGAGAGACAGAATGCACCATTTCAGCCAATCCTTTGCAATAGTCCAATACCAGATCATCAGTTATATTCATTAATTTGTTTCCAGGAATAAATTCCTGTCTCATTGCCCTTCCCATGAGTACCTCATGAGGACTCATTCCTGTCTTTCTGTCAGGAATATTTCTGAGACCCATCAGTACAAGAGGTAATGCATCTGGCCATTTCAGCATTGTGGATGCACACACTTTCCCTAATCTTGACTTGATTGTGCCATTTAGCTGTTCAACTATTCCAGAAGCCTCTGGACGATAAGCACAGTGCAGTTTTTGTTCAATGTTAAATGCAGCACAGATTAATCGAATTATCTCATTATTAAAATGAGGTCCTCTATCTGATTCCAAAATGACTGGAAAACCTAAACGAGGAATCAACTCCCTCAACAGTAGTTTAGCAACTGTAAGACTGTCATTTCTTCTGTTGGGGTATGCCTCCACCCACCTCGAAAAAAGGCACACTATGACAAGTACATATTTTAGTCCATTACAAGGAGGCAACTCAATGAAATCTAACTGCAATCTTGTGAAAGGTCCTTCTGCTTTTCCAATCTTTCCCCAACTGACCACTGTCTTCCTGCCTGGATTTTGCTGCTGACATATTAAACATCTTTGGAAAAGGCTCTCTGCGACTACCCTAAACTTTGGATTATACCAACTCTGTCTGAATAATCTGATCATCGAATCCCTGCCTATGTGAGTTGTCCCATGGTATACTCTTGCCATTTGAGAGAGCAGACAATCTGGCATGACTGGTCTGCCATCTAAGTACACCCACACTTCATCTTCTGCTCTTTTTGTACAAGCTGACCCGCATCGACGCGAACATGCTGTAGGGGGCGCCCTTGTTCGCGTCGTGCCCATTGAGTCAATGGGAGCCCGTGTACGCGTCGTACGACTGGCTCCCATTGACTTCAATGGGAGTCCGACCGAATCGAGTCCGATAGCATACGTGCGCATCGTACTCGTTCGGTCGGACTGCTAGGGTCCGATTCGGTCGGAAATCTCTCCGGGTCCGGCTCGGTCGGGGAGATTTCCGGCCTGAATCGGAATCGGCCCCTTTGTGTCCTCCTTTGGCCAAATGGATCAGTAATGCAATTGTATCAGTGACACAATCTTCTTGTGTTTTTGATGCCACCAATAGGTCATCAATGTACTGAACCAGAACTGATTTCTTGGGCATAACTAATGACTCCAGACACTTTTTCAGTATTTGATTGAAAATTGAGGGACTTTCTGTGTACCCTTGAGGAACTCGGCACCATGCCAAAATACGGTCTTCAAACCTAAAGGCGAAAAGATACTGGCTATCTGGGTGCAATGGAATAGAAAAGAATGCTTGGTATAAATCAATTACTGTAAACCAACCAGCATTCCAGGGTATCTGATAAAGGATCACTGCTGGATTTGGCACTATTGGGCAACAAGGCACTACAATTTTGTTAATCTTTCTTAAATCCTGCACTTTTCTGTATTTTCCGCTAGGCTTTTTAAGTCCCATTATTGGCTAATTACAAGGACTACTCATTATTTCTTTTAAACTGCCTTGATTAATCATTCGATCAATTTCTGGAACTATTCCTGCTTTTACTTCTGGACTCATTTTGTATTGTCGTGTGTTTGGATAAACTGCACCTTTTTTCACCGTCACTTTAACTGGATCTACATTCGCCATTAGCCCAATATCTTTTCCTGTAAAATCCCACACTTCTGGGTTCACTGTGTTTCTCAACTCTTCCGGCAAATCCCCTTTAGTCACTAATGAAAACATCCCATCTACTTCTGTACCTTGCTTGGCTAGCATCATTTTGTATATAACATCCTCATCAGGGGTTTGGAAAGCGACACCATCTGGTGTACAGTAGATCGTGCAATTCATTTTGCACAGTAGATCTCTTCCCAACAGATTTACTGGACTGGAGTCACAAACCAGAAACCGATGCATTTCTTTAAAATTTCCAATATGCACCTCCATTGGTTTTGTGATTGGGGTTCTAATCTGTTGATTTGACACTCCTACAACTTGGATGGATTCTCCCGAGAGGGGTAGGTTAGGGATGTCTGCTGTTCTCACAGTAGACTGGGTAGCACCAGTATCCAATAGAAAAGTGATGTCTTTACCTTCCACTTTCCCATCAACAAATGGACCTGACTGATCTACCGGCAAGGATGCGCCAAGCACGCACTCCTCTTCCTCCCCCCTCAGGCACCGTCATTGCACACAGTCCGAATTTTCTTCATCATTCTGCAAAAAATATTGTGTAACTGCTCTATTATTCTTACCACTTTCTCCTTGGAATCCGGCGTTCGCACTGTACTTTTGTACGTTCACAAAATTTGGTATAGGAGCCGGTGGCACCTGATATTGTGGAGTAACTACCTGCTGCTGCTGATTCATAAGTACTTCATTCTGCATCTGTGGAATTAAATTTTGATTTGGCCCATTATTATTCTGAATACTCATACTCGTTCTTCCAATGTCCAAGCTTTCCGCACGCATGACAAGGAAACTTCTTCTTCGCTTCTTCTCTATTCATTTGTCCTCTAAATTTGCTACCATTCGCTACTTGATCATTCTGACTCTGCTCTTTCACTTGATTATCAATCTGGGTATTTGTTTTATTCTCCTGCTGTTCTGCCAATTTTACCTGTGCCCACATCATTTTCTCCTTTAACTTTCTACGCCTTGCCTCAATGTCGTCTCCGCAATATTTTGCATACTTTAAAATTTCATCCACTGTCTTGCTTTGCCAACACAACATGTGCTGCTGAATCATCTGACTAATCTCCGGTTTCAAACCATATACAAACCGATACACAAAATGTCCCATATCCTTATCACCAATGTTCTCAAATCCACTATACAGCTTAAACATCTGTAGCAGCCGTTCATAATACGCATGTACAGATTCATTTGGTTCTTGTGTTGTCCTATCTATCTTTACCCAATCTGTCTCTTTAGGAGGAATTTTCCCTTTCAGGAAAGTAATTACTTGATGATATTTCTTCATCACCTCCTCTGAGGGTGCTCCTGTCTTCGAATCTCTATCATACTCCTCACTTGGCCAATCAATTGTGATCTTACACTCTGTCCATAAATCAGCAGGTACCACAATGTCAAATAAACCATCCAAGTCTTTCAATAAAACTTTTGAAACCTTCACAAATCTTTCCACTTGTTTATACCATTCAACTGGCTTTTCTCTCAATCTGGGGAAATCATTCGTAAATGATAAAATATCCTGTCTACTCCAAGGAACATGAACATATCCACCTCCAGGAACTTCTCTCATTGGGCACATTTTCTCAACTTTATCTGATTCTCTCACTGGGAATGCAGCTGCTGCTTCTCTTGCTTGCACCTCTTCTTTCTTTCTTATCCACCTAATTCTCCATTTGTCAATGTCTCCCCATTTCCTCAAAATATTCATCAACTCCTTTATCTGTAGTCTCTTTCCAGACGCATTAACATTTTCCAAATCTTTGTCAGTAAAATCCACTCGATATGGTTTCTGTAACAATTTTGATTTCCCTATATCTATTCCAATCTCTGAAGAGACTTCTGTTTGTTTCTCATGAAATACTCTTGCTCTCCTACATAATAATAATAACTCTTAATCATTATAAACGTTCAATCTTTCTATGCTCACACTTCCCACTATCATTTCTTCCAATTCCACTTTCAATCTGCTGATATCTAAAATCTTTGGTGGTGGGTTCCGATTATCTATTTCCTGTGCCCATCTTTCTATATCTTCAGGGGTAACTACTGTTGCACCTCCAGTTCCTATAGGAACCAAAGATCTCTTCTCTCTTAAATTTGTAGGCGTAACTCTTTTCGGAGTTTCAGTTGAAGGTTCTACATTCGGGAGATCCATTAGTGAAATAACTGACTCACTTTCACTGACCTGATCATCTGTAATTATTATTTCTTTTCTGGGACTGTTTAATGGAATTGTTACAGTTTGTGGTTTCTGGCAAGTCTTTTTATCTTCATACAATGGGATTACCGGACCAATGGTCACTGGTACTGTCAAAGCTTCAGCATTTAAACTCAACTGACTTATTTTATGAACTAATTCTTCTCTTGTTTTATTCAAAACATCTCTCTCATTATCCTGCAGCACCCTATTAAATGGCGTATCATGTAAAATTTATGGGGTCAAAGGCATTCCCATCACTTGTGCACTTGGGGTAACTTACTAGTTGCTTCTTGATACGGTGGTGGATTTTTAATTAAAATATCTTCTAATAACTCATCATCTGATTCACCATATCCTGTTGTATTCATGTGTTTTGTTTTCTCTTTACACTTTCCTCCAGACTGTTCCTCAGCCATTATCACTGGATACAAACCTTCTGATACCATAGCTCTTCTCCATTGTTTCATCTGACCTTCGCGTGACTCATGTAAATATCTGGGGAAAAATCCTTTATATCTCCCACTTCTGCATTTCTCACGTTCATATGACTCAGTCTCCCACTCTTCTAAAGCCTCGTATTGAGTTAACCTAGGTCTTGGTTCTAAATCATTCATTCTCATTCTCAAATTCTGAAGAATTCTCCCGTTAAACGTACCATTTTCAGGAAAAGCTAGCACTCCATCACCTTTCGTATATTCTATCCAATTTTCCAACCACAAGTATGATATCCCCTTTCCATCATCATAAAAGAAGCAGGTGTCTTCGGTGGCGGAATAGGAATTCCCTCTCTAGTCAGCACAGGCTTATCTTTCTTAAAGAAATTCTTAATTTTCTTTATTAAGGACATCTTTCTCTTCTCTCCATACATCCTAGATGAACGATATATAAAATTGTATTCTGCAAACCCTTGAAATCTTCTATCTGCGCGTCTCACACTGGCAGTCAAATCAGAATCCTGCATACAATTTCTCTTGCTACCAATCCTAGCGCGGCTTCTAACTAATTATCCAATCAAACTCAGGCTTGCGCTTGTGGTCTGACCAATGCTAGCGCGGCCTTTTTGTTGACGTCAGTTCTGCTCCTTACTACTGTCCCCTCCTTTACAATGTGCTTCTGTCACACGCCCGCTGTTTCTACCAATCCCAGCGCGGCTCACTGTGACGTCAGTACAACTCCGGCGACTGACCCTCCCTTCACAAGGTAATACGAAAACTTATTTCTTAATACTTTTCATTAAATTATTTGTTAATAACAACATAGAAACATTCACTACTCTGTCTGTTCCACTAAACAAAAGGATAGATTTCAACTCTTTCTTAATTTTCAACTACTGCGAGTAAAAACCTCTGTTTACCCTTCATTCAAGCACCGGAGAACCTGCTACTCCTCCAGTGTCACCCGTATTGGGAAATGAGATCAAAGTTTCACCAGCGAACCCCTTCTGCTATCATTCGCACTCTACTTTTATACGAAATAGTCCCTAATTTAACACTGCCAGCCCTACCTAGCTTCTCAGTGTTATTCCAAAAGACGAGTAACCTCACTGCAGTATGGCTTCTGTCACCACCTGCTATTCATTCCCCGGGAATTTCTGGACAACATATAACAAGGACGCTAACTCTTTTGTTAAAACATAAATTAATAATCTATACTTATCACCAAATTAGTCAATAATAACCATAACTCTGCTACCAGAAAACTGATCCAGCGGTATACTAACAACAGATACTCCGCTACCATATACTCACCTGGGCCCATAAACACAACACACTCTGTATCGAGTAGACCGCTGGGGTTTAGTTTATAATTCCATATTTCTCAAGATTAGTTATTTTAACATTCCTAACTAACCTTCACTGATCAAAAAGTTCTTTCTTCTGGTCGATGGACCATTAGTTGAACTAATTGATGGTGATAATTAACATAACTCTTAACTATTCTTTTAATTCTTAAAGTAAATAACCACAGACTCGGGAAGTTTTAATTTTTTTATTCTAAATTAAATGCATGTGAACCGTCTCAAAATTACAGTGCATTCACCATCATCTAGGAAAAAGTAATTCAATCGATTAAACATCAAGCATATATTTCGGACTCATTCAATGACAAATGCTCAGGAAAGGAGAGGACAGAGAGAAAAGAACATCTACATTCGACATGAAATTATATTTACTAAGAATGGTGTGAAGACCAAGCCCCCTGGCCAAAGGGCTGGTAAGGGTCCCCCGAGATATATCAGGAGACAAAGACTTCAGGATAGGATTCCGGACAGGATAGTTGGCCTCTCTAACTACCGACGTCTGCGTCGCACCCCTCTCTGACACTCTCTTCCTCCTCGAGATTCCTCTGCGATCTTCTTATCTAACCCAATTAAATTAGGATAGAAGGTTCTGCATTCAGTTTCTTCATCAGCATCTCACAGCGTCTCTCCCAGCATCAGCACCACCCACAGCACCGACAGCATCCCGAGCTCTCGACGATTCTCTTTCTTCTAACTAACTAACTAAAGCTACCTCAATTATACCTTTCGTTCATCATGTACCACCCACTAAAGTTTCAATATCGTAAAAAATACGAAATCTAATTGGTCAGGCAAGGGGGATGATCATCACAACATGCTTACATATTACTTTTATTCTATCAATCCATTGTTTGCAAAACCCATCCCCTTAAACTTTATTCATTTATTTCGTTCCCATACATGTCCAAACTTTATTAGCAACATTTATTTCAAAATCATGAATAAGAGTCTTCTTGGCTGAACTCTTCACCCTCCGTTCTCAGGGCACATCATTCTCGTCCTTGGACGGCTGTCAAACCTCAGTCATCCTTCCGGGTTAAATTTCTTGTGGGCATGCGCAGGAATCATGTGACTCAGCTTACTTTGGTCATTCATGAGAGGCCCAAATGCGCACTAGTAATAAAGTCAAAAAGACAAATGTTACTTTCACAAATAGATGGTCTCACTGTATACCACCCATCTCTACTCTAACCCCCTTTACTTATTAATACTTTCCCCGCATTAGCATTAGTAAAATAGCTTGTTTTCATTTCAGCTAAGCAGGTGCCATGCATGTGGGTCTTAAAGATGCCATTTTAGTGCTTTCTGCTCATGCGCAAGAATTTCCCTCCAAGCCTTACTCTGTCATACCGCGTAGATGCGGTTGACGCATGCACGGTAAAGATTCCCCGTTAAAGCGTTTTAGTCCTTTATTCATGTTAATAGCATTAATAAAACACATACGCAAGCTTCACTAACCGTGAAACGTGTTTCTGTGGTGCGTGTTATTATTTACGATACATTGTTAATAATTTGTTAATAAGTTAAACGAGAGGATTACATCCGAGCAAGTCTCTTTTCTTATGAGTCCTTGCTCCATCACATGCAACATGATATCTGACAAAACACATATTGATGGGAGATTGGTCTTTAAGTTGACCTTCACGGCATCATAATGGGTCATGAGGTAAAGGGAGATCTGTTGAAATCTGGGCCTTGTGTGAATAGTATGTAAATGTAAACATTGTAACCATCCTATTTGATAACATAATTTTACTATGGTATACTACAAGTGCTCAGGAATGCAAGGTGACCAACTATCCTAGTATGGAAATAATGATGGAGTATAGACAAGTCTACCAATGCATTTGGAACTGTCTAGAGTTTTGACATGAGTAGAACCATCTGTTTGCAGGTAATGTAGCATGCATGCATGTGCTCATGATAAATTTGAATCCTATAGAGAGAACCATGAAGCTGGTGTGATATGTGCACTAAATGACTGTTTTCTGTCGTGGTGTAGAAAAGCAGTTACAATAAACCCATGTTACATGTCGTTTCAGATTCATCCAGGGCAGGTAAAGGCGAAGAGGCCAATGTCAGCACAGTGGTTCTGGACGTGACACCTCAGACACGGAGGGACCCAGTGACTTAGAGGGTGTGAGAAGTGCCACAGAGGACAGCAGCTCATCATCATTATCAGAGTCATCCTCCAGTGGACACTCCCGAGTGGTCGTGGACCCCACAGGATCAGTACAACCTTCATCCTTGTCTGCCACCCCAAGGTCCTAAGCCACCCTCCCTGTTGTCCCCCAACCAGATGTCCGGCCCGCACCCCTAAGAGGAGAGCTGTCTCCTTTGCAATAGGCACCTCAGCCCTTGCCCCCCCTGCTGCCCTGAGTGAGGAGGCTATTGACCTCCTGAGGACCATCTCTGTGGGCCAGAGAGCACTCCTGAGTGCCATTCAGGGGCAAGGCAACCAGCTGACATAGTTGATGGCCTACCTGGAAGGCATTCACAGTGCAATGTCTGGCCTACAGAGGTCTTTTGAGGCTCTGGCCTCCTCCCTCATGACAGCCCTCTACCCATCCCAACCTTCCACCCCACCTCCTGCCCCTTCCCCATCCAAATTCCCTATTCCCATGCCTGTCCAAAGCACACATGCACATACACACGCACACTCTTCCTCAGACCCAAGCACCACTGAAAAACAAAAAACACACAAAAACCCAGGCCTGCAACCCCTCGTCAGATACACATACACCCCTCACCACCCCACCACACCCATACTTCCACACACAACAGTAATACCCACAGACCCCTCTTCCACACCCAAACCCCCAAACACCAAACCAACAGACACAGGCCCTTCCTTAACACCCATACCCCCAGACACCACACCAACACACACAGACCCCTCCCCAACACACACACCCTCAGACACCGCACCAACACCCACAAACCCCTCCACAACACCCAGCATTCATACAGACACTACAGCAAAAGCCACAGACCCCTCCACAACACCCAGCATACACACAGCCACTACTTCAACAGCAACAGGCATCTCCACTACACCCAGCATGCACACAGACACCACAGCAACAGCCACGGACCCCTCCACAACACTCAGCACATCCACAGCACACACAACCACAAAATGAAAATGCTCACAGTCACTCACACAACACACACCAACACAACACACAGTTCATACAGTGAACACACCTCTCACTTCCACTCCCTCTACCTCCCAAACCCAACTCAATTCCCGAACATCCTACCAATTTTCCCAGTGAATATGTAATGTTTGCCCTTAGCCCTGTGAAAACTGACCCCCTTAAAAAGTCCCAAACACCTACCCCAAACCCCAACCCATCCCTCCCACATCCCAATCCACCCCTGAGAATACTGCTTCCCACCCTAGTAAGCCTAGCCATACCCCAAAGAAGACCAAGAAAACCCCTTTCAAAATTCAAACCCATCCCTTCCACATCCCAATTCTCCCCAGAAAAACCTGCTCCCCACACCTCTAAACCCAGCCATACATCTAAGAAGTCGAAAAAAACCCTTCCAAAACCAAACCCCCTTCCCTAAATTTCCCCCCTCACCAAAGTACCATCTTCAAGATGCCTGCTATGCCCAATGGTTGCCCTTTTGTGAACAGGTCCCCTAGCAGTGTCAGTAAGGGCAAGTTTGGTGGCACAGCATTGTGCTGTGGCATAGAGTTCAGAAATGGACTAGCTCTTGGCCTTTGTTTCCATTATATTTTTAATCCATTTATTAAAAAGTTTCAAAATTTGGAAGAAATGAGTCCTGCCATTACTTTACTAATTATTTGATGTTATTGTATAGTTAGTGATTGCTGATCCATTTGAGGTGGTTAGTATAATCTGGCCTTGGAGCCAGTGCTGGAGTTACACAGGACAAGGGAAAATGTTGAATAGATGTCTATGTGGGATGAAATCAAATTGCAGCTGACATTGGATTAGGTGTTACATTATGGCAAGTATTTCTGCTTGCCCTGGCCAATGTCAACATCATTTAGGTTGTACTCTTTCCTATGATGTAGGTTGGATATGTGTTTGATGTGTTCAAGTTAGATATTTGGTTATCCATACATGGAGGGTGTTAAATTGTCATACTTCTGTCGACTTTTGTATGGACATGTGTCCATTTTCCTGTGGGCACCTTACACCTACTTTATCTAGATGTATGACAAATGCTGTTTGTGCTGTGTCTGCTTTCATGACTTGCACTAACACAATAATAACACATGCATGGCACTTGGTTATGCTATTGGTTATCCCTGATATACTTCAATCCACAGGTCCTGTGCACATTCAGGTTTCAGGCATGTGTAAAATGTTCTGTGCCCCAGGGCCCCAGCCTTTTTCAGGGTTCACCCTGGTAGAGGCATAGCTATTCTGCAGAGAGTGTTTACATTGTGCCCGCAGAATGCTTCTCACCCTGATTATTTGTAATCTCATTTACTGACATTGCCTTTTCATTTGGGTGAGAGTCCAATACAGAGTTGTAGCAGAGAAGGTGTGCTTGAGTTTCATGACACATCCATACAAATGTATCTTTGATATCCAAACAGTACCTCGGATGTGTGCAATGTGAGGGTGTCACAGAGATGAATAGTTGTGATATTGATGAGGAGGTGCTATTGTGTGACACAATTTAACCTGATGTAGGCAATATTTTTGTTGTGGGGAGTGGCCCCTTGGACAAGGGTCGATCCCTTTTAGGGAGAGATTATTTTGGCCATATTTTTAGTGCCTTCTGCCCCCAAGCTTAGCTGGTGGATTGTGTGTGGACTGGTGTAGTATTTGCATATGTGATTGTAATGTTTTATTTCTCCTTTTTCTCCTAGTGCAAAGTTTTTGATCCGTTGATGTGATTCCTGTTTGCGGTTTCGGCGGTGGTTGATCTGCAATTTGCGTAGTTGCAATTGTTTTGTAAGAAAATATTTTTTGTTGTGTTTACTCCAAATGAGTATTAATGTCATGCATGAATGATTTTTTGGTAAGTGGTGTCATAATAGCAGCATAGTTAGCTTATGTTTTGGATGTAAAAAATCTCTTTGGATTTGTGCACGATGTGTATTGTG
Organism: Calotriton arnoldi; assembly: GCA_963921515.1. Classification (NCBI taxonomy): domain Eukaryota; kingdom Metazoa; phylum Chordata; class Amphibia; order Caudata; family Salamandridae; genus Calotriton; species Calotriton arnoldi. The sequence continues at coordinate 511,773 of CAWUFW010004628.1, read as the reverse complement.
TTGTCTTATATGTAATTTTCTTTTCTTTTCCTTTTTTAATAGGACATTGTTGGTCCTTGCTCTGTCTGTGCAGAGTAGGTGGTGGTGAGTCTAGTGGTTTCTGGCAAGTGAGTGGTACCGTTTTGGAGTATATAGGTCTTTGTGCTAAAGCCACATTTTGTTTATTACTTATTTTACAAAGTGTTGTTGTTGTTGACTTGTTTGTCAAGTTACCTTTATTAGGAAGGATTATGGCTAGCTGAAGGATTACCGCTCAGGAGGTTGTTGGTATGTTTTTTTAATCTTCCTCTGACCATAATTATGAGACTGACAGTCATCTGAGGCAGAGGTGGATGTGCAAGATTCTGGTAGTGAATTTTCTGTCCAAAAGGAATCATCTGATGATGAAGCTACTCTCAGTGTGGATGAAGTGCCTTTTTTGGAGAAAGACACTGATGTGTCGATGGTGCAGCAAGAGGTTTTTGGATTGCAGCCTGGGGCTGCAAGGCTTCCCATTTGAAGTGCTGGACTCTGGGTTGATCCAAACATGGTGCAGACGGTGTTGCCTGCCTTTAATGATGATGCAGGGTGTAGAGTGGATTGTGAAAATCTTTTGCCTATACATTTTTTCCAGTTGTTTATGGACGATGTATTTTAGGCTGAGATTGTTGAGCAGACTAATTTGCATGCTGAACAGTATTTGAGGGACAACAGTGCCAGACTTAGGTCCCTCTCTAGAGCTACCCGGTGGACTCCCACAAATCTGGAAGAGATGAAGAAGTTTTGGGGTTTAACTTTTTTGATGGGCTTGATGAGGAAGCTGTCCCTGTCTTCATATTTATCTACCAGCCCCTTGATGGCAATTGCCATATTTCCTGCAATTGTGAGTCATGATTGGTATTTACTTTTGCTTCAGATGCTGTATTTTGTTGTTAATGCTTTAGCGTTGCCATGAGATCACCCTGATTGTGACCATCTTTTTTAAGATTTGGCCTGTCCTTGATCACTTTGTAGATCGATTTTCAGAGATCTATGCTCCAGGTAAAAGAAATAGCTGTTGATAAGTCTTTGGTCCTGGTCAAGGGCCGTTTGGTTTTTAGGCAGTACATTCCTAGCAAGAGGGCACGTTGTGGAATTCAGATGTATATGTTGTCTGAGAATAGGACAGGATATGGCTTTAATTTCCAGGTGTACACTAGTAGGGATTCCACTATTGACCCCCCCCTGTTGTCGGTCCATTTTTGGAGTTAGTGAGAAAATTGTGTGGGAACTTGGTAGAGGACTTTTTAACAAAGGTCACCATTTGTACCTATATAACTTCTACACTGCTGTGCAATTGTTTAGGGAATTGTTCAAAGTGGACACTGTTGCTTGTGGCACAATCCGCTTTAACTGTAAAAGTTACCCAAAAGAGCTTGTTTGCAAAAAAACTTGAGAGGGGACCGTGCAGTGCTTTGCATAGTGATGAACTGCTAGCTGTGAAATTTGTGGACAGGAGGGATGTCTACATGCTCACTACCATCCATGATGAAAGTAAAGTACACACTAGAGGGGGGGGTTTCTTAAGTGGCAGGAGATGGCGCCAATAGAGTGTGCGTAAAATTTGTCACAGCAAGTGAGGCGGTGCAAACAGGTGAGGGAGAACCCCTAAGTCCTCCAAACAAGACCCTAGGGTCAACATATGATTAAAGCAAGCCGTGCACACGCTTAAGTGTCAAAACTCAATTAGACAAAGTATAAGATTTACATAGAATTGAAAGGTACATTAATCATGCAACTGAAATCAGGAACAGTGTAGTCGTGATTATCTTGTCTCCTTTAATCCAAACAACTGTCCAGCCAACACGTGTTTCATCTGGGGAAGTACCCCACAACTTCTTCAGGGATTATGACAATATTTCTAGATCTGAAGAGCTCTCCGCCGGTTTTAATTCCGTCCCGGCTGGCATGTGGGTTGAATCATCTCTCACAACTGACCATGTAGAACGGCACTCCGCGGTTAGGAATACTTCCGGGTGTATTCCTAACCGCGGAGTGGCGTTCTACATGGTCAGCATACTCGCTGCATTGGGATCCATACTCGGAGTGCAGCATTACAGCCTTAAATTTTGTTCTGCCTGATCACCACGCACAGGAGTGCTCAATTTTATAAGGACTTTGTGGGGCTTGGCTGGCAGTGTGCGTGGACTGGAGCTTGGCTGGTGGTGTGCGTGGGCTGGCGCTTGGCTGGCGGTGTGTGAGTAGTGACTTGCTGCTACTCATTACACACACTGCTATCTAAACGCCACTGCAAACACTACATTAACCACCAGCCAGTGTGACTGCTGTGTCAGTCATGTGGGTGTATGAAAGTGATGGGCCCTTGAATGGCACTGTCTGTTGATGTGAATGTTGTAATGTGCTGGGCCCATGGCTGGCGGTGTGAATGGTCTTGTGTGTGTCACGTATGAAAGGTGTGTGAATGGCCCGTAAAGAGGTTGATGCCTTGCTGTGGCTTTACAGCTCATGAGCTGTGAGTCATTGGTTCAGGTTTAACCTTTTAATTATTAACAGTGCATTTCCTTTTTACTAAATCTCTTGTTAATAAGATTTTATGCTCTGAACCTTCACTCACCCTCGTGCCAAATCCAACTTAAAGCATAGTTAATTGAGAAGTAATATTTGTCTTTTCTGTCTTTCTCTGCCAGGGTGAACATTGTCTCTCCATTGTGTATTGTAATGTGCTGGGCCTCTGGCTGGTGGTGTGAATGTGTGTGTCAAGTATGAAAGGTGTGTGAATGGCCTGTAAAGAGGTTGGTGCCTTGACGTGGCTTTACAGCTCACAAGCTGTGAGTCATTGGCTCAGGTTTTTAACCTTTCATTATTAACAGTGCATTTCATTTTTGTGAAATCTCTTGTTTTATAAAATATATGTTTTGATCCTTTCACTCACCCATGTGCCAAATCCAACCAGTATGTGTGTGTACTTGAAGAACAGATGGATGGGCAGTAATATTTGTCTTGTCTGTCCTTCTCTGCCAAGGTGTAGATTGTCTCTAGGGAAAATCTACCAACTCTAGATATTTTTATAAACTAAAAAACATGGGGAGTACTGGGTGGTGTGCCTCTCATGGATCCCAACAAGTGGGATATGTGCCATAATCTTCTGGAATCAGAAAAAAACACAATTTTCCTACCACCAAGCGTTCCCCCAGGTCTCCCGATAAAAATGTTACCTCACTTGTGTGGGGGTGCCAAGTACTTGCGACATGGAAGGGCCCAAAATGTATTGTGGAGACATCAAAATGATCTATCACAAAACAACCTAGTTTTGCAAGGGAGTCACCTGCGTTTTGGGTCCCGGGCTCGGCGACCAACTAGGGAAACCTACCAAACCCAGACATTTCTGAAAACTAGACACGCAGGGAAGTCCAGAGAGGTATGGCTTGCGTGGATCCCCTAAAGTTTTCCTACCCAGAATCCTTTGCAAACCTCAAATTTAGCTGAAAAAATCACGAGTTGGAAGGTAACTCATAATTGGGCCAGCAGTTACACTGGTGGTCTGAGCCTCTGACAGTCTCATTGGCCTAATCCGATGTCTCGCAATATGGCGGTCTGATCACCAGTAGTGCGGCAGTCGATCCGACGCCACGGCTGTCTTGGGACCTCCAGACTCGTAATCAGGCCCTTAGTGCAGATTACTGGATATGTCTCCAAATGTTTTTGCTATAGTGGTAATAGCAGCCTTGTATTATTATTGTTTGTATCATTGCCTGTTCAAAGTCTATTATCATTTTGTGGGGTGAGCAGTTCATAGGAAGATGCACTTTGTTTATTAGTTGGTAGTGCATAGATGAGGAGAATGTTAGTGTTTTGATATTCATCATGCATGGTGTTTATATGTGTGAATTGTGGAGGTCATATTTGGAAAGTTCCATCAATCATTCATGTTTCACATTGGCTTAGTCTTAGGAGGTCATAGTTAGTTGTAAATATAACTATTCTTTGTCATTATTGTGGTTGTCGTGTAGGGGGAAGGGTTAGGTGTTCTGGAATTTGAAAGTCTTGGTATCTTTTATGGACAGCATGTGTTTGACTGGTGGCTTTTTTAGCATGCGATATTGGGTGTTTTAAAGTAGGAATTTGTAGTAGCTGACCTGTGATGTGCTTAGGTACCTTATGGAGTATATCTTTTAAAATTCTAGTAGTGAGCTTTAGTGCTTGCTTCTTTTAAATCTTGAAGTACATTCCTTACCTCTATCTTGGTTACGTTTGCGGGGTGGTTGTGTTCCTTCACGTTAATTACAATATAATTTTTATTTGTAACACTCCCATAACTAGATTTGAATAGTATTTAGTACATTTCCAATCCACATTCACGGTGCTTGTGTTTTCCTGGCTATATGTGTATTCCATGTGTGAAAGCAATTGTTTACCTTTCTGTAATGTGATATATGTTGCTCTTTCTGTCATTCCATCTGAAAAAAGGTTTAATTATAAAATTAATTATTATGTTCAAAATGTTAATATAGTTTGCTAATATAATGAAAACATGCTTTTAATTGTTTTACTTTTTATACTTTCATATGTGCTATTTATTGAAATTGCAGTTAATGTTGTTCCATTTAAATTTGAAGTCGTTGAGATGTGGGTGAGGTGGGCTTTTCTTTTCCGTTGGGGGGATAATGTTTGTTTTAGTTGCATTCTAACCATACAGGTTTGAATCATTTTGGGGGTGGTAGGCTTTTAGTTCTATTTTTAATGTATAAGGATTATTTGATGCTTATTTTTGTTTATTTTATTTACTTTAAACTTGCTTTTATCCAGGTATAAGTGTGGAGTTGGATTATTCAGAGTGCAGTACTTTCTTTTTCTTGAAGCTGTTCCTTCGTACCCATGGAGTAATATACATATTAAAAGACAGAGTCTATTAAATAAATCATATTTTGCAATTTTTAAATTATGTTAGCTTATATTCTCATTGTTTTAATTTTTTTGTAACTTGTGACAGTAGTTGTAATTTTTTAAATATTCCTACTGGATTTTCTTTATGCAGTCTGGCAGAAGCTTATTTTTTTCCAGTTGTTATATTTGTTCTAGGAAAAATAGTGAGGTTTTGTGCTGTTGTTATGCTGTTTTATTAAGGATGTTCTTATATTTATTGTTAATTTGTTTTACATTTGGTGAGTTTTGAGTGTAGTTTAAGGCTTTTTTTCCTCAGGTATTACTTTTCATGGTAGATGCAAATTAGTATTTCTGTTTTACTTAGAAATGCATTTCTTTGTTATCTTGTTGCATTAGAAGTATATTTTTTATGTGTAATGTAATGAATTATTTAATTTGATTTATTGTAATTATATATTGGTACTTGGGGGCCTATTACGATGGCGGTCGGATGTCCACCACCGGGCCGGCGATGGTGCCCGCTGGACCGGCGGTGGACATCCGACCGCGATCGCAAGCCAGAAATCCGCCGATCAAATTAGGATGGCAGTGGTGACCGCGGCGGTGGGAAATTTCGACCGCCGCTTTTCCAGCCGGTTGCCATCCGCACTCCTGCCTGGCGGACGGAGCAGGACCGGGATAATGGTGGCGGTGCAGGGCAGGCTCCGCCGGCAGGATTATGATGCCGGCGGTAGCCAGCTTTTCCTCAGCGGTCAGACCGCCATGGAAAGGCATGTAGTGATTGTCCTCCGGGGGCCCGTTGCGGGCCCCCAATGTTTTGTGGGGGGTGTGGGTGCACTGGGGGGTACCCATGGTCCCCCCTACATTTCCCTGCACCAGGTGGCAGGCACGGTGCAGTGCCTGCCACGCAGTGCAGGGAAATGCAGGACATGCTCATTTGGACATCGCTGCGGTGCTGCGGGCAGCAGCAACCGCCGCAATGTTAAGGCCCGCGATCCGACCGCCGGGGTCGGATTTCGAGCAAGGAACATCCTAATGCGACCGGCGGTTATGTCGCGGGCCTTGCGGGCGGTCTTTTCCCGTTACCATGGTGGTCGGGGAGGTTTTCCAACCGCCATCGTAATAGGCCCCTTATTTTGTTGTATTTTTTTATTTAGGGTATTTTGAAAATATTTGTTTTTTCCTGTGTCTAATTGTATTTTTCTTGTGTTAATGTATTATATTTTTGTGTAATTTATTTATCCATGTGTATATTATTCTATTTATAATTTAAATTTTTATTTTTGGGTTATTTTTAATGCTGTTATTGTTATTGTTATCAATATTGTATGTTTGCTCTTGTTTGTGTATTTCTTTAGTTCATTATATTTTTGCTTTCAATATCTGTGCTTTCAATATTGTTAAAAATATATATTTTTCCAACAATATTTTTGTTATTGATATTTTTGATTTTTTTAAATGAAGTACAGGATGGCAATATTTTAGTAAGTAATATTATGTTGCCAATGTTTTGGTGAGTCAATATTATTTTCCATGATATTCTGTCATGGAACCATTATTTGCCATTAAGTATTGTCTATCACTTACTGTGGTACAATAAATGAATGCCCAATAGGCCTTGATTTGAAAGTTGCCTGGATTGCGAATCCCTACATAAATTTCGCCAAACTGGTGAACTGGAAATATTTATGAATTTCTGACTTTTTAAAGTTCACCTTCATTTTTCATTTTCGCCCACCATTAAAGATTGAACAGTGCTCCATCATTTATATTTTATGCCATGTATCACATGCAGTTAGTTCAAAACAGTGATAGAGTAACCTGATGCTGATCCCATTGTTTTGTCGTTGTGGATTATATTTGATGTTCTTTCAAATGACCATATGCATATTATGCAAGGTGAAACCACATTCTTCATTTAGGGGTGTGACATGGCACTACCCAGACATCACTGAGTTGTTTGTGGCACTATCCTGCTTGTTGATCATATACTTTTGAACATACTAATCATTCATGTGTGCCGTAAGACAGAATGATGGAATGTTGTGCCAAGTTTGTATATGTGAGTTAAACGATATGGAACCAGGAGCCAAGTGTGTAGTATGTTCACTGTATGCAGCAAACTACTTCTTCCTCAGTATCATCATATCTCAGGTGAAACTAGGGACTACCAAAAATCGCAAACTTATGCAGAGATCTGCTTCATGCTTTTGTTATTTCTTAAGGTTTGCTGAATTTGCAGTTTAAATATACATGCACACTTACGTGGAGAGAGGTAAAGTGACAATCTCTTTCAGGAAGCTAGTAACAACCTATGATTTGGCACCAAAGCAGATCATTTATTTAGATCAATGGGAAATATAACGCAATGATCACAATGGAATATGTCACATAGGCCATTATTTCTGTGAGAGTTGGTTGAGAAAACCCTTAGTCCACGGAGACTGTCGGCTGGTTTGAACCATTGTTATAGAAATGCAGTACAATTGTTACTTTCAACAACGCTGGGATAGCAATATGGATTTTGATGTTGGACACTAAAACTCTCATGAACAGAATTTGGGGCCATATGTACAAAACATTTTTGCGGTCGCAGAAATGCATTTTCATATGTACAAATGTGAAGCTATGATTCAGTAACTTGTTAACGGATTGCAATTTGGTTTAGCGATTCGGTATTTGGAAAGGGCATGTTTAGGGCATCCCTTCCAAATACCAAATTGCAGTGCTAAGTATGAATGTTTTTCTACTCAATTACGGTTGCAAAACATTCCTTTTTACAGACTACTAAAAGGTAGTGATGACTATTCACAAATGGGTAGGGGTCCCCAAGGGACCCCTTCCCTTTGAGAATGTAAAGGAGCATATTTTGTGAGAGCAGGCAGTGGTGCCAAGAACCACTGCCTACTCTTAAAAATGAAACTTTAAAGTTTCATTTTTCTTTTTAAACTCATCCCAATTTCCTTAAGGAAAACGGGCTGCATTTAAAAATAAAAAAAGTTTACTTTATTGAAAAGCATTCACAGACATGGTGGTAGGCTGGCCCCAGCTGGCCACCAGCCCAGTGATGGATATCATTCCTAATGGGTCGCAAATTGCGACCTACCTCTTTAATTTTCATGAGTAGGCTGACTTGTGACCCATTAGGAATCCCTATAAAAACTTTTACGTTTTTTTACATTACAAATTGTGATTTCCTGATTACGATTTGGTAGGAATCACAATTAGTAAATTGCAATTCCTAAATTTGGTACATGTGGCCCTTGGTGCTGGGATGCCAATGGGCCAGGATTGATATCCCCACCTCAAATTCACACTTTTTATCACCAAAATAAGGAATATCTACCCCGACCTAGGAATACTGGGTTATAAACTTGTTTTTTTCTTGATTTCAGTGACAAATCTCCTGACACTTTACACCTGATCAGCGCAGGTGGATAATGCCAGTGAAAGTAATGGTTGGAGCCAGGTGCTGGAAGTCATCAGAGGGTCGAGGCTATCTGGGAGGAGCATTGTCTGCTCCACCATGTTGTGCTCTGGACGTGGTAAGTGAACTGTGGAGTCACTCAGCTCCAGACTCTGCTTTTGGTCTGAATGTGTCCTTCTACTGTGTGACCAGGAAGGGGAAGGAAAGGTGGTGGTAGGGAATCTGGGACTTGCTTATGGGCAGTGCATTCCGCTCCCCCCTGTTGCGCTATAGGGGCAGGTGGGGAAAGAACTCAGCTCCTGCCCCTCTACCTCTGCCACTGCATTATTTTACAAGATGACCCTCAGCACCAGGGGAAACAAGGCCATGTATCTGCATTTGTAAATATTGGGTCAGAGTTTGCTGACACAGGTTTAACGGAAATGGGAGACACTGTGCTACTGGGAATGGTGAGTGTCAGTATTGCACACTGAATACCACTCAGGGCGGAATATCAGCTCTCATAATAAGAGGCTAGGTCTTCCCTGACTTTGTCAATTATTCTTTTGATTCTACTGCACGCAGCATTACTAATGTTTAAATAATACATGAAGTTTTCCTGTTTCTAGTAATTTATTAAGTAAAACTGATGCACACTGAGATCACACTTCTGCTTTTTCTACATTTTGCTTTACTAGAGAAAAGTGCCAGAAATACTGTGCATTTCAAAATGTGGTTGTCTATTTACATCCATATATCACATAGAGAGAAACAAAAACTTTGTAAAACTATTTTCTTGACATTCATTACTCACAGTGCATGATGGATATATCCCAGTTCACATCCACATACTAATTTAACAAGGCTTTTGACATATAATCCCACATTATTAAAATGTTTTTGGGTGTACAGCGTGTGCCTTTTCTGATAGGCAAATTCTTTTTATTTTGAAGAAAATTATCAAAGTGAATTTTAAGCTGCCAATATTCCTTTTTAAATTAAAATGGCACACAGAACAAAGAAATAACATCACTTTGAAGTGGAAAATCTGTTTACAATACATCCCTCTCGCTCTCACACATCAACACACCATTTATTACATCAGTGTTCACGGTATGTATAAAATGGCAATTCTCACTATTAGAGTAAAATTATCAATTCTTTTTTTCTGCCACAAGAAAGTGCAGCCTTTTGTTTGACAAACCAATCCAAATGTTAGCTCTGTAAAAGACCAAAGCATTATGCTACGTCAACTTGAATACTTTTGTCAGCCATTTTATGTTTGAGTTCTTCGGCAGTTGTGCCACTGATGCCAAAGGTATTTTATACTTTCCGTAGAGGGCATTTCATCAGCATCCCTCAGTAGTTGGCTTTCTTTGCTCCATAACCTTCTGCCATTTGTTTGGAACATTGTCAATCAAATCTTGGATCAGCCCAAAGGAGTAGTATGTTGGTCACACCTATTTTCTGTTTGTTTGGGTGTATTCTAATATCTCCTATGTAATGCACAAGGGACTATTTTACATCTGAAATCAGTCAAATACCAGTAAAGTTGCCTTAGGGTCCAAACACTGACAAACACATCTGAGAAATGGATGTAAAAGAAAAAGGTGGGGGGCCATCTCTATTATTTCACAGTTCCAAAGTGGCTGACCATAATAAATTGTTGAGTGGCTGGCAGAACTCGAAAGCTTGCCTGTAATTTCATTATTTCAGCTGGTTTTACCTGTTCATACTCCTCATTATTCTGGGCAAACAAGCACTGGCAAAGTCAATAGTTTTTTTTTTTGCAGTTTTATATAGCGCAAATTCGACCTGAAGGTATCAGAGCGCTTTAAATGAGCACCAGTTCTATTACAGATGGACACATTCATTTTTTTTAGACAACAGGAGATTAAGTGCCCAGAAACACAGGATATTTGAACCTCCCGCCAGACTCGAATCTGCAATCTGCATGCTCTATAAAAGACAATTTTATTGACTTTTCCAACTTGTCTTATGAAATTCTTGTAAAAACTACGAACACCGTAATTCTTTTGAATTGGTAATTCTTTCTCCAAAAAAGGTATTTTATTCAAAATTAAGGTTGAATTTAAGAAAACTAAGGGTATATTCACAAGAACGTGTGATAACTACAGCAAGAGTAGCGTAACGCAACTTTCAACATCGCAGCCTATGTCGGGAAAATAACCCCATGTCAACGTGGAATTCACAATAAGGCGGTAGCATGCGACAGTCACCAGATAACGCGTCAAATGTCAGCGTGAAAATCAACGCCACGCTGAAAAAATGCGAAACGCGAGAAATCATGCGATGAGGCCAATCGCGGTACAGAAATCAGCAAACACCAGCCACAGGCCTGCAAATCCCACGCGTCCGGCGGGAAAAAGCACCATAAAAGAAAGAAAAAAAAAGCCCAAAAACAATTCAAACTGCGTAGCAACATGGATGCACCCGGACCGAGTGCAGAGGACAAGCCGAACACCACAAGCCCCACAGAGGACCAGCCAGGAACCCTGCGTTCGGGGAAGGGCAAGGACAAGAGGAAGAGGAAGACTGGGTTCAGTCCGCAGGAAGACCGGATCATCGTCACGGAGGTGACCGAACACCATCAACAACTGTTCGGCACCTCCACTGCGGCACTGGCAACCCAAACCGAAATATGGCAGGCCAACGTCAATGCAGTCGGAGTGTCGAGGAGGTCAAGGGAGGAGGTCAAGAGGCGCTGGCATGATCTGAAAAGGCAGACCAAACATAAGGTCGCCGCCAACAGGGAGGCAGCAACGGCGACTGGAGGTGGAAGTCCTGCGACACAGGAGGAGCTGGATGAGCGACAGTCAGCAGTGAGGAGACGGTGGCAGGATTGGGGGGCCTGGACACAGCATGATACGACCTGACCCAACAGCAACAGGGTGAGTAACCACTAGGGACGGGGGGGACGGGGGAGATGGGCACAATGGCACACATGCACAATTACGTGTAGCACACGGCACACCCACAATGACCGTGGAACATGTCCCTGATTGCCTTGGCACACTGCAGCACACATAGAAATGCCAAGTAGGCCCCCATCCACAATGTGCACAGAGGGCACCCCCCCTATCACCAATATCACAACCGACCCATGCACATGGGCTGAATCCAGCAAAGCAGCGGCTCTGTGTCCCACACTGACTATGCAAGTAACACTGCATGTCCGATAAAAGCAGCCCAAAAAAAATGACATGGCCCACGAATCTACATGGAGGTAGCCCAGTGCGGATCACATCCGTAAAGGAGCAGGTCACACTCCGACATGTCCACGTGCACCCACAACCCATGCCGTACAATACACGCAGCAGACGAACAATGCACCAGGCCACAAAAACAGTCCGAGAGCACATATGACCCAAGTCAAAAGCAAATCAGGCCCCGAAAAGCACAATTCAAAGGCACCCCGCCTCAAAGGGAGAAGGCTACACGAAATCAGAGCTTCAGGGGCAACTCCCCCACAATGCAGCACACACACATAGCAATCACAGAACATCAGCAATGACAGCAATGTGGTACAAAGTGCAACACCAGCACCACAGGACAGCGCTCACAACAGGTTCCGCTCATGCGTAGTAACTGTCCACTCACATCTGGCATTGCCTGACACTGTGTGATGATAATGTACGGGTACTACCACACATCCGTCATGTAGTCGAGAAACACACTGACTGCCATCAAATAGCCAGCTCCCCCAAAACAGTCACAATGTACATTGGCATGCAGTCTGAATGTAAACATCTGCAAATCATCACCATACATGTGAAACACTGTTAACCTGCATCTCCCCTTTACATTGCAGAGGAACAAACAACACCTCCTGCAGAGCACACCACACTTCCCATCATTGCTGATGAAGAGGACAACCTGCACATATGTCAAGACACCCTCCAACGGATAATGGACAGCCTCTGCACCCCACCCCCAGGAGCAGGCCAGGCCAGCTGCCTCGAGGTGACCCCACCACCTGCACAGACCACACAGCAGGAAACACACACCACCATGGCTGTCTCCCAGGACCCCCCGACCAATACATGGAATTCCAACGGCGTGTGTTGGGTTGCCAGGTAGAGTTGGCTCATCAACTGTGGGTGGGTTTTGAGCTCGTGGCAGCCAAACTTGATGCCATACGTGGGTGTCTGAGTCCCATCAGGGACCACATACAGTCCCTATCGGACACCCCCTGCACGCACCATGCTCCGCCACAGACCTTGGCTGACCTAGCTGGTGCCATGAATCTAATACAAGAACTGTCTGGTCAGACAGGCACCAGCCATGACAGCACAGAGTTGGCACAGGTGCGGAGGTCAATGGAGACCATGGAGCAGATGCAGGCTGGAAGTATGTCTGCCATGGCTGGACACCAGCGAGTAGTGGCTGGGAACTTCAATGCCCTGCAGTACTTCATCTTGCCATTGCTGCCACTGAGCCGTTCCCAGATGACTGCAGCGGGAACATCAACACACACAGCTTTGACCCCTGATGTGTCCGTGGCACACTGTGATGCTGCCACATCACCTACACAGTCTGATGTGTCAGGGGCACACAGCGATGCAGCCATCACCCCACCACACACACCGGACACACCGGACACAGAACCTGTATCAGGGGAGTGAGACGGGGATGGGAACTACTGTGTGAGGAAGGAGGCAGTAGCATCCATCACCGCCATATGCCCTGTCCCTGTCTGGTTATGACCTATGCATCATGCCCTGGGAAATACCTCCTACTGACCTCCGGAACACTCTGCGACATTCACCCGGACCCCGACACGGACTGCCATTTCTTCACCGCTGGCCAATTACACAGCAATCCTGCTGCGGACTGCACTCTCCCTCTTCCTAATCACTGTGCAATCCCCAAAGGACTCTGGTTGGCCCACCACTTGGCTTCCATGTGATGTGGGCTTGGATGGCCATGTACAGCTCCAGCTCCGTCAATCACCTGAATGTGAATAAAACATTCTAAATCACACAGATGTGTCATCACTATGTTCATTCACGTATGGAAGTATGGCTGGATGTGCAGGGAAATGCAGGACATGCTCATTTGGACATCGCTGCGGTGCTGCGGGCAGCAGCAACCGCCGCAATGTTAAGGCCCGCGATCCGACCGCCGGGGTCGGATTTCGAGCAAGGAACATCCTAATGCGACCGGCGGTTATGTCGCGGGCCTTGCGGGCGGTCTTTTCCCGTTACCATGGTGGTCGGGGAGGTTTTCCAACCGCCATCGTAATAGGCCCCTTATTTTGTTGTGTTTTTTTATTTAGGGTATTTTGAAAATATTTGTTTTTTCCTGTGTCTAATTGTATTTTTCTTGTGTTAATGTATTATATTTTTGTGTAATTTATTTATCCATGTGTATATTATTCTATTTATAATTTACATTTTTATTTTTGGGTTATTTTTAATGCTGTTATTGTTATTGTTATCAATATTGTATGTTTGCTCTTGTTTGTGTATTTCTTTAGTTCATTATATTTTTGCTTTCAATATCTGTGCTTACAATATTGTTAAAAATATATATTTTTCCAACAATATTTTTGTTATTGATATTTTTGATTTTTTTAAATGAAGAACAGGATGGCAATATTTTAGTAAGTAATATTATGTTGCCAATGTTTTGGTGAGTCAATATTATTTTCCATGATATTCTGTCATGGAACCATTATTTGCCATTAAGTATTGTCTATCACTTACTGTGGTACAATAAATGAATGCCCAATAGGCCTTGATTTGAAAGTTGCCTGGATTGCGAATCCCTACATAAATTTCGCCAAACTGGTGAACTTGAAATATTTATGAATTTCTGACTTTTTAAAGTTCACCTTCATTTTTCATTTTCGCCCACCATTAAAGATTGAACAGTGCTCCATCATTTATATTTTATGCCATGTATCACATGCAGTTAGTTCAAAACAGTGATAGAGTAACCTGATGCTGATCCCATTGTTTTGTCGTTGTGGATTATATTTGATGTTCTTTCAAATGACCATATGCATATTATGCAAGGTGAAACCACATTCTTCATTTAGGGGTGTGACATGGCACTACCCAGACATCACTGAGTTGTTTGTGGCACTATCCTGCTTGTTGATCATATACTTTTGAACATACTAATCATTCATGTGTGCCGTAAGACAGAATGATGGAATGTTGTGCCAAGTTTGTATATGTGAGTTAAACGATATGGAACCAGGAGCCAAGTGTGTAGTATGTTCACTGTATGCAGCAAACTACTTCTTCCTCAGTATCATCATATCTCAGGTGAAACTAGGGACTACCAAAAATCGCAAACTTATGCAGAGATCTGCTTCATGCTTTTGTTATTTCTTAAGGTTTGCTGAATTTGCAGTTTAAATATACATGCACACTTACGTGGAGAGAGGTAAAGTGACAATCTCTTTCAGGAAGCTAGTAACAACCTATGATTTGGCACCAAAGCAGATAATTTATTTAGATCAATGGGAAATATAACGCAATGATCACAATGGAATATGTCACATAGGCCATTATTTCTGTGAGAGTTGGTTGAGAAAACCCTTAGTCCACGGAGACTGTCGGCTGGTTTGAACCATTGTTATAGAAATGCAGTACAATTGTTACTTTCAACAACGCTGGGATAGCAATATGGATTTTGATGTTGGACACTAAAACTCTCATGAACAGAATTTGGGGCCATATGTACAAAACATTTTGCGGTCGCAGAAATGCATTTTCATATGTACAAATGTGAAGCTATGATTCAGTAACTTGTTAACGGATTGCAATTTGGTTTAGCGATTTGGTATTTGGAAAGGGCATGTTTAGGGCATCCCTTCCAAATACCAAATTGCAGTGCTAAGTATGAATGTTTTTCTACTCAATTACGGTTGCAAAATATTCCTTTTTACAGACTACTAAAAGGTAGTGATGACTATTCACAAATGGGTAGGGGTCCCCAAGGGACCCCTTCCCCTTTGAGAATGTAAAGGAGCATATTTTGTGAGAGCAGGCAGTGGTCCCAAGAACCACTGCCTACTCTTAAAAAATGAAACTTTAAAGTTTCATTTTTTCTTTTTAAACTCATCCCAATTTCCTTAAGGAAAACGGGCTGCATTTAAAAATAAAAAAAGTTTACTTTATTGAAAAGCATTCACAGACATGGTGGTAGGCTGGCCCCAGCTGGCCACCAGCCCAGTGATGGATATCATTCCTAATGGGTCGCAAATTGCGACCTACCTCTTTAATTTTCATGAGTAGGCTGACTTGTGACCCATTAGGAATCCCTATAAAAACTTTTACGTTTTTTTACATTACAAATTGTGATTTCCTGATTGCGATTTGGTAGGAATCGCAATTAGTAAATTGCAATTCCTAAATTTGGTACATGTGGCCCTTGGTGCTGGGATGCCAATGGGCCAGGATTGATATCCCCACCTCAAATTCACACTTTTTATCACCAAAATAAGGAATATCTACCCGACCTAGGAATACTGGGTTATAAACTTGTTTTTTTCTTGATTTCAGTGACAAATCTCCTGACACTTTACACCTGATCAGAGCAGGTGGATAATGCCAGTGAAAGTAATGGTTGGAGCCAGGTGCTGGAAGTCATCAGAGGGTCGAGGCTATCTGGGAGGAGCATTGTCTGCTCCACCATGTTGTGCTCTGGACGTGGTAAGTGAACTGTGGAGTCACTCAGCTCCAGACTCTGCTTTTGGTCTGAATGTGTCCTTCTACTGTGTGACCAGGAAGGGGAAGGAAAGGTGGTGGTAGGGAATCTGGGACTTGCTTATGGGCAGTGCATTCCGCTCCCCCCTGTTGCGCTATAGGGGCAGGTGGGGAAAGAACTCAGCTCCTGCCCCTCTACCTCTGCCACTTCATTATTTTACAAGATGACCCTCAGCACCAGGGGAAACAAGGCCATGTATCTGCATTTGTAAATATTGGGTCAGAGTTTGCTGACACAGGTTTAACGGAAATGGGAGACACTGTGCTACTGGGAATGGTGAGTGTCAGTATTGCACACTGAATACCACTCAGGGCGGAATATCAGCTCTCATAATAAGAGGCTAGGTCTTCCCTGACTTTGTCAATTATTCTTTTGATTCTACTGCACGCAGCATTACTAATGTTTAAATAATACATGAAGTTTTCCTGTTTCTAGTAATTTATTAAGTAAAACTGATGCACACTGAGATCACACTTCTGCTTTTTCTACATTGTGCTTTACTAGAGAAAAGTGCCAGAAATACTGTGCATTTCAAAATGTGGTTGTCTATTTACATCCATATATCACATAGAGAGAAACAAAAACTTTGTAAAACTATTTTCTTGACATTCATTACTCACAGTGCATGATGGATATATCCCAGTTCACATCCACATACTAATTTAACAAGGCTTTTGACATATAATCCCACATTATTAAAATGTTTTTTGGGTGTACAGCGTGTGCCTTTTCTGATAGGCAAATTCTTTTTATTTTGAAGAAAATTATCAAAGTGAATTTTAAGCTGCCAATATTCCTTTTTAAATTAAAATGGCACACAGAACAAAGAAATAACATCACTTTGAAGTGGAAAATCTGTTTACAATACATCCCTCTCGCTCTCACACATCAACACACCATTTATTACATCAGTGTTCACGGTATGTATAAAATGGCAATTCTCACTATTAGAGTAAAATTATCAATTCTTTTTTTCTGCCACAAGAAAGTGCAGCCTTTTGTTTGACAAACCAATCCAAATGTTAGCTCTGTAAAAGACCAAAGCATTATGCTGCGTCAACTTGAATACTTTTGTCAGCCATTTTATGTTTGAGTTCTTCGGCAGTTGTGCCACTGATGCCAAAGGTATTTTATACTTTCCGTAGAGGGCATTTCATCAGCATCCCTCAGTAGTTGGCTTTCTTTGCTCCATAACCTTCTGCCATTTGTTTGAAACATTGTCAATCAAATCTTGGATCAGCCCAAAGGAGTAGTATGTTGGTCTCACCTATTTTCTGTTTGTTTGGGTGTATTCTAATATCTCCTATGTAATGCACAAGGGACTATTTTACATCTGAAATCAGTCAAATACCAGTAAAGTTGCCTTAGGGTCCAAACACTGACAAACACATCTGAGAAATGGATGTAAAAGAAAAAGGTGGGGGGCCATCTCTATTATTTCACAGTTCCAAAGTGGCTGACCATAATAAATTGTTGAGTGGCTGGCAGAACTCGAAAGCTTGCCTGTAATTTCATTATTTCAGCTGGTTTTACCTGTTCATACTCCTCATTATTCTGGGCAAACAAGCACTGGCAAAGTCAATAGTTTTTTTTTTTGCAGTTTTATATAGCGCAAATTCGACCTGAAGGTATCAGAGCGCTTAAAATGAGCACCAGTTCTATTACAGATGGACACATTCATTTTTTTTAGACAACGGGAGATTAAGTGCCCAGAAACACAGGATATTTGAACCTCCCGCCAGACTCGAATCTGCAATCTGCATGCTCTATAAAAGACAATTTTATTGACTTTTCCAACTTGTCTTATGAACTTCTTGTAAAAACTACGAACACCGTAATTCTTTTGAATTGGTAATTTTTTCTCCAAAAAAGGTATTTTATTCAAAATTAAGGTTGAATTTAAGAAAACTAAGGGTATATTCACAAGAACGTGTGATAACTACAGCAAGAGTAGCGTAACGCAACTTTCAACATCGCAGCCTATGTCGGGAAAATAACCCCATGTCAACGTGGAATTCACAACAAGGCGGTAGCATGCGACAGTCACCAGATAACGCGTCAAATGTCAGCGTGAAAATCAACGCCACGCTGAAAAAATGCGAAACGCGAGAAATCATGCGATGAGGCCAATCGCGGTACAGAAATCAGCAAACACCAGCCACAGGCCTGCAAATCCCACGCGTCCGGCGGGAAAAAGCACCATAAAAGAAAGAAAAAAAAAGCCCAAAAACAATTCAAACTGCGTAGCAACATGGATGCACCCGGACCGAGTGCAGAGGACAAGCCGAACACCACAAGCCCCACGGAGGACCAGCCAGGAACCCTGCATTTGGGGAAGGGCAAGGACAAGAGGAAGAGGAAGACTGGGTTCAGTCCGCAGGAAGACCGGATCATCGTCACGGAGGTGACCGAACACCATCAACAACTGTTCGGCACCTCCACTGCGGCACTGGCAACCCAAACCGAAATATGGCAGGCCAACGTCAATGTAGTCGGAGTGTCAAGGAGGTCAAGGGAGGAGGTCAATAGGCGCTGGCATGATCTGAAAAGGCAGACCAAACATAAGGTCGCCGCCAACAGGGAGGCAGCAACGGCGACTGGAGGTGGAAGTCCTGCGACACAGGAGGAGCTGGATGAGCGACAGTCAGCAGTGAGGAGACGGTGGCAGGATTGGGGGGCCTGGACACAGCATGATACGACCTGACCCAACAGCAACAGGGTGAGTAACCACTAGGGACGGGGGGGACGGGGGAGATGGGCACAATGGCACACATGCACAATTACGTGTAGCACACAGCACACCCACAATGACCGTGGAACATGTCCCTGATTGCCTTGGCACACTGCAGCACACATAGAAATGCCAAGTAGGCCCCCATCCACAATGTGCACAGAGGGCCCCCCCTATCACCAATATCACAACCGACCCATGCACATGGGCTGAATCCAGCAAAGCAGCGGCTCTGTGTCCCACACTGACTATGCAAGTAACACTGCATGTCCGATAAAAGCAGCCCAAAAAAAATGACATGGCCCACGAATCTACATGGAGGTAGCCCAGTGCGGATCACATCCGTAAAGGAGCAGGTCACACTCTGACATGTCCACGTGCACCCACAACCCATGCCGTACAATACACGCAGCAGACGAACAATGCACCAGGCCACAAAAACAGTCCGAGAGCACATATGACCCAAGTCAAAAGCAAATCAGGCCCCGAAAAGCACACAATTCAAAGGCACCCCGCCTCAAAGGGAGAAGGTTACACGAAATCAGAGCTTCAGGGGCAACTCCCCCACAATGCAGCACACACACATAGCAATCACAGAACATCAGCAATGACGGCAATGTGGTACAAAGTGCAACACCAGCACCACAGGACAGAGCTCACAACAGGTTCCGCTCATGCGTAGTAACTGTCCACTCACATCTGGCATTTCCTGACACTGTGTGATGATAATGTACGGGTACTACCCCACATCCGTCACGTAGTCGAGAAACACACTGACTGCCATCAAATAGCCAGCTCCCCCAAAACAGTCACAATGTACATTGGCATGCAGTCTGAATGTAAACATCTGCAAATCATCACCATACATGTGAAACACTGTTAACCTGCATCTCCCCTTTACATTGCAGAGGAACAAACAACACCTCCTGCAGAGCACACCACACTTCCCATCATTGCTGATGAAGAGGACAACCTGCACATATGTCAAGACACCCTCCAACGGATAATGGACAGCCTCTGCACCCCACCCCCAGGAGCAGGCCAGGCCAGCTGCCTCGAGGTGACCCCACCACCTGCACAGACCACACAGCAGGAAACACACACCACCATGGCTGTCTCCCAGGACCCCCAACCAATACATGGAATTCCAACGGCGTGTGTTGGGTTGCCAGGTAGAGTTGGCTCATCAGCTGTGGGTGGGTTTTGAGCTCGTGGCAGCCAAACTTGATGCCATACGTGGGTGTCTGAGTCCCATCAGGGACCACATACAGTCCCTATCGGACACCCCCTGCACGCACCATGCTCCGCCACAGACCTTGGCTGACCTCGCTGGTGCCATGAATCTAATACAAGAACTGTCTGGTCAGACAGGCACCAGCCATGACAGCACAGAGTTGGCACAGGTGCGGAGGTCAATGGAGACCATGGAGCAGATGCAGGCTGGAAGTATGTCTGCCATGGCTGGACACCAGCGAGTAGTGGCTGGGAACTTCAATGCCCTGCAGTACTTCATCTTGCCATTGCTGCCACTGAGCCGTTCCCAGATGACTGCAGCGGGAACATCAACACACACAGCTTTGACCCCTGATGTGTCCGTGGCACACTGTGATGCTGCCACATCA
Source organism: Calotriton arnoldi (assembly GCA_963921515.1). Taxonomy (NCBI): domain Eukaryota; kingdom Metazoa; phylum Chordata; class Amphibia; order Caudata; family Salamandridae; genus Calotriton; species Calotriton arnoldi. Next base: position 491,408 of record CAWUFW010004628.1, on the reverse strand, counting down.
CCTACGCAGTCTGATGTGTAAGGGGCACACAGCGATGCAGCCATCACCCCACCACACACACCGGACACACCGGACACAGAACCTGTATCAGGGGAGTGAGACGGGGATGGGAACTACTGTGTGAGGAAGGAGGCAGTAGCATCCATCACCGCCATATGCCCTGTCCCTGTCTGGTTATGACCTATGCATCATGCCCTGGGAAATACCTCCTACTGACCTCCGGAACACTCTGCGACATTCACCCGGACCCCGACACGGACTGCCATTTCTTCACCGCTGGCCAATTACACAGCAATCCTGCTGCGGACTGCACTCTCCCTCTTCCTAATCACTGTGCAATCCCCAAAGGACTCTGGTTGGCCCACCACTTGGCTTCCATGTGATGTGGGCTTGGATGGCCAAGTACAGCTCCAGCTCCGTCAATCACCTGAATGCGAATAAAACATTCTAAATCACACAGATGTGTCATCACTATGTTCATTCACGTATGGAAGTATGGCTGGATGTAGGGACAATGATTGCACATGAAGGTACACCCTGGTAACTGACATCTATGCGCATGTCTATCCCTGAGACACATGGCCAATTGGATGACTGTGAAGGTGAGTACTAGCTGTGTCCCCATTGCACATCAACAACAATCTCACAACCCCCCAATGTAGGCACACGTCCATGTGTTGAATAGGGCTGTGTGTAGGAGTGACCAAAATGGTGGCAGGCCAGGAGTGGTGTCCTACACCACTTGTGACAACAGAACTTCACGCTGCATACCTACTTACACACATCTGTGTGGACACATTCTGTTGTGATGTATGACATTGCTCCACATGGTCAGAGGTTGGACACCATACACACATAGCTGAAGTCATGTAAGTGCACATGTCGTCCAGCACCTATCCAAAAACAATGTCTGGCTCACAGAGGTGGAGCTTGCCAAAGGGACACAACCCCATTGCACATGGGTCAGTAAGTTCCTCCCTGTGTTGGGACGATGCTCATTGTGGCACACGAGTGGACTATCTAAACAACACACCTCACAGTTAGACACCAGTGGAGTGGCATAGACTTTATTGGCATGTGCGTGTCAGTACGGACGAGGCAATGGCCACAACAGGCAGGGACATGCATAAGACACTTACACGCAGCATTTGTACATGTCGAGGTTCAGAAAATGTTGGGGCTGAAATGGACAACATTCATCACGGATGGCAACGCTCACAGCCCACCTTGCCTTGCTGGATGAGTCATGTGTTGTTTGGCGTCTGCCCATTGTCCCGTGTGAGGGGGCACGACTCCCTGCACGTGGAATCTGCATGGTGCTCTGCCTCCGGAGTGCACCGATTGTCTGCTCTGCTGACAGTGATCAGGTGTGAGGGTCCAACAGGTTCACATGTTGTGCTACATTGCCATGTGTGTGCTCTCCCCCAGCAGTGTGTCCGAATTGGCAACGTTGCCAAACGACGCTGTGTTGCTCCGACCATGGACCAGCGTCACCTTGCACAGGTGTGTGTACACACGCGTTATTCCACACACATGCATCCAGAGCCCGACCGAAGGCAGACATGTCCTCTGTTGTGGTGGGATATGTGAGCAATCCCAATGATGCAACAAGTTGTTGGGCCATGTGCTGTGGGTGGCAATCAGATGTGGCTGCAGGAACGTAGTTACTCGTCCATGAATGCCCGTGCAGCTTCATGTGCAATGTGTTCCAATAGTACGTCGTTGTCGTGTTCAAGGAACACCAAGGAGAGCCAATTCGTTAGGTGGTCGAGGCAGGTGTGCTCAGCCCACGCCGTCTCACTGATCCGCAACACAGCCCAATAGGGGAGCGCCTCGATGTGGTCACTGCACACGAGAAATTGTGCAATCTCCCATGGACAACTACCAATACATACGCAGTATGTCAAGGCATCCCATGCACGGCTGTCTCAGTTGCACTCCTGTTCGTGAGCCAACATGGGGCGCAGACACAAGTCATAGTCCAATTCATCAACAGTTGTGTTGGATAGGCAGAAATCCATGGGACACTCGAATGTGCATGTTCGGCAGTGGAACCAGGGCTGGACGCAGGTGATGTGGGCAATGCGGAAGCTGAGCCTGTGCTACATTGCCATGTGTGTGCTCTCCCCCAGCAGTGTGTCCGAATTGGCAACATTGCCAAATGACGCTGTGTTGCTCCGACCATGGACCTGCGTCAACTTGCACAGGTGTGTGTACACACGCGTTATTCCACACACATGCATCCAGAGCCCGACCGAAGGCAGACATGTCCTCTGTTGTGGTGGGATATGTGAGCAATCCCAACGATGCAACAAGTTGTTGGGCCATGTTCTGTGGGTGGCAATCAGATGTGGCTGCAGGAACGTAGTTACTCGTCCATGAATGCCCGTGCAGCTTCATGTGCAATGTGTTCCAATAGTACGTCATTGTCGTGTTCAAGGAACACCAGGGTGAGCCAATCCATTAGGTGGTCCAGGCAGGTGTGCTCAGCCCACGCCGTCTCACCGATCCGCAACACAGCCCAATAGGGGAGCGCCTCGATGTGGTCACTGCACACGAGAAATTGTGCAATCTCCCATGCACAACTACCAATACATACGCAGTATGTCAAGGCATCCCATGCACGGCTGTCTCAGTTACACTCCTGTTCGTGAGCCAACAGGGGGCGCAGACACAAGTCATAGTCCAATTCATCAACAGTTGTGTTGGATAGGCAGAAATCCATGGGACACTCGAATGTGCATGTTCGGCAGTGGAACCAGGGCTGGATGCAGGTGATGTGGGCAATGCGGAAGCTGAGCCTGTAACTGATCCGCAGCACTGCCAGTGGCAGTGCGCCCAGTAAATGCAGCATACGTGCACGGTACTGTTCCACGTGACGGGGGTTGTGCATGTGCCCGGTATGGCCTGCCATTGCTTTGGTGCGTCTCATGAACCGGCACTCTTCTGAACTGCGGCAGTTGTGTGGAGGATGTGCCACAGCTCTGAGCAATGATTCAAATGTGTGTGCAACGTTGTGGGTAATGGGTTGCTGTTTCCGTGAGTGTCAAGGGCATCCCATGCGGGGGTGCCACAGGCAGGGGCTTCTGTGTGTGGGCTGTGGATAAGTCGGATGGTTCATTTGCGGAATGCGTGGTGTGGGAGTCATCCCCATCTGCCATTGCATCTCTATCAGGGTGTTCCAGGTGCGTTCTGGACCAAGGTCAGAGGTGCAGGTGTCCTCCCGCCTTCTGCATTCGGTCAATGGTGCTTTCATCCCTGATGTTTGTCTGACTACTACTTGCGTTTTCGGAATGTGATGTGGCTTTGGCGCTGAGATTGGGACACGGCCTTGGGCTCATGGTGTACGGATGGCGATGGACACACACATGTTGACATGTGGAGCCAGGTGCCCGGGCGGCCTTGCGCTGCTTGTGCTATCTCACTCCGTCTCCTTCCGTCGCTCTCTCACTCTCTGTCCTTTGTTGGGCGCATGGCACACCTTCTTCTCTTGGATTTGGTCTTCCAGGCTGTGTGCTATGGATTGTCCAGTGAGGAGCCGCTAGGACTCATCCTAAGGGTTGTTTCTGCTTTTGTTTGTATGGTGTTTTGTGTTGGTGATTGCATTGCTGTGTGACTGATTCTCCATTTTCTGGCCAAGCATGTATGTTTATTTTCCTGCTTGTGCGACATCAGGCAAAATGTTTGTTTTGGGATTCGTGGTGTTGGTGTGCAGTTTCTTAGTCCGGCATTGGGGGTGGTCCCGGGGCGGGGGCGGTGTTGCGGGCCTGGGTGTGGTGTCTGTGGGTGTTGTGGCCCTTTTGGGTGTCCGTGCTGCATGTTCAGTTGCTCGTGGGTATCTGTTGTCCTTCATGTGTGGCTCTGGGCTGTGCTCCCTTTTATGGTGCTGGCTGCCGTCCAACTTTACACCAGGTCAGAGCAGGTGTAAATTTCCTGGTGCTAATGCACCTTATCGCCTGTTTTGTGTTCTTATCGCCAATGTGGCTGGTCGTTGTGAATGTTGAGGTGTGATGTTGTCTCGGCTTTTGTCACGGGAACGCCTACTCTGCATCTCATTAGCGATATTTGCGGGGGTCCTATGTGGTGATGTTTTTTGTGGCTGCTATCGCGGGTAAACTGGTGCTGTGGGCTGTTAACACCGGCTTGTGAATGGGGAGGTAAATTTATCACGACTTTTGCTACGATAAAGTGCCGTTAATTCGGCGATAGCTCCTTGTGAATATGCCCCTTAGTGTATTAATGGAGCTTTGCTTTCTTCTGGTCATCTAAGTATTCTGTGAGAAATATTTTAGAGAACTGGGTTAAATAGATTTGAAATGAGGCAGGCGGTTTTGTTGTTTGTGATTCCATGTGCAGTAAATGGATGCAACTTCCAATGAAAACAAATTCATTTTTGGGTGCTTGAGAAAAGCATATCTGTTGATTGTAATATTGCTAGATGTATTTTAGGGAGGACAATGAATAACTTATTGCCATAAACCATGTGTGCTAAAACCAAAGTAGCTACTTTAATTTCTGGTCATACAAATAAAGGGTTTTGTATTGCACAGAATTTTCTATTGAAATCTAGCACGCCTAGTGGTTTCTGTAAAATATAAGTTGAGGGTACGTGAATTGTCTACGAGGAACCAAATGTAGGTGAATGTTCAGGTGCTTTACTTTATAAAGTAGTAATGGTTTCCTCGTCCAAAGCAATAGTGAATACTGCACGGTTCATTAATACGTTGTATCTTATTACATGTTGTGCAATATGTGACAAGAATCCTGTGCAAAATGTTCTTATTTTACTTTCTTACTTTCTGTGGGGCTTCTCACCTTTGTGTTTCTAACCTGCTGGTTAATGTTGTCACATGGGTGCTTCCAAGCAGAGAAGTGCTATGGACTCCAATAAGATTTTTATTACAAATTGTCAGGGAGGGCACCTCAACACAGAAATTATGATGAAACCACAAGAGCTAACGCTGTGTTATTAGGCTCTCTTTTCGACATTAGTTTTTCCCTTAGGTCCTGTCTTGGAACCAATAAGCAAAGGAAAACCTGACCCGGATCAGGGTGATCTACTCTGATTCCAGCCATCCTGTCATGAATTATATCAGAATCTGATCCCCTTTCTTACTGCCATGCTACTTCAATGGTCAACACGAACACATCTAGAATCACATGGTATTACAGAGGAACAACTCCTGCCAGCCTTTTCCCTCTACAAATGATGCCATAAGCAGCCTATCCCATTCTCCATATCAGCAATCACCCAGCAGAGGACTCCTGTTGATGCTGTATTTCTGCCTTTTCAGGGAACAAGTGATGGTTACAACAGAGAACAATTAAACGCTTTTTGAACATTTATACTGACATCTTTGGTTTTCAGCACCTGTGAACACTACTTTCTGTGAGAGACTTATGGGTCTACAACCATCAGTTTCCATGAGAAAATCACATCTACCAGAGAGGGGGCAGAAGTGAAATGGTAAAGTTGTCCCACACATCAGGAAACCCAGACCAATCTGACATATTTGCAATAAGATTGAGCAGATCGAGCCCAAGAATCTCTGACGACTGTTCTTGCAAAACCAATGGAACAGACACTGAATTAATCCAGACCATTAACTGAAGATGACCCTTGGGCACAACCTCCTACGAGGATCCCACCGGATTCAGAACCACTTGAGAAAAAAAGCCTTACATAGGAAAATCGATGGACAGCTCCTGAAGATGAGGATGTCACACATGAGGCAGCCAGAATGACTTTGGTGTTTTCATATATATTTACACAGTTGAATCATAGAGCCTTATTATGATGGAGGTCGGACTTTTGTCCAACCGCCATCCTGTCGGGAATGGGACCGCCCAACTAGCTGTCGGTGGTCCCGCCATAGGGATTACGATACGACCACCTTGAAGGAGGTCGCAATGTGTATGTTTTGTATTGTGGTGTGTGCTGCGGGCTGCAAGCACACGCCGCAGTACAAAAAATACACATTTTGCATATCCCTGCACTATGTGGCAGGCACCATGCAGTGCCTGCCACATGGTGCGAGATATGTAGAGGGGCACCATAGGTGCCTTTCAGATCCCAAGGATGAGAGCGAGGAGGGAAGGGGGGCCCACTAGGGACCCCCAAAGTCCCTTTCTGCCTGCCTTTTCATGGAGGGCTTACCGACATGAAATGGCAGGCAGAAAGGGACATAGTAATCCCTATGGCGGTGCCTGAGCAGGCACCGCCACTGTTGTAGGGATTCAAGTCCCTCCGTCGCACCGACAGGCTCCTTGAGCCCATCGGATGCGTGGCGGTCTGTCTCTCCGACCGCCAACCATCCGCCCACCATTGTAATGCGGCAGGCGGAACTCCACAGTCTGATTGCGGTGGGTCCACCACCAACGGGCTGATGGTGGCAGTCCCATCGCCATCATAATCAGACCCATAATTCTTAGATTCAAATACAGGCATCATTACCAAATCTATACCAAAATGTATTGTATTGTTCATCATCCTGACTTTATAATGGGGAGAAAAGTAGGGAAAGTAGAGGATTGCGGGTGTGACGAATGACTGACCAACATATCTGAAAGTAAAACAGGGAAGAAAAGAAGGAACAGAATGAACAAAAATGAAAGAATGATGATGAAGGAATGGTCAACTAGAAAAAAGTAATTAGCAGGTTTGGTTTCAGGATGTCAATGAGGTAGAACAAAAGAGGAAAGGATTGACATCATAGATCATAGTCAGGTAGCTCTTAATTAAAAAAAAATGGATGGTGAAGAGAGTATTGCAGGTGTGGTATGAGTACTCCAGCCATACTAAGCTGTTATATTCCATATAGGTACCCTATATAGGCGCAGGTAATCTTGTAACCTTTCACCTATATTCTTCCCTACATTACACACATAACAGTTCTTGGGTACTGACCTTTTACCTAGATATGACACTGCATTCAGAACGCGGGTTTTTCCCTGGTTCGATTCTCATACATTATGCATGAGGCTTCTTGGAAGCACAGCAGGACTAACAGTAGGATTACCATCTCCTGTATAATATCTCTGTCTAAAGTTCAGGCCCAACGTCATCCTTTAGGCTGACACAGTAACACAGCAAGGTAGGACCCCTGGGGAGACCTATGGGTATATATACAGCACATCTTGCTTAGGAAGATAGAGAAGACCGAGACTTCCCGGCTGACACACTGACCAGAGACGCTGAGGTTTCTGCATGCAGACGCTCCAGCTCGCAGTGGTCTAACATCCCTCGCGGGGTGTCCAACTCGAGACCAGGACGGGGTCCCATATTCTCTCATTCTCAGGTAATGGGGTTGACTAGTTCCTAGAGGGTTTCTTGGCATATCACCTACACAGATGCTAGGTACATTTAGGTACATCTAGTTAGGGAGACATCGTAGGAGTACGCACTTTTTATCATGTGTTACTTGTATATATTCATGATTTCTGCAAGATGGTAGAACTATACCATCCCTTTACTTTCGTAGTACTGCTAATCATATATCTCTGCTACTGTCTAATGGTTGTTGCAGCTCATCTATTCTACACTAGAATAACAACTGTACAATAAACACTTATTGAAAACGCCCAGCCTGTTTATTCTGTGTATCTCTCTGAGACAAACTAAGTGAGCACGAGTGACTGAGCGAAAGGTAGTATATTGTTTCCATGATTCTGAGGGATCAGGGTTGTCATGTTCTGAGGTTGCCAGAATCTATTCTCTCCTTGGTAAGAGGAGACTATAGTGGCGCTGTGAGCTAGCTAATACAGATAGGCTAACATATCCGGTGGGGGTGCACGGAATCAGTCTGCCACCAATCCCACAGTTTATGTTATCCAAATGCGCAGCTCCTGTATAGGTTATATAGGAACCTCACGACATGGTGCCGCCAACGTTGGTTGGGTACTAATTTAACAGTAGAATCTGAGTAGTTCAGTCGTACTATTCTCAGAGACGCCTACTCACAAAACACCAGAGACGTCTGGAGCGGGTGGGCACAAACTCCACCGCAGCTGAGTAGGCTAAAAAATCCTATTTATTGGCTGTTGGTTAATCAAGCTTGACGGACACAGTGTTCCTAAAATTGTGCATAACACCTTATCTTGGTTCCCTTGAAAAACTATTTTAGTGTTCTAAGAACAATGACTAACCAGGTCTTAGACCCACTGCAACAAGCACTGCCCCTCTCAGACGAGGAGGAAGATGCAGATGCAATACACACTGCACCAAATGTTAGAAATACAGTCACCCTGAAACTGCTAGAGCATGGTCTATTATCTAGGGGTGGCATAGTAGTGTTCGTGATTGAGGCGCACGAATCAAACAGAACGGAGGTATCTTATTCATGGGTTACATTCCCAGCAGCAAATGCAAGAACAAAAAAATGTCACTCCTACACAGAAGGAGATGCACCAGCGGAATATTGTCCGTTCGAGGACATTGAGGTTCCGCTTACGTACCAGGAACACTTATACTGGTTTAAAGGCGCCCTGCCCCACATAAGAAGAAGAGTAAGACTCGGCCCGCTCGGAAGAGAAGGGGCAACATGGCCGATATTAGCAGCCTACACACCACATCCTGACATTGAAACAAGGCCACCAGGAGACGTACTTACACAACACAAAAAATGAATAAAAATATACAGAAACTTGACGCAATTCGTCATGAGGACACTTACAGTCCAACCAGCGATAGTTGCAACTAATGGAACTCAAGTTCAGGGTACAGCAACTAAAATCACACCACAAACATTACACGCGGTGATGGGTAAAATGCCCACAAAACGTGAACAAATGCCATTCTGGGTACCTCAGAAAATAACACAGCTAGAGGCAGTATTCCCGAATACTACCCCGTATGAAAAACACAGAATGCTAACAATCTGCTTTCTCATGGGGATAACACAACAAGTAGTGGATTGTACCACTTGGGGTACAGTCTTTGATGGAATTTATACCAGAACACATGGTATCCCTTCATTAGCAGTAGTACCAGACGTATTGAGACAAATACAAAATGAGTACAGAGCAGAGCCTGCCCTAAACTTAGGGATGAAGTTACTAGGGGTCTCATTACGATGGCGGAACGATCGCCACCGCCAGGCCGGCGGTGGCGATCGTTCCGCCATCACAATGAGATTTACCCACCGCCATATTAGGATTGCAGTGGGTATCGCGGCGGACGCAAAGTCCGTCCTCCGCTTTTCCGCCGGTGGCAATTGCAGCGATTGCCTGGCGGGCGGAGCAGGGCCACTAATATGGTGGTGGTGCCTAGCAGGCACCGCCCGTCATATTAGGATGTGCCCTGGAAGAGGCCTTTCCATGGCGGCGCTGCCGCCATGGAAAAGCTGGCGGGGATTGGTTTTGGGGGCCCGTTGTGGGCCCCCTCAGTGTGGGGGGAGGGTGTAGGTGCACTGGGGGGGTACCCATGGTACCCCCCTACATTCCCATGCACAAGGTGGCAGGCACCGCGTGGTGCCTGCCACGTTGTGCATGGGAATGCACATCGAGGCATTTTGGCATTGCGAACGGTGCTGCAGCCAGCAGCACCGCCCGCAATGTTTAGAGGCCTGGATGGGACCGCCGCACGTCTGGTGGGCGGTCCCATCACTGCTATGATGGCAAGCAGACTGATGTACGCCCGCCATCATAATGAGCCCCTAGGTAACTATGCCCAGGTATCAGCCATAATATTAGCTAATATTAAAGGGGAAGCAGCTTCAGTGGCTATCCGCCAATGCCTAAGGGAGTTCAGTCCTTTAGAACAACAACACGAACTACCAAAAATAATTGAAACTGCATATGCAGAATTAGGCAGAGACAGTTTGGGTGGGAAAGCTTTAAAACCACAACTGATGGGCAGTCCTGAAAAGGACACTTCCAAGCAGATACCTACTTCTACAAAGAATAAGTGGGACAATAAAAAACAACAAAGCTTTAAAGGCAACAGATCTCAATCCAGAGGTAGATCTCCTCCACAGGAGCCCTCGGAAAAGAGGTATAACTTTAGGAGTAGGGATAATATTAGGAAACCTGACAGGTATCAGGATACTGATACACGTTCCTCTCATTCCTTTCAGGGTTCATCGAAAAACTCAGAGAGGGAAGGACGGTCAGAAAGGCAAGAAGAGCGTACAAAGTCCAGAGACAAGCAGCAGGCTCAAGATTACACTTCTAAAAAAGAAGAAAAACCAAAGCAAAAGCAACAGTTCAAAAAGAAGATGGTTGCAGGTCTAAAGATCAGACATGCCCAGAATTCTGAGGACTCGACTACTGAACGGGGAATGGGCTCTGACGATGCTAGACAGTGCGGCAGAAATAACAATAGCTCACCAGAACCTGATGGAATTTCTGGTGACAGCGGACTTGAATGATTATATCACGGTAGAAACACCCAATACTAGGGTAAGTGTCCCACATAAAGTATATAAAATAACGCTCCAAATGGAGGGGGACAAATGTAGAAGAGTAAGAGGTCTCTTTTGGGAGAACCTGACGTTTGGCTATGATATTTTATTAGCTGAACAAGATTGGCCGCCAGCATTCGTCATGGATTGCCCTAAAGGAGAAACGGTAATTCTTCCGGCCTTCTTAGACCATATTCCCAGGCACTTACAACACACTTATGCGCAGGAGTGGGCGGTAGCCCAGGCTCCGGCATTATACAAAAACCATGTTGGATGGGATGAGGATTCAACCCACCATATAATTCCTTTAAAAAATACTCCAACTGCACAGAGGCAGTATCCAATAAAGCAAGAAGCTAAAAAACAGGTCAGGGAGATCTTAGATCAACTTGAGTACCAAGGGGTGATCAAAAATTGCACCTCATCAATGAACAATCCTTTGTTTCCGGTCATGAAACCTGACAATACATATCGTTTAGTTTTAGATTATAGACATTTAAACACTTGCACTAAGACATTTGCAGTCCAAAATGCACATAGTGCCGCATTAACGAATAACATTGTGCGCAAAAAATATAAAACAACACTTGATATCTCAAATGGATTTTTCTGCCAAAATATAGCGCCTGAAAGCAGGTATCTGACAGCCTTCTCAGCGCTAGGGACCCAGTGTCAATTTTGTCGACTCCCCCAAGGGTATAAGAACAGCCGGGGGTTGTTTCAGCCGGAGTAACTGAGTTACTTCAAAATTTGGATGAAGAGGCATTGTCTTATGTGGATGATATTTATCTAATGGACGATGACCTGGAGGAGCATTTGAACAGAGTGAATACCATAATTTGGGGATTTGCATCTGAGGGCTACAAATTCAACTTTAAAAATCAAAATTCCCCATCTCAGTGTCCTGTTTTTAAAAATATGAGCTTTCAAGTGAAGGAAAAAGCCTGGCAGCCAATTTTTAGAAAAATGCGCGCTGCTCCAACTTACAAAATAATTGAAAAAATTTACAGTCAATTCTGGGATTCCTAAATTTTGGTAGAACATACATTTTGGATGACGCAGAAAGAGTAAAACCTTTCTAAGATTTAATAAAACCTGATTTTTCAGTAAAACAATGGACAGAGGAACATACAGATACACTTCGTTCCTTACAAGCTGACATGATAGCTTCCAAACACTTACAGACACGCGTAAACGTACGCAGCCTGGTGATCTGTATAGTTGCGGGTCAATCTGGGTACACCTATCTAACATATAATGAAGGTGAGACAGTACCAATTGCATACAAATCACATTTGTACACAAATGCTGAGATGCGCTTTGCATCTGCAGAAAAGATTCTAACAGCAGTACAGACTGCTGTAGTGAGAGAAAGAGCACTGGCTCAGGGGAAACGAATAATAGTAGTAACTCTGGTTCCAGCCATAGAGGCTGCGACAAAGGCAAGCGTTCCTAATGCTAAAGCTTTACATCCGAGATGGATACAATGGGCTAATTCACTCACTGCATCAGATGTAGAATACAGGTAGGACCCAAATTTAAAGACACAAGCATTTCTGCAATACGAGCAAGAATATCCTCTACCAAACGAAATAATGCCTCTAGATCAGTATGAATATATAACTTACACTGACGGATCTGCTCAACCGGCCACAGGAAGTAAGCAACAATATAGTGCGGCATGCGCAATCGTTGAAGGTCGCATGCGGGATGGAAAGTTCCACCCAAGTTGCACAAAAACATAATCTCTAGGAGACTGCACGGCACAGCTGGCAGAATTAAAAGCGCTGATACTGGCACTGGTAAATACTGATCGAGTATTCCCCACACTAATTGTGTGTGATTCTGTTTACTGTGTGCAGTCTTACAATGAATATTTGCAGCACTGGGTTCAAAACGGGTTCAAAGATGCAAAAGGTGGCACAATTAAGCACAAAAAGCTATAGGAACAGGTAGTGGAGTTGAAAACCGAACTACCGAGGGCTCACGTTATACATACACTGAGTCATCAGCGTGATGGCATTCACGGGAATTCATTGGCTGATGAAGCCGCAAAGGGGGCTGTACGCATGGCTTCCGTAGCTGCAATCACTCGTTCGAAAACGAGACTAGACGGTGAGATTATGGTAGCTATCAATGCTTGTCGCAAAAACAGCAGAGCAGTACCGAAAAGGTTTCCACTCAAGTTCTCCTAAAAGTTAGATGCCAATAACATTCCATTTGCTCAGATTCCTGGAGTGGGGGATAGAGTAATTCCAAACATGGATCGTAGGTTAGGTTTAATTCTAGCAGCACACGAAGGGTTAGGTTCTGCCCATGCAGGAGTTACGGCGACTGTTTCTTTATTGAAACAACGCTTTGGTGGTCTGGGTTAACGAAGCAGACTAAAGACTATGGGGCCGATTCCGATCTCGCTCGGACAGCCCTCCGAGAGCTGTCCGTAGCGTTACCTTACGACCTACTCGTTCCGGGAGCCGGTCCGTCCGAAAGATGAAGTACGATGCGCAAATGTGTCCAAATCCCCACCGACAAGTAGGCTCCGATTCCAGCTACATTTCCCGTACGAGCCAGATCCGTAAATGCTGAATAGAGTCGCCCGGAAGCATTTTCACAGCATTTTCCGGCCGGCCAAGTACGATGCGTACGTCTTACGTGCCGAACAGGTCGCCACCTCCAGCACGTCACAGCATCTGGAAGAGCAGTATATCAGGTACGATTCGCACCACAAAACGATCTACGACTATGAGACGAACCTCTGATCAACGACTACGAGACGAACCAACAATGAATCCGATCGCGCAGGTCATCCCTGCACTGTACATCTATGACCGGATCAACAACCGGAACCGACGCGTACGTTGCAGACGGTAAGTCAGACACCCACCACACAAACAAACGTCACAAACCAACAAAATGCAACACACACATAGGGGGTGGATATCCCTCTCCACCAGCATTGCCCAACCCATAGGGGTTGGATGGCTACCACTACTAGCATTGTCCAGCCCATAGGGGCCTTGATGGCTATCACTACCAGTAGTCCCCACTCATAGGGTGGGAGATGGCTATCACAACCAGTAGTCCCCACCCATAGGGGGTGGATGGCTACCACTACCAGCAGTCCCTACTCATAGAGGGGGGGGTTACTGTCACTACTAGTAGTCCCTACTCATAGGGTGGGAGATGGCTATCACTACCAGTAGTCCCTACCCATAGGGGGGTGGATGCCTATCACTGCCAGCAATCCATACCCATAGGGGGTGGATGGCTATCACTGCCAGCATTGCCCAGCCCATAGAGGGGTGGATGCCTATCACTCCCAGCAGTCCCTACTCATAGGGGGCGGTTACTGTCACTACTAGTAGTTCCTACCCATAGGGGGGTGGATGCCTATCACTACCAGCAGTCCCTACCCATAGGGGGTGGATGGCTATCACTGCCAGCAGTCCCTACCCAAGGGGGGGTGGATGCTTATCACTACCAGCAGTCTCTACCCATTGGGGGGTGGATGGCTATCACTGCAAGCAGTCCATACCCATAGAGGGGTGGATTGCTATCACTGCCAGCATTGTCCAGCCCATAGGGGGGTGGATGCCTATCACTACCAGCAGTCCCTACCCATAGGGGGGGTGGATGGCCATCACTGCCAGCAGTCCCTACCCATGGGGGGTGGATGCCTATCACTACCAGCAGTCCCTACCCGTAGGGGGGTGGATGGCTATCACTGCCAGCAGTCCCTACCCATTAGGGGGTGGTGGATGGCTATCACTGCCAGCAGTCCCTACCCATTAGGGGGGTGGATGGCTATCACTGCCAGCAGTCCATACCCATAGGGGTTGGATGGCTATCACTGCCAGCATTGTCCAGCCCATAGGGTGGTGGATGCCTATCACTACCAGCAGTCCCTACCCATAGGGGGGTGGATGGCTATCACTGCCAGCAGTCCCAACCCATAGGGGGGTGGATGGCCATCACTGCCAGCAGTCCCTACCCATAGGGGGGTGGATGGCTATCACTGCCAGCAGTCCCTACCCATAGGGGGTGAATGGCCATCACTGCCAGCAGTCCATACCCATAGGGGGGTGGATGGCTATCACTGCCAGCATTGTCCAGCCCATAGGAGGGTGGATGATTATCACTGCCAGCAGTCCCTACCCATGAGGGGGTGGATGGCTATCACTGCCAGCAGTCCCTAACCATGGGGGGGTGGATGGCTATCACTGCCAGCAGTCCATACCCATAGGGGGGGGATTGCTATCACTGCCAGCATTGTCCAGCCCATAGGGGGGTGGATGTCTATCACCACCAGCAGTCCCCACCCATAGGGATTGTAGGCCGAACACTCCCCCACTGCTATCATGCCAAGAATGTGTTCTGTGTGTAAACTGTTTGCAACAGTGACACTGAAAGGGAAAACTTACTGAAACTCCCATCACTGCAGTGTCCAAAAGGTGAGTGTGGGGTTCAACCCCCCAGCATTGTAAGGGACACTTGTGTAATGGGGTTAACCCCCCCCCCCCCACTGCAGTGGCAGAAGGTGAGTGTGGGGTTCAACCTCCCAGCATTGGTAGGGACATTTGTGTAATGGGGATAAACCCCCCTCACTGAAATGATCAAAAGGTGAGTGTGGGGTTCAACCCCCCAGCATTGTTAGGGACATTTGTGTAATGGGGTTCAACCCCCCCCCCACTGCAGTGGCAGAAGGTGAGTGTGGGGTTCAACCCCCAGCATTGTTAGGGACATTTGTGTAATGTGTTTTAACCCCCCCTCACTAAAGTGATCAAAAGGTGAGTGTGGGGTTCAACCCCCCAGCATTGTTAGGGACATTTGTGTAATGGGTTTTAACCCCCCCCCACCACTGCAGTGGCAGAAGGTGAGTGTGGGGTTCAACCCCCCAGCATTGTTAGGGACATTTGTGTAATGGGTTTTAACCCCCTCACTAAAGTGATCAAAAGGTGAGTGTGGGGTTCAACCCCCCAGCATTGTTAGGGACATTTGTGTAATGGGGTTTAACCCCCCCCCCCCCCACTGCAGTGGCAGAAGGTGAGTGTGGGGTTCAACCCCCCAGCATTGTTAGGGACATTTGTGTAATGCGGTTTAACACCCCCCTGCAGTGACCAAAAGGTGAGTGGGGGACTTAAAAAACCACCATGTGTTAGCTATTATTTAGGTTTCCTGGTCCTAAAACCACAAGCCATGTAGTGACAAAGTAGTGGTTGTGTGCCAAACATACACAGATCTGCTGAGGGAAACATTGTTGTCTCTTCAAAAATACCCTCAGCCATGTGCAGAAAATCATCGCCCGTGGGGGCAGACAATGCCTCCAATGTTCAAGTGGACAATGTAAGAAGTGACCATCATTATGCATAAACACATTCGTTCACAAACAGACACACATATGAATGAATCCTTCGGAGACCACAGCATTTATGAGACCACGTTCCATACTGTGGCAGCAATGGGAAGTAGTGAACATGATGGATGTGCAGACTGGTGATGTAGGAGTCCCAGGGCTAGTAGATAAAATACCTCTAAATAACATCCACTCAACGCACCACTAAACCAATATAAATACATGGGTGCAGATGCACCAACACAATCAGCCAGCCACACACTGCATGTCAAACACAACGTGTGTGTGTAAGTGTCCCCAGGCTACAACAACACACATCATGGGGGGCTGAACTCCAATGAGACATATGCGTATTCAGTACAATCCAGAGGTATCTAATGAATTGGGTTCCTATGTGTGGGCAAACGGCCATTGTTAGTTGAGCAGGTCCACAACAGACACATGTGCAACAAGCTGTGTGGGAAAACAATCAACACATCATGAGACAGACCCACTCCAGCAGTACCCTCAAGGACCCTACACTGTGGTCACAGTAGCCTGTATGATGATCCCTCCGTGATGACAATTTTGGATGTTGCCCATACTGTGGAGCACGTTCACCTGTGTGCACTGTCATGTGTCTTGACAGATCAACGTCCATCACACATACACAAACACAATTCACTGGGCATGGCCCGTAATGTAAGGCCACAATGTAGGTAGGTGCCTAGCCATGAGACAAGTCACAATTTGCCAGTCTCAATACCACACACCTTGATCTGCAACAATGAGCATCACCTCATCCCACATTGACTGGTGACATTGCACATGCACCCATGACAATCCCAGGGATGGTGGTGGTATCTGGGGTGTACAAACACATTACACATGGCCAGTCAACAAACCTTGTGAGTGACTGTCACACTGCATAGTATGAGGTACATGTGCATGAGGTGAAATGTATCAGACACATTGAGATCTCTGTCACTGTCCCAGACAAATAAAAAAACCCAGGAGACCCACAAAAACACATGTTGACATCATCCAACATTTAAGGCTAGGATCTGATGAGTGGGAGCTGTCACACACACATACAAGTGACTAGGTCAGAGAAGGATACCACATAGTGAAAACAAGATTACTTTGGAAACACAAATGTGACTTGGGAATGGAATGGAAATGGAATGGAAAGACATTTATAGAGCGCATGGCTACCCTTAAGCGTCCCAGCGCTATGAAACTGACACTGAGGAGAACAGAGAATCCTGAATATGTCAAATGTGCATTTGCACACAGTTCAGGCCCTCACATCAACCACAACCAGGGATGACACCCTAATGACTAGTATTTTTCCATGCACCTACATCCCAGCAAGCCCAGGTCAAAGATGTTGACACAGCACAGGACAACACAGAGTCATGCTCACAGAACACACACCATGGGCTCAGGCAATGTCACCTAATGCCACACTGCCATGAGGTGACTACACTCATGTGGAAGGTCAGCTGTGTCAAACGTTGTCTGTGCATGGCCCTGTCATGTCAGTATCAAACTCGGACATTGAGCCACCAATTACAACACACTCAAAGCTCTGGTCACACAGCCTGTGTACAGGAGTGTGTCTTAAGTTACCTGCACATACTCCAAACACATGTATAGCAAGTTGCACTGATGACACAGATGACTTGTTCAGCATCAATGCACTACTCTGCATGTCCAGTGGAGATGGGCCTACATTCAGAAAAAAGTACAATGTCCACAGATGTCAGCCCTACATATGTGCAACAGTGTACGGCCAAGATGTGCAGTGGTGAAAAGAAGGTTACACTCCCAGGGCCAAATTTTGTGGATAATGACTGCCTCAAATTGCAGCTAATGATGACATGGCTACATACTGTTATAGGACACATGCCATGGACCACATGCAGTCCATCACCTAACCACATCACTGATTGTCAGCAAACACTATCACAACAGCAACTTCAGGACATTCATCAGCAACATCATGTCCATTAAATGCAATTCAAATACAGAAATGAAATATGCTTTATTCAGCTGGTCCAAAACAAAATGATGGCAAGAGCAATCAAAAGGCCAATGGCCAGTCCATTCCAATTGTCCATCATGGGTGACACATGACAAGTTGTCACACATTGCTTGCCTGCATTGCTACAACTAGGGGACATCTCCCCTTGGATGGGCATCCATAGGGGCAGGCCAGGCACCGCAGGGACATGATCATGGGATATCAGTATGGGGCAGGGGAGGGGTGGTGGCTACAGGATCCTCAGTGGCAACTGCAGTGGACCTGTCGGACTGAGTGGGCAGGGGCTCCACTGCAGTGTCCATGTTCGACGGAGTGGGCGGGGTCTCCACTGCAGAAGCAATGTCCGAAGGAGTGTGCGGGGGCTCAAATGAAGTGGGCATGTCAGATTCGGGGGACACGATCTCCACTGCAGTAGCAGGAACAGACTGAGGGTGTGATGTGTATGTGATTGTGGCAGGGGGGGGCCTAATCATCTTGGGGATGACGTAACGGTGTGTGGGGGAACCTGGGACAGGGTGTGGCTGGGGAACTTCTGGAGTGGTGGCTTGGGGTTTGGAGGACGGAGACTGTGTGGTGGATGTGTGGGATTGTGGTGGGGTTTTACATTTTCTGGTCCTGGGGGATTTACGGGTGGGGGCCTCTGTGTTCCTGCTCCTGGCGGAGGGTGTGCGTGTGGTGGGGGATCTCCTCTCTGTATGTGGTGACTTCCTCTTCCCCTTGTGAGTTGGTTCAGATGGATCTGTGGGGAAGAGGCCAAGGTCACAGAGGAAGACCTTCTGGGAAGGGGGGGTTGCAGGTGAGTCAAGGGAAGGGGTTTTGGAGGGAGAGGTATCTGAGGACTGTGGAGTGGTTTTGGATGCCTGTCTGTGCATCTGTACCCGATCCCCTGTGTTTGTGCCATCAGTCCCCTGAGTGTGCGTGCTTGCGCGTTTTGCCTTGGACTGACATTGCTGTGTGCTGCTTGTGTCTGTTGTTGTGCGTGCATGTGCCTGTGTGAGTGTGCATTGGGCAGGTAGGGTAGTGGGGATTGTGGATGAGGCAGAGGTAGGAGGGGTAGGGACTGTTGGAGGAGGGACACTGCTGCCGTCAATGAGGAGGCCATGGACTGACTGGTCCGCTGTCGGGCAGACATGTTTGCTGAGATGCCCTCCATGAATGACAACAATTGTGTCAATAGACCGGTGTGAGCATGGAGGACACTCAGCATCGATGTCTGCCCCACATGGATCTGCTTTATCAAGTCCACAGACTCCACACTCAGGGCAGCAGGGGAGACAGAGGCAGGGGGTGTGGTGCCTGGACCAAAAGAGACATGCTTCCTAACACGGGAGCCTCCACGGACATCTGGGATGGGAGCAGCTGGGAGGGTGGAGATGGTGGTAGTGGGGGGACAGACTCCCTAGTTGTGGTCTGTGATCTAGTAACACCCGCCTCCACAAGGGAGTCATCACTGGAGCTGGAGTGTTCCTCAGCTGACATTGATTTAGCTGAGCATCCCTCAGTGTGGCTCCCCTCACCCTCCGTGCCACTGGGTCCCTCCACCTCATCCACAGTGGACCCTGTTTGGCTCTGCGCCTCATCTTGGTCCGTGGAGCTGTCTACTCCAGTAGCCGAAGATGATGCTGTAAACAAGGAGGAAAAACAGAATCACATTAGTTACCTGCATTGACTTGACACATGACTGTAATTGCAGCACATCACAGAGCAAGCCCTGGCATTATCAGGAAATCATTGTTTAAATGAAGGACACATATGTGAACCAGGCACTTGTCAGTCTGCCAGTCAACCATGCTCCTCGTACACATCCTGGCAATGGACCCACCTGGCTGGTACATGTATGATGTTACTAATGATATGTGCAAACATGCACCACATTGCCAGTTTACTTATCTGCAAGGATTGTGAGTGTAATGTGTCATTACACACATATCCCATCTCCTGCCAGTGACTGAGTACTTGTGTCAGTAAATGGGCTGGCCGTAGTCATTGTTGATATGATGGAAATACTTCCATCTTCAGCCACCATGATGGCCTCATGTTTAATGGAGTTCAGGCAGGACAACTGACAATATTGCAGGCTCCCGATTGGCATGTGGTACACCATGCCACAGGCCTGTCTGGCCAATGAGTCATTACTGGCTCCTGTCACAGGGGCAGTGCATCCAAAAACAACAGTCTGCACCGTGTCACACTCATTATTTTGTGGGGAATGCAAGCTCTGTAGTGGTCAAGTACACATGTACACCCCATGCAACCCACATCAGGAAGAATCTGATGTTCACACTTCATCCAAATGAGACATTTGAGTGTGTGATGACACAAATCAGTATACATGAACACATCACAGGCTGACAAGAACAAAGTAAAGCTGCTTGCACATCAATGTGGAATCCACCATTAGGCACAGTCCAGTGATTACACACATATGTTTTACCCTATGTGCAGATCCAACAGCCACAAATCAGGTGTAGTACATTATGAAAATGTTACCACTCATGAAGTCCATAAAGCTATGCCAGTCCACAATGACACAGAGTCAAACACCTTAATTCACATTTCGCAATGGTCATGATGTTGGATGACACCCAGGATTAGGAGGACAGAGTGACTCGGATGGCCGGAGTTGCCATACCTGTCCTGGACCATGTGCAACATGGGATTACCAGGAACACTTGGCAGGTGGCCATGCATTAGTTACACGCATGAATTTCATTCCCCTGAGGCCACAACATTGGTCTTACCTGCTGCATGGGTGTGTGGTAAACACCTCAGACACCTATGGTGACCCAGGTCAGCAATTAGAACATTTATGTATGGCCCACACAGAGTACAGGTCTGATTTCTGTCAATGTGCTGACGCACGTCAGACAATAGCCCCACTCATGCAGCCCAAACCAATGCACCTGTAGCAGATGCTGTTCACAACATCAACCTTGGACAACAGCAAGAACACACAACCCAAGTGACACAAGTCACAGACCGAAAGGGACACACCTAGTTATCAGATGAGAATGGGGCATCACCAAATTTAGTCACATGTGTCTTGTCTCAGCAGACAGACAAACTGTGGGAGTGTTACCAGGCTGAAGGGGTGCAAATTGCATGTTAGACATAGCTCACCAAAAAGGCATGAACTTACCCCCTCCTTGCTGCTGTCTGTCCTTCAACTGCCGATCCAGGTCAGGGAAGACCACTGTCAGTATCCGGAGCAGGTGGGGGGTCAGTGTCCATCGTCCGCCCCGTCTGCGTGGAGGCGACAGCTTCAGCTGGACTCTGGCTATCCTCCTGGTCCAGCCACGAAGGTCCTGCCACCTCTTCTGGCAGTGGCGGATGCGGCGTTTGAAGGCCCCCACAGATCGTACTGCCCGGACAATGGTCTGCCGAATCTCCTGCTTCTGATGGGCATCAACCTGCATGGATGACAAAGTTAGACACCATTGCCACACATGCAAAATGTCTGTTCATCACACAGTTGGACATACATGTCATTTGCTGAAGGGAATATGATGGAAACAGGGAGTGCAACTATGGACATGGGCAGTTGTCCTGGGTGCAAGCCAGCATTGACAACATGATAACAGTGCATGTTAATCCAAAGCAAATACAAAATGCTATTTCTTAGACACTGCACATGTACATTACTTGTTTCTACACACTTGGAGACTTACAATTACTCAGTGAGCATGCTTGCCCTTGGTGAACACAATGCTAGTAGTGCTAGTCAGACAACATGCACACTAGAAAGGCAGTGGACTGCACACTCACCTGCTCCCCTGGTTCCCCATACAGCTTGCTGTACTGTGGCAGGAGGCTGTCCAGCAGGGCCTGGTTCTCCTCCTCAGTGAATGCTGGGGCCCTCTCCACAGTACGTGCCATTGCAGTAGCCAGAGGATGTAGAGACAGCAGCAGTGGTAGTGGTAGATGTAGATGTAGTCCTGTAGCATGTAGTGCAGGCAAGTGAAGTCTCTGGGGAACAGACAGCCTTATATCTGTGCTGCAGAGGCTGAATCTGTCCCATGCGTCCAAACCGATTGGTCCGAGACGTTTGCTTTTTATGAAATTGGCCAATCAATTGCATTGCACGCTTCGTACACGCCTTCCACATCGTTCAAATTTTCCCCATCATGACACCATTGACTTTGATACATTGTTGTTGGGTGTCAACTGAATTTTCTGGACGCGATTCGTACAAGTATCAAAACCGCGTCCATCTCCATGACAGTCAAGAGCCAATGCGTGTGCCCGCCTCGGCCCGTAAATGTACGACGCGTCTTTTGAAAACTCACATGCATCAGTCTCCATGACAGTCAAGAGCCAATGCATGCGCCCAGCTCGGCTGTAAATGTACGACACGTCTTTTGAAAACTCACACGCATCAGTCTCCATGGCAGTCAGGAGCCAATGCATGCGCCTGGCTCGGCCCGTAAATGTACGACGCGTCTTTTGAAAACTCACACGCATCAGTCTCCATGACAGTCAGGAGCCAATGCGTGCACCCGGCTCGACCCGTAAATGTACGACGCGTCTTTTGAAAACTCACACGCATCAGTCTCCATGACAGTCAGGAGTCAATGCGTGCGCCCGGTTCGGCCCGTAAATGTACGACGCGTCTTTTGAAAACTCACCCGCGTCTTTCACCATTGCAGTCAAGAGCCAAAGGATGCCACACACAATATCTTGTCAGGGACTCCAGTGCTCTACAACAAACATACAGCCTGTCACACAGTATATGGAATGGCATTTCAGGCTTTATAACATGTGTGGGTATATGGCTCCACATGTCATATTGGACATGGAACTTAGTGGCACACACTCCCAGGATGTGCCATGTTTGATGTGGACAAAAACCATTGTGTGTGAGGCACATCACTACTGTGACAACGTTGCAGATCCAACCCCGAGGCCTGTACACAGTTCAAGGTGCACATTGTGTGATGACATGTTACATACACCCTGACTCATAGGTGAAATGGACTGTGTGTCACAGGGTGTCCCAGAGCTACCATTGTGTGGTTAATCCAGAGTATGTGCGTATTATGCTACACACATGTCTCTGATTGTATGTGGTAGATGTCAATCGTTTACAAAATCCATGTGATTTGGCCATGTGAGTTGCTGTTGTGTCTGTGTGTCACAGACATCCATGTATGCCCTGCGTACAAATCTGGTAGCACATCATGTGGGTTTCATGGGTGTGTTGGTACGTGTACATCAGACGCTACATCATGACAGTGTCCTTGTGGCACTACAAGGTCCTTGTGTGTGTGACTGAAAAAGCACCTGTCATGTGGGGAACACATCTATCCTTACTAGTCACTGAGGTTTGTGTTTGGTATGTGACATTTGTGCAGATGTACTGTGACAGACCCCATTGATTGTTCATGCCGCAGCATTGCACTTGTTGTGTATCCATGTTGAGCTGAGATGTCAGGTGAGGGGCACATAGCTGACATATGTGTCCATGCCCAACAGCACACACATCAAGTAATTGTGTCTTGCTATGATGAAGCATGTGATATTTAGCATGGTCATTGCCACATATGTAGGGGAACTGACAATCTTTCTTTGCTCAACTATGTACTGCAGGAGACCAGCTGTCCATAGACCGTTCCCAGACCTTGCAACCATGGCTGAACGTGACTGCATCCGACGGTACCGCTTCACCAGACCACTGATTGAGGTGTTGGCGGAGCAGTTGGCCCCACATTTACAACCTGGCCGGACATATCCATCAGCACTGACCCCCAAGGTGAAGGTGATGGCAGCCCTACACTTCTTTGCCACCGGCACCTTCCAGCACACTGTGGCTTCTGCTGGTGGGATGTCACAGACCATGTTCAGCTGTATGCTTCGCGATGTTTTGGAGGCGATGTTGCATTTCCTGGACCGTTACATCAAATTCCCAAGCCCAGGACAATTCACTGACATAAAGAGTGACTTTGATGCACTGGGAAGGATGCCACATGTCATAGGCTCCATAGATGGTACACATGTGGCTTTGGTACCACCACAAGCACATGAGCAGACATACTGGAGCAGAAAACATTCCCACTCCATTAATGCCCTGGTGGTATGTCTGCCGGACATGACTATATCACATGTGTGTGCACGTTTCCCTGGTTCAGCACACAACGCTTATATCATGCGGACTAGTCGGATCCCAACAATAATGTCACAGCTGCAGAACCAGCGTGCCTGGCTTGTCGGTGTGTAATATCTGTTTCCCTTGTGTGTTTTTGGTAAATTATTTTTCAACCTCTTTTCAGACCCATTAAATGTTTGTTTGTTTGTATGTAGGTGACTCCGGATACCCAAACATGCCGTGGTTGCTGACACCCCTCAGGAACCCTGTGACACCGGCGGAGATACGTTATAATGAGGCACATGGGCGGACCAGGAGAGTGATAGAGCGGACATTTGGTTTACTGAAAAGCAGATTCCGCTGCCTGGACAGGGCTGGAGGGGCCCTCCCATATGCCCCTGAGAAGGTGTGCAAAATCATAATTGTGTGCTGCATGCTACACAACCTGGCAGTGAGGGAGGAGTTGGCTCTCATCCAGGATGATGATGACCGACAGCCGCCAGCCATGGAGGATCCTGCTCTGGGTCATGTTGCCAGTGATGATGAGGGTGAGGGGGATGTTCGGACACAGCTCATCAACAACTTTTGCACATGATTGTGAGTATACAGTGATGTGTTGTCTACGTTTTGTCATGGCCTGATATGTGTAGGTGGTGCAATGTTGCTGCATATGTGTGGCTGTGTGCTACTTGACAGGATGAATGCAGTGATGTGTCCTTTAAGTTAGTATGTACTCCCAAACAGTGTTGACATGATTACTAGGTTGTGTTCACGTATCATAAGATTTGTGTTTGGCATGTGTATTGCAGATGTATGCTGTTATTTTGTGATATTAATAGTGTTGTATGTCTGTCCTTCACAGGGTCCTTTGGCTGTAGTTTGGTCACGTGTGACCCCCGAAACAAGGATTCCTGTTACAGAGTGCAAGTTGTCGTTGTCAAACCGATGATGTGCCACACACCCCTGGACTTTCATTGTTTACCACTTGGTTACTTTGTGCTCACTGTCACGTGAGGTTACCTTCCATCTGTTGTGGAGTTCACATGTAGTGATTGTGTATTAAACCTGTGCGTCACTTTGGACTGTGCTTTGTCTGTGTCCACACATCCGACAATCAATTCCATACTGTACCTGTGGGCTGATTGCCACTGACTCAGGATGGGTGTTGTGTATGTGCATTCCACTGTATTTTCAGTTCACAAAAGTGTAGGCGATGAGTTAGATGGCCATGGTAAGTATGTGTTGTGTTGACGTAGTGGTGTGTCTCCCTCATATGTGTCACATCACCATGACTCGCATATCTGGGCCCGATTCACAGAACTAACTTAAGACAAAATCCTAAACTTACTACCATTTTGGTATTCACAGAAGGCACTTACTCATTTTGGTATTCACAGAAGGCACTTACGCATTTCGGTATTCACAGAAGTTAGGATTCATAACTTTAGGACTCCTAAATGCCTTCTGTGAATACCGAAAGTCTTAAAGTTAGGATTTTTCTCAGTTTAGAGTAGTAAAGTTAGGACTCCTAACTTTAGGACTCCTAAATGCCTTCTGTGAATACCGAAAGTCTTAAAGTTAGGATTTTCCTCAGTTTAGGAGTAGTAAAGTTAACTTTAAGACTTTCGGTATTCACAGAAGGCATTTAGGAGTCCTAAAGTTAGGAGTCCTAACTTTACTACTCCTAAACTGAGAAAATCCTAACTTTAAGACTTTCGGTATTCACAGAAGGCATTTAGGAGTCCTAAAGTTAGGAGTCCTAACTTTACTACTCCTAAACTGAGAAACATCCTAACTTTAAGACTTTTGGTATTCACAGAAGGCATTTAGGAGTCCTAAAGTTAAGACTCCTAACTTCTGTGAATACCGAAATGAGTAAGTGCCTTCTGTGAATACCAAAATGAGTAAGTGCCTTCTGTGAATACCAAAATGGTAGTAAGTTTAGGATTTTGTCTTAAGTTAGTTCTGTGAATCGGGCCCTCTGTGTTTACATTGCTGGAGTAGTTTTCATGCACAGTATACTTTTAGCAGATCATCATCTCTATGACACAAATCAAGTTAAAGTCACAACAGAAGCAAGTTTTGTGTGATTGTGCATTTATTAACATGCATGTGTCAGAATAGTATACGTAAATGAAAGTGCTGTACAGTGCGATAGGAATCCAAAGTTCACAGAGGAGTTGGTAGTGTTGGTAGATGAAATTTCAAGAGTAAAGTCCACAGTCATTTGAAACATTGGTCCAACTTAGACCCTCCATCACATGTGTGGGAGTTTAGCGACAGTCAACAAGGTGAACGCTTTGCACACAATGGAGGATGTCTGGAACAGGTATTCACTTCTTGGGGGGTATGCATGGCCATCTGCTTCTCACTTGTCCTTCTTCGGATGACCCCTCTTCTTCTTGTTAGGGGGACCCTCAGGTGCAGACTGCTGCCATGCCGGGGACTCTCCGCTAAAGTCCTCATCCCTCCCTGTGGCATTTGCAGATGTAGTGGCAACAGATGTAGTGGGCACACAGGGAGGTGTGGTCATGTTGTCAGCTATCTTGCAGAGGCATGTGAGTATGTCCCTATGCATGGCCGTGAGTTCATCGATTTTGTCCATTTTGGACTCCATTTGGGACATGTGGGAGTCCGATCTGGCATGATGGGCAGCCTGCTGTTGTTGCATGTCCATGAGGATCCCCACTACCTGGCCAAAGCCTCCGGTGCTTTCCTGGTACGCATCTATGATGCGTCCCAACTGTGGATCATCCTGCAGTCCTGCCCCATCTGCAGGCCGTGGCCTCAGCCTGCCCACCCTCATACCACCCCTGCCCACACGGGCAGGACCTGCCGTGGCAGGCACAGATGACACTGGGCCCCGTTCTGTGTTGGCACTGGTGGTGTTGTCCCTCACCTCCAGGGTGCCCTGTGTAGCTGTTCGGTCGGTGTTCTGTTGCCTTGGTCTGTCCGTGTCGGCAGAGGTCATTGGTGTGTCTGCAGATGTGGCAGGAGTGGTGGCAGGGGGTGCTGATGTTACAGCTGCTGGGGCTGGACGCAGAGCCACACCAGAGGGGCCAGGTCGCTCGTCGTCGTCCGAAGAGGACTGAGAGACATCCACACCAGAGAGCTCAGGGTCAACCAGAGTCTGGGCCTGGGATCCTTCTTCGGTCCCTGCAGTGTCCCCAGCATCCCCTGTGGGTGGAAGAGACACACAATGTATGTGGGGGTTCAGCACACACCAAGGGGGGCCGAGCCTTCTCCATCCTTCTACCCACCCTTTGGAACAAGCTGCCTAGCCAGCTCCGCGCAGAAAGCCGCCTTCTTCCTTTCAGAAAAAACTGAAAACCATTCTCTTCACAGAAGCTTGGGCTTAACTGTTTTCCACTCGCCCTGGACTGACGCCACTCTTCTTGCAGCGCTTAGAGACCTTCTGGTATTAAGCACTCTATAAATTCAAATTAACAATAACAACAGATCACACACATTACAGTTGCTACTGTACTTCATGATGAGTGTATGTACATTGCATTGTCCTCCATTGTCACGGACAGAAGTCTCTATTGCTTAAGCACATTGTCATGGCAACCTGATGCGTTTTGATGGGCAGTTGGAGCTGTGTGAGTGGTCAGCTCATGTATTGATTCAGGTACTGTACATGGCCATTGCTGCTCAAGTGCTATCCCGGGCCTGACACAGGTGTGTTTACCTTATCATCATTTGTGCTTTGACAAGGACATACGTGCACTTCCTCTTACGATGTGTTCCAAGATTGGGGCATGTGTGCTGGCCTTTGTGCATGTTTATTTGAGTCACATTGGTGTGTCGGAACAACATGGTCACAGTCCGGTATGTCTGGAATCTCTTGTGAGCTACCATATTGATGTACGTGTTCCTGGTTTACATCTCGTTGCACACATGTGATGGTGTTACCGTAGCAAATGATGTTGCTGCTGTGCTTTGTACATGATAACATCATTTATCTTGTCAATGTCCTCCATGGGAAGAGGAGTTAACCAAGGCAACCCTCTTGATTTTCAATGCTCATGACAGTGAGGGCCAGAGGTTTGTGTGTTTGAGTTATGCTGCTGTAAGTTGTATGGCTCATCCTACCCAGTACAGGTTACTCCTTGTGTTGCAAGTGTGAATGACATTAAGGGGAGTGTTGAGTCAAGGATTCTGACAATGCTGCATGATGTAGCAGTGGAATGCAGCTCACAACAGCGCCTTGTGTACATGACACCATGCAACAGTGTCAGCTATCTTGCTGTGGCCATTCCATTCACTGTCATATGTCCCCTGTCAATGATGTATATGTAGCTTTGTGTGTGTGTTTTGATATGTGCTATGTCTGCATCTCCCCAATTGTCATGTAACCCACACACCTTCACAGCCAGGCCAGGGGGCACCCCTGGGACACTGCTTCCCCAGACAGGGAGTGGAAACATACAGTTGCGATGGCTATGGGTGTGATCGTGTTTGTGGGGGCCAGTGCCTATGTGTGACTTGCAGCCAATTCATACATCAGGCCTATGTGTCAGCCATCTTGCCAGGGCATTTACTTTCAGGGTGACTAGTCCCAAGGGTGCTATTTGTTCTGGCTGAGAAGGTGTGTGTTGAGCTGGACTTGATAGTATTTGGAGTCATTGCAGGTCCACCTTCACCCACAGAGCCCAGGTAATCCCCCCCAAAGCATGCCTCCATTGCATGGAGTCAAAGTTGACGTTCAGGATGTCAGGCAGTGGTGTCCTGTTGTTTGTTGGAGCACAACCCCTGCCAGGGCCTGGTGCTCCCCACAGCAGAGCCCAGTGTCAGCCATCTTGTCAGCTCTTTCCCCTCCCTGTGAGGTGAGCATGGTTCAGGGTGGGCTTGATGGGCCATGTGGGAGGGGGACTGTTGGCTGTGACTGCAACTCCCATCATGCTTTTGGCTACACCCACCTTCCCAGCATACCCAACCTCCCTTCCTGTGACTCAGCTTCCCTGTGAGGTGGTGTAACAGTGCTGGCAAGATGGCTGACAGTGGTGTCCTGTTGTTTGTTTGAGCAGTACTCCCAACAGGGCTTAGTGCTCCCCACAGCAGAGCCCAGTGTCAGCCATCTTGTCAGTCTCTTTCCACTCCCTGTGAGGTGAGCATGGGTCAGGGTGGGCTTGATGGGCCATGTGGGAGGGGGACTGTTGGCTGTGACTGCAACTCCCATCATACTTTTGGCTACACCCACCTTCCCAGCATACCCAACCTTCCTTTCTTTTGACTCTGCTTCCCTGTGAGTGGGTGACATAGTGCTGGCAAAATGGCTGACAGTGTTTCTTGGTGTTTTAGGCCAATGCCTTGCTGTATTTGTTGGTAAGTTTGTACATGTTATGACATAGTTCCATTTTACTCTGACATTGCAGGTTTTGTGTTTATCTAAGTGGCATACACATTGCAGGATAATTAGCTTTCGGTTGCTATGGCTTTGCTAACAGATATTGGTTTCACTGTCCCTTTGACAGTGATGTCTGTGTGGGTATTGCCTCGCAATATTGGCTAGTTGGTTATGTACTCACCAGGCTCTGGTATTCCTGTTAATCCATGGATGCCCTCCGGTGGAAGGATGGCCAGCACCTTCTCCTCCCAGGAAGTCAAGTGCGTTGGTTTTGCAGGAGGGCCACCACCAGTCCGCTGGCTCAGGGCATGGTCTCTGGAAATCAGCTTCTTGACCCTCCTTCGCACATCGTAGTACCTGTTCTTGATATCCTTCATTGTGCGCAGGCAAGGTGCTTGTGCATTCACCTTGTCGACAATCCTCTCCCACATCTTTGTTTTCTGTGACATGGGGGTCTGTTGGACCAATGTGCCAAATAAATGTGGCTCTACTCTGAGGATTTTATCAACCAAAACTTCCAACTCACTATCGGTGAACTGTGGATTCTTCTTTGGGGGCATGGTGATGGGTGCTTGTGGAGATTGATGTGTGTGTGAGGGTGATAGTGAGGGTGGGTGGGTTTCAGTTTATCTTGGAGTTTGTGAGTGTGTTTTTTAGAGGTGCAAATGGTGTGAAGGTTGTGTGGTGGGTGATTTGTGAGTGTGTCTCTGAGTGCAGGGTGGTGGTGTTCTCTGCTGTCATATGGGTGGAATTTGCAAAGGATCATGGTAGGCATTTTGGCCCTTTATGTAGGTGGAGTTGTGGGTGTGTCTTTGTTCCATTTTTTAATTTTTTTATTTATTGACTTTGTCAATGCTTGTTTGGTCTTTTTCAGTTTGTTTCTATGCCATTTTGGTGAACATGACGGACACGTTCAGTTGTCCGGGACGGACGCTTACAGCGGCAATTGCGGGCTAATCCGAGTGTGTCACACTCACATTATGCTATGTTGCAGCGTTCGCGTATGCGTCGGTCGCGACGGGCTCTTTTACGTGGTAGTCAGTATGTCCCGTACGTTTCGGTCTTGCGGGTTGTGCGCCATGCGAGTCGTTAGTATTTCACACGCATTGCATCATACTGGGCCGGACGTACAGCGCGTATACATGTTGGTCGGACCCATTCATGGTCCGTGTCGTTCGGAATGGTTCCCGGTCAGTTTACGTCCGAATCACGATTTTCCGTCCGTGTCGGTCGTGTGGATTGTGCTCCGTGCGAGTTGTTTGTGATTCACAAGACTTGCATCGTACTCCGCCGGTCGTACGGCGCCGGTACGTGTCGGTCGGACTCCAGGCCCGGTCCGTGTCGGTCGGTACGGTTTCCAACCGGGATCGGAATCTGCCCCTATGTCTTGAAATGCGACATCTGCCAGCAGATGAAAGGTTCCACCATAACACGTCCAGCACAGACACCTTTGTTAATATCTGATAAACCACTAGCGTGTGTTTACTTGGACCACTGCGGCCCCTTACAAAGAGATGGGGCTTACAGGTATATCATGGTTGCAGTGGATTCCTGCTCAAGATTCCTATGGGTGTGGCCCCAACGCTCGGCAGACGCTCGAACTGTTATCAAAGATTTGCCAGTCTTTATAGGAACATACGCAATTGGCACATTACATTCTGACCAGGGCCCTGCGTTTAGCTCTCGGGCTTACAAGGAGGCCATGCGAGGATTGGGTGTAGCATTGCGGTACTCATCTCCGTACCATCCCGAGGGAAATTCGATTGTGGAGAGAAAAAAACGGGACTTAAAGCAATCTTTAACAGCTAGAGTTTTAGGCACGGGTGAAAGTTGGGTAAAACATCTGTATGGAGTACAGCGAGCTTTGAACAACATGCCAAGAAGTTCTCTAGGGGGCGTCACTCCATATGAGGTCCTATTTGGGACAAGAATGTGGGTACCTGATCTTGATTGTGAAGGGGCAGTGGCGGATGAAAAGCCTTTTCACATCCATGATCGTTTGGCTGTTTTACAGGATCTAAATGAATCCAGGACACAACAAAGTAATGTCCCCCTGAAGAAGACCGCCACTGGGGAAGTCAAATCAGTCACGGCAAGGCCTGTCGGGATCCCAAAAGTCGGGGATCTGGTCAGAGAGAAGATAGCGGGCAAGAAAGAAGGTGCACAGACAGAATATTGAGTCTGGAATATCGAAGTGGCAGAATATCGAGTTGGAAATATCGAAGTGGCAGAATATCGACTTCAAGAATATCGGTGACCAGAATATCGACTTGAAGGTAAGAAATATCGTTTTCTGTAATATCGAAGTCAGTAATATCGTTTGTCAAAATATCTTTGTTAATAATATCGATATTTATATTAGTGTTCTGTATTTTAGTAAGTATGTTAAAAGTATGTGATCTAATGTTTTTTGTATAAGCTTAGCTGTTTTTTTAATGTATGTGTGAAATTTTTAGAAGTGATTAATTTTATGTCAATTAAATGTTGCGTATTTTAGTTCTGTAGCAGGTTGTGGGTTTATAGGGGAATAGGGTGGGAAGTAATTTAATTATAATAAAGTAATTAATAATTTGTATTTGTTAGTATGTATAGTTAAAAAAAATATTAATTAATTATTAATTGGTGATTATTTTTAATTAATTAATTCATTGATAATTATGTAAATTGTGGTTTTTTTTAGGAGCGTGTTGTGGGTTTATAGGGGAATAGGGTGGGAAGTAATTTAATTATAATAAAGTAATTAATTTTAATTTATTAGTATTTATAATTAATTTTTTATTAATTAATTAATAATTGGTGAATATTTTTTATTAATTAATTAATTGATAATTATGTAAATTGTGTTGTTGTTTTTAGGAGCGGGTTGTGGGTTTATAGGGGAATAGGGTGGGACGTAATTTAATTATAACAAAGTAATTAATAATTTTATTTATTAGTATTTATAATTAATTTTTTATTAATTAATTATTAATTGGTTATCAAATTTAATTAATTAATTAATTCAGTGGTTCCCAAAATTCTTCAACCCACGGCTCCCTTGGCCCATTGGCCATTACTCGAGGCTCTCCACTTTTTCTTTTTTTGGAGGGTGGGGGGGGTGCAAGCCCGGCGTCGGGAGTACTTCCATTTTTCGCCCTGAAAATAATTGGGATGAAGCTGATAAAGGTATTATAATCATATACACAGGGTGTTTCGTATTTATAAGGCGCCGCCTCTAATAAAATATTCCTAGTTACACTTCTTCCCCCATGCCTTTTTTAGAATACCCTCTCAAATTTTTTTATCCCACTTACAGTGCTAGATAGCAACCCAATGCATGTAGGCCCCATTGCCAAAGTGTTTCTGCGCTGGAAGAATATTTGCAAGCACTTCCATTTCTACCCATGTCATACGTGCCAACACACCTGTCTCAGCAGGGTGACTCACGATTTTTTAAACCACATACAGCTTTATTTTTGCTGTCTCATCCCTATAATTGCCTCCAAATCAATGCAAGCCAAATAAATTCCTCTGATTATTTTTTTTCCAAACGTCCCTCTTTCTTGTTTCCAAATGTTGGCATTACACTGTGTATGGTTTTTTACTTCCCTGTGCTCAAGGAGAGAGCAGGTCTGTCTGGAAATGTGTGTGTACTGAAAGAAATATGTACTGGAAGTACCTATGGTTCAAGTACAAGTGCCAATACTTAATAATACTTAATGTGTTTAATAGACAGGACAACTGTACTTTCCTGATAACTTGCATTGGTGTAAAATGCATTTGGAAAAAAACGAAACTATTAACGAGTCTGACAAAATAAATCAGGCATCTTCCGCTTACTTTGGGAGTGTTAGACCGAGGGGATCCAGTGAAATTTGGAGGTCATCTCCCTCGACATGCCATCAATTAAGCACTACGTTTACAGTTTTAGGCATGTCACTTACAAATCATTGACATCATGCGCTTAAGTCTAATTAGTTTAACTGAAGCCAACAGACCCTTCAACATTAAATTAATTAAAGTGCTTGGTGCACAGCCCCCCTGGCTAGGTTTGGTGGCTCCCCAGGGAGCCACAGCGCACAGTTTGAGAACCACTGAATTAATTGATAATTATGTAAATTGTGTTATTTTTTTTAGGAGCGGGTTGTGGGTTTATAGGGGAATAGGGTGGGAAGTAATGTATTTTGAATAAAGTAATTAATAATTTTTATTTATTAGTATTTATTTTATATTTTGATTTTATAGTGTTGTTTGTGGTAATTTATTTATTATTAGTTAATTATTAATTGTTTGTTAATTATAATTAATTATGTTAATTGTGTCAATTATGTAGGAGTCTTTTGTACGTTTATATGGAAATATGGTGTGAAGTATTTTTTTAAATCATTAATAATTATTTTTTTGATTATAATTGATTTATATTAAATATAGTTATTTATAAAATGTTTTTTTAAACGTCTATAAATTAAGGTTTGTAGTTAATTTTTAGTACTTTTTAACATGTAAATATTTTTCTGTTTTGTAATTTATTATAT
The DNA here is from genome assembly GCA_963921515.1 of Calotriton arnoldi. Taxonomy (NCBI): domain Eukaryota; kingdom Metazoa; phylum Chordata; class Amphibia; order Caudata; family Salamandridae; genus Calotriton; species Calotriton arnoldi. The sequence continues at coordinate 457,683 of CAWUFW010004628.1, read as the reverse complement.
TTTTATATGTTTTGTATTTTTGTATTATTAACAATTTTTTATTGTAGTTGGTATTTTGTTTCTTTTTTATTTTAATTTTTATTTTTGGGAAATATTAATTTTAACCCTGTGCTATCCAACACTTTCCCTAAGGTTGCACTCTCTGAAGTGGGAACAGTAATTTTTACCCCTCCGCTATCCAACACTTTCCCTACTGTTGCACTCTCTGGAGTGGGAATAGTACATTTTACCCTTTGCTATCCAACACTTTCCCTACTGTTGCACTCACTGGAGTGGGAATAGTAATTTTTTCCCCTTCGCTATCCAACACTTTCCCTACTGTTGCACTCTCTGGAGTGGGAATAGTAATTTTTACCCGTCCGCTATCCAACACTTTCCCTAGTGTTGGACTCTCTGGAGTGGGAATAGTAATTTTTACACCTACGCTATCCAACACTTTCTCCACTGTTGCACTCTCTGGAGTGGGAATGGTAATTTTTTCCCCTCTGCTATCCAACACTTTCCCTACTGTTGCACTCACTGGAGTGGGAATAGTAATTTTTACCCCTCCGCTATCCAACACTTTCCCTACTGTTGCACTCTCTGGAGTGGGAATAGTAAATTTTACCCTTTGCTATCCAACACTTTCCCTACTGTTGCACTCACTGGAGTGGGAATAGTAATTTTTTCCCCTTCGCTATCCAACACTTTCCCTACTGTTGCACTCTGGAGTGGGAATAGTAATTTTTACCACTCCGCTATCCAACACTTTCCCTACTGTTGCTCTCTATGGAGTGGGAATAGTAATTTTTACACCTACGCTATCCAACACTTTCTCCACTGTTGCACTCTCTGGAGTGGGAATAGTAATTTTTACCCCTCCGCTATCCAACACTTTCCCTACTGTTGCACTTTCTGAAGTGGGAATAGTAATTTTTACACCTACGCTATCCAACACTTTCTCCACTGTTGCACTCCCAGGAGTGGGAATAGTAATTTTTACCCCTCCGCTATCCAACACTTTCCCTACTGTTGCACTCAGTGGAGTGGGAATAGTAATTTTTTCCCCTTCACTATACAACACTTTCCCTACTGTTGCACTCACTGGAGAGAGAATTGTAATTTTTACCCCTACTCTATCCAACAGTTTCCCTACTGTTGCACTCACTGGAGTGGGAATAGTAATTTTTACCCCTACGCTATCTAACACTTTTCCTACTGATGTAGTAATTGCAGTGGGAATAGTAAATTTTTACCCCTACGCTATTCAACAATGTTCCTACTGTTGCACTCAATGGAGTGCAAAATGTAAGTTTAAAAATATATAACTATTTTAGTATTTTATTTTATAATATATATATATTTTTTTATTTTATTTAACTTTTACCAGAGGATTACAAAATCAATTGATTCTTCACCATACTTCATCCCCCTCCACCCCCCTCCCGGGTCCGAAAGAAAAGTTAACAATACATATTAAATTGACAAGCAGTGGGAATCAACTAATGCATTATTTAAGAAAGTTCAGTGTAGCATTCAACGAGCAGAATAACAATCTATTTTAGAAAAAAGATCAGACCTATATTGGCTTTGACAGAGACAGAGAGAACAGTCTGAAACAAGCAACGAAGAGAGGGGGAAGGTGAAAGGTGAAAAGGAGAGAGCAGTCCAATCTGGGGGGGGGGAGGGGCGGGAGCAAAGCAGGGAGGAGGAAACAAAACAAATCAAAAAAAAAAAAGGCATCACAATAGCATATTAATTACACAGTGCATTCAGTATAATTTCTATATGTTCAAGGTACTAAGGTATTAAGCCATCTGTCCAGCGGGTCCCAGATTACAATGCCCTTTTTCTTTGCACGTCTACCTTTTTAGCATAAATGGCCTTCTCTAACTGATAAGTAGCCAGCAGTCTAGCTTGTCATTGGCCAAAAGAAGGAGGTTTCGGATCCTTCCAGTGTGTAGCAATACAGATCCGAAAGATAGTCATTGCGACAAACAATAATGCACCCCCTTTCTTGAGATTAATCGTATCATATAGTCCTAACATGATAGTAGTTGGTGTAAGTTGAATATCTAATAGAAGAACTCTGTTTAAGAACCGTTGCACTTCTTTCAATAGTGATTCTAGTTTTGGGCATGTAGCAAACATATGCACAGAGTCCGCGCAGTATTCTGCGCACCTCGGGAAATTTGTTCCACGGCCCGTAGCCCATTTAGCAATCCTGCTAGGAGTAATATATAAAAAATAGCCTGTTTTATAAAATTGTGCTTGTAATTTAGGTGACAACAGATATGTTTGTGCGAGACCAAGGGCTTTACAAAATGTATTAGGCGGAACATTCAGTTTCTGCTGCCATTTTGCATCTGTTTTACCTAAATCATCAGGTCGTCGTTCGTTTAATATGTAATATATACTTCCTATCCTTGGCAAATTAGAGCCGAGCAGTCTATCTAGAAGGTCTATCTTTGCGAATCCTGCTACTCCCCAGTTTTATTTGTTAAATATCTTGCGATAGCTTGATACTGAAATATCTGATTACTATTTAATTTATAGCGGGATTTCAATTCTTCAAATAAGCAAATACCATCCGGAGTGATCAGATCCCCTAGTTTAGAGATACCAGCCTGATACCAATATTGGAGATATGTATTTTTAAAAATTAAAGGTCGATTATCGTTATTTCTAATAGGGGTATAATAATTCAGTTTAGCCAATCCAAATGATTTACGGATATTAGAAAAAACCCGATAGACACTTATCAATGTTTTGAATCGGACCCTCTTGTAATAACTGAATTCCAGCTGGCGCCAGAGGCAGCCCCTAGCATTTTCCCCTAGAAGTAGAAAATAAGGGGAGGGCAATCCTGATGAACTTAGGATGCAATCATCATACAGTAACTCGGGGCTGTATTGCAGAACAGCAGCCCAATAGTATAGTTTTAAATTGGGGAGAGCCCACCCTCCTCTATCTCTAGGCAGAGAGAGTAAGTTAAGAGCTCTCCTCGGCTGTGAATAAGCCCAAATAAATTGGGAAAAAATTTGTTCAAACATTCGGAGTATATGATTATTAAAGTCTAACGGGATTGTCCTAAAAAAGTAAAGTAACTTGGGAAAATAGGTCATTTTTAAAACATTACATCTCCCCACTATTGTGAGATGTAAATTATTAATTTTTCTGAGTGATTTCTTCATATCGGCTGCCAACAGGGTCAAATTTTCTTTAACTATTAGATCTAAATCAGAGACTATATTGACCCCTAAGTATTTAGCTTTCTTGGTAATTCTATCATCCTCCCAGGTTATCTTCTCATTTATCACGATCTGCGTTTTTGTTTTGTTAAGGGCGTATCCAGAGATTATTCCAAATTCTTGAGCTTCTTGTTCCAGAGCCCTGATAGCCGATTTAGGTTCAGGTGTTATTATGGCGAGATCATCGGCATAAGCCATGATCTTTGTATCAGTACCAAATCTATTCACTGCTAAGATTGTAGGGTTTAATTCAATTCTTTTAATCAAAGGGTCAATATAAAGGGCGAAAAGTAGCTGGGAGCAAGGGCACCCTGTCTCGTCCCTCGTGATATCTTTATTTGTTCTGACAAATGTCCAATAATTAATATTCTAGCTACAGGATTTTGATATAATGACTGTAATGCCTGAACTATCCTGGGTCCAAAGCCGATCCGTCGCATGACAGCCCATAAAAATTGCCAGGAGACCTGATCAAACGCTTTTTCGGTGTCTAGAAGAATTAGTGAGATTGGGTCTCCTGTCACCTCTGCGACGTCGAATAAAGTAATAGTCCGACGGACATGCTCGGTGGTACCCTTTTTGGGATAAACCCATGTTGCCAACTAGAAACTAGTGGCTCAATATTTGAGGATAATCTAGAGGCAATAACTTTAGAAAATATTTTAGAATCAGTGTTAATTAAAGTTATAGGTCTGTATGATGACATCTCCAAGGGTGATTTATCTTTTTTAGGAAATATTACGATTTTAGCAGTTGACCAAGAGCTCGGTGGTGAGGCTCCGTCAAAAATAGAGTCTACAACGTCAGTAAAAAGATCTTTTATTTGTTGCGAGAAAACTTTATAAAATTCAATCGGTATGCTATCCATACCGGAGGCTTTGCCATCTGGTAGGCTAGCTAAAGCTACAGCGATCTCATCCCAGTCTGGAGGGGCTTCCATTGTATCACGTTTATTATTATTAAGTTCAACTATCAGTATTGTCTCTAAATAATCGCTAATCTCGATTTCTCTACACTCGGTAGACCCTACAATCTCTTCAAGATATAGTTTCTCATAGAATTTCCTGAAAGCTTCCTCTATTTTTTTAGGATCAGTGGTTATCCCTTCAGTATCCGTTTGGATTGAGGAGATTGTATTCGCTGTTACCTGCTGTCTAGTGGAGATAGCCAGTTGGTGACCAATAATTTCACTACATTCATAAAGTTTTTCTCGAGACGCTGCCCACTTAGCAGCTGCTCTCTCTGCTAAAATGTCCCCCATCCTTGACTTAGTAACTGTTACCATTGTCTGTGCTTCTTCTATTCCTATACCTGCCTGAACCTCCTGTATGAATTTTTTTTCAGCATCTACCATTTGCTTTTGTAAAAGGTCAACTTGTATTTTCTCCTTTTTGTTCCTCCTAATGGAGAAGCGAAGTGTCTCTCCCCTTATGCCTGCCTTCAAGGTATCCCATACTACCATTGTTGACGCAGTCCCAACATTTATATCCAAAAACTCTCGAATCCAGCCAGTCATATGTTCTCGATAGCTGTTATCATATAAGAGTGCCCTTTCAAATGTCCAATTTGAACTTAGTCCCCTATCGACCCAGCCCTCTAGATTTAGAATGAGCGGATTATGGTCCGATAATAGTCGGGGGGCAATATCAATGTGACAGTCATGAATTAGTGAGGATGAGACAAAGAAATAGTCGAGCCTTGCCAGAGATAGGTGAGGGGCTGAAAAAAAGGTGAACCCATTTTGACCAGATTTCAAGTGAGCCCAAACGTCTTTCAAGCCATGAGTGTTTATCAAGTTAATCAATGCCCGAAAGACTTTAGGCTTCCTTCCTCTGTAGGCCCAGAGTTTATCAGACTCCCAAACGCTAGGCAGGTTTATGTTTAGGTCACCACATAAAATTACAGGGAGCGGCCAATGTACTAGCTCATCATTTATGTCGTTAATTACCCCTGGATCATCTAAATTACTTGCGTAAATAGAACAAATCGTAAAAACAAAGTTGGAGGGGAGGCAGCACCCTGCAATCACCCATCTTCCTAAGGAGTCAGATTTCACGTGGTTCACGACTAAAGGTAGAGTGTTCCGGGCCAAAATCCCAACTCCCTTAGCACAAGCACCTTGCGATGTTGCCCCAACAATTTTTAATCCTAAGGAGTTCAGCAAGGATTTCTGACCCCCTACAATGTGGGTCTCCTGGAGACACACAATGTCCATCCCCATTAATTGCAAGGCCTGAGCGGTCCTTTGTCTCTTCAAAGGATCATTCAAGCCACAGATGTTAATCAAGGTGCTTCTACGTTTTTTAATATATTAATTTTCAGATTTTAGATATGACCACGTATAGTTATCGAAAAAACCGCAGCCCTTTTTGCGGCATATTTCTATCTTCCGCATGTAAAGAGTTTTGGTTTTTTTCGGTTTTTTCCTCCTCCTTTTCCTTTCTTCCTTCTGTAAAAAAAAAATTGCCTTCTAGATTATTTCTCCCACTTAGATTGCTTCTCTCTCTGATTAAATCACCCGTGATTATCACTCCCCCCTCTCCCTTCCCCAGCCCCCTTCCCCCAAGCCCTCCCCCACTTCCCCACATCTCATCCCCCTGCCGCTCGTTATACATATACTTTTTCCTAATTTATCATACCAAGATCTTTAAACAGAATCAACATTTTGACTTTTAATCTCACTGAATTCATTACAGACCCCCTTCCCTCCCTCCACCCCCCCAAAAAAAGCAGTCAGGATAGCCCTGAATGATGGTGAACAAGTGTGAGTCCCCGGCCGCCAGCCTACTCAATATTTTACTCGCTAGTCAGCGAAGTTAGGCTGATCTGACCCCTCGAAAAAGAAGAAAAAGAGAAAGAAATCTTGAGAGGAAGGAAAAGAGAAAGAAAGGTTCTTGATGAAAGATTCCGATCCCGTTCTCCATCAAATTAGTCCTTGTGGTCTATATCAAAATTGTTATCTATATATCTTATCTTATCTTTTCTTTCTTCCCGCAATATCCTTTAGATACTCTCCAGCTTTAATTTCGGATAAGAAAACCCGAGTAGTGCCTTCATATATCACTTTCAATCTTGCTGGGTTCATTAGATATACTTGAGCCCCCTGTTGCTGCAAGGGAGTTATCAATTGGCGCAATCGCCACCTGCGCTCAACTGTTGTGTGGCAAAAGTCTGGCTTAGAAAATTTTGTTATTCCGTCAACTTCTTTCTGGGAATTGGGCCTCGCCTGATCATATACCAGTTGTCTCAAAAGAAAATTCCCAAAAAAACTAAAAATACCCTAGGTTTCCCATTCCCATAGCTATTGCCATCTCGTTTCTGTTTCAGGTTAAAAGGGAAACGGTGTGCCCTCTGGGTCTCCTGGTCCCAGTTCCAGCCAATTTGTGATGGAAAAGCAGCCCGGAGCAGTTTGACGATATATCCTCTAGGGTCTTCGCCTTCCACGCCTTCGGGTATCCCCAGCAGCCTCAGATTATTTCGTCGTAGCCTGTTTTCTTGTTCCTCTAGCTTAGACATTAGGTCAGTGAGACAGGCCTCGTGGGAAGCACCTTGATTCTTTACTTGAGAGATTTCTGTTTCAAGGGTCTCTGTCCGTGCTTCCACCATTGAGACCCGATCGCCAATATCGGTGCATATCTTGTTTAACTTCCTGATACCACCTTGAAGTTTTTAGATGCTCCCTTAGTGGCCAGACTGTCTGATCTTGCTTCTTCCTGAAATTGTTTTATAGAATCAAAAATAGAGGACAAAGAGGGTTCCATCGAATTCACAATAGTTGGCTGCGGGCTCTGCGCATGCTGAAGATTAGAGGCTCCCAGAGATAATGGCAGCCCCACGTATGAATCAGAGTAGTCCCACTTCAATTGGCTACTTCTTTTACTCCTAGCCTTTTTTTGAGTGGTTCTAATTGTGGGATCAGATCCTTTTTCTTCTGATTTGCTACTATCTGTAGAGCTGAGAGATTCATTTCCCGTTCCAGACATAGATCCATCTGAGACAGAGAAGAAATTCTCGACTAAATCTGGTATCTGCGGGTCTGTTTGTCTAGGGGTCTGAGGCGTATCTCCTCTATCCTCCAGGGGCATCTTTTCTGCCCCTTCGTAATCGAGGTCAACAGTGGCGACATCATGGATATCATGGGTAGAAGTACAGGTGGTTAAGTTTTGAACCTGTGCTGTCATATTCACACCGGTTCCCACCCCGGTATCATCCATAGCTGCCTGCACATTTGAGTCAGTCACTTGTGTAGGCGCTTGCTCTAAGTTCCCCTGGTTAGGCACCTGGTTAGATAGCTTTAGGTTATCTGTGTTATCCCCCATAGGCACATTAGAGTCAGAAAAGTAGAGGTAGAGGTGGAGGTAGATATAAGCGGTACCTTGAGGACAGGAAAGTGTTTAGCGATAGATGGTGAACCCCCTGTTCCTCCCGCTGCATTTTCTTTTACCAGAGTTACTCCTCCTAACCTCCCCATATTTTTTTTGCTCACCGCTGGCTCCCGTCTACTATAGGGGGAAGATCCATTTTTTCCGCCATTTTCTCCGCTTTGCCCACTTTGTCCTTCTCTGTCTCCCCCTGATCTGTTGCTGCTTTCAGTTTGTAGATCTTCTGTCCACGGGTGGTCATTCTGTGCTCCCTCCCGTGCTTCCTGCAGCGCGTTGCCTCAGATGCCTCCCCACTAGCGCTGCTACCACTTCCCAGCAGCTTGAGACACTCTCGGGCCCAATCGATGAGAGCCCCAGCCGCCCGGCCCTTGATTATAGTCGGTCCTGTAAGGCAGGAAAATCGAAGTGAGATTAAACCCCAGACTCGGGTTTTAGCCCTTCTACCGCTACTCCGCGTGTGAGGAAAAACACTGGGTATCCGGAGCTCGAATTCAGACACCGCCGAGCCTGCCGCGGACATCTGCTAGGGGTGTGTCCATTTCGAATCAGGTCAGCTAGCCGATCGCTGGCTGTCAGAACTCCCGCGTGTGGCAAACGGCGTGACGGCCGTGAGGGGAAATGCTCACACTAGCGCCATCTACTGCCTGACAGCCTTTTATTTTATAATATAATGTTTTTATTATTATATTTTATGTTATAGGTGTATGTATATATATATATATTTTATAGTTAACTTTTATATATTTATAATATTTTTTTTTAAAACTAAAGTTATTAGTTTTTTTTTTTTTTAAGTAAATATACATTTATATATTTAATTTTATATAGCTATGTTTACATTTTGTTAAATTAAATTTGTTTATTATATTTTTTTAATGTTTATTATATCTAAGTGATTATTTTTTTACTTAATTTTATAATATAAGTGTTTTAACATTATTTTTTATATATTAAAAAAACGATATTTTGGACTTTGATATTTTTTACATCTATATTTTTTTGGGGATATTTTTGTCATTTACATTTTAAATATAGGATGTCGATATTTTGACTATCGATATTTTTACATCGATATTTTTGACATTTATATTTTTGTCATCGATATTATGTCAGTGATTCAAGAAAGAATTTGGGCCATCATACAGAAAGCCTGTACCGGTCCTAGCAATGTAAGGAACAAGAACTGTACTTCTACCGCCTCTTGCCAGGAAAAAGGAGAAAAGATTTGTCTCAATCGATCTAATCAAAACACTATGTGGCCGATACTGAGTAGTAGGCCACGTGGACTCCAAAGTAGCAGACGCCCTCCTCTCGCTACAATCCAAGAAGTTCAAACTGAAAGACTCATCATGTTCGAAGAGTCCCCTGCACGGAATGAAGGACTATGCAACAATGCTATGGAACTCGTTCCTCTTGAACCTGAAGTTCAATTTCAAAATCAAACTCAAAATGAAAGACAACTCGCTATTCGACCAAATACAGATGTCTACGTCAACATGCCTCGACAAGAACAAACTACGATTTCTACAAATCCTGATGCAATACCAACAATTGATCAAACTGCTTCTGGCTACTTCATAAACTTTGATACGTTTTCTTTGGATCCAAGCGAACCGGAAACGACGCCAGCCAAAAAATCACGCAAGCAGCAAGTAAAAGACTTTCTGAACTTTCTTAAAAAAACTTACCTGGTGTCACCTTGGGTAGAACTATGGGTAATCACCGGGATACTTTTCTTTCTATTCTGGGTGGGCTTGGTAATAGTTTTTAGTATGCTTGTTAATGGAAGATACCTTCGAAAAAGCTCTGCAGCCCAAAAGATGAACTTACTTTTAAAACCACACCTATCATCTCATCGAGAACAAAGGGACTTGTCATCAGTGAACATTACAGAAGTTCGTTTACCTGATGGTATAGTTTGGGACAAGGTTGATTTCGATATATTTGGTCCGACCGAAATTTTAAGAATTCCACATTTATTTAAAATATAGTTGAGTGATATCATTACCTCAAGTACATTTTCCGATGATTGGGATTTTGAAACTGTTAATAACATGTTGTCTGATTTGGAACAATCTGCTGCATTTTCTAATAGTGAAACATTGGAAAGCACATCAGATTTCGAAAGTATGTATTGTTATCAACACTATGGCCATCACTTTCTGCATGAATCTGCAAATCCTAGACCTGTGTTCACATACCACCGGTGGGAACATTGTCCAACACCGCCGAAAGGCAGTTCAAAAACATTTACACAAACGTTTCCATATTTTTCGGGGTTTAATATGTCTGACCCAGCCTCATATTACTATAGGGTTGCACCAGCATCAGCACAGAAAAATATGTTGACAAACACCAAACAGATTTACTCTGCTTCCTTTATTGCCCAGTTGTCTGAACAAGGTTTCGACTTATGGAAAGATACCATAGACTTAAAATCAGTCTGGGGTACTAGAGAATGGCAAGTTCAGAGAACAGAAGCTTTGTTTAGAGCATGCCTCATCCCTCAACAAATCATGTTTTTGAACGTGACAGTGCAACAGACGTCTTGCCTTGGACTAGCCAAGAACAAAGACTTGAACACACCTCGGTTGACAACTCCATCACACACCGAGGGTAACGAAACATCACAGAAAGAGATTACAGTAGATGACATCATACAATACAACAGATCAGACCCCGATTGGAAAAAATGGTTGATTTGGCCCACAGACACTAATAGTTGTCAGGCAAGATTCATGGGTAAAGCCGAAGGGTTTAGTATCCATAGGCCAGATCCACGTTATGTACAGAGACAACATCCAGGGGTAGTGACATTCTACAGTGTTGGGAAGTTGTGCCTTGATTGGCTAAAAACCTCAACACTCACAAAGGTGAAACAACACTTATCCTTACTATCTCAGGATGTGGATCTCAGGGATTTTTTATTGGGTCCCAGGCAACCACGTCAGAAACGTTTCTATTATGCTGTCTACAATGAAATATGGAAAATATCACAACAAGAGGCCGCAGAGAGGTTACGTGAAATAGATCGTATAAATCTAGAAAAATCTCTAGCAGTGGTAGACAATGGGTTAACTACATTGACCTCCAGGATATATTCCTTAGGCAACATTGTATCTTCTGCGATAGACATACTAGAACAAGATTTGGCCATATTACAACACGGGCAATCTCAATTACGTTCTATTATGTTATTAAGCTGGACGCTGCAATCTTTGCGTGCAGGCTTCGTGCCTTGGCGATATATCAACAGTACGTCTCTGTTTTCTGAATACAATCTAACAGATAAACAGATAGAAATGGCACAAAGGGGAGCAAAATATACAATGCTGCGTATCGAAAAACTGGATAGATTAGCATTTACAGTGGCAGAATCACCGTCCACAGAATGGCTAATCCATGGCCACATAACTCTACCGGTCACTACTTTTCAGTTTCAGTATTGCCTTGAACAAAAGCAAGTAGGCAGATATGACGAAATGGGTAAGGAATACATTAAGGAATCATGGGTATTACCATACAGATTTCGATGCCGGAGTGGGGATCGAGAAGTGTTTCTGAGCGGTACAAACTGTGAGAACGCTTTAAGTGGATCACTCATATGCCAGGATATAATGCTGCACGGGGCTTGTAATGGTTCTGTGGCGAACCTGTCCTGCCATTTGAGGGGTGCCCCAGCTGCTGTGATTACTCCAGCATTCAGGCTACTTTCGAATGGGAGTTACTTGATGCTGAACAGTCAAGGCTGCTGCGGCATGCTCCCGGGCATCGCATATCTGGTAACCGTGAGCTCCAGGGTAACTTGTTGTATGGAAGTATTGTTTCCACCGACATATACAGTCAGGGAGGCCTGTTATGGCCTTCACTGAATGTTTCTTTAATACTCTAAGCAGAATGAAAGCCATGCTTCTACAGAAGTCTGTGCCCTTAACCTCCGCTCGAGAGACTTTTGATCTCCAGATCGCAAGGTCTTCGGCAGAGATACAGGCGCTAATTCATACAAACTGCCCTTTCCATTTCGCAGAAATGGTCAATCGTATCTTTAACATGTCTGATACGACAGGCATAGTCCACCTATTTTAGACCATAGGTTCTGGACTTCTGAGCACCTTTCAGACGGTACTTGGAGTTAAACCAAACTTCATACACTCCATATTTGGAAGCATCTTTGGAGGACTTCCGCTCATCCTGTTCCTAGCAGCAGGTATCCTGATTGTTTTGTATTTGCTACGCAATGGACGTCCCAGTCACCAAGGAGATGGAAAAAGCACTCCTGGAGCGTAAATACCGTGACCGCATGGTACAACATCTGGGCATACCTCGCCTAAGAGAACTAAGTGCATCTTGGTTCTTGTCATTTCGACCAGTCTGGATGGACTGCATCTTACCTGTCCTCCGATGCCTGTTTTGCGGAGAAGAATGCATGTTAGACCTGTGTTTGACACTCCCATCATATGCGCAACCGGACGTGAATGTGTTACCTGACCCGCTAACGGCCCATGTTCTGCAGTGTCCTCAGCGTATTCCAATGTTGATGGCGGCATTCCTTGAGCCACCGCAGGTAGTAACTGCACCTGTTGGTATCAACACCGGCTCCTCCACTGACACCCAGGCTTTGGACGGCGCACAGGCTGCCCCAGCACCAGCTGCGGACAGCGTGGAACATCATCTGTGCTCAATTGACATACTCTGCGAGGTGTTACAGGGGCCGTCTACGGCGGAAGCAAGCAACGGAAATGTTGCGTCTACCAGCCAGGACACATAAACATTTGACTCATTTGGCTCGTCGTGTGCTGGGAAGAAATTCGCCCTTTTTTAAATAAGCTCAAATTTGGAACTCAAAAACAAAAATTGACATTCCTTTCATTTTTTGGGCATACATGGCTTTTTAATGCTTATAGTGCTTCGGACTATAATTATGGACACTTTAGAGCTATGGCTTGCATTATTTTTTAACATTTTTTTTAAAGTTTTTAGAAATTTTAGAGGATTTTTTTTTTTTTTTAGCATAATCAATGTTTTAATAAATCTATACTAATATGCGTTAGCCTAGTAGTACGGTAATAAGTTACATATGTCGTCCAGTCGGAAGAGGAGTGGGTGTTATATTCCATATAGGTACCCTATATAGGCGCAGGTAACCTTGTAACCTTTCACCTATATTCTTCCCTACATTACACACATAACGGTTCTTGGGTACTGACCTTTTACCTAGATATGACACTGCATTCAGAACGCAGGTTTTTCCCTGGTTCGATTCTCATACATTATGCATGAGGCTTCTTGGAAGCACAGCAGGACTAACAGTAGGATTACCATCTCCTGTATAATATCTCTGTATAAAGTTCAGGCCCAACGTCATCCTTTAGGCCGACACAGTAACACAGCAAGGTAGGACCCCTGGGGAGACCTATGGGTATATATACAGCACATCTTGCTTAGGAAGATAGAGGAGACCGAGACTTCCCGGCTGACACACTGACCAGAGACGCTGAGGTTCCTGCATGCAGACGCTCCAGCTCGCAGTGTTCTAATATCCCTCGCGGGGTGTCCAACACGAGACCAGGACGGGGTCCCATATTCTCTCATTCTCAGGTAATGGGGTTGACTAGATCCTAGAGGGATTCTTGGCATATCACCTACACAGATGCTAGGTACATTTAGGTACATCTAGTTAGGGAGACATCGTAGGAGTACGCACTTTTTATCATGTGTTTTATGTACTTGTATATATTCATGATTTATGCAAGATGGTAGAACTATACGATCCCTTTACTTTCGTAGTACTGCTAATCATATATCTCTGCTACTGTCTAATGGTTGTTGCAGCTCATCTATTCTACACTAGAATAACAACTGTTCAATAAATACTTATTGAAAACGCCCAGCCTGTTTATTCTGTGTATCTCTCTGAGACAAACTAAGTGAGCACGAGTGACTGAGCGAAAGGTAGTATATTGTTTCCACGATTCTGAGGGATCAGGGTTGTCATGTTCTGAGGTTGCCAGAATCTATTCTCTCCTTGGTAAGAGGAGATTATAGTGGCACTGTGAGCTAGCTAATACAGATAGGCTAACGTATCCGGTGGGGGTGCACGGAATCAGTCTGCCACCAATCCCACAGTTTATGTTATCCAAACGTGCAGATCCTGTGTAGGTTATATAGGAACTACACGACAAAGCCAAGTAAGACCTTACATAGTAACAGTTAAAGCCATAGAAAGATCAAAAGCAGAAAGGTAGCAGGAGGGAAAGTATGGTGATCATGGAGGGGTGAAGTAACCCAAACACCCGAACTGTCACAATAGTAGAGCTTTACAGTAATGCTCTTAAAATAAGCATAATAATATTGTACTATCCTGCATGTCTCAGCAGTTTTAAATACACATCGGAAAAGAGGCACACAAGACTACAACCAATGGATATAGTACTAATGGTTTATTAACCTCATCAACAATTGACATCCAGGCTTGATTAAAAAATGACACATGGTGTGGTATAACAATTACAAGAAAGGCTGGATGTTCTTATGCATCATGGTTTTGAGAGGGAAAACTGTAGACATAGCAAAATAATAACATTAGTTGCTAGAATGGGTCCCCAGATTTCCTAAAATTTATGTAACTTTATATATCATCCTCCCACATGTAGCTTTTGTCACAATTTCTTTCATTCAATCTCCATTTTTCCATCTTTGAAAGGTGAAATGAGTAGCATTGACATTGCATAGGGTATTGATTTTTCAAGTCTTGTGCACTGAATGCCAGATGAGAAACATTGCTGCAACATTGAATTGGTGGTCTCAATTGGAGGTATGCTCCTTATATGCCGAATCACCAAGCCTTTCCAATGAGGGTTCAGTAATCCGTTCTCAATCGGTACCCATTCCAGAGTTTTGTTAGGTGGGTGACAGAGATGCACAATCTTTGAGAGATGATAGGCCTTGTAACACAATATTGATATCCTAATTTTATCAAGAAGTCCCAAAGGATTTTGGACAGTTGTCCTTCATTAGAGAGTAATTAATTGACATTTCTGGAAAAAATGTCAAATGTAGAGCTTTCCTAGTAATTTATGAAGGAAAGTCTAAAATGTTAATAAAGATATGAAGGCTAGTATCATGTTTCTATAACATTGCATTTATTTTTTATAGCAGCAGTCAAGAAACATTAAAAAACTAAAAATTCCATAAGGTTTTGAAACAATCAGCCAATGGTAAACGAAATGTAGTCCCATGAACAGCCAATGAGGAGACAGCATCCCCCGATAATACCTATCTTGACTGCAAACAGTCATCTTTTCTTGAGCGAAAAGATATAAATAAGTACTAAATATAGGATAAATATGAAAATACAATGGTAACAGCTAAAGTAAACATAAACAGCTCTTGGAAAAAGTCTGTAATCTGGGTCCCAGAGGGAGAGCTGGAAACCTGGAGGAATAGGAGGCACCAGAGAGAGTGAGGGAGTTGTCTAATATTAGATTGTGAGGAAATTGCTGGGGGTTCAGAAGGAGATTGGGAACAAGAGGTAGAAGAACTGGAAAATAGATTGTCCAACCAGGTATTGTTCGAGCTAGAGGAATTCAGCGCCACCTACCTGGATGACATTGCAGTTTTGAGCTCCAGCTGGGAAGAACACCTGCAACACCTCTGTGACCCTGCAGAAGGCCTAACTATCAAGGCCAGTAAGTGCCAGATAAGACAGGGGTCTGTCGTGTACTTAGGGCACCAGGTAGGAAGCGGCCAGGTGGAACCCCTACAGCCTAAGATTGACACCATTCTGGCTTGGGAGGCCCCAAGACCCAGACAGAGGTGAGAGCCTTCTTAGGTCTCACCGGCTACTACAGATGGTTTGTCAAGGTGTATGGCACCATTGTTGCCCCCTTGACTGAGATGACCTCAATGAAGCAGCCAAGGAAAGTGATCTGGCCTGATGCCTGTCAGACCGCTTTTGATGCCCTGAAATCTGCGGTGCCCGCGCTCAAGGCACCCAATTTCTCCCAAGAATTTGTTGTGCAGACAGATGTTTCAGAGCATGTTGTAGGTGCAGTTCTCTCACAATTGAACGATGAGGGCTTGGACCAACCTGTCGCTTTCATTAGTAGGAGGCTACTCCCCAGGGAACAGAGGTGGAGTACAATTGAGCGAGAAGCTTTTGCTGTGGTCAGGGCGCTGAAGAAGCTAAGGCCTTACTTGTTTGGGGCTGACTTCTGAGATCAGACAGACCACAGGCCCCTCTGATGGTTGATGCAAATGAGGGGTGAGAATCCAAAACTGTTGCGGTGGTCCATCTCCCTACAGGGGAGTCCCGCCCTCGTACAGAACACATCAATGCTGATGGTCTGCCCAGGGGGGGCATGGCTTGGATAACGAAGATGGCGGCCATGTGAGCGAGAAGCTCCACATCGACCCATTCATAATCCTGTAATACTAATAACGACCTTTTGGCAGGAGCCCTACGGCTTCGTGCACTCTCCCTGTGCAGGGGAACTGGAGGGGCAGCTGCGGTGTGGTAGCATGGTAACTGTGGAAGTGGCGCCCCCCAAAAACTCGACATAAGCTGAAGGCAGCGGGCTGGTGGCGGCGACGTGCCTGGGCCCACAGCAACAGAGGTGCGGGGCGAGATACAGCCGCCCCATGAAAGGGTGAGAGTGGCATTGGAGCAGCGAGACAGCAACCGCGACCTGCAAAGTGCCTTATTAATGAGATCGGCTGCCTGGGGTGCGGTATGGCGGAGCTCTGGAAGGGCAGGGCCTGCAAACTGGTAGACCAGCCCGACTGGAACACAGCGAAGAAATCGGACAGAAACCGGAGCGGAGCGCAAACAGGGGGAGGTGAGCTCCATACACGCCGAAGAGCTCTGGATCCCCCCCGTCTGGTTGGGGCACTGCTTACCGCTGAGAGTCCCGGCAGCCACCCACATACACCATACGGCCTGCAAGAAATAATGAGGTGCGAATTGAGCTATTGAGGGAAGTCTAACGCAGAATCTAGACATTGGGCTAGGCCTATCACTAGAGAGTCCTTGAGAATCAGAACCCCCATATGTGTGAGTGGCGCGACCTACAGAGTGCCTCAGCGACAATATCGGCAACCAGTTCCGCGGCGGGGCAGAACTCTGGCACAGCAGGGCCTGCAGACAAAGGGCCTACAGGGCAGGAGGGCTAAACCAACCGAGGCACAATGGAAGAAACAAGACGGAGATCGGTGCGGAGGGTAAAAATAAAGAGGTGAGCTGCTCGCAAGCAGAGACGCTCCAGATCCTTTCCCCTCCTCTGCATAATTAGAGAATTGTCAGTCATCAACTACCCAGGCAGCTACCCATATAAAAGATAAGGCCTGCAACGGATCACGAAAGGCAAACTGGACTCCTGATGAGAATCCGACACAGGCCCCAAACACTAGAATAAGGCCCAACACTAAAGAGGCCATAAGAAGCGGGACCCCACGCGAAAGGTGGGTCGCCGAGGCCCGTGATCCAGGGCGGGGATACCGCTGAGTAATAAAGTGGACACTGTGAAGTAACTCATAGAGGTGGCTGAGGAGAAGGGGAGAGAGGGTGACCAGATCGACGCCCAAAAGGGGACCTGCCGTGACTACACCGAGCTATCTTGGACTCGTCATTGCACCATCAAGGGGTGCGAAAAAGGGAAGGCGGTGCAGCAGACAGCCTGGGAACCGGAGCAGAAGGGAGTCCCTCAAACCGGTAGCACAAGTGTTGTGATTGAAGGGGGAAATACAGGAGCAACTGAGCAAACGGTGCAAGAAAGGAAAGACGCAGGCAACAGCGAAGACTCAACCCCCCACAGACAAGCGAGTAAGGCACTGGCTGCTTTGTAGAATTGAAAGCAGAGATCCTACGGTTGCTTGGAGCGGACACTCACTTGAAACTGGGGAGTCCAAAAGTCACGAAACATGGGTAAACCTTGGACTAAACCAGGAACCAGAAAGCACACACCAGGAGCAGTGTGAGACACCACTGGTACCTAATGATCAGGGTATGGAAGAACTGGGGGCCACAGAACAGGCTCTGCATGTGCATATTGATAAGATACTTGCCGCTGTAGCTGAAAGCAACACTACAGCAGGACATTGGAGCGGTATCGGTAGGTCTGGGACTACTGCAGGCGGAACACCACAAACTGGTTGACAGAATGAAAGAAGTTGAACATAAAATGGAAGTACTGCAACCAAAACAAACGGCTACATCATGTAAACTTGAGGACCTGACCACCAGAGTGCTCAACCTGGAAAAGCTATCCAAAGATGCACAAGGGTGCAACAGACGTAACAATATAAGAGTTGTGGGAATCGCCGCAGGCACAGAAGGTACGGACATGGTAACATACCTAGAGGGATGACTACAGAACATAGTGGCTCCTGGGATGCTTACAACTTTTTCACTTTAGAATGAGTACAAAGGGTGCCCTCTCGCCCGCTGGTGCCGGGTCGGCCTCCCCGCCCTGTGGTGGTGCTCCTTTTGCATTGCAAGGACTGAGATATCCTCATACAGAATGTCCATAACAATGGACCTTATGTGATAGCAAACACTAAAGTATCCATTTTCCCAGATTATACGGCGAAAGTGCAGACCCAATGAGCTTCCTTCCTGGAAGCTAAAAAAGCATTGCGATTGGAAGGCATCACGTATTCTTTACTATTCCCAGCGAAACTACGTGTAATTCTAGATGGGGCGACGCACTTATTTGACTCTCCGGAGGAACTGTGGTTCTGGCTAGAGACTTACCGGGCAGGGACTCCAGCGCACAGACTGGGTAAGGATACCCCATCTACAGCCAAACTGCAAAGGAGGAGACTTAGATGCTCATCTAGAAATTCCAGCTGCGGAAACCCTCAGCTTCACAGACAGCGCAGGATAGAAGGGTGGCGCTCCAAGCAGTGGCAGAAGTGAGAACACAACAGACTGAGAAGAAAAGCTCTGAGAAAATGTCAGAACACAGTGTAGCAGAATCAGACTCGGGGATTCGGCCAGAAGTGAGCCGGAACTCCAGGAAGTAATCCCGCAGACAGCTGATACCATAACCTAACAATAGCCTGGAGGGTGAGGGATTGGGAATCTCAGAAGGTATGAACAAAAAGGGTAGTCTTCCTGTTTGGAATCGAAAAACGACATTTACAGGTATACAGGGAACCCGAATGTAGACAAGAGGAAATGGCCTCTGGTTGGGGAGAGCATGGCACGGGGGAGGGGCACTCGCCACAGGAGGGCCAGCGGTCCCTTTCATAGTTCTGCAGGGCCGACAGCGAATGAGCACTCTGGGGTTACTTCCTTGCACACCCCCAACGAGATAGCCCTCTCTGGGTGGATAGAGAGGACAGTCTTACATTAATATTTTTAAGTTTTAACAGGTTTGGGCAGCCAGCAGTTGCGAAGCTGCCCTGGGGTGAGGGAGATCTCGTTCGGGATGTTTGGTGGTCTCCAAGTGGTTGTCTCAATCATGTGCTGAAATAGTGGAGGGGGATTGGGGAGGAGTGGGGAGAGGGAGAGCTATGTAGGTCGGGGTAATGATTATTATGGCACCACGATATCACAAAATAAAAATGTTGACTTGGAATGTGAGCGGGTTGGGTTCGATAGCCAAAAGACACAAAATCCACAGTTATCTTGTACGTAGAGGAATACATATTGCCATGTTACAAGAGACACACCTCACACTGGAGGAAAGCACAAGACTGAGACGTAAATGGCGTGGCCAAATATATGCCACCACATACCTGGCGTTCTCAAGAGGGACTCTGGTGTGGATCAGAGTGGGTACCCATTTGAAGTAGACAGATCTAATATAGACTCAGAGGGCAGGTATGTTTGGTCCAGCGTAGAATGTTGGGTAGAGTGATCATGTTCTGGAGCATTTATGCCCCAAATCAGGACCAAATCCAATTCTTACAAAGATTGTCTACACAGCTCGCCAAGCTTGACACGTCCCACACCCTGCTAGGGGGAGACGTAGAACTGGATAGGTCGACTCCACCTCTCAATAGCACCCCTGTATCTAAAGTGACCAAGGGATTTCTGACCTGGTTGGAGGGCTTGGACATGGTGGACATATGGAGGACACAGCACGGGAACACAAATGATTACTCCTACTATTCACACATGTATAGATTGCATACCAGATTAGACATGTTCAGCCCAGCTGGGATCTGCCATTACAACTACGGAATACCTTGGACACACTTTATCCGACCATAATCCATTACTACTCCACATTCGCCCCATCCCAGAACCCACTCTGACTCCAACCTGGTGGCTAGACCCCACCCTCTTTGAGGATGTTCCCTCCCACATGTCGTTACACACGGCGGTGGTGGAGTATTTTCAGTTTAACCAGGGCTCTGCTAGTTCCAGGGCTATGGAATGGGAAGCCTTTAACTAGTAGTAAGAGGACACTGCATGTGCCAAAAAGTGGGAATGCGGAGACAAATTCTAGAAGAACTCACAGGCCTAGAAGCTCAACTATATGATAGAGAAGCCCATCTGACGTCAGAAGCTGACGCGCTGAATAGACTACGGGAAAAGAAAAAGGAATATGATAATACACTTGAGAGATTGCGATGCCTAGACATACGTGAATCTTAGGGGCGGGTACATGCAGAAGGGGGAAGGGCAGGTCGAATTCTCGCATGGCTGGTGCACCCCAAAAACGGGGGATCCCCCATTTCTCAAATTAAATTGGGAGACGAACAGATAATATATAACTCTAAAGAAATAAATGAAGCATTTAGAGCTTATTATGTAACGCTATACAGTGAACTGAGGCCGCAAAGACGGGAGACAATAGTTGAATATTTAGCATCCCTCCCTCTGGAACACTTGGAGCCCGCCTGGCGGGAGAACTTGGGGGGGCCTGTGACTGCGATGGAAATCAGTGCTGCGCTTAGAGAGATGGCTAAAGGGAAGACACCGGGCCCAGAAGACATACCGGTGGAATTTTATTCAGCTTATGCACAGACTAAAGTTGGAGGCAATCTATGCAGAAACCTGGGAGAAAGGGGAACTACCCTCTTTGACCAGAGATGCGCTGGCTATTCCACTCCCGAAGGCCAAGACGGCGAACCCGCGTATGTCGGACTATCGGCCTCCATCAATGCTGAATGTTGACTTTAAAATCTTGAGTAAAATCCTGGCAGCTCGGCTACTACCCTTTATGACCGGCTTGATCCATAAAGATCAAAATGGGTTTGTACCGACTAGGTCCACGTCCGGGAACCTGCGGAGGCCCTTCATATCATGCACCACCCTGAACGGAAGCAATATCCAGAGGCCCTTATCCTGTCGGTAAATTTGGAAAAGGCATTTGATTCGGAGAGGTAGGACTTTTTTAGACACCACAATGGAACGGATGGGGCTGGGTGAAAGGTGGATTAAATGGGTGAAAATATTGTATACGCACCCAACTGCACGGGCTAAAACCAATTGGGTGGTGTCGGAAGCTCACATGAATGGGGAATGTGTAAACATGAGAGAATTCAGGGAGAAGGCGCTATGTTTGATAAAGAAAACCTTAGCACGCACTCTCCCGAACACAATTGAGGTCGGACTACTCGGCATGTTCTCTAGACCGAAAGCCAGAAAAATAGGCAACAGATTTATTGACCTGGCGCTGATTCTAGAGAGGAGACAGATAGCCCAACACTGGAAAGCACACACGAATCCCTGGATAGAGACATGGGAGAATAGTGTTGACACTTGCGCTAAAGCAGAACAGAGAGCATTACAGAAGGAGGATGCAAGGGGGACCCGTAGACGTCCTGTAGCAGATTTATGGACAGAGGTGCTGAGAGAGTGGGAGGCAAGACACGAACCTGACAAAGAAGAAGGGGAGGAGGAGGTAGAGGATCATTGGTAAGATAGATCTGGGTCAGAAGGGTCAATCAGAGAACAGGAATGAATAAGAAGTAGTGAGGGAGCCACAACTGGGTCAAGACCCCCTTCACCAGAATGGCCTCCCCCATCCCTGGGCACACTCATGACATTTCAATTGGACACAGAA
Source organism: Calotriton arnoldi (assembly GCA_963921515.1). NCBI lineage: Eukaryota > Metazoa > Chordata > Amphibia > Caudata > Salamandridae > Calotriton > Calotriton arnoldi. The sequence continues at coordinate 436,053 of CAWUFW010004628.1, read as the reverse complement.
TTCTATGCTAGACAAACCCCATATCCCCTGAAAAACACACATATGACAGCCCCCGTGCAGGGGGAGACACTAGGAGACGCACCACCAAAACGGTTATCGAAGTTTGTTAGATATAGTTAGTTCAATTGAAAATAAAAGTATATCTTTACAGATGAGCATGAGTAACTCCGTTGAGCACACATAAATTAAGGTACAGACTCTAGGTGTAAGAGAAAGATTGCCTTTTAGATACATCATCGTCCGTGGAAAGGCAACTAGACTTCAACTGTATGTAAATGGAAAAGCATATATGTCATTAAATGTATTGTATACGCCATATGACTGTCTGTACATGTAAAATGTTGTGTTTATACCCAAAACTGCCAATAAAGATATGTTAAAAAAAAATGCTGAGGGTCTGCCCAGATTCTTCTGCCTTAGTGATGAGAACTCCCAAGAGGGTGGGTAGTTCTCCCCCCTTTTCAGCTGGAGGGGATACATTTTAGACTTGGCATCCTTGGTGTGGTTCCCCTGACCTTTTGCCTCTACCTCCTGCCTTTTTGACTGTGTGATGGATTTTATTTTTGCTGGCTTAGATGCTTTGGGGCACTTTGCCACTGCTGATCAGTGTCGAAGTGCAAGTGTTTCCCGTTAAATTTGTGATTATGATTGGTTATCCATGATTGGCATATTTGATTTACTGGTAAGTCCCTAGTAAAATGTACTGAGTGTGCTAGGGCCTGTAAATCAAATGCTACTAGTGAGCTTGCATCACTGGTTGTGACACCCACATGAGTAGCCCTTTAAATTTGTCTCAGACCTACCACTGTGGTGTCTGTGTTCGCAGTTTGTAAGTGCCATGTTGACTTGGCAAATGCACCCACTTGCCAGGCCCAAACTTTCCCCTTTTTCTTACATGTAAAGCACCCGTCAGGTAGGCCCAAGGGTACTAAATGGGCAGGATGCAGTTTATGTTAAAGGTAGGACATGTACTGGTGTGTTTTACATGTCCTGATAGTGAAATCATGTGTATTTCATTTTTCACTATCGAAAGGCTGTCTGTCTCATAGGATAACATGGGAGCTGCTCTGTACCATCTTTCAAGTCTAACTTTCCATTGGGACAAGATGGAGAAACGGAGTTTAGGCTCTCTGAACTCAGAATTTAATAACACATCTTTTAGTAAAGCTAGCTAGAGCAGTTGGCTCTCTTCTTAACCTCCCGCAGCCTTCGGGGGGAGTGCACTTCTTCCGCTATTGCAGATTTATAACACACAGTGGGCCAGATGTACAACCATTCATTTTTGTGAGTTGCAAATTGGGTCAAATTGCGGCTCGCAAAAATGAATGTACAACAGTGTCTCAGACACTGTTTGCGATTCCCAATGGGGTCGCAAATTGCATGCCTCATTAATATTTATGAGGCAGCCTCAATTTGCGACCCCATTGGGAATGGCTCGCACTCACAGGGATGGTGGCCTGCTGGGGTCAGCAGACCACCATGTCTGTGACTGTGTTTTTAATAAAGCAGTTTTTTTTTTAAATGCAGCCCGTTTTCCTTAAAGAAAAACGGGATGCATTTAAAAAACAACAAAATGAAACTTTTCAATTTCATTTTTTAAGGGCAGGCAGTGGTCTTATAAAATATTTTTGCATCCATTCACTAGGGGGAAGGGGTCCCCTGGGAACCCTTTCCCATTTGCGAATGGTTTACCACCCTTTTGGAAAGGGTGGTATGCCATTTGTACTCGCTATTAGGAAGGGACTCCCTTGGCACGCCCCCTCCTAATATCGAGTCGTTAACCATGTTTTGTGTGTCGCTAATAGGTGAGCGACTCGCAAAATAGGGTTAGTACATTGGGCAGACATTTTTTGCAGTCGCAAACGGGCAGAATTCCCCTTTGCGACCGCAAAAAACGGTTGTACATCTGGCCCAGTGTGTATCTGTGTAAAATGTATAGAGCTGAGATTTGGGGTATCACTAACTGTGCTGCTATCCAGATAGAGGAAAACCGCTTCTGTAGAAAGGTTCTGTCAGTTCCCCACCCACCTCTCATTTTACCATTAGAAATTGGACATGAGTTATATATAAAGGACCGTATTAGAGCTAGTACTTTTGTGGATATCTGTATGACAGACCAAGGAGGCATTATTGAATCAAGCTATTATTAAAGACTGCCTAGCTTGTGACAAGGACCTTAGTATCCCCTGCCTAGCTTATGTGCAAACAACCTTTCACGAGATAGGGTGCCTTATCTTTTTGATGAGCCCTATTTTAGCAATCTGAGTGGAAAAAAGACTGTGAAAGTGATGCTGCTTAATCACGTCCGTACACAAAGCTCTGCAATAGAAAGTAAAAAATCCTCAATCTCAGCTTATTGGCACCTGAGACCTGCAGGTGTTCCGGGATACTACTTGTTTAGCGCTCGAGGTATCTGGGAAAGATCTTTACTATTCCTTTTTAGGGATGATACCGTTATCTATTTATTGTGCTTTCCCCTGGGATACCCCCCCCAAAAATTGTGCTTTTACCTGTCCCTGTGTTGGAAAGTCCTCTCAATCAGTGCTGCATTTCTTTTTCTTTTTTCTAAATTTTATATAAAATATACTAAACAATATTTAATTTAATTTATTAAGATGCATAATTTCCGGCAGTGTAGACCAGCTTTGCACCACCTCCAACAACTAGCAATTGCTGAATGCTGTTTTTATGTAGGATCTTTTCTGAGACTAGCTGTCTGATCACGAAGCACTATGCACTTTGAGTGATTTATATTAATCATTTTCTTCTGAATAGCCATGTCTTGTGAGTATTTTATCTTTTTTTGTCACTTAATTTTATGTCTTTTAGTATTGTTTTTATGATATTATGTACAGTAGCGGCTCGTGGAGGGAGTGCCGCGGGGCGGTGGGGCGGGGGAGGAGCAGGGTGGGGGGTAGTAAACTACAGCATACGGCCGAACAGAGGTAAGTAAACAATTAAATAAATAAAACTAATTTCGTTGCGCACGCTGCATCGCATTTGGCAATGCAGCGCACGCAATGAGATTCGTTTTATTTATTTATTTGTGTACTTACCTCTGTTCGGCCGTATGCCGTAGTTTACTACCCCCCACCCTGCTCCTCCCCCACCCCGCCCCACCGCCCCGCGGCACTCCCTCCACGAGCCGCTACTGATTATGTATCTATTTAATTTGTCTTTCATGATTATTCTAGTTCTATTAAGATGTGTGCACTTTTATGGGTGCTTTCCCATTGGAACAAAGGAATTTAGTCTAAATTTGAATCTGACTTGTTCGATGCGCTCAGGATTGTTAGTTTTCCTGATAAGCCTGTCTGGTGAGAAGATTTATCAGAGAGGTACTAAGCGCATTTTAAAAAGCCGGTAAAACAGAAACATGTGAAAAACACTAAAAGGTCCTCGGTAAGACAGAAACATGTGAAAAACACTAAAAGCTCCTCTTTAAAGTCTGGTTTGGTAATAAAGGTCTCTGCTGCACAAAATCTGCAAATGAAATATTTTACTCCAGTAATTTCTTTAAAATCTAAATAACGGTTGATTCACTCGTTCAGCTGGAACCCAATGATGTGACTGATATTGCAGTTTTAAGGAAAACTTAATGTCCCTTTGGGGCATATTTACAAAGAAGTGTCGCAGTGCAGGAAAGCAAGCAAAGTTGCTGAGCTTCAGTGCATTACCTGGCGAGAGCAGAACTGCACTGTATCTTCAAAGAAATGGCACAGTTCTGCTCTTTCCATCTGCTGACAGACTTTGGGCTGCCTAGCGTCAAATCACGGACCTTTCCAACATAGTGCAAGGGTGTCTGTGTACCTTCCTGCACAAAAACCATCCTTTTTTTTTTAGCTTTTTCCTCTTTGTGTTTGCGCACTGAAGAATGCAGCACACATGCAAAAAAGGAATGAGGAGAAATAAGGAAAAAGATATTTCCCCTCATTTACTCCAGCCTCAGGCAGGAGCACAATTTTGTGCAAACTCATGTCTACATCTTTTTTAAACATGTGTTTGAGTCAAAACCCATTGCTGGATGCATGGGAACACCCATGCACCACCTATAGAACGCCTACCTGACCCAAATTAATGGAAGGCAGGGTAAATTGACAATTCCATGGCATGGCATTCTTACAAAGCCACGGAACATTGACTTTTGCATGGGTTTGAAAATACCAAACAGGATTTTGCATTGGGGCTGCATCAAAAAATGAACGCACCCCAACACAAATCTTTGTAAATCTGGGCCTTAGCTTATTAGACTCTGATAGGTTCCTTGTGCGTATTGATAATGTGCATTGAACGAAAGCAGGTGAAAAGTTTTGACTTCCGGATCATTTGAGTTGCCGTTCCGGAGTGCCGCGAGGAGCCGCGAGGAGCTACCAGACGCTGCCGTGAGGGGTTCTCTGCCGCGGCGGTGAAGTACACGATCCCGGCACTGGGAAGAGTCCGCAGGAGCAGCACGGCATCCTCGCAGTGCCGAGTAAACGCGGGAGCAGCTTGGCAGTGGCGGGAGCGTCCCGCGGTAATAGCTCGGCAGCTTGGCAGTGGCACCGGCAGTGGCAGCGGCAGGCTCCGTACAGCGGCTGGAGCCGCGGAACAGCCCGGAACAGCCCGGCGGTGAGAGGCGGTGAGAGGTTGCAGCCGCGAGCACCAGTGTGGGGGTGCCAGTGGCAGCGTGAGGCTGTCAGAGGCTGTCAGAGGCGGCTGTGTGAGAGGCTGCCACGGTCAGGAGGGGGTCTGTGCAGAGGCCACAAGGTGAGGCCACAAGGTGAGCCCAACAGGTGAACACAACACGAAACAGCCATCCCAGCCATCCCAGCAGCAGCCACCCCTGTAGTAGCTAGTGCGGTAGGAGCAGCACATCAGGGGCAGGAGCCGGGACAGCCAACCCTCGACATAGAGACACCGACAGTGACTATTCCGGATTACTCCGGACTACTCTTAATAGTCCCTAGACCCTGACCCTGACCCTGACCCAGTCCCAGTACGCCAGGTCTCCTCGAGGGTTTTGGGTCTTGCTCAAAAGTCAGAACGTGTTCAGAAGGCGCCTCAAGGTATAAGGCGCAAGGCTCAAGGCTCATTGAGACCGCAGGAACCGCAGGAACTGCTCCTCCTGGGTGAGAACAAGCACCTTTGCAACACTTGCAACCATTTCAGTGACTAAAGTTTCGATATGGCGCAGTAGTTTCACGTTTGAAACCAGATTGAAACCGGAGTTGACCACGGATAACCGGAGAAAGGTACAGACAGGCCCAGTCTTGAACAGCCCGTCAGAGCCCGTAAGAGCTGCTTCCTTGGTGGAAGTGGAGTGCAGGGGGAGAGTTGGCCACTAACAGACAAAGCAATATAAAGCACTCTCGCCTCATTTTTACTTCCGCCTCAAACCCTGCCCAGCACGCTCAGGCATTTGCTGCGCGACATGAGGTCAGGCCGAGTAAGGGAGATCGATCGTCCTAAGACTTCAGGGCGTAGAAGAAAGGACAAGGCTGGTCTCTCCACAGATCAGATGAGTGACGAACTTGCTTTAATTTCGACAGAAGGAGACCCAATTGTTGGTGGGTTGTTGAGAGAGCAACCTAAAGCCCCTCAAATTCAACCTAAAATCTATACGAAATTTAGTTTTTTAAAAGACATTGGCGCCGCTCTCTATTCAAGCAACGCCACTGTGAAAGGTCTTCAGTCTCCCTTACAACCAGACCAACCAGACCAAGTATCAGCACTGGCAATTACACCAGGGCAGATAACACAACTAACTCACCAAAGCCAGCGGAAACAGCAAATTACAGCACAAGTTCATACCCCAGTTTCGGCCCAACCGAATGAGATTTCTATAACATCCTCACTTACATCCGCATCTACACCTATAACTACATCATTGATAGCGGAATATACCAAAGAAGTTCCATACAATAAAACAATAAATAAAACAATACAGAGCAATACTCAGAACAATTCAGTAGTTGAATCCCCCTCAACTTGTCCCTCAGTTAGCCCTATGGCGCAGCATAGGGCGCAGAGGAAGTTGTCTACAGGTGATTCGTTATCCCCTGGAGGAACTCAATCACATTTTGCTATACCATTAGGTTCTTTAGGACCTCATACATCTTTGCAAGCAGAAGCTCAGCATTCAATAACTGTAGCCAAATCATCAACTGTATCAACTCCATTTACGACATTAGGAGCACTTCAAACAGCGCAAGCACTGCTAACTTTAACAGGAGTAGGCCATTCATTGCCCAAGGAAAAAGAACATCAGACTGACAGGAGCAAGCAGTCCTGGTCAGATTCATCTAGCCTAGAAGATATAATGACAAAACAGGACTCCCTACGGAAAGCTGAAGGATCTACTACTGGACCTCAGAATTTAAATCTACCCAGTGGCGACATGGTTAACACAGCTGAGTGTGAACTTAGCCCCATTACCCGAGTTAGTTCTATGATGACGCCCCCGCAAGCTAATCTAAAATCTCCAAAGCAGGACGAAGTAAGGGCTGTCTTATCCTATTTAGGAACACAAGAGTGGGAGGACATGCTGGCAGCAAACTCCCCAGTCCAACAGACGAGACCCTCCATGGAGAAGATGAAATACCAACACCCGCCTTCAGTGGACATTCAGCCCTCGTGGGGTAAGAAGGAAGTGGGCCCTAAGGAGCGGGGGAATCCAAACATGCATGATGGGAGTACTTGGGCTTCTCTCCTAAAAACCATGCAACTGTCAGTGGAGGCGCTACAATACCAATCAGATAAGATGGATATACAGGTCTCTTTACTAAATACTCTGGCAGTGTTTACAGCAGGGATTGATGAAAAATTGGGAGATCTCAATGCACTAATAATAAGGGCACAAACAGAGTCATACCTTCATTGTGGGTGTACCCAGATAGTGGACAAACTGGCAACTCTTCCGACTATGCTTTCTACTGTGCTCAATGAGCTGAAGAACAAATCAACCTGCTCAGCCAGCGCTAGCCACTCCAACGACGGCTCCACTACACTGCCGACAGCTGATGGTAACTTAAAGCAGCTCTGTAAAGGCACTGAATCCGTCATACAACAAAGAGTGGGCATCAACGGCACTGGCGAATCACCTAAGATAGTTACAGCGACACCAACCGAGATAAAAACTAATGCCAAACAACGCCGCCAGCAAAAAAGAAAAGGTCGCAACAATAAATTACTCCTTCTCAATCAAGCAGCCACCTACTCAATTTTTAATAAACAATGCCCTAACTCAACCACCGCACTAAATGAGGGGGACTTGCAAGATTATGATCTAGCTCATACTAACTCCCATCAAGACACAGCAGCACCCTCCTGCTCCCATAACCTTGGAGTTGGATCAGGGAATATGATTTTGAAGGAAGCTGAGGGGGTCCTTGGGTCTGCAAGGGACAAAGCCGTTACCTGTTCAGCCCTCGAACCTCTGCCACATACCATCAGATCCAATTCAAAAGGGCCCGCTGAGCTCGCTGATCATCAAACAATTATGGCCCTAGCAAAGGACAAGAATCGGGAGCCCACCCCGCAGGAACTAGGGCAAGTTTCTACTGTTCCTCCAGTTGGAAGTGACCAAACAACATCTAGAATGAACTGTACAATCCAGAGAGTGGCAACCCCAGGGGAAAAGAAGCAAGCAAGGACGGCCAAGGACCAACAGCCTTTGGCTTCTCACTCCTTGCAACAACAGGGCCAACCTGTAAATTCAACTGCAATAATAATTAAGGAAAGAGATCTTAATTCCAGCCGAGCAGTTGTGCAATTGAATCAGAACGAGCCTTATCGGCTAATACAACATAACCCTGCAGCCAACTGGAACGGGCCACCTGAAATCACCTCTTATCCCCCAAACGATTCGCTATCGGCCCTGCGATACACATTGTTCAAACCAGAGTACATTTCAAAAGGATGTCACGATTTGCTGAACAGGGGCAATGTCTTAAAACTACTTAGGGCCATACCTACTCTATCAGACCTGAATACAACAGACTTACTCGCAATAGAGTTTCTCACATCAGATAATCCAGCCAAGCCAGAAATAACAAGGGCAACATGGAAAACAGATGCAACAGCCCAGAGAGTACTAAATCACCATCTTACCTTCAAAGACTGGGGCATTCAAGTCACCTCTTTTCAGCCTCAAGCCTACCCAGCTCCGCTATTAAACTTGAGCCCAAGGCTAGGGAGCAAGGATTGTTTAAGGCCCTCAACTTCTGTATTAAGAGGGGCACTTGGCTGCACTGCGCCACGAAGGGATTATAATCAAGGCGCACAACATGGATCTCCTAGGGCTGAAAAATTACGCGGATACAACTCCTGGTATGCTGAGCCAATTACAAGAACTATAAACCTTGCCACATCAAAACAATGACATCATAACTATCTAGATCACAGCAACAAAACACAAAAAGAATCCGCGATACATCTCTGCTCTTGGAATGTTAATGGCTTAGCTTCTAAAATTCAAGATCCAGAATTCCGGCAATATCTTAACAACTTTGATATCATTATGCTACAGGAAACATGGCTTATGGAACCACTACACATAGACGGGTTTCTTTGCTTTGACCGTCCAGCTACTAGAGGTAGCAAAACGGGCCATTCTTCAGGAGGGCTAGCAACCTACATCTCAACAACATCCATACCAACAGCGGTGGTAACCGGTCCGGAAATAGATGTAGCTTTAGCAGTCAAACTTACTCTTTCCCTGGCAGGGGTACAACATGAAGTATCCCTTTTTAACGTATATATCCACCCAAAACGGACAGCTAGTGACTCTGCAAAGTTAATTGATCAAATAACTTCTTATTTAGGCAGTGCCGAAATTTCAAACCTTATATTATCGGGGGACCTGAATCAATATCTATTGGGGTCATCCAAAGTAAAGGAAGTTTGTCTCCAATCCTCAAACTACAACATACCGTCACAAGGAACCTTCACGAATGGGAGGCCTAATAGGGAAAACAGATCCCTTTTGGAAGAATTAGAACATCTAAATCTTAGGGCCCTTAATGGAAGAACAGCCGGAGATACTCCCCCAGTGGCAAGCTACTACACCGAACTAACAAGCTCGCTTCTAGATTATACGTTTGTTAGTCTCGCACTGTTTTCATATGTAATAAGCTTTAGAATGGGCGACAAGGGGGACAGTGACCATCGTCCACAAGAGACTATTGTAGCGGCAACTGCTCCGTCCAGCATTTATCCTGCTCCACAGTTAGGCTTAAGCTACATGATAAATTACAAGAGGATCAAGTATACTGTGGAAAGCATTGAGTCCTTAACAGACTCAGCAATTAATCTTGCTCTTGCACAACCGTTCGAAAAGAACTTGATACAAACCTGGGAACGCTTCACCATTACCCTTAGCAACTTAAAGGCCACGGAAATAAAAATGAGTAGTCTTCCGGGGCCAGCACAAGCGAAAAAGATACCTATGGCTGAAAAAGCGCAAATAAAAGCCCTTAAGAGAATGATAAATGGCTCCATAAGATCTTTGCGTCATGATCCAGGGAATATATTGCTTCTTTTATCCCTGCGGCAACAAAGAACTCAACTAAAGAAGTTGAAATGGAACATCAACAATAACTACGAACAGGACTTCTGGGCAAAACTTTTGCATAACATAAAGTATAACGCCAGCGATCGCTTCTGGAAATCAGTAAATACAATTATCCACCCGCATCATGGGGGACCTACTTCCCATATCCTGGAGGAAACCTGGGCAAGCTACTTAAACTCCCACTTCAACAGTCAAAGCAATACTCTGCCCAAACAGGAACAGAGTAGAGCAGACTTGGACGGGCATTATTCCAACATCGGAAGAAAGGCAGGAGGCATCATTAATTTCCCTGATTGCTCCGATGCTACCCGACAAATGGCAAGTAATACATCCAAATCTCCTGTTTTAATCCACCAACAGGAGGAAAGGTCAATCGGCACTGAGCTTTTAATTATTATGAAACAGATCAGGAAGGGTAGAAAGGAAGGAGCCCCGGGCCCAAATGGAATCCCGCCTGCAGTGTTCAAACAAAGACCGGAAGAATGGGCAAAAATATTCCATCCACTATTTCTGGAAGTAAGACGACTGGGCACCATTCCAGACTCCTGGAAAGGTTCCACGATCATTCCAATCCACAAAAGCGGCAGTAAGGCCTTGCCAGCCAATTATAGGTTAGTAGCACTGATCGATAACGAGGCTAAATATTTTGCGGGAATACTGCTAGATGAACTAACCTCCTGGGCAGAAAATAATGAAATAATCCCGTTAAATCAAACAGGCTTCCGAAAAAACTGTGGCACAATAACCAACCTCTTGGCAATCTCGTTAATAATGGACACAACAAAATTGAGGAAAAAACAGTTGCATGTCTGTTTTATTGATTTCAGCGCCGCATTCGACAACGTGGAGAGGACTAAACTGTGGAATAAGCTAGCCAGATGGGGCATTCCAAATACTCTTTTATCAATGTTAATGCTTCTACATACTGATACCTGGGTACAGGTGAAATTAGGATCAGGGTCTCATCTATCAAGAAAAGTAAAAACAATCAAAGGACTTAAACAGGGCTGCGTGCTGGCCCCTATTTTATTTAACTTATTCATGGCAGATTTACCACAGATACTTGATTCCTGTAATTCCCATGCGCCCAGACTCGGGGGTACCAGCTTGTCCAACTTACTATACGCAGACGACGTAGTCCTGCTTAGCCACACGGTAGTTGGCTTGCAACATCTTCTCAACGGTCTGCAGGTCTATGCAGAGGAAAATAGCCTGACAATAAACTTAAATAAAACCAGGACCATGACAATTAACAGCAAACGAAGAAAGAGGTACCTATGGCATCTGGGCGGCACTCATATTGAAACAGCAGAGACTTATAAGTATCTGGGTGTCCACTTAGACAAAGAAGGATCATTTACCCGCCAACAAGAAGAGATCAAAAGGAAAGGGATGATCCTTGCCTTAACCATGAAAAATTTAACAGCTAAGCTATTGGGCCCTACGCTGAGCCCTCTTTTAATGGTAGCACGGGCTAAAATTCTACCTACAATTGCCTACGGCAGTGAAGCTCTGAGAGGGAGAGATACTAACCTTTTGGATAAAACAGTTGTAAAAGCTTACAGAATGATGTTTAGCCTCCCGAACTATACTTCCCCGGCGCAAATTAGACTGGAGTTTGGCCTGTTAAAGCAAACCTGGGCCAGATATGGAGCATACATCAACTGTTGGAACAAAATCAGAATATCAAACCCTAACTCAATAAACTACCTTCTGTGGCAAGATCTTCAACAGAGGGAGAATTCACCCGCAAGACTGTATCTTCAGGAGGCCCTGGCAAACACAGGCTTATTGCCCTTATGGAATACACAGTGTCATCATTCAACTCTGAAGAAATTAGTCTGGAAGTCGCTGAAAAAACAGTCACTGGTGGAGGATAAAGCTGCTTTCTCAGCCAGAGCGCATGCTTGGATGACGTTGAATTCTTACAAGATCTTAGCCCCACAACAATATTTTAACCTGGGATATCCAAAAGCACAGAAATTAAAATTCCTAAAGCTACGACTTGGAGTGATACCATGCACACAGCACCTTCCACCATGGAAAAGGGTGCAGACTTTTACAGTATGCAGTTTGTGCAAAAACGGCCAGGGTGATATCATCCATACCATCTGTTCATGTACAGCGATGCTCCAAGAAAGGAGGCAACTGCTAAAAATCCCCCTTAATCAAAGGGGAATTCGGACAAGGAGGCAAGCTGTTTTGGCTTGCTTCGATCCAGCATCACCTCAACTGAACTCCAGACTAGTTAGATTTCTGGAAGCGGCCAAAGCAAAAATGCCAAACTGTCACTAAAGCTTTTTGGGAAAAAGGAGACTTTTGATTATTAATTTTCTCAGAGGGAGCAAAAATGCCCGCACTGACTGGTCAACTTATATTGGTTGTTCTTGAATGTTTAAATCTTAATATTTTATTTTGTAACCAACAGAAGTGCTTTATATTTTAACTGCGATGAAACTTTTATTATTGTAAATTAATATTTTAGATATGACTTCATTCTTACCACGTATTGCAATGGTTTTAAGTAACTCTGCAAAATAAAATAAATACAAATAAATACAAAATGCATTGAACGATTCATTGAACTGTTGTTTCTTCTTTGTGTACAGAGGTCTCATGCTAGCTGTGCGCCATGATGTTCTGATATTTTTTAAGTTCCATTGAGGTTTTTGCCTTTGGGTTCCTTACCTTATTGAAGTCATACTGCCATACAGAGAGGTGCTATGCGCCCTAATGAAACTGTTACTAGAAATTACTGGTGTGGTTTGGGCATCAGACTACTTTACTCCACTCCCAGCCAGCTTGTCATGGACAGGCACAGAATCTGCCCCTTTCTGATCTCACCACTTGGCTGTGGGGAGTCTTGTTATCCCCAAAAGACATTGAGTAACATATAGTTCTACAGAAGAGCAGTCCTTAACACAGCCTTTTTGCACTGCACTTATTGCTAATTTTGTACAATTTCCGAGAGCGCTTGTCACAGGTCTGCTCCGAGTATCAATGACTGTGCACATGCACATGCCCATTGATAACCAGGCTCTCCTCTATTGATTGAGTCATTATGCAGTGTGATAGCCAGCCACCACCCTTTATGCAAGATGCTGGTCAGCCAGCCGTGAGACTGAACAAATGGCCAATGTTGTTTTAATGAATTCATGCTTGCCACAGACGAGAAACCATTTGAGTCTTCTAGGAAACAATGTTTTACTTCATATTTTGGGAGCTACTAGCTAAGAGGTGTTTGAGCATTTTCAATACGGAACACTAACAGGTTGAAGGATTTTCTCTTCAAATATAACTCAATAAAACATTATTCCTATCAAACATACACGTAGTAATGTTCCCATGGGCACGACACATTACAATGATTCTTGAAAGAAATGTGCAAGACGTTTGAGGCTAAATTAGCCCATAATATAGTTGTTTTTTTAATAAAAATCCATCTTCTTGAGATTGTGTGCGGAATTGCTTACCGTCAACAAACAGATTGTTGCAAATTGTCATGCTGTACTTGGACGCGAACAAATGTTGACCATATTAGGCCGGACAATGTATTTTTAAACTTTGAACTTGAAGGAAATTCACCATCAAATTTAATTTTACCAGATAGTAGACACTTACCTAATTTCATGAGCCCTAATGGTGCTTTCCGGAATCTCCGAGTGCCATTCAGAGTGATGTCTGCTCCTGTTGATGTGTGTCTCAGAAAGAAACCAAAATGCCAAATTTATAAGCTTTAAGGAACAAGAACAGGCTTTTTGTTTGCTCAAGGAGTCCACATTAAAGTCTGAGGGGCAGATTTACAAGCCCCCTGCGCCACCAGTACGTCACTTATTGTGTCGTACTGGAGACGCATTCCACTTCTCCATATTTACCAGAAGAGGAAAAGTCACCCTGCGTGACTTTTCCTCTCCTTGTAAATATGGCCCCTTGACACGCAGCACTTTGCGTGGAAGGGGCGTTCCATGGGTGTTGCTGTGTGTGTTCCCACGAAACACCCATGGAACGAGACACATTTCCAGATTTACGAGGAATCGTAAATCTGGAAATGTGTGTCAATGCTACGCCTCCCTAGGGGAGGCGTAGCGAGGCGCAATGAGGAGAAATGTTTTCATTTCTCCTCGTTTTTCCTCTTTGAAAGCGTGCTGCATTCTACAGCACGCATTGAAAGAGGAAAATGCCTGTAGTGATTGTTTTTGTGCAGGAAGGTGCCCTTCCTGCACAGCAACAATCTTCCCCATGACGCAGGCATCCTTGCACCATGGTGCAAGGGTGCTCTGCGCCGGCGCATGGCAGCTTTTGTGCGCCAGCACAGGGAGAGCACAGGAATGCGACATATTATTGTAAATATGTCGCATTCCTGTGCTTCGAAGATGCCGCAGCGTGGCGCAGCCAAAGGGCTTGCGTTGCCACGCTGCGGCACTTCCTTGTAGATCTGCCCCACAGATTTTAGCTCAGGGATCAATTGGAAATAATTAAGAATGCTTTGAAAGAAGTATCAGTGACACCACTAGGATGGCAGGGCAAGGGATTGTTACAGTGGTGTAGCATGAAGGTATTTGAAAGAAGATATTGTCGAAATATAATATTAAGTTTATGAGAAAGGGCTTGCCAAAGATCAATTTTTTTAACGTTATCTAAAATCATTGTTTTAAGTCGTTGTTATGAAAGCTGATAAATGTGTTTTTTTTTTTTATCAACGATCTGCATTCAGGTCACATGCGAGAAACTGTTACCAAGAAGAACAAGCATTTGCAATGCAATCTGTCTCCCATTTGTGAGAGTTAGAGCTATTTCCTTTGTAAATGACAATATGTTTTACTCATGTCTTTTGGTTTGGAGTGGAGTGGATGTATGTGGTTTGGAGTGGAATTATATGAGTTGAATTGGAATTGTTAGTTTTGGAATTGTGAGGGGTGGAATTCTGTGATGTGTAGTGCATTTGTGTGGTGGAATTATGTGGCATGGTTAATTTTTATGGGATAAGAGCTGCACAGAATAGATAGAAAGGAAGATAGAGAGGGATAGGTTTTTGTGCTTGAAGTGGTGAATGAACTCCAGACAGAGGTGTAGAAAGATTGAGAGAGAAAGGAGAGAACAGGCCACAGAACCATAAAGAGCGTGCTTCTGTAAGAAATAACACAAGAGTGCTTTTTTAAGGCATAGCGAGCTCATCAATTTGCTGCTTGCTGTTCCCCACCCTAACAAAAATATATATATATAAAAAAGATTAAGGGGCCGATTCCGATTCGGGCCGGAAAACATACCGACCGACTCAATACGGGAATTTAGTCCGACCGACTCGGACCGGCACCGTACGACCCGGGTAGTACGATGAAATGCATGTGAAATCCGACAGACTCGGACGGAATACAAAACGACCGACCGAGCCGGACGGAAACAAGCCATCCGGCCGGGAAATCACACGAAACGAACCGACCGACACGCACCCGGATTGAACCCAAACGAAACGTACCCGCGAACTCCGACCCGCGTAGTTCGATGCTGTGTGTGCAAAACACGACCGTCTCGCCCGGAGCACAAGCCATACGACCGACACGCATACAAAACCCAGCCGAAGCAACCCAATACTCCGCGACCGACTCGTACGCCGCATATGAAACCTAGCTGACACACAGCGGGAATGAGTCGGACAAGATCGCACCAGACAACTGCAGCGTCCTACTTGGACAAAAGAACGACTCCTACATGCACCAAAAACACCAACGAATATTTTTTTTAAAAAAGGGCCAAACAAGCAACCACAAAGCCAATAAATACAGGGAGGAAAAAAAATGGAGCAAGGACACACCTCCAACTCCACCTACATAAAGGCCACAAATCCCTACCATGATCCTTTGTAAATTCCACTGACCTGCCAGCACAGAACACCATCACACAGCAACCACAGACACACTCACAGCTCATACATCACACAAGCCACACACCATCACCACACCTACAAATAGCACCCTCACACACACCCAGCTAAAACTACACTCACACCCCCCCACTTGCACACACACACACATCAATCACCACCACCACCCATCACCATGCCCCCAAAGAAGAACCATAAATTCCTAGATAGTGAATTGGAAGTCCTGGTAGACGAGATCCTGAGGGTAGAGCCACAGTTGTTTGGTACATTGGTACAACAGACCCCCATGTCGCAGAAAACCAAGATGTGGGCGAGGATTGTCGACAGGGTGAACGCACAATCACCATGTTTGCGCACAAAGGAAGACATCCAGAACAGGTGGTATGATGTGCGCAGGAGGGTCCGGGACCTACTCAAAAGGACTACCTCCTCAGCCAGCACACCGGCAGTGGCCCTCCTGCAAAACCAGTATACCTCAGGCCCTGGGAGGAGAAGGTGAGGGCCATCCTACCACCAGTGAGCGTATATGGACTAACAGACATCCCAGAGCCTGGTGAGTACACAACTAATATACACAATATGGTGTGACAACACACACACATCACAGTCAAGGGGATAGGCAAACCATGCACCCTTAGCAAATACACAGAAACTAAAATATATTCATCCCAAGATGTGAATGCTAGTCAGACAAACACAATACCTCCCATCTCATAGTGATATTTAACTGTGTCATGACATGTACAAACCTAACAACAAATACAGCAAGGCAGTGGCACAAATAGAACCAACAAACACTCCCAGATATTTAACCACCACTAGAACACCACCTCACAGGGAAGCTCACTGAAAGGAAGGAATTCTGTGTATGCTGGTGAAGTCAGTGTAGCCAATAGCATGATGGGAGTGGTAGTCACAGATATTGGTCACACCCACAATTGGCCCATCAACACCACTCTGAACCATGCTCACATCACAGGGAGTGGAAAACAACTGACAAGATGGCTGACACTGGGTACTGCTGTGGGGAGCACAAGGCCCTGATGGGAACTGGGCACCAACAAACAACAGGACCACACTGTCAGCCATCTTGCCATTGCTGTCACACTCACACACAGTGAAGTCCACTCAAAAGGAAGGAAGTATGGGCATGCTGGGAAGGGGGTGTAGGCAATAGCATGATCGGAGTTGTAGGCACAGATATTGCTCACCCTCACAATTGGCCCATCAACACCACTCTGAACCATGCTCACATCACAGGGAGTGGAAAACAACTGACAAGATGGCTGACACTGGGTACTGCTGGGGGAGCACAAGGCCCTGCTGGGAACTGTGCAACAACCGACAGCAGGACACCACTGACTGACATCCTGAAAGACAACTTGCACTCCCTGCAATGGAAGCACATTCCATGGTGGGATATCTGGCTGGGTGGGAAGGAGGACTCACAGCACTGACCATAGTTACAAGCACCTCCACTCACACACCCCCTCAACACTAACTCCACATAACCCACCTGGGAGAATGCAATGCCTCACATCCTAACTGAAGATCCCACAAAGAACGACCACCCTGGGTTATGCTGTGTGAAGCACAGGGACACTCTTGGGACTTGTAGCCAAACAACTGACAGGATAACACTCCCAGCCATCCTGTCAGCACAGACACCCCACCCCACAGGGAAGCAGAGTCAAAAGGAAGGAAGGATGGGCATGCTGGGAAGGGGGGTGGAGGCAATAGCATGATGGGAGTGGTAGTCACAGATCAACATCTCACACCCACATGGCCCAGCAAGTTAGCACTGAAGCATGCACACATCACAGGGATTCAAAAGCCATTTCAAAGATGTCTGACACTGGCCACATCTGTGGGGAGCACAAGGCCCTGCTGGGAACTGGGCACCAACAAACAACAGGACCACACTGCCAGCCATCTTGCCATTGCTGTCACACTCACACACAGTGAAGTCCACTCAAAAGGAAGGAAGTATGGGCATGCTGGGAAGGGGGTGTAGGCAATAGCATGGTGGGAGTGGTAGTCACAGATATTGGTCACCCTCACAATTGGCCCATCAACAACACTCTGAACCATGCTCACATCACAGGGAGTGGAAAACAACTGACAAGATGGCTGACACTGGGTACTGCTGGGGGAGCACAAGGCCCTGCTGGGAACTGTGCAACAACCAACAGCAGGACACCACTGACTGACATCCTGAAAGACAACTTGCACTCCCTGCAATGGAAGCACGTTCCATGGTGGGATATCTGGCTGGGTGGGAAGGAGGACTCACAGCACTGACCATAGTTACAAGCACCTCCACTCACACACCCCTCAACACTAACTCCACATAACCCACCTGGGAGAATGCAATGCCTCACATCCTAACTGAAGATCCCACAAATAACGACCACCCTGGGTTATGCTGTGTGAAGCACAGGGACACTCTTGGGACTTGTAGCCAAACAACTGCCAGGACAACACTCCCAGCCATCCTGTCAGCACAGGCACCCCACCCCACAGGGAAGCAGAGTCAAAAGGAAGGAAGGATGGGCATGCTGGGAAGGGGGGTGGAGGCAATAGCATGATCGGAGTGGTAGTCACAGATATTGGTCAGCCTCACAATTGGCCCATCAACACCACCCTGAACCATGCTCACATCACAGGGAGTGGAAAAGGACTCACAAGATGGCTGGCACTGGGTACTGCTGGGGGGAGCACAAGGCACTGCTGGGAACTGTGCAACAACCAACAGCAGGACACCACTGACTGACATCCTGAAAGACAACTTGCACTCCCTGCAATGGAAGCACGTTCCATGGTGGGATATCTGGCTGGGTGGGAAGGAGGACTCACAGCACTGACCATAGTTACAAACACCTCCACTCACACACCCCCTCAACACTAACTCCACATAACTCACCTGGGAGAATGCAATGCCTCACATCCTAACTGAAGATCCCACAAAGAACGACCACCCTGGGTTATGCTGTGTGAAGCACAGGGACACTCTTGGGACTTGTAGCCAAACAACTGCCAGGACAACACTCCCAGCCATCCTGTCAGCACAGGCACCACACCCCACAGGGAAGCAGAGTCAAAAGGAAGGAAGGATGGGCATGCTGGGAAGGGGGGTGGAGGCAATAGCATGATGGGAGTGGTAGTCACAGATATTGGTCAGCCTCCCAATTGGCCCATCAACACCACCCTGAACCATGCTCACATCACAGGGAGTGGAAAAGGACTCACAAGATGGCTGGCACTGGGTACTGCTGGGGGGAGCACAAGGCCCTGCTGGGAACTGTGCAACAACCAACAGCAGGACACCACTGACTGACATCCTGAAAGACAACTTGCACTCCCTGCAATGGAAGCACGTTCCATGGTGGGATATCTGGCTGGGTGGGAAGGAGGACTCACAGCACTAACCATAGTTACAAGCACCTCCACTCACACACCCCCTCAACACTAACTCCACATAACCCACCTGGGAGAATGCAATGCCTCACATCCTAACTGAAGATCCCACAAAGAACGACCACCCTGGGTTATGCTGTGTGAAGCACAGGGACACTCTTGGGACTTGTAGCCAAACAACTGCTAGGACAACACTCCCAGCCATCCTGTCAGCACAGGCACCCCACCCCACAGGGAAGCAGAGTCAAAAGGAAGGAAGGATGGGCATGCTGGGAAGGGGGGTGGAGGCAATAGCATGATGGGAGTGGTAGTCACAGATATTGGTCAGCCTCACAATTGGCCCATCAACACCACCCTGAACCATGCTCACATCACAGGGAGTGGAAAAGGACTCACAAGATGGCTGGCACTGGGTACTGCTGGGGGGAGCACAAGGCCCTGCTGGGAACTGTGCAACAACCAACAGCAGGACACCACCGACTGACATCCTGAAAGACAACTTGCACTCCCTGCAATGGAAGCATGCTTCATGGTGGGATAACTGGGCTGGGGGAGAAAGAGGCCCGGATGGCAAGCAAATACCACCAATGCTGGTCATGCACACACCTCAACATTCACATTGACATGCCACAGGTTGGCAGGACAATGTGCTATACCAATATCACTCTCTGACTGTCACAATTTAGGAGAATGCAATGTCCAGGCCCACATCCAGAGGTACAGTCACAACTGTCAGGTGTTTGAACAATTGATGCCAGTAGAAACCTAACATACAATCTGTGTCTCTCCCCAAAACAGGTGATGATGGGGACACAGCAGCAGACGAGGAGGAGTCCCTGTCCCAGGCTCCAGGGAACACTGAGCTCACTGCTGTGGATCAGCCTCTGCACTCCTCGGATGGCAAAGAACCAGCTGGACCCTCCGGTGTGAGTCATCATGCAGCACCAGCAGGACCAACATCTGCACCCCTGCACCCACCCCTCCAACAACTGCCAACACACAGGCCACCCCTGCCAACACGGACAGACCAAGGACCACAGATGACAACAGCGCAGGGACCCAGACCCAAACTGGAGCTGGTGACAACGAGCCCAGGAACAACACCCAAGTGGGCCCACGGTCACCTGTGCGTGCCACCGCAGGTCCTGCACGTGTCGCCAGGGGTGGTGGGAGGGGTGGTAGACATAGGTCGCTCTTTGCAGAGGGGTCTGGACTGCATGATGACCCACAACTGGCACGCATTGTGGATGCGTACCAGACTAGCACCGGAGAGGTCAGCCAGGTAGTGGGGATCCTCAAGGACATACAACAGCAGCAGGCTGCCCATCATGTCCGCTTGGACTCCCACATGTCCCGTGTTGAGACACACATGTCACGTGTCGAGACACACATGTCTGGCATGGAATCCAAGTGGGACACATTGGAACAACTGACAGCGGTGCATAGGGACATACTGACATGCCTCCGCCAGATCAGCACCAACATGGCCTCACCTCCCTGTGTGCCCACAACATCTGCTGCTGAAACAACTGCAAATGCCACAGGGAGGGAGGAGGACTCTGGCAGAGAGTCCCATGCACCGCCGCAGCCTGCACCTGAGGGTCCCCCCCCAAGAAGAGGGGCCGTCCGAGGAGGCCAAACTGAGAGGCTGATGGCCATCTACATCCCCCAGGAAGCCAACACCTGTTCTGGAACTTTTCCTCTGTGTGCAAACTGCACGCCCTGTCGAAGCCAACCCAACTCTCCCACATGACATGGGGAGCTCTAGGTGGCCAAATTCATCAGATGACTGTGGACTTTACTCTGGACATTTCAGCTACCAAGACTTCCGAATCACATGGGAACTTTGGATTCCAATTTCTATGTACAGCACCCACCATCCTGGGCACCATTCTCACACCTGTATGTAAATAAACTCACCAATACACCATATCTGCCTCTGTTGTGATTCCAACGTGCTCTCTGTCATGGAGATGGTGATCAGTAAAATGACACTGTGCATGCTAACTGCTACAGCAAGTCCAACACCGTCATGTCAGTCATGGCGACGTGACACATATGAGGGAGACACACCACTAGGGCCACACAACACATACACACCAGGGCCATCAGACTCATCACCTATACTGATGTTGCAACTAAATACAGTGGAATGCACAGACACGCCACCTATTCACAGTCTGTCAACTAGACTACAGGTGCAGTAAGCAAATGTCAGTCAGATGTGTGACCACAGACAACGCACATCCCAAAGTGAAGCACAGGTTTATTACACATTTGCAACATGTTGTTTCCACTACAGATGCAAGGTAATCCCACGTGGCAGTGGCCACACAGTCAACAACTGTAGAAGAAATAAAGTCCAGGGGTGTGGGGCACATCACCTGTAGGGAAACGACTGCTTCCACCTTGGAAGTTGAATCATGGATTCGTGGGATCCAAGTTGATCAAACAACTCTGGCAGTACCCTGTGAAGGACAGACATGACACACAGTCAAAACCACTGAAGAACAGCACAGAACGGCAATACTCATGTCTAATACATGTCACGAGATAACTACACAAAACCAAGTTAGCATGTCAACACTGTTGGGCAGTACAGTCCACCTGCAAGGACACATCGCTGCACGCATCCAGTCAAGTAGCACATGGCCACACTCAAACAGCACCAGAGCACCACACACACATATCATGCAAACTCAAATCATTGACATTACAACCCTCTGGAGACTCACATTCAGCTGAAGAAGTTGGTGGTGAGCTGTGTGCGGACATCACCATCATCATCATCATCATCACTGGCATCGTGACCCAGGCCAGGATCTTCCACAGGTGGCGGACGTTGGTCATCGTCATCCAGGATGAGAGGCAACTCCTTCCGCACTGCCAGGTTGTGTAGCATGCAGCAGACGATGACAATCTTGCACACCTTTGCTGGGGCATATGGGAGCGGAAGCGGCTCTTCAGGAGACCAAAGGTCCGCTCAATCACCCTCCTCGTCCGACCATGTGCCTCATTGTAGCGCATCTGGGCTGGTGTCACAGGGTTCCTGAGGGGTGTCAGCAACCACGGCAGACAATTGCACATTAGCCGATTTGAAAATGTGTGCGGAAAACAACATAGCAGAACACACACAATGGTACAAAGTCAGTACACACCAACAAGCCAGGCACGCTGGTTCGGCATCTGTGACATCATCCTCGGGATGCGACTACTCCTCATCACGTAGGCATCGTGTGTCCGAACCGGGGCAACGGGCACACACATGTGTGATGGTCATATCTGCAAGACATACCACCAGAGCATTGATCGAATGGTAATGTTTACGGTTCCGGTATGCCTGCTCATGTGCCTGTGGTGGTATCAAAGCCACATGTGTCCCATCAATGGAGCCAATTACATGTGGCATCCTCCACAGGGCATAGAAGTCACTCTTGACGTCAGTGAGTCGTTGACGTGTTGGGAAATAGATGTACTGGTTCAGGTATATCAACATTGCCCCCAAAACATCGCGTAGCACACGGCTGAACATAGTCTGTGACATCCCACCGGCAGTCGCCACAGTGTGTTGAAAGGTACCGGTGGCAAAGAAGTGTAGGGCTGCCATCACCTTCACCTTGGGGGTCAGCGCTGTAGGATACGGCCGGCCAGGCTGCAAATGTGGGTCCAACCGCACTGCCAAATCCTCAATCAGCTGCCTGGTGAAGCGGTACCGTCGGATGCTGTCACGTTCCACCATCGTTGCCAGGTCTGGAAATGGTCGATGGACAGCAGGAGCCCTGCAGTGCATAGGTGAAGAAAGCAAGATTGTCAGTCACCCCAACTATGTGCCGTTCACCATACTCAATTTCACATGATACATCATTAACAAACACAAGTACTTGATGTGTGTGTCGTTCTGTTTGGACATATATGGCACCTACATGGACATCATCTAACATCTCTGTTCAACAAGTGTTGACAACAGGTTCCAGGGTGTGCTATGGGAAACCATTAGGCTGTGTCACAGTACCCATTTACTGCTCTCACGTTCCACACACATACCACAGTGACATGTCTGGACAGATGCTCCACAGGCATCACAGCTCATTGACAGGTAGATTCCCAGGGACCCTGTCTTGCCACATGGACACTGGCATGACATTGCGTATCATGTACACGTCAGAAAAACTAACATGACACCCACAGGTAGTGGCCCCTGTAGCCTCTGCAGGACAGACATGGACGTCTGTGACAAACACACACACAACATCAAAGTTCATGCACAAACCACGTGGATGTGGAGACTGTCTCCCATTGTGCACATGGAGTCAGAGACATGTGAAACACAACATGCACACAGACTGCGGAGGGACATCACTATTGTGGCAATGGGCCACCCTGTGACGTACATGCCTTCCCACATGTGAGCCTGGGGGTATGTGACATGTCATACACATACACAACCTGGAAATGTGACCATGACACATGCTCCAAAATGAAAAGTTGCACACCACAGTGGTCAGGTGCACAACACACAAAGGACCCTGTCCCCATGAACACGTGCACAGCCTGGGTGTGTCTGCCCCCAAATGCCACCCCAAAAACCACATGTTCACCCCCATACACAGATAAGGTTATGCTGCCACACATGCCTTAGATACAGTGTGAACTGGGTGTGGTGTTGTAGGTGTGCCCCTGAGTCCCTGGAAAGTATATGTGGCTGGCATAGGTTCACCAGTGACCAGCATGGTGACATATGCGTGTGACCTGTCCAGGGATGCGTTGTAGAGCAATGGACCGAGCGGTGTGCCCGCACGGCCCATTGCATCTGTTGTGAGCGGGTACGCGTTGAACAGCAATGGACCGATCGGTGTGCCCGGCCAGCCCATTGCATCTGTTGTATCCCGAAATACGCGTTGTACAGCAATGGACCGATCTGTGTGCCCGGCCGGCCCACTGCATCTGTTGTATCCCGAAATACGCGTTGTACAGCAATGGACCGATCGGTGTGCCCGGCCGGCCCATTGCATCTGTTGTATCCCGAAATACGCGTTGTACAGCAATGGACCGATCGGTGTGCCCGGCCGGCCCATTGCATCTGTTGTGAGCGGGTACGCGTTGAACAGCAATGGACCGATCTGTGTGCCCGGCCGGCCCATTGCATCTGTTGTATCCCGAAATACGCGTTGTACAGCAATGGACCGATCGGTGTGCCCGGCCAGCCCATTGCATCTGTTGTATCCCGAAATACGCGTTGTACAGCAATGGACCGATCTGTGTGCCCGGCCGGCCCACTGCATCTGTTGTATCCCGAAATACGCGTTGTACAGCAATGGACCGATCGGTGTGCCCGGCCGGCCCATTGCATCTGTTGTATCCCGAAATACGCGTTGTACAGCAATGGACCGATCGGTGTGCCCGGCCGGCCCATTGCATTTGTTGTATCCCGAAATACACGTTGTACAGCAATGGACCGATCGGTGTGCCCGGCCGGCCCATTGCATCTGTTGTATCCCGAAATACGCGTTGTACAGCAATGGACCGATCGGTGTGCCCGGCCGGCCCATTGCATCTGTTGTATCCCGAAATACGCGTTGTACAGCAATGGACCGATCGGTGTGCCCGGCCGGCCCATTGCATTGTATGTGAGCGGGTGCAGCGTTGTAGAGCAATGGACCGATCGGTGTGCCCGCACGGCCCATTGCATTGTATGTGAGCGAGTACGTGTTGTATCCCGAGTACGCGTTGTACAGCAATGGACCGATCGGTGTGCCCGGCCGGCCCATTGCATCTGTTGTGAGCGGGTACGCGTTGAACAGCAATGAACCGATCGGTGTGCCCGGCCGGCCCATTTCATATGATGTGTGCGGGTACGCGTTGTATCCCGATATACGCGTTGTACAGCAATGGACCGATCGGTGCGCACACATTGGCTGGGGCCTGGCATGGCAACGGACGCGTTTTCGAGGCTCCAACGAGTCTGATGCAGTGAATTCAGTTGGCCAGCCACAACAATGTTGCAAAATCATGGGTGTCATGAAGTTGAAGATTTGAAGGATGCTGTGGGCGTGTATTAGTGCTGCTATTCCATGGATTGGTCAGATTCAGAAGATGCAAACGACTTGGACCTATCACTTTGGACACATGGGACAGTATCTGCCTCTGCAGCACACATATAATGCTGGCTGTTCCCCTGAGAGCTCACTTGCCTGCACTACATGCTCCAGGACGACATCTGCCACCAACACTGCTGCTGTTTATGCATCCTCTGGCTCCTGCAATGGCACGTACTGTGGAGAGAGCCCCAGCCTTCAGCCTTGAGGAGAACCAGGCCCTGCTGGACAGCCTCCTTCCACAGTACAGCAAGCTGTATGGGAAACCAGGGGAGCAGGTGAGTGTGCTGTCCACTGACTCAATAATTGTGCATGTTGTCTGACTAGCAGGACTTTCAGTGTACACACCATTGGCTAGCATGCCCACTGAGTAGTTGTCACACCCCAAAGTGTGTAGTTACATGCACTGAACTGGTACAGTGCAATAACAGTGCATTCCAACTAGATTTACTTCCCATGCAATGATACCATGTAGTGACTGCTGGCAAACTGTTCATAGCCATTGTTGCACTGCCTGTGTACATCATATGCCCCTGTGATTGAGACATGTAAATCCAACTGTGTGATGCACATATATGTTGCATGTGTAGTAATGGCCTTTTCACTTTGTCATCCTCACAGGTTGATGCCCACCAGAAGCAGGAAATCTGGCTGACCATCGCCCGGAAAGTAAGATCCGTGGGGGTCTACAGGCGCAGGATCCGCAACTGCCAGAAGAGGTGGCAGAACCTTCGTGGCTGGACCCGGAGGATCGCAAGGGTCCAGCTGAAGCTGTCGCCTCCTCGAAGGAGGGGCGGACACCGGACCCTGACCCCCCACATGCTCCGGATCCTGGCGGTGGTCTTCCCTGACCTGGATGGGCAGCTGAAGGACAGACAGCAGCAAGGAGGGGGTGAGTCCATGACTGCACTGTGCACTTTGTCTGACATGCTATGTGCCCTCCTCTGGCCTGGTTAAACTTCCACAGTACATCAGTCATGTGGTCCAGGACCCATGTCTCTCATTTGTGACATGCCCACTTCTCCTCTGATACGCATATGTGTGGCCCTTATAGTCAGGAAATTGTGTCATTTGGGGACTGTGTCATTGCATTTAGCTTTGCTCAAGGTGGGGGACAGCATTTGTTCCCGTGACTATGTTGTGCAATTCATGGGTGGGTCAATTGCTTACACAATGCCTAAGTTCTGACATGTAATCTGGGTGTAACTTTGATATGTGGTCCGCTTGC
Organism: Calotriton arnoldi; assembly: GCA_963921515.1. Classification (NCBI taxonomy): domain Eukaryota; kingdom Metazoa; phylum Chordata; class Amphibia; order Caudata; family Salamandridae; genus Calotriton; species Calotriton arnoldi. Next base: position 409,882 of record CAWUFW010004628.1, on the reverse strand, counting down.
TGCTCTGACTCACCACATGTCCCTGGGGAATTTGGCACACACCCATGCTGCTGGCGGGAACAATGTTTGGGCCTCAGGAGTATGTGTATCCAGTGTGTCACACATGCTTAGCCACCTGCCTACTGTCCAGGACTCATCCCTCTTACAGGTGGAGCTGGACAGTCATGCCTACTCCAGGGCATACAATACACTCTGTACTCCCACTCCCGTGTATCATCTGGCATGTTGTGATCAGTGAAATGTACCCTCAGGTGTCTGCCTCTGTCTCATTGTGCTGTGTCTTCGTTGTCAGGACTACTGGTATGTTTAGCATGCTCAGGGCTCAGCATGCCATCTGAGATGTGACCATGATAGATGAAACTTCTGTGACTTATAGGTGTCTGATCACTTGACTGTGCACACAGGTGTTTGCGACTGTGACTTTCAGGCAGCTGTATTTTCATTCACAGCACACTGTGAGGTGCTCATGTTCAGAGAGTTGTGTTTCATGTCCCCCATATGTCCAGTTGGTATGATGTGGACAAATAGTAGTACAGATGATGTGGTTTTTGGGGGATGGACATGTGCACTTGTCAGTCACATAACTTGCATTCCCCATGCCCTCGGATTGTGACACAGTGCAGACTGTTGTTGGCTGGCTGCCATGGCCATGTGACTTGAGACAGTAATGTATGACTTTGCACGCATTCCTGTGTCATGGCATTAAACTTCCTGAGACTGATCCTGCAGGGGAGTGACATGTGCAACATGCACCCCATTGTGGCATTGACTATCCGGACATGGGTGCATCATGGTGTCTGGTGCTGGTATGCATCACATGCATTTCTATTTAGACTCTGGCCATCCCTTTATCCGGACACCTGCACTGACTCAGTGGCAAGAGATGTGATGTGTGCATGTTCACATACTTCACCATGTTCCCTGCAATGTCCAACAACTGTGTAGGTGGTGCATGTGTCCACACTGGGGTCTTACCATCAGACAGGCACCAGACAGATGGGTGCAAGGGCAGGAGGGGTGTGAATCCCATGGTTGACCATCAGACTGACAATTGGCTTCCCCGAATCTGTGTGAGGACTTTAGGCAATGTTCAACTAAGGATGCCAGGGCTTGCTCTGTAATGTGCTGTACTTACTGCGGTGTGTGCGGTCAGTGCAGGTGACTGATGTTTGTCTGTTTCCCTAATTGTTTGCAGATACAACCACGGCCACAGGAGGGGACAGCTCCACGGACCAGGAGGAGCAGCGGAGCCAGACTGGGTCAGCATCGGACGAGTGGTCAGAGGGACCCAGTGGCACGGAGGGCGAGGGGAGCCACACCGAGGAGTCCTCAGCACCATCCACCTCAGCTGAGGACCACAGCAGCTCGGAGGATGACTCCCTTGTGGAGGCAGGTCTCCGCAGCCACCAAAGGCCAGCTAGTCTGTCTGGCCCCGCCACCACCACCACCGCCCTCCCATTGGCTCCCATTCCTGAGGTCCGTGGAGGCTCCCGTACTCGGGAGCGTGTCTCCTTCGTGCCAGGCACCGCACCCCCTGCCCCTGTGTGCCCTGCTGCCCTGAGTGAGGAGTCTGTGTACCTCCTTCGGCAGCTCCATGTAGGGCAGACAGCAATGCTGAGTGTCCTCCATGCACACACCACTCTGTTGACACAGCTGGTGTCGTTCATGGAGGGCATCTCGACGGGTATGTCTGCCCTACAGAGGAGCAATAAGTCCATGGACTCCTCCCTGACGGCAGCAGTGTCCCTCCTCCAACAGTCCCTCACCCCTCCCACCTCTGCCCCATCCACACTTCCTGCCCCCCTACCTGTCCAAAGCACATGCACACCTGCACAGTCACCCAAACACACAGACACGAGCAGCACAGACACACCCAAGAGAAAGGCAAGACGTGCACACAAGCATCCTCAGGGGACTGATACCACAGACACAGGGGACGGGGAACACACACACACACAGGCATCCACATTAACTCCGCAGTCCTCCAAATCCTCTCCCTCCAAGACCCCTTCCCTTGCCTCGCCTGCTACCACACCTACACAGCAGATCTTCCTGTGTGACCTCAGCCTCTTCCCCTCCAATCCTGCTGATCCAGCATACCGGGGGAAGAGGACATCCACCCACACAGAGGGGAGTGCCCCTCGTCCCCGGACACCCTCCCCCAGGTGCAGGCAGACACAGAACCCCATTAGGAAGTCCCCCCGGACCAGGAAGAGCAAGACCCCACCACCACCACCACACAGCTCCACCGCCCAGTCTCTCTCCTCCATCCCCCAGTCCACCACTGCACAGGTTCCCCCGCTACACCCTGCCCCAGGTTCCCCCACACACCGATACCGCATCCCCAGACTGCTTAGGCCCTCCCCCTGCCACTTGCTCTTCCACCCCCAACCCAGACGCTCTGCCTGTTAGTGGCACTGTTGTGGAGACCGGGTCCCCCCCCTCTGTCCTGCCCACCTCATCTGCCCACCCTTCCACTCCCTTGGAGTCATGCACTGCAGTGGAGTCCACAACCACCACGTCTGACTCGGGCACTGCAGTGGGTACCCAGTCCACTACATCAGTCCAGCCCACTGCAGTGGTTGCAGCACCCACACCAACTGACTTGTGTACCACAGTGGTGCCGGCCCCCCCTGAGTCAGACACGTCCACTGCAGTTGCCGGTGACACTCCTGCACCCACCTCCCCTTCACTGCCTCCTTCTGGCATCCTCTGATCCTGTCCCTGCGGTGCCTGGACTGCCCCTCGTATGCCCCTCCAAGGGGGATGTCCCCTGTCCGTACCTGTGCAGGCAAGCAATTGTTAACAAGTTGTCACACATCACCCTGTTGGGACTGTATATTTGGACTGGCCATTGGCCTTAGTTTATTTTGGACTTTTGATTTGAGTTGCACACTTGCTGAATAAAGCCTCTTTTTGTTTACTTGTGGTTAATCTTTGGAGGTACATGATGTAGATGTGTAGAATCATGCATTTGCTGTTGTAATAGTGTTCAGATCAGGTAAATGAAGTTTTGCTGTGATGGGCTCCATGTGGTCCATGGGATATGTGTCCTAATCTAGTCTGGATCTATGGCATCCTTTGCTGCAGTCTGAGGGTGTAATGTTCAGCATTTGACACAGGGATGTACGTTTAGCATTTGTAGATTACCATCTTTGCCCTACACTGATGCACATCTGGTGGGCTTACCACTGTCCAATGTTCCTAGTACCCTGACTGTGTGCCCGTCTCCAATGGACATGCAGTTTGGCACATCAAATTTGGAGGACTCATCTGTGTACACAGTGCAAGTTGCTTGACACGTGTCTTGGGTGTATGCAGATGACTGACGTGACACTCCCGTGCCCAGGCTGATATGAGCAGAGCCTTCAGTGTGTTGTAGTTGTTGACTCACTGACCGAGTGTTCTGCTGACATGTTTGAGTCGTGCACAGACAAGGTTTGGCACAGCTGACCTTCCACAGGAGTGGAGTGCCCTCATGGCAGTGCGTGATTCCGTGATATAGGCTGTGCCCGTGTTGTGAGTTGTGTAGGCATGTCTGTGCGTGTTCTCTTCTCCTTTTCCTACACAGGCTGTGTCCCTATGGATGTTCCTGTTTGTGATGCTTGCTGAGTTGTTCTGTGTTCATCCAGCATCTTGGACCTGGTTTCTCCGGGATGTGGGTGCATGGCAAACTAATGTTCATGAGGTTGTCATCCCTAGTTGTCTTTGTTGTCAGGGCTGGGGATGTGGGCAAACGCAGATGGGACACAGTCAGGATTCCTCTTGGCACTTGTTGGTTACACGAGTAATGTGATTTTCTGTTTGTGTATGCTTTCAGTGTTTGTGACACGTTGTGTGTGTGACTGCTGCCACTCCTCAGGGTCAGAGCTGCAATGTTGGAAGTTGTCTATGTGTGTCCTTTGTGGGTCAGCTTGGCTTCTTCATTGGTGTGTGACTATGGCCAGGATCCCATTGTTTGGGGTGGATTTCACGTCATGCCCATGTACGGCATACTGTGCAGTGTGTCAGACATTCACAAGTATTGTTGACTGGCCATGTGTGATGGGTTTCTGCACCTTATTTCCCCCCACCACCCCTGGGATTGTCATTGGTGCATGTGCAATGTCAGCAGTCCATGTGAGCTTCACTGCTGCACATTGGTGGAGTTCAAGGTGTGTGGTGTTGAGTGGGTGCAAATGTGAGTTGTTGCACGGCTGGGGCACTACCTCCATATTGTCCTTGGCTGGCAGGCCATGCTGATTGCTTTGTGCTTGTATAGGTGTGATGGTAGTTTGTTGCTCAGGACACATGGCTGTGGTTCACAGTGTGGATGACATCTACCTTTGTCATCACAGTGTGATTGTCATGCAGGCTAGTGTCACCACAATGTGGGGTCCCTGGGGGGAGTGCTGTGGTGGTTCTGTCTCTTGCTGTGTTTGTTGCTGTTCCTACAAGCTTGTGTGACATGTGTAATTTGGGCTCCCTCTCATCTCACAACGCCTGTTTGCCCACATAGGGGAATCCAATCCATGAGTTACTTTTGTATGTGACTGTGTTGACATCTGTGTATTAGTGAATCTGGCCTCCTCAAGTGTTGTGTGTTTGCCTGGGGACACTGGCACACAACTCCCCTCACCTGTTGTGTATGATATGCAGTGTGAGTCTGCCTGTTTGTGTTTGTGCATTTGCACCACTGCATTGGCATATCTTTAGTTTGCCATTGGCTGTATGTTGTTTGTTGGCTTTCCCCTGCTGGCCCTGGGACTGCTAGGTCATCAGTCAGCACATTGATCATGGTTAGTATGTCCCATTGCTGCCATGGTATGGTATTTGTTCACCTGACATCTACATTCTCCACAGGATATCTACATTTGTGTGTCCATTGGTGCAGATATGTGGGTCTGCATTATGATGCTCACTTCTGTCATTGTGTTATTTGTGAATGTAGACAATGTGGGCCCCCATGGCTGATGTTTGTGTGCACATGGCCAGAACGATGTGTCATTGGCACTGCACTGCTTGCCTCACACAATCTATGTTGCTATGGGACACAAGCACTACAATGCCACTGTAGTGTTTGGTGTTGTGTGGCCAGGAATAATCCCTGCAGTTTTGTTTTTGCAGCTTTTACCAGGACTACACTTACCTTTTGGGCACTGTGGTGATGGGGCTTTGGGCCCCATTGCCACACTGTTCAAAATGTGCTTCAGCTATGGAGCACACACTTACCTTTTGGGCACTGTGGTGATGGGGCTTTGGGCCCCATTGCCACACTGTTCAATATGTGCTTCAGCTATGGAGCACACACTTACCTTTGGGCACTGTGGTGATGGGGCTTTGGGCCCCATTGCCACACTGTTCAAAATGTGCTTCAGCTATGGAGCACACACTTACCTTTTGGGCACTGTGGTGATGGGGCTTTGGGCCACATTGCCACAGTGGTCATGGTCTGCTTGCATTGTGTAGGCCACACACACAATTATGTGTGACACATGTGTTAGGGGGTCACATTGTATGTTCAATGTCATGTTCAGTGTTGTATGCATTTGACACAGACCACACACGCTTGTCATGGTGTTGGGGGTGGGATGTAATTTACAGACAGTCCTTATGTGGGAGTATGCTAGTTGTGTCATGCATTACCCGTCCTATGAGTAGGGGTGGTTGTAGTGACAGGCATCCAGCCCCACATGAGTGGGGATGGTAGTAGTGGTAGGCATCCAGACCCCCATGAGTGGGGATGGTAGTAGTGACAGCCATCCATCCCCCTATGGGTGGGGATGGCAGTAGTGACAGGCATCCAGCCCACCCTGAGTAGGGGTGGTGTTAGTGGTAGGCATCCAGCCCCCCATGAGTGGGGATGGTAGTAGTGGTAGGCATCCAGCCCACCCTGAGTGGGGGTGGTGTTAGTGGTAGGCATCCATCCCCTATGGGTAGGGATGGCAGTAGTGGCAGGCATCCAGCCCCCCATGAGTGGGGATGGTAGTAGTGGTAGGCATCCAGCCCCCATGAGTGGGGATGGTAGTAGTGGTAGGCATCCAGACCCCCATGAGTGGGGATGGTAGTAGTGACTGCCATCCATCCCCCTATGGGTGGGGATGGCAGTAGTGACAGGCATCCAGACCACCCTGAGTAGGGGTGGTGTTAGTGGTAGGCATCCAGCCCCCCATGAGTGGGGATGGTAGTAGTGGTAGGCATTCAGCCCACCCTGAGTGGGGGTGGTGTTAGTGGTAGGCATCCATCCCCCTATGGGTGGGGATGGCAGTAGTGGCAGGCATCCAGCCCACCCTGAGTAGGGGTGGTGTTAGTGGTAGGCATCCAGCCCCCTATGGGTGGGGATGGCAGTAGTGACAGGCATCCAGGCCCCTATGGGTGGGGATGGTAGTAGTGACAGCCATCCATCCCCCTATGGGTGGGGATGGCAGTAGTGACAGGCATCCAGCCCACCCTGAGTAGGGGTGGTGTTAGTGGTAGGCATCCAGCCCCCTATGGGTGGGGATGGTAGTAGTGGTAGGCATCCAGCCCCCATGAGTGGGGATGGTAGTGGTGGTAGGCATCCAGCCCACCCTGAGTAGGGGTGGTGTTAGTGGTAGGCATCCAGCCCCCTATGGGTGGGGATGGTAGTAGTGGCAGGCATCCATCCCCTATGGGTGTGTATGGCATTGGTGATGGCCATCCCGCCCCTATGGTTCTGCTGTTGCTAGTGTACGTCATTTGTGCATCTCTATGTGTGTGTGACATATTTCGGGTACGTGTCGTTTGTTTGTGTTGTGGGTGTTTGACTTAACGTCTGCGCTGTACGCATCCGTACCGGTCCCGGTAATAGATGTAGAGTATTGGTAGGACCTGCGCGATGGGATTCATGGTTGGGTCGTCTCGTTCGGGTTTCTCGTGGCTTCGACTCGTACTCGTCGCTGGCTTGTTCGTCTCGTCGCCGTGGATCGTCTTGTGGCGCGAATCGGAGCTTATGTGCAGCTCTCCCGGATGCTCATACGTGCCGGACTTAGCGACGAGTTCGGCGCATACGGAAGACGCATCGTACTAGTCCGGCCGGAAGGTGCTGTGTATTTGGTTCCGTGCGACTGGATTCGGCGTTTACGGATCCGGCTCGGGCGGGGAACAGGAGCTGGAATGGGTAAGTACGGCTCGCTCGGAATCTTGGCTGTTATGCGCATCGTACTTGTTCGTTCGGTAGAGTGTTCGAGTCGGTCGGAAAACACGCGTTCGGCTGGAATTTTTTCCGGACGAATACTGTTAGGTGCGCTTCCGGCCGACATCGGAATCGACCCCAATGTGTTTAGGGGAACCAACGGAGAAAGCAGGTCAGGGAGTGTGCAGAGAGAATTTAAAATCTGCACATGAACGAGAGCAACACAGATCCAAGGGAGAAACACAGCAAGAAAGCAACTTGGAGCACAGGTTAGTCAGCAGGTTTGGTAGGGGAGAAACTCATCAGAGAGACAGCCACTGACTTAAGCCCCTTTTTCCCCTCCTGGTATATTGTGATTCGTCATTTGTACAATTAATCATCCTAAAAGTCTGGGCCCAATTTTACTAAGATCGTACATCAACACTTAAGTTCAGGCAGGTACTTAAATCTATTAGTGTCACTGAATAACAGCTAAAGGCCTGCGTAATAACTTTTCTTCTATGCTTGGGGAGCATTTGTGTGGGAAAATAGCATTTAACTTGCGGTACTCAGGCACTAAAAATCCGGTGCATTCCCGCATGGAGCATATAGGTTCATTGTGTTGTGCAAAGGGGTGGATAGTTATGGGAATTTAACACCCGAGTTGCATTATACAAGGCGTCCAGCCATCCAACATGCCACTATTAGGAGGAAAAAAAATGAGATCACATTTTCTAAAACGCAAATGCCCCTGGCAGCCAGGGAGACAGTTGGTGTTTGTGCTATGAGGGTAAATAGGTTGGCTTTTATAAGGCTTCGTTCTGTAAAGTTTTCCATCTGTAGAAATGTACATCTATGTGATGAACAGATCAAACTCTACAAAACTTGAGCAATTAACCTCCTGCTCAAAAACGCCGTTTTGGAATCCCTGTTTCCTTATAATGGCTTATCAACAAGAAGAGTTCCGGAAGAATGGAATTTTCCCTGGGAAGTTTCTCTTATTTAGCGTGTGATCATAAACTCCAAAAGTCCACCCATCCTTATCGCGCAATCTTGTGAAAGAGACATTAAAGAGGTGGTTTGTGTAGAAGACAACAAAGGAGTGTGGTGCAAGCCTCGTTTTGGATAATATTCTGGGCAAACATCTAGACATTTTTTTTTTTAACAACTTTATTGCCATTTTTATATTTCTCAATTATACAATACCAGGAGTGTTACATTCAGATTCATTACAGCAGATAACATTTTGATAACCTTCAATGCAACCATCTAGTATGCATTACGGAGCATTACACAATCAATATTCCAGTTATGTAAGCTAATCCCATTATTACAATACCTTGTTTCTTTTTCCTTCTTATTTGCTTTTCATGTGATTTTAATGCAAACTCCTCCAACCCCCCTCCCCCTGGGCAGCATTGTTGGTCCCGCCTCCCCCCAACCGTGGAGAATTAAGGCCTGCCGATGCCACCCCACACCACCCCCATCAACCGGTTACGAAATGTTAAAAACTAGTGCACCAATGTTTACTGTTCTCCGTTAATATAATTGTCCCAAGAGCACAAAAATGAGAGGGGCAAATTTGTAAAAGCAAACAATCATAGAGTTCTAATCCCACAGAGGATAAAGGACAGCGATGACAGTAATAATAATTCTTTCACTAAATGATGTTGTAGATCCTTTTTATTCAATTTTTTTATACACAACAGCCAACGTGTTTCACCCTTGCGGGCTTCTTCAGGGCAAGTAAGCGGTCCACAAATAGTCCCAAATCGGTTGGCACTTTCGTAAGTATTGTTTCTGATCATAAAGTCTGGTACAGGATATATTTTGTATAAAGATCCGTAGTCACTATCTCAGTCAGAACCCAGGATATATGAAGTGTTGCGCGCTCAATCGCTGGCCTACTCATGCGGCCATCAAAAGAACTCCTGTCACGTAGAATATTTCAAATTATTTGAAATATTCGACGTGACAGGAGTTCTTTTGATGGCCGCGTGAATAGGCCAGCGATTGAGCGCGCAACACTTCATGATCAGAAACAATACTTACGAAAGTGCCGACCGATTTGGGACTATGTGGACCGCTTACTTGCCCTGAAGAAGCCCGCAAGGGTGAAACGCGTTGGCTGTTGTGTATAAAAATTGAATAAAAAGGATCTACAACATCATCTAGTGAAAGAATTATTATTACTGTCATCGCTGTCCTTTATCCTCTGTGGCATTAGAACCCTATGATTGTTTGCTTTTACAAATTTGCCTCTCTCATTTCTTGTGCTCTTGTGCTGTATTTGAAACCATAGTGGGTGGCTGGTTTCGAGAGGTGGGCATTGTTTGTTAGCAACTGTATGGAGTATTATTTAACTCTTTGTGATTTATACTGAAAAAACATTAGTAGTTGGTGCAGCATCTTATACCCTGCCACCGTGCCAGTATGTAGTAGAATAATTGTCCCAAGCTTGGTGCCTTTTAAACTGGTACTCCCACAATTGTATTGTATTGTTTTGTATTGTATTGCAGACTTATAAAGCGCACTATCACCCCACGGGTATCCTGGCGCTAAGATTAGCTCCCCACTGTGCACGTATTTACCAAAAAAGAAGAAGACTGTACCGCATTACACCCTAGGGAAGAGCCAAGTTTTAAGCTTCTTCCTGAAGTGTGAGAAGTCTTCTATTTGTCTAAGATTGGGTGGGTGATCGTTCCATAAACTGGCAGCCACACAGCTAAAAGCTCTACCTCCAGACCTGGAGGTTCTGATTCTGGGTGTATTAACCAGAAGAGCTGCAGAAGAACGCAGACTTCTTGCGGGGGCATACCAGGCAATTTTTTTCTGCAGTGGAGCCGGTCCTAGTCCATGCAGAGCCTTGAAGATGATACAGAGTGACTTAAACTGAATTCTCTGTGGTACTGGAAGCCAGTGGAGCTCTTTGAGGGACAAAGAAGCAGAGGCTCCACATGGCTTCTTTAGAGCTACTTTCGCAGCTATTGTTTGAATTCTTTGTAGTTTCATGATCAGAAATTTAGGAGCATCCAGTAACAAAGCATTACAGTAGTCCAGGCGGCTCATAATAACACCTCTCACCACAAGAGCCCTGGCTGTCATGGGTAATATAGGGAGTATTTTTCGCAGAACTTTAATGAGGGAGAAGCATGTACCAACCGTTTTATTTACATGATTTTCAAGACTCAACTTGTTATCAAAAACTACTCCCAAATTATGCACAGCCTCAGAAGGTATGGGGGGCTTTTCCGAAGGAGTAGGCCAGAAATTAACCGGGAGTGGACGAGGAACTTTCTTGGCCGTGCAGTACAGAATTTCAGTTTTTTCCCGGTTGAACTGCAGGGAATTGTCCGAAAGCCATCTGGCAGTTGTTTGCATGCATTCATGGAAACTGTTAAGTGGTATAGACCGATTACCCACTAAAGACAAAATGAGTTGCGTGTCATCCGCATAATTCACCAAATTGATTTTGTAGGATTTGATGATCGGAATCAACGGACTCATATAGATATTAAAAAGAATCGGACTGATTGACGAACCTTGGGGAACACCATGCTGAATGGAACCGAATTTTGATAGAAAAGGGGGAAGGGGCACTGCTTGCTGCCTATTCTCAAGATACGATTGGAGCCAATTTAGTGCCATGCCCTACACCCCAATTTCCGCAAGCCGTCTCAAAAGAATCTTATGATTGACTGTATTGAATGCGGCAGACATGTCCAGTAGGATCAGTATCGCCGACTGACCACTGTCTGCACGCATTCGAAGCTCGTCCAAGACTGTCACTAATGCAGTCTCCATACCGTGCCCCGGGCGGAAGCCAAATTGTACGTCTTCCAGCCCAAGATTAGCTGCCAGAAATTGTGAGAGGGTTTTGCTAACCAGGCGTTCTAAAATTGTCACAGGGTAAGGGAGAAGGGAGATAGGCTGGTAGTTATTAGGGCACTGGGGATCAAGTGTAGCTTTTTTCAGCAGGGGAGACACAATTGCCTGTTTCCAGCATGTAGGAACTGTCCCACTGCTCAAGGATTGGCAACAAATCTGGCGGAGTTGTGGGAAAAGCTCCTCACCATGCTCCTTCCACACCCTATGCGGGAGGGGGTCCATAGGGGACCCAGATGCAGTACTCAGAGCAAGTTTATAAAATTCTTCCTCTGAAGGGGAATCAAAATGGTCCAAAGTTGCTGGCTTGGCCTCGCTTGCCCCTTCTTCCTTCTGACAAATTGGCAACTGTATCACCATATTTGTTCCATTACCACTCTTGTACTCTTGATCTACTGCCAGACCATTAATTATTTTAGTAATTTTTTCCTCGAAAAAGGTTGCTAGACTATTGCATAAATCTTGAGTTGCAGTGGTCTCATTTGTTAAGCAGTCGGGCTTAGATAGATCATTTACAATTTTAAAAACACTTCTAGCTTTGTTGGGTGCCTCTAGAATTGTATTGGCATAGTACTCAGCTTTTGCTGAAGCAATCTCCTTTTTATAATTGCCCAGCATTAACTTCAATGCTGTTTTATCGTCTTCCGCATAACACTTCCTCCATTTTCTTTCGGCTTGTTTACAGCCCTTCCTTAAATTTTTTAAGTTCTCATTGAACCAGGGAGTGGAAAACTTACGCTTACTCCTAAGTTTTTTCTCCGGAATGACCCGATCAAGCACCTTAGTGATCTGATTACAAAATTCCGAGTAGTTTTCCTCCACAGGTTTGTTTCCGTCAAAAACATTTACATCAGTAAATACTGGAGATTGTTTAGATGTGTCAGGCAGTCTGTTCCATTCCCTGCCTCGGCAGTAATTACACGTGGCAACGGAGTCAGTGCTCTTTCTGGGGATGGACACTGAGAAAGTAACGAGGAAGTGATCAGTCCAGCAAAGAGGTGAAATTGCTTCCACTTTAGCCACATTTTCCTCTGAGAAAATTAGATCTAAGATTTGTCCGCCCTGATGTGTAGGTTCCTTCACCAACTGCAACAAATTCAAATTCTCACAAGATTGTAGGAGATCTTTGTGTATCGAACCTGAGTTCCCATTGTCCCAAAGATTAAAATCTCCCAGGATAATCATTCTGGAATGAGTGAGGGACATATTGTAGAGAATGTCAATAAACTTCTGATGTTGGGGGTTAACTGAACCAGGGGGGCGATAACATACCATGCCCGAGAGTAGGTACCCCTTAGAATCCTTCAAAGAGAACCCCATGAGCTCAAAGCCCTCGGCTTCATCAATGGAGGTCTGCATAAAATTCCAACTATCCTTAAAAATCAGACCAACTCCACCCCCTCTCCCATTAATCCTAGGTTTATGCAACACTTTATAGCCCGGTGGACAAGCCAGTCCAAGTTCGACCTCTGAATCAGGGCGTGTCCAGGTTTCCGTAAGAAACAGGACATCTAAGTTGAGTGATTCAACCAGAATATATATCTCCTGGTGATGCTTCACCAGGGATCTAGCATTGATAAGACCACATTTAAGGCTATCCAATCTAATTTTTCCGGGAGGTATTCTCACCTGCGGCAAAACGTTAGGGAGCAGCAACCCTGTGCTCACCTATCTTCTGGAGTTGCTCCCTTGTATAGCTCAGGTGGGTATTTACTATGGTTTGTGGACCAAAACCGGCAGCGTGGCTGGCGCTGTGCACGGCCGGTGTGCGGACAGGCACAGACGGGCTTGCCTTTGGCGCGGCCGCACAGTGGCCGTGTTTTTAAAGCCCCGGGTGATCAGCATCTAGACCGCTGACCGGCTTCCCCTCCCTTCCCCTGATTGTTTCCGGTGCTCCCGGAAGTGAGGCAGGCCTCAATACACTCCTAAACGAGTCATTGCTCCAGGGTCAGGTACCGGAGTCCTTTAAGGAGGCCATTATCATACCCCTTCTAATAAAGCCAGGAGCTGACTCAAAAACCCTAGCTAACTACCGACCGATCTCACTGCTCCCTTATCTAGCTAAACTGCTCGAAGCCCATGTAGCCAAAAGCCTATCTGCCTTTTTGGAGCAATCTGAATACCTGGATGCACATCAAGCAGGTTTCCGCCTAGCTCACTCCACAGAATCAGTGATACTATCAGTATTGGATACTCTGAGAGAAAAGGCGGACAAAGGTCTCCCCCAAGCCCTGGTGCTAGTGGATCTCTCCGCTGCCTTTGACACGGTCGACCATAACATCTTGATCGACCGTGTCAGGGATGCGGTTATCGAAGGAACAGCCCTTGAATGGACTAGATCCTTCCTAACAAACCGATCTCAGGCAGTCTATCTTGGCGGTTTTACGACCCCCATGATTAAAACTACCTGTGGAGTCCCCCAGGGATCCTCACTTTCCCCTCACTTATTCAACCTATATCTTCTCCCCCTGATCCACGCATTAAAAGAAAGGAATATTCAAACCTTCAACTATGCGGATGATTTCCAATTAGTACTCCCTATCAATAACTCCCCGGCCTCCATCCACGAATGCCAGTCGACAATGCTGTTTATCCGTGACTGGATGAACAGCAACCAACTGAAATTGAACCCAGATAAAACAGAACTGATCCTCACGGGAGGCTCACTTAACCCCTGGAGTTCCCAGTTCTGGCCTAAAGAACTGGGACAACCCCGACCCCATCCAATCATGCCAAAACCCTGGGAGTCATAGTCAATAATGACCTCACCATGAAAACCCAAATAGGATCTGTAATTTCTACCTGCTTCTTCCAATTAAGGAAAATAAAGAAAATCAGCAGGTTCCTAACTCAGGAAGCAAAACTGCAGGCAGTCCTCGCCATGGTGATCTCACATATTGACTATGCTAACTCCTTATACTTTGGCATCCCGGCCTATCTCATCCACCGTCTCCAACTGATACAGAACCAGGCGGCCAGACTGATTCTGCAGGAAAACAAACGCCAACACGTCTCCCCCCTTCTGAAGAAACTACATTGGCTCCCTATATCACAGAGATGCGCCTTCAAGACGGGATGCATCATCTTGAAATCCTTGAATGGCAGAAACCCCAAATTCATTAACAGCCTGATTAACAGATATAATCCAACACGCAACCTGAGATCCGCCCACATGCACCTCCTGACAACACCCTCCTTTAAACAGAAACGATTTGGCTGATCCAGGTTCTCCACACTGGGCCCAAGATACTGGAACTCTATGCCCCTAGAGATCAGATCTTGCACAGACCTCATGACCTTCCGCAAACTTAAAAAAACATGGCTCTTTAAACAGGCATTCGTGTAATCACTCGAACAAACTTTCACCCATCACCTTCCCGAGCAGCGCCAAGAAACCAATCCAGTGTACGAGCGCTATATAAATTAGGTATAACATAACATAACAAATCAAACCCAGAACAAAGTGCGAGTGCAATAGGAAAAGTGGCGCTGCTAACCAGCCAGTAAGTTATTCAATCAATTTTAAATTTAAAGTTCAGCCTGTAACAAATTCATAAAATACAATGAGGTACTGTGCAAATGACGGTTAAAAAGGCGATAACTTAAAAAGCTGATGAAACCTTCAGTGAATTAAAAGCATTAAAAGCATTCGATTAGTCTAAAAAACGAAAAGATACAATCACTATACAGAGAAAGGTAAAATACGAGCGTGCAGTGTGACCGTTATCAAGAGGAACAATCTTAACTTTCAAGTGACCGAGCATGCGGCAGGGTGCGAGGACATGCCTCTAGCTCCCAGCTCGTGACCCGGTCCCTAGAGGGCGGGGATAGGTCCCCCCCGCCGGTGGCCGCAAGTTACAAACAAGACATTCTACCCCGGTTTATGCATTATTCCTGTGTGCGATCCTATTACACTTATCTGTTACCCCATGTCAGGTTGTACATCTCACTCTCAGCTCACAGTGTCCTTTGACAAAAGTGAGTCCGGAATTACATCTTGCGATCCGTCTTCAGAGTCAGGAACTGATTCCACCATATGCAGGGATCCGTCCGGCCGCACCCGTACTCTGCCCGGGCTGCCACCGTGCTCCCCATGGGTCTTCCGGGCGGTCCGGGACCTGCACCGAGTCTGGCCTGGACTCCGCAAGGACCTGTCAGATCCTGACTGAATCGCCAAACAGGAGTCTGACTTTCCAGACTCATTCAGCCATGCAGTCACTTCCGCCGCCGACTGAAAGAAAAAGGCTCTTCCTTTATACTCCACTTGCAACTTGGCTGGATAGAGAAGACTGTACTTCAGTCCGGCATCTCGAAGACAGCGTTTCACAGCTAGGAAGGTTCTTCTTTGTTCCTGTACCTTTTGAGTATAATCAGGAAAAATTGCGATGGTGTGTCCTTGATACGCTTGTGGTCCATTAGAACGGGTGGCTTGGAGGATAATGTCTCTATCTATATAGTTGAAAAAATGGGCTATGATAGCTCTTGGTGGGGCTCCAGGATGAGGCAGTAGAGAAAGCGCTCTGTGGGCTCTCTCTATATTGAAAAATTTAGAGAGTCTCTTGGGGGCAAGCTCATTGACGATCCAGTTCTCCAGGAAGGGTTCAGCCGACGAGCCCTCTGCTTTCTCTGGAAATCCAATAAATCTTAGGTTATTCCTTCTTGATCTTCCTTCTGCATTGTTAGAATAAAAATGTCTTTGCTGTGTTGTTTACATATTGTTCTGCATAAGTTAGCATTCGCGGCACCATTTTATGTTTAGCCGCCATTTTGATCCATGAGCGAAACTAAATCCTCTCTCTGCCTCTGCGAGAAGCAGCTTTGGTAGTTTTTGTTTTCTCCAAGGTTAGGCCTTGCTGTACTAATGAATACACTGTTCTTATTAGCGCATACCTTTCCCACTAGATAGAGGCCTGCTCCCACTAGTCTAGCGATGAGTACAGGCAGAACGACCTTGGCATAGAGATAGTGTGTGCCCGGTCTCAGGATCGAAACTTATCCTTCTGTACCTCCTTTGTGTAGCTGCCTCCAGCTGGAAATTTCCAGTCTGGGCGTGCCTTCTTTGGTTTTGAATCGTACATAATGTATCACCATGTTTTCTAATGTCAGTCCTCTCTGCAGCACCCCTAAGCGACTGAGCAGACGGGGCTCCGCTCGAGTGTATCTGAATAAACATTATACTTGGTTTGTATTCTCTACTGTCTGACCGACTCTTCATTTGTATGGAAGGCTTTGTATGGACTTGTTGAAGAAATTGCATGCTATGATTTACTGCTCCCTGGCAGGTGTTTACATGACAATGGGTCCGGATGTCGTGCGCGCTACGCAGTGCCTGTCCAAAGATGCGCCTCCTTCTACGTAGTTTAAAGATGTACCACTCACTCTTTGGGCGACAGGTGACACAGATGTGGGATTGTTACAGACACCACCAGTTTCGATCCGAGTTAAAGACAATGCTATTTTACCTCGCATCCCTCAGTATAAAATACCGCAGGCAGGTGAGCGAGCTTTAATGCAATGTATACAGGACTTGATTGAGAAAGGAGTGGTTGAGGAGACGACTGCTAATGTTTGTAATAGCCCTATTCTTCCCATTCTCAAACGGACACCTTTGGGTTCCTCTGATGATCATGCAGATGTTTATCACTTTGTGATTGATTTGCGGGAAGTTAATAAAATAGTGATTCCCCAGTTTCCGGTGGTCCCTGACATTACGACTCTTTTGTCAATGATTCCTTCTTCTGCTACATACTTTTCTGTCATTGATTTGAAAAAAGTGTTCTTCAGTATTCCCATTCATCCTGACAGCAGGTATCTCTTTGGGTTCACCCTAGCTCGTAGAAGATTTAGATTCTGTTGCGCTCCTCAAGGCTATACAGAGAGGCTGAGTATCTATAATCAGGCATTGAAAGGTCAGCTGGATTCCTTGTCGCTCCCTACAGGTAATGTACTGCCTCAGTTTGTCGATGACTTGCTCATCGCCTCGGATACAGAACAGTACGGTTAAATTGCTGTTAGATTTAGCTCAACATGGCCATAAAGTATCCCTGTCCAAATTTCAGTATTGTCGACAGGAGGTCACCTGCTTAGGTCACCTACTGTCGAAGGAGGGTAGGAGATTGACCCCTGAGTGCATCAGTACCATTGTTAAAATGCCCATTCTGCAAACTCAGAAAGTTGTGCGCGCTTTCATAGGTATCAATTCCTATTGCAGGCAGTGGATACCTGGCTATTTGCTGTTAATCAAACCCCTGCTTGCTTTAACACTAAAAGATGTGCATGAACCCCTGCCCTGGATGCCTGAATATCAGTAGTCTTTTGAGCAATTGAAAACTGCGCTTTGTTCGGCTCCAGTACTCGGCACTCCAGACTTTACAAAGCAGTTTTTGTTGTACGTCCATGAGATGACTGGTTGCGTGCTTTCTGTTTTGACACAAACATTTGAAGATAAGCAATGGTCATGTGCTTACTTCTCTGCTGTGCTCGATCCAGTCGCAAGAGCCCTCCCGAGCTGTCTAAGAGCGGTCGTCGCTGTGGCTGTCTCGATAAGGCAATCGGCTGGACTCATACTTGATACTGATCTCACAGTCTTGGTACCCCATGCTGTGGATACACTTTTGAATAAGACAAAGACACAGCACCTCACCAGTGCACGTCTGACAGGTTATGAGCTAACGCTGTTCGCCAAACATATTACGATCAAACAATGTGCCACTCTGAATCCAGCCACCTTACTACCCCTCCCTTCTGAGAATACAGAGATTGACATACATGACTGTATCTTCCGGACGGAAGAAGAGACGAAAGGACGGGTAGACTTGACTGATGTTCCCTTATCTGACCCTCAAGGGGAACTATATGTCGATGGCTCTTGTTTGAAATTATCAGATGGCACTACAACTGCTGCATATACTATTACTACACTGTGTACAGTAGTTGAGACATCATGAGTTCCCTATCAGTCGGCCCAAGCTGCAGAGCTCGTCGCCCTAATACGAGCCTGCGAATTGAGTGAGGCACTGGTTGTTAATATTTATACCTACAGCCAGTACGCCTTTAGAGTCGCCCATAATTTCTGGCGACTCTGGGCAGAGAGAGGGTTCCTTACTTCCCATGGGACAAAGATTCAGCACGGTCATCTTATATATAGGCTTCTGTCCGCTTTGACACTCCCTAAGAAATTGGCAATAGTAAAGTGTAGCGCCCATAGGAAAGTTACTGACGATGTAGGTAAAGGAAAAGCTTTTGCAGGCCAGACAGCTAAGGAAACAGCTCGCACTAGGATGAAAAGAATGTTCGTAGCAGGTCCCGCTAGGTGGGTGTCCGAGGTCACAATCACAATGTTTGAAGATGCACTTGAGAATGTGAAGGAAATACAGAGTGAGGCCACAGTGGAAGAATTAGCAGTGTGGCAAGAAAGTACAGCACAATTGAACAATGAGGGATTTTGGATTGACAAGTCAGGGAAGCAAAGATGTATGTTGCCAGATGCATATGTTCTTCCTGTAGTCACAATGGCCCATGGCCCAGCCCATATCAGTGCTAAGGATATTTGCAAGCTGTTAGACCCTGTATGGCAGAATGACAACATCTCTAAAACTGCTGCACATTTAGTGAAGTATTGCATGGTGTGCGTGATGCACAATCCTGGAAAAGGTATCCCTACACCACCTGGTAATTTTGCACCACCTACTTTCCCTTTTGAGGTCCTTCAGTTAGATTACATTGAATTGGACAGGGTCAATAATTTGAAGTACGTGTTGGTGATTGTTTGTGCATTCAGTAAATGGGTTGAGGCTTACCCCACTAAAGACAATACAGCCATTGCGACTGCAAAGGTACTCCTGAAGGAGTTCTTTCCTCGTTTTGGCTTGCCCCATTTGATCTGGAGTGATAACGGAAGTCACTTTGATGCCAAAGTCATACAGTTAATTTGTGACGGTTTGCACATAAAACAGAAATTCCATGCTGCAAACCACCCACAATCAGCAGGTTTGGTTGAGAAGTATAATGGTACTCTCAAACTGAAGTTAGCAAAGTTTCAGGAGACAACAGGGTTACAGTGGCCAGATGCTTTTCCATTAGCTCTTTTGTCGACAAGAACAACAGCACATTCTAGAACAGGATAGTCACCCTACGAGGACTCGGACTCCCGGCAAATGTCTTGGGTGTCCCGCGCCTCGTAGATTTTCTGATATTGAGTATCCATTGTTGACAGACTATCTTTACCAGTTAACTGAAAATGTGCGTTCTATTCACCAACAGGTCCGCGAGTCCCTTCCACCCATACCGGAGGTGCCCGGACATGACATTCGGCCTGGCGATTACATCTTGGTGAAGAATTTCTAGCGGAAGAAGAGTTTGGAGCCCCGTTGGAAGGGACCTGAACAGGTCCTCCTGGCAACTCGAACCGCTGTGAAAGTCGCCAGCCGAAAGAATTGGATTCATGCCAGCCATTGTCGCAGGATACCCTTACCCTTGCCCTATGATCAGTGGGTGAGGGATGGCGTTGGGGACACTGAGTATGAGAAGGTGCCTCAGTTCGTCCCCTTCAGCGACGCAAAATTAACGTGGACCCAAACGGATGCAGAGAATGATGATGCGCTAAATGCAGCGGTCCCTTCCGAAATCCGAGCCATTAAAGAGCCGCTGTTTGTTGACCCCTCTGTGCCTGGAGTCACCAGGTACAATTTGCGTCCTCGGCTGATGAATAGTGCGCAAAAGTAGAAGTCATATTAGTTAGGGATGGACTGTGTAAGTTAAGGTGTACTTTGCTATAGAACCAACGGTGTTAGTTTAGGGGGTCGTGAGATTGGTGCACTGTTCTGGCATTGGACAGGATAGATCAAACGTGCTCCCTAGAAGGGGGGTACATTATGCTGTGCGACGTGGGATTCATCGTGAGCTTAGGACTGAGCAAGCTCAACCGCTGGTGCTCAAGAGCGCCAACGTTGATGAACAATAGGAGTCTGTACCAGTGAGGCTCTGACGGACTCTGGGAACACTTACCTTTGCTATCAGTTTTTTTGCATTCTTCTTCTTGTTCTATAATGCATCCATTTGGTCAATGTATTGAGGAGGAGGAACAGCCATTTGCACCACCACGCTTAGCGCGGTGTTGGCCAACAAAGAGTAAAATAGTTTGCATATTAATTGTTGTGATTAAGCTAATAACAATACTTGGAACATCCTGGTTTCTAGAGGAGAAATATCCTGTACATTCCTTGGTGGGTACGACACCCACTCCCCCATAGCACATCTTTGTTACTTTGGCCCCTCACAAAGAAGAGCATAGAAAGTCTTACACAGACAATGTATTTATACAAATGTTGCATCTAGGCCATAATGTGTCCAATACAACTAATTGCTGGGTTTGTGGATTGCTCCCCTCAGTTACTCATAAGAGCGACAATTTGTTGTCCATGCCATTGTCATATATTGGTAGCTGTGAAGGTTGGTTTGAATTGTTCATTATGGTGCACTACCATATCCAACTCTCTACTCTGGTTAGGACACCTGCTGATTCTCGCACTGTGGTAGAATATATACGTTTTCATCACAGGTTTACTCCCATAGGACAGGCAGGACTAGGGACCTACGGTACATTGTCCACAAAATACTGTATGAGCACATATGAAAAGGTGAAGAACGAAACATGGCTTCGAATGGAAATGGCTGATTTCCAAAGGTTCAACACCTCTGAGTATTTTCAATCTTTCCAAGATCGCAATATTACTAAGGACAAACCGATGCCGGTGTCCGTGGTCAACACAACAGCTAGTTTCTGTGTCCAGGGGACTGGGAAGGTAACGGTGGGGGAGAGTAAATGCAATTTCACCTACAGACTGAGAACGATAAATAGTCCGCCTTTGATCCTATCCCATAATGTCTATTTTGTCAGTGGATCCCAAGCTCATGTCTGGCTTCTGAGGGGATGGTCAGGCAGATGTTACCTTTCTTTCCTCCTTCCCCCTGTGTATGTTGCCCCGTCCAATTATCATAAAGATATTCAGCTGCAGCGTAGGAGTACATACTTGCCCCGAGTCAGAAGGGTTGTTGACACAAAGGATATAGATCAGACAGATACCACCGCACAACAGTTTGGGGATGCCATAAAGGGTTTCCTACCTTTTTGGGGCCCCATGGCTAATAGTCTTCAACTTTGTCGGCTAACAAGAGTTGTGGAGGGGGGTTATTAATACAACTGCTGGAATAATGATGAATATCACTGCTGAGCTCCAGGCTATGAGATCAGTCTCTTTGCAGAACAGGATGGTGTTAGACATCATCCTCGCAGATCGGGGAGGGGCCTGTCGCATCATTGACAGCAGCTGTTGCGTTTACATACCTGATCCCGCTACCAATGTGTATGCAGCTGTACAAAAATTGCATAGTCTCTCGTCTGACATACACCAAGAAACAGGTATTTGGACCCTATCATGGTGGTTCTGGAATATGCTAACAGCATGGGGTTGGAAGATTCTCATCTTTTTGATTGTGGTTGCTAGTATTATTTTTGCATGTTGCCTCTGTATACACTGTCTCCCGACTTGCTGCACCTATTGTGTAAATGTTCTCACCCCTAAACAGAAAATATCAGTTCATGATACTAGTGCTGCGATCATGTTGCAGAAGGACATTGAAGACATGATGCAGATCGATGAGGGTGTCTTTGAATACTTATTATGTGAGCACCAGCTCATAGTGATGTTTCTTATCCTTGCAACATGTTATACGTTTCATGATAGTAACATAAAATTGTTAGCTTCTGCTAAAAGGAGGGTGTGTTAGAATAAAAATGTCTTTGCTGTGTTGTTTACATATTGTTCTGCATAAGTTAGCATTCCCGGCTCCATTTTATGTTTAGCCGCCATTTTGATCCATGAGCAAAACTAATCCCTCTCTCTGCGAGAAGCAGCTTTGTTAATTTTTGTTTTCTCCAAAGTTGGACCTTGCTGTACTAATGAATACACTGTTCTTATTAGCGCATACCTTTCCCACCAGATAGAGGCCTGCTCCCACTAGTCCAGCGATGAGTACAGGCAGAACGAACTTGGCATAGAGATAGTGTGTGCCTGGTCTCAGGATCAAAACTTTTCCTTCTGTACCTCCTTTGTGTAGCTGCCTCCAGCTGGAAATTTCCAGTCTGGGCGTGCCTTCTTTGGTTCTGAATCAGACATAATGTTACACCATGTTTTCTGATGTCAGTCCTCTCTGCAGCACCCCTTAGTGACTGGGCAGACGGGGCTCCACTCGAGTGTATCTGAATAAACATTATACTTGGTTTGTATTCTCTACTGTCTGACCGACTCTTCATTTGTATGGAAGGCTGAGAGGTGGTTGCGAGTGACCCGGGTGGCCCTAATCGGGTCACTTCCTTCATCATCCTCGGCGCGGTCATCCAGGTGGACCTCCTTTTTCTGCAGTAGTGTGATCGTGTCCCTGAGGGAGCGGACCTCCTTTTGCATAGCCTCCACATCTTTTTCAGCGGAGGACACTCTATCCAACACTTTATGGAGATCGCATCTCAAGAGATTGACATCAATTGCCACAGCATCTATCCTATGTACCATATCTTCTCTGGAGGAGTGAATTGCCGCCATAATATCTGCAAAAGAGGGATTCGTATCTGGGAGGCGTTGCGAATCCTCCCCTTGTTCATCTTGGTTCATTTCTTGGCAGGTAGGAACCTGAGGGCACGGCTGTGCATAGTTCGAAATTTTGTTTGTTTGCACTTTATTGGCTTTGTCTTTCACCATTTTGGATCTTCTTCTGGTCTAGATCCCGTGTAATAGGCCAGCTAGGTGTAGTTTGTGCTCTCCAGTGTCCCCTGAAATGAGGGTCCGTAACTCAGTCCACTGCCGATCTACCTGGCCACCCACCCATGCACAATGCTCTTTTTAGCACCATTAACAACAATGTCAGAGGGGGTGCAGACTGGCTCCAGGCAGCTCCAGTCCCCAGGGCACTCCCCCCTCAGCCAGAACATTCCAACATCATGCCGCAGGTACCCTATAATCAGTGTCCACAAGCCCGCTCCCTCTGGGCTCCCAGGACTATCTCGATCCTGTCACATCCACCAGGGAACGCACTGGCACAGGAGAGTTGGGAGCCAAGTAGCCCGACCCCGCCTCTGATTAGGGTGTTGTGGACCAAGCACAGTGTTTATGGGGGCCCCACTCTTCGACAGATCCTATCGTTTTCCACTTGCATTAGGCTCGGTGCCAATTCCCAAGAGCTGGTGGGAGCCCAACAGCCATACACTGTTCTTCTCAGGTCCCAACGAACTTCAATTGTTCCTGCACCCCACTCCACTCGTCAGGGGCATCACGGACGTGCCCACCACTGTCCCCGGGATCAGGACCCAGGCCACTGTAGTGCAGGATTCTCCTCCCCTTTCACTCGCCCGGGACCTCCAACCAGTGGGGGCTCCGATCCACCAGACTGCTTCACCCCTCTATTACTCACTGCGGGTGTGTTTTCCTCCTCTCGCTTCTCTGCGTTTCTGAATGAGCGGGAGGGCCTACAAGACTGTGGCCCACATCAATTGCGCCAGATCTTCTCTAGGGTGGCTGACTGGCTGCCGGGTCTCCCCCCTCCATGTCAGATCAGGTCGGGGTTCAATCAGCAATCGCAGGCTTGCCCTCCGGGCTCCCGTTCGGAGCGCTGCTGCTCACACCTCTGCGCAGTCAGCTCAGACCCGACCGTGGCCTCTTGTCCTCCGGGCTGTCAGGGCTATCCTCCACTCTGTGCACGGAGTCCTCGGCTACCCGCAAAGTTCTTCATTTGCCTCCCACAGCCAGCCAGGTCCACATCGCGGTCCGGTGCTCCCCAGAATTCCATCGGCCGCCCGACTGGCAATTCTTTCCTGTCCAAGAGCTTCCAGCGCACTGTCTGGACGCCTATCAAGATGGGGTCCCACGACCCCACTGGATCGTGCCTTTCCGGGGGCCGAAAGGCAGCAGCCCGAGGATAATTGGCGGCTTTAGCAGGATTCGCACACAAGGTAATCTTCCACCACGGAATTGGGGGGTTCACAATGATATAGTAGCACAGGATCTTGTCGGGTTTAATCATCACCGGCGGGACCTCCGGCAAACACGTCTAGTCCACCATTTGCCCAAGCCACGCCCCCGGCAAACATCTAGGCATGTACTATTTAAACAATCATATATTTTGAAAGAGTACTGCAATTAAAAAAAACCTTCTCTGTGCCCTTGATCAAATTGTTGTGAGCTGAGTGACATCCACACTGATAGAGGTTGACCCAGAACAGACAGGCCTCTAAAGAAGTCCTCAAGAGAAAGTGATCTCTTTGGACATGTAAGTTCTCTGGAGAACGCCATTCCCACCCCATCCCCGAGGCCTCAGAGTCAGAATGTACTGTTAATCCCTGGCAACGCATGCAGATTTTACCCATGAGAGAATAACGGGCATGCAGCCTCTGAGTGAGCTCCTCAGGGTGAGCCAGGAGGATGTGTCAGTGAGATTCTACTGGACCCTGATAGGGTTGGTAAGTGCATGACCAACGCGGTAAGTCACAGTGCTCACCGAGTCTAATGACAGGAGAAAAAGCACACATCAGGAAGCACAGAAAACATTTTGCCCCGTAACAAAAAGAATACCTCCAAAAAAATGTTTTTCAAAACTGTTTATTCCCTTTAGTCAAAGTGTCTGGCAAATCAAAGTTTAAACAATAAGATGCAAACGTTTAGATAACAATTATCTGCGCAGTGCGTGGGACATCTGATGACATGAGGTAGCAATTAAAAAAAATATTCAAGCAGGCACCATGAAGCGGGGTGTCCGTGTTGCACACATGAAAGCGTGCGCCGTCCTATAACATGAAGCATGGCGTCTGCGTACAAAAAAATTATGTACGCGGTGGTGGTGAATCACTAGCAAGAAGTGACTCAAGTAGTCCTTTAAGAAATAATCATCTACAGCGTAAGTAAACTGTAGTTGGTCTGTGCTCCTCGGCATGAAATGGAAATGATGTATCGGGAGCACCAACCAATAAGGAGCCAGGAAAGAAAAGCAATGCAGGAGTGAACCAAGGGCAAGCACCAGGCGTGATAACACTACTACAGTGAATACAGCAGGTCTAGCAGCAGCACTTGCGCGCTGCCTAGGCTTGACCTAAAAAGGTGAGAGTAAATCATTGATGGCTGTATGTTGATGATTGCACAACTAGGTATTCTAAATCTTGAGCCATTTGTAGTAATTGTGATAAAACTCTTATGACCCGTAAGTGCCAATTGCAACAACCGAGGTTTCCAAATGAGCCCTGTCAATAGCTTGCACTTTATTTTTTGGGCCTGTTTGAAGTTATATGTGGTGGTAGGAAGCACCTCTGTCTTGACTATTTTCAAAATGGCGGTCACTAGAAGGGTGTCCAGCCTGTCCAAAGAAGGTGTTTTTAGTTCCTGTTTTATCCCTAAGTTTTGCCACAACGGTTGCTCCAACTAATGTTGGTGAATTGACGTTATGGACAATAACGCAATTTCAAGTAGAGAGTAGAAATATTGTCCACAAGAGGACAGCACTTTTTCACTGCTCTTTTTCGCTGCATATCTAAGGATTAATGGGGAGATTCAACAGGGAAACTGGTGAATGGGTGATTGATTTAATTGAATTTTATTTTATTAAGCATGCAAATACCCTAAGGTGTCCTAACTCTAGTCATTAGAAGGGAGAGAAAAAAATAACAGTTTAAACAGATGAGTTTTGAGCAGCTTACAAAATTTAAGCCTCTGGAGTCCTGAACGAATTGAAAAAGAAAGACTGTTGGAGCTGTGATTATAGAGAGAGCATGGACGCCCATATAAGATCTTCTGAAAGAGGGATTGTCACTAGAAAATAATTAGTATAGGGGACTGGCAGGCTCATTGAGTGAGGAAAGCTCAGATATATACTTGTTAGGTTGAGAACAGAAAGGAGCCTTGTGGCAAAAGCAAAAAAACCTTGAAAATAGTAGGATTCTAGATAAGAAGCCAGTTAAAGGAATGGAGGGTAAGAGATGTCCTACGAAATTTACTAGATCATGTAATAAGGCAAGCAAGCAACATTGTGGGTAAGTAGTAATTTATTAAGAGAAGTATAGGGTAATGCAAAATACAAAGCATTATAATAGTCCAGTTCACTCAGAATTAGTGACTAGAATAAGAGAGAAGAGAAAATAAATGATTTTTTGATAACTTAAAGCATGCAAGAACAAGTAGCAGTGTGCTTGGAAATGTGGTCCCCAATGGAGCCTTTGGGATCAAAAATGGCTTCCAGATTATGAGCAGTAGGACACGTGCCAAAAGAACTGGGCCACCAACGACATGACAACATCTCAGGATTTCCCATTTTCAAACCCCAGTTTTGTCTGTGATAAGGCATTATAAGTTGGCTTTCATAGATGGAGCAAGTGAATGAAGACAACGCTGACACTGTGTTTGAAAAATATATAAAGGGCCTAGGGCAAAAAAATCTGGCACAAGCATAGAAAGTAAGACCAAACGTTGCAGTAAGAAAGGCCAGGCAGGCCACACAAAGATTTAAAAGGATGAAACCTAAAGAGGACCTTTGTGGAACTCCACATAAAATGGGTTCAGAAGAGGAGGAAAAATTGGCCATGGAAACCGCTTGTGAGCGACCCATCAAAAAGCAAGTAAACCACATATGCACCATTCCTTAAATGCCGACTTCTCTCATTTTGGTCAGCAACATATTAAGGGAGACCACATCAAATGCAGCAGAAAGGTCAAGAACGATGAGGATAGCAAAGTCACTCTCGTCCAATATGAACCTAATGTAATTAGAAAGAAAAAAAGACCGAAAAGAGTTGAGAAGGGTGTGTGATTTAATAAAACTGCCAAGTTGTGTCGTAACTCATTTTTCAGTGAGTGTAGCCAATCACTGTAAAAGAGAGATGGGGCGATAAGTAGCAGGCAACGTGAGGTTCACTGAAGGTTTCTTGAGCAAAGGAATGATAGTGGCATTTTCTGAGCCTAATAGTATGGAGGTCGAGCAGAGGGTGTAAATGATGGGCATCAGGGTTGAGGAAATGGCTTTTACCACATTTGGAGGGATGAGATCAAAAGTAGGGGTCTGCAAAATGTGCATAATTTGCTTTCGTGTAATTACACAAAATTTCCACAAAATTATGCATAATTATGTAGAATGCAAATCCATTTTGTGCAATACTTTAGTAGCATAAAATGTGTTCTCATGTCAATATTGGCCATGAGGATGCATTAAAACAAAGCCCTGCGGGCAGTAGTCACTTGGTAATGTTGTTCATGTGATTTTGCTGAAGTTTTTTATCCCTGAATGGTGCGTTTCACAGTAGATTGTTACAGTGAAGGGAGCGTAATTAAACAATGTGGTGTAATGGTGTAATTTAAGGAATATCCCCTAAGAAGCATTACGTGAAATTCCTGAAATTATGCAAATTATTCCAGCATAAAGTAGAGCCCGAAGAAATAGAAGTTGAGTCATATGATTTTCCTGCGTAATCTGAGCAAAGGTGGTCCATAGTACAGGAGAGATAGAAAAGAATTCAATGGAGGATGCAGGAAAGCATTGATTAGATTAAGTGTTATGTCCGGGAAAAAATTTGAAAGAGCAGAACAGAATATTTGAGAGGGAGGATGGTAAATAACCAATGAAACAGGATGAGCTAAAGCACAGTAGATATAAAAAATGTCTTGGTAGAATTTTGTGCTGTAGAGACAGTGTGGCAATAAAGAGCTCTGGCACAGCGAGCCAGTTTTTTACAGGTACGCAGCTCTTGTCTGTATAGTAGCTGAGCATTAGGACAATTTGCAAGCTTTTAAAGATGCTCCAATTGTTTACAAAATCTTTAGGCTGTACTTAGTTTATCATTATACCGACGGGCTGAAGGAGTACACCTGTGAGAAAGTGTAGGATTACGTCCAGGAAAAGGTTCTAGTGCACCCAGAGTCCATGAATCTAATCCATAAAGGAGTGCATTAGCATTCCCTGAGAGTTTTGGGCTAGAGGAATCTAAGGACTTAATGAAGTTTGAAAAATTAAGACTGGCTCCGTTCCCCGAAACTGCAGGAAGAGGGTTCTGCAAAACAATAGAAACTAGGGTGGGGTGAAAGCAAACACCTTCTCAAAGGGTGTTTGATGGTAAAATAAATATGCCTTTATGATCAGACCGGGATAGTAAGATAAATAGGCTAGGCAGCCGAAATCAGGAGGGCAGAAATCAGTATTGCACGTATGACTTCCTGAATGCATGGGGCAATGAGTTAACGAAAAAAGATTAATAACTCACAGATGGTCTTTAACTCATCACATGATCTGTAAACTAGAATGAATTTAAAATAAAACTGATGACTAAATAATAACATAAGAATAAGTGATTCCCAATCCTGAGGAAGTTAGATCTTCCAATCTGCAACTTTAATGGAAAATGTATAAATGGCGCAATACCACATCCAGGGCGGTTAGAACATATGGTGACAAAGCAACATGGTGGGCAGAGCCTTCTTTTGCCATGTTTCTGTAAGACCCGCAATGTCAGGTTTAACATCAATAAGTACATTTCTAAATTCCAATGCATGTTCAACCAAGGAACGTACATTTATCAAAAGGCTCAACAAATTATAGGTATTTTCCTGAGAAGAAGAGGAAGAGCATGTAAACAAGAGGTCTGAACAGCTCCACCTCAGATGGAATCAGCATGACTGAGGAAGGAAGTGGATGAACCACTTTGAGGTGAAGATATGGAAACTGACAACAAAAATTGATAGAATGGGGGAAAGGATTTAAACTAGCAGGGGGAGTAAGGCTAGAGGGAGAGCAGCACAGGACAAGCATAGAATCATGCCTTACCTGGAAAGCAATGTGGCTAGCATCCTATGCCTTAGGACCAGCAAATGACATGGGTGTTCACTGATAGGCTAGCCCTAGGTGTTCCAGTGGCACACCAGCTGCGCACCCACTGCGCACTTCCTCGGCGCATCCACAGTGCAGCTGGCCCTACAGAATATGCTGCACATAACGAGGAACCCAAAAAGCTACAGCGTGCCACCATATGACACCTCTATAATGACAACGCGGAAGGATTAGGCTAAGCAGAAAGCTCTTTTGCAAGAAACGGAGATCAGAGTGCAAGGCAAGAAGAAAAATGCAAAGTGCATTAAACATGCACACCCACAAGAATTACATACAAACTAATAATTCACATCAGCAGTTAAATTCATTTGTATCAGCAATATAATAGACAAAATATGGCTAAAACCATTTATGACAATAAGTAGTGTTACCCTTTGTCCAATAAACATCTATGTCCAAACTGGATTTTTAGGACAACTTGAGAAGAGAGGTTTAGTTATGTTACTCGATTTCTTATAGTACAACAGAGTTTTTTCAATTTGAGCTACTTCAAGTGTGGAAGTCTGTTTGAGCTGAATCCAGAATGATTCAATAAAAGAGTAAAGTAGATACAAATTGCTGAAATGAATACTTAACAAAGAACAAATGTATGTGGTAGGCAGACGAAAAAGAGGAAATGGTGCAGTCAGAAAAATGCCGTTCTAGATGGGAATTTGATCAAATGGTGATTTTCTGAAAATCAAAGAACCAGTGTAAGAAACTAGGGTGGTGTAGAAACAGAAATCAATGTTTTTGACACAAATAAGAGTTGTTTGGGTAGGTAAAACCTCAGTCAAGTTGAATCTTGGATGTTGATGGGTTCTTAACAGATTTTTAAAGTTCCGTTGTGTGTTCAATTAACTAGAATAGGAAATCCTTTGAGTGGACATGCCAATGGTTTAGTATCAGATGAGAGACAATAGTAGAGCGCTTGAAAATGAGATATGGTATGATGACAATTTAGCTGCAAGTTGTGATTTGCCTGAGAAAATCTGTATATTTCAGGACTATTCACAAAACAATGCTTACAATTCCAAAACATTTTAGGGTTATCCAAAGAGAGGATCTTTTGTTTGAGGGATTATTCCACTCATCTCGGAAAATTTCTCATCCTGAAAAATTTAAATATTTTGCATGATCTTGTTTTGTAAGAGTAGAGACGTGTGTAACAGTTTTCTTGTGCCTATTGATACTGTCTATTGTAAAGTTCAATAGATTGTTGTTCCATTTTGAGTGCTGTACCTAGTGGTCTTGTGCTACCTGTGCACAATATTTTTATGTTATGTTCTTGTGCTGCATAGAGTTTTGGGGCTTTAGGTCCTTACTTTAAGGTTAGTGCCATTGCAATGGTGCTTTAAAATACAAAAGGTGTTGTTGGGTCTAGTAGAGCTTTACTCAACAAGTTATCAGTGTCATTACTTGGACCATTTTGGACCATAGTTTGAGGTATTAGGGGACGGGAGGCCTTAATCAACCACGCGAGGATTGAGTTTGAGATCCATTTGAGACATCCAGAACACAATGGGCCCCATTCACAAAGGTAAACTGAAACAAAAGTCTAACTTTCCCAATTTCGGTATTCACAACAGGCATTTACGAGTAGTAATGTTAGACTCTGGTCTCAGTTAAACTTAAGTTTTGGTCTTAAGTTTAACTGAGACCAAAACTGAGACAAAAGTCTAACTTTATTACTCGTAAATTCCCTTTGTGAATACCGAAAGTCGTAAAGTTAGACTTTCATCTCTGTTTACCTTTGTGAATCGGGCCCATCACTTGTAAAACATGGAGCTAAAGAGTCAATGCAATATGTGCCAACAATCTTTAACCAAGCTGTACATCCATCGTTAGCGTAATGGTGAAAAGATTTAAAAATCTTTTTAAGAATGTCTACCAAGGGCTCAACATAGTGATTGAAAAGTATTGGATTGATTATAGAAAGTAAGGGTACTCTGAAAGCAACAGCAGTATGGCTTAAGGAATATTTTTCTATCTAGATTCATTAAGAGGTATTTGTTAGAGAAATTGTGAGGAATTGGGTTGTGTTTGAGTGGGGTATTAACCCTGCTCTAGCAACAGCCACAATACCAGTCAGGGTGAACCACAAAAGTCCCTCAATTAACCTGTTCGTAAACCTCTGGTAACTTGGCACAAAAGCAGTAAAGCTTGACCTAGAGGCAATATGAAAAGTATTTATGTAGCACACGGACAACAATAAAGTGAAAACACAGCACAAATCCAACACCAATTTAGAAACAATAGAGTACATTTTAATAAATTACTTGACACCAAAATCACAAAAATCCAATCAGTAGAACCGGAGTTATAAACTTTTAAAGTTTAAGGTGAAAACTAACAACAAAAAATCAAAGCACCAACAGCGTACATCTAGTTGCCCAAGACCAGATCAAAGACGAAAAAGTGAAGGATGACTGCATTACAGTGTGAATCAGCTACAAGAAGAGTATTGGGCCCGGTCAGCACTTACCTTCAGACTTAGAAGAAATATCTCCAAAAATGTTCTGGAAGGTAGAATTTCAGTGGGGCAAGACTGCAGGCGGTGTCAGAGGAGGAGGTATTGTCGTCAGGGGGCAGCTGGAGGAAGTTGCGGTAAAGATTTCCATGTTTGGACTTTTTTCAAAGTTGAAAATCTCCAGCAGGACAAGGCTGGAGGCTGTAGCCAAAGAAGGCTCCAGAGGCTGGATACCCCTTTTGCGAAGGACCGCTAAAAAGGATTTGCTGCTGTAGAGAAGAACGTAGTAGGAGCTGCCACAAACTCAGGTTGACCAGCGATGCACCTTGGGTGGATAGACAACCAGGTTGGTCAAAGTTTCCTCTTGGTTCTCAGAAAAGTATTGAGCCAAATGTTTTCAAAGTCCCAAGATTTGGATTTTAGCTATCTGGGAACCTTTAGTACCACTTTTAACGATCCAGGACTGTGGAGGCACTAATTTGAGGGTTGGGACTCACTGAGGCTGGGCCCAGGTGCAGGTTTAATATGACTGGAGCCTTTTCTGTCCCTGAGCTCTTGGAGCCACTATGTTAGTCCTGGGTTTAAGAATTGGAACAGGGCTCAAACAGCAAGACAGGCTTCTGAGGGTTCAAGGCAAGCTTCAGGAAGCAAAGCAGTCCTTCCAGGTGCAGCAAAGCAGTCTTCTGATGTAAACAGAATGCCACAGAGCAGGAAGTCCTCTGAGAGGTTTTCCACAGGTCCAGAAAGTGAACTGCAAAGTGATTTTGAGGATCCTATTTTTTATACCAGATGCCTCCTTAGTTTCTAGAGAATTTTCTTTGAAGTGCTTAGAGTTTCCTGCCTCCCCTGCCCTGACTCTAGCCTGGCTACCTGAACAATTAAGTGGTGAGCAGTCCTTTGTCTGAAGGCAGGGCACAGCCTATTGATTTGTAAGTGGTGCTGTGCCCAGCCCCACTCCACCATCCTACCAGTTATGGCACGTTCAGGTACACATAATCACACTGCCTGGGAGGAAAAAACAAAGTCCAACTACATTCAGTAATGTAACCTAGGAACAAGCTGTAGGCACAAAATAGCTTGGGCAGAAAAATGCCACATTTTGTAAAAGTGTCATTTTCAAAATTGTAACTAAAAACCTGATTTTAGCATTGAAGAGGATTTTAAATTAAAATTTCTTAGACACCAAACATGAAACCTTCATCTGTTCCCAATCAAAAGTTAGCACTTTAATAAGGCAACACAATCTTATCCTAAGGGAGAGATAGTCCTCACAGAAGTGAAAACTGAATTTAGGAGCTTTCACTACCAGGAGATGTAAAACTTAAAAGTACATGTCCAACTTTTAATTACAATGCACCCTACCCTTTGGGTTATACGTGGCCTACCGTGGAGTCAACTTATATGTAATAAAAGGGGTGTTTAAGGTTTGGCACAGGGTCATTTTGTCAAATTGGCAGGTTAAAACTGCGTTCAGGTTGCAATGGCAGACCTGGGACATGTTTTAAGGGGCTACTTAAATGGTTGGCGCAATAAGTGCTGCAGGCCCACTAATAGCATTTAATTTACAGGCCCTTGGTATATGGTATGCCTCTCTACAAGGGACTTATTAGTAAATGTAATATACCAATCAGGTGTAAGCCAATTTAATCATGTTTTGGGGAGTGAGCACAAGGACTTTACCACTGGTTAGCTGTTCTAAAGTGCACAGAGTCCTAAGGCCAGCAAAAACAAATTAAAAAAAATAGGATGGTGAAGGCAAAAGGTTTGGGGGAAGACCACCCTAAGGCTGACAAGCCTAACAGAAACTTTATACCATTTTGAAACAATGCTATTGATGCCTAGTGTTTAGAAGGGTATTTTACTCTATGGTGTTAATTGCTGTAGATAAAGTATAGTCTTTAGAAAGTAATTACTCTAATAAAAGAATATCAATTACATTTTACTAGATGAGTGGCTGCACATTTTGTTTCCCAGGAGATGGCTAAAGTTGTCGGACTTCTGATGGGCCAAAATATATGTGAACTTCAGAGTCTGCATTGTGTTTTTAGTGGACAATAATAGGTAATTTTTAAGAAATCAGACATCTAATCTAAGGCATGAATTATTCACGGTTTGCACCTGGTCAAATTGACAAAAAGAGACTCCAAGTGGCAAAACTCTTCAAAGGGTATTTACTTTCTAGTACAAAAGGTATTTTGTGGTGGAAATGTGCAATTTTCTCAGAGCAGATAGCACTATGCACTGGTTTGTTACACTCTGCATCGAGGCAGCGTTATGTGGTGTAACATGGGATCATCAGTAGAAACACCCATATTTTTTAATGCAGAACCCAATTGACTAAACAGGACAGACTTGGCTTTGCATGAAAAAAATCCTTGACGAAAGCACTAACATGGAGCAATGTCTCCACTCAATATATTCCATGTCTGCTGCTCTGCATAGCATACATGCAATGTGTGGAATGTTTAAGAATTTGCGATCCGGTTCAAGGAGGGCTTGGTTTGAGAGTTCAGGCCGGACGGTTCCCACTGGAGCTGGGTCAAGACTGATTTGCATAGCTGGGTCCAAACTGAGGTGTCATGGTGTGCAAAATAACAATGGACTGAGATTCACTGTAGTAATTACCAGTGGCTGAGATTAATTCAAGCATTTCATCCAAAACGTTTTGTATACTTTAGTGTGTCACCCTAATTGCTATGGGTGTGCACAAATTTGGGTCTGAACTATACCTGGCTGATGAACCCTAACTAGGGCAAAACTGGTTCTATGTTGCTTATGTTCAGCTATGAGGAGGACCTGGCTTGGCAGTTCACGCTGGACTCTTCCCATTGGAGCAGGGTCAAAACTAATTTGCATATGGATGGGTCCAAAC
This sequence comes from Calotriton arnoldi, assembly GCA_963921515.1. Lineage (NCBI taxonomy): Eukaryota > Metazoa > Chordata > Amphibia > Caudata > Salamandridae > Calotriton > Calotriton arnoldi. Next base: position 375,655 of record CAWUFW010004628.1, on the reverse strand, counting down.
TAAGGTGGAATGGCGTGCAAAATAACGATGGACTGGAATACGGCCCTGAGTAAGTTCCAGTGGTTGAGATTAATTCAGCATTCCATCAATCACTTTTTTGTATACTTTACTGTATCACCCGGAGTGAGATGGGTATGCCCCGATGTGGATTCTGTGCACATTGTGTCACTGTAACCAAAATAACTAGGGTAAAACCGGTCCTAGGTTGCTTGCTTTCCAGTTCAGTAAGGACCTGGCTTGGCAGTTCGGGTTGGATTGTTTCCCTTGTAGCAGGGTCAATACTGATTTACATATAGCTGGGTCCAAACTAAAGAGGTATGGTGAGCAAAATAACGATGGACTGGGATGTGGCCCTGAGTAAATACTAGTGGCTTAAAATAATTCAAGTGTTCTACCAATCACATTTTTGTATACTTTAAGAATTTGTCTAGGCATGGGATATTGTAGTAGAAAATTATGCTTCCAGTATAAATCCTATGTTAAATGGCATTCACACTCCTCTGCACTATGATGCAAAGGTAGTGTAATACACTAAGTAGCCTGTTTCTGTGCCAGCAAGGGGGGGATTAAGCAGCAGTAGGCTATTTTTAATAAATATGTCACTGTGCTGACTTGTACCTCTTTTGCAAGGCAGCACAGTACCTTTGGTTTCTGTGCTGCACTGAGCCAAAAAAATTACTATCTACCCGCTAGTTTGAATGAGGTACTATTGATCTATAGCCAAACAGTTAAACATGAATCACCATGTTCTTTGGTAAGACATGGCAGAATCGGATATGGACACTGAAACGGTCTGGTATGCACAAAAGAAAGTCTAATGTTTACTTCAGTGACCAAGTTAATGGAAGACCAAGAGACTGAATATAGTTTCCTTGTGAGGGCGATATTCTGATTTAAGGGGAAGTGAGATGTTTTTATTATAATTTTTAATGTGTTGTTTCATGTGAGGAAATACTTGGCTAAGTCATCACAACTTGATTCCTTAAGAGAAGTTGGAGAGCGGTCTTGTGATTAACTGTGTACAATCTAGAATAATGTATACTATTCATGGCATTCTGTCTGGATTGTGGCTAATTTTGACCCTTTAGGTTACTCCTGAGATGGGCAACCTTATGTAAATCAAACTCACTCCTGCTCCAATATGAACAGTCCAGCAGGAACTTCCAAGTCACATCCTTTCCAAACAGGAATATAAGAAACCCAAAACAGGTTTTAGCCTTGTTGGGCTTCATCAATGAACTTCGGATTGGGTGCTATGGCTTTTGTCAGCTGAAGGAAATGCACCTCAGATATCATTGTACATTTTTAACTTGGAATGGTAACTGTGGGGAGAGGTGTGGCGCAGCTGCCAGAGCAGCTGAATCTGGAGCATGGGGGACACGGTTTGATCCCCGGCTCCAGCGGCAGCTCAGCTCAGCATGATGTGACTCTGGACAGTAGCTCACTTAATCTCCCCGACAGCCCCCAGTGCCTTGACACTCTTGAGGGGTGATATGTTCGCGCTTTACAAATACAAATTATTATTTATTATTATTATACTTATTAACTGTTCATGTCTACTCTAGTGTATTGATTAAATCTATTAAAAAAAAAAGCATTTAGCTCGTATGACAAAATGACTTAACCCCTTCCATGCGCGGCCGATTTTCGCCCTGTGCGAGGCGTTGCATTAAGCGGACGGGTTCATGACGAGCTCAGCTGGTCATGCGCACACGAGCACTGCGCAGCATGACGAGCTGAGCTCGTCATGAGCATGGAAGGGGTTAAAGAGTGGTGGACTGTTTTTCTGAAATTGTTTTTTTTTTAAATTTGTTTATTGGCATTTCAATACAACCAACACAAACAAATACAACAACTTAGTCAGTTGTGCAAAGCAATGATGCAGGTAATACATAGATGGTATGCAGTACTACCAGCCGGAGGAGACAGATGTATTACACCATCCTATCTAGTGCACTGCAGAAGAGTTCATAATAAAAGTCCACAAGTCCAGTGTAAGAGCTGGGGCATTCACAATATGAGGGGACCATAGGCAGATAGCTATATGATGGGGTTCTAGACACCGACCGAATTATGTAACCCTTGTCCGGTTCCTGCTCCGGACTTCCTCTGCCACTTGGATGCATGACTATACTCCCGAGGGACTTGCCTGCTCTGAGGAGCCCTCCCACACCGCCCGCTGTGAATGTGCCCAGTCCAGAAACGGACCCATATGTCTTTTGGCCTGGATGTGGATGGCATTAGCTCCCAGAATGTTGTTAATTGTGTATGACTAAAAGTGACATCCTGTATCCAAGTCGCCACAGTGGGCACCCTCCGCTTACCCCAGTGAATGGCTACCCTGCGCTTAGCAAAAAGCAAACACATGGCGTGCAATTTCCGAGTCTAAGCAGGCGTGTCTCTTACATAACTCACTAGACCGATAAGCGGCTCATGGTCGTTTGATGTGCCTATTATATCGTGAATTGTATTAAAAACCGCAGCCCAGTAGGACACCAAAGGGGGGCAGCTCAACGCCATATGCATGAGCGTGGCCGGTGCACAGCCGCATCTCCAGCAACAATCATCTGCCTTCATCCCCATGTGGTGTAGCTGAGAGGGAGTTCTGTGGAAGCGATGAATGTATTTAAAATGAATCAATCTCAATTTGTAGTTAGGGGGTAGCACCGTAAGTTGACCACAACAGAAAGCCCATTGATCCTTCGTTATCTGGCTGTGAAGCTCCGAATTCCAGCCCTGAAGGGCTTTTGGACTGGTGAGGGGAGCGGTATTCTGCATGTTGCTGTACAAGTGTGTTATGAGTTTCCGGGAGGCTGTCTGAATGATGTTTTCAAGTGCCAACGATGTGGGGCGGGGGGTGGCAAAAGTCATGTGTAATTTCCTGCAGGTTGCCCTAAGTTTATAATAGAGAAACAGCTCTGAAAAAGTCCCAGCCCTCCCCTCCGTCGTTTCCGGTGGAGATCTGAACATGTCCTCAGGATATAGATCTGCAAATGTGTGTAGTCCAAGGTTTCTGGCTATTGATCTACTGGCACCCTCCGACATTGTGGGGATCATAGGGTTGTGCGCTAGAGGGATGGATGGGGCATATAATATTTGCAGATGAGCTCTATCTCGAAGTCTGTCCCACGCCCACCTCAGAGTCTCGACCGTGTCGATACCATGCCGCGGCCATCGGTAGGGCTGGTATACTGCCACCTGGAGGGGAACCGGCACCGCCACGTCCAACTCAACAGCCGTATGTGGCTGAAACGGGGTGGGGGATGCAGCCAATACTGCAAAAATTGAGCTTGTGCGCAGTAGGTGTACAGCTGGACATCTGGGCCCCCTGCCCGCCCTGAATCAATGGCAGCGTCAGGAGTTCCCATGATACCCGCGCTTGTCGGACCGCCCACACCATGGACATCAATAGAGAGCGTATTGTACTAAAAAAAGGCTTGTGTTAGGGGAATCGGAATATTAACAAAGAGGTATAAAAATTTGGGCAGAAACATCATCTTAGCTGTTGCGATCCTCCCATCCAGGGAGAGAGGCAGCTTTGTCCATGCGTTTACCTTGTCCTCCAGCCATGCAATGGCGCGCCCGAAGTTCATGCTCCAGATCTCTTGCACATCCCGGCTGAGCCAGATACCCAGATATTTCACCGGGCCATCAGGGATAGTCAATAGGGAATGGAATGGTGGTGTCGTCTGTGAGTGGAAAGAGAGTGGACTTTGCCCAATTTATAGATATGCCAGATGAACCCCCGAATTTTATTAGTTCACGGAGGATGGGGGCAGTGTTCACGGCGGGATCTTTATATAGGGTAATATCATCTGCGTATAGCAAGATCAAGAGGCCCCTGGTGCTAAAACCGAGTCCTCTATTAGCATGATGTTGTTTATCCACGCCGCCAGTGATTCCATTGCTATAGCGAAGAGAAGGGGATAGAGGGGACATCCCTGCCTCGTTCCCCGCGTAATGCGGAAAGGGCTCGACAGCATACCATTCATACGGATCCTAGCTGATGGCTCCGTGTAGAGCAGGCGTATGAGGCCCAGGAAGGAAGGGCTGAATCCCATTCTTTCCAGAACGGCGAATAAATATGACCACTCTAGCATGTCAAACGCTATCATGGCGTCTAGAAATGCAGCAATCGCTTACGTGTGGGGGTGTAAATAGTGTAGTACAGTGAAAAAGGTGCGGAGGTTCTGTGCCATAGATCTCCCTGGGATGAATCCTGACTGATCTGGACGTGCAATAAGTGGGAGCAATGGCAGCAGTCTGTTTGCGAGCAATTTTGCGAAAATTTTGACACCCACATTAATTAGTGATAACGGTCTGTACGAATCTACTTCAGTGTTGGGTTTCCCAGGCTTCAGCAGTGTAATAATAATGGCTCCGCGCATAGAGGGCGTAGGATACCAGTAGACTGGGCTTCCTCATAAACTGCTGTAAGGTGCGGGGCCAGCTCTGCAGCATAAGTTTGGTAAAACGCCGTAGTTAGGCCATCTGAGCTGAGGGCTTTATCTGAAGGTAGGCTATGGATCACTTGGGTGACATCTTCAGCGGAGAAGGGAACATCTAGATATTCTCTATGTCCCCTTCCTAACCAGAGTAGCTCTAGGGACTCCAGGAAAGATTGCAGGCCTTCCGGAACAGACCGGTAAGTGGCCGTATATAAGTTGGCATAGGATTGTGTGAAGAGGTCTAAAATTTCTTGCAGGCATCTGGTCAGGTTTTCTCCCCGGATCTCAGTGACGTAAGAGGCAATCCGCGGTGCCCGAAGCATGTTCGCAAGAGTTTTGCCTGGCCTGTCCCCCTCCCCATACTGCCTAGCCTGTGTGAATTTGCCCACAAATTTCACCTCCCGCAGTGCCTCTTCCTCAAATTCCAACAGTTTTTCTTTTAGTAAGGCTAAAAGGGCAGGATCATCAGTAGTATAATATTGTGACTCGAGCTCCTTAATGCGTGCGTCCAGGGAGGCGAGTGTGCTCCTAATTGCCTTCAGTACCCCAGCTTGACGTGCTATGCATTTACCTCTAATAACCACTTTAAACGCCTCTCATAGGGAGGCCTGGGATGTGACCGAACCAGTATTATGAGTGAAATATTCATCAATGTCGCCCCGTATTTCCTCCTTAAAGGTATCGTCAAGCACGGCGTTTAGGGACAGCCTCCAGCTGTACATTCTGTTGGGCGTGTTGGGCATGGACAGATGCAGGAGGCAGGGGGCATGATCAGACAGTGATCTGGGGAGGTGGGTGACCTCTCATGTCCACATCTCCAGCCAGAAATCTAGTCTGGACCAGGCCCTGTGGTGTTCTGAGATACAAGTGCCTTCCACCGTGTTTTCGTTGCGCCTTCTCCATATATCAGTTAGGTTGCCATCCGAGAGAATGGCATTTAGTGTATTGCTAGAATTAGGATGAAGTGAGCGAGATAGGCCCTTCCTGTCTACAGCATCATTAAGCACAGCATTAAAAATCTCCATCCCAAATTATAATGTCGCACCCGGTGGATTCGATTTTTGCCCATATGGTTTGGAAAAAGTCGGGGTTATCCGTATTGGGCCCATAAATTGCCGCTAGTGTAATCTTTATCCCTCCTAGCGCCCCCAGCAGTATAATGTATCTTCCCTCAGAGTCGAGATGGGATTCGCTTAATTTCCAATCTAACTACTGCCGCATGAGTATAGCCACGCCTCGCGCATAATTTGAATATATGGAGGAATAGATGTGTCCCCAACGTTTGTGTTTTAGCCTGGCAGAGGGGGTGTTGTTCAGATAGGTCTCTTGTAGGAAGCAAATATCTATGTGGTGTCTGAGCAGATAGGAGTAGACCAATCTGGTCTTTCTATGGTCGTTAAGACCGCAAATATTCCATGTTAGTAGTTTCAGTGTCGTCACGTTGTAGCTGGTGTTGACAGGTGTGAGATCGTGTGATGAATATCTGGTGTCCTGCCCCCTTCAATATCGGTCTGATGCGTGGTTTTACTATTTGTGTTCCTCGCATCGAACATGGACCGTATGTAAACCGTGTTTGGACTGCATCGTCTCCTCGTGAGATTGTAGCTATGTGGCATTGCACAGACTAGAACCATAACAGTAACCTTATCCACCCTCCCCCCACCCACACCAATCCCCCAATCAGGTTGTGTATTATCCCCCCTTTAGAAACAAACACAACATTTTACTCCCAATGTAGATCAGAAGCGGTTATTGGGAGCTCTCCCTGGGGGGCATGGGGTCGCCGGCATACTACCCTGCCTTGAGGCGGGGTGGCCAAGAAGATGGCGGAGAGCCAGCGTTTGGTGATCAAGGGCTAGGTATCTCTGTCGCACCACAACTGCATCCAGAATGTGGTGCCTCCCCCCAACGGCACATATAACAAATCATTGCAGAAACCGTAAATAACAGCCCGAATTACAGACATTTTCTTGCCAATTAAAGAGTTAGTCATTGTCGCTTAATCTAGCCTCCGCAGTATGACCATGGGCAGATTTGCTTGCATTCTGTTTCCCCCCCACATTCTTGGCAAACTTCATTGCGGAATTAGCATCAGTAAAGTGATGGACAGAGCCCTCGTGTGTCACTTTGAGCTTCGCAGGATATAGTAAAGCATAGGGAATCTTGGCCTGCAGTAGGATACGCTTCACGGGTAGGCACTCCCTGCGGGCTGCATGCACCGCCGGAGTGAAATCAGGATAGAATGATATTGCATTCCCTTTATGGTTGATAGTACCCCTCTCTCTAGCAAGTCGCAATATAATGTCATGGTCCTGATAGTTTAAGATCCTTGCAAGGATTGGCCTAGGTGTTGCTCCGACTGGTGGTCTTGGGCCCAGCGTGCGGTGTGCTCTCTCTACTGTGAACACTGCGGATAGATCAGGACCAAAGAGTTCCCTTAGCAGTTCGTCTACATAGGCCTCCATTTTGAAGATGGCGGTCGTCTCAGGAATACCAGTTATCCGAAGGTTATTACAACGAGATCTAGCCTCTAACTCATCATTTTTGGCCCTGATCAGACTGGGTACCTTGTCCATATGCAGTAATTGTTCTTTAGTTTCGACTTGGAACTCATGATTGTCCAAGTTACGGTTTTCCAACTGATCCAGCCATGTCTCATGCGTGTCTACCTGTTTTTTAACTAGGTCTAGTTGAGAGGTAAGTACATCCAACTTAGGGGCCGATTCCGATCTCGGCCGGTAGGGCTCCGAATCGGATTCGGCATTACCGGATCCGATTCGGAGCCCTGTTTCCCGACCGAATCGTACGCGGGTCCGGCCGAGAGAGTACGATGCAAGCGCCCGCGAAATCGCCGACCGACTCGAACGCGGCTTCAACACGCTCTGACCGACTCGCACGGACACAACTCGCACCGCGCAATGGAGACGTTCCCCGGCCGGGTAAGTACGATGCGCACCGCGGGCAGTCCGACCGACTCGCGACATCCGGCTCAAAAGAGCTGTCGGAGCCGGACTTTGGGGGTCCGCGTCGGACCCCCATGTACGCGTAGCATTCCCTTTATGGTTGATAGTACCCCTCTCTCTAGCAAGTCGCAATATAATGTCATGGTCCTGATAGTTTAAGATCCTTGCAAGGATTGGCCTAGGTGTTGCTCCGACTGGTGGTCTTGGGCCCAGCGTGCGGTGTGCTCTCTCTACTGTGAACACTGCGGATAGATCAGGACCAAAGAGTTCCCTTAGCAGTTCGTCTACATAGGCCTCCATTTTGAAGATGGCGGTCGTCTCAGGAATACCAGTTATCCGAAGGTTATTACAATGAGATCTAGCCTCTAACTCATCATTTTTGGCCCTGATCAGACTGGGTACCTTGTCCATATGCAGTAATTGTTCTTTAGTTTTGACTTGGAACTCATGATTGTCCAAGTTACGGTTTTCCAACTGATCCAGCCATGTCTCATGCGTGTCTACCTGTTTTTTAACTAGGTCTAGTTGAGAGGTAAGTACATCCAACTTAGGGGCCGATTCCGATCTCAGCCGGTAGGGCTCCGAATCGGATTCGGCATTACCGGATCCGATTCGGAGCCCTGTTTCCCGACCGAATCGTACGCGGGTCCGGCCGAGAGAGTACGATGCAAGCGCCCGCGAAATCGCCGACCGACTCGAACGCGGCATCAACACGCTCTGACCGACTCGCACGGACACAACTCGCACCGCGCAATGGAGACGTTCCCCGGCCGGGTAAGTACGATGCGCACCGCGGGCAGTCCGACCGACTCGCGCCGTCCGGCTCGAAAGAGCTGTCGGAGCCGGACTTTGGGGGTCCGCGTCGGACCCCCCTGTACGCGTAGCCGCGCGAGTTGCACACAGGGGGGACCCATGGGTCCCCCCTACCTGTGCTTGTACGGCACGATGCGCTTCGACGCGTACCCGCTGTAGGGGGCGCCCTTGTTCGCCTCGCACCCATTGAGTCAATGGGAGCCCGCGTACGCGTTGTACGACCGGCTCCCATTGACGTCAATGGAGTCCGACCGAATCGAGTCCGGGTGCATGCGTGCGCATCGTACTCATTCGGTCGGACTGGCCGAGTCCGATTCGGTCGGAATTCTCTCCGGGTCCGGCTCGGTCGGAGAGATTTCCGGCCCGAATCGGAATCGGCCCCTTAGTGTCTATAGTTTTTAGGCTTGATCTCATTTCCAACAGCAACGTGCGGAGGTCCTCCCCCTGTTCCTCTGAGAGTTCACTGGTTGATCAATCGGCGCCCCCTTCTAGTTCAGACTCCGTAAGTCTAGTGTGCATTTTGTTTTCAAACGCTAATTTTGGCTGCTAACTGTTTTTCTGAATTAATTTTTGTTGGTCTTGGGACTCTCCCTAAAACATAGCAAAACTGGCTTACATCTGATTGACATATACCCAAGGCTAGTAAATTAAATGCTACTAGTGGGCCTCCAGCACTTATTGTGCCACCCACTTAATTAGCTCTTAAAACATGTCTCAGGCCTGACATTGCAGCCTGTGGGTAGTTTTAAACTGCCAATTCGACTTGACAAAATAATCCCCTTGCCAAGTCTAAAGCTCCCTTTTTAATTCATATAAGTAACCGCTAAGGTGGGCCTTAGACAGCCCAAAGGGCAGGGTGTATTGTAAATAAAGATGTGAACATATACTTTTAAGTTGTACATGTCCTCGTAGTGAAAAGCTTAGAAATTAATTTTTCACTATAGAGAGGCCTACTTCTTCCATAGGATGACGTTGGCTTACCTTTTTACATTTAATAAGTGCAAACAGGTGGGAAAGTCTCTAATCGTAAAGTAAGATTTTAAGTCACCATTCTGAAACTGCCACTTTTAGAAAGTTGACATTTTCATGTCCTAACCATTTGGTGCCTGCAGCCTGTTTTCTGAGACACATGACTGGATGTAGCTGTTAGTTGGCCTTTTGTATTCCTCCAAACAGTATCACGAGAGAAGATCTGGGTGTTTTGCCGGGATGAGCCATCCTGGCTTGATGGAGAGCGTGGGTGGAAATGTGACCTACCACACTTGCACATCAATGGAACTGGCTTACCTCACACACTAGCCTATTGTGCCTCCAGACCGATGGAGATCAGGGCAGGGAGGCAGTAAATTCCAGACATTTTTGTAGAGGGCAACTCTAGAAGCTTCTCCCACTTCAAAGGGGGTACCAGGTGTAAACATGGGACACTCATATCTACTCTTCTGTACACTTCTGGACTTGTGGATACTACAGAAGAAGGACGGCCTTGCTGCCCTGCTGCTGGAGGCCTGCCCTGCTGTCTGAGAAGGAAGATTGGACCGGTGACTTTATTCCCGGCTTAAGTGACTCCAAGGTGCCCTTTATTCCCGGCCTAAGTGACTACAAGGGTCAGCTGATTGAACTCCTGTTTTGAGCTACATGGACGCAACAAGCTCCAGAGGTTACTCTGCAACTGCTTAGCTGACCTGCTGCAACTGGACCTGCCTCGGCCAGCAACTGGGCCTGTATGAGCCCTGTTGGCCTCTGCTGGAGTGAGTTTCTGATCCCCAAGAGGTGCCTCCGAGGTCCTCAACCCTTAGTGTGTTCTCAGTTGAACTCCTACATGAAGAAAAGGAGAAATCCTTAAGTTTTATGCTCTTCCTGACTGTGAATGGGCCAGTTCGGGCCAAGATCTTGCCACCCGCGCCAACCTCAAATGCGAAGCTCAGATGTACCTGACTCTTCGAACTGCAGTGATGACTGGCATATTTAAACCACAACAAAATTAGAATAGACACGATCAATTCCAAATGTGAAATATTGCCACTGCATCGACAGTCCACAGATACCTTCAATGTGAAGCTCTAGCAATGACCATATGCAAAGCCCAATAGGATTTTCGCATTACAGCAGCGACCATCTGTGATGCCCGACCTGCACTTCCCACTACATCGACGACTCTCCATGCAAATCTCCCAGCTTCAACCAGCCTTCACCACTGCAAACAGATCTCTTCATTTTAGACTTTAGACAGTAACATTTTCAGCCAGAGTAACCTGGTTCCTGTATTAGGCCTGCGCTACATTGCGATTGGCCGGCGCTTCTGACTTTCACCCAGTCTCTCACAACCCGATTACCACGAGTGGCTCTTTGTGCTTTCAGGTGATATACATACCTTAAATCTTTGAAATTGCACATATCTGGTTCCACTCATTGAGTTTTTGTTGTTTAGGTGTCAAATAACTTATCACATTTTACTCTATTCATCTAAAGTGATGTTGGATTTGTGTTGTTTTGTGTTTTCACTTTGCTACTGTTGAGGTGCTGTATAAATACTTTACAAATGTCCTCTATGTTAAGCCTGACTGTTTTTATACTAAGCTACCAGAGGGTTAAGCACAGATTAATGTAGGGACTTTTTGTGGTTCACCCTGACAATGATTGTGGCTGTTGCTTGAATAATGTTTCATATTCCTCAACCAACAACCAATTTTCTCAAAAGAATAAATGCACCCCAAAGTGGAAATGAAATTCTTGTGGTAGCATTCATCCTCACTACTTGCAGTTGTGTTGGAATAAAAATTATGTTTTCGCGTGGTTTTATGTAAGTTATCATTTGCGGCGCCATTTTGTGTATAGGCGCCATTTTGTATCGTGATCAAAACTAATTCTTTTCTATTTCCGAGAAACAGCCTTCTCTAGGTTATGTTTCTTGGGAGTTGAGTTCTGCCACATTAATGAATGCACTGTTCCAATTAGCGCATAACTGTTCTTCAGATATAGGCCTTCTGCCACTTGTCTAGTGGCGCACGCAGGCAGATTGACCTTGACTAGTAGATGTGTGCCCGGCCTCAGAATCGAAACTTACTCCTTTGCAATTTAGTGTCCAGCTGCATCTCTCTGGAAAATTCCATTGAGGGCGTGCCTTCACTACTTCTGAAATGTACATAATGTATCATTATGCTTGCTGATGTCAGTCCCTCTGCAGCACTCCTTAGCGACTGGGCAGACAGGGCTCCGCTCTGAGCGTACTCTGAATAAACAGATATTGGTTTGTATTCTCTACTGTATGACCGATCCTTCATTTGGTATGGAAGGTGGTCTTGTGTGACCCGGTTGACCCGAAAAAGGTAATTTCCTTCAGTTGGCGCCCGAACAGGGACTCCTTCGGGTGAGTGGCCCTTCCCCTTCCGCGGACGGGGAAGAGGTCAAGGCCATCGTTGGGTCGGACGGACGGATCAGGGATCCCTGCACAAAGAGTTCCTGATACTTGCAGCTGCCCATTCTTTTCTGCCGGACGGTGCCTCGCCCAGACTGGAGTCCTGAATGGCGAAACCCTTGGATCTGACCGTTTGGTTTGAAGAGTCAGCAGTGGAAAATAAATGTGTTTGACCTGCATTTATCAGGTGAGTTTGTTTTGATTCTTTGTGGATATGGTACCATTTTGGTTTGTATTTGGTATGGTCTAAGGGCCGTCTTTGGGGTAAAAGCAATTGCAATTGTTTTGCTAGGCATAAAATAGTGAACTCGTTTTTGTTTGAGAATGCCTAGTGTTAATAAATTGTTTTTCTTGTGCTGTTTTCTTGTGTTCTGCTGATGCTCGATTGGAAGAAAGTCAGCCAGCCCCTCCAGAAGGCACTCCGAATTTCGATATGTACGTGAAGCATTGTCTTAGCCCTATTATGTTTAGTACATTATGGCACAAATATACGAGGGACAATGCCGAGTTGCAGTGGCCGTTGACGGGCACTTTTGATGAACAAAAGATTGAGTATTTACACGAACAGCTGTTTAAGAGACGAAGTAGGCAGTCTATGTTTGATTCCCTCAGAACATGGAAGAAAGTAGCTAGACAGAAGCGGTTGAAGGCAGAAAAAGAGGCCCGGAAAGGGAGAATGCAGACATTGACTCAAAAGGCTGTAGCATATGACAGGGAAAAACATGAGAAGGGTGTTGAATGTGAAGATAGAAGGTTTTGTTTACAAACTGACAAATCATATGTGGTTCAGGAAGAAGATGATGCTTTTGTGGAGGAATTGTTGGATACTCAACCCCCGCTTCCATATGCTCCGCAAAGAATATATCCCACTGTTCCAGTACCCTCGCAGCCACCCGTTACACTTGCTTCTACTGCCTCTGTCCCTGTGTCTACTGCTGCTATTTCGACAGCCGTGGCTTCGGCTCCTCCCCCTCTTCTTTTCCCTTCCGTTTCTTTGCCGTCTGAGGCAACTGTGACTGTTAGTACCCCTGCCACACCCATTGTTTCAACGTCCCTCTCGCCAGCTCTTTCTCCTGCAACACAACAATTAGCGACGATAGTGCCTATTACTTCTGTTGCTTCTCCCACTATGATTTTTCATCCTCCGACATTAGTCAGTAGTGGGACACCGGTACATGGATTCGAGGATAGGGATTGGAAGAAATTTAAGGAGCGTATGGGACTGTTAGTGCGATCCGATGTGGGAGATGACGAGAAACAGGTAATAGCCAATCAGGCTGCCCAGTGGGCTCGTAATCCCATTTATAGTGTAGAGGATGTCTGGGCGTATATGAGAGATTTTGAGCCCTTCATACAGCAGCATGCCCTTAAACACATGTGCGCAACTTTAATTGGTCTTTGGCAACAGTTTTTTGAAGCAGAAGCACCCCAAATTTTATATGACATAAGAGATCGAGTATACATTAGGAAATTGGGGCCAGAGCAAGTTTTTCCTAATGTCACGATGATAATAGCTTATAGGTGAAGACTACATGAGAAAAGTCCCAGGTCGGTGTCTCAGTTTCAGATGAGAGAGGTTCATCCCATATATCACCCCGAGATACCAGAATTAACAGATGTTCGTGGTAATGTTACTCGAGCGGCAGTGGCGGCCAGGTTTCAGGAGCAATGGGTTTATACTCCATGAAAAAGAAGTGACGTTTTGTCTCTTAAGACTCATTTGCCTGACCCTAGGAAGAATCCTACTGCATATTATAAAGAATTGACTGAAGCTGCCTCTTCCACTGTAATGACTCTCGCTGATATTGAAATGTTCTTTGGTTTACTGGTTCCGGTTGATATTTGGAGGCAGGTGCACACGCAAGATCATGTTGTGGAATTGGGAGGAATCAAATTAAAGGTTGGGACCAGGAGAAAAAGACAGTTAACAAGCCCTGAGCGGAAATTTTGGCATTGCCAGGCCGCATTATTACCTAAATGCATTCCCTTATTCCGCCGAGAAAGGTAGATTGGGATAAATTATCGGCTTGTCGACAAAAGAAAGATGAGAGTGTGTCTGATTTTTTCACTTGGTTTGAAGGTACGTTTTTGGATTACAGTGGGCAGGATTTGGCTATTGAGGGAGGTGTCCAGTTGTTTGTTAAAGGATTTGCTTCTAACTTGCTTCCTGAAATTGCAACTCGACTGCAGGCCTCTGAAAGTACTTAGTCCACCTCTTCCCCCTCTGTTATTTTGAATATGGCACAGTACTATAAACATAGGGATAATGAGGAAAAAGAGACGACAGAGAAGAGGCACAAGGATTTAAAGACAAAGGTGTTGTTACAGAAGGCTTTTTGAGGGAATGGTAGAGGACGTGGTGGTCCTGCCCGACAGCTTCCACGCACAAGTAGGCAGCCGAATACTACGCCTTTAGGGCTGAATCAGTGTGTGTATTGTAAGGAGGAAGGTCACTGGCGTAGTGAGTGTCCTGTGCTTTTGCAGAAGGTAGCAGTCCCTAGAGGTCGAGGTTCTCATGGACGGGGTCATGGAGCTGGTGGGGCTGATAGGGCACAGAGTGCTGCAGCCTCACAGGGTCATTCTGATAATAATAATTTTGATGACCCCCATGATGGGCAGTTCCACCATGATGACTATGATATGGATGAAGCCACAGGAAAGTCCTATAGCTGAGACAGCCAGGGACAGAGTGGGGGACCAGTTCCGATACCTGTAGACCAGCGTGGTCCTTATGTAACAGCGGAATTACAAGGTTCGACTAAGGAATTTTTGGTGGACACAAGTGCAATGAAAAGTTCTGTTTCTCGAAACATGGTCCCTGGGGCGGCTCTGTCTGGCCATAATAATGTTTCGGTAGGTTTTTCTGGTATACCGGTTGTAAGCCCCATTTCGAGACCCCTTGCGTTAACAATTGGTCCTTTTACTGTGGATTCACCATTCCTGCTGACATCTAATTGTGGTGAAAATTTGATGGGTTTGGATTTGTTGAAGAAATTGCATGCTACGTTTTATTGTTCTCCGGCAGGTGTTTATATGACAGTGGGTCCGGATGTAGTACGAGCTAAACAGTGTTTGTCCAAAGATGCGCCTTTTCCTGTTGAATTTAAAGACGTGCCACCCACTCTGTGGGCAAAGGGTGATACGTATGTGGGACTGCTACAGATACCACCAGTTTCGATACAGGTTAAGATTGGTGCTGTTTTGCCTCGTATCCCTCAGTATAAAATACCACAGGCAGGAGAGCGACCCTTATTACAAATTATATAGGATTTGATTAAGAAAGGAGTGGTTGAGGAGATGACTGCTAACATTCGCAATAGCCCCATTCTTCCCATTCTTAAACGGATGCCCTCAGGTTCCCTTGATGAACATGAAGATGTTTATCGTTTTGTGATTGATTTGCGCGAAGTTAATAAAATAGTGGCTCCCCAGTTTCCTGTGGTCCCTGACATTACAACCCTTTTGACAATGATTCCTTCTTCTTCTAAATTCTTTTCTGTCATTGACTTGAAAAATGTGTTGTTCAGTATTCCCATTCATCCAGATAGCAGATAACTGTTTGGGTTCACCGTAGCTGGTAGGAGTTTTAGATTCTGTCGTGCTCCTCGGGGCTATATGGAAAATCCTAGTATTTATAGTCAAGCATTAAAAGGTCAGTTGGATTCCTTGTCGCTTCCCTCAGGTAATGTATTGGTGCAGTTTGTTGATGATCTACTTATAGCTTCTGACATGGAACAGGGTTGTAGAGATAGAACAGTTAAATTATTACTACATTTAGCTCAACACGGACATATGGTTTCTCTTTCTAAATTTCAGTATTGTCGACAGGAGGTCACCTACTGTCGAAGGAGGGTAGGAGATTGACCCCTGAACGCATCAGTACTATTGTTAAATGCCCATCCCACAGACTCAGAAAGATGTGCATGCTTTCATTGGTATCACTTCCTACTGTCGGCAGTGGATACCTAACTACTCCTTACTAATTAAACCCTTGCTTGCACTAACCACTAAAGATGTGCATGAGCCCCTGCCTTGCACGCCCGACTGTCAGCAGTCTTTTGAGCAATTGGAAACTGCGCTTTGTTCGGCTCCGGTACTCGGCACTCCTGTATATAACAAATCGTTTGTGTTGTACGTCCATGAGATGGCTGGTTGCGCGCTTTCTGTTTTAACACAAAAATTTGGAGATAAGCAACGGCCGTGTGCTTATTTCTCTGCTGTTCTTGACCCTGTCGCAAGAGCCCTCCCGAGCTGTCTAAGAGCAGTCGCAGCTGTGGCTGTCTTGATCAGACAGTCGGCTGGACTTGTACTTGATACTGACCTCACAGTCATGGTACCTCATGCTGTGGATACTCTTTTGAATAAGACACAGCACCTCACCAGTGCATGTCTGACTGGCTATGAATTAACATTGTTTGCCAAACAGATCACGATCAAAGGATGTGCCACTCTGAATCCAGCCACGTTACTGCCCCTCCCTTCTGAGAGTGATGAGATTGATAAACATGATTGTATCTTCCGGACGGAAGAAGAGATGAAAGGACGGGTAGACTTGACTGATGTCCCCTTATCTGACCCACAAGGGGAACTATATGTTGATGGCTCTTGTTTTAAATTACCAGATGGCACTACAACTGCTGCATATGCTATTACCACGCTACATACAGTAGTTGAGACATCACAAGTTCCTTATCAGTCAGCCCAAGCTGCTGAGCTTGTTGCCTTAATACGAGCTTGCGAATTGAGTGAGGGACTGGTTGTCAATATTTATACGGACAGCCAGTGCACCTTTGGAGTCGCACATAACTTTGGGCAACTCTGTGCAGAGAGAGGGTTTCTTAATTCACATGGCACCAAGATTCAGCATGGGCACCTTATATTGAGGCTTTTGTCTGCTTTGACACTCCCTAAGAAATTTGCTATAGTAAAGTGTAGTGCCCATCGGAATGTCACTGACGATGCAGGTAGGGGAAACGCTTTTGCCGATCAGACAGCTAAGGAAACAGCCCGGACTAAAATGAAAAGAATGTTCGTATCGGGACTCGCTAGGTGGGTGCCTGAAGTTAACATGTTTGAGGATACACTTGAAAATGTGAAAGAAATACAAAGTGAGGCCACAATAGAGGAATTAGCAATTTGGCAAGAAAGTACAGCACAATTGAACGATGAGGGTTGTTGGATTGATAAGTCAGGGAAGCAGAGATGGATGTTGCCAGATGCATATGTTCTTCCTGTAGTCACGATGGCCCATGGTCTAGCCCATATCCGTGCTAAGGGTATGTGCAAGTTGTTAGACCCTGTATGGCAGAATGATAACATTTTGAAGACAGCTGCACATTTAGTGAAGTATTGTATGGTGTGCATGATGCACAATCCTGGAAGGGGTACCCCTACGCCACCCGGTAATTTTGCACCACCCACTTTCCTTTTTGAGGTCCTCCAGATGGATTATATAGAATTAGATAGGTGCAATAATTTGAAGTATGTTTTGGTGGTTGTTTGTGCCTTTAGTAAATGGGTTGAGGCTTATCCCACTAAAGACAATACAGCCGTTACAGCTGCAAAGGTACTCCTGAAGGAGTTCTTTCCTCGTTTCGGCTTGCCCCGTTTGTCATTTCAATGCCAAGGTCATTCAGTTAATTTGTGGTGGTTTGCACATGAAGCAGAAGTTTCATGCCGCTAACCACCCGCAGTCAGCAGGTTTGGTTGAGAAGTACAATGGTACTCTCAAACTGAAATTGGCAAAGATTCAGGAGACAACAGGGTTACAGTGTCCAGATGCTTTACCATTAGCCCTTTTGTCGACAAGAACAACAGCACATTCTAGGACAGGATTGTCACCGTACGAGGTCGTGTTTGGACGCCCGGCAAATGTCTGGGGCGTCCCGCGGCCTCTGCGGTTTACTGATATTGAGTATCCATTGTTGATCGATTACCTTGACCAGTTAACTGAAAATTTGCGTTCTATTCACCAACAGGTCCGGGAAGCCCTACCAGCTACGCCAGAGGGGCCCGGACATGATATTCAGCCTGGTGATTACGTCCTCATTCGTAATTTTCAGCAAAAGAAGAGTTTGGAGCCGCGGTGGAAGGGTTTGAAGCAGGTCCTCTTGTCTACACGTACTGCAGTCAAAATTGATGGTCAAAAGAACTGGGTTCACGCGACTCATTGTTGCTGGGTACCTCTACCCTTGGCCTATGATCAGTGGGTGAGGGATGGAGTAGGGGAATCTGAGTGCGAGATGGTGCCTCAGTTTGTCCCCTTCAGTGATGCCAGGCTGACCTGGACCACAACGGATGAGGAAAATGATGAAGTGCTGAATGCAGCAGTACCTCCGGAAATATGGGCTATCCAGGAGCCCCTTTTCACTGATCCCTCTGTGCCTGGAAGCACTAGGTACAATCTGCGACCTCGGCTGAGAAACAGTGCACCAAAGGAGAAGTCAGATTAGTTAGGGATGGACTGTGTAAGTTAGGGTGTACTTTGCTATAGTACCAACAGAGTTAGTTTAGGGCAAGGCGAAATTTGTGTACTGTTTGAACATTGGACAGGATATATTGCTAGTATCCCCTGGGGGTACATTTTCCTGGTCGACGTGGGAACCCGAGCCTAGGACAGAGCAAGCTCCACTGCCTGTGCTCAAGAGCGCCAACGTTTTGATGAACAATAGGAGCCTGTACCAGTGAAGCTGTGACAGACACTGGGAACTTGTATTGTTTTCTTGCTGGCATGTTGGCCCCTTTCCTCCTTTGCTTTATCGTTTACTATACATCCCTTTGGTAGGATGGTTGCTGACGAAGAGCAGCCAGTGATTTCCCCTGTTCCTATACGTATGTTCTGGTCGACAAAAAGAAAAATATTGTGTATTGTTCTTGTGATACTACTGCTATTGATTGTGGGTGGGGTGTCCTGGGTTTTGGAATGTGATCAGGATGCACCGTCATGTATTAAACATAAGGTTGTTTCTAAAATGCGCACCAAAAGGACAGCCCCAAGTAATGTTTTTCTAGACACACATAAAAGATTTTTTGGAGAAGGCACAGCTTGTTATCCCACCGAATCTGCTACAAGTTTATGGACTGCCTACCCATTGTCACTGGTCAATTATACATCTACCCGCCCGGCCCAATTCGTAGAGGTAAGTCGTGAGTTTGGAATGGGGTATCCTGGTCCTTGTCTATATTACAGGAAGCCACGAGGAAAGGGATATTCGGAATGTGACAAGAATACATATTGTGATAATCTGTATATGAAAGAGCAGAACATTACCTTAGTGGGCTGTCATTACCAAGAATTAACGGTTAGCCGAAAAGCTGGATATTATCCCGCATGTTGTCCGATAGTAAACAGTACTGATGCATTCTTGTATGTCAATTGTTCTGAAATAATATTATTCAAAAATACAATGTCTCTAGTGAAAAGAAGGTTCCTAGTACCATCGGAATGAATACTAGATATGCACCTGTAGATTATCAAGGCCCACTTTATGCACACCCAGGATTTTATTTTTTGTCTAATGGCACTTATTCAAATGTTCATAATGGTACAGACGATGTTGCCTTAGTAATGGTGCTCCCCTTAGGCGTACCTTGTAAGTACAGTAAGCCTAGTGTAAGATGGGTAAAAAGAACATTGACTGCAGAGTTTTGTGATGGAGTGACAGATTTGGAAGTTAATAATTATAGTAATGGTATCACCTTTGGATATATTCTTTCATCCATTATTACATTTGGTGGTACTGCAGTGGCTAGGGGTGAAAGAGCTAGAGAATATTTCGGATGCAAATTGCAGATATTGTCTAACTCTACAGTAGCAGCTTTACGTGACATCACCACCCAATTGGAAAGTATGCGGGTATATAATCCGAGCAGACTAGATATGCTGTTAATTTCATCCTAGCTAAGAGTGGTGGTGTGAACGCAGAAGGAGACCAGTGCCTAGTCGGGATCAATAATATGGAAAAGAATATTACCCAACATATTTTAGACATTCTAGAACATGTTAAAGGAATGGAGAGTGGGAATTGGAGTTGGTCATTGTTTGGTGGATGGGGTTGGATCCTTGAAAAGGTGATCTATTTCATTGTGATCTGGATTTCTTGCTGTGTTTTAGTCCAGTGTCTTCCCTTATGCTGCTCCTATTGCACCACCTTCCTTACTCCTAAGAGAATATCAATTCATGATACTGATGCAACAATTATGCTTCAGAAAGAACTCAAGGACCTCATGCAGATAGATGAGGGTATTTTCGAGACCTCTTCCCTCCTTACCGTTTCCCTTCCTGAAACTGAGAATATGGAGTGCTTCTAAAGATGTATTCATGATTTGTTGAATTATATGTCTTTCTCATTATTACACAATAATTGCTTAGCTCATGCTAAAAGGAGGGTCTGTTGGAATAAAAATTATGGTTTTGCGTGGTTTTATATAAGTTAGCATTCGTGGCGCCCTTTTGTGTATAGGCGCCATTTTGTATCATGATTGAAACTAATTCTTTTCTATTTCCGAGATACAGCCTTCTCTAGGTTATGTTTCTTCGGAGTTGAGTTCTGCCACATTAATGAATGCACTGTTCCTATTAGCGCATACCTTTCCTTCAGATGTAGGCCTTTTCCCACTTGTCTAGTGGCGGGCACAGGCAGATTGACCTTGACTAATAGATAATGTGTGCCCGGCCTCAGAATAGAAACTTACTCCTTTGTAATTTACTGTCCAGCTGCATCTCTCTGGAAAATTCCATCGTGGGCGTGCCTTCACTACTTCTGAAATGTACATAATGTATCGTTTTGGTTGCTGATGTCAGTCCGTCTGCAGCACTCCTTAGCGACTGGGCAGACAGGGCTCTGCTCTGAGCGTACTCTGAATAAACAGATATTGGTTTGTATTCTCTACTGTCTGACCGACTCTTCATTTGGTATGGAAGGCTGAGAGGTGGTCTTGTGTGACCCGGGTGACCCGAAACGGTTCATTTCCTTCAGTTGCATTAGCCTGTTATATCTAAGATCTGGCACAGCTTCCTCTCAACACTAAAACAGTATCATGCTGATCACAAAATAGGGGCCAGATAATATACGCACTAGTTTAGTAGGTCTAGTACAATACCTATCCAGTACCAATAGGGAGGTTTATTTCAATTTTGCTACATAACTTTAGAAGAGTTCTGTGATCACAAGAGGGAAAATGAATAAATACAACTGTTGCATATGTTTACGTTATGGGAAGTGGCTCACTACCAAGTCATAACCAGTCCGCTCCTGTTTATGAAACTACAAAGAAGATCTGGTTCTCTTATTTCCATTATGTCCATGGTTTAAAAAATAGCCGGTAAATGTCTAGTTATTTGGATACTGGGTGGCATTATATGTTTGAGTTAAGAGGTCTCTACTTGGCAAGTTTTACCCTGTCCAAGTAGGGGCCCTTCCTTCTAGTCAGGATAAGCGAATTTCACACCTAAAATAACCCCTACTCACCCCTTTGGTAGCTTGGCACTTGCAGTCAAGCTTATCGCGGAGGCAATGTAGAAAGCATTTGCACATAACGCACAGTTACACAGTGAAAACACTACAAATGGACGCCACACCAATTTAAAAAAATAAAGCATCTTTATCTAAACCAAACAAGACTAAAACAATGAAAGTCCACTATATAGATATCAAAATATGACTTTAAAAAAATAAAAACAGTTCTCCCCATAGAAAACTATGGGTGCATCACGTTTGTTGCAAAGTACCTGGGATGTGTCAAAAATAACAAGTCAAACAGGCGCTGGCAAGGTGATGCGTTGGTTCCTTATGCACGGGGAAGGTGATGAGTTGGTTCCTTGCTCCAGTCGAGGAGATGCATCCGTTCCTTACTGCTACACAAGGGCAGTTATGAGTTGGTTTCTTACTGGAGAGGAGGTGATGCATCGGTTTCTTACTGTGCGGGGAGGGGATGCGTCGGTTTCTTACTGCAGCCCCAGCATTGATGTAGATTTGCATCACTGGTGTGATGCGTTGAAATACAGACACGCTGGAGGTCAATGTGGCAACTGTCACACAGGCGCTGCATCGATTTCTTCAGCCATGGTACAACGATGCGTCAATTCTTTTAGCCGCACAAGAGAGCCTGTGTCGGAGTCGGTGCGGTGATCTCGGACTTTGGAGATCCGTGCACGGGACTCGGCATGTGGTGTTTTCTTGGGCCACTGACAGGTGCTGCATCGATTCTTCGGCTTCATGGGGCTGTGCATCAGAATTTTCTCCCACACGGCGATACAGCATCGAATAAAACAGCCGCAAGAAGGACGAAGTGTCAATTTTGTTGATTTCTTCAGTTCTTCATAGCTTCCTGTAGCAGTAACAACCTCCAGGAGCCCAGATCTGGAATAGGTACCCCCAGGCAGGTCAGAACTCCCAGCAGTGGAGTTCAAGAAGGCTGTTGGTGAAGTCTTTGTGTCCAAGGGACTTCAGAACAGTAGGCAAGCACACAAATGCCCTTGGAGACTCTTCTCAAGCAGGTTTCACAGCAAAGTCCAGTCTTTGTCCTCTCCTTGCCAGAAGCAGCAACTGCAGGCCAACCCAGCAAAGCAACACACAACAAAGGGGCAGTACTCTTCCTCACAGCTCTTTAGCTCTTCTTCCTTGGAAGAGGTTCCTCTTGATTCCAGAAGTAATCTAAAGTTCTGGGGTTTTAGGTCTAATACTTATACCCATTTTTCCCTTTGAAATCTTTGTGAGAAAGTCTCTCTTGCTCAGTAAAAACCAGTTCTGCCCTCTCTGGTCTAGTCACACTCCAGGGGGCAGGGACAGTATTGCCTATTCAGGTGTTCAGTGACAACTCCCACCACTCTAACCCAGGAAGATCCATCAGTATATGCAGGGCACACCTCAGCTCCATTTGTGTGAGTATCTGGAGTGAATGCTCAAACTGCCCCTGCCAATCTAAAGCCAGACGTTGATTCCACAGGCAGGCAGAGGCACACAGGATGGTTAAACAAGACAATGCCCACTTTCTAATACTGGCATTTTCATACACAATTTAAAGACCACCTTTACTAAAAGGTGTGTTATTAAATTCTGAGTTCAAGGAGCCTAAACTCCAAGGGGCAGATTTACAAGCCCTTGTGCTGCCGGTGCGTCACGTTGCGTGACGCACCAGCGGCGCAACCTGCTGCCTGATATTTACAAGCACATATGAAGCCACCCTGCGTGGCTTTACCTGTGTTTGTAAATATCGCCCCTTTTTGCGCAACACTTTGTGTGTTAGGGGCGTGACATGGGTGTTGCTGTGGGTGTTCCCACACAACACCCATGTCCATTGATACATTTCCAGATTTATGAGCCATCGTAAATCTGGAAATGCATCAGAATGCTACGTTACCCTAGGGGTGGCGTAGCGAGGTGAAACGAAGAGAAATGTTTTAATTTCTCCTAGTTTTTTTCCTCTTTCAATGCGTGCTGCATTCCACAGTATTGCATTGAAAGAGGAAATCACCTCAATTTTTTTTTTGTCCAGGAAAGTACCCCTTCCTGCACAAAAACAATCTCCCCACGACGCAGGCATCCTTGCACCATGGTGCAAGGGCGCGTGCACCGGCGCAAGGCAGCAGTTTGTGCACCAGCGCAGGGGGAAGCACAGAGATACGACATATTGTTGTGAATATGTCACATCCCTGTGCTTCGAAACTAACGCAGTGTGGCACAGCAAAGTGACTTGCGGCACCGCACTGCATTTTTTTCTTGTGAATCTGCCCACAAATCTCTAGCTGTTCCCAATTGAACGTTACACTTGTAAAATGTTACAAGGCAGCTCCAATGGTAACCTATGGTAGAGCTAGTCCTTTCAATAGTAAAAAAAGAAATACACAGTATTTTACTTTCAGGACAGTAAAACACACCAGTACATGTCCTAGCTTTACCATACACAGTACCCTGCCCATGGGGGTAACTTGGGCCTACCTTAGGGTTGGCTTACATGTAAGAAAAGGGAAGGTTAGGGCCTGGTAAAAGGGCTCACTTGCCAGGCCGTCATGGCAGTCAAAAACTGAGCGTACAGACACTGCAGTTGGCAGGTCTGAGACACATTTAAAAGGCTACTGGTGTGGGTGGCACATTCAGTGCTGCAGGCCCACTAGTAGCATTTGATTGACAGGCCCTGGGCACACACAGTGCACTTTACTAGGGACTTACCAGTAAATCAAATATGCCAATCGTGGATAGCCAATCATAATCATAATTTAAACAGAGAGCATATGCACTTTAGAACTGATCATCGGTGGTAAAGTCCTAAAGCCAACAAAAAATGGTTCAAAAACAGGAGGTCAAAAAGCAAAAAGTATGGGGATAAACCTGCCAAAAATGCAAGGTCTAACAAAGTCCTAAACCCAGGGCCAGACTGGGAACTCAAAGCAGCTCTGGATAATTTTGTCAGACCAGCCCCCCTATGGTGGGTAGAAAGCGAGAGCAGCAAGCGAGCCAGACCACTACAAGTGGGTTTAGGGGGTTTTCCCCCCCAAAAAGTGTTGGGAAAAATTGGCAAAAATGGTACATTCTCCAACACATTTTTCCTTATATATTCAATTGCATTAGCTTTTAAAGCATAGTAAATGATGACTTTACAGTGCACAGAATACCCAGGCATACCCATAGAAATTCTTATGGAGAATGCAAAAAATAAGGGGCCTCATCTATGAGAAGTGGTGCATCGCTGCATGAAAGCAGCGATGCAACACTTCTCAGTGCGTCCTCCTTGCGACACCTAGGATGCGTCATATTTACTGTATGATGCATCATGTCACAGTGAGTTACAAATACGCCAGTATTACTGACGTATCTGTTGGCACAAAAGTGGCGCATTGCTGGAGTTATGTCGGAAGCGTGACGCAACTCCAGCAATGTTCCTTCAACATGGGGCAAGCCCCATGTGAAAGGGCCTACATCACCCTTACATCTGCCACGAGGCAGGCGTAAGGTTTTGACGCATTGGCATCCTAGAAGTGGCACAGGTAGATTTCACTGCGCCAATCCTATGACCCTTTCTTGCGGGGGAACGCCCACCCTGCATACATTATCCCTGACGCAGATATAATGTAGCGCAGAGGTTTACGAAGTGATGCATCTGCCTAGATGTGTCACTTCGGAAATATGGCGCAATATGGCGCATTATTTACGCCACCGCTGCCTCACTAAAAGTGACGCAACTGTGGTGCAAAAGTGATGAAGGCCTTCATAAATAAGGCCCAAGATGTCAATCATGAGACATAAATTTTAATATAACATATGTGCACATATTCACTGTTAAGCACAGCAAATAAGTTGAGAGCACAATGAAAGACCATTTTGAGGGATGTTAGTATCCTCCACTCCAATAGGCGGCACAGCAGGGCTGGCTTTACCGCTTGTGTTGCCCAGTGCGATTATATTTTCAGGCACCCCTCCATGACCTATTCCACAGATTCCCTCACAATCACTCTCCAACAGTGCCCCTCATCTCTCCATAGCCCCTCTCTCACATGTATTTCATTTGTTTTATAGCACCTCTCATACCAATGTGGGGTGTCAGAGCACTTTACATCACTCACACGTACAGAGACGATGAATCCAACATTTACAAATCAGTGTATAGAAAATGTTGGATAAGACCAAAGTTACTTTATCATGTGGGATTCAAAATGTCATCCATACTGCTAGGTATTTTTTAAGAGTGATTCGTCTGGAGTCACTCTCCAACAGTGCCCCTCATCTCTCCATAGCCCCTCTCTCACATGTATTTCATTTGTTTTATAGCACCTCTCATACCAGTGTGGGGTGTCAGAGCACTTTACATCACTCACACGTACAGAGACGATGAATCCAACATTTACAAATCAGTGTATAGAAAATGTTGGATAAGACAAAAGTTACTTTATCATATGGGATTCAAAATGTCATCCATACTGCTAGGTATTTTTTAAGAGTGCTTCGTCTGGAGAAGCACAAACTTAGGGCTCAAAACATAATACAGTGGTTAGTGTTCAGTTTACTAATAATAATTTATTTTTACCCAAATAAACCCTTTTCGCAGCATTAGGATAATGAAATACAAGGGAAAAACTGAAATTTCAAACATATACCATGGAGTTTGAATGCAGATTTTTTATGACAGTTCATAGCTCACTGTGTTATATTACAATTGTAACTTATGAACTGCAAGTAAAAAAAGGATCTCAGTGATAAAAGTAGTAACCCACTGAGCGATCCACATAAAATACAGATCTGTTATTTGCATGGTACACTTTCTTTGCAGCAGGCATGTTAACCCCCTGTCCTGCTTTAGATGAGTTGAAACTGCTACTAGACAAATCTCTGATCCCTCTCCAGCATGAACATTAATCACTAGAGTTATCTTGACATTTTTCTTTTTACCTGAATACTGCTGGATATAAAATAAACTATGTGGGAGGTGCTTTGAAACCCATAATAATTTGCCAAACACAGTGCCCCCCAGCTCAGGGATAAACTGGCCCCCCAGTATCAAAATCGGCCCCCAGGAGAAAAAAAACAGTCCTCACACTTCCAGCCTCCTGGGGAAACACCTGAGGCCGGGTGAGGCCAGTGCGGCATGGCCAAGAAGGAGTGCCTTGTATTCCAGAGGACTGCCCCGCTACTTGAGGCCTGCTTTGTACCTTAGAGGACTGCCATGCTGCTACCAGAATACTGTCCTGCTGCTTGAAGCCTGCTGTGTACTTCAGAGGACTGCCCTGCTGTTTGATTGATATTTTTCACAAAAAAGAGCAACAGAAATGTCCATGTGAACCTGGATAATTAGCCTGAATGAACTCACAATGGTTCACACAGAACTCAAAATAATGAATCCATAACAGCAAAGTTGCTGTAGTTGATATGATGTAAACTAAAAAAAAAAGCGTTCAGCAAATTCAAGTTACAAAATTTGGTTTATTTTCACCATAAAATGTTTTTTGCATTTGTATATACCGCTGACTTGACCTGAAGGTATTGGAACGCTTTACATGGCCACAGCACTAGCACCAGTTACATTAAACAACGTTGCATTGTTTTAATGTAGGCACAGGACATTAAGTGATTTGCACAGAATCAAAGGATGTTGAGTTGATGCCGAGATTCAAACCTGGTTCCCAGCTCTTAAGTCTGCAACATTGACCATTGCACCACATCCTCTCATTGGTGTTGTAAAAGCATACATAAACAGCGCCCCCCATGCGAGAAAACCGCAAGCAAAAAAGTGATTAGACTGTGCAAAACAGTCAAGGATAAGTTGGTACACAATTTTGCTCGTATAATAAATGGCAAACATTTTGTTTGTGAGAAGTGTCAATCACGTTTCAACCCTTAATTGAATACAAGGGACTTTTCAGGACTGGGAAATGCCTGCAGGACCTATAGAAATGCAGACCATAAAGTAAGGATTGGAACTTGCTGGAAGGGAATTACTATGAAGGTACCTGTTGGATGCCTGGAGTAAACTAAGGAACCTTTGGGCTAGCTGTGGTTTACAGCATGCATAGCGTAGAATAATCACCATTGTGTAAAGGAAGCACAGTTACTTATGGGTGTGGATACCCGGTAATTGTATGGCGAGAAAGGAGGAGGTCATTATAAGAGAGGGGAAATAATATCTTGATATATCAGTCAGATATATGATCATATAGAAATCTTACCTGTATAGATGAAATTGGAAGGTCCAGTAACCTCAGGAATTAGTGAGAGGGCCGGGGGACAGGAAGCACTTGGAACCCATTGAGCTCCAAGCCTCACTCCTGCGAGCTGCCATATTTAGTGCTGGCTGCACTCATTTGAAGAGCTCACAGCCTGACAGTGACGGTGCACTGCTGCTGTGCTAAACTGTCTCCGATTGTGGAGACTATGTTGTGGACCTGATTTCCTGTCCCCACGGCCCTCTCACTGCATGACCTATACAGGCAGCAGTAGGCCTGTTCTAATCGATTTACTGTTATGCAGTTTGTGTACCAACAAGTCCTTGACTCTTTTGCACTGTCTCTTCACATTGTTGGTTCTAGTTTTCTCATATGAGGGTCACTTTGCACCAATGCTTTTAGAACACCTACAAGAAGATAAGGTTTATACTGTGAATAATGCCACATTTTGTAACTAGAAGTTGCTGAACACTATTGTTTTTTTGTGCACATGATATCAACTACAGTAATATTGCTGTTATGTAACTATTATTTTGTTTTGAATGAGTTCTGTGTGAATCATTTACTCATGCCCTGCTGCTTGAGGCCTGCTTTGCCTGCTTTGCTGCTTAAACCCAGGACTACCAGAGTGATTCCTAGGGCTAGTTTGCTGGCCTCCTGTGTGAGCTGCAGGGGCACAACAAGCTCCAGAGACCTTTAACCTTGCACTTGGCCTCTACTGGAGTGATTCATGACCCCCCAAGTGGTGCCTATCTAGTCCTTGAGCCTTAGTTGTGGTGTGCAAGGTGTTGCTTCTGATTAACCCTAAAAGTTGGGACTTCGATAATTGTTCACCAAAAAGTGACCTGAAAACCAACAGAAGCCTGGGATTTACCTGCTTGCCGATCTGCAGAAGGTGCATCACCTGTGGTCCTCACTTCGCAGCAGCTCCAGCGCAGCAGCAAATCCTGGTCAGCGGGACCTCAGAGCAACGGCATCCAGTCTCATGGATCCCTTGTCAGCTGTAGCCTACAGCTTCTGTCCGCTGGAGAATTTCGATTTCTAAAAAAGTGACAAAGCCCACAAAGAAACATCTTCACCGCAACTTCATCCAGCAGCACCCCGACGAAGATGACGCCTCCTCCTCGGACACCACCGGTTGCCTTGCCCTACTAATCGTACCTTTACATGAACTTTTCTTTACACCTTGTGGATCCAAATCGTACTCCATCGTGGTCAGTCATAACTTTTGACTTTTCCCCGGTTTCGCACAAGCAGATATCCGCGGTAGGCGCTGTCATCTTTTAGCCAACAGTTTTTTCTAAAAACTTTCAAAATTCATAACTTTGATTCAACTGATTCGATTTTGTTTGTTTTGGTGTCATTTTATTCATTACATTTTACTCTATTTTTCTAAATTGGTGGGGGATATTTCTTGTGCTAAGTTTTACTTTATTACAGTTTGCGTGCTGCATAAATACTTAATACAGTGCCTCTAAGTTAAGCTGACTGCTTTTGCACCAGGCTAACAGATAGTTAAGCACAGGTTAATGTAGTGGGTTTTGTGGTTCACCCTGACATGGATTGGGGCTGTTGCTTGAGTAGGTTTTACACTCCCCTCAATCAAAGACCCAAATTCTTACAAATACATACATACATGTTTATGGTTGCTGAGTTATTGTGTGTTTAATTGTAATTTTACAAGCTTTAATGCTGATAAAAAATGTTTTTTTTGTTAAAGACAAGGAGGTGAGTATTATGTGCACCTGAATAATTTAGGCAAGAAATTCCTCAGGGTTCCATAGGCAAGTATTCCCATCTATGCTGTAAATGGCATCAAAGTAGAGGGTTAGCCCAGACAAGAGAGGCAAGAGGGAAATCGGGATGTACCTGCAAGGATGGAAGAAGTGAGAAGGAATCCCACGGAGGAGGAAAGACAACAGCAGGCAAACAAAATACAAATGACAAACAGCAGAACAAACAACAAAAATGGCACAAGCAGGATAATAGCGAAAACTCGCTGTAATCCCCATGAAAAGCGTTACTGTCGCCAACAATTCTTTGTAACTAGTCTTTATAGAGCTATACCTTGCCTAAACACTCTTGAGAATCAATTTTAAGCAATACCTAGCCACAGTCCCCAGTGATTTTTACCAATGTTTTGAACAACCTAATGGCGATTTCAATTTATTTCGAACATAAAATACGCATTTGCGTTGTGCCAGTTTTGTAAAATTGCCTCATGTTCAACAATCCGAGTAATTATACAAATGTGTGTTTGTTGTAGAAAACAAGAGCGCATTCAAGTAAATCAAATCAGTATGGCTTCCGTCATTTAATAATTGGGCACAGTTGTATTTCTCTTGAACTTTGCCAAATTTCGTGCCTCTGATTAAGCTAATTAATAAGAAGGCTTTAGAACTAAGGCCATGTGTTTAAAATGTAATTAATGAAAATGATGCAAATTACGATGCTTAATGAGCTATTGCGTTTAACATTGATGATTAGAAATCATACTGTATGCAATCTTATTTTTGAATTTGCTTCTTTGCTTGCTAGCTGAGAGTCTTAAAACATGTCAATTGAATTATGTGGCACTTAACAATTCAGTACGTGTGTCACAAAGTGGCCTATTCATTAAAGCATTTATAAATGTCAGGATCGGTAGGTACCACAGGCAGTGTTGGACTGTCCTTTCGGGCAGACTGGCACTAACATATGGGTCAGCTTGAAAGGTCCAGTCTGTGGTCTGTTTAAATCCCTAGTACCAAAGAAATGACCCACACACTGGGGGGAAGATTTACAAGCCCCTTGCGCCACTTTTGCGTCACTTTTCCCATGTTAAAAATGACGCAAAAGTGGCGCAAGGGCCTTGTAAATAAGCCCCTGGGTATTTTAAGCTGGCCCATCTGGCGGTGCCAGACTGCCTGCAACGCCTGTTCAAAACTGGCCACATATTTGTACTCTCTATTAGTAAAAATGAAAAGCTAGTGTGACACAGTTCATTCTATTTGTAATAATTCTATCCGAATTTTCCCACTGTGTAATACAGGAGTACTGCTTTACATACTCCAAATTGCCCTTGTGGTTAGGCCCCTTGAAAGTTACACTTAAACCTCTCCCTCGGGCATTTCAAAGAGAGTACAGTTAAGAATGTGTACGTTTAAGTTACACCACTATAAGTGTTTAGCAGGCAAATTATAAATCGATGTTCTGCCTCTCAAATGTACAAAAGAACATTTTGTATGCATTAATATGCAACAAATTAGCAAGAGAAGCCTTACGTTCTGTGCCCAAACATTGCACTGTTCTATTCGACTCAAATATCTCGATTCCAGTTCTATTGCTTTATGCAAGCACACATTTCAACGCATGTTCTCAGGGTATAATTACACAGTGGGAGTCAGAGGGTTCTCCTTCAACAATAGAGAATAAGACTCACAACTGGAGAAACCTATGGAAACAAAGCCAATTACAGGCCCTAATTAAAGATAATGAGCGGCAGCACTTCACATTTATTTTTGTGAAGACTCTTAAAATGGGAGACCTTTCTAACTTTGAACAAATTACTAATGTGTGAAAGCGTGAGCCGATAATAGCAAAGCAAGAATGAAAGAAGAGAGACTGCATTCTTCTCTGACAGAAGTCAAACTATGCACAAAGCACTGGAGAACTTGAAACAATTTGGCCTATTTTTACCATACAGACGTACAAATACATTGGTGACCGACTACGTTCCCCACTTTTATTCGCTTGGCCATCCCTGGTTGGAGAAACGCCCCTTCTGCACAGTTTCAAACAATGTGAATAGTCAGCAATACATCTGAGGCTGAGATCTGATTTGTGATGAAAGTAACAAAAAGCCAGCTTAGCCATTTTAGACATCCCCTCATAATACTCAAAGTAAAGGACTAAAACAAGTTTGTTAGAGACTTATGGCCTGATTGAGAGACTGACAAGTGGCCCGCCATCCATCGGGGTGATGCAGGACATTACTTCCGTCACCCTGTGGTGATCCCTCTGCCTTCACCGGTCTGCCAACAAGGTGGCTTGTGTGAAGGCACTTACTGCTTGGTGAGTTGCCACCATGTTTCGGGCTGCCACTCAGCAAACGTAGCTCAATATTTACTTAACTTTATTTCAATATCGCCTCATTGCTCTCTTGGCAAATGTTCCTGAACATCTTCAAAGTCCAATAGTTGTACTACATGTAGCTCCTGTTCCAACAATATAGTAGGGTATTGTGGGGTGCGGGAAAGACTCAGCACCTCCCGAAAAGTTACACAATTTGAGAAAGAAAGGGGAAGATACAGTGGGGCGTACAAAGTCAGCAGGTACGAAGGGGTCAATTTGGTTATGAGTAGAAATGGTCAATATCCAGAAGAACAGGAGGCAGCCGACATCCCAATGCTGATCAGTCTGTATCTCTTGGTGGCCCTTACTGCTGCCACCACCTCTGACAGGCCCTTTGAAATCACCTTTTGTCCTGACTCCAGCTGCCTCTGGCATCCCTTCCAGAATGGCATACTGAGAGAGAGGTGAATTAATACAAGAGGTCTCAAATTAATAGAGGGCAAATCTCAGCCTCCTCCACTGTTCTGTCTTGCAGGCATTCTCAGTAGGAAGAGAGGTGACATGGGGTGTATCCACAAACACTGCTGCTGTAGGTGCCCAGTCTCTGATGGTAGAGATGGATTTAGGCCCTGGAAGGGTGAAGCACATTCATCTGACTTCTGGCATTTGGTTTCTGTAAGAAACTGGAGTATTAGTTAAAGGTGGTAAGAACCTACCTCAAATATTAATCACAATCATTGTCAGGGTGAATTACAAAAGTCACCAGATAAACCTGTGCTCAACTCCCAGTAGGTATGGCACAAAGCAGCCAAGCATGACTTAGAGACAACGTGTAAAGTATTTATTAAGTACTGAAACAGCAATAAAGTAAAACCACAACACAAGAAAAATCCCAAGCCAATTTAGGAAAATAGAGAGCATTTTAATTTTATTTCTTTGTAGGTTGTATATAGCGCTAGCTAGGAGGAGGATTTTCAGGTCTCTTTTGAGAAGGAGGGGTTGCATCGTAGATACCTAGGTAGAGAGCTCCATATGCTGGGTTCATTTCCAGAAAAAGAGCGAGTCTGGGTTGATTTCTTTTTTAGTTTGGGAGGTACGAGAAGAAGTGAGTTGGAGCTTCTCAAAGTTCTGGTTCTTCCTGCTTTCATGAGCTTGTTGTCTAAATAGCTGGGGGTATGTGAGTGAAGTGCTTTGTGGGTGATGTAGGCAGTCTTGAAAGTACATCTTCCTTCGATGGATAGCCAATTGAGGATCTTGAAGGCTGGTGTGAAGTGTTCATGCAGCTTAACACCTGTTATGAGCCGGGCCGCCATGTTTAGAGCTGATCTTAGGGGGACGAGGTCAGTTTTCGGCGTCCCTGTGAGGATGGCATTACCATAGTCCAGTTCGGAGAGGACGAGAGATTGGACAACCATCTTTAAATCATCAGAGGGAATGAAAGGTTTAATTTTCTCGAGGTGTTTTAGTGTGAAGAGTGCTCCTTTGGCTGAGTTTATGATGTGATTCTTCATTGACATGTTATTGTCCAGGATGAAGCCTAGGGACTTTGCAGAGTTGGAGAGAGTGAGAGAACAGTTTAATGCACTCAGGTTGCTGAGCCATTCGTGGATAGGTAGGTGGTTGCTTTTAGGGGAGAACAGAATGATTTCTGTTTATTTGGGGTTTAGCTTTAAGTGGTTAGAGTTAAACCAAGATTGTATCTTGCTCAGAGTGGCGTCAAGATGTAGGATGTCACTAGGTGATTTGATTTTGTAATAGAGTTTTGGTGTCATAAGCATATAGGTGATATTTGATCCCTGCTTGCTTCAGGATGATTGTAAGGGGTTCCATGAAGAGGTTGAAAAGGGAAGGGGAGAGAATTGAGCCCTGGGGCATGCCAAGTGTGATACGTGTGGGTTTAGATAGACAGGAGTTGATTTTGATTTGTTGTGATCGGAGTTGTAGGAATTATGTGAACAATTTTAAGACTGTGCCATTGATACCAGAGCGGATCTTTAGTGATTCAAGTAAGGCTGGGTGATTTACGGTATCAAACGCCGCTGATAAGTCAAGTAAGATAAGCAGGAATGCCTCACCATTGTCTAGGGATCTGTGGATGTCGTCTGAGACATTGAGCATGGCAGTTTCAGTGCTGCAGCCTTTCCTGAACCCTGATTGGAAGGTGTTGTGGAGGTTGAATTCCCCTACATGATGGTTAAGTTGTTGAAGGACACATTTTTCCATAGTTTTTGGCTAAGAACGGGAGGTTGGAGATAGGTCTGAGGTTATTGAGATCATTAGAGTCAGCCTTGGGGTTTTTAAGAATGGGTGTGATTTGTCCTAGTTGGAGGGAGTCAGGGACACAGCCAAGGCGAGAGATGCGTTGATGATTTTTGTCCAGTACGGTGCAATGATGTAGTTGAGATTTTGTACAATCGTGGATGGGAGGGGATCCTTAGTGTGTGAAGTGGGCTTTAATATTGCGATTATATCGAAGACTTCAATTTCTGTCATGGGTTTAAAGTAAGGGTGGGCGGCAAATTCCGTTCCGCTCGCGGAACTTGTGAAATTTCGGCATTTCCGCGTTCCGCGCGGAACGCGGAAATGTCGAAACTTCCGCGATCCGCGGCGGAACGGAATTCGGGTGCATGAAGCACTTACAGATTTCAATAAAGCAGGTGCCCGAGTTGAAGCTCAAATTCTGTAACGCATTAATCAGCACAAAAAATTCGTGAGCAAGGGCGAGGCTCAGCAGGAGTGCTTTCTGCCCAGATTTACCGCCAAACATTAGCTGTAATCCCTGATGGAGGTCTTTGTATCCTTGATTTTCCCGAGCGCAATCCTCGTGCAGAATTCGTGAGCGTGGTTAAGCAGATGTGCCTTCTCTCCATTTCCAACGTGAAAAGTTAGCTGTAATCCTCGTGTAGTTCCTGTGACCAGGAGGTTCCTTCTCCTCGTCTGCCGCTGATGGGCAGCTTAATCAAAGGACCCCGGTGCTTTCGGGCGGTGGCAAAGTTACAGACACACAGGTCACTGGGGAAAATTCTTCAGGTCCTGTACGCAGCTGTAGTGTAGGAAAGGCACTATACATTTACCCAACGAGGTAGAACTTACTGATTAGCCAGTAGAAAGTACTCCAGCTGAGTAGAGGTATTGCACAAAACGGAGGCATCTTCGTGGATAAATATGCAGGGCAGGTGTGCAGAATTCGTGAGCGTTGTTAAGCAGATGTGCCGTCTCTCCATTTCCAACGTGAAAAGTTAGCTGTAATCCTTGATGGGGGCTGGCACGATGCTCCTGTCACAAAAATTAAACCTCAACAGGAAGCACCCACAGATATAAAGGGGCGCAGCAAAATCTCCGCGAGCACGCGAAATTCCGCGTGCTCGCGGAGATTTTTTGCCGTTTTGCAGAATTTTGCGGAACGCAATTCCGCAAATTCCGCCCACCCTTAGTTTAAAGTCAGACCAGTTGGCATTGTTTTTCAGTTGGGTGTGATTATGGTTGCCGTAAGTTCCTTTAGGTGCCATTTGGTCATTGGTGAGTTCTAAGGGTGGAGCTGCCATGGAGGGAGGTGGGTCGGTGAGGATGGTTAGGGCGAAGTGTAGATTAGAGACTTGTAAGAAGGATTGCTCAATTTATGCGATTTTGTCATTGAAAAAGCTGGCAATTTCTTCACAGCATACATTAGTGGCGATTATTTCATGTGGGGGTGAAGACGTGGTTTGTCGTTTGACAATGTTGAAGAGCTCCCTGGGTCTATTCTTTGCTCGGTCCAGTTGGTTGCGGAAGAAAGAGGCTATTTCTCCAAAAATGTGTTTCTTATATGAAAGCTTTGAGGTTCTGAGTAGTGCTCATGATTTGTATGGTTGCTTCTTTTATGGTTTGTTAAACCGAAATAAAGAATTTTGAGGTTGAGTAGTGCTAGGTGGATTTTCGAGGGGTTTTGTCTCCATGTCCTTTCTGCTTGTCTGAGTTGTCTTCTTTCGTTGTTGAGATCAGAGTTAAACCAAGATTTTGATTGGATTGATCTCAGTTGATTTAATTTGGGCGGTGCCACTTGGTCGAGGACTTTCGACATCGCTGTGTTATAGTGGGTAGTGAGATCGTCCGCAGTATGCGTGAGGGGATGATGCTGTAGTTGTTCACGAATCTTGGATTCCAGTTCAGTTATATGGACTTGTTTGAGGTTTCTGGTCCACTGTTTGGGTTTAATTGTTAAGTCTAGGTGGGGTCTGACCGGGGCATTGATATTGAACAGTGTGAGATGATGGTCAGACCAGTCAATGGGTGAAATTGAACTGAGCGAGACCAGTTCATTATTAGTGATAATCGCATCTAGAGTGGAGCCTTTGATGTGTGTTGGTTCCTTGCAGAGTTGTTTAAGGTTGTTTATTTCAAGAAGGTTCGCTAGTAGCCGGACTGTGGTGTCTTCAGAGTTGTTCCAATGAATGTTGAAATCGCCCAAGAACACATTCTTCATGTCAGTTAAGGAGAACTGAGTTATTAGGTCAGACAACTCTTCTGCGAAGAGGGCGCGATCACCAGGAAGGTGGTAGATGGTGTGAAGGTTGATAGGGGAGGAGCCTTTGCTTTTAAGTTCAACACCAAGGTTTTTAAAAGTCGAGTATTCTGCATTGTTTAAAGTGGAGAGATGTATTCCTACTTTGTGAATTATGGCTAGACCTCCACCTGTTCTATTAAGTCTGTCATGTCTAATGATGGTGTACCCAGGTGGAGTCAACAGGTCAAGTATGGGGGTAGAGAAGTCATTAAGCCAGGATTCTGTGAGGAAAGCAATATCAATTTCTTCACTGAGTATAGATTTAGCAATATCTGTAGCGTGTTGAGTTGCTGATCTACAGTTGAGGCGCATGCATGAGAGAGGGCAGGGATTATCGTTAGTGGAATGTGCTGTTTGAATGGTGGTGAATTGAGTGGGAGGTCTTGGCTTATTAGTAACTATAGGGATTCTCTTAGTGCTCACAATTACAGGGATTGTGAAGGGGGTTTTTGGAACCCTAGTCTGGATCTTAGTGCGGTAAGATTCGCTCAGAGCATCAGCTTCAGGTTCTGATAAGGGGCAGAGAGTATGGTGAGGTCTGTGGAACATCCGAGACAAGGGACTGGAGGGCCATGGGAAGCGTTTTAAGGCCGTAGGAGAACCTGTGTATGAAGGTGAGTTATAAGTTCCGGAAGTGTGTGATCACGGGATAACTTAGCTTGGGTAGAGAGTTCTTGTCTTAGGTGTGCTATGTCATTTGGAAGAGAATCAAGTTTTTGCTCCATTCAGTTCATGATCTGTGTGAGTGTGTTATTTATGCTTCCAAAATTGAGAGTGGGAGGATGCACAGCAAGTCCTGGGAATAACGGAGTACAGAGCTCTGTTCTATGGGGAAGTTCCTTGTCGTTGCGGCTAGGATTGTAGAAAGTCTGTGGGGGTTGAATAAATCTAATAACACCAAAATGACAAAAATCAATTTTGTAGAATCAGAGTTACATTTTTTTAAAGTTTGTATTTAAAAATAGTGCCAAAAAGCCCTCAGCACCATACGCAGGCAATTGGTCTCATAGGGGCAGGACAAGGATAAGATTTAAGGCTGATCACAATGGAGCATGGGTCAGATACAGAGGTCCGATTTTTCCCAGTCAAAACGTTACCTTCTCATTTAGAAACTTTTATGGGGGTAGAAAGTCTACCGCGAGGCCAGGCAGCCGACTAAATAAGAGGAAGGGCTCTACGATGATGGGGAGCCACTGTGTGAGGTCCCCGAGTTGATTGGAGGTTGCTCAGCGTCAAGCCCTTGAATCGGGCAATGAAGGATGTCAGGATTGCTTGGATATTGTTTGGCTTCTAGTCCAGTAAAGGTGTCAATGGGTTGCTGCTTGGCATTGAATCCAGGAAAGTCATCGATCAGATGCTGCTCGGTGTTGAATTTGGTAAAGCAGTCAACAAAGGTTTTAAGCGTCAATGCTCGACGTAGAGTGCAGTGAAGGTTACAGTTAAGAAGGGAGGAGTGCACTCTAACTACAGTCAAGGGTTCAGGACCTTGGGCACAGTACTTGAGTGTCAGAACCCACTTCCACATAGGCCAGCAGAGGGGACTGTGTCTGCTGGAAATCAGAAAATGGCCCCTGGAAGTGAAGTGTGTTGTAGCCCTGTAGCTCAAACAGGAGGTCAGCCAACTAACTCTTGGAGTGACTTCTCGTGTCATGGGTTCATGGCAAGCAGGTAAAGTCTACCATCAGATTCTTTAGACAGCAGAGAAGTCTTTCTTCTGATTCTTCTCAAGTCCTGGAGTGTTCTGAGGAGGGTAGTGGGGATGTCACATTTATGCTCAATGTCAGTCTGTGGGTGGGGATAATCTCTGGCCACATTAGGTGGAGTTTCCTAAGGTGACTCTTCCTACATTTACAGCCTTTAATGTGTGTTTTACTATCAACTATCTTACAGAGCCCCTCTCTACCTAAATTCAGGATGGCAAGACCACTTTTCACTAAGTCATATCTCCCTGGGCACACCTAAAGGTGTGGCTATTATAATGGGCAAATACTCCATTGCGTTCACTCTAATCCAGTTCTGGGGCAGCTCCCCCTCCCGCTCAGTTTGACACCAAGCTGACTAGAGGGACAAAGGAAGGGGGCAGACCTGGAGTCTGGATCATCTGCTTGTGACTAGGTAGGACTCTTTGACGTGTAACTAGCCCTTGGGCACAGCCTCCAGCCTATCCTGTCAATGGAAGACCAACAGTTTCCCATACCCAAGTCCTGTGTCCTCTGGGAGCAATCCATATCCCACCACATGGGAGCCATCATCAGTCAGCTGACAGTTGAATACTATCAGAAAGGCGTCTTGAGCTTTAGGCAGGGAAAGAACTTTCGAAGACAACCTTTTCCAGCATAGTTAGACAAAATCTTATATTTCATCATTAAATTGGATTTTGAATCACTTTTAAAATAACTAAGTCCTTGAATTATATTTTTAGCAGTTTCCAACCCACAATTATCATTAGAAGGTGGCATAATGCAATCCAGGGGATCCCTATGGGGTGGCTAACCTTGTGAATAGGGCTTGTGGGGCCTTTTTATTGTCAGGACATATGTAATGCCAATTTCTACATGTCCTACTTTTAAATACCCTGCCTTACTGGGGAACAAGGCAAACTATAAGGGTGACCTCAATAGTTCAAGAAGAATGTTAAGGTATGTCAAAATTGTGACTATGACAGTCGAATTGGCAGTTTAAAAAGTGCAGAGCCAGGCTGCTTTATAGCGCTACTGTAGTGGGTGGCACAATGAGTGCTATAGCACACTAGTAGCATTTAATTTACAAGCCTTGGGTACATGTAGTACAATATACTAGGCACTTATATGTAAATTAAATGTGCCATTCAGGTCTATGACAATTTCAAAATGTTTTAAGGGAGAACTCAGTAATTTAATGCTGGTTAGCAAGAGTAAAGTGTACAGAGTCCTAAAGCCAACAACAATCTGGGTTAATACGGCGGAGGAGATGCTGATCGGCTGAGAGAAGGCCGCAACCACTCCCCCTCACTTCCCCTTGACGTCAGACGCCAGCAACAGCTGTGAGGAGCCGCAAAGCCGCGAAGACGCCGCCGCCGACAAAGCCGATGCTCCGGAGCCGCGGAGCTTCAGAAGCCGGTTTCTTTGCTACTTTTTCCGGCAGAGGTTCAGCAACAGGCGGCGCCTTATTTTTATGAGGAGGAAAGGGATTTTATCGTTTTTCCCCCTCTGGATGTTCCTTTTTTTTTTTTTTTTTTGAGTCCCACTTTTGCTTAGTGCAAGGAGCCAGGAGTGGAGCAGAAACAGAACACTTCGGTGCCGGTGCTAGTTAAAACGCAAGGCAAGATTTTCCTTGCTTAGAACTAAGCTACTTTTGGCTTTTATTGGAGTCCACGGTAACTTACTGCTGTGGCCCCCGGACAAGAGAATGTGAGATCGCTTTACTGGGGCTCCAGGTTTCTCTCCAGGAGGGGGTAGGTGAAGATCTTGTTCTTACTCACCTGGTTGAGGGTCGCTGGGGTGGCCCCATAAGGACTCTTAAGTTAATCTGGTAGCATTGCTGGCCAGTGATTGGCAAAGGGACTGGGCAAGCAGTACATCATGCGAAAACAGACCAAAGTAGTTAAAGGGATTGCTCAGTCTACTCAGTCCGAATCTGGGCCAAAAAGCAAAAAAACAAGTCGGCCAGGCCGCGGCGCGGTCTAACCAAGCAGCCACATTCAGAAAAGGCCTCCCCCTTCTGTCAGAATTTGCTGAGATGGCATGGGTTGAGGCCACCAAACGAGACCTTCATGAAGGAGCTCTGGCGGATTCGGACTCCTCCATTAGTCCTACTGAGCTGGCTCCCTTAAGGGCGGACTCACCAATATCTGCTGCCTTGACTAAAGTAACTACGACGCCGGGTGGTGCAGCGGGGGATTCCACTGAGGCTAGAAAATACCCTATTTTATTCAAAGCCAAACAGGGCGTGCTCTTGGTTGAAGCCGAGCAGGAGATGGAAGGGTATGACCCCCTTTCAGCTGACACCTCTTTGGGCCCTGGCCCGGAAAATTTAAACTCCAAGAATGGCAGTCATCCCTCCCTTTCCTTCCTTCCATCTTCAGGAGTGTTAAATCCACCAGCTGGAGAAGGAGCTATAAATCATACTATTTCGGCGACCCCAGAAGTGTCAATGCTAGCTTTACCAGAGGTGTCCATGCCGGTTGACCAAGAGGGCTCTCAGGTGGAGGACAGGTCTAACGCAAATCAGATTCATCCTTCTCTAGACAGTAGCTCTTTCTCCATGCAATGGGACGCTAAGAGCCTTCTTAATCTGATTCTGGAAGAAATCCGTGAGTTAAAAACCTCCCAATCTGCTGAGATCGCGGCAATTCATGCCCGCCTGACAAAGATTGAGGAAAACATGGCTCAGATCCCGGCGCGGCTCTCGGAGGCCGAAACCAGGATTTCCCAATTGGAGGATCAAGTGTCATCTATGAACCTCAAAGTTGCCAGTTTCCAGTCCCAGAGAACTACGCTGGAATCTAAGTTAGAGGAGTTAGAGAACCATTCTCTGCGCTCAAATCTGTGAATCTTGGGCATCCCGGAGGGCATTGAGGGTCAACATATGCTACAATGGATTGACTCATTCATAAAGAAGAGTGTCCTCCCAGAATTTAGTGGTGATCTAACAATAATGAGAGCCCATCGCGTTCCAGCACACCTCCCTCCTAATGCCAAGTTCCCACGGACTATCTTGGTTAATTTCGGGGACTTTAGGACCAAGGAACAGATTTTATCTAGAGCTATTAAACAAAGACAGTTTTCTTCTGCAGAAGTGCCAGTATGTTGCATTTTTTCAGACATGTCCGCCTCCGCAGCTAAAAGGCGGAAAGAATTCATTAAAATGTTACATTTGTTTAAGGCACAAGGGGTGCAAGCAATGATAGCCCAGCAGAGCAAGCTGAAAGTGCTAGTTAAGGGCAAATTCCACGTCTTTTGCAGTGTCCCAGATGCGCTGGAATTACTGCAACAGATATCTAAGGATAAACCCTAATGGATGTTAGCTAGTCTTCAGTTCGACAGCTATGGGGGTTCTTCTTTTCTTTTTTGGAGCACTGGTTTACAGAGGATTGTTATTGCTTTCTCTATTTTGGTTTCTTCTTTGTTGGGTCTTTCCTTTTTCTTTCCTTTGCTGTCAAAGGCTGTTAATATGTTGCTTCTTTTTTTTTCTTTTTTTCCTTCCGGTTAAGAAGGGGAGGGGAGGGCTGATCAACCGCACTAGGCACTAAGTCATTGTGCCAGTAGAAGGGTGGGGGGATAGGCTGTCTGCTCTGAGCAGGGGCGGCCATCTGCTCGGGCGACAATGGGTCAAGGGAGGGAACACGGGGGTGGAAAGGGAGCATGTGGAAAAAACGAAAACCATATTCCAGATTTCAATACATATGTCCATCACGATTTAGATAGGAAGAAGGGGGACAAGTTATCTTGCTTATTTCTAGGTGCACACTGTGTGTTAAAATTGGGAGTTTCGATACATTTTTTAATCCATCCGGGAATATAAAAGCGTGTCTTTTTTGTCGTAAATGGCAAATTGGAAAATAGATTAATGGGAAATAAGGAACTACTGAAGGTGGTTTCTTTTAATGCAAATGGCCTTAACAATAGGAGGAAAATGAGGGCCATTGAGGCCTGGATTAAAACAGAGAATCCTTCTGCTATCCGGATACAAGAAACCCATATACCAGCGGGGAAAATAGCAGACTTCTCAATGTTTAAATCCTGGGCGGCGTATAGGGGTTTCTCTTCATCATCTGCAGCTCACAGGGGGACAGCTATTTTTCTCAGTAAGAAATTTCAGGCAGAGGTAGTTAATTCGGCGAGTGACCAATGTGGAAAATGGTGTTGGGTCACCTGTAATCTAGGACACAGATCCCTGACGCTTTCTAGCCTATATGGACCAGTGGAGGATAACCCCACCCCATATGAGGAATTTTTTCAATCCCTAATCCAAGTTTCAGGGGAGATAATTGTGGGGGGAGATTTCAATTTGTTAATGAATCTGAAAATTGATTCCTCATCAAAAGCGAAAAAACAGTTAAAGCAAAAATCTTTTAAATTGGTTCAAAGCTACAGCTCAATGCTTCATATTGTTGACCCTTGGCGGGCTGCATTCCCTACTGAAATCGCCTATACCTGCTTTTCAGGGAGATTCCATACGTTTTCGCGTATTGATTTTTTTCCTTATCTCCAGAGATTTGTTTTTTAAATCACAAAAAATCCTTCAGAATGGGCTTTCAGATCATGCATTGGTTATTTTAGAGTTGGAACTGGGCGAATGTAAGAAAACCTCCAGAAGATGGCAGTTAAATCGGCAGTACTTATT
Organism: Calotriton arnoldi; assembly: GCA_963921515.1. Lineage (NCBI taxonomy): Eukaryota > Metazoa > Chordata > Amphibia > Caudata > Salamandridae > Calotriton > Calotriton arnoldi. Next base: position 333,441 of record CAWUFW010004628.1, on the reverse strand, counting down.
TGAGGAAAATTGGGTCTCTTTTATCAAATTAGAAATCAGAGAGTTCTTTGAGCGAAACCATTGCTCAGCTCCACTACACATGGTCTGGGACTCGTTTAAAGCTTTTTTCCGCGGGCTTGCTGTTGCTAAAGACGCGGAGATCTCAAGGAGTAGGAAGGAGGAGAAACAAATTGTAGTATCGAGGTCCACGCATGAAGTAGTATTTCAAGATGTTTTATTCATGAAGATAACAAGTAGTATAGTTCAGAACATCAGGTAGTTAAGATGTAAAGGAGAGCCCCACCAGGAGCAGCATGTGTGCTGCTCAGCCCATGACCAACTGTCACTTAACCTCTCTGAGTCCCAACATTCCGAGGCTAGGAAAGACTCCAACATTCTATTGGGCATAGAGCACAGGCACTGGGCTGAGCAGGAGGAGAATAATACTTAACCTTACAAATGCAGGATACTACATATCCCCTTTCCTTCCAACAGAAGAACAAATGCAATATATGATAAAGTAAAACGAGAGTGAACAAAGGACAGATAGTAAGGAAGGAACAACGGAGTGACAGAAAGAACATAAAGGAAAAGAGCAAGCAAAGCAGAGCGAGGAGAAAGATGGGAGAAGACAAGGAGGTGAAGGTAAGGTGTAAGTAAGAAAATGGAAAACCCATCCACAACAACAACGAAATAGAAAGAAGGAGACAGTGAGACGAAAGAGAGAAAATACGAAATAGAGAGAGACAGACGTGCCAAAGGCAACCCCCAAACATACCCACTGGCCAGGCAGGCAAGAAAGGAAGGAAGAATAAGGCATGACGCAAACCGGACACCAGCTTACACACAGATACAAAGAGGAGGGAATAACGGATCTCCTCCTGAACAGGGAAGAAATATAATAAAAAATACGAACGAGGGAAGGCTGGAGACAGAGGATGACAAACAAGAAATGTAACTCCAGAAACCAAGGATGAAAATAAGTAGAACATCACGAGGAAAGCTGGACATAATGGAAAACAGAGAAGAGGCAAAGTAGATACATACAGTATAACGAATACTTCCCCCATTTTCAATTAGACAATAATATGATATAAGTGTAACATTGCGTTATATAAAACAGCAAAGAAAGAGAATGTAGAAAGACAATATCAGCCAATGGGATTGAAACCCATGACCGTCCTCTACTCCTATGCAAGAGTGTGAGGAGCAGTGTGAATGGGACTGTGACCCATAATGTGAAAGCCCGTGAAAGGACAACCCCCGCGTAGAGGTACAATGCAGTGCAGAGTAGAAATGGGTTTAAAACCCATAAGACGCAAACCGTGTGAGGGTCGCAATGTAAATGTAAATGGGACTGTGACCCATGGAACGGTGCCCTGTGTAAGGGTGAGAACCGTGTGTTGCCCATGTAGGCAAATGTATGTGTGCAATATGGGGATAGAACCCATAGATATCCCTGAGTAGGGAAACGTAAAGTGTATGGTGAACAAATGGCAAAGGATCCATGAAGGTGTGACCCTGTCAGAAATGTAAGATAATGTGCCACCAAATTTCACTGAACAATATATGAAGGATAAACGTGATAAAAGACAGTAGCTGTATGTAATGTACAAAGAGCCAAAACATGAGTGAATGTAGCATAATCATAGCCTAGCAATACATTAGGCATAAAGGAATAAGCATAAACAAACACCCTCACATGTGGGTTTATAAACATTAGAAATAATAAGTGTGTGCGTCACCATAGTCCTGTGACACCCACTGGAGTACGTATGTTACCCCGATTTGCAGAGGTAAAGACACCAGAAATTGTAATGTAAAAGGCTCTAAGACCGGCAGCACAAATTTGAATTAACACATGTATTGTGGCGCCAAATAAAGATATGGAAAAACAGTACACTGTGAGTCTGTAATGGGCTGACGGAATAACACCCACAAGATGTACTCACTATGTACACAACCAGTTTGAGCACTGCCAGCCCAGAGAAGAAACAATTTCCCTAGAACACACAGTGTCTTCCGAATATTGTCAGTAGAAGAATGGCTGAAAAGGAAACGAAACGAAACGGGAGTCACGGACCAGAAGTTTCCCAACGGTGAGTCACCTGCCTCATAAGTCGGTAGCGTTGATGACTTCCTTTCGTCACACAGCAAGCTGCAAAGATGGGACAGTGCCTATCCTCTGCGTAGCAGTGTAAAACACGTCCCTTCATAGCATCCGCAAGGTAAGCGGCAAAGATGTATCAGTGCCTGGAAATGGGGACATCCAGAGTAAGCTTAAAATGAATGTGGATGGCACACACTATTTGTCCGAGTTAACCAAAGGCTTGAGAGCTGGATGCAATCACAGCATGGCGGCACGTATGATGCGCAGCGCCGGATGGCTCACGGCGCGTTGCTGCAGGCAGACTTCAAGAAGCAGCAAAGGCAGAGTTCCGAGCTTGACGTCACAGAGGGAACTCGAGAAGGCATGAGCTGCTACGTTGATGAGGTAAGCGCAGCGCGCACAAGATAACGAAGATTTATGACCGTTTAAACTGCCGCTGAACATGCCTCCAACATTTTCTAGTGACGATGTTAGGTTTTCAAACCGCAAAAATGTGTAAGAACTCATACTCAAATTGATGCAAACAGATACGTAGGCATAAAATAAACACTACAGACCTGGTTGACTCGTGGACAACGGTCAGTCATCACTTTGCCCACAGTGACAAACAGGAATGTAAGGCAGCGTGATGCCAATGTGTCAGCAAAAACGTGAGACAAGAAGTGACAAAACCAAAAACAATTTTCAGGAGTTGTAGATAGTGTGAGGATGTTCGCCCGGTTATTCAGTCTATTGAAGATGGTCACAATGACAGTACCACAAGTAGAAAGACTGTAAGTCCAACAAAACGTAGTGTAGATGTGCACAAGGTCACACAGCGTAGACAGCAGGTGCAGAGGATCACACAGCACAATGTAGAAAGAAGGCAACGTTCAGCAACAACATCTTCTTACCGCTGTTAGAAAAATCAAGATGAAACAAACAGTTGTCTGTAAGTTGTAGAAAGCGCGTGGCAGTGTAGCAGACTGAGATGGTAAAGCCAAAGTCCAGGATGAGTAGAGAGGATGAGCACAGCGCGCCTGGGCTAGGGCTGGCCGATGGTGAGGCCACTGGTGGGGCTGAAAGGCGTAGTGCTGCATCCTTACTTGTTTCATGATGTCTTCTTTGGATTTCTGTGAGGAACATACTTCTTCCTTTTTGTCGTTGTAGTTGTTCTGTGTAGAACATCCTTCTTTTATGTACGCTGTTTTTCCTTTGCTGTGGATACCTCTTCTCGTGTACATTTTCCTTGTTTCCACCGTAGTTTCTGTAGATTGCGCTATCCAGGTCCACCTGTGTTCGCCAGGTACCTTAGATCCGCTTGTGCCACGTAGGTTCGTCACCAACTCGTCGCCATCAAATGTAGTATCGAGGTCCACGCATGAAGTAGTATTTCAAGATGTTTTATTCATGAAGATAACAAGTAGAATAGTTCAGAACATCAGGTAGTTAAGATGTAAAGGAGAGCCCCACCAGGAGCAGCCTGTGTGCTGCTCAGCCCATGACCAACTGTCACTTAACCTCTCTGAGTCCCAACATTCCGAGGCTAGGAAAGACTCCAACATTCTATTGGGCATAGAGCACAGGCACTGGGCTGAGCAGGAGGAGAATAATACTTAACCTTACAAATGCAGGATACTACACAAATATTTGAGCAAAATGTGCAAAGGTCCCTTGATAGATTCCTTTCTAGCCCCACTGTGATGAACCGTCGACAGATGGATCAGGCTAAACGGAACCTGGCCGAGAAATACTATGCGAAAAGTGAATCCCTATTTCAGCAGGATAGGCAAAAGATTTATGAGGAAAGCAATTATACAGTCAGATTTCTAGCATGGCAGGCAAGGGAGCGGGCGGTAAGCAATCAAATAGTCGCACTGAGAAGTCCCAATTCAGGTTCCCGTTCTGAGGATAGGGGAGCAATAGGAGACATTATGGTACAACATTACGAGAGGATATATGGCCAACATCAATCTATCGATATGTCATCTTTGGGAGATTTTCTCCAGGAAAATGAATTACCTGTCTTAACAGACTTATAAACAAGAAATATGGCTAGACCATTCACAAAAGAAGAGCTAGGGGGGGTAATCAAAAACCTCCCGAATGGTAAAGCCTGTGGGCCAGATGGCCTCCCTTCCGAGTTTTTTAAAGCATTCGCTAGTGTAATTGTGGATTATCTTCTTTTATTGGCAAATTCAATTCTGGAAGGAGGACCTATACCTCTTTCTTTCAGAAAAGGGAATGTAGTTAGTTTTTTAAAAAAAGGCAAAAATAGTGAGGACCCTAATTCATATCGCCCAGTAACTCTTTTAAATTGTGACTACAAATTAATTACTAAACTTTTAGCCAATCGTTTTAATGGGAGCGCCTCGAATTTAATCCACCCTGATCAGAACGGTTTTATAGCTGGGAGGCAACTTGGAACAAATACGCATTTTTTAGTAGAAGCACTGGACTACTTTGAGACCCGGAAGATTCCAGCATTAGTACTTTTTTAGACGCCGAAAAGGCATTTGATTTGGTTATCTGGGAGACTTTAATATGTATTTTAACAAAATTTGGCATTCCCTCCAAAATCACAGGCTTGGTGGAGAAATTATACATGAATGCAGAGGCCAATATTATCATTAATGCTACTCAGGTCGGCCTAGTAAAAGTCAAAAGGGGAACCAGACAAGGCTGCCCGTTATCCCCGGTGCTATTCGCCTTTTTTATTGAGCCTCTCACGATAGCCATCAGAAATAACGGGGATATTTGCCCCCCGCTTCCATCCATGGGCAAAGTTAAATTATATGCCGATGACATTATGCTCGTAATAAAGCCGGAGGAGGCAGTCCAGGCAAAAGCCTTCCATGTTTTTGATCTTTATAACAGTGGCTATAAAATTAATAAAAGAAAAACAGAAATAATTTTGTGTGGATGTACATCTGGGGTTTTATACCCCGATATTCTTCCGTGTTTTAATTCGAACCCCAAGCGGTACTTAGGGGTCTATTTTTCGTCACACATTTCGGATCTTTATGATCTGAATTTCGCCCCATTGTTACGAAAATTCCAGGACTTATTTATACGATGGAACTCTCTCCCTTTAACCATTCTAGGAAGGGTCGCTCTGATTAAAATGTCAGTGCTTCCATTGTTTAATTTCCTTTTTCTACAATTCCCTGTGTGTTAGTGAATTCTTTTTTACGAGATTAGAGTCAATGTTTACATCGTTCCTGTGGGATAAGAAAATTCCCAGATTCGCACTTAGCACCTTATATGAGAATTTGGAAGATGGTGGCTTAGCCCTCCCCAATCTTAAAGAATATTATTTTGTGTATTTTGCACAATACATGTCTAGATTTAAGCAGGGTTTACAGTCGGGTCTTTTTCTTAACTTTTTTATGAATTTAATATTTAAAGAAAATCAGATCCATTGCCCATTATCAATATTTTGATCTCCAAAATTAGTAAGATATAAGTGTCTACATTGGTTTTTTCATAAACGCCAGGCTTTTTTTAGACGGTATTCCATTCCAATTATCAATGTCACAACCCCTATAGTTGATCTCTTTGTTTCAGCAGGTATTAGAGAGTCCTTTTAATTACACAAAACTGGTCCAAGGCTGGTTTTCATAGACTTTCTGACTTTCTTCGGAACGATAAATGGATAAGTGTAAGCGAAATGTCTCAATTAATCCCCGTCGATTTTCTCCTCCTGGGGTCATATAATACTCTTAGTAAATTCTTTAGCAATCTTGATTTGCTCCAGATTACTGCTCAGAAACAGTTAGTTTATGCCTTGCTGGAAGATAGGGTAATTAAAAAACCAGGGGACTGGAAAAAAAAGATAGCCACAACTAAAGGGGTAGATTTGGAGATCAAGGCTATAACAAAATGGGGTAAATATGAAGGCCTGGAAATTACAGCAAATATGTGGTCTACAATTAATAATTTAAATTTTAGTTCAGTCAGAGGGGCTAATTGGAGAAGGATGTTATATTTTAGCAAGTGGCTTTTGTATAGAACCCCGTGTTTTGTAGCCAAGGTTTATCCCAATCAATCAGGGCAGTGTTTCCGGTGCCATACTCACCCTGCAGCCAACTGGACTCATATAATATTACAGTGCCCCCTGATCCAGAATTTCTGGAACAATATTTTTGAGTATCTGACAACAGAATGCTCGATATCAATTGGTTTTAATGATTGACTGATAGTGTGGGGTTATGACCCAGATTTGCTGTTACCTGAGAAGCTGATTACATTTTTATATATTGGCATGGCTGTCGCCAGATCACTTTTACTTCAAAAATGGCGAACGGATTTAATTCTGTCTAAAATTGAATGGGTTCGGAAAATAGGTCAGGTTAGAAGAAGCGAATGAATCTATGCTTCACGAATAGGGGGACTTAAGAAATTTGAGAAGATCTGGGAACTGTATTTTGACTCTGTTCCCTAAAGTCAGTATATAATTTGCTCTATCCCTTTAATCTGTCCTTTCTTTTATGACCTGGTATTTTAATATGGATAGTACACTTTTGGTCACTTGATCAGTTTTGTTGGAGGCAATGGAGACAAGTTTTGAGATTCTAGGTGTTTTTATTAAGATCCCCCTGCTTATCAACTATTAACGATTAGATCTGTTGTGTATCGATTAATTGATGTTATTTATTACCCCTTTGAATGTTATGGTTGGATTTTAAAGGATGTATATTCGGATTTATTGTATTGTATTGTATATGGTTTTCAATAAAAAAAAGAAAAGAACAAAAAAAAAAAAGAAAAACAATCTGGGTTAATACCACACAAATGATGGTAATTTCCAACAGTTAGAGTGCTCTGCCTTTATCTGGAGGCTCTTTCTTGGCCTATGATCATATCACTCTTAGGGTAAGCATACTCTCCTTGTCAGTTTTTTTCCCTCCTCCCTATTGATGGTTATGGGTTTTGGTGTCTGCTGAATGGCTGAGATCCTAGGTCTTCTTCACACCTGGTTCTTATGGTCCATGCCTTCCACTTAGCTGTCTGTTGAAAAGAAACAATTAGAAAACAGGAAATCCTTGAGAGCATATGTCCACTGCTTCATATACATAACAGGACACAATGACATTATTGTGATAGTCACTGTGGTAAAGGCTCACAATGTTGCCTAATCTACTCCCCTGTCCCATTCAAGGTTGATATTCCCACATAACCCTTTGTCCATTGGGCGACTTAGGGCAAAAACAAAGTAGATGTAGCTCTTGGTACTTCTCTTCCAACTCAAACCTTTGCCAGCTATCCCCATAAATAAATGTCCCCTTTGCACATGGGCTGCCACCACAGAAATGCATTTGTTCATGATGGCACATGGGAAATGTAGGCATGATTTAGAGGGAAAAAATAGATGACCGATCATTGCTGCATACATGGCTTGACGTGATGGCATCTGCTTCAAAGATGATATTGTGTCTACATGATGTGTATTTTGAAAAGCACACATGCTCTACCGTGACAAAGCTCCTGTGAGACAGAATGTGATCCAACAGCCTATAAGACATACATTTAGGTAAATGTACTTAATCCAGACAATTCATTTATTGTTATCATGCTCTCAATTAGACTTGTCTGATATTTAGAAAATATAGATGTGACCAGTAGACTTTCTATATGACTTGACTTACTGCCATGCTGCTGCTGATGAGCCTGCAGCTGAGCATATGGTGTTTAGGGCCCACCTGTGCATTGGGCTGAGCTCAGTGTCACTGCTGTGTCAGCTGGAGGACGCTTTGAGCACATCTTGTGCATTGGGGCATGCCTATCACTAACTGTCCTGCCAGCACTTCTTGTACTTCCTACTTGAAGGTTATGAACACCATTGCACTGAAATGCCTGGCTATGTCTCTCGATTACCAAGTATACTGTTATGCTTAGCATGGTCTTAAGGTCCCCAAACAGCTGAGGATAGTTTTGAAGGAATCCCTCCCTGAACTGGGAAGAATTGGGAGTTGTCTCTTGACATTCCTCAACCATTTGAGCACTTTTAAGATGGAACTAACAGCATGATGGAGGATAATTATGATTAGGTGCAAGGATAGCTCAGAAATGATCATACATTCACAGCCACTATGTAACTTTCTGTTTGTTGGCATTGGGTGAATTCTCCACTATATAGCTCTACGTCTACACAGCAGAAGAACCTGCCTCTGATGCAGTTCTACACCACAGAGACACAGAAACTAATGAAAAAAGAGATTGAACGGGGACAACAGGTCTGGAGTCATTGGTGCCACCCTAGTAGTATCAAAAACAATTTCCAATGAAATTACACACTGGGAAAGATGGGTAAAATATGTAGTGTGATATGTGGGTGTACTTTTACTTATGAGAGCTGTGTTTCTCATCATAAAACATTTGAGCTGTCATTATCAGAAAGGGGATTAATAGTGTGGGTGAGTTCTCTACATTGGTAGAAGATGGAATATGCACATAATTAAGTTAATACCATGTGTGCACTTGCCTCTTACATTTACAAGAGGAAGTTTGGTTCTGGCATAATGGGGGTGCAACAGCTGCATCTCAATATGATGAGCAGACAGTGTCATAGTCCATCTTTCATCATTGATTCAATACTGTCAAACTCATGGGATGCAGCAACCAAACTGGTGTAATCATATCTGTGGGTTCTAACAAGGGCTTTGTAAAATTTTGCAGTTGACTTCAAGGGTATGGGCATAGAAGAGGGGCCTGGCTGCCTTATCCCATTGGTTAAATACTGATTCTACTGTGACATTACCATCTGTCTGGTCTATGGGCTTGGTTCCCACTTGTACTTTTAATTTATTATACTAAAGATTGCTGCCTTAGCCTGGTCAGATAGTATAACAAAGTTGCAGTTGCCATTTTGGATATAGAGGGTATAGAAAGCCACAATGAAACTGTCATGCTTTGCTAGGCAATAAGAGTTCAATGCATTAGAATTACATGCCTAAAGAGAGGGATGTTGGCAACCTGCAATTTAGTTATAGGATTTGCTGAGTTTGGTCTACTTTGGAAATCTTGTCGGCACCTTGGAAGAGTTGTAAGTACCAGTAAAAGAAAATTTTGTTTAAAGAAAGCCAGTGAGTAGGTTAGAGGGGGGAAAAGACAAGCATGCATGCTAACATATTTTGGCCTGGTATGAGAACAGTGTTCTATGGAAAAAGTGTTTTTTGCTCAGCTGAGTCAGTCCTGTGGAGAGATAAGCTTCGAATATCATATATGTGAAAGACACAGAACGAGCAGAGGCATTAAGACATCTATGACGGAAATCATATCAAGCAGACATATTAAGATATCCATGAAACAAATTTGATCAAATAGAGACAACACGTGAAATTACTTTAACAAAGGTGAGATGTTATTTTGAAATAAGCAATAAAATATTTTGACATTGTATTGCATTGTAGAATAATATGTAAGATATCTGAGGCGCAAATTGACAGGATATGTAGAAGGTTGATTGAGAATGTATATTGCAACATTTTAGGCCTGATATTTTGGCACTATGATCATATTGAAGAAGGAATTTGAAAGAAATATGTGCATTAGGGTATCATATCAAACCACATGACCTAGAAGATAGATCAACTGCTCCAAAAGTTAGAATATAAAGCACAGAAAATGAGGAGCCGAAGTCACAGAATCAGCTCAATTCTCATGCCCCTTTTCCCCCTCAAGCATTTTGAGAGAAGTCATAATCAATTGACTGCTCACTGTACCTTTGAGGGGGTGAGGTGGACTAGTATTGCTTCTCCTGGACCAACATCAAGAATCAGGATAGTGAAGGGGCTTGGCCAGAATGGAGATCCACTAAGACTTTTCTCTGCTGAGCTCTGCACTCCGGAAACTTCCTGAGCCCATAATGCAGCTACCCGACCAGAGTTGAGCTAAAATTTGCTGACCTGGGAGGTCTGAAAGTGAGGAGCGGTACCAGTGGTGAAATTTCTGGCACACCAAGTTCACCTGGCTGAAAATATTCCATTTGAATACTGGAGTGTGCGAGGCTGGCAACTCCAAGATGGCCACCTGCCGTGACACACTTTATCTAGCCAGGGCTTCAGAGCACCAGCAGTGCCTCATGAGTCTGAGATAGAATTGCCACTCTATGCTGCAGGTTGGCCTATAAGTGGGAGCAGCTTGATTCTTTAATGGGGTTGAATGTATGGAAAGACTTGACGTCAGCGTCTCCTTAACTGGTGACCAGGTCTTGATTTCCATTGCCTTTTTCACCGGAGCTCCTCCAGCCGTGTGTCCCACATCAGAATCCATTGTGTGGGGGGTTGAGATCCAAGCAAGCCCTACAAGTTTCAAGCAGGGTGACCACAGCGCCCAGATTAGTACAGACAGGGGCCTCTATGGGTCCTGCACCCCTATACCTAAGCATTTCTACATGAATCTGATATCTGGCCATCTGAGAGAAAGCAAAATTGCAGACACATAAACCACAGTCTGGTGAAAAGTACATGAACAATAAACACTGAGTGGGCCCTGTGACTTTTGGCCCCTCTGTTGCTGCCGACCGGAACCTCCAATTTCAGTGCAACAATAGCCCAAGGCGGCTTGGGGTCTTGCACCATTAAGGTAGGGGTGCCTTCCTCACAAGGCCCACAAAGTGTCCACTCTGTCCCTTCCAGGTTTGCCGGGCACATTGCGGACACTCATATCATCTACTGAGGTGGGTAGAACATACATGACTGCTTCCGAATAGTGGGGAATAGGGTGAAGTCAGCAAAAACCGCCTCCATGAAAGATATGCTGCAACTCAACAGGTTGAACACCCACTTCGCACAAAACACTTTGTAACTCTCGACAGAATGGGCCCTCAGGTATGGTGGACCTCCGAGTACCAGCTACAAAAGAATACATCTTCCCACTTCTCCAAGAATTAGGAAAGACTTATCTTCTATACACCAAGATCTCTCTTCCAAACTGGTCAAATTGGACCACTCATTCTAAATTTGTGGAAATGCGAGTCGAACAAGCAGAGTGCACTCTTGATGACCAAGCTTACAAACAAGACAGAGAAGCCATCAAACTCATCACTCTGGAGCAACAACATTAAAAAATGTCTGAAAAAGTGGACGATTCAGAAAAAGAGTGAGATGTAACAACATACACCTGCGAGGAATAGACAAAAATGTACCCAACCTACCACTTGAAGCCTTCATTTAGGCTTTATTTGCCCATATTCTGGAAACACAGAATGGCCTTCCAATTCACCTCGACCATATCCGCAGAGTGGTCCCAGCTTTCCAGCAATGCAGGAACTTACCACCTGATGTCCTAACCCCAGAAAAAAGAAGAAATATTGAGGGAAGCTAGAAAACAAGAGCCAGCGATCTTCTGTCGCCACACCATCTCACTTTTTCAGGAAGTCTCCCCATTCAACCTAGTCAAACAAATAGGAAGTTCTGGGCTTGGGTGTGGCCTCTGCAACATCTGAAATAATCAAGGGGTGGCCGCATACCAGAGAGATCAGAAACGAATGGTAACACTTCCAGTCTTCCAAATCCTACAGAGAGGAACAATGCAGGTCCCAACAACAGAGAAAGAGGCTCATTCCTGTAATTTCATGAATACTGACCAGCTTTGAGAATAGTTATATCACTGACAACCACATAAGGTTTGCTATCCATATCTCAACATGGCTCACATAGGTTTCTGCTGGGCCAGGCTAGTAGGGGACCTCACCACACCTAGCAGAGCTAGGCTCAACATTTGATGGTTGACTTTTACTGTGTTATTTTTTTTAAATTGCTGTTTGATGAACCAGCCAGTGTTGAACGCTGGGAAATCCCTTTCCTATTGCCACCAATGCCAGTACCATGGGTTCAAAAGTTTCCCAAGTTGTTTTTTATTATTTTTGTTTCTACAGTTTATGGGGGAGATTACACCATACAACACAGCTGAGAAACACTTGACAGACCATTCATCTACAAACAATTATGGAGTTTGGAATTAGCAAGCATGGGGGAAAATATGGCACACGACGGGCCTGATTCACAGAACTAACTTACGTCAAAAACGTAAAGTTACTACTTTTTGGTATTCACAGAATACACTTACTCATTTTGGTATTCACAGAATGAACTTACTCATTTCGGTATTCACAGAAGTTAGTGGGCCCGATTCACAGAACTAACTTACGACAAAATCCTAAACTTACTACCATTTTGGTATTCACAGAATGAACTTACTCATTTTGGTATTCACAGAATAAACTTACTCATTTTGGTATTCACAGAAGACACTTACACATTTTGTGTAACTTACACATTTTGGTATTCACAGAAGGCACTTACTCATTGATCAGTAAGTGCCTTCTGTGAATACCAAAATGAGTAAGTTAATTCTGTGAATACCAAAATTGTTGTAAGTTCATTCTGTGAATACCCAAATGTGTAAGTTCATTCTGTGAATACCAAAATTGTTGTAAGTTCATTCTGTGAATACCCAAATGTGTAAGTTCATTCTGTGAATACCAAAATTGTTGTAAGTTCATTCTGTGAATACCCAAATGTGTAAGTTCATTCTGTGAATACCCAAATGTGTAAGTTCATTCTGTGAATACCAAAATTGTTGTAAGTGTAGGATTTTGACGTAAGTTAGTTCTGTGAATCAGGCCCAGTAGTCCTAACTTTAGGACTCCTAAATGCCTTCTGTGAATACCGAAAGTCTTAAAGTTAGGATTTTTCTCCGTTTAGGAGTAGTAAAGTTAGGACTCCTAACTTTAGGACTCCTAAATGCCTTCTGTGAATACCGAAAGTCTTAAAGTTAGGATTTTTCTCAGTTTAGGAGTAGTAAAGTTCTTTACTACTCCTAAACTGAGAAAAATCCTAACTTTAAGACTTTCGGTATTCACAGAAGGCATTTAGGAGTCCTAAAGTTAGGAGTCCTAACTTACTACTCCTAAACGGAGAAAAATCTAACTTTAAGACTTTCGGTATTCACAGAAGGCATTTAGAGTCCTAAAGTTAGGACTACTAACTTCTGTGAATACCGAAATGAGTAAGTTCATTCTGTGATTACCAAAATGAGTAAGTGTATTCTGTGAATACCAAAAAGTACTAACTTTACGTTTTTGACGTAAGTTAGTTCTGTGAATCAGGCCCAACCTGTCAGGAATTTGGGAAATTGGATTAACAGTGCCCCTAAACTATTCACAGGATAGACTAGGGATGACACCACTATTTGTGTACTCGCTAAATGTTTAGACCTCAATTCTCAAGTGAAATAAAGAGCCATACTTCAATGGCTCTACAGAATGAAAGTAGAGGTAGCCTTCCTTCAAGAGACCCATTTACTGCATAAATATATTCAACGCCTAAGAGTCTACTGGTACCCACACAATTACATTCTACCAACTGATCTAAATCTAGAGAAATAGTGATCCTTCTGCATAAGGGGCTAGATTTCACTATCGAGGGCAAACCACAGACAATAAGGGTAGAGTTGTGTGGACTAAAGGGAAACTTAGCCGTACCCCTCTTACAAGTATGTCCATATATGGTCTTAAATAAAGACTTCCTCTACTCTGCTCTCTTCCACGGTGTATCACATTTTCTCACTAGGGGCCTGACGATGAGGAGCAAATGCTATAATGTTCTTCAACAGCTCATTGACAGATCAGTTGAGGTTCCACAGTTTCTACTATCCATCCACCCCCGGGATCAGGAAAGACCCTTATAGATATGGATGTAATAGATGTCTGGAGACATCAGCATGCACAAGAAAGAGACTTTTTACCCTGGAGCCCTTGGGTCATACTGCTATATTGATTTCTTCTTGGTCTCTAGCAACTTCATATCTCAAATTATCGACTCATGACTAGGTGTGAGATTCTTATCTGACTATGCTCCAATAATTTTACAGTTCTCCTCCGCACAACCACTACAAGCACTGAAGTCTCAGTCCTGGATACTTACTGAAATAGCCTTCTGTGACCCAATGGTGCACAAAAGTATAAAAGAGGTGGTCGAGAGGTACTCTGAGGAAAAAGGATAATGGGAATATGACACCAGCCACCCTGTGGGATGCCACCAAGCTAGTAAACCAAAGTGAACAGATATCTCACTTGGCTACCTTTTAGCGATTTGCAAAAAAACAAAAAAGAGGACTGAAGGTGCAACTTGCCCAGGTGGAGCAAAAAACATAACTAAGGGGAACCTTCGGCACAACCCAAGAGCTTCATAGAATCAGGAGTGAATTGCAACCATTAGCAATGAATGATGCAGTCAAAAGGCTGCTATACGTTAAAAAAAAGAATTATGAAAAGCACAACAAAGCGGATATACTATTAGCCTATAAATTGAAATGTATTAAAACACACAATGAAATCAGGGAGATAGGAAGCTTAAACGGTATCAGACATACTTTCAAAAGTGATATCCTTGACACCTCTGAGGCGTGCTATTTGGCCCTTTTCTCCTATGAGCAGCTGGATCCTTAGCAGCAGGATGACTAATTACAAGACTACTTACCCCAAGACTTGCAGACGGACTTCAAGGAAATCAAAGAGCTGACAACGACAGAGGAAGTTTACGAAGGGATCAAAACAATGGCTAGCAACAAGGCCCCAGGGTTTGATGTCTTTTGAGCCTCCTTTTACAGAACATTCTCAACCTTATTAGCAGGACCCCTGAGTAAGATTTTCAAATACTTTCTGAATTTGAGGATGGTGACCAAATCCACGTGCTCACACTTCTCACTAATACTCAAAGCCAACACAGTGTGGGTGTTATTGACATTTTGCACACCTGAACTGAGATGTGATCTCTATGTGTCTCATCAATCGGCTTCAATCTGTTTTGCCCAGGCTGATAAGGGTACAGCAATCAGGGTTTATCAAAGACTGCCAGACCGGGGACAATGCAAAGCAGGCCTATAGCCTCTTAGAGGTTTCTCAATTAAATCATCAGCCTGCAGTCATTCTCTCAATTGACGCCAAGAAGGTCTTTGACAGATTACACCAGCCATCCCTTTTTAAAATACTGGATAGAATCATTATGGGAGCAAAACTGAACATGTACATGCAAGCCCTTTAGTGCAACCATTCCACTAAAATGAAAGTTAACAGCGAGGTCACCTTGAAGATGCCCCTTACCGAAGTTGAATACTACATTTAGTGGTTAACCTGTCTTTTTATAGCATTCGAAGACTATTTTATGCCAATTTTAGTATTCAATAGTGTTCTTTTTGGGAAGACTACTGATATGTGAGTGGTACTTCTTGAATACTAACAGAATACTAAGCACATACTTATTTGTAACCGCATAGTCTTCATTTACAATGCAGAACATTTAGTGAATACAAACAATTTGAATACTACTGGACTTTACCCAGACTACTATTAACATTCTATTCAAGCTGCATGCTGAATGGTAGATCGGTGCCTTATTTATTATACTATTTTTATGCCTTATTTATTATACTATTGTGGTGTTTGTGTAGTGTAGGGTAGTGTTTTAGGGTAGTGCTGGGGGATCGTGCAGGGTAGTGATTGAGTGTAGGGACCGGACTGGGGGTTGGGGGAGGGTCGTGCTGGGGGTAGTGTTTTAGGGTTTAGGGTAGTGTTGTGGTGTTTGTTTAGTGTAGGGTAGTGTTTTAGGTTTTAGGGTAGTGCTCGGGGTCGTGCAGGGTAGTGTTTGAGTGTGGGGACCGGACTGGAGGTCTGGGGAGGGTCGTGCTGGGGGTAGTGTTTTAGGGTTTAGGGTAGTGTTGTGGTGTTTGTGTAGTGTAGGGTAGTGTTTTAGGGTTTAGGGTAGTGCTGGGGGGTCGTGCAGGGTAGTGTTTAAGTGTGGGGACTGGACTGGGGGTCGGGGGAGGGTTGTGCTGGGGGGTAGTGTTTTAGGGTTTAGGGTAGTGTTGTGGTGTTTGTGTAGGGTAGTGATTTAGGGTGTAGGGTAGTGCTGGGGGTCGTGCAGGGTAGTGTTTGAGTGTGGGGGCCAGACTGGGGGTCGGGGAGGGTCGTGCTGGGGGTAGTGTTTTAGGGTTTAGGGTAGTGTTGTGGTGTTTGTGTAGTGTAGGGGGTCATGCTGGGGGTAGTGTTTTAGAGTTTAGGGTAGTGCAGTGGTGTTTGTGTAGTGTAGGGGTCGTGCTGGGGGTAGTGTTTTAGGGTTTACGGTAGTGCAGTGGTGTTTGTGTAGTGTAGGGGGTAGTGTTTTAGGGTAGTGCAGTGGTGTTTGGGTAGTGTAGGGGGTCATGCTGGGGGTAATGTTTTAGGGTTTAGGGTAGTGCAGTGGTGTTTGGGTAGTGTAGGGGGTCGTGCTGGGGGTGGTGTTTTAGGGTTTAGGGTAGTGCAGTGGTGTTTGTGTAGTGTAGGAGGTCATGCTGGGGGTAGTGTTTTAGGGTTTAGGGTTGTGCAGTGGTGTTTGGGTAGTGTAGGGGGTCGTGTTGGGGTAGTGTTTTAGGGTTTAGGGTAGTGCAGTGGTGTTTGGGTAGTGTAGGGGGTCGTGCTGGGGGTAGTGTTTTAGGGTTTAGGGGAAAAGCAAGGCAGCCTGGAGCACCATTTGGCGTCGTGGCAGCAGTAAAAGGATATCTAGAAAAACAGTTAAGGCTCTGTGAGTGCCTGAGGGAGTAGTGTTGCTCCCATTGCCAACACTGGTGATATTCTGACCCTCACATAATGGTTTTCCTTGGCAACTAGGCAACCATTGCATGATACCCAACCTTTGGAAAACTTTGGCCCAGTCACAAAAAGGGTCATTCTTGGCCATATGTGAGCACGCATGATATGTTGGCTACCTCTGGTAAAATGCTGGGTTGGGTATAATGGTAGGAATTCCTGTCCTGTTGTTGGCTTCCATGATATGATGGTGCCTGTCTTTCACATGTGCAAAGTGGTGATTGGCCGTAGGGTTTTGTATTTTATTTTTTAATGTTTTATTGGTACCACAGTGGCTACTGCGCTGGGTACCCTAGTACCTGGCACTGATACCGGGGTACCTGCGACCCAATCTTCTTATTTTCTGTTTTTACCTGTTTTGAATTAAAGTGGGGTGTTGCAAAGGCATGCCTATCCTGACCCCTATGTGGCCTTTCATGTTTTTTTTCCCCCTTCAGGACTAGAGGATTGAGATGGCTGACCCAACATTCTCATTTTTGTGGCCAGCCAATCAGGGGCCACCCTTCCACTTTGAATGGGCCAATCGCAGATCATCTGGCACCAATGGTTCAGTTATTTTTAAGTTTTAACTGGTGTTTACCCTAAGATAACATGTACATTTGTAATGCACACGTTCAGCGAAAAGGTATCTTGTTGCTGATTAATAGATGTTTATTGTTGCCCAACTAAATGGTACTCATTTTATCAACCTAAGGATAAAAGGCTGAGTGGATTGGGATTTGAACCCGTTGCAGTGAGGTCATGTATAGACTCCTACAGTGGATGCATTAGTCCACGAAGACAAGAGACCAGCTCATCATGATCTCCATTTTGATGCTAATTTCTCAAAAATGGCTGAACAGATTTACACCAAATAACCAAAAGCAGGTTTTCTCTATAAATTTCTAACATTTTGCTGATCAATTTTGGTATCATTTCTGCATAACTTTCCATGATGAAGCCAAAGTGATTGTTTTTTTAAATGTTTTTAATGAAACGGTACCAAGGCTATTAAAGAAAGGAAAAAATGCCTTTCCTATGGAAACTCTGGCCAAACTAGAACTAAACTGTGGTGACTGCGTAATAAATGTATGATATTCACCACTCAATATGCCATAATATGGTGTATGGTTAGTGAAACTCAACCACACATTCTGTCTCAGTTTATGCTTAAGAAGTTGAATTCACAATGTTATGTGCCTATTTACAAAATACTTTTTTACATTAGTAAATCACTTATATCTCCTTGTCAATTATTACAGCTGTTCGTCAGATTGCCCTGCTACTGGTCTGAAAAAGAAGACCATTTCAAGGTAAGAATGGTTGCTAAACAGGTAAGTGAAACTCATATTTTAAAACCAAGTGAGTAGCAACAACTTTGACCACATAACCCAAAACACCTCATTCTCTGGCACTTTCCCTTTGTACTCCTCACCTGCATATCTCAGAAATAAGTTTCTGTTTACCAAATGCAGACCCTTAAAAAAAAACATAAGAAGAAACGCCTACTGCATTGTAGGCCAGTTGAAGTACTAATCTGCAGTCATTAACAAAACCACTCAATATCCCTCTCAGTTTTGCCAGACCCTACTCAAAGCCACTGTGCTTCTTGCTCACTATACCATCACCCACTCACAACACATCCTAGTAACACTACTCACCACTAAACATTTTTCTTCTTATTCGCTGCTGCTGGTAAATATTTGATAATCAACAGGCAACTGTATTTCCATTATCTCAAGAAATTGTCAATCTATGTAGGGGCCACTGGAATTATGCAGCTGAAGAGGACCAAATCATGGGGCATAGTTGACTAAATTATGTGGTAAGAAAAGGCAAATTGTGTAGACAAATGCAGCACATTTTGTGACATATTTTTGCATTTATTATTTTGGCATTTTTATTGTTGTTGACACTGGCTTATCGAAGGTTTTACTCCATTAGTACTACTTTAAAACTCAAATACAGCAATAGGCTATAGAAAGGTGACCCATCAACCTTCACAAAAGGACTTCCACTATGCAGCAACAGATTAGTAACTCTGCTCTATGCCACTTCACTGTACACCACTCTACGCGACTCCACTCTGTCACTCCAATACATGACACTATCTGCCACTCCATTCTACAACACTCTATTCCACTCTTCGCAATTCCACACTGCAACACTCCGCACCACTAGCTAGTGCACAACATGGCTAAAACATTGGCAAAGCCAATAGCTCTTCCATAGGCAAATATCATTGAAATGTCATATCACACACTTTTGTGTCCAACTGCATTTCCTTTAAAAAAATGTACAAGTCAATGCCATAAACGCCTTGTACCAACGTGTTTAGTGAATTGTTTTTATAAGTTCTAACATTAATGGAGTCTGAAGGACAATCAACACAGGAGGAATTAGAAAAATTACTTTTTTATCTGACAACTAATTGAATTTTGCACAATTTCTCATTTTGGGTAACCTGAAAACAAGCGGTGGTGATCCTGTCTTGTCATGGACCAAGTGGGAATTCAGTCAGGTTCTCGACAATTCAACTGGCTCTCTACTTGCAGGAGGAGGGGGTCTCCTGGTACAACCCTGTGTATGTCTGGGTTGGCTCCTTTGCTTTGTGCTTCTCCTATGATCTCTTGCTCTGGTCTTCTCACATACCACAATTATAAAATGCTTACTAAATGTATGACTAATGAGTTTGTAACAGGCGTATTAGAATCATTGACTCCCAAGATATGTAACACATAAAATTGAGTCCAAAAGCCATCATTAAAAGAAGCCTTGTGCAAGCAACCAAATGAATAAAATTGCTATAAATTAATCAGAATTAATGCGACTTGTGTTCAATTAACATTCAATTTGAATTCTGCTATAGTCAACTCTTGACAGTCATTGCCATTAGTCTTTAGATATTGCTCACAAAGATACCACTAATCTTCAATTAGCGGTCACAATAAATGAAACTAGCCTTAATTTTGCTCTTGAAATAGCACAATAGTGTTCAATTAACATTCACTTTAAATTCTGCTAGTCTTACTTGAGTCTTCACAATCATTGCCATTAGTATTCAGATATTGCTCACAAAGAATACCACTAGTCTTCAAACAGTGGTCACAATCAATGAGACTAGCCTTCATTTTGCTCTTGAAATAGCACAAGAGCTGCAAATAAACCCTAACAGAATACTACTAAGCTTCAAATACTATTTTTCTAGAATACTACTAGTCTACTTTTAGCAATCAATTGAAGTGTTCATCATGTATTTGAAGGGTAGTTGAGTAGAACTAGTATCCCCTCATTTGCATATTTCGGCTTGTGGGCATACTACATAGGGGCCGATTCCGATCTCGGCCGGTAGGGCTCCGAATCGGATTCGGCTTAACCTGATCCGATTCGGAGCCCTATTGCCCGACCGATTCGTACGTGCGTCCGGGCGAGCGAGTACGATGCGAAATCGCCGACTGACTCGTCCGGGCGTCCCGACCGCTCCGACCGACTTGTTCCCGGGTCTAACCGCACCGACCGACTCGCTCGGAGTCGACTCGCACCGCGCAATGGAGACGTTTCCCGGCCGGGTAAGTACGATGCGCGCCGCGAGCAGTCCGACCGAGCCGTGCACTCCTGCTCGAAAGAGCAGTCGGAGCCGTACTTTGGGGTCCGTGTCGGACCCCCTGTATGCGTAGCCGCGCGAGTCGCACACAGGGGGACCCATGGGTCCCCCTACCTGTGCGTGTACGGGCGCGAGTCGCTTCGCCGCGTACACGCTGTAGGGGCGCCCTTGTCCGCCTCGCACCCATTGAGTCAATGGGAGCCCGCGTACGCGTTGTACGACCGGCTCCCATTGACTTCAATGGGAGTCCGACTGACTCGAGTCCGATGGCATACGTGCGCATCTTACTCGTTCGGTCGGGCTGCACGGGTCCGATTCGGTCGGAAATCTCTCCGGGTCCGGCTCGGTCGGAGAGATTTCCGGCCCGAATCGGAATCGGCCCCTTAGTCTTCATGCATACTAAATAAGTACTATATTTTAATAGTAAATGAATACCGCTGTAAACACTGGAATCACACTAAGTGAAGATCTTCCATTTTGGTGAGGGTATATCAACAGGCATGAGACAGGGATGCCTCTTGTCCCCACTGATGTTCATGCTCACAATGGAGGCACTAGTCCAGAAGCCATTACGGAATCCAGACATCACTGGCATATGGGTAGATGGGTGTTAAGCATAGGGTTGCCCTCTCTGTCAATGATGTCCTGTTTGTCGGTGACCATGAGCACTCCCTCCAGGCCCTTCGCAATTATTTCTTTAAAGTTTCAGGGCATCGGTATAGTAGACCCCTCCCATACCAAGGTAATACAAAGTAATAGGGAAGAAATGAAAGGCTTTGAATGGGCCGTTACTTCAATTAAATATTTGCACGTTTTCTACCGGCTAAACCCAGGGATCCATACACTTTCAACACGCCCCTCCTATGCATTCTCTTCAAAGATGTGTACTGCTGGGAAAAGCTTGACATGGTTTGGGCCCATAGCTTGTTTGAAAATTGACTTCATACCACATTTACTTTATGTCGCTCAGACTTCGCCTCTTCTCTTCCCCTTTCAAACACGGACACAGATCCAAGAGAAGTGACTGCAATTAGCTTGGCTAAACAAGAAACTTGGGGGTATATTCACAAGAACGTGCAATAACTACCGCAAGAGTAGCGTAACGCAACTTTCAATATCGCAGCCTATCGCGGGAAAATAACCCTGTGTCAACGTGGAATTCACAACAAGGCGGTAGCATGCGATAGTCACCAGATAACGCGTCAAATGTCAGCGCAAAAATCAACGCCACGCCGAAAAAATGCGAAACGCGAATGCGAGAAATCATGCGATGAGGCCAATCGCGGTACAAAAAGTAGCGAAAAGCAGCCACAGGCCTGCAAATCCCACGCGTCTGGCGGGAAATTGCACCATAAAAACCACAGAAACAACACACCAGAAACAAGCCAAAGCATGAAGCAACATGGATGCACCCTGACCCAGCGCAGAGGTCAACGCGAACCCCACAAGCCCCACAGACCACCGGCAAGGAACAACGGGGTCAGGGAAGGCCAAGGAGAAAAGGGAGAGGAAGATGGGGTGCAGACCGCAGGAAAACAAGACCAGCGCCACGGAGTCACAGAACACTACCAGCAACTGACCCACAAGCAGACCACCTGGAATGCAGTCGGAGTGCTGAGGAGGCCAATCCAGGAGGCCAAGAGGCGCCGCCAGGACGTGACAACCTAAACCAGGCACAAACCCGCTGCCAACAGAAAGGCAGCAACGGCGACAGGAGGTGGCAGTCCAGCGCCACAGGAGGAGCTGGAGAAAAACCCAGGCCACAGTCATCAGTGTGGAGACGGTGCAAGGAGGTGGGAGTACGGACACAGCTCGACAGGATCTGACACAACAACAACAGGGTGAGGATCCAACAGGGACGGGGGGTGATGGGCACAATGGCACACATGCACAACGAGGTGTAGCACAATGCACACCCACAATTACCCAGGGACATGTCCCCCATCCCCGTGGCACACTGCAGCACACACACATAGCAATCACAGCACATACCATGACAATGTGGCACAAAGTGCAACACCCACACTGCCGAACAGGGGACACAACTGGGTCCGCCCAGGCGCAGAAACAGAACAATCACATTGGACAGAGCAGGGAACTGTGAGATGCATATCTACGGCTACAACCCCACATCAGCCATGTAGGCCAAATGTACACTGTCCCAACTCAAATAGCCACCACCGCCCAAACAGTCACAATGTACATTGTCACACAGTCTGCATGTCGACAAGAACAAGGCACCAACACAATGCCAACATGCACCTCCCCTTCACAATGCAGAGGGACAAACAACACCTCCAGCAGGTCAGAACAGACAACCCATCAGTGATGCCAGAGACGAACACCACACCTTCGACACCGACGCCCTACACAGCCCATGGACATCCCACACAACCCACCACCAGGACCAGGGCAGACAAGCTACTCAGAGGAGAACCCAGCCCCTGCAACAGACCACACAGCATGAAGCACCCGCAATCACGGCTGGCTCACAACACTTCACCGACCCACACATGGCACCCCAATGCCAGGTGTCAGAATGCCAAAAGGAGGTGGCCCAACAGGTGCAGGTGTTGCCGAACCCATGGAATGCGAACTAGAACACATACGTGGGTGTCCAATACCCTTCAGGTACCACCTACACCCCACAAAGGAGACCCACACTGCCATAGAGACACATGCAGATGCACATACCCAGTACAGAACCATGCCCTGGGGCACGCACATATCAATCACACACCCACGTTGGCACTGCGTACGATGGCACAGTCCACTCCCCTTACGAATTGAGTGGGTGACGACAAAGCTACATGTCCAGGTTCTAGCCCGCTGCCTGCGGTGACATGTCTGCGTCCGCCGTACACAGCACAATGTAATGTCATAGGGCCCAGGGCCCCCATGCATACAACAAGACCACAGGGACACATGCACATATCATGTTGAACTGGCTACGGGCACGTGCGCCCGGCCCCTTTATTGGCAGGGCCACATGTACAGTGACGCCTGTGCTGGATGTGTGTGGGGTGAGTATAAGCCAGCCTGCACAGAGTGCTTGGTGCTGGCAACAACCTGAACAGTGGACACCAGTGTAATGGAAACAGAAAACACCTGCATAACAAAGTCAACTGCAGAGCAACATGGAGGGATACGGAGTGAGGACAGAGGTCACCCAATATTCAGTCAGGAGGTTCAGTGAGTTGCAGTGCACTGAGGTTGGGGCACTAGAGAAGAGCGCGCTCATGTGAAGGAATTGCTAGGATTGTGTACCCTCGGGTTAGTCCTGATGCAGATGCAGTGAGGTGTGTTACATCTGCATCAACTTCCTCATCAATGTCCCAGCTCTCCCACACTGCCTGAGGTGACAGTTGCGTATGCAGTCCACAGCGCAATACCCAGTAATAGATCTGGGTGTGTAGCTTGACTACCACCACCAGTCTGCATTCCTGCCTTGGGGCTGTAGCCTCCTGCCCTCCCATTGCCTGTGCCTTCTCCCGTCCGCACAATTGACACATCTTCCTCATCATTGTCCCAGGTCTTCCCCACTGCATGAGGTGACATGGGTGTTGTGGCCCTCTTGGGTGTCCGGGCCGCATGATGATGGCTCCATGGCATCTGTTGCCCTTCGAATGTGGCCCTGGGCTGTGCTCCCTTTTATGGTGCTGGCTGCCATCCGACTTTACACCAGGTCAGAGCAGGTGTAAATTTCCTGGTGCTAACGCGCCTTATCGCCTGTTTTGTGTTCTTATCGCCGATGTGGCTGGTCGTTGTGAATGTTGAGGTGTGATGTTGTCTCGACTTTTGGCACGGGAACTTCTACTCTGCATCTCATTAGCGATATTTGCGGGGGTCCTCTGTGGCGATGTGTTTTGCGGCTGCTATCGCGGGTAAACTGGTGCTGTGGGCTGTTAACACCGGCTTGTGAATGGGGAGGTAAATTTATCACGACTTTGGCTGCGATAAAGTGCCGTTAATTCGGCGATAGCTCCTTGTGAATATGCCCCTTGGTTTCGTCCTAGGGCATGGAGTGGCCTTGGATTCACCAAGGTGGGTTCTGCATCCGGCATCCCAGATCAGATATGCCCTGGACTGGAACTGAAATCCCAGCAATGAGCTTTAGGTGTACATGGAACAACGCTACTCTAATTTACCCCTGACATACCTGCTTTGGTTCTCTCTTAAATCACATACCGGGCACTCTACTTAAGTCTTCCTCAATTCTACTTGACCATATGGAACGGGTCTGATGTAAAAGAGTGGGACGACTTCCTTCCCCTCCCCTTTGACGCCCACTTTTAACCCAGACTTTCCCCCAGGCTTATCTGATCACATCTTTCGCACCAAGGCGCAGATTTACAAGCCCCTTGCGCCACTTTTGCGTCACTTTTCCCATGTTAAAAGTGATGCAAAATTGGCGCAAGAGGCTTGTAAATCTGCCCCCAAGAATTCAGAAACTGTTCCATGTCTGCAGAACTATATAAGGATGCCACACAGTTTGAGTCACTTTTTGCATAACAGAATTAGATGTCAGGACATAATATGATTGTACAGACATTTACAGCACTCGGGCCACAAGCAAAGCACACGTATGTCTTACAATGTGAAAGGGATCTTGGGTTAGCAATCCCGGAGGAATACTGGAGTAGAGTTTGGAGAGCCATCAAATCTTCTTATACGCACAAAATAGGGAGAATGCATGCATGTTCCTAATGAGATGGTGGCTTCCCCCTGACTAGGCTCAAGATGATACACTCCTTTATGTATGGTGGACATGCACACATATCATTACTTTTTGGTGCGAAGTGTTTTTACACATTAGGCTAACATAGGAGTGGATATACCACTTTAACCCCTAGTCCTCCTACTGGATGACACAAGCAAAGATAATGTCTTTCCGTTATCCCCTCCCATGGGGAAATTAATCTCTCATTTATTACTTGCGATCTGTCTGTTAGTCTCCCAGATATATAAACATGCAGGTGCCACCCCTACCAATAACTGATGGGGCAGGTGTTGCAGAGATTCTGCATATACACAGAACTATGCACAGGATTATGTGACCACGGTGTATAGGGGCTAAGCCTTCCTACCACCTTAGTGCCCACGAGCCCAGGACCGACTAGCTATAGTGTCTCACTCGCTCTCCTACTCACAAACAGAGAAACCAGTGATTAGAATACAACACTCCCAGGGGGCGCATTTGCAGAGTGCTGCAAGGAGGGGGCGTGGCCTCCGGCGCGATGCTCCCGCCCTGCCATAGCAAACTACAGTGTCCCAGGGGTGAGCACCCCGGGACACTGCAGGAGCCGGCCCGGGGGGGTGGTGGTCCCCAGGGCCATTACAGGCTCCAGGAGGGGGGCCGCGCGGCCCCCCTCCCAACTTCTTCAAAGCCCGGGGAGGTGGTGGTCCCCGGGGCTCTGGGGGTCCGTAACGGACCCCCATATTTAAATATTTAGTGCCCCGGGGAGGTGGCGGTCCCCGGGGTGTGTGGGGGGGCTGGAGCCCCCCACACAGGTACTTTTTTTTTAAAAAAAAGAAGCCCCGGGGGGTGGCGGTCCCCGGGGCTGCGGGAGGGCCGAGAGCCCTCCCGCACCATTTTCTTTTCAAAGCCCCGGGGGGTGGCGGTCCCCGGGGCTTGGGGGGGCCTTAGAGGCCCCCCCATACCTAAAATTCAAAAACCCCCGCATGCCCCCGGGACTTGGCCCACCCGGGGGCCAATTAACAACGAAGCGCGCTTCGTTTTTTGTTTTTTTTTAATCGGCTGGATCCGCGCACCCAGCGCATATTTTGCCGATTTAAAAAAAAAATTGGGGCCCTGGGGGTCCTTGTGGGACCCCCTGAGCAGGCCTAGGGGGTCAGGGTGTTTCTACCCTGCCCCCTTTTTGCGTTTTGCGCAGTTGTTTTCCTGATTTCTTGTGCCTCGGTTCTACCGAGGCACAAGATGGCTGCCAACACTTCCTGGTTTGGAGTGTTTCTACCCTGCCCCCTTTTTGCGTTTTGCGCAGTTGTTTTCCTGCTTTCTTGTGCCTCGGTTCTACCGAGGCACAAGATGGCTGCCAACACTTCCTGGTTTGGAGTGTTGACAGCCAATTAGCATACAGCTCGTGATCGGGAGGGTACGCGGACCCTACGCGGCCATAGATATATATGTGATTTTACTTTTGATTTTCTCAGGAACTACTGAACGGATTTACACCATTTAAGCAAAGGGCACGACTCTGAACCAAGGGCTACCTTTTTTCCAAATTTTGTGTAATTCCGTTCAGCAGTTCGGGCTGTAGCTGCGATGAAAGGTTCCTATGGAAAATTGCATGGGGAAAACATGTTTTGGGACCCCCCTTTTTTCTCGGCCCCCACTTGTCGAATCAGCCCGAGACTTTCAGGATAGGAGCGGACCGGAGCGCCCCACGAGTTTTGAAAATTTCGCGAAGATTCATCAACCGGCGCCAAAGTTATTTCAAATAGAATGTTGGGGTTTCCTATGGAAAATAGGTCCTAACTATAACTATCTACTGGCGACCGCCAGTAGATAATGTATATATATATATCGGAGAGAGATCCCAGGTTCCACCACACAGGAAAAACACGCGGGCACCGATTCCAGTTAGTGTGAAGATTTATTCCGTAAGAACAAGGTCCATATGACACGTTTCGGCCTTGATCACATAACGCCCTACGTGCAAGTAGCGTCTTAAATAGACAGGTGAGATTTTTTACATTTTTTCTCAACAGAGTGCATTTTGACCATGCCCCAGGTGGTCACATGTTGATGACACATGTCAAGTTCGATGGACATTGTAAACACATTTGCTGCAAAAATAACAACACAATGGAGACCGATAAAAACGTAAGTAATAGTTTTCCGGTTTAATCAACATGATCCAGCATATCTACGTGCATTATGCATTGCTGAGTAAATCATTAATAAATTCGACGAGACAACTCCAATGTGTCCTAATATATGGACATAGAGAAAAGACAGTCAAAGTTGAACATCTAGCTGTGTCAGCAGTTTACAAGCCATAAAGAGCATACCAAAGTGTATCAAGCTGGGCGTTCTCGAATGAGTAAATAGAACATCTCTGACCATAAGTGATCAGAATAGCTGACGTGCCAGTGGAGTGTGCACTGAAAAACGTGTCATCCTGAAAAGACGGGCAAGGGT
This sequence comes from Calotriton arnoldi, assembly GCA_963921515.1. Taxonomy (NCBI): domain Eukaryota; kingdom Metazoa; phylum Chordata; class Amphibia; order Caudata; family Salamandridae; genus Calotriton; species Calotriton arnoldi. The sequence goes on along the minus strand of CAWUFW010004628.1, from coordinate 305,999 downwards.
CAAAAATTAGTATATGAGTGTATTACATTGACACAAATAGTATACAAGTGTAGTAGTATGAAGAAAAGGAGTGCTCTAGTGTAAAAAAATATAAAGTTAGAAAAACAAGCTCATTATGGGGTCCAGTGTGAAATACTAGAACTCCAAGTGAAAGTAAAAAATAAGTAACAAGGCAGATGTCAACAAGTTCCTAGCGAAACATGAAATGTGGGCTACAATATCAAAACACAGCCTTACAACACTCACTCATTAGGTGCTGATTGAAATGCATATGGCAAAAAACTGAAAACGTTTACACATCTGACTGCTTAAATGCAGAAACTAGGATAACAAAACCAGGAAAGGTCAGGCACAATGGTACAAAATGCTATCACCTGAACACAGAATTGTGCACATAAAGCTGCTCAAATGTAAGGATACACATGACAGAATAACGAAATGAAATGATCAGCGCAGACATGTACAATATGCTAACACCTGAGGGAAAACAGGAACAGAGATTAATGTTGAGAAGCAGCATTTACAGGTAGTTATACAAATCCTCACTTATATTAAGGGCAGATGGTGATTTAGTGTTAAGCTCCAATATACACTGTGTCTCCAATTGCCTAAGCCTTTTCTCACGGTTGCCTCCGCGTGTGAGTGGTAGTATACTGTCAATGACAAAATATCTGAGATTCTCGAGGTTGTTGTGATGAACCTCCTTGAAATGCCTGGTTACTGGATATGTAGGATCTTTGTTGACGATAGCCCTCAAATGCTGTAAGATTCTCATGTGTACTTGAAGTTTGGTGCTTCCAACATACCTAAGACCACAGCTGCACTGTAGTACATTGACTGCAAAATCAGTTCTGCAAGTGTATCTGCTCTTGATAGTGATAGGTTCAGTACGAAAGGTGGTGATGACTTGAGTGGTGTTGATGCTAAACCTACAGGCTCTACATGTGCTGCATTTAAAGAAACCCTTAATGTCAGTGACCCAATTAGATTTAATACTGACTTCAGGGCTACTCCTAACCAACGCATCCCTCATGGAAAATGCACAGCGGTACGTGATTGTCGGCCGCTTGGCAACTATGGGGCCTAGGACGGGGTCAGTCAAAATGATGCGCCATTGTTTGTTAATAATGGATCCAATGGCACGTTCTTCCTTGCTATAGGTAATGATTAAACGGGTGTCAACCGTCCCATCCTTATTGGCATCAGGAACGGTCCTGGTGTCGTTCTGTTCATTGCCTACTCTGCCTATCAAGAGTTGTTCCCTAGGTATGGTATTTGCTTGGGTTCTGGCTGTGGTAATGATGTGTTCAGAATATCCACGTGCTGCAAATCTAAGATGAGCATCAGATTAGCACTGTTCAAGGTCACTGTCCGAACTACAAAGCCTACGGAGCCGTAGCATTCACCATAAGGGATGCTGGCTATAAGGTGCCTGGGATGGAAGCTGGATGCATGCAGTGTGGAATTCCCCGCAGTGGATTTGCGGTGCAGCTTAGAATGGAGTGTATCATGCTCAATATAGATAGCGACATCTAAAAATTCAATGGTGGTGGTACTGATGTTAGTGTTAAATTCAAAATTGAAATCATTGACATTCAGAGCAGAAATGAACATCAGTGCACTCTCCCTGGTGCCATTCCAAATAACAAAGACATCATCGATGTACCAGAGCCATGAGGCTACATGTGCACTCCAGGCTACATTATGCACCACCTTGAGAACTTGCTCCTCCCACCAGCCTACATGAAGGCATGCATAACAAGGGGAGAAGCAAGCTCCCATTGCGACACCCCTCAGCTGCTGGTAGATTCCCCTGTCAAACATGAAGAAGTTGTTATTCAGAAAACAATTCTTTGCTCTTAGTAGTTACTTCCTTTATGTTGGATCTCCTGTAGCAGGTATCATTGTTGAGATGTCTGTGTGCCTCTTCAAGGTAAAGGGATCTGGGCCACAAAACAATATTTCCACCATTGTCAGATTTGTTAATCACAACCTGACTGTTCTTTTGTAACTATTTGATAAAATCGGAATATGGCTTGATACGATGGTGATACCTAAGTTGCATCTGCGTGTTTTTGTGATGCAAGTCTTTCAAATCCTCAATGATGACATAATTGAAAGTATCGATAGCATCTCTGGGCATCTTTGGAGTAAAAGTAGACTGGGGTTTAAAGGGATTCATAATGGCTTTGGAAATCTCAATGCCTTCTTCGTGTAAGATTTGCTGAGTGGAAGAAGACTGAGACATGGAGTCTAGCTCATGTAGTGTCTGAATAGTGGGAATGTCAGAAACCACCAGATTACTTCCTGCTTGTGACGGTAAAGTGGAAGGGAGAGAGGTAGCCGTGCTAATGTGTTTAAGTTTGAAAAATTCAATCAGTTTTAACTTTCTGATGAATTTAAAAATATCAATTCGAGTCCTGCTATAGTTGAAGCTGCTTTCCAGGCAGAAAGTAAGACCAAGTGAAAGGAGTTGAGCTTCTGCTTTACTGAGAGTTAGATCAGTGAGGTTCACTATAGTGTTGGAATTTAAGTTTGCTTCCGCCTCCAGTTGCTCTTTTTTCTGTTGTTTGTTTTTGGATTGCCTGCATTTTCTCCTTTCCTGTCTCTTTTGGTTTCGTCGGTGCCTTGTTTCTTGGGCAGCCGTGGTCGCAGAGTTTGTCGTCGATCCAACCATAAAAAATCCAATTCCTCGGCAAGAGTAAAGTTGCACAAAGTTGTCTCGCTACGTCCAGGGCAGCCTCTCCCATCTTCCGAGTCAGTTCCACTCTCCAATGCCGAGCTTAAATCAGATGTAGAGGCTGAAGCTGCCTCCCGAATAGCTACTCTGTCCTCCTGAGCGACCATGCTGGGTTTGTTCATTTTGTGTCTCTTTGCTGTGTCATACTTTCTGGCAAAGGTAAAGGTTTGACCTGATTCGTAGTCAACCTTGTCACAGGCAAACTTGAATGCTTTCCTCGTTTTTATTGTTTCCTCCAATTTTTTCAATCTTACTATAATCTCATCTCGTCCATCGGTAATTAACTCCTTTCGTTCCAATTTGTCAAGCTCATGGTTTATGCGTTCAATTTCCTTCATGGTAGCCATGCGATCGATTTCAGCATATTTCATTAAGATAATGATTAATCTCATAGAAGCGTCCAGATTGAACTCTGCCCATTCTCTGAGCTTGAGGGGGTTAGGGTATTCAAAACTGGGGGCCAGCATGATTCTCAGTCCTCTTGGAACGCGCCCCACATCGCAGTATTTTGTGCAAGGATTTCCCCTCCCACCATTTGGTAAGTTCCATTTTCATGTGTTTTTTGAGGAGATTTAAGTAATGCTTTATAGTCATTGTTGCAAGTGCTCTGGTCTGAACCAGTAGCCCTTGTTTGGTTGTTGACATCCGGCAGATTTTCAAACAGCGCATCTGCAGCTGCCTCACTCTCATGTAGCGCATCAATGGACATGTTCAATGTTAATCGAGAATACGGGGTTGTGGAACTGACAGCAATTGCCAGTGCTTACTGTTGGTTCTACAACAAACACCTCTTCTGACCTGCCACTCGCACTGCTTCGTGTCGACTCACCCCCAGGCTACGAGAGGTCACACCTGTCCTCCGACTCGCGCTGCACCTCCGCCACGACAGCTGTAGACGAAGTCCTCGTTGAGGCAGGGGGCAGTGACTAGCCCTTTTCCTTCCAGAAAATTCACTCGCTCATGGCTGCAAATAGTCACGTGCATGCCTAATCAGAAAAATCCAAAAGATTACGCGCACAATGGAATGCAAGGTGCTCCAGAAGGGCATCATTGTCGTTTATAAAAAAGAGGGATGCCATCCAATTCAGCAGAGTGAATGAACTGTCATGTTCCTCGTAATCCAGTGCATCCAGCAGCAGAATAGGGCAACTTGCGTGATATTCGACGAAGCTTTCCTGTTAGAGGTGCTTGGCAGCCTCACAGGTATCCCACCATGCCAATACTCCAAGTGCAGCCGCACGCATCATACGGGTATCACCAGAACAGTCCTGGTCATGGGCCAGCAAGGGACCCACCAACAGATCATAATCCGGGTCAGGGCCTGATGTTGTGGATAGGCAGATATCCAAGGCCAGATAGAAAGGGAACCGTCAGCAATGGAACACAGGTAGCACGCAAGTGAAGTAGGCAAAGCGAAAGGTAAGCCCATAGCTCACACTCAGCATCGCCAGTGGCAAGCATCCAAAAAGTTGCTGCTTTCGTTCATGGGATAGTAGCCATGGGCCTGGTCTGTGCAGAACCACAGGATGGGCATCCATTGCGTAACAGGAGCAGAAGTACCAGCACTCCACACGCCAATAAGAGGATAAGTGGAAAACCTCCGAAGGCGCTGGAACAAATAGAATGTATAAAAGCCGGTATTACTTCAAAAATCGGCTGAAAAGATGAAACAAGGCCTGAACCTACAAGTTTAAAAAAATGTGCAAGGCCTTCTGTATCAGACTCATTAAATATCTGGTGAATCAGTTCCCCAAAATGCAGTGCGAGATTCGTATTCAGCAGTGACTGAATCTCACTAGATGTTCTAGCCACTTGCAATTCGAAGGTCTCTCGAGCAGAAGTGAGAGCGACCTTTTGTTGGAACAATAGCACTTTGAGTCTGCTTAATTTATTGAAGTCTGTTTTCAAAGTGGGAATGGAAGGCCACAGAGAGCTATCTACAATCCCATGGGGGGTGGAAAAAGAACATTGCTGCAACAAGTAACTCTTTCGGAAACCGTTACTATATACGGAATGCCTGCCCGTAACCCACAGCAGTTGTGGTTATTCAGGATAAGATAACTACCATTAGAAAGCAATGTGAGCATAGGAATTATTGAAGGAACTGGCGTACCTTTTAGAAAACAGGCCAAATTGGGCGCTGATATGTTGCAAGCGCTGTGAAGTTGAACTTGTGTACAGACTAGTGCGTGTCCCACTGTAGAATCACAGTCCTCCCCTGTCAGGAAAACCTCCTTATCCGCATGCAGACAGCAAAAAGTAAACGGTAAAGACCACACTTCGTGCAGGAAAGTATGACCCAGGGGTTCAAAACTTCCGATAGGATAATGTTTCATACAAGCTGAAAACTGAAAAAAGGAAATGGGTAACGAAATAACCCCGTGTATTAACCACACCGAAGAATCAGTCTCTGCTATCGAGAATGGTAGCTGCTCCAACTTCTCAATATGTAATAGTGTGTATGTCGAATCTTTCATGAACATAAGTTTTTGTTTATCTGTCAAATTAAAGGGCAAAAACAGGGCAGTTGTATTTAAATAATCCCAAGGCACTTTCCCATTTTTCAATGTTTGCAAAGTCCAGCCAAATTGCATTACAGAGCGCAATTGATTTTGACTATGATACAAAACAGACACATCATTCTGCACAATGTCAATAACAGATGAAACAATATTGTCCAAAGTGTAAATACGAGAAGAAAAAGTATTAATGCTATTGTCTACCACATCCAAAACTTTACTCAAGTTATCCTGATCCAGTTGTTGTAATCTGAAAGCTGCCTCCATTTGGGAGTTTCCAGATTTCATTATATGCTGCATATGCAAAACATTTCGGACGAGGAGACTTGGGACCTAAAAGGAAATCTGCTAGATCAATGTCACCAGATAAACGTGAGAGAAGTTATTTCACAGATGATAACGAAGACTGTCCCAACCACTGTTGACACAATTTACCCACAGAATATGTAGCAACTGTATGTGTTTGTGGAAAGCGAGGGTCAGGTCTACTTAGCATAAATCCCCCTGTTGAATTTAAAAAACACAACTGGCAAGCATTAGTACTGAGGGGCCATACTAACCATTGCAAGGGAGCAATAGTGGACGAATTGAGGGTACCATTGTGGACCATACCTTGCAAATCCTCTAGAGAATAATTTGTATACTGCTGCCAGTCGTCGTAAGCTGCTAATGACGGAAATGAGGGATAATTTAAATTGTTTGCAGTAGCTAAACCAAAACATGTAGTTTGCTGCACTGTCTGATTCAAGAATAACAGCTGTGGCGGTATCAAACTCACACAATGCAATGATTCAGTACCCTGCACCTGCCAATCTTTGGTACCCCATATTGATTTTAAATCAATCATGTCTTTCCAATAATCATAACCTCTTAAGGACAAAACGGTCATGAAAGTCGAAGAATATACCATGTATATGGGTCAGCATGAATTTCGTGTGTGTTTGTGCAGTCAATTTATAATAAAAGGATCGCGGGTCAGACAGATTATAGCCTGAAAAGTATACAAATGTATTTGTCTAAGTCAGGGAACTACCTCGAAATGGAACAGGACAATGTTCCCATTGTGTATAATTAATCTTATTCCTGACTGTGTTTGACTTATGTAAAAAATGATGCCCATAATGTTGGAAACAGAATAAATCAGCATGATTGGCAGAATGTAAATACAAATCTTCAGTTTTAAAGGCAGTGTAATATTTTAAATCCGAAAGCAACGAATGCACGGCATTAACATCCCAGTCGTTGTAATGCATCCCAGATGTGATGACGTCACCTAATGAGACACGAAAGACGTATGGCATCCGAATTGTTTCCTTCGGGCCGTATATTTCGTATGGAACTTTATCCCAAACAATGCCATCTACTACTGGCACAGCTGAAATGTTAACAGGTGATTGATCCCTCTTCATAATATGAGATGATGTGTGTGGGGCCAAAACACCATCAACCAAATGTACATCAGAGTGTTCAGGAAAAGAATTACCATTAATTAAAAGAAAAATACAGTCACAAATCCAATCCACATGAAGAGAAATACCATTATAAGTACCATCCAAATGTAGGTCCAAGGAGGAACCAAATAAACCCTGCGAAACCAGGAAAAGAAAATGAAAAAACGACTGGGGGGTTCCTCAGTAGTAGAATTCGATGAAGAGGACGATGAAGGTAAAGAAAGGTTGTCTCTGTCCATGTAATAACCAACAGTTCCCAACCGATATAACGGTGGTCGGTCAGCATTAAAAGAGGATTGGAGCGCACGTGCAGGAATGTCCACAGTAAGCTTCATAGGCGTCGAGACATGATTTCGAGGTGTAGTCGTTGAAGATGATGACAAAACCGGCAGCACATCAATTGAGCTTTCCACGTCACGCCCCTGTTGTACAGTAGTCGCCGTCGAAGATATCACAGGAAGTGAAACATCTCTCCACGTGACGGTTTTAGGCATACTATTCAGTATCGGCCAAATGGTGATACTGGACATGTTCAATGGAAATGTAGCGATTTTCCTTGCGTCAAGGCAGTGGAGGCAAAATCACAGTTTGTGTGCCTTTTAATCCAAGAACTGGGACTGGCGCACGGTAGGAGGGACCAAACTCTTTTTTTCTCTCTATCTTCTCCCAGACCAGATCACCAACTTTAGGAAGCCACCCTGTGACTGGGATCAGCACCGCTGTGTCATCAGACAAGTGCAACTCAGCTTTAGCAAAAGTTTCTCGATTCTTTTGTAGATCCTGTAACATAGCACAATGGTTATCTACGTCAAGTGTTGCGGCTGCCAACGTCTAGACCATCAAGGTCTGGCACAAACATTTTGATGCCAAAGAACATTTCGTATGGGGTACGCCAACCCAGAGATCTTCTTGGGAGATTATTTAATGCACGTTGAACCCCATATAAATGAGTTAGCCAACCCCTGCCAGTACTTAAGACTCTAGCTGTCAAAGATTGCTTTAAGTCACGGTTCATTCGCTCCACTATCGAATTGCCCTCAGGCCTGTATGGAGACGAAAATTGCAATAGCACCCCCAGCGACCTCATCGCATCCTTGTAAGCCTTAGAGGCGAATGCAGGACCCTGGTCATAATGGAAGGTACCACAAGCAAATGTTCTGAAAAAGACACACAAATCTCTAATGACATTTCGAGCGTCAGCACTACGTAGCGGCCAAAACAAAGGAATCTAGTGCACGAATCCACTGCAACCAGAATATGTTTATAGGCAGTGTCGGACATCAAAGGACCACAGTGATCAAGATAAATACATCCAAATGGTTGATTTGACATGTCTAGCTGCGTGTGAGGTGGACGTGCAACCGTGGACGGTTTAATCTGTTGACAAATGTCACAAGAAAGTACATAATTACGAGTCTGTCTATACAGACCAAGCCACCAATAACGCTGCTGCAAAAGAGACACCGTCGCTGAAACCCCAGCATGTGCAGATGCCATGCCTTCGTGCGCAGCAACGATTAAAGAAAGCCTGCGGTCTTCGTCGGGAAACAGCCGATCCCCAACGGATGGAATGGAAGTGAAGGGAACTTGTTCCGGTGATAAATGATAAGAATACTTAGAAGGGAAACCTTGTGGAAACGCCGTCCCATCCCTCGTAGCCGCTATAGCCGCCAGAATTTCATTATCAATCTTAGTCATGGACCTTGTAACTGCTGCTACTGAACATGTGGCAACTGCAGATTTGGCTGCCTAATCAGCCAAAGAATTACCAACCGCATGTGCTCCCACACCCCGATGGCCAAGAGTATGTATAACATGTGTGAGCGGCAAGCTTTCTTTAAGAGCTGCCACTCGAACCCAAAGCGTCTTATGCTTGATTGCGCTACCTTCAGAGTCCCGATAATCATTTTGAGACCAAAAGAATAGATTGTCATTAAAGGACTGTACACAATAGAAGGAATCATACACTATAGGAGTAGGAACATCCGGATCAGGGAATTCGAGAGCCAATACTAAAGCCTGCAGCTCAGCCAACTGAGCCGTGCAGTCCCCAAGAGACTGTGTGTGGACTAAGGAAGACTTAAACTCACCGTCAAACATGGAAACTGCCACTATAGCACAGGCGGCTGAGTAAGCATGTTTGGAACCAACGACCGGCTGCGCAGATCGTCGGTATAAACTATACACTTCTACTGGTCAAGAGGAAGTAAAAACTGTGGAGAAGGATGAACTTTTTCGTCATGTAAAAACTCCTGCATCTGCACTATGGGTCAAAGATAAAAGTGACATCAGCCGATGTCAAAGAACTCGCCCACTGAATCCAACGCGGGTGTAAAGCCTTAGAATTCGGTACGCTCGCCTTTGTGACCGCCTCTAGAGTAGGCACAGGCGATACCATAAGAATGCGTTTCCCCAGAGCCAAAGAGCGCTCTTTCAGGATCGCCATCTGTACTGCTGTAGGAATTTTCTCAATGGGGGAAAAACGCATCTCTGCCGATGTGTACGAATGCGATTTGTAGGCAATGGGGACTGTATCTCCCTCATTGAATGTCTGGTAAGTGAAACCCACTGTACCAGGTACAATCAATGGGCCCGATTCACAAAAGTAATCTGAGACAAAATCCTAACTTTACAACTTTCGGTATTCACAAAAGGCATTTAGTAGTAGTAAAGTTAGGATTCCTAACTTTACTACTACTAAATGCCTTTTGTGAATACCGAAAGTCGCTGTCTCAAATTACTTTTGTGAAGTGGGCCCCGTATGACTAAGTTAGTCGTGTTTGTGAGTAAGGATTCCTAACTTTACTAGTATAAATGCCTTTTGTGAATACCGAAAGTCGTAAATTTAGGATTTTGTCTCAGATTACTTTTGTGAATCGGACCCCGTATGACTGAGTTAGTCGTGTTATCACGAGTTAACAAGAAGTTGGTCGCAAGCAGATCAGACTGCAAAGACCGAAGAATTTCTGTATGTTCCGGAAGCCAGCTGGCAGACGAAAAAGAGGGTTGTGTCAGCTCATAAAGCGGTTTGATACGCTGAGCATAATCAGGAATGTAAGTCCTCCCGAAATTAAAAAAACCCAGCATAGATTGTAACTTCTTAAGAGTCGAAGGAGGCTGTAATTGAGCACATTTCTCCAAAAAGTAGGGAGCAAAGCCCCTCTCTTCATTGTTGAGTCCGTAACCCAAAAAGAGAACCGCCAAATAGGCGATGTGAGACTTAGCAAAATTAAATTTGTACCCCAAGTCTGCAAAGGACAATATGATGCGGTCAACACGCACCAGATGCGGTATCAATTCGTCATCTGTCAAATAAATGTCATCGACGTAAGAGAAATCATCAGGATCAATGCTGTGTAAAAGTGACACAACATGCGCAGCAAACGCACCAGGGCTATTCTTATAGCCCATGGGCAACCATGTAAATCTTTTTTGATTGCTGACCGCAGTAAATGCAGTCCAGTCAGGGCTCTCAGGAGCTAAATTGTGACTGTAAAATCCATTGGAAATATCCAAAGTGGTTTTCAAATTTTTTGGACTATATTATTTATTAATGCAGAGCTGTGGGTGCTCTGTACGGCTCATCGAATATACACATTTGATTTGAGAAACAGTGAGAACACTGCGGTCTGAACACACATGTTCTGACTACGCAAGCTCGACCACGCTTGCCTTAACCACGCATATGCAGTAACCATGCTTATGCGTGGTTAAGGCAGTGCGCGGTCTAGCTGCTGGAAGACGGAAGCAGGAAGATGCTGCCGTGAGGTAAGTGGGGCTGTGGGGGTAGTTTTTAGGGCTGGGAAGGGGTTGGGTCATTTCTTGGGCCGGGAGGTGGTCGGGGTTGGTTTTAGGGCAGTGGAAGGGGTTGGGGTAGTGTAAGGGACAGCGCAGGGGGGCGTGGTAGTGTAACTTACGGGGCAGGGTTTTAGGACTTAGGGCAATGGGAGGAGACTGACTAGTTGGGTTAGTTTCTAGGGCGGGTGGGGGGTTGGGGTAAGTTTTAAGGCAGTTGAAGGGGTTGGGGTAGTTTAAAGGACAGTGCGGGGGCAGGGGGTTGGGGTAGTGTAAGTAAAAGGGCAGGGTTTTAGGCCTTAGGGCAGTGGGAGGAGAATGGGTAGATGGGGTAGTTTTTAGGGGGTTTGGGGTAGGTTTTAGGGAAGTGGAAGGGGTTGGGGTAGTTTAAGGGGCAACACAGGGGTTGGGTGTTGGGGTAGTGTACGTAAAGGGGCAGGGTTTTTGGCCTTAAGGTAGTGGGAGGGGAATCGGTAGATAGGGTAGTTTTTAGGGCTGGGTGGTCGAGGTAGTTTTTTTGGGCTGGGAGGGGGTTGGGGTAGGTTTTAGGGCAGTGGAAGGGGTATGATTAGTTTAAGGGACAGGGCAGGGGGTAGGGGTAGTGTACATAAAGGGGCAGGGGTTTAGGCCTTAGGGCAGTGAGAGGGGAATGGGTAGATGGTGTAGTTTTTAGGGCAGGAGTTCGGGGTAGGTTTTAGGGCAGTGGAAGGGGTTGGGGTAGTTTAAGGGACAGCGCAGTGGTTGGGGTGGGGTAGTGTATGTAAAGGGGCAGGGTTTTAGGCCTTAGGGTAGTGGGAGGGGAATGGATAGATGGGGTAGTTTTTAGCACTGGGGGTAGGTTTTAGGGCAGTGGAAATGGTTGGGTTAGTTTTAATGAATCGCAGGGCGGGGGGTCGGGTAGTGTATAAAGTGGTAGGGTTTTAGGCCTTAGGGCAGTGGGAGGGGAATGGGTAGATGGGGTAGTTTTTAGGGCTGGGGGTAGGTTTTAGGGCAGTGGAAGGGGTGGGGGTAGTTTAAGGGACAGCACAGGGCAGGGACTCAGGGTAGTGTACATAAAGGGGTAGGGTTTAAGGCCTCGGGCAGAGGGAAGGGAAGGGGTAGATGGGGTAGTTTTAAGGGCTGGGGTTCGGGGTAAATTTTAGGGCAGTGGAAGGGGATGAGGTGGTTTAAGGGACAGCTTGGGGGTTGGGGGGTAGGGTAGTGGTGACCTTAGCCACACATACCCCTTTACCATTCATGCCTAAACCACAAAACATTGTGGTAAAGGCAGGCGTGGTAAATGAATGTGTGGTTAAGACACATTCATGGTTTGGGCTGCATGGTAGAGGCACACGTGGTTTAACCATGCATGCTTCTATCATACAACCATTTGGTTGAATATGGCATCCTTTTATTAAATATATGAAAAGGACTAAGGTACTGGGTGGGAATCCAGTGGTACTCGTCAACACTCTCTAGAACTCTCAGTTTGTGAACTCACCTTGCCATCAAGATCCAACAATGACACAACAAGAATGCTTTGCTAGATCAATCAGTTAAGGCTACAAATTGTTTTACCTTGAATTCAATCCCACAATGCATTGTTGAGTTCGACCCCAAACACCTAACCTCAATATCAAAACATCATTCCAGCCTCTCTATATCACACAAATTAACTTTCTGCAGAATATATCATAAGCACTTGTTTGTGTGTCTGTCTTCCCCCATAGTTTAAAATGTAAATAAAGAGTCAGACCTCTGAGCTTTGGCCCACCCAGGAACCACATGGGACTCTTTCATGGCTAGGTTGTGCAACATAGAACAGGCAATAATAATCTTGCATACTTTTTCTGGGGAGTATTGAAGCAACTCATGGTATGATCGAAGCATCTGAATCAAAAGTTTCCTCAATCATGTCTAGCAAATGTATGTGTGCCTGTTGTATCTCTGTGAGTGGTTGGACATCAGAAGTGGATGAGAAGATGGGAAGAGAGGCCATATCTAGCATCAAAGACATATGATATTTGTTTTGCAATTGTTGTCATGAGTTGCCATGAGAATCTTGCAATTGTTGCCATGAGAATGCTGCAGACAGTCTATACATAGAATTGATGTATTGTGTAATGTAATTAATTGTGGGTGTACAGGTATAATTTAAAGTATGAATATTCTCATGAAACCATTCCCCAGGTTAACATGCATTCTCAGTGTATGTTAGGTAAACTTGCCTAGTAGCTATATGTCACTTAAATACACAGTAACCAAGTGACATGCAGTAGCCGCGTGTTAGCAAATGTAGATGTCAAGTGTGCATCCAAGAGCAGCATAGATATAAGTAAGGCAGCTCCTGGTATTTAAGACACTGTTCATTTTGTTGGAGTGCAAGAAGTGTCTTATTGAGATCTGCTGTTTTCAAAAGCAGTAGGTTGAAAATTATATCTAGACCCAAGAGAAGTGGGCAACGGAATAGATTTCCCATGTCATCCATTGCCTTTCCACCGGTGACTGTGACACTGGGATATACTGGAGCATTATTCAAGCGTTGCATCTCAGTAGATGGCAAAAGCAACAGGACTGGCTTTTACAGTGCCCACTATGTCCCCGGTGGTGCTCAGGAAAGATACAGGGATTAAGTATTGCCATGCAGAGACTATTTTACCATATATACAGATGACCCAGAATTTTGGCTGGAAGTGAAATGAGCTCCTACTCAATGTTTGAAACCTTGTCAAGGATCACATCTAGAGCGGAGTGGTCCAATGCCCTTCGGGCAGCCTTTCTGCTGTGGACAGCGGGAAATTGGCCACAGGCCCTGGTATGCCGCCAAGCGCTGTGTCAAACCCCACCTGCAGGCAGCTAACCCAACACTGTGCATGGAGGGGTTTGGCCAGAGGGCCTGTGTCCAACCCCCCCCCAAGCAGGGCCATGCGACCCCACTCTCCAAGCCTTATTTGGCCCCTGGGCCACATGTCATTGCAAAGTAGAGGCGGTGGGTTGCATCCCTTAGCCCATTGTGGACTTGGGGACCCCAACCATGGGGACTCTCTTAAATATTCTGGGTGCCATGCGGCCATTCTCCCCTTTTTTAAAGAATTCAGTCCCAGGGGGATGCGCTCCCCGGGGCTTTTTTAGGCTTGGAGTGGGGGGGCGGCGAGGCCCCCTCTCCTTCATTAAAATACCAGCTGCAGGGGATGGGTTCCCCATGGCCTCTTAGAGGCTTGGGGAGGGGACCATGTGCCCCTCTCCCCTACTTTAAAAACACAATGACTTCCGGGCCCATCAGGGGTGGGATTTAACATGTGCAGGAGCCTGCTCTTTAAAAATGTTTGCAGTGGATTTGCAGATCCACAGCGAATTTGCAGCAAAATAAAACCAAAACATTTTTGGCCCCAGATGGAGTCCCTTTGGGACACCACCACCAGGCGTAGAGGGCAAGGATATCCCTACCATGCCACATATGTCTTTTTTTTGTTTGGTTAGGATTCAGGACTCAGTCTTGAGTCCTAAGATGGCTGCCAAAAAAGTGGTGTAGACTATGCACACCTCACAGTAACCATTTTCTGCCTTAAATTACAAAATTCTAACGATCTGTGTGCTGCACTTGACTGTGCGTACCTCCCGCATCTCTTTGAACGAAAGAAGGCCTGCAGCCAACTAGCCTGCTGGACACAAGTGCGCACAACTAGAAATGATATACATCACATAAAACAAGAAAACATGACATTCAAAACATTTCTCTTAGAGTCTTAATCTGGATTCTTAAAGTTCAAATCATGCAAAATTCTTTTGCGATTTGGAATTACAATGCATACAGATCAATATTGAATTAACACTGTCAAGATTCTAACAAATAATTCTAGAATAATGTCATTACATCATGGTATAAACATAAGCATAAAAACCAAGCCCAATGCATTTCGGGACTGCTGTTCCTTCTTCAGGGGCGTTTTCTGTAAAACAAAAATTAGCATTGCATTATTATACAATGTACATAAGCAGGATCAAAAAACCAGGTCTTTTCTCACACATAACACATCAATAGACCTTTCTACAAATCTCTACTTCATATAGAGGCTACTTTTTAAACATGACCCAATTCTGTGTGTGTCAACAAAATACTGATAAACGAAGAACAGAGGAAAAAGTAGAGCTCAAATCATCTTCCTGAATCATACTACTACACAGATCCATGAAAACCATACTCGCTTGGAATATGCTGTAATTTCACGAATAGGAGTCAAAACCGACCCACACTAATAGCTTCAACTGAAAAAATAAAATGAACAAACTGCCGTTGGTTAATGTACAAAGGTCTAACATTAATCATTAATATGACTCAAGAGGAACTCATACCTCTTCAAATTTCCGTGGAATATAAAACATCTGTCCTATTCCTGACGTGCAAACTTCCCATCAAGATCTCAAGTCGACAAACACTGCTGCTCTATAAAGAAATAGACCAAAGACTCACCGCAGTATTCATCCGTGAAGACAATACCGTATTACAACAAGAAGTTAACCTACACGTAATATCTAACATTAGACTTACACCGGATGCGAGTATTTTATGCCACTTTCCTGCAACAAAAAGAGTATAGTCAAAATGTTACAATCCCTCTCATCAATGTGGCGGAAAACCATCTAGGCAATAAACCAGGTCAAATTCACCGGACGCAGTGAAACATCGAACCTCATCAGAGCCAAACGCCATGATCTGTAAAACGCCGCTGTGTCAGTTATCAAGGAGTAAAGCCACCCCCCTCACGTGACGGGGGTGTGCTGAGCGTGTAACCATAAGCGCCATATTGGAAAGTGTACTCTAACCCATCCGTGCTTAGCCGATCAATCAAGTCAACCACGTGTATCCAAGTTTCAACAAACATGCCGGTCTCATTTAAACAACCGGTGTTGTTAACGTCCGCAGATGCGTTTCTGCTACTTAATTCAATCTCTCGTGTCCCCTATTGAAACCAAATCGCTTCATCCCATAATTGGGAAGTAAACCGGCGCCATCTTGCAAATGTCATGCCAAGATTTAAATACTATAAATATTACGAGTGTTTATGCTCAAAATGTAATTTGAATATGACCATGCTAAACCGATCAGTGAAGTTAGCCACGTATATCCCAGTTTACACAGACGTGCCAATCTCATCTAGTACGATGTATCGATGAATGTATGGTAAGCATTAAGACTAGTACGATCCAGTTAGTTTGCTGTTTTCAACTTGGGTTACAGTATGTTAATGTTTCAGTAAGTTGAATTCCAATATGCCAGTTGTGACGATGGTTTAAACAACTTGAAATTTTCATAGTGTTCAGATCTTGGCAGGCTATTATAAGATGGCGCCGATGTTTTTATTGCGGCACTCCCCCATTATGGGATGAGGTGAGTTGTTTCACAGGAGATGCGAGTTTTTGAGTAAAGCCGCAGAAATGTACTCGTGGATATTGATAGCACTGGTTGTTTAAATGAGATCGGCACGTCTGTTTAAACTGGGATATACGTGGCTAACTTCACTGATCGGTTTAGCATGGTCATATTCAAATTACATTGTGAGCATAAACACTCGTAATATTTATAGTATTTAAATCTTGGCATGACATTTGCAAGATGGCGCCGGTTTACTCCCCAATTATGGGATGAAGCGAGTTGGTTTCAATAGGGGACACGAGAGATTGAATTAAGTAGCAGAAACGCATCTGCGGACGCTAACAACACTGGTTGTTTAAATGAGACCGGCATGTTTGTTGAAACTTGGATACACGCGGTTGACTTGATTGATCGGCTAAGCACGGATGGGTTAGAGTACACTTTCCAATATGGCGCTTATGGTTACACGTTCAGCACACCCCGTCACGTGAGGGTGGTGGATTTACTCCTTGATAACTGACACAGCGGCATTTTACAGATCATGGCGTTCGGCTCTGATGAGGTTCGATGTTTCAAAGCGTCCGGTGTGTTTGACCTGGTTTATTGCCTAGACGGCTTTCCGCTACATTGATGAGAGGGATTGTAACAGTTTGACTATACTCTTTTTGTTGCAGGACAGTGGCTTAAAATACTCGCATCCGGGGTAAGTCTAATGTTAGATATTACGTGTAGGTTAACTTCTTGTTGTAATACGGTATTGTCTTTACGGATGAATTCTGCGGTGAGCCTTTGGTCTATTTCTTTATAGAGCAGCAGTGTTTGTCGACTTGAGATCTTGATGGGAAGTTTGCACGTCAGGAATAGGACAGGTGTTTTATATTCCACAGAATTTTGAAGACGTATGAGTTCCTCTTGAGTCATATTAATGATTAATGTTAGACCTTTGTACATTAACCAACGGCAGTTTGTTCATTTTATTTTTTCAGTTGAAGCTATTAGTGTGGGTCGGTTTTGACTCCTATTCGTGCAATTACAGCATATTCCAAGTGAGTATGGTTTTCATGGATCTGTGTAGTAGTATGATTCAGGAAGATGATTTGATCTCTACTTTTTCCTCTGTATTTTGGTTGACACACACAGAATTGGGTCATGTTTAAAAAGTAGCCTCTATATGAAGTAGAGATTTGTAGAAAGGTCTATTGATGTGTTATGTGTGAGAAAAAACCTGGTTTTTGATCCTGCTTATGTACATTGTATAGTAATGCAATGCTAACTTTTGTTTTACAGAAAAAGCCCCTGAAGAAGGGACAGCAGTCCCGAAATGCATTGGGCTTGGTTTTTATGCTTATGTTTATACCATGATGTAATGACATTGCTCTAGAATTATTTGTTAGAATCTTGACAGTGTTAATTCAATATTGATCTGTATGCATTGTTATTCCAAATCGCAAAAGAATTTTGCATGATTTGAACTTTAAGAATCCAGATTAAAACACTAAGAGAAATGTTTTGAATGTCATGTTTTCATGTTTTATGTGATGTATATCATTTCTAGTTGTGCGCACTTGTGTCCAGCAGGCTGGTTGGCTGCAGGCCTTCTAAGATGGCTGCCGCCACATCGTTGTTGATATGGTGGCAGCCAATCAGATCTCAGCAGGAGATCTGTCAGGTCTGTGGAGCCTCCACAACATAATATATGCAGAGTTTTTGAGCACTAATTACACAAAAATATGTGAATGGATTTTCAGCAAATCACAAAAAGTACTCTTTCTGGACCAAGATCTTACAACATATGGTGTAATGCTGTGTAGCGGTTTTGGCTGTAGCTGTGCCTAAAGTTCCCATGGAAAAGTTAATGGGGAAACCTATTTTGGGGCCCCCCTACCCATTTTCTCAGCCCCTGCTTGACATATCACCCCAAAACTTTCACAAGTTAAACTACATCTGCATGTCTTCATCTATTGCTATTAAAGCATTGCTTCAAGGAGCATGGCAGTTTAAGGAGTAGTAGAATTCAACTATTGAACTGTAGAGGTCACAGGATTGATCCTTTGGCATCCGTAAGTACTACCTGACACGGGTGAGCCATTTATCCATATAAAAGATAGATAGATAGATAGATTGATAGGTTCACTGACAAAATATCGCCTATGAAAATATCGCCATACCAAAATATCGTGACAAATTATTGATGTCAAAAATATCGTCATCCTACACTTCATTAATATCGTTGTATTAAATATAATTTTCAAAATATATATAAATTTAAATATTACACTTAATTTAATAAAAATAAAATAGATTTAAAATACATTTCAACAAATATAACAAAATAAACTTTTTTTTAAAAGTAAAAAAACATATATATTAACCCCTTCAATGCTCATGACGGAGCGGTTCCGTCATGAGCATCGGTTGGGCTGTGCTCATGACGGAACCACTCCGTCATGGCACCCACCCATGGGGGGAGCGCATGAGCAGCCCAAGATGTTGCCACAAAGGGGGATGGCAGCGGAAGAGTTACCGCTGCCACCCCGATCCCCCCACGCAACCCCATGACGTCAGCGCGCACAGCGCACGCCGACGTCATCAGGAAGCACTGGACGCGCTGGAAACCATTTGTTTCCAGCGCGTCCAGGAGGAGCAGGCAAGTTTGTGTGCTCCGGTGGGGCGGGGGGGGGGCCTTTTTCATTCTATTGAGGCATCGGGGGAGAGGAAAGAGTATTTCCTCTCCCCTGATGTCTCAATGCAGGGTATTCCTGCAGCACGATCGCGCACAGCGTCGCGATCGTGCTGCAGGAATGCCCCCACTAGGCACCATGGATCCCTTATTTAGTTAAAGGAAGCGACCCCTTGGGCAAGGGTCGCTTCCTTAGGGGGCACATTTATTTTAAGACTTTTCTGCCCCCCCTGGGACAGATCGCCCGAATTTGTTGGCGTTTCTGGCCACAGGGGGGCAGAAAAGCCCACTAGAGCCAGGGATTATTAAAAAATTAAAATGGAAGCGACCCCTTGGGCAAGAGTTGCTTCCAGGGGGCCAATTATTTTATTATGGGAATTCTGCCCCCCCTGGGGGCAGATCGGCCCATTTACTAGACACCAGGGAGTTAGTTTAAATTGAAATGGAAGCGACCCCTTGGGCAAGGGTCGCTTCCAGGGGGCCAATTTTTTTGTAATGGGAATTCTGCCCCCCCTGGGGGCAGATCGGCCCGTTTTTTGTGGGCAGAAACCCCCACTAGACACCAGGGCGTTATGTCAAATTTAAATGGAAGCGACCCCTTGGGAAATGGTCACTTCTAGCGGGCAATTTTTTTTTAATGTGTATTCTGCCCCCCCTGGGGGCAGATTGGCATTTTTTGGGGCCTTTCTAACCCCACTAGACACCAGGGACTAATTTTAAAATTAAAATGGAAGTGACCCCTTGGGCAAGGGTCACTTCCAGGGGGCATATTTTTTTTGTATGTGTATTCTGACCCCCCCCGGCCCCCTGGGGGCAGATTGGCCTGTTTTTTTGCCTTTCTGCCCCAGGGGGGGGCAGAAAACCCCACTAGACACCAGGGACTTCTTTTAAATTAAAATGGAAGCGACCCCTTAGGCAAGGGTCACTTCCAGGGGGCAGATTTTGTGTATTCTGCCCCCCCATTTTTTTGCCCTTTCTGCCTCCTGGGGGGGGGGGGCAGAAAACCCCACTAGGCACCAGGGATTTTGTTTTTTGTATAATGGAAGTGACATGGTTGCTTCCAAGGGGGTAACATTTGGTTAATGTTTTTTCTGCCTCTCCTGGGGACAGATCTGCCCTTTTTTTTGGCCTTTCTGCCCTAGGTGGGAGGCAGAAAACCCTACTAGGCACCAGGGATTTATTACTTTTGCAAGGGGGGCACATTTCTGTCTGCTGTTTTCTGCCCCACCTGGGGGACAAATTGGCCTGGCAGACAACCTCACCGATCCCTTGGGCAAGATCACCCCCCATTTTTCTCAGCCCTATTTGAAGGCCCATCTGGCCGATTGACCATTTGGGTAGTGACATAGTGTGTTATAATGTTAATTGTTTTATTTCTTGTGAATTGCAATTGTGCTTTATTTCTCCCTTTTTGTTCTAGTTTAAGGCTTTTGCTGTTTAGACTGTTCCAGGTTGCGGTTTCGTTACTGGTGGTTCTGCTGTTTGTGTAGTTGCATGTGTTTGGTAAGAGACTTTTTTTTGTACAATGTAAATGAGTTTCATTTCTCTGCATGAATGTGTTTTTTGCAAATGGTGTAATAATAGTAGTATGTTTGGCTTCTGTTTTTTGAGTGTCAAAAACTTTTTGCATTTGTGCTTGATGTCTATTTTGTTGTCTTGTGAGTAATTGGTTTTGTTTTTTTCTTTCTAGTGGGATATCGTTGGTTTTTGCTGTGTCTCTGCAGAGTAGGTGCTGGTGAGTGTAGCTGTCTCTTGCAAGTGAATCGTATAGTTTTTGAGTATATAGATCTTTGTGATAAAGGCACACATTTTTTTTACTTACTTATTTTGCACAGTGTTGGTTGTTGTTGACTTGTTTGTGCAGTCTCCTTTCTTAGTAAGGATAATGGCTAGCCGCAGTATTACTGCTCAGCAGGTTGTTGGTATGCTTTTTGAGTCTTCCTCTGACCATGGTTCAGAGACTGACTCTGCATCTGAGGCAGAGGAGGGAGGGGAAGATTCAGGCAGTGAGTTTTCTCTCCACATGGAATCATCGGATGATGAAGCTACTCTCAGTGCGGATGAAGGGCCTGTGTTAGAGGAGGACATTGATGTGCCGATAGTGCGGCAAGAGGCATCTGGGCTGCAGCCTGGGGCTGCAAGGCGTCACGTTGGTATAGTGTGGCAAGAGGCATCTGGGCTGCAGCCTGGGGCTGCAAGGCTTCCCATTGAAAGTGCTGACCTCTGGGTTGCCCCAAGCAAGTTGCAGCCGGCATTGCCAGACTTTA
Source organism: Calotriton arnoldi (assembly GCA_963921515.1). NCBI lineage: Eukaryota > Metazoa > Chordata > Amphibia > Caudata > Salamandridae > Calotriton > Calotriton arnoldi. Next base: position 285,194 of record CAWUFW010004628.1, on the reverse strand, counting down.
ATGGTGTTCCAGGGTGTAGAGTGAATACAGAAAACTTTTTGCCGATACATTTTTTTCAGTTGTTTATGGATGATGTGTTTTTGGCAGAGATTGTTGAGCAGACTAATTTGTATGCTGAACAGTTTTTGAGGGACAACTGTGCCAGCCTTAAGCCCCATTCTAGAGCTACCCGGTGGACTCCCACAAATCTGGAAGAGATGAAGAAGTTCTTGGGTTTAACTTTTTTGATGGGCTTGCTAAGGAAGCCATCAATGACTTCATATTGGTCTACTAGTCCCTTGATGGCAACGGCTATATTTCTGGCAGTCATGAGTCGTGATAGGTATTTGCTTCTGCTTCGGATGCTGCATTTTGTCGATAATGGTTTGTAGATCGATTTTCTGAGATCTATGCTCCAGGGAAAGAAATAGCAGTGGATGAGTCTTTGGTCTTGTTCAAGAGCCGCTTGGTTTTTAGGCAATACATTCCTAGTAAGAGGGCACGCTATGGAATTAAGCTGTATATGCTGTGTGACAGTAGGACTGGATATGTCTCTAATTTCAGGGTGTACACCGGTAAGGAATCCAGGATTAACACCCCTGGTTGTCTGGCCACTTTTGGAGTGACTGAGAAAATTGAGTGGGAACTTGGTAGAGGACTTTTTAACAAAGGTCACCATTTATATGTAGATAACTTCTACACTGGTGTGCGGTTGTTCAGGGAATTGGCCAAAGTGGACACTGTTGCTTGTGGCACAATCCGCTCTAACCATAAAGGTTTCCATAAAGAACTAGTTTGTCAAAAGCTTGTGCGGGGACAGTGCAGTGCATTGCGTTGCGAGGAACTTCTAGCTGTGAAGTTTTCAGACAGGAGAGATGTCTACATGCTGACTACCATCCATGATGAAAGCACTTCACCTGTGACTGTTTGGGGTCAGGTTGCTGAAGCGCGCAAACCTGTGTGCATTTTAGACTATAATAGGCACATGGGTGGCGTTGACAGAGTAGATCAGAGGTTGGAACCTTACGCTGCTCTTCGTAAGGCTTACATTTGGTATAAGAAGTTGGCTATCCATCTTTTCCACTTGGCAACCTTTAATGCTTTTGTTGTATTCAAGGATTCTTGTCCTGAGTCAAAGATGACTTTTGCTAAGTTTCAGGAGTCTGTAATAGGCAGCCTTGTTTTAGTGGAACAGGCAAGTGTTCCTAGAGTTGGAGTGGTGGAGGAGGTTGCTAGATTGAAAGATCGCCACTTTCCTGATCACATTCCTCCCACACCCTCAAAAGACTTTCCCAGTAGGAGATGTAGAGTCTGTTGGTGAAGAGGTACGTGGAAGGAGACTCGCATGTACTGCCCCGAGTGTCCTTCTAACCATGGGCTGTGTGTGCCTGCTTGTTTTAGAATGTACCACACGCAAAAGAATTTTTGGGAGCATCCATGAGTGGTAAAGTGAACTGCCTGGCCTCTATTGTTTAATTTCTTTTGTTCAGTTTCAGGTTGGCATTTGTGTAGTGTATTTAGTTTCAGATTTTGTGTTAGTTGATTTGTATCTATTTGCAATTTGTTTGTGTTTTCTTATTTGTATAAAAAAATCCTAAATGTTATGGCGGTGTGCATGGAGTGGCGCTTGTCTGGCGGTGTGCGTGGACTTGTGCTTGGCTGGCAGTGTGTTTGTATTGGCACTTGGCTGGCGGTGTGCGTGGACTGGCGCTTGGCTGGTGGTGTGTTTGTACTGGCGCTTGGCTGGCGGTGTGTTTAGACTGGCGCTTGGCTGGTGGTGTGCGTGGACTGGCGCTTGGCTGGCGGTGTGCGTGGACTGGCGCTTGGCTGGCAGTGTGCGTGGACTGGCGCTTGACTGGCTGTGTGCGTGGACTGGCGCTTGGCTGGTGGTGTGCGTGGACTGGTGCTTGGCTGGCGGTGTGCGTGGACTGGCGCTTGGCTGGCGGTGTGTGTGGACTGGTGCTTGGCTGGTGGTGTGCGTGGACTGGCGCTCGGCTGGCAGTGTACGTGGACTGGCGCTTGGCTGGCGGTGTGTGAGTAGTGACTAGATGCTGGTCACTACACACACTGCTAGCCAAACGCCACTCCACGCAATCCGTGAGCTGGTGTGGTTGCTGTGTCAGGAATGTGGGCGTGTGAAAGTGATGGGCCCTTGAATGGCGCTGTCTGCTGGTGTGAGTGTTGTAATGTGCTGGGCCCACGGCTGGCTGTGTGAATGGTTTTGTATGTGTCACACGTATGAAAGGTGTATGAATGGCCTGCAAAGAGGTTGGTGCCTTGTCGTGGCTTTACAGCTCACGAGCTGTGAGTCAATGGTTCAGTTTCTCGTCCTTTCAATTATTAACAGTGCATTTCATTTTTGTGAAATCTCTGGTTAATACAACTGTATATACTGAACCATCACTTACCCTCATGCCAAATTCAACCAGTATGTATGTGTGCTTGAGGAATAGGTGGTTGTGCAGAAAAATTTGTCTTTTCTGTTTTTGTCAAGCAGGGTGTACCTTGTCCCTTTTTGTGAATGTTGTAATGTGTTGGTTTTGTGCCTGGTGGTGTGAATGGTCTTGTGTGTATCATGTATGAAAGGTGTGTGAATGGCCTGTAAAGCGGTTGGTGCCTTGATGTGGCTTTACAGCTCACGAGCTGCGAGTCACTGGTTCAGTTTTTGTCCTTTCAATTATTGACAGTGCATTTCATTTTTGTGAAATCTCTTGTTAATAACATTTTATATACTGAACCATCACTCTCCCTCATGCCAAATCCAACCAGTATGTGTGTGTGCTTGAGGAATAGATGGCTGTGCAGTAATCTTTGTCTTTTTTGACTCTCTGCCAAGGTGTACATTTCATCTAAGAATAACCTACCAACTGTAGATTTTGTCGTAAACTAAACACCCATGGGAGTACATGGTGATGTCTCTCTTGTGGATCCCAACAAGTTATCTTACCCACAATGTCCTGCAAACCTCAAAATGTGACTGTGACATTTACCTTGCATTATTGTGCTCAAATTTTCACGCTGCAGAAAGTAACAACAAATTTCCAACCCCCCAGCATTTCTCCAAGTATCCCAATAGAAATGGTACCTCACTTGTGTGGGTGGGCCAAGTACCCGCGGCAGGGAAGGGCCCAAAACCTATTGATGCAACATCAAAATTTCCTATCACAAACCAACCTGGTTTTGCAGGGGGGGGTCCCATGAGTTTTTGGCCCGGGGCTCGGCGGCCATCGAGGGAAACCTACCAAACCCACACATTTCTGGAAACTAGACACCCGGGGGAGTCCAGCGAGGTATGGCTTGCGTGGGTCCCCCAAAATTCTCCTACCCAAAATCCCCTGCAAACCTCACATTTCGCTGAAAAAAATCACTTTTTTCTCAAATTTCTGTGTGGGAAAGTGCTGGACTCTGCGTGGATCCACAAATTTCCTCCCACCCAGCGTTCCCCCAGTTCTCCTGATAAAAATGGTACCTCACTTGCGTGGGTGGGTCAAGGACCCGCGACAGGCAAGGGCCCAAAACCTATTGAGGCGACATCAAAATTACCTATCACAAACAAACCTGGTTTTGCAAGGGGGGTCCCATGAGTTTTTGGCCCGGGGCTCGGCGGCCATCTAGGGAAACCTACCAAACCCACAATTATCTGGAAACTAGACACCCGGGGGAGTCCAGCCGGGTATGGCTTGCATGGGTCCCCCAACATTCTCCTGCCCAGAATCCCCTGCAAACCTCACATTTCTCTGAAAAAAATCACTTTTTTCTCAAATTTCTGTGTGGGAAAGTTCTGGAATCTGCGTGGATCCACACATTTCCTCCCACCCAGCGTTTCCCCAGGACTCCCGATAAAAATGGTACCTCACTTGTGTGGGTAGGCACTGTGGCTGCAACAGGAAATGGCCCAAATCGTACTGTGGAGACTTCAAAATTACCTATAAGAAAACTACCTGGTTTGGGGGGGCACCTGAGATTTTGGCCCCGGGCTCGGCGGCCATCTTGGGAAAGTACCAAACCCAAACATTTCTGAAAACTAGACACCAGGGGGAGTCCAATGAGGTATGGCTTGCGTGGATCCCCCAACGTTTTCCTACCCAGAATGCCATGCAAACCTCAAATTTAGCTGAAAAAAACACATTTTCCACATATTTTTGTGTGGAATCACCGTGTAGGCACAAATGTCCTACCCCACAGCGTTCTCCTTAGTGTCCCGAGTAAAATTATACCTCACTTGTGTGGCTGTTCAATGTAGAATTGGCTAAAACCTTATTTTTTTTTAAATGTAGCGCTTAGAATTCTCGGTGCTATACCCTTATTCCCTATGTTTTGGGCTCTTCCCAGTCACAGTGCCGGCACGGTGATCCACACAAAAATATGTGTTTTTTTCAGCTAAATTTGAGGTTTGCATGGCATTCTGGGTAGGAAAACGTTGGGGGATCCACGCAAGCCATACCTCATTGGACTCCCCCGGGTGTCTAGTTTTCAGAAATGTTTGGGTTTGGTACTTTCCCAAGATGGCCGCCAAGCCCGGGGCCAAAATCTCAGGTGACCCCCCAAAACCAGCTAGTTTTGCTATAGGTAATTTTGAAGTCTCCACAGTACGATTTGGGCCATTTCCTGTTGCAGCCACTATGCCTACCCACACAAGTGAGGTACCATTTTTATCAGGAGACCTGGGGGAACGCTGGATGGAAGGAAATTTGTGGATCCACGCAGATTCCAGAACTTTCCCACACAGAAATTTGAGAAAAAAGTGATTTTTTCAGCAAAATTTGAGGTTTGCATGGGATTCTGGGTAGGAGAATGTTGGAGGACCCACGCAAGCCATACCTCGCTGGACTCCCCGGGGTGTCTAGTTTCCAGAAATGTGTGGGTTTGGTAGGTTTCCCTAGATGGCCGCCGAGCCCCGGGCCAAAAACTCATGGGACCCACCCTTGTAAAACCAGGTTGGTTTGTGATAGGTAATTTTGATGTCGCCTCAATAGGTTTTAGGCCCTTGCATGTCGCGGGTCCTTGACCCACCCACGGGAGTGAGGTACCATTTTTATCGGGAGACCTGGGGGAACGCTGGGTGGTAGGAAATTTGTGGATCCACGCAGATTCCAGAACTTTCCCACACAGAAATTTGAGAAAAAAGTGATTTTTTCAGCAACATTTGAGGTTTGCAGGGGATTCTGGGTAGGATAATGTTGGGGGACCCATGCAAGCCATACCTGGCTGGACTCCCCCGGGAGTCTAGTTTCCAGAAATGTGTGGGTTTGGTAGGTTTCCCTAGATGGCCGCCGAGCCCAGGGCCAAAAACTCATGGGACCCCCCTTGCAAAACCAGGTTTGTTTGTGATAGGTAATTTTGATGTCGCCTCAATAGGTTTTGGGCCCTTGCCTGTGTTGACCCACCCACGCAAGTGAGGTACAATTTTTCTCGGAAGACTTTGGGGAACGCGGACTCGGTGGAAATTTGTGGATCCACGCAGATTCCAAAACTTTCCACCACAGAAATGTGAGGAAAATGTGTTTTTTTTGACAATTTTTTAGGTTTGCAAGGGATTCTGGGTAACAGAACCTGGTGAGAGGCAGTCAAGTCACCCCATCCTGGATTTCCCTGGGTGTCTAGTTTTCAAAAATGTATAGGTTTGCTAGGTTTCCCTACATGCCGGCAGAGCTAGGGTTCAAAAACTACAGCTAGGCACTTTGCCAAAAAAGGGTCATTTTTCACTGTGAAAATGTGGTGTGTCCACGTTTCGTTTTGCGCCGTTTACTGTCGTGGCCACTAGGCCTACCCACACAAGTGAGGTACCGTTTTTCTTGGAAGACTTTGGGGAATGCGGGGTGGGTGGAAATTTGTGGATCCACGCAGATTCCAGAACTTTCCACCACAGAAATGTGAGGAATATGTGGTTTTCTTGACAATTGTTTAGGTTTGCAAGGGATTCTGGTTAACAGAACCTGGTGGGAGCCAGTCAAGTCACCCCATCCTGGATTCCCCTGGGTGTCTAGTTTTCAAAAATGTATAGGTTGGCTAGGTTTCCCTAGGTGCCGGCAGAGCTAGGGTTCAAAAACTACAGCTAGGCACTTTGCCAAAAAAGGGTCATTTTTCACTGTGAAAATGTGGTGTGTCCACGTTGCGTTTTGCGCCGTTTCCTATCGCGGGCACTAAGCCTACCCACACAAGTGAGGTACCATTTTTCTCTGACAACTTTGGGGAACGTGGGGTGTGTGGAAATATGTGGATCCACGCAGAGTCCAGAACTTTCCACCACAGAAATGTGAGGAAAATGTGTTTCTTTTGACAATTTTTCAGGTTTGCAAGGGATTCTGGGTAACAGAACCTGGTGAGAGCCAGGCAAGTCACCCCCTCCTGGATTCCCCTGGGTGTCTAGTTTTCAAAAATGTATAGGTTTGCTAGGTTTCCCTAGGTGCCGGCAGAGCTAGGGTTCAAAAACTACAGCTAGGCACTTTGCAAAAAAAGGGTAATTTTTAATTGTGAAAATGTGGTGTGTTCACGTTGCGTTTTGAGCCGTTTCCTGTTGTGGGCACTATGCCTACCCACACAAGTGAGGTACCATATTTATCGGGAGACTTAGGGTAATTCATATTTGTAAAGCAACTGTTATTACCTATTGACTTTCGATGCATTTCTGCCTTCCAAATGAAAGACAATGTGTAAAAAAGAAGTCACTTTGAAAAATGACCGATAATTCTCATGCTAGTATGAGTATTCCCAATTTCGGAAATGTGCAAATATCTACTGTTTCTAAACTCTATATTTTGTTCCCATTTCAGAAATACATAGGTGTCTTTCATACCGATTTTTCCATGTATACATTTTCCCAGAATAATTGCTATATAGCCGGTACATAATAAAAAACCATTGCAAGACGCTGCTCAGTTTTTGGCTCTGGGTTCGTCGGGTTCTTTGTGAACCTAAAAGTCCTATATATCCCCACAACCAGTAAGGTCCAGCGGATGCAATGGTCTATTTCTTTCAAAGAGCTGTCATAATTAGAAGAAGTTACAGTTGAAAATGTCAACACAAAAGGCTGTTTTTTTCAACTAATTTTCCATTTTTCCTATATTTAACTGTTAGTTTCTATAAAGAAACCTTGATGGATTTACACGAATGACCCCTTGCTGAATTCAGAATTGTGTCTACATTTCTAAAATGTATAGCTTTCCAGGATCCATTATTGCTTTCATACCCATTTCTACCATTAACTGGAAGGAGGTTGAAAGCACAAAAAATAGCAAAAATAGGCTATGTCCCAGAAAAATGCCAAAACTGTGTAAAACATTTTGGTTTTCTGACAAAAGGCTGTCATTCCCTAAAAGCTGGGAAAATGGTGAGTTCAGCCCCGCAAACCCTTTTTTGATACCATTTGCAGGTAAAAACCCAGACGCTTTCATTTGCAGCACTTTTTTCCCATTTTTCCCCCCCCAAAAAAACTTTAGCTGTATTTTGGCTAATTTCTGGGTCCCCTCCAGGGGAATCCACAAACCCTGGGTACCTTTAGAATCCCCATGATGTTGGAAGAAAAGGACGCAAATTTGGTGTGGATACATTATGTGGTCAAAAAGTTACAGGGGCCTAAGCGCGAACTACCCCAAATAGCCAAAAAACGCTTAGCACAGGGGGGAAAAGGCCTAGCAGCGAAGGGGTTAATATATACATATATTTACATACATCTACAGTTATACCAATAACACAAAACCTTTTTTTTTTTTAAACATAAATAAAATTCAAAAGTAAACAACGTTCATTTCTTACAATGTTATAAAAATATTTTACACATTAAAAACATTAATAATTATAGATATAATATTAAACAAGCAAAAACATAATAATATAAATTTAAAAAAAAAATTATATAATTTTACATTTAATACATACTTTCCCCACCACAATTTACATAAAAGTACACAAAACGTTCTACTAAAGATGTATAAAACGTATTACTCCCACTTCACGCAATGCAACAGTAGGAAAACTGTTAAATGACACAGGGGTAACATTTACTATTCCCACTCCAGTCAATGCAATAGTAGGGAAAGTGTTGAAATGTGGAGGGGTAAAACTTAGTATTCCCACTCCAGGCAGAGCAACAGTAGGGAAAGTGTTGGATTGTGGAGGGGTCAAATTAAATATTCCCACTCCAGTCAGTGCAACAGTAGGGAAAGTGTTGGATTGCAGAGGGGCAACATTTTCTATTCCCAGTCCAGTCAGTGCAACAGTAGGGAAAGTGTTGGGTTGCAGAGGTGTAAAATTTACTGTTCCAAATCCAATAACTTCAAAAGTAGGGAAAGTGTGGGATTGCAGCGGGGTAAAATTTACTACTCGCACTCCAGTCAGTGGAACAGTAAGGAAAGTGTTGGATTGCGGAGGGCTAAAATTTGCTATTCCTACTTCCAGTCAGTTCAACAGTAGGGTAAGTGTTGGATTGCGGAGGGGTAACATTTACTCTTGCAACTCCAATGAGAGCAACAGTAGAGAAAATGTTGGATTGCGGAGGGGTAAAATTTACCATTCTATCTCCAATTAGTACAACAGTAGGGAAAGTCTTGGATTGCAGATGGGTAAAATTGACTATTCTCACTCCAGTCAGAGCAACATTAGAAATACATTCTCTTCAACACAGTAAAATAATTGCAAAAACATAGTAAACAAATAAAAATATAAATATGTAAAATATATATATATATATATATATATATAATATATATTAAAAATTAAATAAAATAAATACATATTGCAATGTTTAATACATATCATAAATAACTACAAATATTATTATAATGATAAATTGTTTTAATTAAAATAAATGTTATTTAAAAATGACATCCACAAAAAAAATTATTAAATCATTTTATTTTAGTTATTTCCCACCCTATACCCCTACAAAACTCACAACCCCACCTAAAAGTTTAACTTAAAAAGACAATTATTTACACTATTAACATGAATATTTATCAATAAACTAATTATCATTAGTTAAAAATGTATGACTTAATTATTATTGATTTTTTCCCAAAATAAACCCCCACAAATCACATGACACACTCCTAAAATGTAACTTAAAAAATGAATTACACAATTAATATAATTATGTAACAATTTAAAAATGAATTATAACTTAATTAAAATTAATTTACTTCCTACCCTATACCCCTACAAAATCCACAAACCACATCTAAATTTTAAGTAAAACAAAAATAATTGCACAATTAACATAATTAATTATCAATTAAATAATTATTATTAATTAAAAACAAAATGTGTCATTACTTATAATTAATTTACTTCCCACCCTGTACCCATGTAAAGCCCACAACCCACACCTAAAATTATAAATAAAATACAAATTACACAATTAACATAATTAATTACAAATTAGATAATTAATATTAATTAAGAACAAATTATTAAGTAACTCGAATTAATTCACTTCCCACCCTGTACCCCTATAAACCCCACAACCCACACCTAAAATTAAAAAATATATATTTACACATTTAACATAATTTATAAATTAATTCAATAATAATAATTAACTGATTATTAATTAATAAAATAAAATTACCTCCAACCCTGCATCCCTATAAACCCCGCAACCCACACCTAAAATGTAAATGAAAAAAATGAATTGCACAATTAACATAATTAAATCACAAATAAATAAATAATAATAAAAAAATTTAAAACAATTATTTTATTATTATTGAATTACTTCCCACCCTGTACCCTTAGAAACCCACTACCCGCTGTAGTACTTAAAATCACAAAAAATAATTAAATAAAATGTCATAACTACTAAAAATTAACAGCTATATTACAAAACATAAACAATAATTATACAGAAAATTCATATCGTATACATTTAAAATATATACTAAAATACATAACAATATTTAAAAAACAATATTATAAATAACTATGGGGGTCATTACGATGGCGGTCGGAAAAGCAACCCGACCGCCATGGTAGCGGAAACTCACCGCCCGCCGCTACCGCGGGAAAACCGACGGCCTGATTAGGATCCATGGCGGTAAAAATCCAACCGCGGCGGAAAGGAGACCCGAGAAACCGCCCGTCGCGTGCGGAGAAGGCCGAAACCCGTCCGCGGCGTTCGAATTCACGGCGGAAACAGCCCAAACCACCGCAACCACAGCGGAGACACCGCCATGGACATTATGATATCCCCGACATGACCGCGGTGCAGAGCGCTGTTTCTGACCGCCGCGGTCGACAATAGTGAGGAATGAGAGAGCCCGCGGAAGCGCCATAGCATAGCCACCGCTGCGTACGCTCCGTGAAAAAAATGGCGGTGGAAAAAAATACACACAACATGCCCACAAAGTGCACCAAGCAAACAAGTCATGCACCCAAAAACACCTAACACAGCCCAAAGACACACCCCCATGGTAAACTGAAAAACTACAAATCCCAGGACGACACACACACCACACCTGCAACCAATACCCCATCCTGACACACCCACATAGCCCAGTATAAATCCAGCCCCCTACCAGACCACAATCCTTTGCAAAACTCCAGAACTGAAGGGACATACACCACAGCTGACAGGAGAGGCAAATCTGCACAACACACACACACATCACCACCACCACCACCACTTCTACACCTGCACCTCTAACCCCTTTGCACATCACACACCATAAACATCACCACCACCACTTCAACACTTGCACCTCAAACACCTTGGCACATCACACACCATGTCACCACAGAAAATCCCAAATTCACTGAGAGTGAGTTGAGGGTACTGGTAGATGAGATAATCAGGGTAGAACCCCAATTGTTTGGTAACCTGGTCCAACAGACACCAGTAGCCACAAGAACGCTAATGTGGAGAAGGATAGTAGATAAGGTAAATGCAGTAGGGACCATGCCACGCAATAGAAATGAAATTGTGAAGTGCTGGCACGATCTGAAGGCAGTGGTCAAGAAGAAGAGAGCCAAGAACCATGAGCTGGCTCACAGGACAGGCAGTGGCCCTCCCATTCCACCCAAAACATTCACTGAATGGGAGGAGAAGGTGCTTGGCATACTGCATCCAGAGAGTCTCACAGGAATACCCGGGGGAGTGGAGGCTGGTAAGTACAAACAAATGCCTAACATCACACTGATATGTACTGTCTTGCACCACTACTAAGCTATACCTCCTCAGTCCCTCAGGTTCACCTCAAAGGTAGCTACAAACATCACCATGGGTACATGTGTACATGCTGCCAGCACTAAAAATCCCACCAGGCCCCCTTGTCCTACAACTGCGCAAGATGGAGCCCTGACCCCCCCATGTGGCAGCCATTGCATTGCTCACCTTAACCTAACAGGTAGGTAGCCATCCTCACAGGAAGGTGTGTGGGTGGTTTGGAAGTCTGCACTACAACTCCCACCAGGCCCCCTTGTCCTACAGCTGCGCAAGATGGAGCCCTGACCCCCCCATGTGGCAGCCATTGCATTGCTCACCTTAACCTAACAGGTAGGTAGCCATCCTCACAGGGAGGTGTGTGGGTGGTTTGGAAGTCTGCACTACAACTCCCACCAGACCCCCTTGTCCTACTGCTGCGCAAGATGGAGCCCTCACCCCCCCATGTGGCAGCCATTGCATTGCTCACCTTAACCTAACAGGTAGGTAGCCATCCTCACAGGGAGGTGTGTGGGTAGTTTGGAAGTCTGCACTACAACTCCCACCAGGCCCCCTTGTCCTACAGCTGCGCAAGATGGAGCACTCCCCACAACCACAACCATGTGGCAGATATTGAATGTGACTCATCAAACTTACTGGTAGGTAACCATTTCAACTGGGAGTGGTGTGTGTAATTGGTGACACTGCAGTTCAACCCACAACAGGCCCACTTCTTCAACAGTTCAGCATGATGGAGCACTTGTCCCACTCATAGGCATGTGACGTTTCTTCCCCGGCACATCACACCATACCACTTTGTCCACAGTCACCTACACAAATCATGCTAAACAGTCGTATTGTACTCAGCATGCACAAGTCTCAGTGCAAAAATTACCCACATTGGGCCCGATTCACAGAACTAACTTACGACAAAATCCTAAACTTACTACCTTTTTGGTATTCACAGAATGAACTTACTCATTTTGGTATTCACAGAATAAACTTACTCATTTTGGTATTCACAGAAGACACTTACACATTTTGTGTAACTTACACATTTTGTGTAACTTACACATTTTGTGTAACTTACTCATTTTGTGTAACTTACACATTTTGTGTAACTTACACATTTTGTGTAACTTACACATTTTGTGTAACTTACACATTTTAGTATTCATAGAAGGCACTTACTCATTGATGAGTAAGTGCCTTCTGTGAATACCAAGATGAGTAAGTTAATTCTGTGAATACCAAAATTGTTGTAAGTTCATTCTGTGAATACCCAAATGTGTAAGTTCATTCTGTGAATACCAAAATTGTTGTAAGTTCATTATGTGAATACCCAAATGTGTAAGTTCATTCTGTGAATACCCAAATGTGTAAGTTCATTCTGTGAATACCCAAATGTGTAAGTTCATTCTGTGAATACCAAAATTGTTGTAAGTTTAGGATTTTGACGTAAGTTAGTTCTGTGAATCAGGCCCATGGTGTCTACTGTGCCAGGCATCACACACTGCAACACTAACACCGATCATGCTTCCCTGCAGCAGTGTCTGGCAGGTTGGCTGTCAATGTGCTAATCACCCATGTCATACCACAGTGTTGCAATGTAAACAGTGGAAGTGCAGATTACCAAAAAACTCCACTGGACCTGGGACTCACACTGCTAAACTATGCACATCCCAACTGTCTTGCAACAGACCCAGCAGCCACAGTGCTGCACTGAATTGCATAACAAGAGTACTTTGTCTGACTAAAATGCACAAATGTGTCTGCTTGGGACCAGCAATGTGTGTATGCATTGACAATGGTCACATCTCACACTGTCTGTCTGAACAGTGCTGGTATAGTCTGGCCCCAAAAGCACACATTGTCTGCACATGGCTGACTGTATCTTACACACACACCACTGTTGATGACAACATGTAAGTGTATGGATGCCCCGGAACAACTGCATCACCAATAAGGGTGGGCATAGTTGGCAGAGTACTACTACGCGGAATTCCACGAAGTTGAACAAAAACTCTGTGAAATGAATTCTGCACACTTCGCTCCACTCTTAATAAAACAGAGACCTCCTACACTTTTGGTAAAATAACAAGTATTTCTGTCTTTACATGCTAAAATGCATATAGTCATTTCACAAAAGTGAAAATGAAAATTTAGCAAGCAGTGAGAGAGGTGATGATTTTGAGATCCTCCCTAACCTAGGGAGAAAACCAAGCAGATGCCTTGAAAACAAAGAGCACATCTTGCTGAACGATTTGGTGGTGGTCCCATCCTCTTAGGACCACCCCAAGCACAGTTATGGGCAAAAATACAATCCCAACCAAAGGCCCTGCAAAGCATTATGGGACGAGATTAGCAGTGAGCAGTGAATATTATAGTATCCAATAACAAAATAATTCTACAAAGAGCTGCAGTTCAACTCGTCGTTACTAGGTGTCCCTCACAAGTCAAATGCAAAAGCATTGAAATTATTACATCAAGCTGCAGTTCCACTAGTCGTTACTAGATGTCCCTCACGAGTCAAATGCAAAAGCATTGAAACCCTTTCATGAAGCTGCAGTTCAGCTCTTTGTAGAATTTATAGTATTAGCTCTCAGCTCAGGGTTTCAATGCTTTTGCATTTGACTCATGAGGGACACCTAGTAACGACTAGTGGAACTGCAGCTTCATGAAAGGGTTTCAATGCTTTTGCATTTGACTCGTGAGGGACATCTAGTAACGACTAGTGGAACTGCAGCTTGATGTAATACTTTCAATGCTTTTGCATTTGACTCGTGAGGGACACCTAGTAACGACGAGTTGAACTGCAGCTCTTTGTAGAATTATTTTGATTCTGGATACTATAATATTCACTGCCATCTGCTAATCTCATCCCATAATGCTTTGCAGGGCCTTTGGTTGGGATTGTACTTTTGCCCATAACTGTACTTGGGGTGGTCCTAACTAACCCTGGGCGTAGTTCGCGAAGTAACGCTTCGCGAAGCTACGCAAAGTGCAGTTCGCACTACGCGAGCTACGCGTAGCACTACGCGAACTGCGTAGTGCGTGTTCGCAATGATTGCACAGTGCCGGATGCTTGTCCGCACTGTGCAATCATTGAAAACGGCATCTTGCACAGTGCGAGCTGTCTTTACTGCCGCTCGAGTAGATTTTTACTCGAGCGGCAGCTTTCTCAACGCGGACTGGTAGTTTCTCATCGCGAGCGGTCGCGAGCATACGCGACCACTCGCAATGAGAAACCTGACCTCCCGCGTTGAGAATCTCGCCGGGAGGTTTATTTTCCACGCTCGCGATCGGCAACTTGATGTTGCTGATCGCGAACGAGGAAAAAGTCTCGCCGGGATGTCATTTTGCTTGCTCGCGGTCGCCAACTTGACGTTGAGGACCGCGAGCAAGCAAAAAATGACCGCTGCACTACGCTACGCTACGCTACGCGTGTTTGCACTGTGCTACGTGCAATTCGCGTAGTGCGAAGTAGCGCAAACTTCGCAAACTACGCGAGCATAGCGTAGTTTTCCGCCCAGGCCTAGTCCTAACAGGATGGGAGCACCACTGAATCGTTCAGCATGATGTGCTCTTTGTGTTCAAGGCATCTGCTTGGTCCTCCCCCTAGGTTAGGGGGGATCCCAAAATCATCACCTCTCACTTTTGTGAATTAGTTATATGCTTTTTAGCATGTGAAATTGCTTTATCAAATCATTTGTGGGTGCAGTTTTGTAGCTGATTCCACTATGTGGAGGGATAGAGTTTTTGCTTGAGTTCTGTGTTTTTGATGGAATGCGTAGTTCACAATTCTCTGCAAGCTCCGGTAGCGGAGCAGAGTTCATCGCCCACTCCAAATCACCAGTACTTTGCTCATGTCCACAAATACCATGAAACTATGATAGTGTGGAAATGTTTGCTGGGTGAGATGTTCAACCTGCTGTATGTCACCACAGTGATAGGAGCCTATACCCCATGCCCTATTGTGCCTTCAAATGTTGGGTGAGTGGACCCCACACCCAGATACTTGGGACAACAGTGATGGGGGGATATACCCCATGACCTATTTTTCCTGCAAATCTTGGGGGAGTGAACCCCACACCCAGATAGTTGGGACAACAGTGATGGTGGGGCTACACCCCAAGCCCTAATGTGATGTGAAAAGTTTGGGTACTGAAACCCACATACACCTTCTGCTCTCCACAGGCACGATCCTCCCAAGAATGACTCTTAAGTCACATAGCCATGTCATTGCTCACCTTCACCTCAACCGGTAGGTAGCCATCTTCACACGGAGATGGTGTTGTGGGGTTGGCAAATTGTCCCACAAATCCCACCACGCATGCTGTCCCACCCCTGAGTAGGATGGGCCACTCCACCCCCAATCAGAATCATGTGGCAGGCATTGTATGCTACCCACTCAACTAACAGGTAGCTAACCGCATCTCACAGGTCGGGGTGTGTGGGGGTGGGAAGCTTGCACAACAACTCACACAAGCCCACATGAGCTCCAGCCCCCAAGACTGATTACACCCTTGCACTAAGATGCATGTGTCAGTCATTGCACTGTCCACTTCCAAATCTCTGGTAGGTAGACATATCATGCTGACTTGTCCCACACTGGACCAAGATGGAAGCCTTCCTCACACACACACACAGTGAGGTCTCACAAATACAAGCAAAAAACAGCAAACAGAACATATCACCAGCCACTACATGCAGCCAGATATGCTTCACGACAAGCATGGTGGCATAGGACACCAGGCCTCACATTGCACAACTGCACACCCAGATAGCATTGGCCACTATAGTGTGCACACACCTAAGCAAATGAAACCATTACAGCAACCAAAGTGTGACATTCAGATCCACATGTAGATGTAACTCAGTGCACAACCCTACACACCACTGCATGCCATCTGAAAATGGCAGGGGTCCAGACCAGCAAGGACCAAATGAAAGCAAAGAAAGCATGGCTGGAAGTGCAAATACAGATATGTACACCACATGCCAAAGGTATGGATGCAACTAAGATGTTCACCCAATGTGCAGAGTAAACGGCTGCAAGGGCACAACAAGTGACATACATGCGTAACTGGATCACATATGATTTAACACTCACTAGATGCCAACATGAACCTGTCAATGTAAAATATGTAAATTGTGCATGTCATGTCTTGCCAACTCCCAATATGGACAAGTAATGCATGTACCTCAACAGCTTGTAATGCATCACTGGATGTCGGTAACTGCAAATTAGATCAGTGAACAACTGCTGGATGTACAAACAGTTGATGTAACAGTGTGAACAGAAACTTTGCTGGTTGCAACACAATGACCATTTCTCATCTGACCCACAGGTGACCAAGAACTCACTGCAGAGGACGACACCACCAACCTGCAGAGCCAGTCCCCCACCCCGGAACAGAGACTACTGGATGAAGACTCCCTGGATTCCTTGGATGAGGAGCCCCAAGCCAGCCCATCTGGTGTGGCAGGCCGCAACCAGTCCCAGGCACCCATTGTCCCCACAACCACATCTGCTGCAACCCATGACCTTCCCCAGACAGCTGTCGTCACCGCCTGTGTGTCAACCACTACCACCACCACCATCCCCACCCCCACCACAGCTGCCCGCAACCCCTCCCTGCCCCAGGTGATGAGCACCCCACGACATCTACTCAGGAGGCCAGGGAGAGGATGCAGCGGAGCAATGTGGGGAGCCAACAGGCCCATGGCAGCAGTGTAGGTGGGAGGGGCAGGGTCATGCAGAGGGGAACTGAGCCTGGAACGGAAGCCCTGTCCCACATCAACAGAGTCCTTGGGGCATACGAACAGGCCCAGGGACGAATGGGCCGGTCTGAGGAAGATTCTCGGGAGCTCCTCCTGCTGATGAGGTCCATGGACACCCGCATGGGACAAATTGTGGACCTTTTGGGGCAGCTAGTGGCGGTTCGGAGGGACAGGCCAGCGCAACATTCAACACCTCCGCCTCCCCCTGATGGGCAGCAGGATGACAGTTCATCATCCTCCCCTGCGTCCACAGAGGGGGGTGAGTCCTCAGACACCACTGCCCCTGCAGCACAGGCCCCTCCAGTCAAGCGCAAAAGGGGCCGTCCAAGGAAAGGCCAGGAGGCATCAAGTGCCAAAGCATCTGCCAAAGGCAAGTCCCGGAGCCAGCCATGATGGCAGACCACTGCACCACTGCATTTACCTTTTGGACTATCCTTCCCCACACTGCCATGTGAATGGCATCTGTCTCTTGGACTGGGCCTCCACATCACTGTGGTGACTACTCAATTATCTCATCTACCATGACCGTCAACTCATTTCTTCAAATTTCCCCCTCTGTACATTTTCTCAACCCTCACATGTCACAATTGTAAATAAATACACCTTACACACATGTTGTTGTGTCTGCTCCGTCTTTAATACAGGATGTGCAACCTTCACCGTGATGTAAATGTCCAAGGGAAATGGAATGTAGGTAGGCAAGGAGAGGCTGAAGGGACCTAGGAAAAACATTAGAACAAGAGTCACTTGTTTTGGTGTGGCATCACACACATCACACAACACTTGTCAACAAGGTACTCCAATCGTCACACATTATCGCCATAGAGACATCCTGTATCTGTGTCAAACTACCCTATCCCACAAATATTGCCAACCAGCAATGAGTGAACACAAGGCTGCAGTCACCAAGCTCACATACACCCTCACAGCAACTGCAACACCATCAGACCATGTGTCCCTCCTACATCGTCACTCACCTTCAAGTGAAGTAGCGGTTGATGAGCTGTTGACGCATGTCAACACCTTCCTCCTCTACACTGTCCTCGTCACTGGACCCGGGTTGGTTTGCAGGCGGGGCCTTGGCTGCTCATCATCATCCAGGATCAGGGGTATTGCCTTGCGAATGGCCAGGTTGTGGAGCATGCAGCATGCCACGACTATCTGACACACCTTCCTTGGCGAGTACATCAGGGCACCTCCGGTATGGTCCAGGCAGCGAAATCGTGACTTTAGGAGACCAAATGTACGCTCTATTACACGCCGTGTCCTCCCATGGGCATCATTATATCGCACATCAGCTGCTGTCACAGGATTCCGCAGTGGGCTCAGCAACCACGGACGGTTAGGATATGCAGAGTCACCTGGGTGTGAGAAACACAGATTAACCTTGATGTTCCACAATGCCACAGGACAGCATGTCACACACACACCATGCTACTCCACTATGCATACTCACCCACAAGCCATGCACGCTCAGGAAGCAGATTGGCCATCAGCGGCGGGACGATGCTGCTGTGCATGATGTGCGAATCATGGGCTGACCCGGGATACTTGGCACACACGTGGGAGATGATCATGTCCGCCTGGCACACCACTTGAACATTTACCGAGTGGTAATGCTTCCGATTTCTGTAAACATGCTCACGTGCCTGTGGTGGCACAAGCCCAACATGTGTGCAATCAATGGCACCAACGACATGGGGGATGTGTCCAAGGGCATAAAAATCTCCCTTCACAGTCACCAACTCTGGCACCCTGGGGAAATGAATGTATCTGTCCTTGTAGTTCATCATAGCTGACAGTACATCCTTCAGCACCATGCTGAACATCGGTTGTGACATCCCACCTGCACTTGCTACCGTGTGCTGGAATGAGCATGTCGCAAAGAAATGCAGGCACGCCATCACCTTTGAAGTCGCAGTGAAAGCTGTTGGATATGTGCGACGTGACTGCAGGTGGGGCTCCAACATGGCACGTAGGTTTTGTAGGGAAACTCTATCCAGCCTGAATTTGCGGATGATCTCTTCATTCTCCATGTCAGCCAGCACTGTGAATGGACGATGGATATTGGGCCTCCTCCTAGGTCAGATGAAAGTGCACATATGTCAATGAAACACACCATGAGATGTACAGGACATTTCACATTTCTACAGACACATTGCCAAATGTTACAGACTGCACCATCAACCAACAGAGCACTGCACAAGTCGGTACACATCAGGCACTTTACTCGTACACTTGTCCCCTTCCCCGCAGCAATGATCTGTGCACACCACCTGCTCATTGGCATGCACAGTGGGATATGGAACCACATCTGTGCGCACACCTGTGAGTATTACCCCCAGCATATGTGTCAAACCACAATACTACCCTAGCACACCGTGCTGCTGTCCATGATACACCTCCCAACACAGGTTGCACATGGCACACATCAAGTACACACTGACCACAGGCTGAGCATGGTGAACACGTGTGTGCATGTGCAGTAGACAATGTGACAGTCAATGATGCCCCTAGTTCACACAATGAGACAGCATTGTGCGTGACATTGCACCTACACACATTGACTATTACCTACATATGCTATGCAACACAAAAACTGTACAGTCTACATGCCCTTACACATCACATGTGACATGTGCGTGTGTATGTGTCAATGCAATTTATCACATACACATATATGGCATGTGTAGGTGACATGGAGTTAAATGTCCCATTCGTAATGTTGGCCTCATGAGGGTCCTTCAATGTTGGAGACACTGGGCACTGTTCATGTTGGGCTATGGATAGAGCTGGATGACTCCATATGTGCAGCAAACCTGCTCCGCGAGTCCACTGACGGTCACTACAGGCACTGTATGGCACACATCTGGTGGTGCCTACCGCCTGGCCCCTGTGGACTGTCACCACCAATACCCCAGACATGATCGCGGTAGTCTCAGCCATACCTACATGTTTAAATGGCGGTTGGCATGCACCGCTACCCAGCTCACTGTCACTACAGGCACTGTATGGCACCCATCTGGCGGTGCCTACCACCTGGCCCCTGCGGACTGTCACCGCCAATACCCCAGACACAATCGCGGTAGTCTCAGCCATACCTACATGTGTAAATGGCGGTTGGCATGCACTGCTACCCAGCTCACGGTCACTACAGGCACTGTATGGCACCCATCTGGCGCTGCCTACCGCCTGGCCCCTGCGGACTGTCACCGCCAATACCCCAGACACGATCGCGGTAGTCTCAGCCATACCTACATGTGTAAATGGCAGTTGGCATGCACCGCTACCCAGCTCACGGTCACTACAGGCACTGTATGGCACCCATCTGGCGGTGCCTACCGCCTGGCCCCTGCGGACTGTCACCGCCAATACCCCAGACACGATCGCAGTAGTCTCAGCCATACCTACATGTGTAAATGGCGGTTGGCATGCACCGCTACCCAGCTCACGGTCACTACAGGCACTGTAGGGCACCCATCTGGCGGTGCCTACCGCCTGGCCCCTGCAGACTGTCACTGCCAATATCCCAGACACGATCGCGGTAGTCTCAGCCATACCTACATGTGTAAATGGTGGTTGGTATGCACCGCTACCCAGCTCACGGTCACTACAGGCACTGTATGGCACCCATCTGGCGGTGCCTACCGCCTGGCCCCTGCGGACTGTCACCACCATGGACCATGCCCTGGCAGCCAATGGGAAGCACCCTCGCGGTAGCCTGATGCAATTTTGAAAATAGCGGTAGGCATGTTCCGCAACCGCGGAGACGGTCATTGGAAGCATTCAAAAGATGCACCACTGCGGTAGCGCGTGCCTGGCCCCTGCGGTGTGTCACCGCCATGGTCTATGACCTTGCAGCCAATGGGACGCACAGTAGCGGTTGCTTCATATGGATTTGAAAATCGCTGTAGGCGTGCACCACCACCGCGGAGGCGGACATTGGATGATTTTAAAAATAGTAGACCTGGTACACCAATTGCAGCGGTGTGGGACCACTGACACAGCCCCAGGGGCCTATATATGTGTGGGAGGGTGCCCCACATTTCCACTGCTACCAGGGACTGCTGCCTGACACCCCTCACCTGCTGCTGCTGCCTCCAGGGACTGCTTCCTGCCACCCTCCACCTGCTGCTGCTGTCTCCAGGGACTGCTGCCTGCCACCCCCCTCCTGCTGCTGCTGTCTCCAGGGACTGCTGCCTGCCACCCTCCACCTGCTGCTGCTGCCTCCAAGGACTGCTGCCTGCCACCCTCCACCTGCTGCTGCTGTCTCCAGGGACTGCTGCCTGCCACCCTCCACCTGCTGCTGCTGTCCCAGGGACTGCTGCCTGCCACCCTCCACCTGCTGCTGCTGCCCCCAGGGACTGCTGCCTGCCACCCTCCACTTGTTGCTGCTGTCTCCAGGGACTGCTGCCTGCCACCCCTGAACTCCACCTGCTGCTGCTGTCACCTGTGCACAGTGATGTCGAGGACACAGAAGATCCGGGCCAGTCCCTTCACCAGCGAGGAGCTGGAGGTCCTGGTGGACGGAGTACTTGCACAGTACCCAAGGCTCTATGGTGCCCCTATGTCGTGGTAAGTCTCCAACAGTGTGAGTGAGAGTGCAGGGGGGCACACGTGAGGTGGAGGTGCTGCAGTATGTGTCAGTGAGTGTGGGGCTCTGACATGCACTGCCTAGCATGTTTTCTCCAGGGGGAAGGGCTGTGTAGCCTCTTTCACACGTTTCCCTGTATGCCCATCCAGATTTGAGGGACATGTATTGTCCTGTCAGCCATACAGTGAAGCAGAACATTGGTAATGCAGGAGTCAGGCCAGTGATTGCTTGTGTTGAATGGCTGTGTGGGTCCCAAATGTCCCTCTCAGTGTCAGCCCACCTGGCCTGCACAGTCGCCGCCCAATCCCACAAGTACACATCACTGCATGTACAGTGTGTTCCATGTGTCTTTTGTTCACACATCTTCATCAAAGAGCCATCTCAGCCCTGTAGATTGCACACGACAAGCCTTGTGACATGGGTGTGTGTATGAGAGTTGATGTCACTGTATGTGAGCTCCATGACACAGTGAGCCATTCACAGGGCTAGGACATTGGGGGCTGCGCAGTGTTGGACACAGTGAGTCCACCAACAACCATGTGTTGCTATCTAATCTATGTGTTGCTCTAGCTAACAGCGGACAGTAGATGTGGGCAGACTACACATTGCTTGATGTGCTGGCATCCTCAATGTGAATGGGATGTAGAGGTACTGTGTCCACCCTCCCACCTTCATGGATTCACGTGTGGTTCTCCAATGCCGTTGTACCATGTGACATGCATTCTTGGCTCTGTTACACATATCTGTTGATTTGGGATGAGTGAGTATCGTGCCACTGTATTGAGAGATTTTGGTAGTATACACTGTGTCCCTGATGTATTACCCCTCTTGTCTCCCATGCCTGCAGCTGAAAGTCCACCAGCGTAAAGCCGTGTGGAGGGCCATTGCCTCCAAGGTGCGTGATCTGGGTGTGTCAAACCGACGGCGCAGCCACTGTCATAAAAGGTGGGATGACATCTGCCGGCTGAGCAAGAACGTGGCCGAGATGACGCTGGGGCTGCTCCCTCGGAGCGGCAGGTTGGCCCGATGCAGCATGACACCACTAATGGCCCGCATCTTGGCCGTAACACAGCCTGAGTTGGATGCACAATTGAAGGAGCATCAGCAGCAAGCTAGGGGTGAGTATTTGTTGATGGGTGGCTTTGGCAGGGAGTGGCTGCATGTGTCCACAGATTGGACAAACTCTGAGCTATGTGAAGTTGGTAGTGTGATGCAGTGGATTGTACGTGGCGTCTGTGCTGGGTGCATCTGACATGCATTTGTCCCACCTGTACTCACTGATGTGATCTGCGCAACGTGCATTGCCATTGCATTCAAAGCTGTGGCATTCAGGTACCTTGTGCAGTGGGGTACTGTGTGAATTCATATTGATGTTGATGGCAGTGTGCCTAATCTGAGTGTGTTTCAATCAATGCGTGCAATGCCTGACAGCAGATTTCAGCTGCTACAACTTCTGAGGAGAATGTGCTACAGTACTTCTGCCCGTGCCAGCAACATGGTAGCTGGCATACGCTAATGGCCATTGTGGGCTATTATGTTGTGGTCTGTGTGTGTGTGCTCCCCTACTGCTCCATCCATGTACGTAATTGACACCATGTTGTGGTGTTCATCCTTGCCATCCTCGGCACCGTGTGTGGTCAGAGAGATTTTTGTGCCTGTGTCTGAAGTGGGCCACAGGCAGGATGGTGTGCTGTGTGAGTCACCGGGATCACTTATGGCTGGATTTGTTCTTTACATGCACTGTTGGGTTGATAATTGAGGTGGCAATGTATATTTAGTCAGGGTGATGTGCAACATGGATAACACATCTTCTTGAATGGTGATTTAATTGCACATGTTACTTCAGTTGGTGCCACTCCACTAACACTACATCTCTCTCCCATGTAGCATCTCCCGTGTGCGTTGAGGGACAGGGGATGGACACCAGCAGTGAGGCATCCAGTGCAACAGCCGCACCGGAGCAGAGTGACACAGATGTGACCAGCGCCGAGGAGGGGGACAGGAGTCTGCTGGAGGAATCACAACCCGAGACGAACAGCTCTACGTCATCTGACGCCAGCGGTGACGCATCCATGTTGGGGGCCACAGGGAACGGGTACTTTGCCTCCTCTTCCACCACACAGCGTCCAGTGCCCAGCCTCCCATCTACTTCCACTGGTGCTGGCCGTGTTCGCACAAGTCGAAAGGGAAGAGTCTCCTTCACCCCAGGCACTGCTGCCCCGGCCCATGTCAGCCCTGCAGCCCTCAGTGCTGAGTCAGTAGAGCTATTGCGCCAGCTGTGTGTGGGGCAGACAGCTCTCCTCAATGCCTTCCTAGACCACGATAAAAAGTTGGGCCAGGTGATAGCTTTCATGGAGGGCATACATTCGGATGTGGGTGGGCTACACCGGACTGTGCAGTCATTGTCCTCAACAGTGATGGCAGCCCTGAAACAGGCACATTCTCAGGGAGCAGCTCCTGTCCCTTTGTCCACCCCCCTGTCAGTGTGCACCTCTGATGACAGTGACAATGCTCAACAGACACCAAAGTCCAGATACAGCACACGCAGCACACAGCAGCAGCAACAGCAACAGCCCAAACGGTCCAGGCTGCAGACACTATCCCCACAGTAAAATAAGACCACCCCAGAGCACAGAGATAAAAGCCCGTCAGGCGACACCAAGGGCCAGAGGGGCAAGAAACAGGCCTCAGGGTCACAGGCCTCAGAGTCATCCCCCGCCAAGGACTCTCCTGTCCCAAGGACCACTTGCAAAGCAAAGAAGACAGTTTCCCTGCCCACTGAGGAGGTGTTATCTGCAAGGCTTACACTGGATGAGGGCCCTATGGCTGATCCACCCACAACTTCCACTCCCATCCCGAGCCCTGTGAAGCAGGCACAAGGGGGCACTGTAGGGGCTAAACATGGTAGACAGGGTTTGGAAGGGCGGAGGCAAGCCCCAGGGAAGCGCACAGCTGGATCCAGCATGTCCCCAGAGGGGGGCCCAGAGTCAGCACCAGGAGCAGGTTTGGTGGTGGGGTTACCTGTTGTGTCCACACCAGTTCACATTAGTCCCCAGACAGGGAAGCCTTTCAGGATCCCCAAGAAGTGGAAAGGCACCCCTCCACAATCTCCTGCACACAAGGTCTCACCACAGCATCAGTCCACCTCCCCGTGCCACCACCCCACCTGGTCCAAGCAGCCCTCCAGCTTCCCAAGCCAGAGATGTCTCTTCCACAGATGTTCCTCACACTCCTCGGGGCAGTCCTCCTACCGAACGCGACACACAGTCACCTCCAAGTCTGACAGACAGCCACATCTGAGTGGTAGTCACCCTCACACACCTGTCTGTCCACAGCGGTGTCTGTGATGCCCATTGTTATCCCCATGACTCTGTTGCTGAGCATGGCATGGTATAGTCGCACACATTCCCTGTGCAGCTTCTGATGTAACTACTCTGCACATTGTCCTTGCCTTGTGGTTCACTGCTATTTGCCCCCTGCCTGTGCAGCTTCTCATGGACTTCATCTGCACATTGGACTGGCCACTGGCCTTGTTGCTCACTGCTGTTTGCCCCCTGCCTGTGCAGCTTCTGATGTAACTACTCTGCACATTGTACTTGCCTTGTGGTTCACTGCTGTTTGCCCCCTGCCTGTGCAGCTTCTCATGGTCTTCACCTGCACATTGGACTGGCCACTGGCCTTGTTGCTCACTGCTGTTTGCCCCCTGCCTATGCAGCTTCTGATGTAACTACTCTGCACATTGTACTTGCCTTGTGGTTCACTGCTGTTTGCCCCCTGCCTGTGCAGCTTCTCATGGACTTCATCTGCACATTGGACTGGCCACTGGCCTTGTTGCTCACTGCTGTTTGCCCCCTGCCTGTGCAGCTTCTCATGGACTTCATCTGCACATTGTACTTGCCTTGTTGATCACTGCTGTTTGCCCCCTGCCTGTGCAGCTTCTGATGTAACTACTCTGTACATTGTAGTGCCCACTGGCCCTGCAGTTGCCCACATTTGTTGTCTATCTATGCACAAGTGTGAATAAAGACAGTTGTTCCTGTTGTCAGTTCTGTCAGTGTAATTTCTCAATAAAACTGTTTCTGTGTGTGCATGGTTTACTGTGTCAAATGCTCAGTATGGCACTTCAACATTGGCAATGGGTTGTCTCACGTTCCCATGTTTTTGCAGGGGTGACAGGGACTTCAATTCTTCCTGACTCTTATACTTGTGGGTGCAGTGAAGGTGGTTTGTGCAAATTTCTTGTTGTCATCATCCTTCTTTGTCCATGTTGTCTATGGTGTAGACATGTCATGTTTGGAGGCAATGTCAGCACAGGGTGGGAGTTTATGCACAGGCTTTCATGCAGGTTGGCACGGGTCATGGTGTCTGTGTGAGCTTACTTACTGTGTGCCCAGCAGTGCATGTGTACGGTCATCTTGTGGTGGTCAGTAATCCTGGTCCCATGCCTTACTTCCAAAGTGTACACTTTGGTGGTGGAGAAGTGTGTGGTGTGAAGAGGGTGACTTTGTGGTGACTGTTGATGTGTGTGCACCTGCATTGTCAACTACACCCATGTGTCACCCTGGAGTGGTGTGCGTGAATGTGTACTTGTTGTGCCCTGCAATTGTGATTTGGTGCACATGGGAGTGTTGTGTGCTGCTGATGTGAGAGGGGGGATGTGTGACGTATCCTACTTGTGCTTCTCAATCATGGAGTGTGTGAATGGGGCCTGTGTGTTGTGGTGCAGAGATGCTCTTGTTCAGGTAATTGCATACCTATGTGTGTCTGTTCAGTATTTGACTTCATGGCCTTCCTCTCATCCCTGTGCCTTAACATGGGTGGCCTTGCTGTCTCCCTGAGTTGTTGAATTGAGGTGCTTGTGGTTTGGGTTGACTCACTGTGGCAGCCATGTGTGATTTGATGGGCTGTGGGTGTTCTCAAATGTCTGTTGTCTTGCATGTGATGTACACATGCTTGATAGTTGTGTCCTTGTCCTTCCATTTGTGGGCACATCACTTTAGCTTTCATGTATGTTGTCCTCCATTGCTGCTAGCATGTGTCTGTGTATGTGGCTGTGAGGCAGGGTAGGGTGTGTCTGTGCAAGTTGGTAGGCTGTGTGTGCAGTGGATTGTTTGTTCATCAATATGTGTGTGTGTGTACATTTTGTGCTGGGGCTCAGTGTTCTTGGCATGTGTGTGGTGTTGTTGTGGTGTGTGTGTTGGCTGGGGCCTGGCCTTCTGTGGTATGTGTTCCTGTGCAACAACTCCTGCTGTGGCTATCTCTGCAGTTGTTAGGGATGTGGGGCAGGGTGTGTATTCACCTGTGTTGTTGTTGTGCAGGAGTGGCACATGGAAGGCACATGATATGTCCCTTCAGGGAGAGGGCTAGTGTGTTGTGTGTTGAGTAGTGGTTTTGTGCTGTTTGTAAAGTGGCCATAGCTGGCGCTGGCACTGGACTCTGTGTTGTGTACATGTTTTCCTGCACACTGACCGTGGCGGTGACGAGACCGGGACATTTGTTCATGATCGCGGAACATGGGTGACCAGGATGTGGCGAGGTGTTTTTGTGACAGGTGGGACATGTGTGGATGCAGTGATGGCTGTGTGCCTGTCCCCACAGGGGTGTCTGGTGTGGACATGCACCGTTTTCAAACCCTTGACTTGTGTATTGTGTTGCATGCACGGTTGTGTGTGTACGTACCTGCGGCAGCGTCCGCGCCGGACAATGACTTGCAGGTGGTGTATCATATACAGCACCGGAAAGGCGTGTAGGGCTGGATCCATCGCGGTGTGGGCCGGGTGTCTATTTTCTTGCTCCGCTGTGGTGTCTCCGCCGTCTCTGGCTATGCGGTTGCTCCGCCGCGGTGTGCTGCCCTGTTTCCGGCATCGTGATTTGTTCGGCGGATGTGACGTCATTCCGCACAGCGGTGAGTGCTCATTGGCTCACACCGTCACGGTGGCGGGTGCACTTTGATGGCGGTCGGCGTCACACCGCAGTGGACGGAAAATGGGCTCTGTCTAGACATGCTAATATGGCGGGCATGAGGACCGCTGCCGGCGCGCGGTAAATGGCATTTTTCCGCCCCGCAGCGCCGCGGTGGTGCCTCCGCCCGCCATCGTAATAGGCCCCTATATTTTTGTTAACAAGATTAATGACTTCGATATTTAAAACATCGATATTACTTACCTTAACCCCTTCGCTGCCAGGCCATCCCCCCGTGTCACGCCTTTTTTTGGCTATTTGGGGTAGTTCGCGCTTAGGCCACCATAACCTTTTGTCCACATAAGGTATCAACGCCAAATTTGTGTACTTTTCTTCCAGCATCATGAGGATTCTAAAGGTACCCAGGGTTTGTAGATTCCCCTGGAAAGCACTGAGAAATTAGGCAAAATACAGCAACATTTTGTTTTTTAGGGGAAAAATGTGCTGCAGAAGACAGCATATGTTTTTTTCCCCCTGCAAATGGTATCAACAAACGGTTTGTGGTGCTAAAATCGCCATATTCCCAGCTTTCAGGAACAGCAATACTGTTGTAAGAAAACCAAAATTTTCTACGCAGTTTTGTCATTTTACTGAGACATAGCCTATTTTTCCTATTTTTTGTGCTTTCAACCTCCTTCCAGGTAGTGGTAGAAATGGATGTGAAACCAATAATGGATCCTGGAAAGCAATAGTTTTTCATTGTGTACCGGGTATATAGCAATTCATATGGTAAAATATAAAGAGGGAAAAATAGGTACTAAGGAAACCTATATATTTCTGAAATGGGAACAAAATATAGGGGGTGATTACGATGGTGGTGAACCCACCACCGGCAGGCAGCCGGTGGTGGGTTCACCGCCATCGAAAGGCCTTTTTCCGCCCGCCATATCAAGATGGCGGACGGTGTGCCTGGCAGACGGAAAACCTGTCCACCACGGGTCCGACAGAGGCAATCGCTATGATTGCCTGTTGGACCCACCCACATCCACAAAATGGTGGCGGTGACTAGCAGGCACCGTCCGCCAGATTTGGATGCTGCATCCCAGCCATTTTGTCAATGGCGGTTCAACTGCCATTGAAAGGCTGGTGGGGAAATACTTTGGGGGCCCGTTGCGGGCCCCCCTTGTGCAGGGGCATTTGCATTTTGCACTTGGGGGGGCACCAGGTACCCCCTACAGTTCCTTGCACCAGGTGGCAGGCACCGCATGGCGCCTGCCACGCAGTGCAGGGAAATGCACAATATGCATTATTAACATTGCGGCGGGAGCTGCAGCCAGCAGCACCCGCCGCAATGTTAATAATGCCTTTTGCGGCCGCAGTGGTGGCAGCCGCATTGTAATATGTTGTGCGGGACCGCCGTCATATAGGCGGGCGGTCCCAAACCCCGGGACGATGGTGGACTGACTTAAGTCCGTACACCATCGTAATCACCCCCATAGAGTTTTGAAGCAGTGGTTAGTTGCAAATCCCCAAAATTGTGGGTACCCATACAAGCATGTGAATTCGAGGACATTTTTCAAAATGACTCTTTTTTTAGAAATTGTCTTACATTTGGAAGGCAGAAATGCAAAGAAAGTCAATTGGTAATAACACTTGTTCTACTATTCTATTTTACCCTAAGTCTCCCGATAAAAATACTACCTCACTTGTGTGGGTAGGCCTAGTGCCTGCGACAGGAAACGGCCCAGCACGCAACGTATACACATCACATTTTTCCAGTGAAAACTGACCCTTTTTTTGCAATGTGCCTAGCTGTGGATTTCGAACCCTAGCTCAGCCGGAACATAGGGAAACCTAGCAAACCTATACATTTTTCAAAACGAGACATCCAGGGGAATCCAGGATGGGGTGACTTGTGTGGCTCTCACCAGGCCCTGGTACCCAGAATCCTTTGCAAACATCAAACTTTGTCAAAAAAAAACATTTTCCTCATATTTCTGTGATGGAAAGTTCTGGAATCTGTTGGGAGCCGCAAACTTCGACCCACCCAGCATTTCCCAAGGTCTCCTGATAAAAATGGTACCTCACTTGTGTGGGTAGGCCTAGTGCTCATGAAAGGAAACGGCCCAAAATGCAACGTGGACACATGACATTTTTCCAGTGAATACTGACCCTTTTTTGCAATGTGTCTAGCTGTAGATTTTGAACCCTAGCTCAGCTTGCTCCTAGGGAAACCTAGCAAACCTATACATTTTTGAAAACTAGACACCCAGGGGAATTCAGGATGGGGTGACTTGTGTGGCTCTCACCAGGTTATGTTACCCAGAATCCCTTGCAAACCTCAAACTTTGTAAAACAAAACACATTTTCCTCACATTTCTGTGATGGAAAGTTCTGGATGGAGCCACAAACTTCCACCCACCCGGCATTTCCCAAAGTCTCCCGATAAAAATGGTCCTCACTTGTGTGGGTAGGCCTAGTGCCCGTGCAATGTGCCTAGCTGTGGATTTTGGGCCCTAGCTCAACTGGCACCTGGAGAAGCCTAGTATACCTGTACATTTGTGAAAAACAGACACCCAGGGGAATCCAAGATGGGGTGACATGTGTGGCTCTCACCAAGTTTTGTTACCCAGAATCCCTTGGAAACCTCAAACTCTGTCAAAAAAACAAATTTTCCAAACCTCTCTGTGATGGAAAGTTCTGGAATCTGCAGGAAGCCACAAACTTCCACCCACTCAGCGTTCCTCCAAGTGTCAGGATAAAAATGGTACCTCACTTGTGTGGGTAGGGCTAGTGCTCATGAAAGGAAACGGCCCAAAATGCAACGTGGACACATGACATTTTTCCAGTGAATACTGACCCTTTTTTGCAATGTGTCTAGCTGTAGATTTTGAACCCTAGCTCAGCTTGCTCCTAGGGAAACCTAGCAAACCTATACATTTTTGAAAACTAGACTCCCAGGGGAATTCAGGATGGGGTGACTTGTGTGGCTCTCACCAGGTTATGTTACCCAGAATCCCTTGCAAACCTCAAACTTTGTAAAACAAAACACATTTTCCTCACATTTCTGTGATGGAAAGTTCTGGATGGAGCCACAAACTTCCACCCACCGGCATTTCCCAAAGTCTCCCGATACAAATGGTCCTCACTTGTGTGGGTAGGCCTAGTCCCCGTGCAATGTGCCTAGCTGTGGATTTTGGGCCCTAGCTCAACTGGCACCCGGAGAAGCCTAGTATACCTGTACATTTGTGAAAAACAGACACCCAGGGGAATCCAAGATGGGGTGACATGTGTGGCTCTCACCAAGTTTTGTTACCCAGAATCCCTTGGAAACCTCAAACTCTGTCAAAAAAACAAATTTTCCAAACCTCTCTGTGATGGAAAGTTCTGGAATCTGCAGGAAGCCACAAACTTCCACCCACTCAGCGTTCCTCCAAGTGTCAGGATAAAAATGGTACCTCACTTGTGTGGGTAGGGCTAGTGCCCGTGACAGGAAATGGCCCAAAACATATTGTGGAGGCATCAAAAATGATCATTCATGAAACAACCTGGTTTTGCAAGGGTGTCACCTGCGTTTTTGGCCCCGGGCTTGGGAGCAATAAAGGGAAACCTACCAAAGCCAGACATTTCTAGCAACTAGAAATCCCATTTCTAACACCTATCAAAAAAGTTAAACCGAAGAACTTCTTCAGCTCATCCAGATTTGTTGGAGTCCACCGGGTAGCTCTAGAGTGGGGCCTAAGTCTGGCACCTGTTGTCCCTCAAATACTGTTCAGCATACAAATTAGTCTGCTCCACAATCTCAGCCAAAAATACATCATCCATAAACAACTGAAGGAAATTTATAGGCAAATATTTTTCACAATTCACTCTACACCCTGCAACACCACTAAAGACAGGCAGCACCGGCTGCACCATGTTTGGGTCAACCCAGAGTCCAGCACTTCCAATGGGAAGCCTTGCAGCCCCAGGCTGCAATCCAGATGCCTCTTGTTGCACTATCAGCACATCAGTGTCCTCCTCTAAAACAGGCACTTCATCCGCACTGAGAGTAGCTTCATCCGCACTGATAGCAGTTTCTTCATCAGATGATACCTCAGACAGAAAATTCACTACCAGAATCCTGGCTTTCTCCACCGCCTCAGATGCAGAGTCAGTCTCATAATCATGGTCAGAAGAAGACTCGAAAAGCATGCCAACAACCTGCTGAGCGGTCATCCTGTGGCTAGCCATAATCCTTGGTTATACAAGTAACTTGACAAATAAGTCAACAGTACCCAACACTGTGTAAAAAAAGTAATAAACAAAGTATGGATTTATAAAACAAAAATAAAAATAAAACTACAGGCATATAGCAGTTGCAAGGTAAAGTCAATCAATACAAAGCACACAAAGACCTATATACTGTAAAACAATACCACTCACTTGCCAGAGGCAGCTAAACTCACCAGCACCTACTCTGCACAGACACAGGAAGCACCAATATCTCACAAAAAAAAAACAATTGTGCACAAATACAAGGAAAATGTTACACACCTTCAAACAGAAGCTAAATAGGCTGCTATTATTACATTTCCAAAAAGCACATTTGTGCAGGCCATTGATACACATTTGTAGTAAACAATGTAAAAAAAAATTCCTTATCGAACACTTGCAACTAAACAAACTGCAGCTCTACCAGTGCTGAAACTGCAAGCACAAGCTACACCAAAGTAAAACAAAAGCTTTGCACTAAAATAAAAAGGACAAAAGAAAGTTACGATCACAAATAATGGCAAAACACGCAGACCATCAGCCGAATTACATTTAACACACAAACATTCCCTGGGGGCACATGGGCTTAAAAATACAAGGCCTATGGAGGCTTAAACAGCCAGAATATTCACCCCCAAAAGGGGAGCGACCCTTGCCCAAGGGGCCACTCCCAAAACATTGTACGCCATAAACAATAAAATCCCTGGTGGTCTAGCAGCTTCTGCCCCCCTTTGAGGCAGATGAGCCTAAAAATATATGTCCGATCTGCCCCCAAGGGGGGCAGAAATGGCCAAAACATTCATACCCAAAAGGGGGTGACCCTTGCCCAAGGGGCCACTCCCCAAAACATTTCTATATGCATACATAAAAAATTCCCTGGTGGTCTAGAGGCTTCTGCCCCCCTTGGGGGCAGATGGACCTAAAAATATAATGTCAATCTGCCCCCAAGGGGGACAGAAATGGCCAATACATTCATCCCCAAAAGGGGAGCAATCCTTGCCCAAGGGATCGCTCCCCGTAATTATTAAGAAATGAATCCCTGGCATCTTGTGGGTTTTGTCCCCACCGGGGGCTAGATGAGCAGTAAAAATGGCTGATCTAGCCCCGGGGGGCCGAAACCCGGAGGAAAAAATAATCACCCCATTAGGGGTCGCTTCCAAAATGCGCAAATATAAATTCCCTGGTACCGAGTGGGCTTCGGCCCCCCCCCCGGGAGGCTGAGCGGCCTAAACACAGATACAAATGTAACACTTGTCCTATGCACACGCTGATGTCATTGACATTAGTGTCTGATTATACATCTCATGTCTTTTATCACATTCATGTAGTAAAGTTAACACAGTGAGATCAATTATTCTTAAATGTTTATCCAATAATAAGTCGTTGGGTGTTCTGTTGTTCTTTTATTTCATACGAAATTGCCCAGCCAACACGTGTTTCGTCGTGGGAAGTATCCCAAACGACTTCTTCAGGGCTACAAGAAAGAAAATTGCGTATTGGATCAATTGATCCAATACTGTTCTACAAAAGACTTAAAATTTGTGATAGCGAACACCCAGTGACTGTTTAGTTAAGAACATGTCACACAACATTGTGACCAATTTCATCGAACGATATCAAAGTGAGCCTTAGTGTTGTCCTATGACCATAGCTCCAAAAAGTGGGAAGTCTTAACAAATTCCAATAGTGCTCCGTATTACATTAGTGCATTATCTCCGTGATTCACATACGCGTAAAGAAAATACATGGGATCATATTATGTCCCAAAGACCTTGCATCGCTAAGGAAGCCGAAACATTATGGCATAAAACAAAGGCAAAAAACGGGGTGGAGGGACATGACCAAATGGCCCTGTGTAATTTATTGCAATCTTTGTGTGGTATTCATGTTCATAATGGTCTAGTGCTATTTAGGCCGAATGTGATAATAATTAAACATTGCCTTTCCTACCTGACGACAAAGTGGACGAGTTTGTCCCGTTCTATAAGATAAAACATTAAAATTAAGAGGGTTTTTAAAACAGCGTATAATACTACTGTTGACCTAGCCTCAAATACATACACCACAGGAGTCAGTGAGATGTTACTCACCTCCCCGCCGGTTCTACTTCCGTCCCGGCTGTGTAAAATTATTCCTTAAATTAAAATCGATTTGGTGTTATCCCAAGTTAAGCGGTGTGTCTAAAATTTAAACAAATAGTCTCGTTGTAATTACTTTAACACAGACTTTATGATTCATAAAGCTCTCCATAATCGTATCTCATTAAGCGCAATTGGCCTGTGAATCTTACCTATCGTTAGTTCAATGTTGGAGATCAGTGGCCGAGTCCGTAGTGTCCCAATGCACTTCGGTTGTAAATAATCACTGCCACGGTTGAGTATCTGTCAATTGTAAAGGTTGTATTAACCTCTAGTCCGCTGTATAAAAATGAACCCCCATTTACTATTCCCCACGTTTATCTAGGATGACATTATCTTACCTAAGCGTGTACGCTTCTCATCATTCTGCCGCTTCCTGCGTGTGTTCGGTGACCCGGAAGTACTGTATATGTCCTTCCGGTCAATTTGTATACTTGCGGTCCGTAGTGGACTTCAAACACTAGAGCGAGAACTCGAGTACGGAGGTTGGTTCTGCCCCTCCCCTGTGTACGCTTCTTTCTTCTACTATCCTATTATTTTCAATATGTGTCCAACTTCGCTATTCCAAATATATGCACCAATTGATAAAACTCAGCCTATTTTAATAGTCGTGTTCGTAATTTAAAACCTAGGGATACCATTACGACCATGAATATCTCTAAGCTATGGGATGGTAATTCATGAAGATCGTGACCTCTAAAAGTGGCAGGTCTTTGGGTAAATATCGAGGTAGAGTGTACCGCAATGTCCACTGATTTGCTGTTTCGTTTACGACCACCAATATCATACATCATATATCAATTCATACTTATCATCATAGGTTTAAAAGCCAGAGAAATAAAAGAGAGACTTCAGGGTGATTCAAGCGAAAGTCTTGTCTACCATTTAAAGGGAAGTTAGATTTCAAAATTCTTGGATGAAGAAGGCATACAGTAATGTATCCTTCCACTAGATATCTAGAGTAAGGATCTTTTTATAAAAAATATTACATTATTTTGTCAAAATTATACCAAAAACATAAACTCATTATGCTCGTATTACGCAGAAGACTTACATAAAACAGTCACACATTGTTTTACATAACATTGATAAAGAGGACCAGTCTGTTGTGTTCTCTGAATTCAATATAGAATATATATATCTTATAAAAGGATGTGTGGTGATTATGGACAAAGATGACTATGACAAAGAGATAATCTCCCAGTTGAACAACACAGCCTGTTATGAGAAACTGGATATGAATCCCATGGGGCCACTAGTAATGAATATCAATAAACATTTGGGAAACTGGCGCACAGAGGGACTTTTAGATGAGGAGGAATACCTGTATCTCAAGATTTTCAGACCCACTCACCCTTGCATGTACACTCTACCTAAGGTACATAAGGATCTCCCTTTCCCCCCGGGGAGACCAATTATATCTGGCATTGGAGGTCCAACTGAAAGGCTTTCGGAGTACATAGACTTATTCCTTCAACCCATGGTACAAAACCTTCCCTCACACATAAGAGACACAAAACATATCTTAAGCATTTTGTCAGATCTTACATGGGAAGAACCAATGTGGCTTGTGACATTAGATGTGGTGGCTTTGTACACCAGCATCCAACCTGATCTGGGATATAGAGCTATCAGACACCAGTTAGAAAAAGACCAGCACCACTGTGGAAACACACAGAGATGCTACTGACAATGATGAATCTTATCCTCCATAATAATGTATTTCTATTCAACAACGTTTGGTATAGACAACTTCAGGGGGTGGCGATGGGATCGAAATTTTCCCCATCGTTTGCCAACCTGTTTATGGGGCATTTGGAAGACATTTGGATTTGGGGTACAGAGGGCAGTCAGTGGAGTGAATATATCATGTATTGGGGAAGGTATATAGATGACTGCCTTCTTCTGTGGACAGGTTCAGAAGAAGAACTGATGGGCTTCTGCCAACATTTGAATTCCAACAATATCGGAATCAAATTCACCTCGAAACATAGCAGAACACAAATTGAGTTCTTGGATATAGAACTCTATGTCAGTAACAACACACTCCACAGCAGGTTATATCGAAAGACAACAGCTTGCAATTCATTATTACATGCGAGTAGTGCTCACCCCCCACACCAGAAACAAGCCATTCCCTTTGGAGAGTTTACAAGGGCTCGAAGAAATTGTAGCGAAGAACAAGAGTTTCTCTCCTGCCTTGGGGAAATGAAGGACAGATTCAGAAAGAGGGGATATAACCAATAGACACTCAAGAGGGCGGAACGAAGGATCTTAGCTACACATAGGACTGATACACTAAAAGACAAGAACAGAGGCACTGACATTAAACAACCAGTCAGATTAATAACTAACTTTAACACCTTGACCAAATTAATGGTCAAGAGCATGAATAGACACTGGGATATTCTCAGGACAGATAAGACTTTGGAAGAATTCACTACCGGACGGCCCATAGTTACATACAGGAGAAACAGGACATTGAAAACTATTCTCAGTCCCAGCATCCCACAGACCAGGAATGATATGAATTGGCTCACTAGACAATCTTTGGGTTTCTACAAATGTAGATGCTGTGGGGTGTGCAGATGGGCGGAGGACAAGATAAAGAGTTTCATGGGAATTGATGGACAAACATACACAATTAGACACAATATCAACTGTACATCCAAATTTGTGGTATATGTGATCAAGTGCAAATGTAACAAGATGTACGTTGGTAGCACAATCAGGACATTGAGAGAGAGAGGATCAGTGAGCATGTTAGGGCATTGAAACAGGGAGACGAGAGATACCCTATGGCCATACATGCGAGCACCTGCGATTCTCAGGGCCCCTACAAACAGTTCTCGTTCTTTGGGATGGATCACGTCCAACAAAACCAGAGGGGGGGCAACAGAGAATTAAGACTGCGCCGCACAGAAGCAACATGGATCATGCGCCTCAAAACGGTAGAGAGGGGGTTAAACACAGACCATGAGATGCAATATTTCCTAGGGGATTGATCTTCCATAGGATAAACTGGATGGAGCATAGGAACATGACATAGTATGCAGAATAAGATTTCATGATTAAGGTATCAAACGACAGCAACAGATATATCAGACATAAGGATGCACACATCCTTTTATAAGATATATATATTCTATATTGAATTCAGAGAACACAACAGACTGGTCCTCTTTGTCAATGTTATGTAAAACAATGTGTGACTGTTTTATGTAAGTCTTCTGCGTAATACGAGCATAATGAGTTTATGTTTTTGGTATAATTTTGACAAAATAATGTAATATTTTTTATAAAAAGATCTTTACTCTAGATATCTAGTGGAAGGATACATTACTGTATGCCTTCTTCATCCAAGAATTTTGAAATCTAACTTCCCTTTAAATGGTAGACAAGACTTTCGCTTGAATCACCCTGAAGTCTCTCTTTTATTTCTCTGGCTTTTAAACCTATGATGATAAGTATGAATTGATATATGATGTATGATATTGGTGGTCGTAAACGAAACAGCAAATCAGTGGACATTGCGGTACACTCTACCTCGATATTTACCCAAAGACCTGCCACTTTTAGAGGTCACGATCTTCATGAATTACCATCCCATATCTTAGAGATATTCATGGTCGTAATGGTATCCCTAGGTTTTAAATTACGAACACGACTATTAAAATAGGCTGAGTTTTATCAATTGGTGCGTATATTTGGAATAGCGAAGTTGGACACATATTGAAAATAATAGGATAGTAGAAGAAAGAAGCGTACACAGGGGAGGGGCAGAACCAACCTCCGTACTCGAGTTCTCGCTCTAGTGTTTGAAGTCCACTACGGACCGCAAGTATACAAATTGACCGGAAGGACATATACAGTACTTCCGGGTCACCGAACACACGCAGGAAGCGGCAGAATGATGAGAAGCGTACACGCTTAGGTAAGATAATGTCATCCTAGATAAACGTGGGGAATAGTAAATGGGGGTTCATTTTTATACCGCGGACTAGAGGTTAATACAGCCTTTACAATTGACAGATACTCACCCGTGGCAGTGATTATTTACAACCGAAGTGCATTGGGACACTACGGACTCGGCCACTGATC
The DNA here is from genome assembly GCA_963921515.1 of Calotriton arnoldi. Classification (NCBI taxonomy): domain Eukaryota; kingdom Metazoa; phylum Chordata; class Amphibia; order Caudata; family Salamandridae; genus Calotriton; species Calotriton arnoldi. Next base: position 247,309 of record CAWUFW010004628.1, on the reverse strand, counting down.
TCCAACATTGAACTAACGATAGGTAAGATTCACAGGCCAATTGCGCTTAATGAGATACGATTATGGGGAGCTTTATGAATCATAAAGTCTGTGTTAAAGTAATTACAACGAGACTATTTGTTTAAATTTTAGACACACCGCTTAACTTAGGATAACACCAAATCGATTTTAAATTAAGGATTAATTTTACACAGCCGGGACGGAAGTAGAACCGGCGGGGAGGTGAGTAACATCTCACTGACTCCTGTGGTGTATGTATTTGAGGCTAGGTCAACAGTAGTATTATACGCTGTTTTAAAAACCCTCTTAATTTTAATGTTTTATCTTATAGAACGGGACAAACTCGTCCACTTTGTCGTCAGGTAGGAAAGGCAATGTTTAATTATTATCACATTCGGCCTAAATAGCACTAGACCATTATGAACATGAATACCACACAAAGATTGCAATAAATTACACAGGGCCATTTGGTCATGTCCCTCCACCCCGTTTTTTGCCTTTGTTTTATGCCATAATGTTTCGGCTTCCTTAGCGATCCAAGGTCTTTGGGACATAATATGATCCCATGTATTTTCTTTACGCGTATGTGAATCACGGAGATAATGCACTAATGTAATACGGAGCACTATTGGAATTTGTTAAGACTTCCCACTTTTTGGAGCTATGGTCATAGGACAACACTAAGGCTCACTTTGATATCGTTCGATGAAATTGGTCACAATGTTGTGTGACATGTTCTTAACTAAACAGTCACTGGGTGTTCGCTATCACAAATTTTAAGTCTTTTGTAGAACAGTATTGGATCAATTGATCCAATACGCAATTTTCTTTCTTGTAGCCCTGAAGAAGTCGTTTGGGATACTTCCCACGACGAAACACGTGTTGGCTGGGCAATTTCGTATGAAATAAAAGAACAACAGAACACCCAACGACTTATTATTGGATAAACATTTAAGAATAATTGATCTCACTGTGTTAACTTTACTACATGAATGTGATAAAAGACATGAGATGTATAATCAGACACTAATGTCAATGACATCAGCGTGTGCATAGGACAAGTGTTACAGTTGAATAGTGGATCGTATAGACGGTCCAGTGGGAGGGTTCAGGGTGTGTATTTCCCTCACCTCTTGCACCACATAAAGAGTGAATAAATAATTATGCATACTCAGGAGGCGCCAATACCACACTCACGCAAAACCACCCCACCTTTGTTTCTACAGATACAAATGTGCCCCCAGGGGAGCGACCCTTGCCTATGGGGTCGCTACCTCAACAAAACAAAAAAAACTCGGGTCCAGTGGATGGATTCCTGCTCCACAATCGCGAGCCTCACCCAGGATCGTGGAGCAGGAATCCATTAGAAACAGTCACAGGAGGAAAGGAAAAACTCTTTCTTTTCCACCTGTATCTGGTTTCCCCAAAATACCCCCCCCCCACAAGAGAAAGACTTAGCCGATAGACGTCCTCTCTCTGAACGCGCTGGAAGCAAATGGGTTCAAGCGTGTCCCTGGCAGATTATGAAGACATCAGCGCCCCATGAGCATGACGATGTCATCCGATTGCTGAGGGAGGGGTTGGGGAGGCACCGGAAGCGTTTCCGCTGTCATCTCCAGTGGGGGCATGTAGGGGGGTGGCCCACGGGGGGAGCACCAGCGCATCCCCCACAGGCAACTGCCAGGACGTAATGGTTACGTCCTCGGCACAGCTCCAACGTTGCCGAGAACGTAACCATTACGTCCTCGGCACAGAAGGGGTTAACAGCGATATTCTTGGCAGTGATATTCTTGCAGACGATATTTCCATATCGCGATATTTTGAAGACGATATTTTGGCATGACAATATTTTAAATTCGATATTTTGTCTAAATACCAGACTACGACTACTACCCCCACCACTACTCCTACTACTACTATGAATAATAATAATAAGAACAAGAAGAAGAGTAAGAAAAAGAAGAACAATAGTCACTTATTATATAGCAGTACAACACTTGTGCTAGTTTCAAACTCTGTAAAATACAGAAGTGACTTTTACCTGATTTCATTGTACTCAGACAAGTGAAAAAAATGTTGCCTTGTCATCAATTAATTTATTGGCTAGATACTGACAAGTATATGCAAGTAAAGGTAAAGACACGCATGTAAACGCAGCTTGCGAGTACATTTAGGCCCATATATAAATACTATAAATACGTGATTTTTCAGACACACACTTGACACCTCATCCATAAAACCCAAAGTCAAATTGATAACCTAACCTAAAAAATGTAAAAATCAGAATGCGTAAATTGATCCAAAAGGCTGATAACTTCTACAAAAATAACGCCCTGTAGAAACATCATGTTAACTTTGGTTTTAATAAGTAGCAAGTGTACATAGTAAAAACTGCAGTGGGAAAGCTTGCCTGCTTGAGAGAGAAGGTAGATTTAGGAGCAGGCCATTAATAACCTATTCACACAGCTGAAAATCTCAATAAATTTAGCAAGTTTGGGCAATAATCTTTGAAACCAGTAAACATGTAAAGTCATCTGCTGTAGCAGCATGCTCTTCATTCGGAAGCAACTGCGTGGCAAGCTTCTTAGAATTTGACTTTATGTTACAGCTGTCATACCATGTCTTATCAAAGGGCACATTTTGAGGAGCAAATCATCTTAAATTAAAGTGAATATTAATGAAGCCGGGGAAATGATGTTCCTTGATCCTTTAATAATTAGGTCTCCATACTGCTTTTGGACTCCTACATATTTCTTCATGGCTCTTGCACCTACAGAAGGAAGGCGGGTGCTCTGACTGAATCCTGCTGCAATAAAATCCCTCTCAATTACAGAAATTGGATTCTGTCAAGTGTGTGGGAAATATCAGTGTAAGGACAGAGTAGGAAAAAAGCACATGCACCATTTTCCATTATAAAGTCTTCTGATTTAAAATGAATACTTTGCATACGAAGTGAAATAGGCAAGCTGAGGGTGTTTCCAGAAAGCAGAAAAGGCTTCCCCAAAGCCAATAGGTCTGAGTTATAAAAGAAAGTGCCCTTTGAGACATTGTTGGGATTAGGCAATCAATAAGTCATCGTACAAGCACTCTGTCACTCTTATTTGCTCTCATGCATTCATTCATCCATCCACTGACTCATTCTTACATACACTCACTGACACAACCACAGCCACAATAAAACAATCACAAACTCAACAACCTATGCAAGATAAATTTAAACAATACAAGAAAAGAATGAAAACATGCTGCCATCTAAACACGGCGGACATAGTTGCGGGTATCCATCTTGGAAAGGTATTGTAAATAGTCTACAGTTGTTTTAAAGTTCAAACAAGGCTTCAACATTTAGAACCAACACGTTGGTCATCTTGGAATGGTAAAACAATGATACACTTTGGACATCATCATTCCATAATGGTCTTGAATGTGGCGCACTGCAGATTAACTGACCAGCAAGCATGTGACCCGTTTGCACTGCATGGAGTGCTATAGTACCCTCTCAAGAAGCAATAAAATAAAAAGAGAAGCCTCAAAGCAATGAAAAGAGAACTATAAAAGGAATAAATTCAAAACTTAAGGACTGGCTAACCTGCCCTGAGACTGAAGCACACTCATTTTCAGGTGGCTGTACTCATGTAATCAGAAAATTCCCTCCAGTGAAAGAGAGCCAATGACTGATGTGGACTGAATCATTAAAACATGCAGTTCACTGTCATGAATGGAAGCAGAGTGTAAATGGCCCTCAAGCAGACCAATGGTAGAACCAAACCGACTCAAAGGCCCTTTATGTATATATACTCATATTTAAGGATGCAGGCATTATTTAGGGGCAGATTGCGTGGTGGCCCGTAAAGGTGGCCAGTCATTTCGGCTGACTTCCGACATGCTCGGAGAGCCCGTCCGCCAATTGGAAGCCAGCTAGTAATCTCAAGGGCAGGCCTTTCCGCTCTTGAGATTACAAAGCACGGTTTCTGACATGGTTTCCATGCTGGTCTGTCCAACATGGAAATCCTGTTTGAAAGCGTGATTGGGGGCCCATAGCAGGGCCCCCTTTGATGCACGACCTCCGATTGGAGGCAGAGGGGGCACCTGTGGTGCCCCCCTGTTGATCCCATGCACCTTGTGGAAGGCACCTCCCATTTCACTATGGGAGCATGCATTACGGCCGGTTTACGGGCGAAATACATGCTCCCATAGTGAAATATAGGAATGCTCCCATAGTGAAATATAGGAATGCGGCCTAACAGTGTTCGGTCGATCCTAATGAAGGAATTCCGCCCGACATCGAAATCAGGCCTTTAGTGTTTTTATTAAAATATCCTGTCAGACTGCTAAGAACATATTCTAGCAAGAGTTTTCACAGTGCATATCTTCTCCCCTAGGGTTTGTTAGAGGCAGTTACCAACATCAACACCAAAATCATTCACTACAATGGTAGCCTGTGGCATTTCAGGTAACAGAATACCTATCCATAGACTTTAATATATAAAAATAACAATCTACTCTTAAATGCCTATTGATTTTTCCACGTGCTTTTCATAATTTACTATGTTTAAGCTTTCACACAATGCAACCGTCAGCCATACAGTCATAAAATTACATAGTTTTCAAAATTACAGATGGCAAAATAAAATATAATCTCCACTTAGAAGGGCTAACAAGGATTCTTTTAGTACAAATCGCCTATACCCATGGTTTAACAGAAGGGGTAACCAACACCAAACCCCTTGCCTAATATGGGAATCTGTGAGATTCCATGTAACAAAATACCTGTAGGCTTTATTACAGAGTTGTAACAATATGCCCTTTTATGCTTATTGACTTTAACATATGCTTTTCACAATCAAAATGTCAGGCCTACTGCCTTTACCGTAACTTTTCATCATAGATTTTCAGGCCTATAACTTTTATTAATGCCTTGTCACCATAACCAACTCATACCTACTGTGTTGGTTCATAAGCCTTCCAACAAGGCGACCATCCAGTATACTGTATTAAAAATACAAATATGCACAATATACAGTTATCAAAGCAATCTAAAATTCCTTATAAAAAGAGTCTAATAAGGATAACCACAGTGCAAGTCGTCTATCCCCATGATGTGTTCAGGAGAGTCACCAGCACCACACCCTTGCCTACTACAGTATTTTTGTGCAATTCTGTGTAACAAAATACCTGCCTACAGGATTTAGCACAGTATAATAACAATCCACCCTTAAAAGTATTGCCTTAAACGCAAGCTATTCAAAATAAGTAAGTTTGGACTACTTACTTTGTCATAACTTTTCATTATAAACAGATCACACCTAAGTAGTCTGGCATAACTTTTCGACCTTCGCCTTAACCATGGGTTCAGCACTATATACAACATAGGCCTGCTTAAGAGCACATCAGGCATCAGCACTTCATTTGTGAAATCATGAGTGCCGGTGCCCAAAGTGTTGCTTAGAAGCCAGTGACACATGCTATAAAATTTCAGCGTGTCGAATACCAACAACTTGTAGACCTGAATCCACCTCAGGCCTCCTTAATCCAGTGCCAGAACTCCGTGCCCCTTTATCTCACCTTGCAGGTTCCTGCTTTCTCCTTCAGTGATGGTTTTTCTGTCTTTCTCTTCCTTATTTTTTCCCGTTTATGCAGTTTATCCTCTCTTTCTCTTGCAAAATGTCTGATAAGGATAAGTAAGTGGCCGGTCCCCAAAAATGAGTGCCGGTAGGCCCCACCATTAACCACTAGCTCATATTAAGTACTGTCAGGCATACATTTATAAAATTACAAAAATGTACAAAATTGTAGTTAGCAAAGCAATATGCATAGCCTCTCAATAGGGCCCAACAAGAATGATCACAGTGAAATTCTACTTCCAGGGTTTGTCAGAGTGGGTGCACAACACCAGAGTCCTTGCCTACTATGCTAATCTGCGAGATTTCATGTCAGAAAACACCTTTGTATGGCCTTTAACATAATGTGATAAAAATCCACATTTAGAGCCCTACTCTTTTAAACATAAACTTTTCACAATATTTAAACCAGACCTACTGTCTTTGTAATAAGCTTTCATAATGAACTGCCCAGACCTATGGCATCTAGCATAATATTTCCCTGCACACCAATCAAGTGTATAGCTAGTATCGTTAGCTTGTCACCATATCCAACTTATATCCAACTTAGGCCTACTGTACTGAGCATAAGCTTTCCTACAAGGCAACCATTAGACATACAGTCATAAAATGTCAAATGTATACAAGATTTCAGTTGGCAAAGCAAAATACTATCTCGCTAACAGAGCTTTTACAGGATTCTCACATTGCAAATCTTTTATACTCATGGTGTTGTCAGAGGTTGTAACCAACACCAAAACCCTCAGAGATATAGCCTTTATCACTGGCTTTCCACCTAAACAGGCTCATGCTCATTTTACTGAGCGCAAGGTTTTCACAAGAACCATGCACAAAACAGTCATAGAAGTCCAAATGTATACAAAATGAGAGTCAGTAATGCTAAATACTATCTCTCCTAAGAGAGCCTAACAAAATTATCGTAGTGCATAACTTTTATACTCAGAGTTTATTTGGGTGGATCACCAGCCCCAGAACCCTTGCGTAGTACTGTAATCTGTGAAATTCCACATAACAAAACATATGCATGCAGGCTTTAGCACAGTGCAATAACAACCCATCCTTAAAAGCTGATTGTCTTTAATGCATGCTTTTCACAATAGATTGGTCATGCCTACTCACTTTGTCGTAATGTTCTGTAATAAAATAAGCAAACCTTTGAAATCTGGCACGATATTTAATAATAAACCGATGATGCCTTTACCTTTTAGCATTGGCTTTACACTTTACCTAACACTGGCCTATTCAAGTGCACATAAACATACAACCTTCATGCATACAGATATAAAATTACAAACATGTAGAAAAAAACAGCTTGCAAAACAATATACAACCCCTCTTAACAGGGCAAACCAAGAATCGTCATGGTGAAAATAGCCAGGGTTTGTCTGAAAGAGAGACAAGTCCCAAATCCTTTTCTTCTATGGTATTCTGTGAGGTTTCATATACCAAAATACCTCTGTATGGCCTGTAATACAATGTGGTAACAACCAGCTGGTAAAGGCTTGCTGGTTTCAACATATGCTTTTCAAAATTAATAAAGCGATACCAAAGGGGATGATGGACGGAGCGTTAGAGCAAATCAAACACTCAGCCCCAGTTAACTGATCTGGGTTTAATCCATCATCATTCTTTAGCTCACTCCACCACCCCAGTTCAGACATGGCCATATGCAAATCAGTCTGACCCTGTGCCTCATGGGAACAGTCCAGCCCGAACTGCCAAGCCATGTCTTCCCTGGAACGGAAACAAGCATCCTGGGACCGGTTTCAGGTTCAAAACCCTCATCAGCCAGGCTATCTTGAATCCAGTGGCAAAGTGAGCAAGGGACCCACGTCTGGGCATACCCTGCCAACTTAGGGCGAACAAAGCGATACCAAAGGGGATGATGGACAGAGCGTTAAAGCAAATCAAACACTCACCTCCAGTCAACTGATCTGGGTTTAATCCATCATCATTCTTTAGCTCACTCCACCACCCGAGTTCAGACATGGCCATATGCAAATCAGTCTGACCCTGTGCCTCATGGCAACAGTCCAGCCCAAACTGCCAAGCCATGTCTTCCCTGGACCGGAAACAAGCATCCTGGGACCGGTTTTGGGTTCAAAACCCTCATCAGCCAGGCTATCTTGAATTCAGTGGCAAAGTGAGCAAGGGACCCACGTCTGGGCATACCCTGCCAACTTAGGGCGAACAAAGCGATACCAAAGGGGATGATGGACGGAGCGTTAGAACAAATCAAACACTCACCCCCAGTCAACTGATCTGGGTTTAATCCATCATCATTCTTTAGCTCACTCCACCACCCCAGTTCAGACATGGCCATATGCAAATCAGTCTGACCCTGTGCCTCATGGGAACAGTCCAGCCCTAACTGCCAAGCCATGTCTTCCCTGCACCGGAAACAAGCATCCTGGGACCGGTTTCGGGTTCAAAACCCTCATCAGCCAGGCTATCTTGAATCCAGTGGCAAAGTGAGCAAGGGACCCACGTCTGGGCATACCCTGCCAACTTAGGTCGAACACAGCGATACCAAAGGGGATGATGGACGGAGCGTTAGAGCAAATCAAACACTCACCCCCAGTCAACTGATCTGGGTTTAATCCATCATCATTCTTTATCTCACTCCACCACCCCAGTTCAGACATGGCCATATGCAAATCAGTCTGACCCTGTGCCTCATGGGAACAGTCCAGCCCGAACTGCCAAGCCATGTCTTCCCTGGACCGGAAACAAGCATCCTAGGACCGGTTTCGGGTTCAAAACCCGCATCAGCCAGGCTATCTTGAATCCAGTGGCAAAGCGAGCAAGGGACTCACGTCTGGGCATACCCTGCCAACTTAGGGCGAACAAAGCGATACCAAAGGGGATGATGGACGGAGCGTTAGAGCAAATCAAACACTCACCCAAAGTCAACTGATCTGGGTTTAATCCATCATCATTCTTTAGCTCACTCCACCACCCCAGTTCAGACATGGCCATATGCAAATCAGTCTGACCCTGTGCCTCATGGGAACAGTCCAGCCCGAACTGCCAAGCCATGTCTTCCCTGGAACGGAAACAAGCATCCTGGGACCGGTTTCAGGTTCAAAACCCTCATCAGCCAGGCTATCTTGAATCCAGTGGCAAAGTGAGCAAGGGACCCACGTCTGGGCATACCCTGCCGACTTAGGGCGAACAAAGCGATACCAAAGGGGATGATGGACGGAGCGTTAGAGCAAATCAAACACTCAGCCCCAGTTAACTGATCTGGGTTTAATCCATCATCATACTTTAGCTCACTCCACCACCCCAGTTCAGACATGGCCATATGCAAATCAGTCTGACCCTGTGCCTCATGGGAACAGTCCAGCCCGAACTTCCAAGCCATGTCTTCCCTGGAACGGAAACAAGCATCCTGGGACCGGTTTCAGGTTCAAAACCCTCATCAGCCAGGCTATCTTGAATCCAGTGGCAAAGTGAGCAAGGGACCCACGTCTGGGCATACCCTGCCGACTTAGGGCGAACAAAGCGATACCAAAGGGGATGATGGACGGAGCGTTAGAGCAAATCAAACACTCAGCCCCAGTTAACTGATCTGGGTTTAATCCATCATCATACTTTAGCTCACTCCACCACCCCAGTTCAGACATGACCATATGCAAATCAGTCTGACCCTGTGCCTCATGGGAACAGTCCAGCCCGAACTGCCAAGCCATGTCTTCCCTGGACCGGAAACAAGCATCCTGGGACCGGTTTCAGGTTCAAAACCCTCATCAGCCAGGCTATCTTGAATCCAGTGGCAAAGTGAGCAAGGGACCCACGTCTGGGCATACCCTGCCAACTTAGGGCGAACAAAGCGATACCAAAGGGGATGATGGACGGAGCGTTAAAGCAAATCAAACACTCACCTCCAGTCAACTGATCTGGGTTTAATCCATCATCATTCTTTAGCTCGCTCCACCACCCCAGTTCAGACATGGCCATATGCAAATCAGTCTGACCCTGTGCCTCATGGGAACAGTCCAGCCCGAACTGGCAAGCCATGTCTTCCCTGGACCGGAAACAAGCATCCTGGGACCGGTTTCGGGTTCAAAACCCTCATCAGCCAGGCTATCTTGAATCCAGTGGCAAAGTGAGCAAGGGACCCACGTCTGGGCATACCCTGCCAACTTATGGCGAACACAGCGATACCAAAGGGGATGATGGACTGAGCGTTAGAGCAAATCAAACACTCACCCCCAGTCAACTGATCTGGGTTTAATCCATCATCATTCTTTAGCTCACTCCACCACCCCAGTTCAGACATGACCATATGCAAATCAGTCTGACCCTGTGCCTCATGGGAACAGTCCAGCCCGAACTGCCAAGCCATGTCTTCCCTGGACCGGAAACAAGCATCCTGGGACCGGTTTCAGGTTCAAAACCCTCATCAGCCAGGCTATCTTGAATCCAGTGGCAAAGTGAGCAAGGGACCCACGTCTGGGCATACCCTGCCAACTTAGGGTGAACAAAGCGATACCAAAGGGGATGATGGACGGAGCGTTAAAGCAAATCAAACACTCACCTCCAGTCAACTGATCTGGGTTTAATCCATCATCATTCTTTAGCTCACTCCACCACCCCAGTTCAGACATGGCCATATGCAAATCAGTCTGACCCTGTGCCTCATGGGAACAGTCCAGCCCGAACTGCCAAGCCATGTCTTCCCTGGACCGGAAACAAGCATCCTGGGACCGGTTTCGGGTTCAAAACCCTCATCAGCCAGGCTATCTTGAATCCAGTGGCAAAGTGAGCAAGGGACCCACGTCTGGGCATACCCTGCCAACTTATGGCGAACACAGCGATACCAAAGGGGATGATGGACGGAGCGTTAGAGCAAATCAAACACTCACCCCCAGTCAACTGATCTGGGTTTAATCCATCATCATTCTTTATCTCACTCCACCACCCCAGTTCAGACATGGCCATATGCAAATCAGTCTGACCCTGTGCCTCATGGGAACAGTCCAGCCCGAACTGCCAAGCCATGTCTTCCCTGGACCGGAAACAAGCATCCTAGGACCGGTTTCGGGTTCAAAAACCCGCATCAGCCAGGCTATCTTGAATCCAGTGGCAAAGTGAGCAAGGGACCCACGTCTGGGCATACCCTGCCGACTTAGGGCAAACAAAGCGATACCAAAGGGGATGATGGACGGAGCGTTAGAGCAAATCAAACACTCACCCCCAGTCAACTGATCTGTGTTTAATCCATCATCATTCTTTAGCTCACTCCACCACCCGAGTTCAGACATGGCCATATGCAAATCAGTCTGACCCTGTGCCTCATGGGAACGGTCCAGCCCAAACTGCCAAGCCATGTCTTCCCTGGACCGGAAACAAGCATCCTGGGACCGGTTTTGGGTTCAAAACCCTCATCAGCCAGGCTATCTTGAATTCAGTGGCAAAGTGAGCAAGGGACCCACGTCTGGGCATACCCTGCCAACTTAGGGCGAACAAAGCGATACCAAAGGGGATGATGGACGGAGCGTTAGAACAAATCAAACACTCACCCCCAGTCAACTGATCTGGGTTTAATCCATCATCATTCTTTAGCTCACTCCACCACCCCAGTTCAGACATGGCCATATGCAAATCAGTCTGACCCTGTGCCTCATGGGAACAGTCCAGCCCGAACTGCCAAGCCATGTCTTCCCTGGACCGGAAACAAGCATCCTGGGACCGGTTTCGGGTTCAAAACCCTCATCAGCCAGGCTATCTTGAATCCAGTGGCAAAGTGAGCAAGGGACCCACGTCTGGGCATACCCTGCCAACTTAGGGCGAACACAGCGATACCAAAGGGGTTGATGGACGTAGCATTAGAGCAAATCAAACACTCACCCCCAGTCAACTGATCTGGGTTTAATCCATCATCATTCTTTATCTCACTCCACCACCCCAGTTCAGACATGGCCATATGCAAATCAGCCTGACCCTGTGCCTCATGGGAACAGTCCAGCCCGAACTGCCAAGCCATGTCTTCCCTGGACCAGAAACAAGCATCCTGGGACCGGTTTCGGGTTCAAAACCCTCATCAGCCAGGCTATCTTGAATCCAGTGGCAAAGTGAGCAAAGGACCCACATCTGGACATACCCTGCCAACTTAGGGCTAACAAAGCGATACCAAAGGGGATGATGGACGGAGCATTAGAGCAAATCAAACACTCAACCCCAGTCAACTGATCTGGGTTTAATCCATCATCATTCTTTATCTCACTCCAGCACCCCAGTTCAGACATGGCCATATGCAAATCAGTCTGACCCTGTGCCTCATGGGAACAGTCCAGCCCGAACTGCCAAGCCATGTCTTCCCTGGACCGGAAACAAGCATCCTGGGACCGATTTCGGGTTCAAAACCCTCATCAGCCAGGCTATCTTGAATACAGTGGCAAAGTGAGCAAGGGACCCACGTCTGGGCATACCCTGCCAACTTAGGGCGAACAAAGCGATACCAAAGGGGATGATGGACAGAGCGTTAGAGCAAATCAAACACTCAGCCCCAGTCAACTGATCTGGGTTTAATCCATCATCATTCTTTAGCTCACTCCACCACCCCAGTTCAGACATGGCCATATGCAAATCAGTCTGCCCCTGTGCCTCATGGAAACAGTCCAGCCCGAACTGCCAAGCCATGTCTTCCCTCGACCGGAAACAAGCATCCTGGGACCGGTTTCGGGTTCAAAACCCTCATCAGCCAGGCTATCTTGAATCCAGTGGCAAAGTGAGCAAGGGACCCACGTCTGGGCATACCCTGCCAACTTAGGGCGAACAAAGCGATACCAAAGTGGATGATGGACGGAGCGTTAGAGCAAATCAAACACTCACCCCCAGTCAACTGATCTGGGTTTAATCCATCATCATTCTTTAGCTCACTCCACCACCCCAGTTCAGACATGGCCATATGCAAATCAGTCTGACCCTGTGCCTCATGGGAACAGTCCAGCCCGAACTGCCAAGCCATTTCTTCCCTGGACCGGAAACAAGCATCCTGGGACCGGTTTCGGGTTCAAAACCCTCATCAGCCAGGCTATCTTGAATCCAGTGGCAAAGTGAGCAAGGGACCGACGTCTGGGCATACCCTGCCAACTTATGGCGAACACAGCGATACCAAAGGGGATGATGGACGGAGCGTTAGAGCAAATCAAACACTCACCCCCAGTCAACTGATCTGGGTTTAATCCATCATCATTCTTTATCTCACTCCACCACCCCAGTTCAGACATGGCCATATGCAAATCAGTCTGACCCTGTGCCTCATGGGAACAGTCCAGCCCGAACTGCCAAGCCATGTCTTCCCTGGACCGGAAACAAGCATCCTGGGATCGATTTCGGGTTCAAAACCCTCATCAGCCAGGCTATCTTGAATACAGTGGCAAAGTGAGCAAGGGACCCACGTCTGGGCATACCCTGCCAACTTAGGGCGAACAAAGCGATACCAAAGGGGATGATGGACGGAGCGTTAGAGCAAATCAAACACTCAGCCCCAGTCAACTGATCTGGGTTTAATCCATCATCATTCTTTAGCTCACTCCACCACCCCAGTTCAGACATGGCCATATGCAAATCAGTCTGACCCTGTGCCTCATGGAAACAGTCCAGCCCGAACTGCCAAGCCATGTCTTCCCTGGACCGGAAACAAGCATCCTGGGACCGGTTTCGGGTTCAAAACCCTCATCAGCCAGGCTATCTTGAATCCAGTGGCAAAGTGAGCAAGGGACCCACGTCTGGGCATACCCTGCCAACTTAGGGCGAACAAAGCGATACCAAAGGGGATGATGGACGGAGCGTTAGAGCAAATCAAACACTCACCCCCAGTCAACTGATCTGGGTTTAATCCATCATCATTCTTTAGCTCACTCCACCACCCCAGTTCAGACATGGCCATATGCAAATCAGTCTGACCCTGTGCCTCATGGGAACAGTCCAGCCCGAACTGCCAAGCCATGTCTTCCCTGGACCGGAAACAAGCATCCTGGGACCGGTTTCGGGTTCAAAACCCTCATCAGCCAGGCTATCTTGAATCCAGTGGCAAAGTGAGCAAGGGACCCACGTCTGGGCATACCCTGCCAACTTAGGACGAACAAAGCGATACCAAAGGGGATGATGGATGGAGCGTTAGAGCAAATCAAACACTCACCCCCAGTCAAATGATCTGGGTTTAATCCATCATCATTCTTTAGCTCACTCCACCCAGATCTCTGTACTGGGGTGAATGTATGACATTGTTCTGCATTCTGTCCATCAATTGTTGTTTTTGCATTGTCACCCCGAGTGGGACGGGTATGCCCAGACGTGGGTCCCTTGCTCTCCATGCCACTGGAGTCAAGCTATCCTGGCTGATGAGGGCTGAAAGCCCGAAACCGGTACTAGGATTCTTGTTTCCAGTCCAGGGAGGACCAGGCCTGGCAGTTCGGGCTGGACTGTTCCCATTGGGCGCAGGGTCAAGACTGATTTGTATATGGCTGGGTCCAAACTGGAATTGCATGGTGAGCAAAAAAACGATGGATTTAGGCCCAGAACTCTGTACTGGGGTGAATGTATGACATTGTTCTGCATTCTGTCCATCAATTGCTGTTTTTGCATTGCCACCCCGAGTGGGACGGGTATGCCCAGACGTGGGTCCCGTGCTCTCCATGCCACTGGAGTCAAGCTATCCTGGCTGATGAGGGCTGAAAGCCCGAAACCGGTCCTAGGTTGCTTGTTTCCAGTCCAGGGAGGACCTGGCCTGCAGTAGCGGTCCGTGCAGGGCATGCTTGCGGGCGGTGACGTGGGGCGGGGGATGGGCAGGGTGGGGGTAGTAAACACCGGAATACGGATGAATGCAGGTAAGTAGACAATTAAATTACTAAAACGAATTTCGTTGCGTGCGCATTTGGTGATGCAGCGTGCGCAACGAAATTCGTTTTAGTAATTTAATTGTCTACTTACCTGCATTCATCCATATTCTGGTGTTTACTACCCCCCACCCTGCCCCACGTCACCGCCCGGCAAGCACGCCCTGCACGGACCGCTACTGCTGGCCTGGCAGTTCGGGCTGGACTGTTCCCATTGGGCGCAGGGTCAAGAATGATTTGCATATGGCTTGGTCCAAACTGGAATGGCATGGTGAGCAAAAAAACGATGAATTTAGGCCCAGATCTCTGTACTGGGGTGAATGTATGACATTGTTCTGCATTCTGTCCATCAATTGTTGTTTTTGCATTGTCACCCCGAGTGGGACGGGTATGCCCAGACGTGGGTCCCGTGCTCTCCATGCCACTGGAGTCAAGCTATCCTGGCTGATGAGGGCTGAAAGCCCGAAACCGGTCCTAGGATGCTTGTTTCCAGACCAGGGAGGACCTGGCCTGGCAGTTCGGGCTGGACTGTTCCCATTGGGCGCAGTTTCAAGACTGATTTGCATATGGCTGGGTCCAAACTGGAATGGCATGGTGAGCAAAAAAACGATGGATTTAGGCCCAGATCTCTGTACTGGGGTGAATGTATGACATTGTTCTGCATTCTGTTCATCAATTGTTGTTTTTGCATTGTCACCCCGAGTGGGACGGGTATGCCCAGAAGTGGGTCCCGTGCTCTTCATGCCACTGGAATCAAGCTATCCTGGCTGATGAGGGCTGAAAGCCCGAAACCGGTCCTAGGATGCTTGTTTCCAGTCCAGGGAGGACCTGGCCTGGCAGTTCGGGCTGGACTGTTCCCATTGGGCGCAGGGTCAAGACTGATTTGTATATGGCTGGGTCCAAACTGGAATGGCATGGTGAGCAACAAAACGATGGATTTAGGCCCAGATCTCTGTACTGGGGTGAATGTATGACATTGTTCTGCATTCTGTCCACAATTGTTGTTTTTGCATTGTCACCCCGAGTGGGACGGGTATGCCCAGACGTGGGTCCCGTGCTCTCCATGCCACTGGAGTCAAGCTATCCTGGCTGATGAGGGCTGAAAGCCCGAAACCGGTCCTAGGATGCTTGTTTCCAGTCCAGGGAGGACCTGGCCTGGCAGTTCGGGCCGGACTGTTCCCATTGGGTGCAGGGTCATGACTGATTTGCATATGGCTGTGTCCAAACTGGAATGGCATGGTGAGCAAAAAACGATGGATTTAGGCCCAGATCTCTGTACTGGGGTGAATGTATGACATTGTTCTGCATTCTGTCCATCAATTGTTGTTTTTGCAATTTCAAAATTAATAAGCAAGACCAACTTCCTTTGTCAATGTGTTTCAAAAGGAACAGGCCATACATAACATTTCCAGTGCACCAAATGGGCATAAATACCTTGTTACCATAACTAACCCTCAATTTTAAGCGTAAGCTTTTCCACAAGGCAACCATCAGAAACACAGTCATAAAACTAGGTAGGTATACAAAGTTACTATTGGCTAAGCAAAATGCTATCCTAATACTGCCAACAAGGATTCAGTCAGAGCAAACTTTTTATATCCATGGTTTGTCACAGTGGGTGACCAACACCAAACCCAGTGCCCACCTCAATAATATGTGAGATTCCACTAAATAAAATACCTACCTGTGGGCTTTACTATAGAGTAGTAACCATTCGCACTTAAATGTCTGGCGCCTTTTACATATGCTTTTCCCACTAAATACTTCATAACATTTCATAATAAACAATTCAGGCCTATAGCCCTGTTAACTGGCTTGCAATTATAACCAAATCAGAACTGCTCTATTGAGTATAAATCCAAAAAGTGCATTATAAGCACACACATTTGTCCAAATCAAACCCTGTACTCAGTGGAACTATCATGTGCGTGGCGCTAAGCTCCTCTCTCACTACAACTCCAAAAGCTTTTTTTTCTTGATCACATAAGGTTAGGCAACAGCTGTACTGTCAAGCCAGACCTGCAAATCCATGTAGATTAGTGTAGTCCTTGGCACTCACACATAGAACTGCACTCTGAAGTCTGAAGTTAATGACTGCCCTCCTCCTATCTGTGCTGTTCTCAGGGTTAAACAAACATTGTAAATTATCTAGTTATCTAGGATCTTTACATTTTTTGCCCTGAATGTTCAAGCTCAGGCAACCTTACTATTGCTGGCTCAGGCAGCTGGAAACATTAACAAAATGTTCAGAGCTGTGTGGTCGGCAATCACTTTTTGTAGAAGCACACATCTTCTGCCCAAACACAATATGTTCTCTTGGCTACCAGCATGTGGGCAGAGCCAAAGCCCCTCTCCTGATAGTGCTTCTCAAAGACCTTTTCAAATTGTTCACCAAATGTCTGGCAACAGCTATATTGTCAAGACTGAACTAAAAATGTGCTCACTGCAAGAACCTTAGAAGCTTTTTCCCAGCCACTGCCCTCCTATTCCTAGCAAACATTCTTGAGTGTTTTGTCCACAATCAACTTGAACAGTTTTTCAAATCATAATTCTCCTAGGAAGATCTCCGGTCCAGATTCAGAGTGAGTTTGAGCATTACCAGCAATTTTGCAAAAAAGTTATACTTCTCTCAGCATCATAGGTCCTGCTGATTTGTGCCTGATTATTTAATTTAATCTTTCAGTAATGCTGATGTCATCAATCACAGCAATCAATTAAAAACTGTGAAATACCAAAAGGGCTTTGAAAGCAAGGTCCTAAACAGGTTCAAATCTTACCTCAGTAATCAATTGTAAAAGACCGTAGTCAGAGGGACAACCTTAAACGCTATTCACCTTCCAAATGAACCCTACAAGTCTCCATTCTAACACACAAAATCTTCAGACTTTATTTTGAATGCTCAGAAGACATCATGAAGCACTCTGGTGTATCACCAATAAGCGAATGATAATCAACTGTATTCAAAGGTGTCCTCCACTGATTACATTTCTCTTCATGCCAATTCTCTACATCTAGAAAAATTAAATATAGAGTCACACACTGATCCCTGCCAATCAACAGAAATTCAACTCAAACAAAACAGAACTCCCCTTCATCTCTTCTTATGTCTACTCTACTCAGTCCAAAATTGGCTGGACTCAATAAACATCTTAGACTGCACACTGTTGATATTTGAAATCACAAAGTCTTGTAATTGCATTCTTATTAGTGACTTAATAATGACTTCAACCTAGAGATGCACATCAATAAAATGCTCGAAAATGCAAACTACAAGATGGGTATTGTACCAGAAAATCATTGTCAGAATATTACCTGGCATAAATATTGTGTTCTAAATTGTCTTCAAAAATTTTACCTCAATGGAGTTAGTAATAGAAGATTTACAATCAACAAGAGAAATGTTTTGTAAATAATATTTAGAATGCCATATTTATATTATATAATATTTCTGTATATGATATTCTGACATACAACCTCCAGGTGAGACTCATCTGTTCATAAAACCCTCTCTAAAGCAAAAGGACATCAATGCAATTGTTTAATCAGAAGAGACTAGTCTGCTACACAAAACCCTTCCCTCTGATCTCTCTCAGTGCCTCTTTAGGAAACTGAAGGTTTCATGGGATTTTGCTAAGCATGCAGGTCTGACACTCTTCTTTATTTCTAAGTATACCACGCTCAACAAATATTGTACTTTGAATCAAGCATTCTTGGTTTATTTGTTATAACTTCAACCCCATCCATTACCATGATTTCCTCTTTGCCTTGCGTAAAATTGAGTGCAACCAATTTCTTCTCAATCAACATTTTCTTACCTCCTTCCTTTTATATTACTGAACCAAATAAATAAATAAAATAAATTGTCATATATGAATATCTGTATTGTTTCAAATGAAGAGCAGCCAGTATACAGGAAAGGAAAATAAGGCAAGTTTAGGGTCCGATTACGATGTCGTCAGGAATGCGAATGTGATTTATAAAGCACGAAACTCATGCCCGAGGGCGTCTTGGCGCTATAGGAAAAGGATGTAGGTGCAAATCTGTTGGAAAGAAAGCTATCTTACAAGGAATTGAGTGCCTCTTATTCTTGTAAAAAGAGCCAGGTCTTCCAAGTTTTTCTGAACAGAAGTGAGGAGGAGGCGGTTTTTAGTGTCAGTGGTAAGCTATTCCAGAGCACTGCAGTGGTCCTGAAAAAGCTCTTTCCACCCCAGGTGGTCTTCCTGAAGGGGGGGACAGTTAGGTTCTTGACGGAACCTGAACGGAGAGTCCTCCTTGTGATATACCATGTGAGCTTGTCCTTAAAACACCCTGGTCCCGATCCATATAGTGATTTGTAGGCCAAACAGAGGGCCTTAAACTTACACCGTTGTCTTACTGGCAGCCAGTGTAGTTTCCTGATGGCTTTTTTAGCAGTTTCATATTTTGGTATTTTGAAAAGGAAGCGTGTATCTGAATTCTGCAGCGTCTGAAGCCTCTTCATGGGACCTACTGCAAGGTTGAGATAAAGACTATTGCAGTAGTCAATCCTCAAGGGTACCAGGGCAATAATCACAGTTTTTAGGAGGTCAGGGGGTATGAATTTTTCAATCTGTCTTACTAGTCTCAGGGAACAGAATGATGCGGAGGTGATTCTATTCACCTGATCTCTAAGCTTCAGCTCATTATCTAGAAGGAAACCAAGATTTTTTACTTTCTTGGTGGGTTCAGGAAGCAAGCCCAACTTGGGTGGCCGCCATGCTGACGTCCAAAATGAGGGATTATTGCCGAAAGTGATGACTTCAGTTTTTGTGGCATTCAATTTAAGACAGTTATTGTCCATCCAATTGCTCACGTTGCTCATGCAGGTCCTAAAGGCAGAGCTTGTCTTTGCTTTAGCTTTTGTTAGTGACACCACGATTTGAGTGTCGTCGGCGTATGACGCCAGGGAGAAGCCAACGTTTTTAAAAAGGGTCGCTAATGGTGTAACATAGCGATTAAATATTGTAGGGCTTAGGGCTGAGCCCTGAGGAACTCCACAAGGCAGTGAAAACGGACTCGATGTAAAATTACCCAGCAACACATTTTGTTGTCTGTTGGCCATAAAAGATTGGAGAAGCTCTAATGCTGTAGCCTTTATCCCCAAGCTCCGCATACGGTCAACCAGGATCTCATGGTTGACCGTATCAAAAGCCGCTGAGAGATCCAGCAGGATCAAAGTCGCTGTTCCTCCACTATCCAGCATTTCTCGGATATCTTCCATGGCAACTATCAGAGCAGATTCTGTACTCCGATTTTTCCTAAACCCATGCTGTGTGTCATCTAGGAGGGAATTTTCCTCAATGTATTCTGCGAGTTGTTTGTTTATCACTTTTTCCCCCAATTTGGCGGTGAAGGGGAGTCTTGATATGGGGCGATAGTTATTTGGAACCAATGCATTCAAGGTGTCTTTCTTTAGGAAAGGGTGGACTGAGGCACGATTCCATTGTATAGGGAAAGTTCCCTCACTGAACATTTTGTTAAAAATTTGTCCCAGGTTTTGTTCCACTTGTGCTGGGATCAGGTGCATTATTTTTGGTGGGTAGGGGTCTTGCGGGGCACCAGATTTAATTGATGGGATTAGGTCTATAAGTTGTTCTTCCGATGTGGCCCTAAAAAAAGAAAATCTGGCTTGCAATGATGAAGAAATTGAGGATTGCCCATCTCGTTGGATGGTAGATCTGCCTGTATTGAATTTATTAAAAATGTTAGTGACATTTTCTTGAAAAATGTTAGCCAAAGAGTGACAGAAATGTTGATTATTTACAGCAGTGTCTGGGTTCACTGGTGCAACCAGTTGTTTTATTACTTGAAAAAGAGTTTTATTAGCATCCTGAGCTAATTTTATCTGCTCAGAATAATAGGAGGTTTTTGCAGCTATGATATGCTTTTTATGTTCTGCTAGTTTATTTTTGTTAATGATTTTCTACTCATCCTCGTATTGTTTCTCCATTTCTGTTCTTGCCTGCAGCAGTCTTGCCTGGACGCCCTGAGAATTTCGTTATACCAGGGCTGGGAAGCTTTTCTTTTAGCTATGGTTCTTTGTTTAACTGGTGCTGCAATGTCTAGCGCCAGATTTAACCATAGCGAGAGGTTTTCAACATTCTGTTCCAGGTTGTCGGCTGGTTGCCAGGTTACCGAAGTAAGGGTATCTTTCAGTTCATCGGGCTGTAGCTTGTGCCAGGTTCTACTGGGTTGTTGTTGGACTATATCTCCATGCCTGGCAACTTTCTCCGTCTCTATCTGCCAGTTAACTGCCCAATGGTCTGACTAGGTGAGGGGAAGAGATGGAAGCAAATTAATGTTTTGGTTGCTTGAGAAAATCCCATCAAGCATATGTTCAGCCATATGCGTTGGACCTTTATAAATTAGAGATAACCCTAATGCATTCATTGCATCAATCAGTTTTGAGGAGTCTGAGTTGGTTTCATTTTCCAGATGGAAATTAAAATCACCTAACACGGAGAAGTTTGCATTAAGAATATACGATTCAAGATCCATGCTGAGTTCATCGGCAAAACCACTTCTGGGTCCCGGAAGACGGTAAATTAGCATACCCTTAAATGGCTGTGAGTCCAGCGATTGTATCAAGAATGCTATGGCCTCGAAGCCAGAGGTAGCTAATGGCTCAAAGGTGGTTTTAAAATGGGAACGAAGGAAGACACCTAGGCCCGCCCTTTTTTTCCTGTCTAACCGATAGATGGCGTATCCTAATGGGGTGGCTCCGACAATTTATGTGCCCGAGCCACAGTCTGCCCATGTTTCAGTTACAAAAGCGACATCTACTTGAAGCGCTTGGACCAGGTCTGAGAACTCCAAATGGTGCTTCACTAGAGACCTGGTGTTTAGTAATGTTTGCAGGTGTTGAATTGCAATCTATTCTGTATTGCTGGTCAGGTGTCATAGTGTCGGCTGAGCCAATGGTTGAATTCATAACGGAACACCTGGCATGTTTGTAATAGGAAGAAAGAAGAAGGATTGGGGAACAAGTGTTAAGGTTGATGTCAGGATGGCCTTCACCATTAGGTCTTAATGCCAAAAAGGCCTTCCGAGAGTACTTAATGATCTCTGTGAGATCTAAGGACACCTGGCCAGGGGAATGGGCACTGGGCGCAGTCCAGACGCGTCGGCGCCATCCTCTGTTCATATATTAGCGGAGGCAGAGGGCTCAGGGAGAAGACTAGACCGTCTCCCTCCCAAGATGGTGGCCACCAATGGCCCTGTGGAAGTAGGGAAGCCTAGAGACCAGCCCTCCCTCCACTCAATCAGCAAGGTTGCTGCGGTGGATCAAGGAGGAAATGGCGGAAGGTAACTGGGCTGAAATGCGGTGAGAAGCTGAAGCTGAATAAAATAAAAGCGGGGAATGCGAGTTTCAGAAGTAAAACCAATTTTGAAAAGTGCAATTTGCAGGAATAAATGAAATCAAGTGCAGTTAAGACTAATTTCATGCAAGTAAGAGGCTTCTTAATCTGGCACACAAGTACCTGTCTGCAGCCTACCGAATTGGTACCAGAATGCTTTCCTAACAACTCGAATATCTGCTAAGGCTAAAAACAATTTGCTGCGATGTATCTGTTTTTAAAATGCATAATGCTCCTAAATGTAACCTGAGACCCATGTTAATACAAATAGGTTTGATCCATTTGTTTCTGGGGAAATGTGTATGCTGGGCAAAAAAATAGTATGTGCGAATCATTTTCTACAGCATTTAGTATGCATAAAGTGCAGATGGCCTCCTTGTCATTGGAAGTTTTACACAGCCACTTGGATGTGTTGAATTTAGTCTGTAACACATCGAAGCAAAACTTCATATATAAGGACTTCGCTAATTGCGGTTGTATTTCGTCTATGTAACCCTCAAACAAGGGAACCGGTTTTATAGTTAGGAACTGCGTGGTCAGCCTTCCCACATTTGAGCTGAGATGTATGCTGTCCTGGATGTACATCCAATAAGAATTTTTCAAATATCCTTTTGAATGGAGTGACAATGATTGATGATCGTCCCAATAACTATTTAAACTTAACTTGTAAAACCAGCTGAGCACATGTCGGAGCCATGGAAGAGTTACATTATGATCAAGACCCAATATCTCAATTAGCCCATCTTTGTAGTGTTTGAGCTCTTGTGTGGTCCACAGGAGAACCCAGAGTAACAAAGGTCTTAATACAGCTTGAGGCTCAATTCGCCTGAGGTGTATATCATGGATTATGGGGATCATAAGTGTGCGTACCGGAAGCTGCAATAACATCCTTATAAATGTATTCTCTTCCACAGTGAGCTTATTTTGGTTGTTGATGCCCCAAAGTTCTGCACCATAAAAGGATGCTGTTTGTGCCCTGCACTTGTAAACTTCTAGGGCCGGCGACACTGCTTTGGATGTACTTTTTGGGTGTTTTTTCACAATTGCCATGTGTTAGATTTGGGGGTCTCTAGTTGGCAGAGGTAGGTACCTTTGTCCAAATAGGGACCCTTGTGTCTAGTCAGGGAAAGTAGGTACACTCCCGAAATAACCCCTGCTCACCCTCTTGGTAGCTTGGCACGAGCAGACAGGCTTAGTTCAGAGGCAGTGTGTAAAGCATTTGTGAACACATACAGTAATCAAGTGACAACACTACAAATGGGCACCACACAGGTTATATATTTATAAAAATAGGTATATTTTATATAGATTTATCACAAGACCATAAACGACAAAAATAATCCACAATACTGTTAAGAATGCTTAGTTCTGATCAAAAAGGCTTAATTCAAGGTTCTGTGCGAGTCGGTAGCCTCCTCCGGCTACGGCGATGTCGAGAACAAACAGAGTCTAACAAATCCAGCTGACCGCGTCGAGACGGGCCAACACAGCGTAGACAGACTCGGTCACAGTACCTTTTACTTGAAGCGGCAGGCACGGGCGTGCGAGCCGGATGGCTGTTCGTCGCGGTCGCGATGCAAAATGGAAGCGTTGCAGGACGCGTTGTCCCTCGATGCGGTGCAGGCAGCGGCTCGTTGACGTCGTCGAGACGGAGTCGGTGAGACCAGGGCCGTGCGTTGCAGGGCGAGACGGTGCTTCGATGCAGTGCTGGCAGGTTGCGGTGCGGCGACGGAGCCGGATTCAGGAGCTGGCGTCGATCAGTCCGGACAGCGGTGCGAGTCGGGCGGTGCGTCGCAAAGCGTGCGAGCGGTGCCCAACTCCGGTGCGGTCACAGGACTCGAACTCAGCAGCAGTAACCGTGTCGGTCGGACCAGTTCGATTCGGCGTAGCGAAGCGTTGCAGGACGCGTTGTCCCTCGATGCGGTGCAGGCAGCGGCTCGTTGACAGAGTCGGTGAGACCAGGGCCGTGCGTTGCAGGGCGAGACGGTGCTTCGATGCGGTGCTTACAGGACACCGAGTCGGTCGTGAGAGTCGGTCACAGCTCCCTACCTCTGCAGCCACTGAAACAGAGTTTCCAGCAGCAATTCACAAAGGGGTGAAGTCCAATGGTCCTGGGACTTCGGTCAGGGGGCAAGCTCTCTTCCAAACCCTTGGAGATCCTTCACAAGTTGATGAAAGTCACAGCAAAGCAAAAGTTCCTTTCTCCTTTCTTTGGCAGTCAGGCAAACCACTGCAGGCCAATCCCCCAAGCAGCACTTCAGCTTAGGGATAGTCTCTCCTCAGTTTCTTCTTGGTTCCGCTCCTTAGCAAAGGTTTCTTCTTGTTCCCAAAAGTGATCTAATTTCCCTGGGGTCTGGGTGCCCCTCTTATACCCTGATTCTCTTTGTTCTCTGGAGGCAGAGAGGCCTCTGCCTAGTCCAAAACCAGTTCTGGTCAGTCCTGGAGCACTTTGTTTTTCTGACTCCTTCTTTCCTTTCAGAATGTGGGGCAGAGTGCTCAGCCGCCCGGCAGGAGGTGGAGCCAGCATTGTGGAAGGCAGGCACAGCCCTATTCAGACCCAGGTGCAACTCCTCCCTCCACTCTGGATGCAGATCTTTCTATTCAGCCCTGCGCTGACTCACCCTGTCTCCTGTAGCCACCCCCAGCCCCTGCCACTCAATCTCCAGACAAGGAATACACAACCTAGCAGAGGCAGGCTTGGATAGTTAGGCAAGAAAATACCCACTTTCTAAAAGTGGTATTTTCAAACACAGAATGTTAAAACCAACTTCACTAAAAGATGTATTTTATCATCCTGAGTTCAGGCATACTAAATTCGTTTTTCTACCGTGTTCCCGGGGTCAGTTCTGCCTATAAGGTGTAATAGTCAGTCTGCCCATTCTGGCCTATGGGGAGCAGGTAGCCTTGCAATAGTGAAAAACGAAAATGGCTGTAATTCACTATTAGGACATGCCACACACACCAGGGCATGTCCTACCTTATACTTACAATGCACCCTGCCCTAGGGTCTACTTTAGGGGTGACCAACATGCAGTAAAGGGAAGGTTTTCGGGACTGGTAAGTGGGTGTACTCACCAAGTCGACATGGCAGCTCTGGGCTGCACCCAGGCTCTGCGATGGCAGGCCTGAGACACATTTTACAGGCCGCTTCTGTGGGTGGCACAACCAGTGCTGCGAGCCCACCAGCGGCATTGGATTTACAAGCCCTGGGCACACTGAGTGCACTGTACTAGGGACTGACAAGTAAACCAATCATCCAATCATGGAATCACTAATACATAGGTCAATTAACGATAGGGAGCACTTGCACTTTGGCACTGATTAGCAGCGGCAAAGTGCCCATGAGCATCTAGTCCAGCAAAAACATATCGGCAACAGTGGAGGCATTACGAAAAAATGGAAGGGAGACCCACGCCAAGGATGCCAGGTCTAACACCATGGAATTTTGGACCAGAGTTGACTTGCATTTGAGCATTTGCGGCTTCCATGACATTTTGGTGTCAAGGGTGATACCCAGATAATTAAAGCTCGGCACATATTCCAATTCTTGCTTTCTGACTATGATGTTTTTCTTAAATGATTTGTGTGGATTTAGAGCCATATATTTGGTTTTGTTTGTGTTAATTTCTAGACCTTTCTCCATGCAAAAAGCACCAAAACTGTCCAAAAGATTTTGCAGGCCCTTAGGCATTTGAGATAGTAATATTGTGTCATCTGCGAAGAGTAAGGCAGGTACTGGCACCCCACCTAACTTTGGTGAGTCATGCTTACATCCCTGGAGATATTGCACAACATCGTTGACATATAGTGAAAAAAGGGTGGGTGACAGTACACATCCCTGTCTTACTCCTCTTTTATTGGAATCGCCTCAGTAAGTTCAACACTGGGTCCCCATCTTACTTTTGTGTAATTATCTGTGTGAAGTTGTATTATTTGAGAAAGGAGGTCATCGGGTACTCCCTGGATTTTTAGGGAGTTCCACAGGGAGCCCCTAGAGATGAGGTCAAAAGCAGCCTTCAAATCTATGAAGGCTATGTACATGTGGCCTCCCTTTAGTTTGGTGTACTTCCATATTATACATAACAATCTGAAGACCTGGTCTATTGTGCGTATTCTAGCTCTAAACCCAGCTTGATATTGGGACATTATATCATATTATTGTAGCCAGGTGTTAAGCTTAAATAGTATCTGTTTGGCATATATATTCTGTAGAGTATCTATTAAGCTAATTGGCCTGTAATTGGCAGGGCCTTGGCGGTTTCCTTTCTTAAAAATGGGGATTATTTCAGCCCCCTTCCATATTTTTGGTATTGGTGCACCTGCGGCTACAGCATTGCAAAGTAGATTTACATAGGGTGCCCAAACCTTAATATCGTGCCTCAACAGGTCACCTGGAATCTTGGCCGGGCCTGGGGCTTTCCCTGGCTTAACCGCTTTTATTGCTATCACTGTCTCGTCTAAGGTAAAGTAGAGGGTGCTATTAAGTCCATGCCAATCAGCTACCTCAGTACTTGTTCCCTTGGCGAGTTCATCAGTTGTTGCCGTAGTGCCAGGATCCAAGAATAAAGCCGAAAAATGATTATACCATGTGCCTGGGTCTAAATAAAGGTCCAAACTAGTATTACCCGCCTTGCTACCCTGAGCTAGCAATTTCCAAAATCTCATCTGATCCTTATTTTTTGCTGCCACAAGTAATTCGTTCCAATTGCTTTCCTCCCAATCTTTTTTTGCCTGAGCTAATAGTTTCCTATACTAAGTCTTGCTAGCCCTTAGCCTTGCTGTATTGTTGGACCGAGCAGCCAGCATCAGTTGGTGCTTTGCCACTCGGCATTCCTTGCTAAACCAGGGATTGAGAATGGAGTGCTTGGTGGTGTTGGGTAATTCTTTCTTGCGAGGGATTTTACTCATGAGAATTTCCTGCTTCTCTGCCAGAGTGAAATGTATTTGCAAAATCAGGATTTCACATGGGGGAGTACTTATATAGGGAGTTAGAATATCTGCAAAGATATTGTAAATCTTTGCCAAAGTTTGGGGATTTCCAACAATGGAAGGCCACTTTAATGCCCTGCGATTGTTGATGATCAGTGGATTTAAGGGAGGATTTTTCTTCATGCAATTTTCCCTCAGTGCACATGTATCAGAGAATATTCCCTCCAGTGTCAAGCACAATGGAAAATGGTCGCTATCATCTCTTTGATCCACTTGTAGATCGTGTAAGTTACCCCATAAATTACTGCTCACTATTATATATTCGATTTTGCTACTGGATGTGCCTCTTTTAAATGTATATGCACTCGGGCTGTCTGATGGCAGCCTACCATTGCATGCACTTAGGGCCTGATTCACAGAACTAACTTATGTCAAAACGTAAACGTAAACGTAAAGTTAGTACTTTTAGGTATTCACAGAAGTTAGTAGTCCTAACTTTAGGACTCCTAAATGCCTTCTGTGAATACCGAAAGTCTTAAAGTTAGGATTTTACTTAAATTTACTACTCCTAAACTGAGAAAAATCCTAACTTTCAGACTTTCGGTATTCACAGAAGGCATTTAGGAGTCCTAAAGTTAGGACTACTAACTTCTGTGAAAACCTAAAAAGTACTAACTTTACGTTTACGTTTACGTTTTTGACGTAAGTTAGTTCTGTGAATCAGGCCCTTAGTCCTTGCCCTGAGACCAATCAAGCCAGTTGCATTACCAACATTGTGCAAAGAACAGAAGTTCCAGCTTCCAATGGTGGAATGCCTCATGCCATATCCTCCTCTTCTAAGACTGTTTCTAGGACCACCACGGGCAAAATCCCCACCCATAATTACCGGTATCCTAGGATCAATATTACTTAAAAAGTTGTCCAGTCTCTCCAATACTGGGGATTCAGTGCTAGCTGCTCTTGGTCTACTATAGACATTTATCAGGAGGATTTCTCCTTTATTTTGTGTTTTTATTTTTACCACTAAGATGTCTGGAGATGATAATTCAAGTTGGTTAATGTCTATTTTTAAGGCGATTTTGGCCCATATGGCTAAACCTTCCGATGGTCTGCCACTCAGGGAGGGATCAGCGTTGATACTAAAGGTCCTGCAGCCCAATTTATGGGGCGGATCCAAAGCCCATATTTCTTGTAATAGACAAAGATCGAATCTATTCATATAGTCTTGCCATTCTAAGTCTATTAATTTATTCCTCACCCCCGCTATGTTCCATGAAACCAGGTGCTTCAATCTATGTATGTGTTCCTTTTTACCATTCTGGGTGCAAGAGTTAGTTACTACTGCTTCCGAGATCCCATCCTTTTCTCTGACAATTCCCTGATGTACTTTATAGCAGTGGTTACGTGGGGAGTTTCCCTTGGCTAATTCTTTGAGCAGGTTGGGGACACAGGAGGGCCTAATACAATGCATAACTCCAATTCCGTGTGTTCCTAGTCAGTCGACTGCCTCTAGATCATTTTGGGTGCAGTTGGTTTTTAGTAGTTGGCCAATGCTTGCAAGCGTTTTCTGATGTGCTATTTCGGTTCTGTGTCTATTTAACTTAAACCTCACCACAGAGTTGGAGTTTAAGGGTGCTCTTAGGTCCATTACTAACAGCCCGTCCACTATACTTTTAGATTTAAAGACAAGGAGAATGGTGTCATAGGGTTCGTGTTTGCTCACTAAACGTTCCGCTTTTATAATGTCGGGCATATTACTGATACGCACTCATGCTTGGATCTAATCCAGTGGATTACCTTGTTTTTTAGTGATTCTTCGTCTTCCCTGTAGGACGAGAGGGTCAGTTTAGAGACGTTGATCATGTGTAGTGTCCGGTCTGCCTGGCTGTTTTTGTCATTGAATACATTGCTATTGTACTTCTGCCTAAGATCTAAATTTCTATTGCCTAGACAATATTTTTACTGCTCGCTATGTGGATCCTCTCCCTTCTGGTTATTATAGGCCCTGTAGGGTAATTGAATTGTCCTCCCACCTTGTAGTTGTACTGTAGTGCATTTTTGTACGAGTAATTTCGACCAATATCATCCTTGTTACTCTGTACACCCCCTCTCTCCGTCCTTTCTCCCTTGATGCCAGGAGTTCTCCCCTCGTAACTTTCATAACTTTTCCCCCTGCAAAGGTAAGTTCTTGTGTTCCAATGTTCGTATTACTTGTTGAGTTTAATGCGTAGCTGTAAGGTCGCATCAGGGTTTTAGAGGTTTTGGCAGCTTTGGACTCATCATGTTGTCTCCTATTTGTGCCCTGCGCTTCCTTTGAGGTTGCCTGGCTCTCCAACATGCCTCGTGATGTAAGATTCTTAATTTGTGTTTTTAGTAAGGCAACTTCCTCTGTCAGGGCTTCAACCTTCTGCACAAATTCAGTTACCAGCTGAACAGAGACATTAGTTTTGGCCCTTTGAGCCCATGTTTCGGAGTCGTTAGTAAGACGAGGGGGGGATTTTTGGACCTGCTGGTCATTGTGATTTTTGTGGTTTGGGGGCATTAACGAAATTAAGTTATGGGTTGGAGAGGGTACACTCCCGCTAGCTAGTGTTGGTGCTAGGGCTAATGGTGAATATCTGTTAGTGCACACCATTGTTGGTATAGCCTGAGCCTCCACACCCCTAGCAGAACATAATGGAGCTTCTGACATTTTTGGTTCTATAGGGTTAGCTGACTGCAATCTTTCTATGTCAGTTTCTATTTCAAACTGAACTGATGACACTGGCAGGGGGGTTACTGCTTCATGGGGTGGAATCTCAATAGTTGCTAGTGTTTCACCTGGTTTTGGACTGATTTTGTTCTGGGGATTTGTCTCTCGTTTCCCATAAAATGCGGTAATCTTGGATTTATGTGTACTATCTGGCTTGAGTTTATCACTTAATAGCAACTCTACTTCTTCTAGTAGGTCGTCAATTTCCTCTAAAGTACAATTCTCTGCTGCACTTCTCCTTATTTTTCTTTTTTTCCCCTTATCTGTGCCCTCCGTAGCTTTCGGTTTGCCCATACTAACGTTGTGTGTGAGGGGGGATCCTTCTCTGCAAACCTTCCCCTTGTTAGGTAATTAGAGTTACTATTTTCTATACGGGGGATGGGATGCGGGTTAGGGACAGGAACGCCCTCCAAGGAAGAACAAGCAGTACAGAGAATAATACTTTTTACAACAAGCTAGAAATGGTCTTGGAAAACAACATCTGTGTCGCCACTCTTGCTACAGGTAAACAATAGAATAAAGTTGTAAAATAGTTGCGCATCCAGAGTAAATTTCGACCGTTTACGAGGGTTAGTCCCACTACTGTAATAGTGTTGGTCCACAGTACCAGATCCACAAGAGGTTGGTGGGAAATCCTTTCTAAATGAGAAAATGTTTTAACAAGTGTCCAATTCCAGCCCAAGCAGCAGAGGGCAAGGCGTGAGAGATAGGTAAAGCAATCTTACCAGTGAGGCAAGCCTGCAAAGCTGGAAAATTAGAGCCAAGGGGGGTGGCCCTGCCCTGCTTCCTGTCGCTGACGGTTTGGGATAGGCCCGCCCTTGGCCCGGGCTTCGCCCGGGCGCGGCCGGCACTCATCCCATGCTGCAGGGGAGAAGGCAGCGCTAAAAGCGTGAGATGGCCACGCCTCTCCCCTGTCAGCTGCAAAGGATTTGCGGGCCTCGGTGCACTCTGGGTCCTGGTGTCCCACCAGAGTGTTGATGGCAGCGATGGCGAGTGTGGCACCGGAAACAACAAAGTCCTGTGCTGCGGGGGAGAAGGCAGCGCTAAAAGCGCGAGATGGCCACGCCTCTCCCCTGTCAGCTGCAAAGGGTTTGCGGGCCTCGGTGCACTCTGGGACCTGGTGTCCCACCAGAGTGTTGATGGCACCAACGGCGAGTGTGGCCCCAGAAACAACAATGTCCCGCGCTGCAGGGGAGAAGGCAGCTCGAAAAGCGAGAGATGGCCACGCCTCTCCCTTATCAGCTGCAAAGGGTTTGCGGGCCTCGGTGCACTCTGGGACCTGGAGTTCCACCAGAATGTTGATGGCAGCAACGGCGAGTGTGGCCCCAGAAACAACGATGTCCTGTGCTGCGGGGGAGAAGGCAGTGCTAAAAGCGCGAGATGGCCACGCCTTTCCCCAGTCAGCTGCAAAGGATTTGCAGGCCTCGGTGCACTCTTGGACCTGGTGTCCCACAAGAGTGTTGATGGCAGCAAAGGCGAGTGTGGCCCCAGAAACAATGATGTCCCGCACTGCAGGGGAGAAGGCAGTGCTAAAAGCATGAGATGGCCATGCCTCTCCCCTGTCAGCTGCATAGGGTTTGCAGGCCTCGGTGCACTCTTGGACCTGGTGTCCCACCAGAGTGTTGATGCCAGCAACGGCGAGTGTGGCCCCAGAAACAACGATGTCCCGCACTGCGGGGGAGAAGGCAGCGCTAAAAGTGCAAGATGGCCACGCCTCTCCCCTGTCAGCTGCAAAGGATTTGCAGGCCTCGGTGCACTCTGGGACCTTGTGTCCCACCAGAGTGTTGATGGCAGCAACGGCGAGTGTGGCCCCAGAAACAATGATGTCCCGCGCTGCGGGGGAGAAGGCAGCGCTAAAAGTGCAAGATGGCCACGCCTCTCCCCTGTTAGCTGCAAAGGATTTGTGGGCCTCGATGCACTCTGGGACCTGGTGTCCCACCAGAGTGTTGATGGCAGCAACGGCGAGTGTGGCCCCAGAAACAACGATGTCCCACAAAAATTAATACATAAAATGATCACAAATATGTTACAATTACCTAATGAAAAAGCTAAAAATGTAATACAACAAAAATGATATATATTATTAAATATTTATTTTAACATATATGTATACAATTAAATACAATAAACAAAAAAGCTATTAAAACTATTAAAAATACCATTATCAAATTTTAACAAAATGATTTATATAAATTATAAATAAATAAACAGAAAAAAGTGGCACATTTTCTTGAGCTCCAGCTGTCACCAGGAGCTGAATAGCCCCATTGCTGAGGTGAAAACAGAGCTGAGAAAAATACACCTTTGGTGTGGGGAGGTGTTCTGTTCCTCTGGCAGGAGGACCATCTGGGCTGTGCCCAGGATTTGATTAACTTAAAAGAGGCTTACTCTGCACAAGCAAATGTTAGCTTACATCAAGTCAAGCACCTATCCTAGAAGAAAAAGAGCTGCCTCCAGAGCTGTGTTTAAAGTGACCACAGGGGAGGAGTTGCTTATTTCCCTGGCCACACCTCTGGGTGGGCACAGGACCTCTGCACAGGGAAAAAAAGGTTCTGCCATTTTGGTTTTAGGTAGAAATTAGCACTGTGGGATTGTTTGTGGGAGGGCACACGGGACCTACTGCAGAGTGGGTAGGGATACCCCTAGGAACTTTTTCCTTTTGACTGGGGAAGGGCCGTTTGTCACCCCACCCACAGGCCAATGCCAGGCATAAACGTGGCACCCGTGGGCACACACTTCAGAGCGCTACTGAAGATGTGGGAGACTGAAGGGCTGTACCTGCTATTCAGACCTCTGAGGAGATCTTAAAGGAGTGACCAACTCCTACTTGTACTCAGCATAGAGAAGTGGACTTCAAAGGCCAGTTGGCTAACCTCCTGTTAAGTGCAGGGACACAACCAGCTGGTAGAACCACCCTTTCCAGAAGAGCCCAGTTGAACAATTTCAACTGGTACCTGGCCAGATCCTTCTGGTGTATTCTGCTGGAGTGTGGCTTGACCTCCAAGGGCAGCTCCTGAGGTCCTATGTTCTTCAGCTCTGTCAATATGTACTACTCCTAACATCCTGAGAAACATGGGACGTAGACCTTTTTGGCTCCAAAGACTTCCAGATGACCAAGACAAACCTGCCATGACAATCCAGCGAAGGTGCGTTGCCTCTGGTTAAAAGATTCTGGTTACTCCAGATTGGAGCATTTCTGCAGCAGCGCATCCGAGACAGTACCCGCCTTGTGGACCCCTATCCAGCTACAACTTGCAACCTTGAACAGCTGGAAGAATCCAAGCTCCAAAAAAAAGCTGCTAAGTTTGAACGTAGAAAAATTCACTGTACGAAGGCCCCAAAAGTATCCATCCGGCGAGTGACCTGAACTGGACACAAATGATGAATTTCTCCCACTCTGAACTTTCCTGCCAAAAGTCAACAGCTTCCCCCGGACCTCGTCTGACAGCTATCTGGCCTCGTGGAGCCCTTCTTGGAGGGTACTCTGCTGCCTTGCTTTGCTGACAATTTTTCACTTCCATTTCAGAGACTAAGGGCTTGATTTAGACTTTGCGGATGGAGTATATACCATTGCCGTGGCAGAGTCCTTTACTCCAGCTATGGGAGGGTACTCTGCCTGCAAAATTTTGAGATGTCCACCCGCCAAAGAGACATCTCTTTATTGGCAGAACTGCTGTCTCTGCGGCTCCTCTCAATGCATTGAAAGTTTGAAGGGCAGCTCTGTCAACATGATGGGACCATACAGCAAACTTTCAATGTTTGTTTACTTTCAAAAACAAAATTCCAGAGCTGGATTTCATTTATGAAATAAAAAAAGAAATACCCCCTCGCCATGGTCATTTTCTCTCATGATGTGGGGGTCATTTGGGAGTTTTCATTGGTCCTTAGTGCCAGGTTTTACCAGGCGGAGATGGACTATGAAAATTTGCCATTTGTTTGCCCACTCTAAATAGGGTGGGCGGCCAAATAGCAAAACCTCTGATGGCCTGTTACTCTTTCATGCCGACGGAGGTTTCTGTATCCAATTTTCTGTATCTAGCATGTGCTCCATATCGGTCAACCTTAAATCTCTCCTAGATACCAGTAGTGCGCAACCAGATGACCACTGTAAAGCTTTTTGTTGCTATTTTTATTTAAAAATTTACAATTTCTTATCTCTGGTACCCATTACTGGATTTTTGTCAATTTGTTCATTAAACTATTCTCTGTTGTTATAAAGTGCAGTGGGAATTTTATTGAGTTGTGTTATCAGCTATTAAACTGTTTTGGTACTTCTAAATGCTTTACACATTTTCCTAGGCTAAGCCTGTTGTTGTTGTTCCTTGTGTCTTAGCTATCAGGGGTTGAGCTCAGGTTGAAATTACTGAAACCTTTAATAGACCTAACAAGAATACTGACATTATTGCGTAATGGACTACCATCCACCCCAACTAATAATCCACTTTTCACAATACTGACAAGCAGAAGTATGCTTGAGCCCAATTTTCTTATTGATTCATGCAGCCATAGTGCCTTTAAATCTAGATGTCTACCACCAAATCAACCAGTATTGATGTTTTCTATGATGTAGTTGTCAATGAGCTAAAGAATTTAAGACATGCATGCAAAAGGAGAGTTGGCACCCATGAAAAGCTTCCTAACAAGTACAAAGATGCCTTGGAAAATCTTATAAGGTGAAAAAATGTGTTGACTAAATCATCAAATAAAGTATATAGGAAGTACAGAGACAACTGGAAGACGGAGCTGTTACGTCATAATAGAATAAACAAAGTATAAAAATGTGATTCAAACTTATTGTATTATGCTCCTGCACTGGGAAGATTATGGTCTGATTGAAAATTAATTGTATCTCTCTTTAAAATAAGATCATACAGAAACACCTGTCTTATACTTGAGAAAGGTATGTAAGTCTATCATCAACCATCCAGGAAGACAGATTGTGTCAGGTCAGGGTAGTCTATTAAAACACCTTTGTATATCAACAACATCAAGATTGATCTGTGGCTGAATCATCTTACAGCCCTCAAATGCTTGCCCCACATCATAGACTCTGCCAGATCCTTAGGTATTACATTAGACAAACACCTAAATATGCAGGGTCACATTAGTGCTGCCACCAAAGGAGCAAACTACCATACTGAGCATTCTGCGGAAACTGAAACCATACCTGCCTCATGAAGATCTAAAACTAGCGGTCCAAGCCCTAGTATTACCCAGATTGGATTACGGTAGTGCCACACTATGTGGCCTACCTAAATACAAACTAGCACCACTAAGAGCCTCTCTCAATGCAGCAGCAAGACTTGTCATCGGAACTACACACATCTCACCAGCCCTAAAAACCTTAAATTGGCTACCATATGAAGCAAGAATCCAACTGAAAATTGCCTGCATGACGCACAAAGCGTTACACTTCAACACCCCCAGTTACCTAGCCTAAAAGCTAGAAAAATCAGGGGGCAGCAGATCCTCACGAAGTGCCCTCACCTTGTTGCTGAAACCCCAACGAACCCACAAAAAGAAAACTGGGGCTAGAGCATTCTCGAGGGTCGCTCCCAAGATTTGGAACTCTTTACCGCCGGACCTTCGCCTAATTTCCTCCACCTACGCCTTCAAAAGAGAAGCCAAATCATATCTACTGACTAAGGGCCTGATTCACAGAACTAACTTACGTCAAAAACGTAAAGTTAGTACTTTTTGGTATTCACAGAATACACTTACTCATTTTGGTATTCACAGAATGAACTTACTCATTTCGGTATTCACAGAAGTTAGTAGTCCTAAATGCCTTCTGTGAATACCGAAAGTCTTAAAGTTAGGATTTTTCTCAGTTTAGGAGTAGTAAAGTTAGGACTCCTAACTTTAGGACTCCTAAATGCCTTCTGTGAATACCGAAAGTCTTAAAGTTAGGATTTTTCTCAGTTTAGGAGTAGTAAAGTTAGGACTCCTAACTTTAGGACTCCTAAATGCCTTCTGTGAATACCGAAAGTCTTAAAGTTAGGATTCTTCTTTAAGACTTTCGGTATTTACAGAAGGCATTTAGGAGTCCTAAAGTTAGACTACTAACTTCTGTGAATACCGAAATGAGTAAGTTCATTCTGTGAATACCAAAATGAGTAAGTGTATTCTGTGAATACCAAAAAGTACTAACTTTACGTTTTTGACGTAAGTTAGTTCTGTGAATCAGGCCCTAAGTTCTTACCCTAAGTCAACATATCGATGACATTGAATAGATTCAGATCGCAAATTCTTATGTAGACTATCCTGACTAGTACTGGCTTTATTATACTCCAACCACAGTTAGCCTATTCTTAATCGTTGATTTGTTTGTCTCTCACGCATATGTTTGCATGTTGATCAGACCAAGTGCTAATCGTGTTATCTCCATGTAAAGCGCTCTGATACCCTCGAGGGTCACGTTCGCGCTATACAAAACTTTCTGAATAAAATAAAATAAATAAATATATACAGGGCATTTTTTTGTTACCATGCGAGCAGAAACTCCACTAATTTTGGTGACAAAATGGTTTGCTATCATTTGGAGATCAGACATTATAATGCTTAATGATATCATTTCTCTGTGACAGTGGGTTGTAGCTCATGGTGTGTGAAATTCAAGTAGTTTGTATTTGTATATTTAGGAAAAAGTTTGGGAAAATTATGTGAAGTTACATGCCATTTTTCGAACTGCAAAACCAGCATTTGGTAATGTATTTTAGCACATGGATGCATTCTTGCAAGAACGCATTATGTACTTAAAACAAAGTGTTGCAAACAGAAACTGCTTATGTCCTGGTTGTCCACATTTTTCCTGTGGATTCACATTACAGGGTTAGTACGAACGACTCATAATTACGTCATGTGACGTAATAGCATGGTTTCAGAAATTTCACATAGTTAGTGTAACATAGGACTACCAAAATTTCACCAGGGAACAGAAATTTCGCATGGGTCTAGTTCTGACCCACTTAAATTCCAGAGGAATTTTTGATTTTGGATCAACTGGTTTTTGGGTTTCTGCTGTTTGTTAGTCTCACTAATTGAGTCTCTCTCACTGGAAGCTACTGCTATTATGACTTGCATGCTAACCACCAGTGCCTTTGAGGTCTGCTGCTGCATAGCTGGGCCTATACGGGGGTTACACGTGAACACACATAACACATGCACATCGACAGGTGTTTGGGCTGAATAAGTGGGACTACTGTCTAACTCTCAAGGTGTATATATGTTAGGTCAGTAAATTATGACTGGTGAATTTCAGTAGTTTTTTGGTTTTAAGCATTTATATTTAAATCTTATTTCAACACCTAACTGTAATGGTATTTTACCTGATGGTTCTCTCGTTGAATATTTACAACCTCGTTTGTGTTCACAGCAGGCACCATATTTGAAACAACAAAAGGGTACCTGAAAGTAACAAAATACTGTCCACTATTCTGTAACTGACATAATACAACTTACTAAACCATGGCACCGAGTATCCATGAAAGTATGTCCATCAGTCCCAGTACACAAAATTAAATAAAAAGTTGAATGAATACAATACAAAACATAATGAAATGCATATGATACATGTATCTACCAAAAGAGTTTCAAAGGTACTTGAAAGAAGTTACGTTAGGATTTACTGCAAATGGGCTCAGCCATTCTATTTTTCTGATCCACTACGTATCACAATCTATCATGCCCCCGTGGTCTAAAATATCTTAACCATCCAAAGGGTTTAATGTTATTTCATGGGATACTCTTTACAAACAAATGCACTATTAATTCATGAATACATTGATGAATAAAACTTCAAGAAAAAAGATTTAAATTACATGATAGCCTATCAAGTCTAGGTGGGCAACATCACCCTCATCATGAGATAAGATTAATAAATCCCATTTGAGGCATATCAATAGCTCGTTAGCATTCGTTCCGAACTCACCTATGACAAATAGACAATAATTACATGTATCAATACTTATATCAATATATCGAAAACAAGCTGTATCAGATAACAACGTCGGAATGGAGTTACTATCTATGTTTTTCTCAGAGGCCAAATGTGCAGATAATTCCTCACTCATATAGCACTTTTATGCTCCAGGGAAACAAATTCCATTTTAAATTTGAAATTCAGACATCTTAGTGATATTACTCTGTTTCCTAACCTATATCCTGAGGGAAACAATCGATAGCAATATGTTTTAAAAATCTGTATTTACTCGTATTTATATCAGTAAAGTGTTTTGCCACTGAATAATTTGAATCTTTGTAGCGTATGGACCTCATATGCTCTAAAACATGGTTCAGCACTTAAAAACGGGGCTATCAACAATTTGTGGAAAGAGGGCAGTTAAAAACAAATAGGACATGCTCTGATTTGCAGGTGAGATTTTTGACGATTAGTTTAGTTTTGTGTAAAAGGGAATTGAGATACATTTAATATGAAACCCCATCTTGCATGCTTTATATTTCTGACATTTGGTTACCCCGTTAGAACCCAACCCTGAGCCTTTGGATTTCGCTGCAAAAAAATATTGAACACAATTATACTGTACTTGGCATGAATTTAGAACTTCATATTTGCCTTACAACAGTCTGTTAGGTGGGCATGAAAGAGTTAAAAAATTAGAGATATCCCAATCATTAGTCTGTCAATTGTTCTCTAATGATCAGTTTTCAGACTAAAATTTTAAAAATATCCCTCACCTCCCCTTTTAGAAGATGGAGTATATTGTTCCATTATGCATTTCAGGTCCATCAACTTAACGCTAAATTTGCAGATCTAAGCTCTCGCATGGGCTGCCGACAAGATATATTTTCTCTTATGTTTGCCATTACTGGAGATGGTGCAAGTTACGCGTATCCTGAACATACATTGAAATGGTCATATAAAGGTGATTTCACCCTGGCTCATCTCTTGGCATGGATGGAGCCATCGAAGATGGGTTAGGTGGTTGGCCACTGTAACAGTTGGGAAATAATATTTTCCCAGCTTACTTTGCTTGGCATTCAAGGTGTGTATAGAAGACCCTTCAAATGACCGGTAAGCTCTAGGGACTTTGAAATATGACTCATGTTAGAAAGTACCCTTTTTGTCATGGTTTCCCTCCACTTTTTCCCCTAGATGCTGTCTTTTAGATCGGAAAGTGCACTGGTACCTACTAACAAGGTCCCAATCGCAATGCTTTTTCCCTTAAAATGTAACTGTTGATTTGGTACACCCAATTTGCAAGCACTTACCACACCTTATAGTAAATGGTACCAGGGGTACCCAGGGCAAGGGTGATGCCCCTATTACTCCACTCTGAGTGATCCAAGTAAAAGTATGTCTGCAGGTCTGCCATCGCAGCCCTGCACAAGCAGCCTGTCTGCTTGAGAGTGACTCTGCACACACCTCGTGCTGCAGAGCCACACCGCTGCCCTAATATAGGTAAGTCACTCTTAAGGTTGTCCTCCTGAACCCAGGAGTAAGAGTGCATTATATTAAAGGTGTGGATATATATATTCATACATATATAGTCCTACAGTAACCCTGTAAAGCAAGGTTTTTACTGTAAGTGACCAGCGGTCCATAGAGTAACATGGGCTGGCTAATGAGGAAACCAGCCAGCTCCATTATGAAACAACCGAATTGTGTCATGTTTGGTATCAAACACCATGCTTTTTCACCCCCAAAACAATTCTTATGCTGAGGGTGAGCTGGCATGCACAGAGGTGCCACCCTGCGTGGGCTCCCTCCTAGGATACTAAGCTCCAGTGCCCTAGTGGGCTTTCCCGAGCTGTTTGCCTTGAAGACAAGAGTCTTCCCTCCTGGTGGGATGTGTTCACACTTCCCCAGGATGGATACAAAGGCCTGGGCAGGAAGGAGGTTGCACCTCCAGCCTCCCAGGATGGCTAGTGTTCACAGTGATCAAGGCAGCGAGCCTCAAAGGCTTTCATCGCTCTTGATATGTAATCTCTTGTCCCTCACTCAAGAACAAAGTCCTTTCCACCCTGTCCAGTCGACAGGCTGGAAAAGTAGATAGTGAAGAGGCATACACCCCCAAAAAGGTAACCACACATTTAGGGTGGGCTAAGGGTTCTGTACAGCCAAGGAAGGGTTCTGCCATTTTGACAGACCCTAAACTAGAGTATTCTGACTATCATAGTGATGTACACCCACAGGATGTTGTCACTACAGGGGCGGGTTAGATGCAGGGACACGTAGCCCATTGGTCACTGTCCCTCACACCCTTAATGCCCCCTAAACTAGAATTTAAGGGGCTCCCCTGGCACCAGAATATCAGATCCATTTTGGAATCTGAGAAGGGACACAAAGAAGACACTGTCACCCAAGACAGGACTTTGGACTCTGCCGCAGTGCAAAGAGAGAACACTTAAGTACCCTGAAGAGACCATACACTGAACCCAAGTGTCTGTTGAGTCTTGGCCCAGGGCCCCGCAGAACCTTAACCACAAGAGGGTTTGTTTGAACTCGCCCTGCAACTATCGTTTTGCTAAAGTGTGTTTTTCCTATTGACTTTAATGGTAAACATTTGACAGCTTTCATTCCATTTATTGTTAATACTTCGAAAATTGATAAATACTGTTATGTGCAACTTATCAAGTTAAATTTGGTGCCTATATTTATATAAAAATACAGTTTGTATTTATAGATTGGTGTCAAGGTTTCTCTTCGAGTCGTGTCCCTTACTCATTGTCAATGCTGGTACTGTGAAAGGCTTTACACATGTTCCTCTAAGTACACCTGAGTGCTCAAGCTACACTACAAGGACTGAGCTAAGGCTGCTAAGTGTGAATGTGAGGTCCATCTAAGGCCTTCCAGCCATATCATATAATAACTCCACCTTGCAACAACCATTTTCATGAAGTTGGACAGCATGAAACCCTGTTGCTGGTGCCTACACCATCATCCTCCTCCAAGTTTTCTTCTTCTCCATTTTCACTCTTTACTGCAGCAGGGGTGGCTTGTCTCCCAAGGGACTCTGATTTTTGTGGAGGGGGTATTCCAGTAGGGTGACCAGCAGAAGCATCACCTTTCCAAATGCACTAACCTTGCAAGCTAGAGCCAACAGTGTTCCCACACCTCTCTGAAGCCGCTGACAACCACACACTAAAAGCATGTAAGTTAGAAATTGACATGGGGAAAAGATAAAGGAACATCAGATATTGACTCATTGACCTGTTGCACAGCTGGGTTCTATCTGCCCTGCAGGAGTGCCTACATCTAAAGACAAGAGAAGACTTTTAGTACTTCTATGGTATGGACTTTGGCATATACCATCTGATTTTGGATTGAATATCCCTGCTGACAATCTCAGTGTATTTCCAGATCTCTATAGAGGGATAAAACCTCTAAACGTGGTTTGCTGAGGAGATTATGTTCAAACTAACTTGTAGAAGAATATAACATGAAAAGTGTTCATTCATTTCATATAGTTCACCTAACAACCAGCATTCATATATTTGTTCAAAGCAATATCTTAATGCCCTATGTGCACTGACAGGAATATGCATGTCTGTGCAAGATGAGGCTCATAACACCTCTTGTAAAAATAGTGCAACTGCAATATAGAGTTTGTAACCCACATGAATGACTCTGTGTTCAATGTTCAATTACAAAGTCGATTTCATTCTATGCAAGTGTTGTGTTAGAATACTTGTCTGACTCTGGATATGTCCTCCGTCAACATTCAAAATGAACAGATTCCGAGGATTCCAAACGTCATATACAACAGGTCACTGCTGCAGTAATTATGTATCACCATTGCCTAGAAAGGATGCTATGGGCCATGAGAAACATATAGTGCAAGCATTCAAGATAGCAGTTACTAAGTCTATCAAGAGTCCTGTGACTCAATAGGACATGTAATCCTTCTTGAATTCACTTAGGTGATTAGTGTAACACATCCATCAAAGATGCAAGGCACCCACAATCAGTCCTCCTCACCATTCTCTTCTGCTCTTTAAGACATATGTTCAGGAGGTTCACAGTAGTGTGTCTCCACGGGGAACTGTCATGCCGAGGTAAGCTCATGACATGCATACTGATATCACGAGCTGGAGGAGGAGCAGCAATTTCCACAGCAACACTACCTTCAGTAACATTGGTAAGACTGTAGAAAATAAAACAAAAAATAATAGCCTTTGCTTGCTGAAATTGAAACTTAATTAGAAAAAACAATATGGTAGTATGTTTGTAAAAATAAAAAAATAAAAAAGTTAATAGTATTTGCAAAAACATATACATTGAAGGTCTGTCTAAAGAAGCAAATCTTTAAATGTTAAAAAACAATACACTACAAAGCATTACAAAACATTCTCAGACTTTGCAAAGGATAGAAGTATGACTGTAAAAAATTTAAAAGACGCAAAAAGCATTGTTTGTCTTCAATGGGAACACCGATAACAAACACCTCTATGCATCTGGTTAGAAAGTAAATATAAACAATAGTATAGGAAATAAGAGACAGGAGAAATAAACACTGTCAACAAAGTACATTTATGCACTATACAGTGAAAAAAACTAGTGACTTACAGCTATATAATTACACCATAAATAACGAAAGGAGAACAGAAAAACTATACTATTTACAATGATTTTGTGAAGATTTCCCTTGGCTTTCTAGAGGATCTAGATGTCCAGACAAAAATGCAATCTTTAAAATTCCAAAGAGGGCAACTCTTGCTGAAAATTCCAAAGAGGGCAATTTCTGCGGTTGATCTTTTGTCACAGCACACAATTTGAAACTGAAAACTGACAGCTGCAACATAAAATAAAGGGTTTAATATGAGGAGCCACTGGGCTGCAAGGAAACACTTTTTGATGTTAAATCTTTCCTCAACCCTTTTCAGGGTTTCTTTAATGTTCCCTTTTTAACTATTATGGCAGCTAAAGATGTCACAATCTTTACTGAAGTCAACATTGTGTAACTAATTATTGTATCAGCTCTCCTGTGCCCCA
The DNA here is from genome assembly GCA_963921515.1 of Calotriton arnoldi. Classification (NCBI taxonomy): domain Eukaryota; kingdom Metazoa; phylum Chordata; class Amphibia; order Caudata; family Salamandridae; genus Calotriton; species Calotriton arnoldi. The sequence goes on along the minus strand of CAWUFW010004628.1, from coordinate 204,827 downwards.
ATAAATCATTAGAAATCAATACACTCAATTGTGATCTACAAAGCCGATTTACAAACTACATTTTGTAGAACATAAGTAGTACCACAGTAGTATTACTCATATGCTACAAAATGCAATTTACAAACCTACAGCTGGAGACCTCCGCCTCTCTCATCCTTTCTGTGCAGATATCTCCACCATGGTTGCAGAGAACTTCACACATGTAGGTACGTTTTAGTAGTAAATATGGGAGGGACCAGTGGGAGTGGTAGGAAAATGGAGGAACAATTATTACTAAACGGGAAATTTAAGGAAGGGGCTGGGAGGGGAATATTCATACAAAACACACCAAAAAAGAGTAAGAAAATGAAAAATCACAAACTGCACATCTAAAGTCAAAACAGCCTCAAATGTTCTCCATCTCATCCTTGGTCCTTGGAGTAAGTGAAGCACCACGTATGGCCAACCATTTGTACTGCAAAACACTCCCATAAAATATAATAAAATAATTGAGATATGATATTAAAATAAACAGTCTTTGTTACTAATGTTAAATAAATTACATTAGGTTGATATGTACAATATTATCTATAAATTATTTTTGCTGATGCTGGATTTTGGCAAAGACCTTCAGGATATCCAGCCATCCAGCCATCTATACATATATATATATATATATATATATATATATATATATATCCCAAATGCGAACAGAGTCCCAATCGCGCTCTCAGGTATCGCACAAAACACCAGTACATCAAAGTAATTCCAAGGGGTTTATTAACTCCATAAACCCATCGTGACGCATTTCGCTCCCGAAAGAGCTTGTTCACACTTTTGGGAGCGAAACGCGTCACGATGGGTTTATGGAGTTAATAAACCCCTTGGAATTACTTTGATGTACTGGTGTTTTGTGCGATACCTGAGAGCGCGATTGGGACTCCGTTCGCATTTGGGATTGATTACCGGTTTTCTCCGCTGGTATCGCGCCACCCTTAACAAGCCATGATCTCCAGAAGGAGAGATTTCAGGAGGATATATATATATATATATATATATATATATATATATATGACCTACTGGCGGTCACCAGTAGGTAGTTATAGTTAGGACCTCATTTCTATTCAAAAAGCATTTTTTGTTTTCCCAATAACTTTGGCGTCGTTTGACGAATCTTCGCAAAATTTTCAAAACTAGTCGAGCGCTCCGGTCAGCTCCTGTCTTGAAAGTTTCGGTGTGATTCGTCAAGCGGGGGCTGAGAAAAAAGGGGTTTCCAAAACACATTTTCCCCATGTAATTTTCCATAGGAAACTTTAGACAAAGCTACAGCCCGAACTGCTGAACGGAATTACAGAAAATTTGGCAAAAAGGTAGGTCTTGGTTCAGAAAGAGCCCTTTTTAGGTCTCGCGCCTAGAGTTGCAGTGCACAGCACTGCTCGCGCAGCGAGAGACCTCATGTAGGGGGTTTAGAAGCTGAGCTAGGAATCGCACACGCTCATGCGTGTGCTTTTCGTTTTTCCCCCGGCTATTGGGCGTTGCGTGCGTCTTTATAAGAAAGACAGCACGCAATTGGGCAAAGGCGGGTGCATGTCCCACCTTTGCCACGCCCATTCCCACCGGTGTCTAGCACGCGCAGCAGCGCGTGTTCGCCTCGCTGCCGTGCTCCCTTTCCCCCCGCTCCTCTGTGGTGCGCGCGCACCACTGGTTTACCTCGATGACGCCCCCTTTGGCTTTTGCTTCCACAACGGTATGCTTTGATCTAATAGAACGGGTTTCTTTTATTGGCTTTCATGGAAGCCGACGAAGGACTTAGTCCAGTACCAATTGGCTTCCGCCCGGCAGCAAGCCCACGATTGGAACGTTCCTCTGCACTACCGTTCCGACTTCTAGGGTGCGCTAGACTTTTGTCATCTTCCCACACATTAATGCAGTGACAGGGAGGCCGAGGGATTTAATTTTTAGTATGCTTGTTTTGACACGTTGTTATGTATATTTGTTGTATTTTAAAGTTATAGCAATTTATTTTTAAAGACGTTCTTATGTTTTATGTCTTGAATTTGAAATACGTTTTTATATTTTATGTCGCTTTCTTTTGCTGAGTTGTGCAGAATTATCCGTGCTTTTAACATATTTTCTCGTTTCATAGCAATTTACAAACAAGCATTTGCAATGCAATAGGTCTCGCATTTGCGAAATTTTAGCGATTGGCATTGTAAATTACAATGCCTTTTATTTATATGTTTTCAAAACCAACACATAAATAAAAGGTTTGTTATTTACAATGCCAGTAGCTCAAAGTTTCGCAAATGCGAGACCTATTGCATTGCAAATGCTTGTTGTTAAATGGTGTAAATCCGTTCAGTAGTTCCTGAGAAATTTAAAAAAGAAAAAGTTTCGATATCTGAGCACCGAGGAGGGTTCGCGAACCCTCCCGAGCACAAGCTCAATTCTGATTGGCTGCCAACACTCCAAACCAGGAAGTGTTGGCAGCCATCTTGTGACTCGGTAACCGAGTCACAAGAAATTTAAAAAAAAACATGAAAAAGAAGAAAAGGGGGCAGGGTAGAAACACCCTGACTCCCTAGGCCTGCTCAGGGCCAAAAAAAGCATTTTTTTTTTTTTAAACGGCAAAATTCGCGTTGGGGTCGCGAATCCTGCCGTGAAAATAAAAAAAAAACGAAGCGCGGTCTCCCGCGCTTCATTTTCAAAAAGCCCCCGGGTGGGCCAGGTCCCGGGGGCACTCGCCAATTAATTTGCGGGGGCCCACGTGGGCCCCCACAGCCCCAAGGACCGCCACCTCCCTGGGGCTTATTTCATTGTATGCGGGGGGCACTACGGCCCCACACAGCCCCGGGGACCACCACCTCCCCGGGGCTGTAAAAAAAATGCATGGGGGGGTCCCAATCCCCCCATGCTGCCCCGGGGACTGCCACCTCCCCGGGGCTTTGAGAATGAAATGCGGGGGGGCACGTGGCCCCCCCACAGCCCCAGGGACCGCCACCTCCCCGGGGCTCAGTAAAGAAATTACAATGATGTGTGGGCGGAAAGAGCCCCCCCACACGCCGCGGGGACCACCACCTCCCCGGGGCACATACTAATTAAAAATGCAGGGGTCCGTAGCAGAACCCCTGGCCCCGGGGACCACCACCTCCCCGGGGCTTTAAACACATAGGAGGGGGGCCGCGCGGTTCCCCTCCAGGAGCCCTCGATAGCCCTGGGGACTGCCACTCCCCAGGGCCGGCTCCTGCAGTGTCTGGGGTGCCCACTCCCGGGACACTGCTATTTGCTATGGCAGGGCGGGAGCACGGCTCCCGCCCTGTCATAGCAAACTCTGCTTGGCTTCATTGAAGCGAGAGCAGGGAAACCTGCCCTCGCTTCAATGAAGCAAAACAGAATTGCTTTTGAGCAAGGGGAGCTGCATGTCAGCAGCTCCCCTTGCTCAAAAGCAATGCCGGCGCGACCGTGGGGACATTGGGGCTCCCCTCACGGTCCCCAACGCAAAGGGATGGCCCCGGAGGATGGGGTCCCCGGGGCCAGAAGTGGCCCGGGAGGGGGGCCACGCGGCCCCCCTCCCTCAATAAAATAAAACATTTTTTTTTAAAAAGAGGCACAGCCCCGGGGGATGGGGTCCCCGGGGCTAATAGAGGCCTCAGGAGGGGGGCCATGCAGCCCCCTCCTTAAAAAAATATTTATAAAAAATAAATAAATATGTGGCCATGCCCCGGGGGATGGGGTCCCCGGGGCCAAAATTGGCCTTGGGAGGAGGGGAAGCGGCCCCCTTCCTGTTTATTTTTTGATTTTTTAAAAAAAAAACCTCCCTGCAGCACTCTGCAAACGCGCCCCCTGGCGCGTTGTAAGTTGGGGAATTAATTCCCCTTGAATACTGAGGGTCCCTGGGGGCCAATTAGCCCACCAGGTACCTCCAGTATGCACCAGGGAGCTGCTTTGCAGAGAGGTGGTCCAAGGCCACGCCCCCTTTTTACACCAGCTCTGTGGCGCTTACTGGAGGTACCTGGTGGACTAGTTGGCCCCCAGGGACCCTCAGGACTCAAGGGGACTTAATCCCCCATTTACAATGCACCAGGGGCGCGTTTGCACAGTGGTGAATTGAGGGGGCGGGGCCTAACATAACAAGTGTGCAAACGGGCCCCCTGGCACATTGTAAATTGGGGGATTAAGTCCCCTTCAATCTTGAGGGTCCCTGGGGGCCAACTAGCCCACCAGGTACCTCCAGTAAGCGCCACAGAGCTGCGTTGCAGAGAGCTGGACCGAGGCCACGCCCCTTTTTATACCACTCTGCAAACGCGGCATCTGGTGCACTGCTGGTGGGGCGATGAGGTCCTCTTGTGTCCTGAGGACCTCAGTACACAAGTGGACTTCATCCTCCGAGCAGCAGTGCACCAGAAGCCGTGTTTGCAGCGTGGTGTAAAAAGGGACGTGGCCTCGGAACACCTCTCTGCAACACAGCTCTGTGGCGCTTACTGGAGGTACCTGGTGGACTACTTAGCCCCCAGGGACCCTCAAGATTCAAGGGGACTTAATCCCCCAACTTACAACGCGCCAGGGGGCGCCTTTGCACAGTGGTGCAGGGAGGGGGCGGGCCTGATATAACAAGTTAGTAATCGTGCTGTGTGGGACTTACTGGAGGTTATAAAAGGGGTAGTTGCCCCCCAAGGTTGACATTGGGGGCTAACTATTCCTCCTGTTACCTTCGCTAAATCCCACACAGTGGGATTGCTAAAAGGTGTTTTGAGGCCACGCTCACCTTTCTCCACCACTCTGCAAACGCGACTGCTATGTTATAGTTAGAAATTAGCATTTAAAAAACCTTTGAAATTCACTGAAAAAACCATAGGTTTCCGGGACGTTATAGTTAGAAATTCGCATTTAAAAAACCTTTAAAATTCACTGAAAAAAACATAGGTTTCAGGAACGGTATAGTTAGAAATTAGCATTTAAAAAACCTTAGAAATTCACTGAAAAAACCATAGATTTCAGGGACATTGTAGTTAGTTGGACATTTCACTCGTACAAAACCAGTGAAATTCCGCCGTTATAGTTAGTTCAGCTAACTATAAGTCGCGCCCCCGCAATGCACTGCTGATGACGTCACATAGTACATCATTCATGACATGGTCAGTGACATCACTGATGACATCACTGATGACATCTCAAATGACGTAGTGTTTCTGCGCACTTTTCGCACTGCTGATCAGTGGTACAGTGCAAGTGCTCCTGTGGTAAAGTATGTTATGGATTGGTGTTTCCATGATTGGCTGTTTGGTTTTCTTGTCAGCCCCTAGTAAAGTGCACTGAGTGTGCCAGGGCCTGGGAACCAAATGTTACGCGTGGGCCTGCAGCACGGATTGTGCCACCCACACGAGTAGCCCGGAAAAGGTACCTCAGACCTGCCATTGCAGAGTCTGCGCGCAGTTTGTAACTGTCATGTCGACTTGGCCCGTGCACACACAGGCCAGTCCCTAACCTTCCCTTTTCTTACATGTCAGACACCCCTAAGGTAGGCCCAAAGTACCCCTGTGGGCAGGGTGCAGTGTATGTGAAAGGTAGGACATGCCCTGGTGTGTGTGGCATGTCCTGATAGTGAATTACAGCCCATTTCGTTTTTCACTATCGCAAGGCTACCTGTTCCTCATAGGACAGAATGGGAAGTTTGTTTATAACATCTTATAAATATAACTGGCCCTGGGAACTAGGTGGAAAAATAAAATTTAGTATGCCTGAACTCAGAATCTAACGATGCATCTTTTAGTAAAGGTGATTTTTACATTCTGTCTTTGAAAATACCACTTTTAGGAAGTAGGAATTTTCTTGCTCAGTCATCCCGTGTGCCTCTGCTGGAATGTGGATTGCCTGTCTGGGTTTTGGACGACAGATGGCTAGGAAGCAAGGGAGGCTCCCGATAGTCTAGGTAGGCCAGGAAAGGGCTGAATAGACCTGGGCTGCGATGGTGGAAGAGGGAGGAGATTTCCTTGCACCTCAAAGGGCCTGGTCTGCCTCTGACAATGCCGTCTCCACCCCCTGCCGGGAAATCACACCAGAGAAGGCAGAACTGGTTCTGGCTGGGCACAGACACCCTCTGACTAGAGGATCAAAGGATTTTTGGATACAAATACTGGGGCCCAGACCCCTGAACTTTAGAACTCTTTTGGATCAAGAAGACTGCCAAGAAGAAGAGCTGGAGAAGCTGTGAGGAGGGACTACCACTTTGATGTGTGCTTTGCTGTGTTGGCCTACAGTGGCTGCTTCTGTCTTGGGCATTGAAAGGACTGGACTGAACTTTCTGCAATCTACTTTTGTGAGTTTCTCCAAGGGCTTGAGGTAGAGCTTGCCCCCTGTTCAAGAAGTCTCAGGAACAGCAAAGACTTCAAGCTCTTCTGCCCTCAGCACTGGGGACTGTGTGTTTTGTGCTACAGCAGAAGAAAAGCAACTCGACGACGTCTACAATGCCGCTGCCGACTCCGTGTCCTGAAGGCACCGCAGAGGGCACCGCCGCAATGCTGCACTGCAACCCTGGTCTCACTGACAACGCCTGCTGACGCCGCCACCGAGCCGCTGCTCGCACCGCCACCTGTGGGCACCGCACTCTGCACCGCCTCGCTTCATGCCGAAGCCTGGGCACCGCAGAGAGCACCACTGCAACGCCGCACCGCGACTCTGGTCTCACTGACGACGCCACCAAGCCGTTGCTCGCACCGCGACCTGTGGGCATCGCACTCCGCACCGCCTCGCTTCATGACGACGCCTTGCCTCCCCGATGCCGCCACTCCAAGCCAAAATTGGTGCCGCTGCTGGCACCGTGGTTCAAAGGCACCGCTCGTAAAGTTACATGACGCACCGCCCTCATCCCGCACCGCAGCCTTGGCCTACCGACGCCAGCACCATCGACTCCCGTTCGTCAGCCGATGACAGCACTTCAGCAATGACGATGACGCTGCTTGCACCGTGACCTGCCAGCACCATGACGCGCACCGCCTTCACCTCGCACCCCGACCCTGGTCTCACCGACGATGCCATCTGATGCCGCCACCGAGCCGCTGTTCGCACCGCGACCTGTGGGCACCGCACCGCTGCACTACGCACTGAAGCACCCGACGCCTGCCGACGCCAGCGCTTCTGATACCAACAGAAACGAGCTCGACCTGCAACGCGAGTGACTTCAAGGGCCTCGGCGCCCTGCATCTCTAACAGGTACTGTTTGCGGGTCTTCCCAACACCGTCGCTGGTCCGCGACGCCGCGACCAGCCTGAACTGTTTGGATTTGTTTGCTCACAACGCCGTGATAGCCCCGGACGGAGCTATCGACATCAAGGAACTGTTTCTAAAGCGTTTCTAAAGCGTATTTTGGTAACTGTAGATTTTTAAGTACTGTACTGTGGATTCTTCTCGTTTTTGGTCTTGCATATAAAAATATTGGCTATTTTTCTAAACTGGTGTGGTGTCCTTTTGTAGTGCTTACACTGTATTACTGTTGGTTATGTGCAAATGCTTTACACACTGCCTCTAAGATAAGCCTGACTGCTCGTGCCAAGCTACCAAGGGGGTGAGCAGGGGTTTATTTAGGAGTGTAACTCCCTTATCCTGACTAGGAAGAAGGGTCCCTACTTGGACAAAGGTGCAAGCCCTTGCCAACTAGAGACCCCCATTTCTAACATTGGTTGTCAGCGGTGAGGATAGGACTTGCGTTTGCACATGACTTACAGTGATTGGTGTGCACTACTACCATATCGTAGACCATTACGTGCCAAATACTAGTCCTTTTTCATTTTGGCCTATTTTTTGATCTTGCCAGTTTGAACTTGGTACTTCGTCATGCCGGAATCAAGAGCATCATCTGTTGCATCCCTGGAAATTGCCTTTGAGGAGGATAGGTTGGAACTCTACAATGTTAGGGAATTGAAGTCCATTTGCAAGAGCCTAAAAGTCCAAGTCAGAGGCCTCACTAGGAAGGACAAGCTACAAAAGGCGCTGAGGGCCTGGGTAGCAGCCAGAGATGCAAGTGGGCAATCTGGCAATCTTAGTGGAGAGGCGGAGGGGCCTATTCCTAGGGTGGATGTGCTTTTGGGAGGGGGGGAACCCTTCAGGCCAGGCAGCAGTAGCCTGTCCCCAGGTGGGGCACATGAAGGGGGACCCCAGGTGCTCCAAGGGGGCACAGCCACCCGCTGGTGGGCAGTCCAAGGTGTTGGCTAGTGTAGCGCTTGGGGAGGAGGAGGAGTACCCACATGAGGGTGGGGACCCCCGCAGAAATGACCCTCGTCTCACTAGGGGACAGTGAGATGGTCCCAGGGACCCAGGTGCCCCCTAACACCAAGAAATACAGCACCTGGGTGACCATCAATGGGAGAAGGGTAGAGGCTCTCAGGGCCACTGGAGCCAGTGTGACCTCAGTCCGGTGTCACCTGGTCTCTGAAGAGCAGGTAGTCCCCGGGGCATTTCACCAAGTAATTGCAGTGGACAATTCAGAGCGCCAGTGTCTGGTGGCGCAGGTTCCCTTCGAGTGGGGGGGGTTTGCAGGTCCCTTGAGGGTGGTTGTGAGCCCTTCCATGCCTGTAGATTGTCTGCTCGGTAACGACCTGGAGCAGTCTTTGTGGAAGGATGTTGAGCTCAGGTCCCACTTTTGAGATGCTTGGGTTGCCAGAGTGGGCATGCGTGTCCACTCAGTCCATGGCGGCCAGAGAGGGTGATCAGAGGGCCCCGGAGCCTGAAACAGTGGCCCAGGTCCCTGCCAAGAGAAAGGGCAAGGGGCGCGGGAAACCGGCCCCCGAAGTTCCCACGGCCCGGGAGGAGGCGGACCTTGAGGGGGACGCCCAGGTGCCTACAGGGGAACAGGTAGCCAAACTGGGGGACATCTCTGAGCTGACCCATTGGCAGCAAGAAGGGGGTCCCACCAGGGAGGAGTTCTGCCGGGAGCAGAAAGAGTGCCCTTCTCTGGAGGGTCTGCGGCGGCAAGCCGCCGCCCAGGCGACTGGTGATCAGTCCGGGTCACATTGGATCTACTGGGAGAATGATCTCCTGTATAGCGAGCCTAAGGTCGCTGAGCCTGGGTCAGCCCATGTGCTGGTGGTACCCCAGTGCTTCAGGACCTTCCTACTGGGTCTGGCTCACGACGTGCCTTTGGCAGGACATTTGGGGCAGGACACGACCTTTGACCGGCTTGTCACCCACTTCTTCTGGCCCCAAATGCGAAGGCAGTCAGATGTACATTGCCGGTCTTGCCAAACTTGCCATGCAAGTGGTAAGAGTGGGAGGAAGGTCAAAGCTCCTCTCCAACCATTCCCCATTGTTGGGACACCATTTGAAAGGGTAGGGATGCACATTGCGGGGCCACTGGATCCCAAGACAGCCATGGGCAACAGGTACATCCTGGTCTTGGTGGACCATGCTGCCTGGTACCCGGAGGCAATCCCTCTCAGGACAACGACGGCGCCAGTGGTGGGCCGGGCGTTAATGGGGATCTTTTCCCATGTGGGGTTCCCTCCGAGAGGTGGTTTCCGACAGGGGGACTAATTTCATATCGAAGTATATGACATCCCTGTGGAAGAGGTGTGGTGTCACTTACAAGTTCATCACCCCTTACCACCCACAAGGTAACGGTCTGGTAGAAAGGTTCAACCAGACCTTGAAGGGCATGATTAAGGGTCTAACAGAACCCATGAGGCGTAAGTGGGACGTCCTCTTGTCGTGCCTTATCTTTGCCTACAGGGAGGTACCCCAGAAGTCTCTCGGGTTCAGTCCCTTTGAGCTTCTTTATGGTCACCCTGTGAGAGGACCTCTGAGTTTGGTGAAGGAAGGCTGGGAGGCAGCTCCCAGGAAAACTCCCCAGGATGTGTTTAGTTACATGCTGGCCTTCCGGAACCAAACTGCCCGCTTCAGGAAACTCGTTCAGGCGAACCTCGAAGCCAGCCAGGAAGAAATGAAGAAGTGGTATGACCAGAATGCCACTCTGGTCGAGTTTCAACCTGGACAAAAAGTGTGGGTCATGGCCCGAGTGGAACCTTGTGCCTTACAGGACAAGTGGACTGGGCCGTTTGAGGTGGTGGAGCGCAAAAGTGAGGTCACCTACCTGGTGGATTTGCAGGCTCCCAGGAACCCTTTGCGGGTCCTCCACGTGAACCGCCTCAAACCCCACTTCAAGAGGTCCGAAGTGAGCATGCTCTTGGTGACAGATGACGGGGCGGAAGAGGAGAGTGAGCCTCTCCCCGACCTCCTGTCGGCCAAGGAAGGTGATGGGTCAGTGGAAGGTGTGATCCTCTCCCGACACTGACCGCCGAGCAGCAGAGCGACTGTCACCGGTTGCTGGGACAGTTTGCCCCGCTGTTCTCCCTGACCCCAGGTGTTACTCACTGGTGTACTCATGACGTGGACACCGGTGACAGCCCCCCTGTGAAGCACAAAATTTACAGGTTGGCTGACCGGGTCAAGGCCAGTATCAAGGAGGAGGTCTCTAAGATGTTGGCGTTAGGGGTGGTTGAGCCATCCAGTAGTCAGTGGGCCAGCCCAGTGGTCTTGGTCCCAAAGGCTGCTGCACCCGGGGCCACTCCAGAACTGCGGTTTTGGGTGGACTACCGTGGGCTCAATGCCGTCACCAGAACTGATGCACACCCCATCCCCAGAGCTGATGAGCTCATTGATCGGTTGGGAGCTGCCAAGTTCCTCAGCACGTTTGATTTAACGTCAGGGTACTGGCAGATTGCCTTAACCGATGGGGCCAAGGAGAGGTCAGCATTTTCAACCCCAGAAGGACATTACCAGTTCCGGGTGATGCCCTTTGGGTTGAAGAATGCCCCTGCCACCTTTCAGAGGTTGGTCAACCAGGTTTTGGCTGGGCTGGAGGATTTCAGTGCCGCCTACCTGGATGACATTGCAGTGTTCAGTTCCAGCTGGGAAGAACACTTGCAGCACCTCGGTGAAGTGTTGAAGGCGCTGCAGAGGGCAGGCCTCACGATCAAGGCCAGTAAGTGCCAGATCAGGCAGGGTTCTGTGGTGTACTTGGGACATCAGGTAGGGAGCGGCCAGGTGGCGCCCCTACAACCCAAGATTGACAACATTCTGGCTTGGGAGCCCCCCAAGACCCAGACAGAGGTGAGGGCCTTTTTAGGACTCACCGAATACTACAGGAGATTCGTTAAGGGTTATGGCACCATTGTTGCCCTCTTAACCGAGCTGACTTCCAGGAAGCAGCCCCAGAAGGTGATCTGGACTGAGTCCTGTCAGAAGGCTTTTGATGCCCTGAAGGCCGCCATGTGCACGGCACCCGTGCTCAAGGCACCCGACTTCTCCAAGGAATTCGTCGTGCAGACTGACGCTTTAGAGCATGGTGTGGGAGCGGTGCTCTCACAGCTGAACAAAGAGGGCCTAGACCAGCCTGTAGTCTTCCTTAGTAGGAGACTACTCCCCAGGGAACAGAGGTGGAGTGCCACAGAAAGGGAAGCTTTTGCTGTGGTCTGGGCGCTGAAGAAGTTGAGACCATACCTGTTTGGGACTCACTTCCGGGTTCAGACAGACCACAGGCCCCTCAGATGGTTGATGCAAATGAGGGGTGAGAATCCAAAACTGCTGAGGTGGTCCATCTCCCTACAGGGAATGGACTTTACGGTGGAACACCGCCCTGACACAGAACACGCCAACGCAGATGGTCTGTCCAGGTTCTTCCGCCTTAGTGAAGAGAACTCCCAGGAGGTTGGGTAGTTCTTCCTACTTTCAGCTGGAGGGGACATGTGTTAGACTTGGCATCTTTTGGCGTGTTTCCCCTGAGTTTTTGCTTTCTACCCTCCCGGTTTTGACTCTGTTTTTGCTGGCGTAGTGTTTCTGCGCACTTTTCGCACTGCTGATCAGTGGTACAGTGCAAGTGCTGCCGTGGTAAAGTATGTTATGGATTGGTGTTTCCATGATTGGCTGTTTGGTTTTCTTGTCAGCCCCTAGTAAAATGCACTGAGTGTGCCAGGGCCTGGGAACCAAATGCTACGCGTGGGCCTGCAGCACGGATTGTGCCACCAACATGAGTAGCCCGGAAAAGGTACCTCAGACCTGCCATTGCAGAGTCTGCGCGCAGTTTGTAACTGTCATGTCGACTTGGCCCGTGCACACACTGGCCAGTCCCTAACCTTCCCTTTTCTTACATGTCAGACACCCCTAAGGTAGGCCCAAAGTACCCCTGTGGGCAGGGTGCAGTGTATGTGAAAGGTAGGACATGCCCTGGTGTGTGTGGCATGTCCTGATAGTGAATTACAGCCCATTTCGTTTTTCACTATCGCAAGGCTACCTGTTCCTCATAGGACAGAATGGGAAGTTTGTTTATAACATCTTATAAACATAACTGGCCCTGGGAACTAGGTGGGAAAATAAAATTTAGTATGCCTGAACTCAGAATCTAACGATGCATCTTTTAGTAAAGGTGATTTTTACATTCTGTGTTTGAAAATACCACTTTTAGGAAGTAGGTATTTTCTTGCACAGCCATCCCGTGTGCCTCTGTTGGAATGTGGATTGCCTGTCTGGGTTTTGGACGACAGATGGCTAGGAAGCAAGGGTGGCTCCCGATAGTCTAGGTAGGTCAGGAAAAGGCTGAATAGACCTGGGCTGCGATGGGGGAAGAGGGAGGAGATTTCCTTGCACCTCAAAGGGCCTGGTCTGCCTCTGACAATGCCGTCTCCACCCCCTGCCGGTAAATCACACCAGAGAAGGCAGAACTGGTTCTGGCTGGGCACAGACACCCTCTGCCTAGAGGATCAAATAATTTTTGGATACAAATACTGGGGCCCAGACCCCTGAACTTTAGAACTCTTTTGGATCAAGAAGACTGACAAGAAGAAGAGCTGGAGAAGCTGTGAGGAGGGACTACCACTGTGATGTGTGCTTTGCTGTGTTGGCCTACAGTGGCTGCTTCAGTCTTGGGCAGTGAAAGGACTGGACTGAACTTTCTGCAATCTACTTTTGTGAGTTTCTCCAAGGGCTTGAGGTAGAGCTTTCCCCCTGTTCAAGAAGTCTCAGGAACAGCAAAGACTTCGAGCTCTTCTGCCCTCAGCACTGGGGACTGTGTGTTTTGTGCTGCGACAGAAGAAAAGCAACTCGACGACGTCTACAATGCTGCTGCTGACTCCGTGTCCTGAAGGCACCGCAGAGGGCACCGCCGCAACGCTGCACCATGACCCTGGTCTCACCGACGACGTTTGCTGATGCCGCCACCGAGCCGCTGCTCGCACCGCAACCTGTGGGCACCGCACTCCGCACCGCCTCGCTTCACGCCGAAGCCTGGCCACCACAGAGAGCACTGCTGCAATGCCGCACCGTGACCCTGGTCTCACCAACGCCGCCTGCTGACGCCGCCACCAAGCCGTTGCTCGCACCACGACCTGTGGGCACTGCACTCCGCACCGCTGCTGGCACCGTGGTTCAAGGGCACCGCTCATAAAGTTACACGATGCACCGCCCTTATCCCGCACCGCAGCCTTGGCCTACCGACGCCAGCACCATCGACTCCAGTTCGTCAGCCGACGACTGCGCTTCAGCAACGACGACGACGCTGCTTGCACCGTGACCTGCCAGCACTGTGACGAGCACCGCCTTCACCTCGCACCGCGACCCTGGTCTCACCTACGACACCATCTGACGCCGCCACCGAGCCACTGCTCGCACTGCGACCTGAGGGCACTGCATGCCTCACCGCTGCACTTCGCACTGCAGCACCCGACGCCTGCCGACGCCAGCGCTCCTGATCCCAACAGAAAGGAGCTCGACCTGCAATGCGAGTGACTTCAAGGGCCTCGACGCCCTGCATCTCTAACAGGTACTGTTTGCGGGTCTTCCCTACACTGTAGCTGGTCCGCGACGCCACGACCAGCCTGAACTGTTTGGATTTGTTTGCTCACGACGCCGTGATAGCCCCGGACGGAGCTATCGACATCAAGGAACTGTTTCTAAAGCGTATTTTGGTAACTGTAGATTTTTAAGTACTGATCTTCTCGTTCTTGGTCTTGTATATAAAAATATTGGCTATTTTTCTAAACTGATGTGGTGTACTTTTGTAGTGCTTACACTGTATTACTCTCGGTTATGTGCAAATGCTTTACACACTGCCTCTAAGATAAGCCTGACTGCTCGTGCCAAGCTACCAAGGGGGTGAGCAGGGGTTATTTTAGGAGTGTAACTCCCTTATCCTGACTAGGAAGAAGGGTCCCTACTTGGACAAAGGTGCAAGCCCTTGCCAACTAGAGACCCCCATTTCTAACAGTTATCCATTCTGTAGTTTTTGAGTTATTGAAAGAAATCCAAATTTGGATATTTAGGGCAGCGAACCCTTCACAAACCCTTCCAATTTTGTGCTGAGATCTGATTGGCTGCCAACACTTCAGCCTGGAAGTCGGCTTCAGCTGAGTCCCAGAAAAAATGTAAAAAAAGAAAAGGTGGCAGGGTAGGAATACCATGACCCCTTAGCTGTGGTTGTTGGGCCCCAGAGACTCTGTAGGGCAAAAAAGCATTTTTGTTTTATTTTGAAGTATTTCACGGGGGAACTGTGAATCCAGCGAAAAATGTAAGAAAAAAATGTGGGTTCCCACGTTTGTTTTTGAAAAAGCCCCTGGGTGGGCCACATCCTGGGGGCATGTACACATATAAAAATATTTAAAGGAGGGAGGCTCATGGGGTCCCCCTCCTAGGACCACCACCTCTCTGGGGCTTATGATTGCATTACAGGAGGCCGTGCGGACCCCTTGAGCCCTGGGGACCGCCACCTACCCAGGGCTAACTACAAAGAAATCAGAGGGGCCCCAAGGACTCCCCATGCCCCGGAGACCACCACCTACCCAGGCCAAATTGTTCATAATTGGAAGTCTCTTGGACCCCCCCCCAGAGACCACCACCTCCCTGGGGTCAAATTAACAATTTTAAACTGGAAGGGGGCCTCGCAACCCCTTTCTGGGCCATATACAGCCCGATAGGCCACCACCTCCTCAGGTCTGGCCCATAAACTACAGAGGAGGGGGGCTGCATGGCCCCATCCTGGAGCCATACATGGCCCTTGGGAACGCCAAATCTAGGGCCAGCTCCTGCTATGTCCCGAGGTGCCCTCCTCTGGGACATAGCTGTTTGCTCTGACTTGGTGTGAAGTCAGACCAAACATGAACTCCACTCTCAGGATGCGGAAGCTCTGAAACTGCTACCGCTTGCTGAGACTTTTGTTTGTTTCCCTACCCGCTGTCAAGCAGGCTGGGAAACAGATCACAGACAGGGAGCTACATGTTTAGCAGCTCCCTGTCTGTGAGAGCAATGCCAGCTCCTGCAGGAGGTGGGGAGCAGGCAGGGACCCCGTGGGCCTTCAGGCTCCCACCACAGCCCCCAACAAAGGTCACTGGGTGCCCTGGGTGGGACCAGGACACCCACAATCAAGGAGTTGGGCCCTGGAAAATGAGGTCGCCAATACCGAAATCAGACCGGGGAGGGAGGCTACGTGGCCCCCCTCCCATATTAAAAATAAATATATTTTAAGGCTGGGCCTTGGGGGTGTAGGGTCCCTGGGGCTAAAAATGGCCCTGGGAAGTGTTCCGCGTGGTGCCACCTCCCCCATATGTTTATGGCCAGGTCTCAGGGGATGGGGTCCCCAGGTCCAAAACTCAGTCTGGGGAGGGGAGCCGCATGGCCCCATCCCCAATTGAAATTATGGCTTCCCCCCATTATAGATAGGAATGTTGCTTGGTCAGTAAGATTGGGGGGTGAGCTTCAGATTTCCTGATAATCACACTGTCATATAATGTTAAAATGCATTATGAGACAAGCAAGGCACAAAGAGGGGCTTAAAGGACAGGAATGCTGATTAGTATGAGTACTAAGTGAGAGAAACTCAATATTTTGTAAAATAATCAACTTTTTTTAGGCCTTTCAAAACAGAGGTGAGAGAGTATGTGTGTGTTCTTGTCAGTGTGTGCATGCAAAAATCCCAGGTGATATCTGACAGACACCCCACCATACCTCACTGAAAGTGCCTATACCCACTCACAGGTGCACTCAGGAATTCATCCACCCACTCATAGACCCACTCAGAAGCTGATACACTCACTCACCAACCCACTCAGAGACTCATGCACTCACAGACCCACTCAGAGACCATGCACCCACTTACAGAACCACTCAGACACTCACACACCCACTCACTTAGACACTCACATGCCAACTACCGGACCCACTGACAGAGTCATGCATCCACTCACAGACCCACTGAGAGACTCATATCTTCACTCACACACCCAATGAGAAACTTGTGCACTCACTCATGGACCCACTCAGAGACTCATGCACTCACTCACAGACCTGCTCAGACACTCACACACCCATGGACAGCCCTACTGAGACACTCATGCACTCACTCACACACTCACTGTCAAAGGTTAGCGGTTATAGTTAGGAAATAAAAAATTTAAAAACCTTAGATATTTACATTTAAAACACCAAAGGTTACAGGGACGTTATATTTAGGAAACAACATTAAAATAACTTAGAAATTCACAGAAAAATCACAAAGGGTACAGGGACATTATAGTTAGAAAATAGAATTTACAAAATGTTAGAAATTCACAGAAAAAAACAAGGTTACAGGGACGTTATAGTTAGGCTCAGATTTGACTCATACAAAACCAGTGAAATTCAGCAGTTATAGTTAGCTGAGCTCACTATAACTTATGCCCCCACAGTGCACTGCTTATGACCTTACATATTATATCACTCATGACATGGTCAGTGACGTCACTGATGACATCACTAATGACATCTCGAATGACATTATTGATGACATCATCCACAGAAGCACTCACACTCCCCTCACATCCCTATACAACCTCTCATACATCAACTCACACACCCACACAACCACTCACAAACCTACTCACAGGCCCAAACAAGTGCTCACACAAGTAGAGTTATGGGAGTTTGTAAAAATCCATGCACCGTGTGGCAAATACCTCACGGTGCCCCCGAACCGGAGGCCACAAGGAGAAGGCGGCCCTGCTAGGGACCCCCAAAGATGCTTTCTGACAGGCTTTCCATGTCAGAAAGCCCGGCATGGAAATCCTGTCGAAAACCCATATCGTAAACCTGACGGCAGAAATACCGTCCTATAGGGATTATGTGCCCGTTCTGACTGGCCGCAATGCTTCTTGAGCCTGTCGGAATTCAGCCAGAATGACCGTCCGGTTTCACTTTCGACCGCCTACATTGTAATTAGGTGGCCGGAAGTGAAACCGTAGATGTCGGTCAGAAAGCCTCCGACCACAGGTTTGAGGCCTTCTAACCAGCAAAGAAATAGGCCCCTAAGCATTCAAACTTTTAAGAATGTTTAGGAAAGTCTTAAATTAATTAAATGTAGTATTTTAAACACAGTTTACTGAATATTAAATAAAAATGTTACTGAGGTTGAGAATTAATATTTTTAAATAATTTAAAATACATTAATTTCATAAGGTATTGTGCTGTAATTTTTTTTTTTATTATTTCCAGGTTAAATATTTTAATTTAACCTGGAAAGGCATGCACATGTTTACCTTTGTATATAGGGCCCAATATATTTTAGAGAAAAAGAAAAAGAAACCCATATACCCCAAGTCACATGGATTGCTATTGACTGTGTACTTGCGAGCACACACAGCTGGCAGGGTAAAAAAAATATGGCTGTCAAATTTATTGAAGATGAACAACACAAATTGGATTTCATTGGTGAGGTAACAACTTACTCTTGTCATTGCATGGTATGAGGTTTACAAGCTGCGCATAGTCATATTTAAGCCTTGAAATCTAAATAGCCAAGCTGGAGCCAAAAACAATCTTGCAAAAAACCATCAATAGCAATGCCAAATCAAACTTTCAAAATCTACAAAAAATCTGTGGTGCATTTCAAGGCAAACAACTACAAATGTAAAACTGGCAAATTACAAAAGGATATCTTCATTTATAGAGTGAAAACCTTGCCAGTGTTCTCCCAGATCCCTACACCTCACTTCCCAGGACCAATTCAACTTTTTTATTTTTTTTAAATTTTATTTTCAATGTAGCATAAGAAAAAAGCATTTAATATTACTTCTTTGAGATTTACTTAAAGTGCATACAGAGATCGAATTACATATAAATCCATACATTAGACATATAGGAACCTTAAAAAATACTCATAAATAATACTTTAATAGTATAATAGTATATCTAATATCTACATAGACCTTTCTTAATGACCTAGTCTTCCTCTAAGTATATGAAGGGAAACCCCCCCCAAAAAAACCTTTAATTCCATTCTTTCCATATTCTATTTAATCTAATTTAAGAGCCCATCCTTTTAGCATAAATAGTTTCACGATTAAAAATTCTATTCATTTTATTAAACCAACGGGAAATTGTGGGAATTACTACTGATTTACAATTAGCCAAAATTAATGATCTAGAAACCAAGGTGGAGATAAAAATAAATTGGCGTTGAGGTAAAGTTAGTAGATTACGAGCTTCTACTCGACCTAAAAGAACTGTAGATGCCTCTGGAGGAAGTTCAGCTGCCACTATTCTTCCTACTTCGAAAAATACATTTTCCCAAAAGCTTGTAATCTGGGTGCAACTAAATTCCACATGTAGCCAGTCTCCTAAAGCCTGATAACATCTAAAACATCGAGAATCGACAGCAGGATACATTTTATTGAGTTTGGCCGGAGTAAAATAAATTAACCATTTACTAAAAAACGCCATCCTCCTTAGGTTAGCTGCTCTTACTGCTTTGTAGCTCATTTTATTAAAGCTTTGCCACTGCTGAAAATTGAGGTGGCAGCCAACTGATTCAGAGATTTTTTCTAGGTGGCTTAAAACTATCTGATCATTCTGAGTGGATTTAAGCAGTTTATACCAATTCCCAATTCCCCTAACTCTAAGTATAAAATGAGCTCTCCTTAATAATAGACCTTTACAATTGTCCAAATTCCTTAAACCTGAACAAAACTTATTTATCTGGAAAAAGCTGAAAAAAAGAGACGTCCTAATAATACTGTTGTGCTTCGTGATTTCCTGCCAAGTTCTCAATCTGTTATTTAAGAAAAAAATTTGAGAAACCCGAATTTCTTCCATAGATCACAAGTCCGGATAGACATGTGAAGACCCAGGGAGAGGCATTCCGCTAATCTCAGCTGTAGATGTAGCAAAGGGATATTGAATGTCTCCCAGAGCTTTTGAAACTGAAAGGCTATAATCCTGGGAATTTTGTAGCATGATCTCTTTGGAAGCTTAGGAATTCACAGGAGAGGAACAAGAGCAATCTCCATTTCCCCTAGCATTGAATCCAGATAGAAGTTGTCGGAAGACATTTCTTCTGAGCAGCTATACTTTAACCAGTCAATTAATGAAGCTTGATAATACAAACATAAGTTGGGTAGTGCGAGGCCCCCATCTTCAACATCTAGTTGTAGGGTTTCTATCTTCAGTCTTGGTTTTTTACCTTGCCATATAAAACCTCTTGTTTCAGAGTTGATTCACTCGAAAAAGGACTTAGGGATCTTGACCATCAAATTGGAGAATAGAAACAGGGGTAGTATATTCATTTTAATAAGGGCTACACGACCCATAATTGTGAGAGGGAGATCCTTCCATTGTGATAGCAAGTTACGCATTTTATAGAAAGTAGGAATAAAATTGAGCGAAAACAAGTCTTCTAAGTGTGCCGTAACAAAAATACCCAAATATCTTACGGAATGGGACCTTAGGTGTCGTCCTTGCATTGAGAGAGGTAGAATAGCTGGGGAGCAATTAAAAAGAAGGACCTCTGACTTAGCATGATTTATTTTGTACCCCCCAATAGCTGTAAACTCACTTATTTTGTCTAGAGTGCGCCGGATATTATCTTCTTCGGCTGCCAAATATAGAGCCGTATCATCGGAGAACAACTTCAGTTTGGCGGAGCCAGGAATCGGGGGTAAGATAGAATGATCCTGCCTTATTGCGCAAGCTAAAGGTTCTAGAAATAGGGAAAAAAGTATTGGAGAAAGGGGGCAGCCTTGACGTGTGTCCTGGCTAATTGAAATGTCGCCGACCTTATCACCGTTTATAACTATGGACGCCTGAGCGCCTAAATATAGGTTTTCCACTGCTCGACAGAATTCAGATGGAATCGCAAATCCTCTTAAAAGAGAGAATAGTACATTCCACTGAACTCTGTCGAACGCTTTCTCTGCATCCAACATCATAATGACTGCTTTGGATTTATTGGTGTTAAAATAATCGATTGATTGACAGAGAAAGCGTGTATTAGAAGCTAGAAGTCTGCCTGGAATGAACCCATTCTGATCCCTATGTACCAAAGAGGCCGAGACTTGAGATAGGTGATTTGCCAAAATCTTTGAAAAGATCTTGTAATCATTATTAAGTAAGCTTATCGGACGATAAGAATTGACCTCTTCCTCAGATTTGTCCTTTTTGACAAAACTGACTACCACCGCTTGCGTAAACGACTCCGGGATCGGTTCGCCATTCAAGATTTCATTAAAAAATACTTTCAGAAAAGAGCCGAGCTGTGGTAGAAAAAGCTTATAAAACTCTATGGAAATCCCATCACACCCACATGCTTTAGCAGAGGGTGAAGACATCACACATTGATTAATTTCCTCAGCTGTAATCTCTGTTAGTAAGCTATCTTTTGTCTTCTGGGATAATGAAGGGCTGTGAATTCCATTAAGCCAGGCAGCCGCTTCCTCTCTTGAGGTGTTAAGAGGATCAGAGTAAAGCTCCCTTTAATGATCCAAAAAGATGGAAGAAATTTCCTGGGGGTGAGATGTTAATCTTCCATTAACTGAGTCTTTTTATATTTTTGATGGTACTTCTATTAGCCCTTCGTTTTGATGACCACGCAAGATATTTGCCTATATGCTCATTCTCCTAATATCTTTTCTGCAAAACCGCATCATGCGCTAGGATATCCTTGGAAACAAAAAAATCCTGTAAATTATATTTTGTTTGATGTAGTTTAATTTTATTTTCCCTAGAAGGTACTGCTAAATATTTAGCCGTAGAAATCGAAAATGTATTTTCTAATTAAGCCCCTTCTTCATTCTCTTTTCTCCTTTTATAACCTTTATAATTAATAACTTGCCCTAAAAAAAAAGCCTTAAGAGCTCCCCAGACTGCAAAAATCGAAGCTGTATCCTTATTACGCTCCAAAAAATCTTCTAACGACAAGCGTATGCCGGCCACCCATTGCTCATCCAGTAGAAGAGATTTGTCCAAAGACCATCTGAGCTCTTTTCGAACTTGAGCTTGAATTTGAAATTGGACCGAAATTAGCGCATGGTCAGAAAAGGGGTTTTCAATAATCTCAGATTCAGTGCTTAAAAGAGCGTGAGAAATAAGAAAGAAGTCAATTCGTGAAGATGAATGGAATCTCCTCAAATGGCAAGTGAACTTCTTTTCTCGGGGGAATTCAATGCGCCGACAATCAACCAGCCTGAAATCCCATATCAGCTCCTGACAAACCCTGAGGGATTTGGGTTTTGTCTGACTTTTCTGGGATCGTGAAGAATCAATAGTTGGGTCGATTAACAGATTGAAATCCCCTCCAATAATCAAATATCCTGTTTGAGCAGTGGCAAAGTCATATAGAGACTAAAGCGTTTCTGGCGAGTCTTCTATTGGGCCATAGAAGCTAATAAAATTGAATAATTAGTTACAGATCTGCATCTGCAACCAGAGCCATCTGGCGCTCTTATCCCTTTGGACCATTATAATATCCCCCTGAACCTTTTTACTTACTAATATGGCTACTCCCCTGATAGCCGCACTTGCGGAGGCATAAAATTCATGTTGAATAAAGGCAGGAATTTTATCCCTTGATGCACCATCCTTATAGTGAATCTCCTGTAAGAACATTATATCAGCTTGGAGAGACTTAAACCAAAGTCATCATTCAGCGGCGCTTCAATCTATTATTAAAGCCATTAACATTACAGGAAATTACCTTCAAAGGTCTAACAGACATTTAAGTGTGAGAATAAGAAAAGAAGGAATATCTTGATCTCTTGCGTTTCTAGAAAATCTGCTACATTTTATTTTTTCACCCCCGTAACCTGTGAGCCCACCCCCCTCTACCCTTTGTGCATCCTTCCTCCCCTCACCCACAGATCCCCTCAATATCGGAGCCTCCCCCGTCTGGGGTTCCCGGAGGTGTCTCTCCCCCAAGTGACCCTAAACCCCTCCCATCAACCTCATGTGACCCTCCCTCCATCCTACATAGGGGTGCAGTGATATGCTAACCAGAGCTCCTAGATCATTTAACCCCCCTGGCCCCTGAATGTTGCAGAGAATGGAGAAGGTCTTGCGCCTCTTCAACTGATTGAAATATAGAAACTCTCCCCTTATGAAGGACCTTCAGCTTTGATTGTTGAACTAAGCCTGCAGGTGCCCCCACTTGTTGGAAAGAATTTATCATGCCTCTAAAAGCCTTTCTACGTTTAGCAGCGAAGGCTGACATATCTGAAAACATTTTAAACAAAAAATTGTCTTTTGACTGATACCCTTTATCTCGGATTGCACAAGCTAGAATTTTTTCCTTGATTCTAAAGTCCCCAAAGTTCACAATGATCGTTCTTGGATACTTGCCGTTAGGGAATTGAACTGCCGGAACTCAGTGGGCACGTAGAATCATGAGATCCGTCGTCTGAGCGGTGGCTTCTGGGCAGACGTACTTGGTAATCAAATCCGTGATAACCTTATCCATTGCTTGCCCCTTCTCGTAGTCTTACGGAATTCCTGTGATGCATAAATTACATCTTCGAGCGCGGTTATCCACATCATCTACCTTAAGAAGAAGGCTTGCTAGCTCAGTTTGTATTTTGATAACCTGATCCGCTTGTCGAGGGGCGCTATCTTCAAGATCAGATATGCATTGTTCCGCTTCCGAGACATGAGATGTAAGCTGCTGAACATGAGATTGTATTAAGTTCAGTTGTGATTCTGTCCTTTTCTGGGCTTCTTCTTGGGAGAGTTTCATATTTTTTTAACTCTATTAAAATCTGGAGAAGAAGATTTTGTGTTAAATCTCCTGTGGCGGACCCTCTCCTTGAGTCTGAAGGCGTTGAAGCTAATTGCTGGGTATTAGGGGCCTGGGGCAAGATTTTGACTGGTGTTGCATTTGTAGCTTCCATTGCCGTGGAAAATAAGGAAGCATCCAAAAGCATGGGACTCCCCACATCCTGAAGCGCAGGACTTGCAGTAGGTTTAGATAGGATGAAGCTTTTTAAATTGGTCTGAGTCTGAGCCTTCACGTTTGGGAACAGAGAAAGTGGGCAAGGAACATACTGTTTATCTGCTGGGAGACCCTCCGTAGTTGGCGCCACAGATGTTACCAGGCAAGGTTTACCATTGCCTAGGAGAGGGGCCAAGTTAGCTGGGCTAAGCAGGGACTTACCAGAAATATCCGGACCTCCCGACAACTCCATTATTAAAGAGGGCCGTACCGTTAATTGATCTTCGTAGCCCTGAGGGGCATTCATACCTTGCTAAATGACCAGCTTCTGCTGGATACCCACAGCTCCCGGGCCTGATGGACCTGCGATCTTATTAGATGAGTCCCTCCGTAGGCTGCCGCTGAATAGCCTGAACTCAATGTCTTTAAGAGGAGGGAGGGATGGACTCTTGCTCTTGCGACGTGATCTTGTGCCCCTTGTAGAGTTTGCCTTCAAACAAGGTTTCACAGTAGGATCTCGGGAAATTCTTTTCATATTAAATTTCCCCTTTGAGCTTATTTCCTGATTCTTTATACGCCAGATATGGAACCATTTGGGAAGAGGGCGCAAGCCGCACCCGATCCAATTGGGGCGCTTCCGCGCCATATCCCCTATCCCCCTGTGTGGCTATCACAGAGGGAGCCTCAATGTCTCTTCTTTGCTTAGCCCATATAGCCCAGATATGTGATATTGCAGCTTTGATGAAATGATATTTAAATTTCTATAAGAAATGACACAGTCTTGTACAAGGGAAAAAACCACGACTTTGAAAGAATTTTTTTTTTTTAAGTTCCAACATCTATTCTGTATTCCTGTATCACCAAAACAGTCTCACCCAGGTCCTTACAGGCAGGTGCAAATTTCGCCTTGTCTCACCTTAGAGAGCTGCTGTACCAGCACCGATCAGGAGGGGCCCAGGAACTGCAACGTGATCTCCCTTTCACATCACTCTAGCGAGAGAGCATTCCAAACGACAGTCTTGCTGCCAGTGTTGTTCATGTGGCTGCTCTGAGTGCTCTGTATATCTCCTCCCGAGGTGGCCCAATCGCCTCCTCCGCGTCCTGCCCACTTAGCCTCAGTGTCCCATCGGCAGTACTGCCTTTGACTGCAGGAAGGAGATGACACCTGAAAATGGCTTAACCGCGTCTCTCAGCAACACTCGCTATGGGCATCTTAATGCAGAGAAAAGCCCAAAGAAATGCTCGGCCGCAGCTCGGGGATTTCTTACGAGCTGCCACTGCTTCCTCCTCTCTCAAAACCGAGCTAGCCCGCCAGCCGCTTGGCACCACCCACCTTCAGTCAAGGAGCATGACGGGAGCTCCTGTGACTTGCTATTGGTTCTTGATGATTATGCCAGAACCAATTCAACTATCGGGGTAAACAGAGGAGATGCACCAAGCACCAGCACACCCTTTTAATCAACTACTAACCCAACAAATCTCTGCATATTTGCTGTAGGGCCCTAAAATTACTGTTTTAGGCAAAGTCAACTGAAAGGGTAGGGAAGAAGATGATAACATAATCAGAATCAATACACCCCCGAGAGAGACAGACACAATGTCCCAAGTCTAATAATAAACCCCACACTACTAAATATGACCAATCTCAAATCACATTTTAATCAATGTAATTATAGTTTGTCTGGTCAAGAAAGATCATATCTACATCAAACCTGTTATTCTACTGTGTCACCTCGTGATGAGGATCTGCTGCTCAAAAAATGGTAACCCGAGCCTTGAGATATGTGACAGTTTTGGTGTTTTTTTGGAGCAAGGTGCAGAGCAGCACAGTAGGCGCTGGGCTAAAAGCACTATATCAGCATGGAAATAGGGTTTTTTGTCACAAGTGGAGTCTCAGCCGAGTGACAGTTGGGAGCTACGCAGGCAAGCGTTGTGCGGGGGTGTGGCAAAGTTTTGTGGCATACTTTTGTTTTTAAAAAACAGCATAACCACTTATGGTTAAGATGCGTGCTGTTTCATATGTTGACGGCCAGCCGAGTGTCTACGAGCAGATTGCAACCAGCTTGCATGAGGGTTCCATGCACTACGGTGCACAAGTGTTGAGGATGTCTCATGAAGGATTGTGGGTGACAGAGTGACATAACAGTCAGGGATGCACACACTGGGGCAGATTTACAAGCCCCTTGCGTCATTTTTGCGCTGCTGTTGTGGCACTTTTTGTGATGCAGCGGCGGTGTAAAAATGCGGCCTATTTACAACGTGATGCATCTAGGGAGATGCGTCACGTTGTAAAGCCCTGCGTCACATTATACCTGCGTCAGGTATAATGTATGCAGGGTGGGCGTTCCAACGCAAAAAAAGCCTTGTAGAAGTGACGCACTGCGCCACTTCTAGGATGCCACTGCGTCAAAACCTTACGCCTGCTTGGAGCAGGCGTAAGGAGTGATGCAGCACAATGAGGATAGGTTTCCCCATATATTGCTGGAGTTGCGTCGTGCTTGCGACACGACTCCAGCAATACGTGACTTTTGCGCCAACAGATGCGTCAGAATTTCTGACGCATCTGTCAATCCTTGAGCCATGGTGCGCCATATTGTAAATACGGCGCATCCATGGTGGCGCAAGGGTTTCTCAGGGTGGCGAAGGTAAAGTGACGCATCTCTACAGATGCATCACTTTCTTGTAAATCTGCCCCACTATTTATAGAAAGATGAGCAGTGTCAGATCAAGTGGTGTGCAGTGGACAACATCTTTCAGAGGTGTGGATGCAACCACATGTATACCTGAAGGGCAAATCTGTGAAGCACACACAATTTAAAAGTCTGATTAGACAGCCTGGTGCAGGCGTCATCTTTAAGAGCATACAAAAGAGCAATCAGTGATGCGCATGCTAATAAATCTTTAAGTGCAGACCTGAAGTAAACAGCGTGACATTCAGAAAGTGAACTATAACTTAGTGTATTCAGTGGTGATACTATATACACAAACATATAGAAGTCTAGGAGCATAGATTTTAGTGGTGAAGTGTAACTTTGGGTCTTGAGAAATTTATATTCATTTGGGGGTAAACATTGGAATCAACAGCAGCCATGCAGAGCATTAATGCACCTCTGCCATTCTTGCAAACGCCAGGTAATCCTCCTATTAGTTGGAAAACATGGTACAGTGCATTAACAAAATATTTGGGTGCCATTAGGGGTAATAGATATTGTCCTAAAAGGAAAAGGTTTTTATTGCAGCACAACTTGGGTTTTGAAGGGCAGGCTATTTATGAACACTTGCCGGCAGTGCATGAGGGTTCAGATGAGGAAAACGAGCTGGATGAGTACCAAGAGGCTGTGAAAAATTTGAAAAACAATCTGACACACAACCAAGCCTGATAGTCAATAGGCACAAGGTCTTCACTTGTGAGAAGCACCAGGAATCGTCAGTAGCAGCTTCATGTATGTAGGCTGCGCTTTGTGAATTTGGGGAATTCACGTCTCAAGAGACCAAATTGTAGTCAGATGCTGGGACAAGAATGTCCAAGAGAAACTACTCACTTTAAAAAAGTCAATCCCTGCCAGAGACTATTGATCTCATGAAAGGTATTGTGATTTCACATAAGGCATCAAAAGAACTAGTAAAAAAGAAAATGTAGGTGTACATGTTGTGTCAGAAAAATTATCAAAGGTCACAGTACATGGAAACTAGGGTCTCAGAAGATGAACCAAGTGATGTATGAAGGGGAGAAAAATCCAAATCTATTTTACAAACAAAAAAACTTTGTTTTAGGTGTGGGTTTTCAAATCATACACCAATGGGTCGTCAGTGTCCAGCAAAAAATGCAACCTTTTGAAATTGTGGCAAAGTAGGACATTTTGCCAAAGTTTGCCAAAGTACAAAGAGCAGAGTGGGTTTTAACATAGAATAAAAGTGATGATGATTGGAATGAGTTAGCTGAAAAAACGAAGGATGTAGTTTTTATTGTGAGTGGGGGAGAGGAGTTGCAATGTGTTGATCCATACGCAGAGATTGTTGTATATGGAAAAAGATTACACTGACTATCATTACTGAGGACTTTTTTACTACCAAATGGGGGAAGAAAGAGCTTTTACCACAGGGCAGGTGCCTGGTTTCATATGAATGAAAGAAAATTCAATTTAGTGGGCTATTCTGAAAGTTCATTACAATTTAAAGGTAGAAGCAGTGTTGGTAAGGTGAATGTGGCAAGAAAGGGACTGAACATTTTGGGATGGTACCATCAACGTTTGTTCAGAATTACACTAAAACATGGAAGGAAATGTGAATGATGGGAAGCAAATGCTGCCTCAAGGTATGGTTCAAGGCAATTGTGTGTAGGTGGAAAAATGTAAAGAAGCGTTTAAAAGCAGTTTGGGGAAAATCAAAGGGTTTAAGCATACGATCCATGTGAAGGAAGGCGTGATACCTGTTAAGCATAAGATGAGAAACGTGTCTTTCAGCATCAGAGAGGAATTGGTGGAGATGTTGAGGTAAATGTATATGGATGGGGTGATTGAACCGGTGGAATCATCACTATGGTTATCCTCTTTAGTGATTGCTGAAATAGAAAAATGGAGAACTAGAATCTGCATTGACCTCAGAAGTTTAAACAAGGTTATGGATAGACTCTCATCCATTTCCACGCATTGATGACATTGTTACAAATTTCTCAGGTTCAAGCGTTTTCAGTAAGATTGACTTAGCATCAGCCGATCACCAGGTTGAGTTAGATCAGGTGAGCAGACATCTACTGGCATTCGTTTCTCTGATGGGAACATTTCAGTTCAGGAGGATGCCATTCGGGTTGACTTCGGCTGCATCCATTTTTCACCGTATTATGGAGTCTGTGTTGCAGGGTATTAAAGGTGTGGTCACATTGCAAGAGCACGATGAAGTGTTACAGACAATTTTACAAAGACTTGACAAGGCAGGTATTGTTGCGAATATCAAAAAGTTTGTTTTTGGAAAGTCAAACATGGAATAGCTAGGTCATGTGATATCAGAGAAAGGGGTGGAACTACATTCGGGGTTGGTGAATGCCAAGAGACAGGCTCCCCTTCCAGAAAGTAAGGAACAAATTACTTCATTTCTAGGTTTTTGGGAGTTCTATTCAAAGTTTATCAGGGATTTTTCAAGCAAGACAGAAAACTTACGATTGTTGCTTAAGAAAAGTAAAGTATTGGAGTGAAATGAGAGTTGCAGCATGGAATTCCAAGCATTGAAATAAGAAATTGGGGCTGCCAAAGTTTTAGCGCCATTTGATCCAAGTTGTCAGTGTTTAATCACTGTGAACGCTAGTAACAGTAGGTTAGGGGCAACCTTGTCACAGCTGATTAGCAAATGGGAAAGGACAATTGGGTATGCTTCAAGAACACTGAGGGATAATGTAAAAATGTTCTCTGTCATCAAGAAAGAATTGTTGGCATGTTATTTGGCAGTAGAACAATTTAAACGTTTTGTGTGGGGAAGGAAGTTTACTTTATTGATGGACCACAAGCCATTAGTGAGCATTTTGAATGGTTGTGTCATTAAGGATCATACACTGAGGATAGCTAGATTAAGTATGAAGTTGCTCCAATATCATTTTGACATCCAACACATACCAGGTGGAAAAAACATAAGGGCAGACTATCTGTCAAGAGCACCTCAGGGGTTTGACATGTTAGCATTATCACACAATGAAGAGGATGATGATATCTCATTGCTGCTGTTGATGTGTGTTGTGGAGGGAGTTTGGAGGAAAATGAGTGGTTTGAGTGTTTGAAGACAGACGAGGATCTGAAGCTGCTCCAAAAACACGTGGCAGAGAGATGGCCAAAGGAGAGGTCATTACATCCCAGATTACAATGGTATTTAAAGGTGGTTGATGAGTTAACTTCGGAAAAAGGGAACATGGTAATGAGAGGAGACAACTTTGTACCGTCCAGTCGATTACGCAGCAAGATCATACACACTGGGCATGAGCTACATTTAGGTCAGACAATGATCAAGAGGTAAATAAGATCAGTGTACTGGTGGCCCAGTATGGATACAGAAATATCTCAAGCAGTCAGTGAGTGTGTAATATATGCTTCTAGTGATAAGTCTTTGAAGACCTCCTCTTTATCTTGTCAAATTGCCAGAAGGACCCTTTAGTGTTCTCCCGTAGAGTTAAAATTTTGCTATAGTTGGTGTTGACTATTTCAGTAAATGGTTGGAGGTTGTGTTTGTACAGGAGCCAAATAATAAATTCTGTTTTTAAAAAACAAAATTATAAGAGAGGTATTCCAAAAGGAATTAGTGTTGGATAATGGGGTGTAGTTAGTCTCAGGCAAAATGAGTTTTTGACAACATGTTGCGTTACTCACAAACGGGTGGCTTTATATCACCCACAAGCAAACAGCCTTGTCGAGAAAATGAACTGTACGTTGGTGGAATGTGTGCAGTCAAAAATAAGGTTGACGTATGCAAAGCTGTTGACAGCTTGTTGTTCTCCCATCGTACAATTCCTAATAGTGTTACGGACAAGACACCATTTGAAATCATGAGGGGCCATCTACCTGGACTTGAAATGAGTCCGTCATGTTTGAAGGGTTGGAGGACCAGGTCTGAGCAGGAACGTGAAGTACTGGGTTTTATTGGACCCAGCGGTGCCAGGGAACACACCCAATGACCTCGAGTTCTTCCTGTCTCAGACTACAGAAACACAGAGTCTTCTTGGTGGCTTCAAAGATCAATTTATTGGCTGCAGCCAGTAACAGGTATCCTAGAAGTACAACACGGTGTATGTTCTCAGGAGACTGCTCTTTTTCATGGAAACCAGCTATCTCTTTTATACAGAATATTATGCTTTAGGCAAACATTCCTTATTTTTACAGTGGGTCATTCACATATTTCTTACAACAAAACAAAGACAGATTCATGATGACAAGCCCATTTTCAGTTTGTCCAGCCCACAACCAAATACCCAGTGAGGCCCAACACCTGCAACAGATATAATCTGGACCCCTAATAAAACCGGGCACCTCCTCCTCGTAAAGCAGGTCATAAAGAAAGAGCAGTGACAGGTGTGAATAAGATTTAGATATAGATGTGTGCAATGAAGGGTTTATGGCATGCTGCACCTGGGCCCCTAATCTCGATCGGCCACTGGGAACTAAAACTGGCCGAACAGGTTCTGGCTCTGGACAGTGGAGTCAGCTTGCCCAGGTCACTGAAAGTGTACGTGTCCCCTAAGGCGCGTTTTGGCTTGAGACATTGCCTTATGTGAGGGCAACCACAAAATGGCTGCCGTACACAAAATGGAACCCGAGGGTTCACAAGGGAATCGTTAATATTAGAGTGATCCCATCACTCGAATATGACGCAAATACTCAGATATAGCATACCTGTCATTACCGGTCTGCTGATACCAAAATCGTCATGTTACAATGATGTTAATGACACAGGTCCAGAATTTTCAGTACCACAGACCCTCCTTTTGCCCTTACATAGGCAATTTACTTACACTCATGCTAATCTGAGTCTAGGTCTATGTTCATGAATTCATTGAGATGTTGCTGTAGCATCATCCTATTACTTAGCTCGTCCCTTGATACATGTTTCCTTACACATGATGTAACACATAGGCCGCATATGGCAGGAACACACTGTATGCACAGACAAAACAGGAAAAGGATGGCTAGAAGTATCCCAATGACCATCAGAACTTTCCATCCCCAGGTGGATAACAGTTCCCAGAACCATCCCATCAACGACCAGTCTCCTTCATCTATATGGATGGATTCAGAGATCCTATGTAGTTTGGAGATGGCCTGGTACACTGTTGGAGCGTTATCTGGAATGAAAATGCAACAACTGGATTGGATCACTCTACATACCCCACCACGGTCTGCAAGTATGATGTCTAACGCGACCCTGTTCTGCAGGGTCATAAGGCGGTCCGACTGGAGCTCAGCAGTCAAATTATTAAGGGCACCGACAGTTTCGACTATGGTGGATTCAACCACTCGCGTCAATTGCCTCACATTCCTGTTGTTAGCCATAGGTCCCCAGAACGGCAGAAAACCCCTAAAGAAGTCTCCCGCTTCTTGTCCTGCAGTGTCTTCCTTGCTGAAGACACCCCTAATTCTTCTTATCTTATGGTAATCTGCCACAGCTGTGTAGGTGGGAGGCAACAGGAATGAAACGAAGCATGTGCCCGAGAAGTCAGGGGGCAACCACGTGTAGGCCATATCATGGCAGATAAAGTAGGTACCCCTAGCTGCTAAGAACAAAGGGGAAGTCTGAGACGCAAAAATATACGTTTCAGTGCAGATACTCTTCTGTAACTGAGCTCTTGGATTCTTGCCATTACCTTGAAGACATAGATGACCCTGATGGGGTACAATCCAAATTGGAGCGGATCTTTTTGCTTGCTGGTTCTCGCTCAGACTCGCTCCATATCCAGTCACGTTCCATCCAATATACGCTAGTGTCTCATCTTCTGGGATAGTTTCGTAGGAACTAGTTCCCCTTATCATGTCGACTATCCCCTTAACTAGAGCACTATTCTTTGGGTTGTCTTTGACGGAACGTAGGGGGTGGATTTCGCGAGCATAGATGAACATCGTTCGGTATGCCCACACAGAACCATTGTAGCTGAATGGCAGCACTAGGTAGGGAATACCTTTCTCAGTAGTATGAGGCATAAGGCCACACACCCAACAGTTGGTTCTGTTCACTACTAGCTGGTGTTGGTGTAAGAGCTGAACAAAGGAGTTGTTCATAAACTCTAATCTTCTAACGGACTCGTGTTCAGGTAGAGGGTGAAAAGAATGTGAGGAGATAGTAGAGGAAGGCATGGGCTGTACAGTGGGTGCAGATGTCACTTGAAAAGAGAATATGATATACCCCACTAAAGACATCATTAAACTAAGTAAAATACAAAGACACATAATTAAAAAACATTTTCTGCTCATGGTTGCACATATTTTCCTCTTGAAACTTATTCTTTCAACAGGTCTCTCCATCTGAAAAGGCTCCATCCTCTAACGTGCTGCTCGCGGCGGTTGGTTTTCTTCACTTGAGAGTGTTTCTGAATGTCCCAGGGAACGCCCTAGAGCAAACCAGACCCGTAGACCTTGTGTCCGCAGGCTACACACTCAAGTCTTTTCACCACGACCCTACAGCTGAACCCGGATGGTGGTTCAAAAACAGGTTTTCGGATGGGAGGACCAAAATTTCATTTTATTTGTCCATGACTCTCGGTCGCAAGTTATAACGGCTTTTTCCAGGCAATGTCTGGTCGCAAAACAAAAGTTCAGGCTCAGTAGTGTCCAATCGAAGTGGTGATGGTATTGCTCTTTGGAGAAGATCGTCACTTTCTCGCTCAGAATTTGTCCCTGTGACGCGTGCGTCACTAAAAGGCAGAAAACGAGGCACTGTTTCAGTTTCCGAGTCAGCAATTCCCTCCTGGACCCACCGGTCATATGGTAGAGGCAAAGGGACCCTCTTACAGTGTACGCCGTGGATCCAGTTTTTCTTCCCTTGTACTCGCACTGCAGATCTTGTGGACAAAATCACCAAATAGGGGCCAATCCAGCGGGGCTGATCGTTCTTTGTCCGCTGAAAGTTCTTGATTAACACCCACGATCCGGGATTGATTGCATGCCCTGGATCTTTAGAAGCCTGAGGCAGTGTATTATGAACCTGTTGGTGTAAAACACGCAATTTAGCCATCAAATCATGCAAGTAATCAAGCAGTACAGGGTGTTCAATCTCGCTGAATTTCGTTGGCCTTGGCACTCCCCATATGTTAGCCGGGCGACCAAACACTATCTCATGAGGACTAAGTCCTACTCGGGAATGTACGGTCATCCTAGTTGACAATAGTGCTAATGGCAACGCATCAGGCCATTTAAGGCCAGAGCTTGCTTGTATCTTGGCCAGTTTTAGTTTAAGAGTGCCATTATAGCACTCAACTAATCCAGCTGATTGGGGATGATTTGCAGCGTGAAATTTCTGCCGGATTCCTAAACCTTCACACACTCGTTTCATCACTTGACCCACAAATTCACCCCCATTATCACTCCACACCATTCTCGGCAAACCAAACCTAGGGAAGAACTCTTTGAGAAGGGCTTTCGCTGTGGACAAGGCAGTATTATCTTTCAGAGGATATGCCTCTACCCATCTTGAAAAGGCACAAACAACAACGAGTACGTATTTCAAATTGTTGCACCTCTCCATGTGGATGAAATCTAGCTGCAAAACCTCGAACGGATACGTTGGAGGCGCAAAATGACCAGCTGGAGTTGGGGTTCCCTTACCAGGATTGTATTTCAAACAAACCATACAATTTTTGACCACATTCTCTGCACATTTGGGAATTCCAGCATTTTGCCACACTGGAGCCAATAACTTACAGATTCCTTTCACACTGATGTGGGCCATCCCATGTGCCATTGTAACCACTGCAAGCACATATGTATCGGGTAACAACCATCGCTGATGCTCTGACAATTCAACCCAACAACCATTTGCATCCAATTTACCCGTACTCTCTCTCCACGTACTTAATTCCTTCTCCGTAGCTTCAGCTTGGATGGACTTCACACTCTCTATCGTATCTTCACACATTCCAACGTCACCAATCCATCTTGCAGGGCCCGCAACATACATTCGACTCATCACATCTCTTGCTGTTTCTTTCGCAACTTCATCAGCAAACATATTACCGCGACCAACGTCGTCAGTGATCTTCTTATGTGCACTGCATTTCACAATCGCGACTTGCAATGGCAAAGTAAGTGACTCCAGGAGCTCATTCACCAATTGACCATGCTGTATTTTCGTACCGTGAGACGTGAGGAACCCACGTTCCTTCCACAAGCGTCCAAAACTATGGGCCACACCAAACGCATACTGGCTATCGGTATATATGGTCACTTTCATTCCTTTTGATAATACACACGCTCTCATAAGTGCAGTCAACTCTGCTGCTTGAGCTGAATTATGTGGGATACGTGCAGTTTCAACAATCGTATGTAAAGTCGTGACAGAATATGCCGCAGTCGTATCACCATTCGGAAGCTTGAAGCATGACCCATCCACCCATAAGGTACCATCACACTTTACAAGAGGAGTGTCCCTAAGATCTACTCTCCCTTTCGTTTCTTCTTCTGTCCTAAGAAAGCAATCATGCTGTTCCGGAACATCTGTCTTTGTTATAATTGGCAACAATGTAGCTGGGTTCAGCGTGTTGCATTTTCTTATGTGCACATGGCTCGCTAAAAGTGTCAACTCGTAACCTGACAATCGAGCACTAGTTAAGTGCTGTGTCTTGGTCCTGTTTAACAAAATATCCACTGCATGTGGGACCATCACGACCAGCGTATTATTCATCACCAAACCAGCAGACTGTTGAATAGAAACAGCTGCTGCCGCTGTGGCTCTCAAACAACTCGGCAACGCTCTAGCTACCGGGTCCAAAATCGACGAGAAATATGCACATGGACGTTGCTTGTCCCCAAAGACTGTGTTAACACTGATAATGCACATCCTTCTCTCTCATGGACATACAGCGTAAAGGGCTTGCTGTAGTCGGGGTACCCAACACAGGAGCCGAACACAATGCATCACGCAATTCGGAAAAACTTTTCTGACAATCTTCGGACCAAGGAAGGGGATTCGGCGTGTCTTTATAGGTCAATGCTACCAAAGGTTTAGCCATCAATGAAAAATTCGGTATCCATTGTCTGCAATAGGATGTAATACCTAAGAAAGCACGCACTTCTCTCTGTGTCATTGGCACACTTAATTTTGCAATTGCCTGAATTCTTTCTGGGGTCAATCTTCTTTCCTCTTTCGATAAGAGGTGACCTAAATAGGTCACTTCTTGTCGACAATACTGTAACTTGGAAAGAGACACTTTGTGGTGTAAATCAGACAAATGACGCAACAATGACAAAGTGGCATCTTTACAAATCTCATTAGTATCTGCAGCAACTAACAAATCATCGACGTACTGTAGAAGGGTAGCGCCATCAGGTAACACAAGAGTGTTAAGCTGAGACTTCAGAGCCTGACTATAGATAGAAGGACTTTCACAAAAACCTTGAGGAGCTCTCTGAAATCGGAAGCTTCGGCCTCCTAAACAGAATCCAAAAATATCCCTGCTCTCTACGGCAATAGGGATGCTGAAGAAAGCATTCTTCAAGTCAATCACCGAGAACCAAGTGGCTGAGGCTGGAATCATTGTCAGTAAAGCAGTGATATCGGGAACGACTGGAAACTGTGGCACAACTATCTTGTTTACCTCTCTAAGATCAATCACAAACCTGTAAACAGGTGGCTGAGAAGAGTCAGTACGCTTCAAGACAGGTAAAACAGGACTATTGCAAACATTACCTCTTGTCTCTTCAATTACATTTTTCTCAATCAAATCATAAATGATCGCTAGCAACGCTTTTTCACCTTCATTAGAGATCTTGTATTGGGGAATGCACGGCATTTTAACATTGGCTTTCAACGTTACAACATATGGCGGTATTTCCAAAAGACCTACATCATTGGGACCAGTAGCCCAAAGAATATCAGGGAGAAACGACAATTCTGTTGGAAGTTTGTCCTTTGACAAATATATTGGTGAAACCACTGCCTTACCCAATGTGAGTTGTACTCCCGAAGGAGAACAATACAATGTTGCATACAATCTTTTCAGCAGATCCAATCCTAACAAGTTCTCACCACAACCTGTCGTTAGAATAAGTGGTGCTTCGATTTCACAAGGTCCAACAGAAAGAGACATAGGGCTAGAAATCGGGTTCCTAACCGGGCGCCAGAAAAACCTACTGAAACATTAGTTTCGCCAGACAAAGGTGCGCCAGGGAATTTAGAGTGCATAATAGAACTCTTTGTAGCACCAGTATCCAACAGAAAAGGCTCTGACACACCTGATGTAATCACCTCAATATAAGGTCCACTCTGATCTACTGGAACTGAAACAACTCCCTCTCTTTGTCTATGGCTGTCCTAGCAATCATCACCTTCCATACTCTCACCTTCTGCATAGTAGTCATCAGCATAGTACTGAGTCGTCCTACCAGACGCGTTATTCTGCTGATCAAAACTATTCATTGAATTTTGAGGAGGAAATGGGCGCGCGTTCTGGGTGAAATTTCCGCGTCCTCTAGCTCTAGGTGCTTGTGGAACACCTCGACCTCTTGCGCCAGAAATACCATTAATACGCTGCAACAAAATAGGGCAATTATATTTAAAATGACCTTCTTCCTTACAATATGAACATTGGTTAGGGCCTATCAGAGCACGTTGTTGAGGATACTCAAACCTTTGCGAATTCCTCTGATACTGTTGAGGTTGCTGATAGTCACGCTGATTACTACGAGGCGGATACGCTTGTTGTAAAAGAACCTTTGTTTTTAACTCTTTAGTTTTCTTGTCTGCTCTATCTTTCTCATCTTTATCTCTATTTTCGTAGTATTGTGCAGTAGCCAATATCTGTGCTGAAGAGGAAACGGCCCAAGAACTCTCTGAATCTTTCAATTTTTTACACAATTCGGGAAGCAAATTATGCACAAACTTGTCAACAAACAACCTTTGACCACCTTCTGTACTCATATCCTGACCACTGTGGTCGATAAATGTCTCTTCAAACCTAGTGAAGAAGTCAGATACACTTTCCTCCTTCTTCTGCTTGCATGCAGACAATTTATCCCAATTTACACGCATTGCAGGCATCAAAGTCTTCATGTAAGTAACGATCCTACCAGGGAGGTCTGCTACTAAAGGCTCTGGTTTAGCACCGCCTACTTGTCTGTCATTTGCCGCATTGATATTAATCCATGTGTCCCCTAACTCCGGCGCATGATCCGTGTGACGGATCACTCTCCATAAAGGCTGTGGGACCACATTACCAAACAACATGTCTATATCAGCTAAATTCATAACACAGGAGTCTGCAGTCTGTGATAATTCCTTATAATAACCTGCAGGGTTTTTACGGGGGTCGGGTAGAGTCTGCTTAAGAGCCAGGACTTCAGTTCGCTTCCATGGAACATGTACCCACACACGTTGAAAATGAGGCTGAATAGGTGGAACAGCATTTAGGTCTCCTTCTTTCCAAACTGGGGGAACTTCTCTCATGGGATACTGTCTGACCTTCCTTTTAACAGAGGGTTCTGGCTCAAACAACAGTCGAGAAATACCCTCACTCCTAAATGATAATAATGTCGCAACTGCTTTCTCAATATCGGAACCCACAATCGTGCCTTTGGAAAACTCAAACCGTACACGACACAACTCAGGCGGATTGGCCTCCATATCACAATCTTTTAATCTTTCAAGAAGAACTTCGCACATTTTGTCAAAAACATATCTCTGTTTTGGTGCTTGCCATTGGTGGAAGACATCCATAACAGACTCTAACTCATATCTTGTAGGGTCAGTGACCCATTTATGCGCCAAATGATCCAATACTCCCTTCTCTCTAGAATCGGGCAATTGGCTACGCAATTGTTTACGCTCTAAAACGGGGGTCGTAGTCGGTGACCCAAAGAAAGGAGACAAAATACTAGTAACAGTGTTTGTCATTCTCTGTTGGACAGAAGGAGAAGTTGACAAATGAACAGGAGGAAAAACAGGAGGAGACAAAGCAAATGCAGAGGCAGTGTCAGAAGGGATAGTGTGGAGGGAAATAGGTGCAGGGGGCAAAGTCATAGGAAGTAAAGATGGAACAGGTAGTAAAGGTGGCAGCCCTTGAGGGGGCTGCGCCATAGTAGTAGGTGCCAACTGAAAAACAGCTGGTGGTTGTGGAAGAACCGGAGGTACAACAACTGGGGGTTGTACAACTAAAGGTTGCGGAGGTGCTGTAGCACTCTGCGCATAAGGAGGTGGTGAATTCAACAAATGAGACATTAAAGGATCCTTCTCAAGTTCCTTCACTGTATCTTGCTGAAGAGGTGGCAAAACTGGATAACATTTATCAATTGCCAATTTACGTTGCCTGTGCAGCTGTTCACTCGCTTGTTCCTCTTCATCATCCTTATACTGCATAGCAGCTTGCATTATTGAAATACCCTTTTCTCTTTTATTCTTCTTTACTAATTTAATTTCTTTCTGTTTGGCTTCTTTTCGCAATAGGCGGAAAGAGTCAAACATCGCTGGCCGGGCTTTCTTCTTAAAAAGTCTAACCTCTAAATTATCCAGAATTTCGGTGTCAAAACTACCATATTGGGGCCACTTTAGGACGCCATCTTTCCTTGTGTACCTAACCCATACGTTATTATACGTGATAGGGCCCACTCCATGCTTCACGTAGAGCTCATAGGTTGGAGTTCCAATTGGAGGAACCGGACACGAGTCCTCCAATCGGGAATCCCTATTACAACCAAGACAAAACAAATTTCCAAGTCTGCTAAGACCAGGCATCTTCGCTCACTAGTCTAGCTTCAAACTTCAAAGGATTATCGAATATGACAGTCTCGTGAATACACGAGTCCTTCGGCTTTGGTACTTGCAAGTTCCAAATCAAAAGATCCTAACAAATCAAAGATCCCATGGGATACCCAAAACTAAGAACCAAGACTAAGGACTGGGAGACGCTCCACTTATACTTAACTGAGGTATCGATGACGTCACCAGAAGACTCGTCTATTGTCTCGCTCTACAAATCATAAAAGGGTCCAAGACAGGGCGATAGTCAGGGCAGCAGTCCTTCGTAGCCGTCGGGACGCGGGGAACCTCGCAGCAAAGACTTTCGGACCACGAACGACATACAGGGGTCGATGAAGTGGTTGGCCTTCCTCCAGAATTTTACACGAAGCTCCTCACGACCTCTGGCTTGGACCGGTACCGCTGAAATCGCCCCACGTTGGGCGCCAATTGAAGTACTGGGTTTTATTGGACCCAGCGGTGCCAGGGAACACACCCAATGACCTCGAGTTCTTCCTGTCTCAGACTACAGAAACACAGAGTCTTCTTGGTGGCTTCAAAGATCAATTTATTGGCTGCAGCCAGTAACAGGTATCCTAGAAGTACAACACGGTGTATGTTCTCAGGAGACTGCTCCATTTCATGGAAACCAGCTATCTCTTTTATACAGAATATTATGCTTTAGGCAAACATTCCTTATTTTTACAGTGGGTCATTCACATATTTCTTACAACAAAACAAAGACAGATTCATGATGACAAGCCCATTTTCAGTTTGTCCAGCCCACAACCAAATACCCAGTGAGGCCCAACACCTGCAACAGATATAATCTGGACCCCTAATAAAACCGGGCACCTCCTCCTCGTAAAGCAGGTCATAAAGAAAGAGCAGTGACAGGTGTGAATAAGATTTAGATATAGATGTGTGCAATGAAGGGTTTATGGCATGCTGCACCTGGGCCCCTAATCTCGATCGGCCACTGGGAACTAAAACTGGCCGAACAGGTTCTGGCTCTGGACAGTGGAGTCAGCTTGCCCAGGTCACTGAAAGTGTACGTGTCCCCTAAGGCGCGTTTTGGCTTGAGACATTGCCTTATGTGAGGGCAACCACAAAATGGCTGCCGTACACAAAATGGAACCCGAGGGTTCACAAGGGAATCGTTAATATTAGAGTGATCCCGTCACTCGAATATGACGCAAATACTCAGATATAGCATACCTGTCATTACCGGTCTGCTGATACCAAAATCGTCATGTTACAATGATGTTAATGACACAGGTCCAGAATTTTCAGTACCACAAACGTGTCACAGATTTGGAAATTCGTGCAAAAGTTAAAAAGGTCTCAGATGAAGATGAAACAATATTTTGATGCTTAACATGGAGTCAGCAAGACTGATAGTAGAATTCAAGTGGGGGATGGGATTCGCATAAAAGAACCTGTACATGTACCAAAGGGGTCATCAAAGTTTAGAGACCCTGTTGTAGTAGAGGCAGTCCAGGGGCGTGTGGTCAAATTGAAAGGACATGAATGGGGGATTCTCAGTTGAGTAGTGAAAGTTAATAAGGGAAGTAAGGTGGACAACCCCTCTAGACCAAGCACTACCAGTGAACATCATCAAGATAAGCAAGATGGTAACATGTTGTCACCAGGGCAAGGGGGAGCCTATCAAGGCAATACTAGAGAAAAGGGGGTGATAGGGAAACCTGTGAGGTTTTGCACATAGCATATTGATATTGTTATGATATGTATGATTAGAATCCACATTTCATCCCACAATGTTTATTGTAGGTAAATGATATGTATGATCAGTTTGTACATTTTTTTAGTATTAGCATTGTTAGTTTTATTAGGTGTTATTGAGGAGGTGGTGATTAGGAATGTTCTTTGTGTATGTATTATTATGTTTAGGCATGTTTAGTTATGTTTCATTTTTATGTGAAGGAGGGAAGATGTAGTGATGTGATGCTCAGTAATGACGCTCAGGAATGTTCATTGCACTTTCCAGATTCCTGTATGAAATGCATGGGTTTGAGGTGTTGGCAGTTTATTCCTGGTGCTGTAATGATACTACATGAATAATCCACAGCTGCTGATTACACCCAAAAACTATGTGTGTTTTCCTGACTTCCACATTTTCCTGACTTCCACAAGATGTCCCTTTGATCCACAATGCTAGTTTTTGGTGACATTAGATATCTGTTAGAAATGGGATTTCTGGTTGGCTAGTGCTAGTGCTTGCGCCTAAGCCAGGCAGAAACCACCACTCTAGTCAGGGCAAGGGAGTTACACGCTGAAGATAACACCTGCTCACCCCCTTGGTAGCTTGGCACGAGCAGTCAGGCTTATCCCAGAGGCAATGTGTAAAGCGTTTGCGCAACACACACACAGCAGCAACAAACTAGGCACACCACAAAAGAGACTCCACACAAGGTTATATAAAAAATTGCCTTTGTATTATCCAAAACACATTAGAATCATAATCACACATATACACTGTGCCAACTGGCACTAGGCAATATTCACAGGGGATTATATACATGACAGGGCCAATCGGGCCACTGTCAGAACCATCACAAAGCACAGGTAGCAAAAATAACACAACCAGTAACTACTGGTACAATACTGTACTTAGCATTATCACCTGCAACATAAACGCATTATGTCTGCATCACTTTGGGCCAAAAACATCATAGCATGACATTTGCATTAGGCATCACCACATTAGGCAATAACATTAGGCATAAACACATTATGCATAAATCACAATTAGGAGTGCACCTTAGTAACACTCCCCGGGTGCATACATCACTATTAGCATAAACACATTATGCATTCCTTTGGGGCCTTGCGCCCTCCTAGTACCCACAGGTACCAACCATGACCCCAGACCAACTGACCTTTCACTGGGGCTCAAATTCCCTCTGTCCCAAATGTCAGGGCGCAATTCTAGGGCATTCCAAGTGGCCCTCTGGCTGCCAAAGCAGCAAATGCAATATGCGTCATGCACTGGAGGCCAAGGGGTGCATCTCACCCTCCCTTCTCATCACTAAGAGAAATGACCCCTTCTGCTGCAGCTGCCCACGCTCCTGCGGTGCAGCTGTGGAAGCAGCACTGGCACCACCGCGTGCCTGGGGAGCCCCTCCTTCCCGGGGCTCTACTCACAAAAGAAATCAGCCCTGGCACCAACAGTGCCGGAGGAGCCCCGTTCACCGGGTTCCTTCTCCTGCAAGCACTCGGCCCCCTCCGGCTGCGGTCTCAGCCCCACTCACCGGGGCATCTCAGGACTCCTCCCATCTTCCTTGATGTGGCGCGGCAACACGAAGCTCACAGCTCACCTGGCAGGACACGGCGGTAGCGGGACACGGAGTGCGGTCTCCGTCGGTGTCGTACCCTCCGCCTCTACTCCTTCCACGCCAGTCTTCGGCAGTACGTGGGGCATCCACCGGCGTGGGCGCCCCGCCCCACTCCAGGCAGCAGGTCTGCCTGACTTCCTCTTGGGCCGTCATCTTCCGGTTTTTCTCTGCACGGTTCCGCCCTCGGTCAGGCGTTCCGCCTGACTTCCGGCCTGGGTCGCGATGGTGAAAAAATTCAAGCCCATGCTCAGGCTCACAGTTAGCGGCAGCTCCTCTAAGCACACCACTGCGGGGTGGGCTCCCGCCAAAAGCGGCATCAATGCGGGGTAGGCTCCCGCCAAAAGCGCACCAAAATGCGGGGTAGGCTCCCGCCTCACTCTCCAGCAGCACGGGGGAATCCCCACATCGGAATTCCCTCTGAATCTGTCGCAGGTCAGCGCTGCTGGTCACAAAAGTCTCCCCTTCCCTAGGGGAATCACGAAGAGCGGCGCAGCGCTCACGAGGCGCTAGGAGCTAGGAACTCCAAAGCTCCAAGGGCACAAGGCTGGGCCCAGGCAGGCCAGCTCACAGGGCCCTCCAGCAGGGAGGCAGTCCTCTCCCATTTCTAACAATATCCAATATTTCTCTACTGCTGCATAGCTGGGGCTCTATGTGGGTTGTATGTGTACACACATACACATGCACATTGATGGGTGTTTAGGATAAATACGTGTGACTACTGTCTAACTCATCATGGTGTATATATGTTTGGTCAGTAAACTCTTTTTGGTGAATTTCAATACTTTTTTGGTTTTAAGCATTGATTTTTTAATCTTATTTCAATATACACACATGAAACAGTTGATCTATGGGAGCACATAGTGAAACAGAGACCTAGGCAGGCCTGTCCAAGTACCTACTGAGTTCCTATTTAAAGGTTCTGTGCCTTATTTGTAAAAGAATAAGTGCCAGTGCTTAAAGTTTTGTTCAGAAGTCAATGGTCGGCACTATCAAAGGTCGCCATGCCAGTACCGAGAAAACACTAACCTGAATTGTTCCAGGACTCTGCAGCACCAAAGCCAAGACCATGAAACCCCCTGAAGGCTGACACAATGCACACTGCACTGACAATTGTGCACAGGGAGAGGCCCCCAATGGAAAGGGGGTTGGGAAAGAAAAAAAGAAGAGAGTCATCCAACTTCTTCTACGAATTGGGTGGATGTCGTCTGACTTCCTTGGTCACCCATCTCCAAGGTCACACCGTTAGTGGAGCTGAGGATCCCTTCTCTTAAGAGGATGTAGAGGAAAGGTTATACTGCCTAACTATTACCCTTTCAAAATAGGTTCCACCTGATCCCCACTTACCGGTTGTGTTCCTTGTCTCTTTGAGGAATTGAGTATTGGGATCCTAATGACTTCTTCTGTAACAGTGTGTCATTAAGTAGTGTGGCTGATAATCATGTATCTCCCTCCCAAATGATGGCTGTGATTTTGTAGTTCCCTACAGATACAAGGAGGGAACTAGCCTCACGGTTAGTTAACCAATACCATACAAGTGTGTGTTCCCTTTTAATTAGTTACCTCTTTTGTGGGCTTTTCACAGTGTCTTGCCAGTTCTTAAAGTTCAGAGGGATGCCTTTCCTTCAGGTTGCTCTTAGTTTTTCTCTTTTGGATTAATTGCTGTGGCCTTTTCATTGTGAATATCTTTGGCTGATGCTCTAACCTAAATACCTAAAAACAGTTCAGCATACTATTGTCCAACAAGCCTTTTTTGCAGTTGTTGGGCTCTTTTTCCTGGCTAGCAAAAGCGTGCGGTAATTCGCCTTACTGTGCAAGTAATGACTGTCTCTTTTGTTTTCTTACAGGTGATCACCTTGAGCAGAAAACGTCTACTCTGGATGCTATGATGGAAGGCAGATGCCACAACTGAGTCTGATCCACAGCATCAGGTAAGTGGTGTCAACCCTTGAAAAAACAAACAGGACCTCAAGAAAATGGACTCTCTTCTTGGGAAGTCTGAAAGCCAAGCAGTTGGCACATGCAGGGACGCTGCTTTTATACAAGACTGCACACTTGATGGTAACCACTCCCCAAGGCCATGTGAGTAGGCAGGGTTTCCAGCGGCGTTAGGAAGGAGGCCAAAATTAAAAGGGCAATGTCTGTAGGAAGGAGACCAAAATTAAAAGAGCAATGGCAGTGTGGGGCCATGGAGTGCTATACATCAGGAGCAGGGGTGTGGGGAGATGAGAGGGTCAAGATAATGGGAGGAAGGT
The DNA here is from genome assembly GCA_963921515.1 of Calotriton arnoldi. NCBI lineage: Eukaryota > Metazoa > Chordata > Amphibia > Caudata > Salamandridae > Calotriton > Calotriton arnoldi. Next base: position 160,623 of record CAWUFW010004628.1, on the reverse strand, counting down.
GGTAGACTGGACATGGGGTGACTGGGGTCATAACCAGGCGCATAAACAGTGCAGACAGAGTGAGGCACGACATGCCAAGTACCAGGACTGAGTAGTATTGATTCTACCTCAGGCCTCTAATCTATCACCAGACACTCTCTGCCTTTTTATATCACTTTTGCAAGTTATTACTTGTCTCTACTTTCTTCCTTTGTAATTGCTTTTCTACAGTTTTTCTCCATATTCCCACTTTTTTGTTTTTCTATCCCTTCCTTTACGAAAGTCTGTTGAAGAAAAATATGTGCTGGTCCCCAAAATAAGTGCCAGTGAGCAACACCTGCAACCACAAGCTCATATTAAGTCTTGACACTCAGCAAAAATTATTTTCATTTTAGTAGGGATTTCTATATACAGACCAAACAAAAAGCCATGTCAGCTGCTTTTGCTCCGGACCTAGAAAATCTTTATGTTGATGATTTCAAACACAAATACCTGTTCACTACCAATACAATATTTTTATGTGGACGTATCAGGTTGGGCATGAATATTGTCTCCATCCTTGCTATTCTATGCAGATTTTCTAGAATTATTCATGATGTAAGTCTACACTTGTGACTTTGGCGAGGGCCTTATCAACTATCCTCTCTTCCAATCCTATCCTGTCTGTGACTTCCTCACACATCAGCTAAAGATAATTTATATCAATACTCTCCCAAATGACCTCCACCATACATATAATTCATAGATGCACACCCAACTGTCATGGCAATGTATGAAAGAGACACAGAACTTTGATAGATTCAACCTTAGAGCAATATTTATAGTAAAGAGAAAAATGTGTGCCCCAGTTTTCATACTTTTAAAAAGGCTCTAATATTTCCCCCGATGTCTCAAGAAACCAACAGGCAGATCTAAATTTTATTGGATATTGTAGGAAAGGCTTGCGCAATGGTTGAAGCATTTTTGTAACAGATAAAAAAGTTAACAGCTTGAGTCACAAAATACTTGGAAATCACCACCTGCAGGGTTATAATCTCGCATAGTGCCGCTATTTGATTTATTCTTTAATTCATATGTGTTTTGTAGAATAAGCATGGAAACCCATGTCAGATTCAATAAGTAGTTCAGGAAATATGTTACATATTTGCACTTGAGATTATGTAGAGGCATTTCTGCATGCTCAGTTGTACAAATGGTAAATTACAAAAGGGGAATTTTTATCACATTATTGCAAAGATACTTTTATTTATTTATTTTCTCTCGTTATTTTTCTTTCCTTTGTTGTTAATCACGTTTTTCCTACATGTCCACCAATTTTGGGAGTGTTCAAAGACCATTCCCACTCTGGTCTAACCTAGTCCTGCCCTTGAAACGATTAAATGACCTTTTCAAAGCTTGAACAAGCCAAACAAGTTCATACATTTTCAAAATCTCTAAGGCAGCTGTATTTTCTTCCCCACACAAAACATACACGCATGTAAAATATTATGCCATTGTGGGGTAGTATTATGCATGAGTGTTAGAAAGTGGATTATTAATAGTGGTAAATATATATCTACCACTGGCAATAAGGCCACCAACACAGTCTAGGGCTCAACCCTTGGTAGATTGGCTGTGAGCAGGCAAGCAGGCTTAACTTCAGAGACAGGTATGTAAAGCATTTAAAAACACCAATTCAGTAAGTAATTAAGACACAAAATAAAATAAAAGTCCAACTCCAATTTATAAAAATAGGACATATTTCTATCTTTAAAATGACACCAAAACGAAAATAATCTAATGTAGGGAACCAGAGATATGAATGTTTAAAGATTTAGCATTATATAGCACATAGAAACCTATAGCGCCTATCGGGACATCTGTTCGCTTTAGACTGGGATAAAGTCAACATTTCAGGCTGACCACGATGGAGGCCTGCGCAGCTACCCCTCGTGGTAGGTCTCGTTCAAAGTTTTACCTTCGGTGAGTCTTCGCCGGCTTACTTTCCAGGGAGCTCCCAGTCAAATTCTGGAAATCGGACCTCTGGAGCTTGCGGTTGAAGGTTGCCGGCTTGGCTCTCCCGGTTGAGTCGGTCCACCTGCGAGTTTTTTTCCAAAGTACTACAAACTTCTGGAACTTCTTCCTGAAGTCCCAAAGTGTCCAAAACACAATCCAAAGGTCTGGAATCTCCAAAATAGTCCTTGAAGGTTTGGGACTACAGTTCTCACAATCCACTTGGAAAAAAACCCTTACAAATCCACTGGACGCACTCCACACTGGGGATTCTTGTTGGTGTGTGTAGGAGAGTAGAATCTGCCTCTTATGGTTACCCCCACTTTTTGCTGGTGTATCACTGTTTTTCGACTTTAGTCTGGCTGGGGCCCTGCTATTCAGGACCCCAGCCTAGCTGCTTCCTCTCTAAATTGATTCCCTGTACTTTAGGTACATCACAGATTGGATTCTGGAGTGCCCTTATAAGTCCCTAGTATATGGTATACTATGTACCCCAGGGCATAGGTACCCCAGAGGCCTACTAGGGGATGAAGCATGTATTGTGCCACCCCTGGAAGGCCATCCAAAATGACACCACAGGACTGCTACTGCAGCCTGGGTAAGGTGGTGCATGCACCCCTTACAGAGATATAGGTTCCCTATATCTCACCTAACACTGCACATAGAAACATATCAGTCACCCCTATGGCAGGCCTTATCAATCCTGAAGGCAGGGTGCTTGGTTATATGTGAGAGGGTGCACATGCATGAGCAGAGCCCCTCTGCAGCCCTCGGAATCTCCTATCCGGGGTTGTCTGTGGTGCAGCCTGACCATATACTCTTAGGTGCATTATAAGTAAACTGTAAAGGCTAACTTTGGGATGGCTGCACGGAAACATGTCGTGTTTGGTGTCAAACACCTTGGAATCATACCCCACACCAGTTCCTGGTGTGGGAGTATGATCCCACCCTTCTAGAGGGAGAGACATGACAGCACCGGTATACCCGGTACCAACTAAACAGAGCCTGGCATCACAAAATGGATGCTGCAGCCAAAGACACGAGTCTGGCCTCCTGCTGCTGACCGAAACTCCGGCAGGGGAGGCCTGGACAATACGTTTCCTGGCTCAGGGAGGTGTTACCACCTCCCAGACAGGCCTTAGTGGATTGGGGCTGGGTGGTGCACTCTCTGAGTGCTTTGAAGTCCTGCACTGGGGCACATTTGGTGTCCTCGTGCATACCCCAGTTCAAACCGGTTGCAGGGGCTGCCAGCCCCTGCTCTGGCACGAAACTGGACAAAGGAAATGGGTGTAGCCACCCCTCTTTCCAAACCCTCCCATAGGTGGGTCCCCAGAGTTAGTCCAACCCCTTTTCTTAGTATAAGTAAGGGAACCCTGGCAACAGGACTTTAGATATCCCTGGATGAAACTCTGAAGCTGAATCCTGGACCTTCGACGCTCTACATCAAGATTAGAGGATGCAAAATCTCCTTTGGGGTCAAGGAGTGACTCCCCTGCTTGGCAGGCACCAATGAAGCATCTGTCCGGTCTGCATCACTGAAGCTCCTGCCGGATGCCGAAGTCTTTGCATCACCAGAGGTAGATTTCCAGACTTCCCCGAGGCTGCCCTGAGTCTCCAGCAAAGCTGAGGCCCGTAGCTGTTGTGGGTAACGTGGAACCGTGACCCCTGGACACCGAGCACATTTGCAAGTGCATCAACTTTCTGACAATTCTCGAAACTGTGCTTTGGGTTCCAAGTAGCCCTAGCCACGCGCACCAACTGCAGCAAAGATCACTGGCCTACCCTTTACGAGTGTCCCATGGGCCAGCTCCAAGTGCGACCGCTCGAGGCTCCTTCGTGATCTCTAGTCTGTTGGCTAGTGGGTCCCCATGAAAGCAACTCTTCCATTGCTTGGGCTTTTCTGCTTTCTCCAGACGTGCCCTGACTTGCCCTCACTGGGTGAGTCCCTCAGACCTTGCTGGTCTACACTGCAGCCTTTTCTTTACTTCCCCATGACTTGCCGTTGCCAAGGCTTGTTGGGTCCAATCCAGCCGCCGACACCGCAGCACTCGACAGACTTTGTGGTACAGCTGGAATCCAGCTCCTGGTCATCCTCGACGCCTCCTGGACCTCGTGGCTGAAGAGTCAAGGCACCCGTCAACTCACCTGAAGCACCCGACATCTGAGGGCATTCGACTATCGTGCCCCTGGTCACTGGCTAGTGACCCAGACTCTGTCTCTCCTGCTTTCAGGTTTTCCTCTTCCTCGATCCAGGCTTGGATCGCTCCGGACACTCTTCTTCTCCACGGCAGCAGCACTTTTTCAGAGGTCGCCATTGATAACGACGACGATTCCCGACACCTTTTAACACATATACATCCGGCTTCCCTGGGTGAGGTAACTCGAGTATTTCGGTACTCACGTGGGTGTGGGCCCTATAAACTCTTAAGTTTTAAGGGGTTAACTGGAAGTCCTCTCCGAAGTGTCCTTTTTCTTTAAAAATCTAACCGCGACTTTCCCCATAGAAGTCAACGGCGGCTCGCGACTGTGTTCTCACACTGCACGCGTCCCCCGTGGGTCCCCTGTGTCACTACCTAGGGTGGTTTCTTGGGGTCCAAGCACTTCTACAGGCTCTAGGCCTTGTGTCTAGTTCAGTCGTGGTTCTTATACCACTATTTTAGTATATGGTTTGGTACGCCTCTAGGGCTCAAACGTGTATTGTGCTAAATACTGCTGATATTTGACTTGTAACTTATGTACTTCGAACTCTAGCCTCATAAAGAGACTAGCAGGGTGTGTTTAAGACTAAATACATATATTTTATATATATACCTGGTGTGGTCCTCTTTCATTTGGTCACTCAAGAGATTATAGACTGGTAAAACAAGCTGCTTTACATTCCTCCAAGACTTAGCCTGAAGGCTGCTCTCCATAGCTACCACTAGGATAGCTTTCACTAAAGGTTGTCTTTAACCTATCATTCATAAGGCGTTGTTTGGACTGGTGCAAGGTGCCCACTAGAACTAGTGGACAGCATATGCCAGGCCAACTTCTCACATTGGTGTGCAGCGTGTGGGATTCCTGCTTGCTATTGTTTTACCAGATAATCTCAAGTGTGTGACTAACTGAAAACCACTAAAGGTACCTAAGGTACATATAAATTCAAGCTTAGAAATACAGTAAGTTCTACTGAACCTTGGGCCTGATTCACAGAACTAACTTACGTCAAAAACGTAAAGTTAGTACTTTTGGTATTCACAGAATACACTTACTCATTTTGGTATTCACAGAATGAACTTACTCATTTCGGTATTCACAGAAGTTAGTAGTCCTAACTTTAGGACTCCTAAATGCCTTCTGTGAATACCAAAAGTCTTAAAGTTAGGATTTTTCTCAGTTTAGGAGTAGTAAAGTTAGGACTCCTAACTTTACTACTCCTAAACTGAGAAAAATCCTAACTTTAAGACTTTCGGTATTCACAGAAGGCATTTAGGAGGCCTAAAGTTAGGAGTCCTAACTTTACTACTCCTAAACTGAGAAAAATCCTAACTTTAAGACTTTCGGTATTCACAGAAGGCATTTAGGAGGCCTAAAGTTAGGAGTACTAACTTCTGTGAATACCGAAATGAGTAAGTTCATTCTGTGAATACCAAAATGAGTAAGTGTATTCTGTGAATACTAAAAAGTACTAACTTTACGTTTTTGACGTAAGTTAGTTCTGTGAATCAGGCCCTTAGAGTTGTGTGTCAAGGGCTTAGCACACCCTTTCTACAACTCAAGAGAGTTTAGTAGGCCACACTAGAGTAGGTAGTGCATACACCACACCTCACTAGTGATGTCTTCACTGCCAGGAACCAGTGGGCTCCTGCCCTCCAAATATGACAACCTCCCATTTTTGGAATTGAGAGAGTTGTGCAAGATTAGGAAGCTGAAGACAGGCAAAAGTGCCAACACCCAACGTTTTATGGAGATGCTTCTGCTGGATGATCTCAGAAGACCCCTAGGGTCTACAAGGGTAGGCAGAGAGGGTGGGGCAGAAGATGAGGGAGGGGCCAGGGGTAAAAATACCCAGGACCTGACCTCTGAAACTGGCCAGGAAGATGACAATGATCTTGCCCTGGACAATGCAGCTCCTCCTGCAGATGAGGAGGAGGATCAGAATGACCTCCCCTTTGTCCCACCAGGAAGAGTTGTGAGTGTGCCTAGAAGGTCCAGATCTCCTTCTCAGGAGTCTAACCATTCTGACACCTCAGTAGGGACCTCTGTTTCTTCTCATAGGAGGGAATCCTCTCATGAAAGGAGAGACTGCTCAAATATGAGGAAGCTCAGTTGAGAATCAGAAGAGAGCAGTTGGCTATAGACAGGGAGTCCCTAGAGCTTCATAGAAAAAGAAGAAAGTTGGGACTAGAGTCCCATGGTGGCAGCAACTTCCCTAGTGGTAGGGAAAGGTCTTATGACCATAGAAACCTGAGCAAGATTGTCCCTCCCTACCAGAGTGGGGATGACATCCACAAATGGATAACTGCACTGGAAAGGGCCTGTAAAGTTCAGAGGGTCCCCAGGAGCAGTGGGCAGCAATCTTGTGGCTCTCCTTTGCAGACAAAGGTAGAGACAAGCGCCTCACTGTAAAAGAAGAGGATGCTGATGATTACCAAGTCCTGAAGAGTGCCCTGATAGATGGGTTTGGCCTAACCACTGAGCAATACAGGTTAAAGTTCAGAGATACCCAAAAGGCACAGACACAGGACTGGGTGGACTTTGTAGATTGTGCTACAAAGGCTCTGTAAGGCTGGTTACTGGGCAGTAAGGTGTGTGACTTCAAAGGATTGTATAATTTAATCATGAGGGAGCAGATTCTTAATAACTGTCAGAATCAGTTGCTACATCAGTACCTGGTTGACTCTGATCTGACCTCTCCCCAAGAATTGGGAAAGAAGGCAGACAAATGGGTCAGAACCAGGGTGAAGCAGAAAGTACAGAACCAAGGTGGTGACCAGAAGAAGCAAGATTCCAAAAACTCTGATAAGGGTGGGGAGAAGGGTAAAGACCAGAAGTCTTCTCAAGGTCCCCAAAAATCTGCATCTGGTGGGGAACCCCAATCTAATAAATGAAAAGGCCAAAGGAAACCATGGTGCAAAGTCTGTAAGCAAAAGACTAACTGGACCAGTGATTGCACCAAGTCCAAAGACTCCACTCCAGCCACCATTGCCCCTAAGGCAACTGTTCCCCCTAGTCCAGCTACAAGTGGTGGTGGAAACACTCAGAATAAGGGTTTAGTAGGGTTGACCCTGGGTACTGAGATGGACTCTGGCCTAGTCAGAGTGCCAACTCAGGCTGTCCTAGTCTGTGATGGGGGCATGGATATGTCCCCCTTTGTGAGTCCTAATAATTTGGGCAAATACAGACAGCAGCCTTTAATTAATGGAAGGGAGGCTTTGGCATTCAGGGACACAGGGGCAAGTGTCACCATGGTGACACAAGATCTTGTGGATCCTGGGCAGATTATACTTGGTGAAATGTACCAAGTGACCAATGCTAGCAATGTCAGAACAGACCATTCTCTGGCAGTTGTTAACTTCTCCTGGGGAAGGGTAACTGGCCTTAAGAAGGTTGTGGTGAGTGTAGACCTACCAGTTGAATGCTTGCTTGGCAATGATCTTGAAACCTCAGCTTGGGCAGAGGTGGAGCTCAGGAAACATGCAGAAATGCTAGGGATCCCTGCACATGTCTTTGCTGTGACTAGGTCACAGGCAAAAATGTCAAAAGCTGAACAGGCTCTGGATTCTGGAATAATGGACCAGGTGCCTCCCAAGAGAAGGAACAGTAGGGTTAAGGCAGTGCCTTCCCCCTTGGCTCAGGAGGAGGATCAGTCTTTTGAGGAAGATGATCTCAGGCCTGAAGAAGGAACTGTCCCAGAGGAGTTTGAACCTGATCAGGTTGAGTTCTTGGGGACAGGGGGCCCTTCCAGGGCAGATCTGAGCCAGGAGCAGCTGAACTGCCCCTCTCTTGAACCCCTCAGACAGCAGGCTGCTGCTGAGGCTGCTGCGTATGCTAGTGGCACCCATAAGATATATTGGGCTGATGGACTCCTGTACTCAGAGAGTAGAGACCCCAAGCCTGGAGCAGCCAGGAGGTTGGTTATACCTCTGAAGTTCAGGGGCTTCCTATTGACACTAGCCCATGACATTCCCTTAGCAGATCACCTGGGCCAGAACAAGACTTGGGACAGAATTGTCCCTCACTTTCACTGGCCCCACATGTCTGACGACACCAAGGAGTTTTGTCTCTCCTGTGTAACCTGCCAAGCCAGTGGGAAGGCAGGTGGCACCACAAAGGCCCCCCTGATACCACTACCTGTGGTGGGGGTGCCCTTTGAGAGGGTGGGGATTGACATAGTTGGTCCCATGGATCCCCAAACAGCATCTGGGCACAGGTTTATCCTGGTGGTGGTGGACCATGCCACCAGGTACCCAGAAGCCATTCCCCTTAGGACCACTACAGCTCCTGTGGTGGCAAGGGCCCTCCTGGGAATTTTCTCAAGAGTGGGCTTTCCTAAGGAGGTAGTATCTGACAGAGATGCAAACTTTATGTCCAGTTACTTGACTGCAATGTGGAAGGAGTGTGGAGTGACTTATAAGTTCACCACACCCTATCACCCACAATGCAATGGTTTAGTTGAGAGATTCAGCAAAACCTTGAAGGGCATGATTAAAGGGCTCCCAGAAAAGCTTAGGCAAAGATGGGACATACTCTTGCCCTGCCTTTTATTTGCATACAGGGAGGTGCCTCAGAAGGGGGTTGGCTACAGCCCTTTTGAACTTTTGTTTGGCCATCCTGTTAGGGGTCCATTGTGTCTGGTGAAGGAAGGTTGGGAGTTACCTCTCAAACCCCCTAAACAGGACATAGTGGACTATGTACTTGGTCTCCGCTCCCGGATGGCTGAGTATATGGAAAAGGCAACCAAAAACCTTGAGGCTAGCCAGGAATTACAGAAAGCCTGGCATGACCAAAAGGCTGTGCTGACTGTTTACCAGCCAGGGCAGAAGGTGTGGGTGCTAGAGCCAGTGGCCCCAGCAGCCCTCCAAGACAAGTGGAGTGGCCCCCATACAATTGTTGAACAGAAGGGAGAGGTTACCTATCTGGTAGACCTGGGAACTCCCAGGAGCCCCCACAGGGTGCTCCATGTCAACAGGCTGAAGCCATATGTGGACAGGGCTGACATGGGCTTGCTCATGGCAACTGATGAGGGCCAGGAGGAGGAGAGTGACCCTCTCCCTGACCTGCTCTCTCAGAACCCTGATGATGGGTCAGTGGATGGTGTAGCCTTGGCAGGCAGCCTCACTGCCCAGCAGCAAACTGATTGTAGACAGGTGCTCAATAAGTTCAGACACATGTTTTCTCTGACTCCAAGTCAGACCACCTGGTGCACTCATGAAGTGGACACTGGGGACAGTCTGCCTGTTAAATGTAAGATTTACAGGTAACCTGACCAGGTCAGGGACTGTTTCAGGACAGAAGTCCAGAAAATGTTGGAACTGGGTGTCATTGAGCCTTCAGATAGCCCTTGGGCTAGTCCAGTGGTCCTGGTGCCAAAACCTCACACCAAAGATGGTAAGAGAGAGATGAGGTTTTGTGTGGACTACAGAGGCCTCAATGCAGTCACTAGGACTGATGCCCATCCAATCCCCAGGGCAGATGAGCTAATAGACACTTTGGCCTCAGCCAAGTATCTAAGCACATTTGACCTAACAACTGGCTACTGGCAGATCAGACTAGCTGATGATGCAAAGCCAAAAACTGCATTTTCTACCCCTGGTGGGCTTTACCAATTTGTGGTGATGCCCTTTGGTTTGAAAAATGCACCTGCCACTTTTCAGAGGTTGGTGAACACAGTCCTTACAGGTCTGGAAGCCTATAGTGCAGCATATCTAGATGATATTGCTGTCTTTAGCTCCACCTGGGAGGATCACCTGGTCCACCTCAGAAATGTTTTGGAGGCCCTGCAGAAGGCAGGCCTAACTATCAAGGCCACAAAGTGCCAGATAGGGCAGAGTCAGGTTGTGTACCTGGGCCACCTTGTGGGTGGAGGCCAGGTTCAACCATTGCAGAGCAAGATCCAGACCATCATGGACTGGGCTGCTCCAACTACCCAGACTCAGGTGAGAGCCTTTTTAGGCCTGACTGGGTACTACAGAAGATTTGTCAAGGGGTATGGATCAATAGTGACACCCCTGAATGACTTAACCTCTAAGAAAATGCCCAAAAGGTTAAGTGGACAGTTAGCTGTCAAAAGGCATTTGATGACCTGAAGCAGGCCATGTGCACTGCTCCCATTCTGCAAAGTCCTGATTACTCCAAAAAGTTCATTGTGCAAACAGATGCATCTGAGTTGGGGGTAGGGGCTGTACTGTCACAGTTGAATGATGAAGGTCAGGATCAGCCAGTAGCTTTTATTAGCAGAAGGCTGACCCCCAGAGAGAAACGTTGGTCAGCCATAGAGAGGAGGCCTTTGCTGTGGTTTGGGCTCTGAAGAAGCTGAGGCCATTCTTGTTTGGCACTCACTTCCTTGTTCAAACAGACCACAAGCCCCTCTTATGGCTAAAACAGATGAAGGGTGAAAACCCCAAACTTTTGAGGTGGTCCATTTCCCTACAGGGGATGGATTATACAGTGGAACATAGACCTGGGAGTAACCATGCCAATGCAGATGGACTCTCCAGATATTTCCACTTAGAACATGAAGACTTAACTGGTCAAGGTTAGTTTAATGTCCCTGCGTTTGGGGGGGTTGTGTAGGAGAGTAGGATCTGCCTCTTATGGTTACCCCCACTTTTTGCTGGTGTATCACTGTTTTTCGACTTTAGTCTGGCTGGGGCCCTACTATTCAGGAACCCAGCATAGCTGCTTCCTCTCTAAATTGATTCCCTGTACTTTATGTACATCACAGATTGGATTCTGGATTGCCCTTATAAGTCCCTAGTATATGGTATACTACGTACCCAGGGCATAGGTACCCCAGAGGCCTACCAGGGACTGAAGCTTTTATTGTGCCACCCCTGGAAGGCCATCCAAAATGACACCACAGGACTGCTACTGCAGCCTGGGTAAGGTGGTGCATGCACCCCTTACAGAGATATAGGTTCCCTATATCTCACCTAACACTGCACATAGAAACCTATCAGTCACCCCTATGGCAGGCCTTATCAATCCTGAAGGCAGGGTGCTTGGTTATATGTGAGAGGGTGCCCATGCATGAGCAGAGCCCCTCTGCAGCCCTCGGAATCTCCTATCTGGGGTTGTCTGTGGTGCAGCCTGACCATATACTCTTAAGTGCACTATATCTAAACGGTAAATGCTAACTTTGGGATGGCTGCACGGAAACATGTCGTGTTTGGTGTCAAACACCTTGGAATCATACCCCTACACCAGTTCCTGGTGTGGGAGTATGATCCCACCCTTCTAGAGGGAGAGACATGACAGCACCGGTATACCCGGTACCAACTAAACAGAGCCTGGCATCACAAAATGGATGCTGCAGCCACAGACACGAGTTTGGCCTCCTGCTGCTGACCGAAACTCCAGCATGGGAGGCCTGGACAATAGGTTTCCTGTCTCAGGGAGGTGTTACCACCTCCCAGACAGGCCTTAGTGGATTGGGGCTGGGTGGTGCACTCTCTGAGTGCTTTGAAGTCCTGCAATGGGGGCACATTTGGTGTCCTCGTGCATACCCCAGTTCAAACTGGTTGCAGGGGCTGCCAGCCCCTGCTCTGGTGTGAAACTGGACAAAGGAAATGGGTGTAGCCACCCCTCTTTCCAAACCCTCCCATAGGTGGGTCCCCAGAGTTAGTCCAACCCCTTTTCTTAGTATAAGTAAGGGAACCCTGGCAACAGGACTTTAGATATCCCTGGATGAAACTCTGAAGCTGAATCCTGGACCTTCGATGCTCTACATCAAGATTAGAGGACTGAAGAATCTCCCTTGGGGTCAAGGAGTGACTCCCTTGCTTGGCAGGCACCAACAAAGCATCTGTTTGGTCTGCATCACTGAAGCTCCTGCTGGACGCCAAGGTCTTTGCATCACTAGAGGTAGATTTCCAGACTTCCCCGAGGCTGCCCTGAGTCTCCAGCAAAGCTGAGGCCTGTAGCTGTTGTGGGTAATGTGGAACCATGACCCCTGGACATCAAGCACATTTGCAAGTGCACCAACTTCCTGACATCTCTTGAAGCTATGCTTTGGGATCCAAGTAGCCCTAACCCCATGCACGAACTGCAGTAAAGATCACTGGCCTACCCTTTACGAGTGTCCCGTGGGCCAGCTCCAAGTGCGACTGCTTGAGGCTCCTTTGCGATCTCTAGTCCGTTGGTTAGTGGGTCCCCACGAAGGCAACTCTTCCATTGCTTGGGCTTTTCTGGTTGCTTCAGACGTACCCTGACTTACCCTTGCTGGGTGAGTCCCTCAGACCTTGCTGGTCTACACCGCATCCTTTTCTTCACTTCCCCGTGACTTGCTGTTACCAAGGCTTGTTGGGTCCAATCCGGTCGCCGACACCGCAGCACTCGACAAACTTTGTGGTACAGCTCGAATCCAGCTCCTGGTCATCGTTGACGCCTTCTGGACCTCGTGGCTGAAGAGTCAAGGCACCCATCAACTCACCTGAAGCACCCGACATCTGAGGGCATTCAACTATCGTGCCCCTGGTCACTGGCTAGTGACCCAGACTCTGTCCCCTCTGCTTTCAGGTCTTCCTCTTCCTCGATCCAGGCTTGGATCGCTCCGGACACTCTTCTTCTCCACGGCAGCAGCACTTTTCCAGAGGTCGCCATTGAAAACGACGACAATTCCTGACACCTTTTAACACGTATGCACCCGGCTTCCCTGGGAGAGGTAAATCGAGTATTTTGGTACTCACGTGGGTGTGGGCCCTATAAACTCTTAAGTTTTAAGGGGTTAACTGGAAGTCCTCTCCAAAGTGTCCTTTTTCTTTAAAAATCTAACTGCGACTTTCCCCATAGAAGTCAACGGCGGCTCGCGACTGTGTTCTCACACTGCACGCGTCCCCCGTGGGTCCCCTGTGTCACTACCTTGGGTGGTTCCTTGGGGTCCAAGCACTTCTACAGGCTCTAGGCCTTGTGTCTAGTTCAGTCGTGGTTCTTATACCACTATTTTAGTATATGGTTTGGTACGCCCCTAGGGCTCAAACGTGTATTGTGCTAAATACTGCTGATATTTGACTTGTAACTTATGTACTTCGAACTCTAGCCTCATAAAGAGACTAGAGGGGTGTGTTTAAGACTAAATACATATATTTTATATATATACCTGGTGTGGTCCTCTTTCATTTGGTCACTCAAGAGATTATAGACTGGTAAAACAAGCTGCTTTACATTCCTCCAAGACTTAACCTGAAGGCTGCTCTCCATAGCTACCACTAGGATAGCTTTCACTAAAGGTTGTCTTTAACCTATCATCCATAAGGGGTTGTTTGGACTGGTGCAAGGTGCCCACTAGAACTAGTGGACAGCATATGCCAGGCCAATTTCTCACAGTGATGGTCCAGGTAAGCTCTGTTAACCTATAGATTGCAGGGAGTCCACTCTTTATTCCTCTTGAAGCAAGTTAGGTCCACAGGGCTTTAGTTCCAGATTGTACAGCAGGCGCAGTCAGTCAGAGTGCAGGGCCTGGTTGGTGCAAATTAAACTTCCAGCATGGACCCTTCTTCTCTTAGTTTCATGCAGCAGATCTGAGAGGCTCTGCCCCTCTCAGATACTTATTCATAGTTCTCTGGAATCAAGCAGGAGGGCACTCCTGTCCAAAGGGGTGCAGGACAACACCCCAGAGCATGACCACTTCTTCCAAAGTGTGGCATAAGGTCTCCCAGAAAGCACTATTCCTCCAAAATTGAATATGGCTGAAATCTCATCAGAAGAGCAAGAACTAGTTAAACCAACCTCCAGTATGGCTTACTTCTGTAGCTCGCCTTCCCCTGACAGGGGATGGGGTAGATGGGCCTAGCCTTTTCTTTCGTTCCCATTCTTCCTTTGAAGCTTATGCTTTATGACCCCTCCCCTTACTCTGGCATTCCTGTGTAGCAGAGCCCTCTCCTACCACATAGTCTCTCTCCCCAGGTGCCACTTATCACTTCATCAAAGCAGCCTGGCTAATCCTGTTAACTCTGACCAATCAGGGAAGAGGGCACGAAGGATGAATTTTAGTTTATAGGCAAGAAAGTCGTATAACTTATTTTCTGTATATTTTAGGATAAATTCAACAATAGCATATTGTTGAATTTATCAATACCATTCTCTTAAGTCCTTGAATGATATTTTTCGGTAATCTCTAGCGACAGTTATGAGTTCATAAGCTATTGCAATGTTAACCAAAGTGACTATGGATATACAATGGGGAAAATGAAACTTCTCCAACACCTGGGCTTATAAAACATATCTTGTAAGGACCCTGCTTATAGCTACATGACCCCCTACCCATGGGACACATAGGAGAGACTTTAGGGGTTCTGAATATGCAAAAATAATGTAGATCCTCACTCCACAGTGCTCCTAATACAAAAATCGATTTTGAAAAGCACTTTACTACAATGAGGAAAGTGAAATGAGCAATTTCTCTATCCTGAGGGCATATAAAACATATTTTATAAGGGTTCTCCTTATAGTTACCTGACCCCCCACCACTGGGACACCTAGGGGAGACCCTTGCGGTACCTAATATGCCAACATATTGTGCTTTATCCGTTTTTAAGTGCCCGTACCACCAAGTCGAGTTTGGGCACACTTTACAATTAAAAGCAGTGCTGCAACACAGATCTGCTTTTAAAAATGACCTCTGGTTCTCAGCAGTGCACACAAGCAGGTACAGAAAGGGCTGCTGGCCTCTAAACTGCCATGCCCTATTATATACTAGGACTTAACGGTAGTTTTAACCCCCTGCTCTATTATGTACTAGGGACTTATTGGCTAGGTAATGCCAATTATAGAGGTACTATAACACATAGTGTACCCTAATGTGTAGAGTGCGTATGTGTTGTCACTGTGTTTTCATCATAGCACTGGCCCTGGGCCTGGTTAGGCAGAGCCCAAGGAAAGTCAGAGTCAGTTACCACCAGTACCAGTCAGCAAAAAAATGGGGGTGCCCAGGGCACAGGATGACTTCCCAGAAATGAGTAAATGGATTTATTCTGTCAAGGTCACATTCTGTAACAGCTTTGTGCAAAACAGGTAATTTGAACTAGGAAGCTTAATTTACACAAACAAATAGCTCTGAGATTAGGGCCTTAAATGTTTGTATGAATGTGGTATTTGTAGAGCGCAAACATAGCCCAAATGCAGTGGAATTTTTAGAGGATCAAGGGCAAAGATACAATGAATGAATGGTTACAGGGAGCTGAGTTCTGAGAGAGGAAGTGACCTGTTACTATGTAGCCATGTTAAATATTCTTTACATTATTTTAAGAGCACCTTCAATGTTGAGTAGTAATATCAAGTTTAGCTCTTCCTTGCTTTAATTTAACATGTCATTTTATTTTCATGAATTGTTTTTTGTGTCTTGATAGATGCGTGATGGCTGCTATCATCGAGGCACGAATAGAATGATCAGAAATGTCAAGATTAGTAATTCCACCTTGATTCACAATTTTGTGTCCCCTGTACAGAAACATAGCCAAGAATGTATTGCATACAAAAATGCTGGCCTTCGAAAGAGGTGAATTTGAGATGAGGCAGGCGACAAAAGCATATTTGTGAGCACTTCGTGGCTGTCAATCCCTTTATCTTAGAAAGATAAATTGCTGTTCTACTAGAAGCAATGTTTTATCCGTTTGTAAGAGAAGCTCTAATTTCCTTACATTATACCCAGTTCCAGGAATTTAAAGCAAACCTTTTAGTCATAAACAAATACAGAGCAGGTCTGCTGAAAACCGTACTAAGAGCAGTCCCAGGGGCTCTAAGAGAAACATACACCTTTCTCTTCCTGTCAATCGTTTTCTGCAATCTATCATTATTTTGCAAAAATAGTTACAAAGGAAGAATTGGACCTGTTCAGTTAACTGCATAAATTGCATCTTAGTGCTGCTTTATGTCATGGATTTTTTCTACATTCATAAAAGTTTAAATAATGTTACTATCTTGGAAGTTAAACTTCACCCAAATGTTAAGTGGCATAAAAAGCACAAACCATCACAAGGCGCTTTTGCATCAGTGCTGGTATCACCTCATAAAAAATAGTTCCCACGATTTTGTGTTGATTATTAACTGGTTTTTTTCTGTTTATTCATATATTTGCTTGTTTTATTATTCGTAATTCTAACACACACTACCGTTGTGTTGGACTGGCCTGTTGGGCATTCTGGCACCCTGGCACTGCCAGGTCGGCCATCTGGAAAGGGACAATATATTTGTTGTTTTCTTTTTTTGGCCCCATGGCGGGAACAAAAAAAGAGGCCCACGGGGGGGGCATGTCTTGACGCCCACGGAAGATGGCGGACACTCCGTGAGCTCCGGCGGACCGGCGCAGGGAAGGACTGATGTTTGCGAGTCCCGCAACCCGTTAGTCACTTGAAGCGCGGCTTCTGCCTCGCGGAATACCCGACGACATCCTGGCTGTGCAGACGGCACGCCAACATCAAGTTTTGCAGGTATTTTTTCCGCATCCTTGCTGCCACCTCAGACGCGGCCGCCATTTTGCGGTACGCTCGCAGAAGTCACCCGCCTCACGAAGCTGCAACGGAGCGCGGTATTTTGCCTGCTAATGTTTTGAGCTTTCACCATAAATTACAGGCATTACCATGAAACAAGGCTGGTTCTACGTGCGAGAGAACTATTGTTAATATGTAATACAACAGTAAAATCTATTGACAGTCTACAATAGCCATTTCCACATGATGCATAAAGGTGTCAGTTGGCAGAGTCCTTTGTAGCTGCGCTCAGGACCCCTATGGATTGCTTAGAAGGAGATTTCAGCCCTTTGAAATAGTGCTTCAGGGAGAGTGCAGATTTCTAATGTGACGGATACAAAGTTCAGCCGTTGTCAGCCCTGTGTCAGTTCATCTTTTTTATGGCTTGTCATTCAGTCCATCTCCGGGGAACGTAGCTTGATGCCCACGGAAGATGGCGGACACTCTGTGAGTTCCGGCGGACTGGCGCAGGGAAGGACTGAAGTTTGCGGATTCCGCGACCCGTTAGTCCTCTGAAGCGCGGCTTCTACCACACGGAACATCCCATGATATCCTGGCTGTGCAAGCGGCACGCCAGCATCAAGCTCTGCAGGTGTTTCCGCATCCTTGCTGCCTTCTCAGACACAGCCACCATTTTGCGGTACGCGCACCGAAGTCATCCGCCTCACTAAGCTGCAGCGGGGCGCGTATTTCGCCTGCTAATGTTTTGAGCTCTCTTCACCATGCCATATCCTGGTTTCTACTTATTCATGGCTGGGTCCTATGTTAACTGGACAAGTGGTTGCTGATGATGTACTGCGCATTTATTTTTTAAATGACTGTCGCTCTCTCCTCACGAATGCGGTCGCAACGTTGGTTAATCTTGAGGTGCTGAGGCTATGCATGCCGTTTAACTCGGTATTCTTCTTCCCTCATTATTATCCTGTGTGCAGAGAATCACCGCTTTCAATAACAAGTGACATTTTTTCTTCTCAAGAACAAATGTTCCCCAGGTTATAACAGCTTACTCGTTCTTTAATACTCTGACTGCTTTTGGTTTCCTCTTGATATTTGGCCCTCCTCTGCAACTGATTTTTGTACTATCAATTTACTTACATTTCTCTCAGGTCATTCTTGTTCAATTTATGGGGAGGTTGCGGAGGCTTTCTTCCTCTATTTCATCTCCGTCTACCAGACTTATCAAGAACTCTACAATCTTCACAAAGTTTGCCATGATGGAGTCTGCTTCTGCTTCTTCACCAAAGCCTGGCGCACCTCCACAGACGAAGTCGATGGTACCCATCCTAACAAATTCAGCCAAAGCTAACTCTAAACGACTCAAAAAAGATCCTCCTTCCCCCGCAAAATCACCACCACCTGCTTCATTAGACCTACTCTTGGAGGAAATACGGGCCTTGAAACCCTTTATGGAAGAGACAAACTCAAATCTTCAATCTCTGACCGATTGATGGTCCCAACTAGATGAGAGACTTATTGTGGTGGAGCAGAGTGTTTCTTCTTAAAATGCGACTGAAACTAAAGTACATGCTCTCCAATCACAAGTAACTCTTCTACAGAAGCATGTCGAGGATTTAGAAAATAGAAATCGAAGGAACAACCTACGCATTTAAGGCCTGCCAGAAAACACGGAAGGTGCAGACCCTCTCTCCTTCTTCAAATCTTTTCTGCCTAAAGTGTTGGGTCTTCCTGTGGAAACTGTCTTAAATATACAATGTGCACATAGGTTGGGTCGTCAACATGCTGATATCTCTGCTTCCAATCGTCCAAGAGGCGTCATCTTGTATTTCATGGAATACACAGACCTTCTTAAGGTTTTATCAGCTTCTAAAAAGTTACCACGCATCTCATGGTTGGGTCATACGCTGTTTTTCTCACAGGACTATGCTAAGAGTACTGCTGACCAACGTAGAGAGTTTCTAAAGGTGAGACCAGACCTTCGTGAGCTCGGCGCTAGATATGGCCTTTTTCATCCTTGCCTTTTTAAGGTCACATATAGAAACAAAACAACCACCTACGAGGATACTATTAAACTGAAAAGTTTTCTCAATTTCTGTAAAGCTGACACCATGGATACTTCTAGCGCCTCCACCTCTCAATTTGCTGGATATAATAATTTGTTTAATGTTGTTGTTCTCTTTATCTCTCATACCCTTGAATAACATGTTTTGTTTTTTCCTCTTTTTCTACTTTGTTCCAGCCATTTTTGTTCTTGTTGTTCTGATTATATTATGATCCTTTGGTTGTCAATTTTTATAGTTTAACGGTATTCTTTTTTTCTCCTATAGGTTCCCCGTTGTATGTTCATCCTGTTGTTTCGCACCATGTAATATCCAGTCATACCTGTGCCTCCCTTCGTGAGATCTGTATGTGTCGCCCATCCATGTGGTTTCACCCCCCCTCTCTCTTTTTTGGACTTTTGTAGGTATGTCTCTGCTCCTTTATGTTTTTCTACTTCTCTTATCTCATGCTATTCCTCCTCCCATGCTGTACCCCTCCTTTATTTATTTGGTATTTCACTTTTTTATCTGTTATCTTACGCATCCTCTATTATTGTCATTCTCTTTTCCTCTTTCTTCTATTATTCTTCAGGCTAAATATATATGTCTCTCTTTCTGTGACCCCTATTTCTTTCATTTTCTGTTGCTTTTTATTTACTTGTATCTTCTTCTCTTTTTTTCCGTCTTATTCCTTTCATCCTTACCTTTCTTCTTACTTTTCCCCCTACTCTTTCTCTAACTCTTCATTTCTGATGTTTCTCCTCATTTATCGAGCTTATATTGTGTTTGGTTTAAGTCAATTTGTTCTCTTTATAGTTAATTCCTCTCTTACATACATGATTCCCCCTTCATATATTATTATATTGTTTTACATTTACATGCTGTTGTGGTTTACTATGTATCAAGTTTATTATCATATCTGGTCTAACTTAACTTGTTCTCTTAATGGTTATTAGATGTCTTTAAATATTGTTACCTGGAATGTCCGAGGTTTGCACTCACCGATCAAAAGACAACACGTGTTATCACATTTGTCTAAGTTAAAGGCTGATATAGCCATGATTCAAGAATCACACCTTCAGAATCCGAGTCTTTAAAGTTAAAAAGAGACTGGGTTGGGGATGTTTTCTTTTCTCCAGGTGATGGTAAGCGTAATGGTGTTGTTACACTGTGCCACAAATCTCTCCATGTTAAGCTTATTTCTCAAGAAAAAGATGATGTAGGTCGCTGGTTACTTAGGGACCTATTGATTGGGAGGGTTCCACTTACTTTGCTTAATATTTATGCACCAACCACGGGTGATTGCCTTTTCTGGTCCCGTATTGCAGACAAATTGTTGCAATTCCCTCATGATAACCTGATTTTAGCTGGAGATTGTAATCAAATTATGGATCCCTTCATAGATCACAACTCCTCGTCCTCTTTTATACCATCTAAAGCTCACAAATCATTCCTACACTCCTTTCAACAGAGACATTTAATTGACGCATGGAGATTGTGCAATCCCACCTTAAGAGAATACACTTTCTTCTCTCCAGTCCATCATACACAATCACGCATTGATCATATTTTTATCTCTCATGACCTTTCTTAGTCCATTAGATCTGCAGACATTGGCTCCATCTTGATCTCTGATCATGGCCCGTTATCCATTTTTCTAGACATACTTCACAAATCTT
Source organism: Calotriton arnoldi (assembly GCA_963921515.1). Classification (NCBI taxonomy): domain Eukaryota; kingdom Metazoa; phylum Chordata; class Amphibia; order Caudata; family Salamandridae; genus Calotriton; species Calotriton arnoldi. Next base: position 140,310 of record CAWUFW010004628.1, on the reverse strand, counting down.
CTGCCCCTAGACGCTGGCGTTTTAATAATTCATTGTTGCTTGATCCTGTTTTTACATCCTCATTCACCTCTTTTTTTAATGAATATTTCTCTTTTAATGAATCAGATACCCTCCCTTTTCATGTCATATGGGACGCTTTTAAAGCTGCTGCACGGGACTTTATCATTAATTACGTTTCCAAGAAACGTCATATTGCACGAAAAACTGCCATGGATCTTTTTGCTAAGATAAAGAATTTGGAACATTCCTACTACACTACTAAATCAAAGCATTGTTTAACAGATTTAATAGCTGCCAAACTTCAATTTAATAAGGAATCTACTGAAAATGCTTCTTTGTATTTGCTTAAATCCAGTGCAAAGTTTTATGGAGGCCAAAACAAGTCAGGCAAATTATTGGCAAATTATCTCAAAATTAAAAAAAATAAATTATCATTGATTCAATCCTTGATGATCAACAGCTACCCAAGTTTAAAGACTGAGAAATTTTGCAGGAATTCCATACGTTCTACAACTCTCTATATACACCCGAAACTACTCCTACAGATGAGTCCATTATGGACTATCTCTCTTCTATTGCTAAACCTTCTGATATTCATTTAGATTTTGACTCATTAGAGCTGGATGTTTCATTGACAGAACTACGCACTGCATTGCACACTCTTAAGAAAGATAAAGCTCCTGGTCCAGATGGTCTCACTGTTGAATTCTTTTCACATTTTTCCCAACTTCTTCTTCCCAAATTACATAATCTTTTGATTTCTTTTTTACAAACAGGAACTTCTTCAGGTTCCTTTTTAGAAGCCCTAATTTGCCTTATACCCAAGGAAAATAAAGACCCACGCTTTTGTAAAAACTACAGACCGATTTCATTAGTGAATATTGATTATAAAAGTTTCTCAAAATCCTTGGCCTTACGATTAGAATCTTTTCTTCCAGATCTTTTAGGTAAAGAACAATCAGGTTTTGTGAAAGGTCATTTTCTTACTGACAACACACACCTATTTTTTTATATACTCTCCAAATCCTCTCATTCTTCCGCATCTTTAGCAGCTATAGCTTTAGATGCAGAAAAAGCTTTTGACCGAGTTTATTGGCCTTTTTTAATTTTTTCAACACTTAAGTGGTTTGGTTTTGGTCCCAAAATTAACAACTTAATTTCTCTCCTATATTCAAATGCTAGAGCAGCTATATTTGCTAATGGCCTTACTTCTCCGTATTTCAGTTTGGGTAGAGGTGTTAGGCAAGGCTGTCCTCTATCCCCTTTTTGTTTAATCTAGCTTTAGAACCCTTTCTATCTAGACTTCGTCAAAACTCAGAATTCCAAGGTTTCAAATACGGGAACACGCATATTAAACTGGCAGCTTATGCAGATGACATTTTGTTGTTCCTCTCCAATCCTCTTTCTTCTCTACCCGCTTTTCTTTCGGAGACAGAGACTTAGGGGCCGATTCCGATTCGGGCCGGAAATCTCTCCGACCGAGCCGCACTCGGAGAGATTTCCGACCGAATCGGACCCTAGCAGCCCGACCGAACGAGTACGATGCGCACGTATGCCATCGGACTCAATTCGGTCGGACTCCCATTGAAGTCAATGGGAGCCTGTCGTACAACGCGTACGTGGGCTCCCATTGACTCAATGGGTGCGAGGCGGACAAGGGCGCCCCCTACAGCGTGTACGCGGCGAAGCGACTCGTGCCGTACACGCACAGGTAGGGAGGACCCATGGGTCCCCCCTGTGTGCGACTCGCGCGGCTACACGTACAGGGGGGTCCGACACGGACCCCCAAAGTACGGCTCCGACTGCTCCTTCAAGCCGGACGGCGCGAGTCGGTCGGACTGCTCGCGGCGCGCATCGTACTTGCCCGGCCGGGGAACGTCTCCATTGCGCGGTGCGAGGCATGTCCGAGCGAGTCGGTCGGTGCGGTCGGCTTTCGCGTATGAGTCGGTAGGTGCGGTTGGGTCTCGCGAACGAGTCGGTCGGCGTTTTCGCATCGTACTCGCTCGCCCGGACGCACGCACGAATCGGTCGGGAAACAGGGCTCCGAATCGGATCCGGTAAAGCCGAATCCGATTCGGAGCCCTACCAGCCGAGATCGGAATCGGCCCCTTATTCTTCTCTATCTGGTTATAAACTTAATAATGTCAAATGTGAAATCTTGTCTTTAACTAAATTTACGTTTAAAGATGATTTAAAAATAACTAACTTCAATTGGAATACTAATCATATAAAATACTTAGGCATATATTTCTCTACTTCAATCAACTCATCAATTTCCATCAATTTGGATAAATGTTGCTTAAAGATTTCTTCTCTCATCGACAGATGGCATCCATTATACCTATCCTGGTGGGAAGGATGGACACAATAAAAATGATGTTATCCCTGATTGTCCTTTTTACTGTGTCTAATATCCCAGCTGCCATACCCCAAAAATTCTTCAAAAAAATGTATTCTTTATTATCTTCCTTTCTCTGGAATAAGAGAAGAGCACGTATGTCAATAGCAAAACTTATCCGCCCTAAAACAGAAGGTGGTGTTAATTTTCCTGATGTTCCTACTTACCATAAAGCTTTTAACTTACGTCAATCATCACATTGCCTTACTGATTCCTTGTCGGACCTTCCCCTTTGGGTGACACTTGAACAATCATATATCGCCCCTTTTTCCTTTCAGGAATACCTATCCTTCACTCGAAAGCCTCAGAAACTATCTACTCCCATTGTTAAACATACGCACAAGTTATTAGATACATTTCTGTTAGATAGCTCTTCTAATATGGAATCACTTTTTCAATCCCCCATCTGGCACAATCATCAGATAACGATTAAAGGTAAACCCATTTATTGGAAGTCATGGAGACAAAAGGGCCTTCTCTGGGTCCACCAGTTATTTCAGAATGATAAAATTATATCTTTTCACCAAGCTAGAACTATTTTTAACTTTCCTACTTCATTTTTTAATAAATATCATTTGCTACAACAGGCTTTGATTTCAGCTGTTGCTCAATCTACTCTAATTTTGGATCAATCGAACACTACTTCTAACATTTCTCATGCATTTTTGAGTTCAGGACCCAAAGCATCAAAAATGTATACCTATTTATGTAAATTGACCCCTTTTAGAGACAAAACTAAAGTGGAATTAGATTGGGAACGTGATCTAGATGTCAACTGGCCCATCCAACTATGGAACAAAATTTGGCTTAAAATTAGGAAAACGTCTAGAGCAGCTAACACCACGCAGACGCTTTTCTTCATTTACAATAGGCTTTTCATTTCCCCCTTCTTCCTCCATATGATAAACACTGAACTACCCGATACTTGCTGGTCATGTTCATCCACGAACGTAGATTTAAAACATTTACTCTTTTCCTGTTCATTTGTTCATGACTTTTGGAAAAGTGTCTGGAAACAAATCACCCAGATCTTTCAATATGCGGTGCCTTTCTCTTTTGTTAATGTTTTTTTGGGTACTCTTTCTGATGATTGGTCTCAATGTCCTTTACAATGACATGTTTTGGATTTACTTTTGGGGTTAGCATTTCAACAAATTACCAAACATTGGAAACATTTGTCTGACCTCTCTTTCCAATCCTAGTGGTACGCTGTATGTCATAATCAATCAGGGAGGGAATTGTAAGCGCGCTACTCACCCGTGAGGGCCTCAAGGCGCTGAGGGGGGGTCCGCAGATCTGTTTAGCCGAAGAGCCAGGTCTTGAGGGTCTTCCTGAAGGTGTTCAGGGAGGGGGCGCGTCTGATGTCTGCCGGTAGCTCGTTCCAGGTCTTGGCTGCAATGTGAGAGAAGGATCTTCCGCCTGCTCTGGCTCTGTGGATGTGCGGGGTTTCGGCCAGTGCGAGGTTGGAAGATCGGAGGTTTCTTTTGGAGTACGTGGAAGTTGATTCTGTCGTTGAGGTATTTGGGTCCGTTGTTATGTAGGCATTTGTAGGCGTGAGTGAGGATTTTGAAAGTGACTCTTTTCTCCACGGGGAGCCAGTGGAGACTTCGTAGGTGTTGGCTGATGTGTTCGTGTCGGGGGATGCTGAGGACGAGTCTGACGGCGGTGTTCTGTACCGTCTGGAGTTTGCGGAGTAGGGACTTGTTGATGCCGGCGTAGAGTGTGTTTCCATAGTCCAGTCTGCTGGTGATGAGTGCGTGGGTGACTGTCTTCCTTGACTCGGAGGGGATCCACTTGAAGGTCTTGCGGAGGATGCGGAGGGTGTTGAAGCAGCTGGAGGTGACGGCGTTGACCTGTCGGTTCATGGAGAGTGATGAGTCGAGTATGATGCCGAGGTTCTTGGCGTGGTCTTAGGGGGTAGGTGGGCTTCCGAGGGCGGTCGGCCACCAGGTGCTGTCCCATGCAGAAGGGGTGGTACCGAGGACGAGGACTTCTGTCTTCTCGGCGTTGAGCTTCAGGCAGCTGTTGGTCATCCAAACTGCGACGTCTTGCATTCCTTTCTGGAAGTTGAGTTTGGCAGTGGTGGGGTCTTTGGTGAGGGAGAGGATGAGCTGGGTGTCGTCGGCGTAGGATACGATGTTGAGGCCGTGTTGTCGGACGATGGCTGCGAGGGGGCCATGTAAATGTTGAAGAGGGTGGGGCTCAGTGATGAACCCTGTGGGACTCCGCAGGTGATTTTCGTGGGGTCGGAGAGGAAGGGTGGGAGTCTGATCCTTTGGCTTCTTCCGGTGAGGAATGATCGGATCCAGTCCAGGGCTGTTCCTTGTATGCCTGCGTCGTGTAGTCTGACGACTAGTGTGCGATGGGAGACAGTGTCGAAGGCCGCTGATAGGTCGAGTAGGATGAGGGCTGCGGAGTGGCCTTGGTCCAGGAGGGTGCGGATGTCGTCTGTGGCGGCGAGTAGGGCGGTCTCTGTGCTGTGGTTGTTTCGGAATCCGGATTGGGACGGGTCGAGGACGGCGTTTTCTTCAATGAATCGTGTCAGTTTCCTGTTGACTGTTTTCTCTGCAACTTTGGCTGCGAAGGGGAGGAGCGAGATGGGCAGATAGTTCTTGAGGTCGGTGGGGTCAGCTGTGGGCTTCTTGAGCAGGGGTCTGACTTCTGCGCGCTTCCAGTCGTCTGGGAAGGTGCCTGTTTTGAAGGTGGTGTTGATGGTGCATTGTAGTTCGGGTGCGATGGCGGCCACGGCTCTGTGGTAGATGTGAGGGGGGCAGGGGTCGGTGGGGGCCCCCAAGTGGATGCTTTTCATGGTCGAGGCAGTGTCTTCGGCCGTGATCAGTGTCCAGTTGGAGATGGTGGGCTGGCTGGTGTTTCTGGGGGGCGGGGAGCCGTCTGTGGTGCCTGGTGGATGGTCGATGAAGTTGTCGTAGAGATTTTTGATCTTGAGGTGGAAATAGGTTCCAAGCTTGTCGCAGAGGTCTTGGGATGGGGTGATGTCTGTGGCTTCGCTGCATGGGTTGGTGAATTCTTGTATGACACTGAAAAGTTCCCTGGAGTTGGTGGAGTTGGCCAGGATTTTGTTGTGGATGAAGTTCCTTTTGGTGGCTCTGATCTGGTTGTGGTAGTCCGTCATGGCGTCCTTGTAGGTGGTGTGGTTTTCGGTTGTCTTGGTGGTTCTCCAGTTCTTCTCCAGGCATCTGCAGGTGCGTCTGGCTTCTTGGAGAGCGGTTGTGAACCAGGCGGCTTTCCTGGGGCGTTGTCTGTCGGGATTGCGTAGCGGGGCGAGCTCATCTGCGCAGTTGGAGATCCAGGTGTGGAGTTCTCTGGCTGCATCGTTTGCGCTGTTTGCATCGGGTGCCCAGGTGTGGTTGTCTCGGTTGAGGGTGGAGTTAAGTTGCTCGTCGGTAACCTTGCTCCAGTTCCTTCGTGGTGGGCGTGGGGCTGGTTTGGGTGCCTTGGGTTTGTTGATGGCGAAGTGTACGCAGTGGTGGTCGGTCCATGGCGGCTGCGTTGTGTGGCTGAAATGGACGCTGTTTCCTGCCGCGAAGATGGGGTCGAGGGTGTGTCCTGCTCTGTGGGTCGGTGTGTTGACGAGTTGTTTAAGTCCGATGCTGGCGAGGTTGTCACGAAGGATAGTGGAGTTGGGGTCGCTGGGGTTGCAGAGGTGGAAGTTCAGGTCTCCAATGAGTATGTAGTTTGTTGAGGCGATCGCGTGGGGTGCGATGAAGTCGGTGATGGTGGCGGCGAAGGGTGTTCTGGGGCCGGGGGGTCTGTAGACGAGGGTTCCTCTGAGTGTGGCTTTGGGGGTGGTCTGGATCTTGAAGTGCAGGTGTTTGACGGAGGGGAAGGTTTCGCTGGAGGTGGTGAGGCGGAGGGTGCTCTTGTGGGCGATGGCGAGGCCCCCTCCTGGGTGGTTGGGGCGGTCTTTCCTCTGGATCTTGTATCCGTCTGGGATGGCGGTGCTGATGTCGGGGGCGGAGGATGCGTTGGTCCAGGTCTCTGTGAAGAAGGCGATGTTGGGCGAAAGAGAGTCGAGTAGGTTCCAGATTTCCATGGCGTGTTTGTGTACGGAGCGTACATTGAGGAGGATGCATTTTAGGGTGTCGCCGGTGCTGGCGTCGGCGGTGTTGGAGGCTGGGTGGCGGTGAGGGTCTGGCGGCAGTGGAGGCAGGAGAACTGGCCGTGGGTCGTGTTCGGTAAGGCCTGTTGGCATTCTCTAAGTCTTCCAGAGTTGAGTGCGAGGAGGGTGGTGGTGTCATAGCGATGGGTAGTGGGAGGGCCAGGGTTCCTGGCGCTGGCCGTGGTCGGGTCGCGGACGTTTATGTCTATCCAATATCCCTGGCTGTAAAACGTTTAAATATATGGTCCCCAGTTACAAGGTTTATTGATTGCCATGCTAAACTCTCACATACACGCAAACTTTCGGAGCAAGAGGTTTCGAAACCTCCTTGACATTCTGCTTTCTCTCTACTTTTAGCATTGTTTATATAGATTTCAGTGAAATATGTTGTTACGTTTCAGGTAAATGACCAGATTTGTTTTATTTTTTCACGTATCTTCTCTCTACTGTTAAGATAACCACTTATTCATGTATATTTATATTTTTAAGAAATATATTATATATGTATTTTTATTGTATTTCCTTTTCTTTTACCCCTTCCCTTTTACTTCAATAAACTTTACTCTTTTCAAAACTAAAAAAAAAGAGGTCCACACTTTCACACAGGCACACCTGGAACTGTCAGAGTGCTACACTCCCCGACAGTCCAGTTCAACACTGTATAGCACAGTGATATAATTTAAAAGGTGATGGATCTCATACATGTGGAGGAAAGATATGTCATTCGATGTTTGTATAGCACAGAGCTAGCCTCTTACCTGGCTTTTTTCTCGCTGTCCTGGGCTGTCACACCTTGCAAGCTTTTCCAACAATAGTTGAGGATGCCAATGGGTTTTCCAAAAGCACTGTGTATGTCAATGTTACACAGCACTGGTGTGTGTCCCTGGTTTGACAGACTGCTCATATCAATGTCTTCTTGTCTCGTAGAGTCTCACTGTTTAGTCGGCATGTCGGTATCTGCCAGACCGTGTGCACGCCCATTTATACCAATATCTGTGTTAATCTCTCCCTGTCCCAATTACTTGTCAATCTATTCATGCACATAGCACTGTGGTCCATTTCCCAGAGTCATGGTTATCCTACATCCCTGAAGCCATGTATGCCTTGTGTTCGTGTCAGTCTGCTTCCTGACACAATGTGGAAGTCTTCCTATTGCATTTTGTGTACCCGGTCTCAATGTGTCTTCAGTTCACATTGTCAATATTTCCTTGTCTCCTATATTGTGATGTTCATGGTCGTTTCAGAATGGTGACTTATAGTTGGTACATGTTAGATTTGGGGGTCTCTAGTTGGCAGAGGTAGGTACCTTTGTCCAAATAGGGACCCTTGCGTCTAGTCAGGGAAAGTAGGTACACTCCTAAAATAACCCCTGCTCACCCTCTTGGTAGCTTGGCATGAGCAGACAGGCTTATCTCAGAGGCAGTGTGTAAAGCATTTGTGAACACATACAGTAATCAAGTGACAACACTACAAATGGACACCACACAGGTTATATATTTATAAAAATAGGTATACTTTATATAGATTTATCACAAGACCATAAACGACAAAAAAATCCACAATACTGTTAAGAATGCTTAGTTCTGATCAAAAAGGCTTAATTCAAGGTTCTGTGCGAGTCGGTAGCCTCCTCCAGCTACGGCGATGTCGAGAACAAACAGAGTCTAACAAATCCAGCTGACCGCGTCGAGACGGGCCAACACAGCGTAGACAGACTCGGTCACAGTACCTTTTACTTGAAGCAGCAGGCACGGGCGTGCGAGCCGGATGGCTGTTCGTCGCGGTCGCGATGCAAAAATGGAAGCGTTGCAGGACGCGTTGTCCCTCGATGCGGTGCAGGCAGCGGCTCGTTGACGTCGTCGAGGCGGAGTCGGTGAGACCAGGGCCGTGCGTTGCAGGGCGAGACGGTGCTTCGATGCGGTGCTGGCAGGTTGCGGTGCGGCGGCGGAGCCGGATTCAGGAGCTGGCGTCGATCAGTCCGGACAGCGGTGCGAGTCGGGCGGTGCGTCGCAAAGCGTGCGGCGGTGCCCAACTCCGGTGCGGTCACAGGACTCGAACTCAGCAGCAGTGACCGTGTCGGTCGGACCAGTTCGATTCGGCGAAGCGAAGCGTTGCAGGACGCGTTGTCCCTCGATGCGGTGCAGGCAGCGGCTCGTTGACGGAGTCGGTGAGACCAGGGCCGTGCGTTGCAGGGCGAGACGGTGCTTCGATGCGGTGCTTACAGGACACCGAGTCGGTCGTGAGAGTCGGTCACAGCTCCCTACCTCTGTAGCCACTGAAACAGAGTTTCCAGCAGCAATTCACAAAGGGGGTGAAGTCCAATGGTCCTGGGACTTCGGTCAGGGGGCAAGCTCTCTTCCAAGCCCTTGGAGATCCTTCACAAGTTGATGAAAGTCACAGCAAAGCAAAAGTTCCTTTCTCCTTTCTTTGGCAGTCAGGCAAACCACTGCAGGCCAATCCCCCAAGCAGCACTTCAGCTTAGGGATAGTCTCTCCTCAGTTTCTTCTTGGTTCCGCTCCTCAGCAAAGGTTTCTTCTTGTTCCCAAAAGTGATCTAATTTTCCCGGGGTCTGGGTGCCCCTCTTATACCCTGATTCTCTTTGTTCTCTGGAGGCAGAGAGGCCTCTGCCTAGTCCAAAACCAGTTCTGGTCAGTCCTGGAGCACTTTGTTTTTCTGACTCCTTCTTTCCTTTCAGAATGTGGGGCAGAGTGCTTAGCCGCCCGGCAGGAGGTGGAGCCAGCATTGTGGAAGGCAGGCACAGCCCTATTCAGACCCAGGTGCAACTCCTCCCTCCACTCTGGATGCAGATCTTTCTATTCAGCTCTGTGCTGACTCACCCTGTCTCCTGTAGCCACCCCCAGCCCCTGTCACTCAATCTCCAGACAAGGAATACACAACCTAGCAGAGGCAGGCTTGGATAGTTAGGCAAGAAAATACCCACTTTCTAAAAGTGGTATTTTCAAACACAGAATGTCAAAACCAACTTCACTAAAAGATGTATTTTATCATCCTGAGTTCAGGCATACTAAATTCGTTTTTCTACCATGTTCCCTGGGTCAGTTCTGACTATAAGGTGTAATAGTCAGTCTGCCCATTCTGGCCTATGGGGAGCAGGTAGCCTTGCAATAGTGAAAAACGAAAATGGCTGTAATTCACTATTAGGACATGCCACACACACCAGGGCATGTCCTACCTTATACTTACAATGCACCCTGCCCTAGGGCCTACTTTAGGGGTGACCAACATGCAGTAAAGGGAAGGTTTAGGGACTGGTAAGTGGGTGTACTCACCAAGTCGACATGGCAGCCCTAGGCTGCACACAGGCTCTGCGATGGCAGGCCTGAGACACATTTTACAAGCCGCTTCTGTGGCTGGCACAACCAGTGCTGCAAGCCCACCAGCGGCATTGGATTTACAAGCCCTGGGCACACTGAGTGCACTGTACTAGGGACTGACAAGTAAACCAATCATCCAATCATGGAGTCACTAATACATATATCAATTAACGATAGGGAGCACTTGCACTTTGGCACTGATTAGCAGCGGCAAAGTGCCCATGAGCATCTAGTCCAGCAAAAACATATCGGCAACAGTGGAGGCATTACGAAAAAATGGAAGGGAGACCCACGCCAAGGATGCCAGGTCTAACACGTGTCCCCTCCAGCTGAAATGTGGGGAGAACTATCCTACCCCTAGGGAGTTCTCATCGCTAAGGCGAGAAAAATCTGGACAGACCATCAGCATTGGCGTGTTCTGTACCAGGGCGGTGTTCCACCGTAAAGTCCATCCCCTGTAGGGAAATGGACCACCTCAACAGCTTTGGATTCTCACCCCTCATCTGCATCAACCATCTGAGGGGCCTGTGGTCTGTCTGAACCCGGAAGTGAGTCCCAAACAGGTATGGTCTCAGCTTCTTCAGTGCCCAGACCACAGCAAATGCCTCACGCTCAATAGCACTCCATCTCTGTTCCCGGGGAAGTAACCTCCTACTGATGAAGGCTACAGGTTGGTCTAGGCCCTCCTCATTGATCTGTGATAGAACAGCCCCTACACCATGCTCTGAAGCGTCCGTCTGAACAATGAACTCATTGGAGAAGTTGGGTGCCTGGAGCACAGGCGCCGTGCACATGGCAGTCTTCAAGGTGTCAATAGCTTTCTGACAGGCGTCAGTCCAAATCACTTTCCTGGGCTGCTTCTTGGAAGTCAGCTCTGTCAAGGGGCAACAATGCTGCCATACCCCTTGACGAATCTCCGGTAATACCCGGTGAGTCCTAGGAAGGCTCTCACCTCTGTCTGGGTCTTGGGGGCTCCCAAGCCAGAATGGTATCAATTTTCGGTTGGAGGGCGCCACCTGGCCGCTCCCAACCTGGTGTCCCAAGTACACCACAGAACCCTGCCCAATCTGGCACTTACTTGCCTTGATTGTGTGGCCTGCCCTCCGCAGCGCCATCAACACTTCCCAGAGGTGACGCAGATGTTCTTCCCAACTGGAACTGAACACTGCGATGTCATCCAGGTAGGCGGCACTGAAATCCTCCAGTCCAACCAACACTTGGTTGACCAACCTCTGAAAGGTGGCAGGGGCATTCTTCATCCCAAAGGGCATCACCCGGAACTGGTAGTGCCCATCTGGTGTGGAGAATGCTGACCTCTCTTTTTCCCCATCAGTCAAGGCGATCTGCCAGTGCCCAGACGTTAAGTCAAACGTGCTGAGGTACCGCGCAGCCCCTAACCGATCTATGAGCTCATCAGCTCTGGGGATGGGGTGGGCGTCAGTCCTGGTGACGGAATTGAGTCCCCTGTAGTCCACACAGAACCGGAGTTCTGGTGTGGCACCAGGCGCGGCAGCCTTTGGAACCAAGACCACTGGGCTGGCCCAAGGGCTGTTAGAGGACTCAATTACCCCTAGCGCAAACATCTTGGAGACCTTCTCCTTGATGCAGGCTCTGACCCTGTCAGTCACCCTGTAAGCCTTGTGCTTCACAGGAAGACTGTCCCCAGTGTCCACATCATGGACGCACCAATGAGTGACACTGGGAACCAGGGAGAACAGGTCAGGGAACTGTCCCAACAGTTGGCGACAGTCACCCTGCTGCTCAGGTGTCAGGGAGGTAGAGAGGTTTACTCCCTCCACTGATCCATCTTGCTCTCGGGCTGACAGGAGGTCAGGAAGAGGCTCGGTCTCCTCCTCCATTCCATCATCTGTAGCTAAGAGCATGCCCACTTGGGACCTCTCCAAGTGGGGCTTCAGGCGGTTCACATGCAGGACCTGCAAGGGGTTCCTGGGAGACTGCAAGTCCACCAAATAGGTAACTGGACTCTTGCGCTCCACCACCGTAAAAGGGCCGGTCCACCTGTCCTGGAGCGCACAAGGCTCCACAGGGGCCATGACCCACACTTTCTGACCAGGCTGAAGCTCTACCAGAGTGGCATTCTGGTCGTACCACCGCTTCATCTCCTCCTGGCTGGCTTCCAGATTTGCCTCAGCAAGTTCTCTGAAACGCCTAGTCTGGTTCCTGAAGGCCAGCATGTAACTGTATACATCCTGGGGAGGTTTCCTAGGAGATTGCTCCCAGCCTTCCTTGACCAAACTCAGAGGTCCTCGCACCGGGTGTCCATAGAGGAGCTCAAAGGGACTGAACCCTAGAGACTTCTGTGGCACCTCCCGGTATGCAAACAACAGGCATGGTAAGAGGACGTCCCATTTACGCCTCATGGGTTCTTCCAGACCCATAATCATGCCCTTGAGGGTCCGGTTGAATCTCTCAACCAGCCCATTTCCTTGAGGGTGGTAAGGAGTGGTGAACTTGTAAGTTACACCGCACTCCTGCCACAGGGACTTCATGTACTTGGACACGAAGTTGGTACCTCTGTCAGACACCACCTCTTGAGGGAATCCCACACGTGAGAAAATTCCCATCAGTGCCCGTCCCACCACGGGGGCCGTCACTGTCCTCAGAGGGATGGCTTCAGGGTACCGGGTGGCATGGTCCACCAAGACCAGGATAAACCTGTTGCCCATGGCTGTCTTGGGGTCCAGTGGCCCCACAATGTCAATACCCACCCGTTCAAAGGGGTGCTGACCACAGGGAATGGCTGGAGAGGAGCCTTGTGCTTCCTCCCACTCTTTCCACTTGCCTGGCAAGTCTGGCATGTCCTGCAGTGAGTGGCGGCACTCCTGCGCATCTGGGGCCAATAGAAATGGGTAACAAGCCTGTCAAAGGTCTTGTCCTGCCCCAGATGTCCTGCTAACGGTACATCATGAGCCAACCCCAGTAGGAAGGCTCTGAAGCGCTGGGGTACCACCAGCACACGGGCTGACCCAGGCTCAGCAACCTTAGGCTCTGAATACAGGAGACCATTCTCCCAGTAAATCCAATGTGATCCAGACTGATCACCTGCTGCCTGGTCTGTGGCCTGTTGCCTCAGACCCACGAGAGAAGGGCATGTGTTCTGCTCCTCGCAGAACTCTTCCCTGGAGGGTCCTCCTTCTTGCTGCCAATGGGTCAGCTCAGGTAGGTCCCCCAGTTCAGCTACCTGTTCCCCTGTAGGCTCCAGGGCATCCCCCTCAGGGTCTGCCTCCTCCTGGACCGTGGGAACTTCGGGGGCCGGTTTCCCGCGCCCCCTGCCTCCTCTCTCTCCGGCAGACACCTGGGCCTCCCTCTCAGGCTCCAGGTCCTCTTGAACACCTTTAGCTGCCATTGACCGGGTGGTCACACATGCCCAATCAGGCAAGCCCAACATTTCTAAATGCGCACTCCGCTCCACCTTAGCCCAAGGTGAGCTCTCCAAATCATTCCCTAACAAACAGTCAACAGGCATGGCTGGCCTCACAGCTACTTGAAGAGTACCCGAGACCCCCCACTCAAAGGGAACCTGAGCCACCTTGCAGTGACTCTCTGTGTTGTCAGCGGCAACAACCGGATAGAATGCATCAGGGATAACCTGCTCCTTAGACACCAGGTGACACTTGACAGCTGTCACACTGGCTCCTGTGTCTCTCAGAGCCTCCACCCTATGGCCATTGATGGTCACCCACTGCCTGTATTTCTTAGTGTTCTCAGGCAGCGGGGTCCTAGGGACCATCTCAGAGTCTCCTAATGAGACAAGGGAAAACACTGTGGGATCCCCCACCTTGGGCACCCAACTCCTCCCCCAGGGCTACACTAGCCAACTGCCGGGGGACTGCACTGGTGGGTGCTGGTTTTCCATGCAAAGGGCAACGAGGATCGTTTGCCTTGTGGCCAGGGGCGCCACACTTGTAACACACCAGTGGTCCCTGGTGAACAGGGGGCCTGTCAGGGCCACTGGCATCTTCTCAGGGGAGGCTGGGAACCTTTCCCTTGGTTCCCTTGGGGTTTACTTTGGGGCCCTTTATGGAACTCCTTCTGTTTACCCTTGTCCCCCACTGTTCTGCTGGGGACCCTGCCCACCCTTGGCGGAGTCTCCCACGTGACCCTTGTGGACCCGGGTACTCACCCAGCGGTCCGCCTCCTCAACAAGCTGCCTAGGGTTAGTCAGCTTACTATCAATCAGGTGCTGGCGTAGCTCAGGAAAACAATTACCGGACAAGTGCTCCCAGGCAATCAAATCAAAGAGCGCCTGAAAATCAGTCGCTTTGCTACCCTTTACCCAACCATCCAAGGCTCTGCAAAAGAAGGTCACATATTCAACCCAGGTACTGCTTTCAATCTTACTACAGTTCCTGAACCTTTGCCTATAAAGCTCAGGGGTCAAACCATACCTAGTCATTAAGGCATCCTTCATGTGGCTGTATGAATTATAGACTTCAGAGGGTAAATCCAACAAGGTATCCCGCCCTTCACTGAGGAACCGTCCCCACAACCCCGCTCCCCAATCCTTCTCAGGGACCCGGTGGGAAGACATGGCTACCTCATAGGCTTTGAACCACTGCCCAATGTCATCATTTTTAAAAACTCCTTCACCACATCTTTGGGAATATACACCCTAGCTTCAACAGGCACAGGCGGTATCACTGCCACCAGAGGGAGTAATCTCTAAGCTTTTGGCCTTCAATTCCAACTCCCTCAAAACTTTCTCATGTTCAAACTGCATTTTCTTTTCCTCTAGGGCTAATTTCCTAGTTTGCATTTCGAATTCTAACTGCCCATTCAGCTTGAGCTTAGTCAGCTCCATTTCATGCATCCTACTCTCTTTCCTGTCCTCCAACTCCTCTGGAGACAGTCCTCTGGCAGAAACACTGCTACCTACTGGGGAAGGTGGTCTTCTAGCCCCTAGACCCAATAGCCCCTCCAGCTGCCCTTCTGCATTCTCAGCCCCCTCCACAGGGGCACTCCTTGATTCGACCCAGGCCCTAAGCGCCTTCTGGAGGTCCTCCTTCCTGGAGAGCCCGGTCATGGACACTTTAAACTTTTTGCAGAATTGCCTGAGCTGCTTAAGGGTGTAGCATTCTAGCCTCTCTTCTTCCCAATCACACTCAACAGAGGCTACTGATGCTGGTTTCTCCATAGTGACTGAACTTGGCATTTGCAAAAATAGGAAATCCCAGAAAAAATGCTATAAAAGTATGTGGTTGCGTTTTGGTCTGCACTCACTAAGTAGTGTTCACCAATCACTGTACATGAGTCACAAATGCAAGTCCAGAATCCTCACCGCTGCCCACCAATGTTAGATTTGGGGGTCTCTCGTTGGCAGAGGTAGGTACCTTTGTCCAAATAGGGACCCTTGCGTCTAGTCAGGGAAAGTAGGTACACTCCTAAAATAACCCCTGCTCACCCTCTTGGTAGCTTGGCACGAGCAGACAGGCTTATCTCAGAGGCAGTGTGTAAAGCATTTGTGAACACATACAGTAATCAAGTGACAACACTACAAATGGACACCACACAGGTTATATATTTATAAAAATAGGTATACTTTATATAGATTTATCACAAGACCATAAACGACAAAAATAATCCACAATACTGTTAAGAATGCTTAGTTCTGATCAAAAAGGCTTAATTCAAGGTTCTGTGCGAGTCGGTAGCCTCCTCCGGCTACGGCGATGTCGAGAACAAACAGAGTCTAACAAATCCAGCTGACCGCGTCGAGACGGGCCAACACAGCGTAGACAGACTCGGTCACAGTACCTTTTACTTGAAGCAGCAGGCACGGGCGTGTGAGCCGGATGGCTGTTCGTCGCGGTCGCGATGCAAAAATGGAAGCGTTGCAGGACGCGTTGTCCCTCAATGCGGTGCAGGCAGCGGCTTGTTGACGTCGTCGAGACGGAGTCGGTGAGACCAGGGCCGTGCGTTGCAGGGCGAGACGGTGCTTCAATGCGGTGCTGGCAGGTTGCGGTGCGGCGACGGAGTCGGATTCAGGAGCTGGCGTCGATCAGTCCGGACAGCGGTGCGAGTCGGGCGGTGCGTCGCAAAGCGTGCGGCGGTGCCCAACTCCGGTGCGGTCACAGGACTCGAACTCAGCAGCAGTGACCGTGTCGGTCGGACCAGTTCGATTCGGCGTAGCGAGCGTTGCAGGACGCGTTGTCCCTCGATGCGGTGCAGGCAGCGGCTCGTTGACGGAGTCGGTGAGACCAGGGCCGTGCGTTGCAGGGGCGAGACGGTGCTTCGATGCGGTGCTTACAGGACACCGAGTCGGTCGTGAGAGTCGGTCACAGCTCCCTACCTCTGTAGCCACTGAAACAGAGTTTCCAGCAGCAATTCACAAAGGGGGTAAAGTCCAATGGTCCTGGGACTTCGGTCAGGGGGCAAGCTCTCTTCCAAGCCCTTCACAAGTTGATGAAAGTCACAGCAAAGCAAAAGTTCCTTTCTCCTTTCTTTGGCAGTCAGGCAAACCACTGCAGGCCAATCCCCCAAACTGCACTTCAGCTTAGGGATAGTCTCTCCTCAGTTTCTTCTTGGTTCCGCTCCTCAGCAAAGGTTTCTTCTTGTTCCCAAAAGTGATCTAATTTTCCTGGGGTCTGGGTGCCCCTCTTATACCCTGATTCTCTTTGTTCTCTGGAGGCAGAGAGGCCTCTGCCTAGTCCAAAACCAGTTCTGGTCAGTCCTGGAGCACTTTGTTTTTCTGACTCCTTCTTTCCTTTCAGAATGTGGGGCAGAGTGCTCAGCCGCCCGGCAGGAGGTGGAGCCAGCATTGTGGAAGGCAGGCACAGCCCTATTCAGACCCAGGTGCAACTCCTCCCTCCACTCTGGATGCAGATCTTTCTATTCAGCTCTGTGCTGACTCACCCTGTCTCCTGTAGCCACCCC
Organism: Calotriton arnoldi; assembly: GCA_963921515.1. NCBI lineage: Eukaryota > Metazoa > Chordata > Amphibia > Caudata > Salamandridae > Calotriton > Calotriton arnoldi. The sequence goes on along the minus strand of CAWUFW010004628.1, from coordinate 123,563 downwards.
CAGCCCCTGTCACTCAATCTCCAGACAAGGAATACACAACCTAGCAGAGGCAGGCTTGGATAGTTAGGCAAGAAAATACCCACTTTCTAAAAGTGGTATTTTCAAACACAGAATGTCAAAACCAACTTCACTAAAAGATGTATTTTATCATCCTGAGTTCAGGCATACTAAATTCGTTTTTCTACCATGTTCCCTGGGTCAGTTCTGACTATAAGGTGTAATAGTCAGTCTGCCCATTCTGGCCTATGGGGAGCAGGTAGCCTTGCAATAGTGAAAAACGAAAATGGCTGTAATTCACTATTAGGACATGCCACACACACCAGGGCATGTCCTACCTTATACTTACAATGCACCCTGCCCTAGGGCCTACTTTAGGGGTGACCAACATGCAGTAAAGGGAAGGTTTAGGGACTGGTAAGTGGGTGTACTCACCAAGTCGACATGGCAGCCCTAGGCTGCACACAGGCTCTGCGATGGCAGGCCTGAGACACACTTTACAAGCCGCTTCTGTGGCTGGCACAACCAGTGCTGCAAGCCCACCAGCGGCATTGGATTTACAAGCCCTGGGCACACTGAGTGCACTGTACTAGGGACTGACAAGTAAACCAATCATCCAATCATGGAGTCACTAATACATATATCAATTAACGATAGGGAGCACTTGCACTTTGGCACTGATTAGCAGCGGCAAAGTGCCCATGAGCATCTAGTCCAGCAAAAACATATCGGCAACAGTGGAGGCATTACGAAAAAATGGAAGGGAGACCCACGCCAAGGATGCCAGGTCTAACAGTACTCCATTAAATGATTCCCCTGTCACAATGTATGATTCTCCTTCTCTCCGAACCTGTGCATTCCCTGTCCTTCCCTTTGATTCTCATTGCTCAAGAATATGAGTCTCTTCAAAGCAAGCTAAATATCTCCATGCCCAAATTTTAGTGCATATTGTATTCAATATCCTGTGTCAGTGTATTCAAAGTCTCAGTGTCAAGTTATTGAGGGGCATATTCACAAGCCCCTATCGCCACGGGAACATAACTTTTTTTGACGTTCCCGTGGCGATAGGGCCAGAGCCCTATTCTCAAGGCAGCGTTAACCCACTTAACGTGGCTTAAAGCCACGTTAAGTGGCTTAACGCTGCCTTGAGAATAGGGCCCCTTTAATGCTAAACTTAGCATGAAAGGGGGTGTGCAGTGGGTGTTGCGGTGGGCGTACCACCGCAACACCCATTGAGTTTGACGCTACCGCCTATTATCAAGGGCGGCGATAATAGGTGGCAGCGTCAAACTTAAGACCTAGAAAAATCAGGTCTTAAGGTGGCTAAACGAGGAGAGAAGCTTTATTTCTCCTCGTTTTTGCTTTTTCTATATGTGCTGCATGTAGCAGCACACATGGAAAAAGCAAACTGGCATTTTCGGTTTGTTAATGTACAGGAAGGGACACCTTCCTGTGCATTAACAAACCTCCCTGCTCGCAGACACCCTTGCGCTCTGGTGCAAGGGTGCCTGTTTTGGCGTTGTCGTGAGACTTAGCGCCGTCTATGGGGGAAACGCCAGGCTGCATCACTTTCTTGTGAATAGGGTGCAGCCTGGCGTTTCTAAAGTGGCAGTGAGAGGCGTTAAGCCAAGGAGGCTATCGCCTCTCACCGCACTTCTTTGTGAATATCCCCCTAAGTGAGAACATTCGATTGAACTCCAAATTCCAGTTAAGCCTTCTTTTCTCAATGCTTATGTCTCCCTGTCCCAACCCTGCCCAAAGTAAGTGTCCCTTTCTTCCAGCCACATTGATGTCCATGTCCCTGCGTTATTATAATTTCTATGTTGTTGTGACTGTGCTCCCTATCCCAGTGTTAGGGACAGATTATAAGTGCCCCTGTAATCTTGATTCAGATAACAGAAGTTACCTACCAAATCGGGATTATAAAATATGAGGTAATTCTGTGGATTCATGAATTTTTCACTCAGTGAATCCATCTTCTGAAGGAGGTCGAGTAAACAAGCGAAATAGAGTGGACAATTTGGAGTTACCAGAGGAATTGGAGAGTCATATGGTTTTACAACCTCTACATCTAGTTCCACATCATAATATCCCACTCCAAGTGGTTCAACTCATAATTGCACGCTGCTCGTGCAGTGTTGCCATGTGATCATATATATTGTGCATGCAGAACTGCCACCCCAACAACATTGCACAATTTATAATCAGGCCCTTTATGTTTTTTAAGATGACAAAATGTAGATACAATAATAAATATAACTAAGAGAAAAATAATAAAGAAAGGAAAAAAGGAAAGAAAAGAAAACAGAAAAAAGATATGAAAAAAGTAGAAAAAGAAACAAAATCTGCTTATGCATCAACATATAAAATGTCCTCAAATAATTATTTGAGCATTTGCTTTTCTATCCAAGCATAGTAACTAACTTGGTCATCTTTGTCTCTTGGTCATTAGTGTTCAACCACAATTACAAATCCCCATGAACAAGAAACTCGCTAATTTAAATTTTATTTTCCTTCTTAATATATTTCTTCCGTTCAAAGTACAGATTGCTGCATTGTAGGAGGAAAAATAGATTATAACAAAACTCAAATGGTCAAATTATAAAGTTGTTTGTGTGTGTACGTTTAGCTTGCATAAGCAAGACTCATTTTCAGGGGTAGAAAAACAACTTTCCAATTCAACAACGTTTCTTTTACACCAGGAAAAGGAGTTAGTCCCATAAGAGTTTAGTGGGGGTAAATATTCACCAGGGACAAGGAGTGGTCATTCCATGGAGGGACTGCTTAAATATTTGTGCACATCTACCTGGTATTGCTGTCAAGGGTCAAACTAATGGATTTATGTACAAACCTAAGGTCTCAAAACAGTTGGAGCCTTATTTACAAAAAAAGTTGGAAATGTATGTGTAGAGAGCTCAGACTCTGTCTTAACGTACATTTTCTACATTTTGAACTTTGAAGTTCATAAACATTCCCAGGATTATGCCTGGAAAGCTATGGCAAATGCAAAAAGGACAATTGATGGATAGAATGCAGAACAACGTCATACATTCTCCCCAGTACAGAGATCTGGGCCTAAATCCATTAGTTTTTTGCTCACCATGTCATTCTAGTTTGGACCCAGCCATATGCAAATCAGTCTTGACCCTGGGCCCAATGGTAAACAGTCCAGCCGGAACTGCCAGGCCAGGTCTTCCCTGGACTGGAAACAAGCAACCTAGGACGGGTTTCAGGGTTACACCCCTCATCAGCCAGGATAGCTTGACTCCAGTGGCATGGAGAGCACAGGACCCATGTCTTGGCATACCCGTCCCACTCAGGGTGACAAATGCAAAAAGAACAATTGATGGATAGAATGCAGAACAATGTCCTACATTCACCCCAGTACAGAGATCTGGGCCTAAATCCATGTTTTTTTTGCTCACCATGCCATTCCAGTTTGGACCCAGTCATATGCAAATCAGTCTTGACCCAAACTGGAATGGCATGAGGAGCAAAGAAAACGATGGATTTAGGCCCAGATCTCTGTACTGGGGTGAATGTATGACATTGTTCTGCATTCTGTCCATCAATTGTTCTTTTTGGAAAGCTATGGCAGACATAGGTTTCCAGGCTTATTCCTGATAAGGCCATGCGATCTTCCAAGTATGATCCTGTTCCATCTTTGCTCCATACTGGAAAAGTTGCCACAGGTAAAAAAAGAATCCCCTATGCTAATGGACCTATTTTTCCCTGCTGTGAAAATATGTTTTCCTGTGGAGAAAGCCCATCACGTACAATCCTAGTAAATATGGGTGTGATAAATTTCCCTTCGCACTTACACCACCCTTATGCTGGAGTAAGTTTTCAACCCTATCCCTATAGGGAAAAGGATAGGCTGAAGTTTGGAAATATCTACAAATCTACTAGTTTGTGGCAGTTCCAAAACATCCAAGACAAACCACACCTTGTCATGCCCACTTATCCAACTCTTATGTGCGATTTACAGCTGTGAAGTTGGCCTGGCTCGTAGCAGAAACTGTGCCTCTGTAAATGTGTTTATGCCTATGAAGAATCCCTTTGTCAATTCCTAGCTGGTGTAAAATGAGAAATTCAATCACAAACTAATTTATCTTTGTGAATGGGCACATTGATGTTTTTGGTGCAACTGATGTATTAATAATTCACATTGCAAAATTCACATTCACAGGAGGTCGATAAACCTCCTACGTTTTTAACATTAATCAGTCAAGAGGTATTTTGTTACCTCCTTGGAATGCAGAGACAGAGTACTGCAGGAAATAGTAGATCACCATACCTGCATTCACATTCCCTGAACGGTGACAGTTGTTTTTAAAGCAGCCCCTTGCCCAGTGTTGTACTGTCCTTTCTCCCAGTCTGGCAGTCTGGCACGACCAGATGGGCCAGTTTGAAAGGGTCAGTGCATGGGCCATTATTTTGGCCCTCTGAGGGGAGCAAAAACAGCCTCCAGACAGCCTGAAAGGTGGTCCAGCATTACCTTTGCCCTTAAAAGGAAGGGGCTGCATTTAAAATAAAAGTAGATGTTCAGGGCATTATGTTTAGGGGGAGAATTCTGTTGTCTCCTTCATGCCAGTTGGGACAGCTTTCATTTTGTGAATGGATGTCACCCTGCTTTCACAGAAAAGTATCTGATCAATTGTTTGCAACCTCAAATATGGTCGCATACCACTGATATAGTCCATATCGAAATGTGCCTGAAGAAGGGGCGACTTAACAGGCCCCTTTCTTTTGAATTCTATATAGGTTGCAAAGTTTTCATTGTGAGCCAGAAGACTTTTTTGACTCCTAATGTAACTGTTTTGTGAAGTATTATTTTGCAGTCACAAAGCCAGTAATCTTGTGAAGCGCAGACTACAAGACGGCAAAATAGTTTTGTACATTTGGCCTTAAATAGGTTTAGGTGAAATCTAGGTAATTTTGTGAGCTTTGCATTATGCTTATTATGCGCAGTTCCTAAAATTCTATTATGCCACCTTGCATAATTACACGACAGTGGCAGTAAAAATTTACCTCAAATGGCACCATTCCCTGTAAAAATTTACCAAGAATATATTTAATCGACAGAACATGAGCGGCTTTTGTTCACTGTGCTTTTGTTTAAATGAGTACTCATGCCAAAAAAATGACTTGAGAAACCATTTAGCACTAAAATATAGTGTGAAATTATGGATTTACATTTCATATAAGTATGCATAATTGTGTGTACTTTTGCCAAAATTTCTTATAATTATGCTAAAGCAAATTTTGCAAATTATGCACACCTCTAGCCCTACTCTAGCCCTAAATCAATTTCCAGAGGAGGAACTATAAACACTGACACCCATAATTGTTGGGAGTGAAGGACGGAGTGTTTCTCCACAGGAAATTTTTTTACCAAGTGCTACTGCTCTCAAGCAACACATTTCTGCATTAACAATTGTACTCTGTGTACTATTAGACGTGCAGAAAAGTGAGTTCTTGAACATTCACAAGCATTTTTCAGAAGTGCTCCTGGAAGCTGTGACTATCGCAGCTTTCCAAGATGACACTTGCAAAACTCTTTGGGGCATATGTATGAAACCATGGTGCAGCTCAGTTCAGCTAGTCATTTTGCTGTGTTGCGCCGTAGGGAAAGTGCAGGAATGCTCCATATGTAAGGGAATACAGAACATTCCTGCCTTTTCCCCAGAGCTGGTGCACTTTAGACAGCCTAGCGCCAATGCAGGCACCCTTGCACCATGGTGCAAGGCTGCTTATGTTGTAGGCAGGATTGTTTTTGTGCAGGAAGGGACACTTTCCTGCACAAAAACAATCCCGGGAGGCATATTCCTCTATCTATAGAAAGAGGAAGTAATGAGAAATAAAGCAACATCTCCTCGCTGCGCCTCCCCTGGGAAGGCGTAAGATTTGGGCACGATTCCAGGTTTACAAATTCTTTTAAATCTGGCAATGCGTTAAAATCTATTGGTGTTGCATTGGAACACACAATGCAATGCCCATGGAACGCATACCCAGGATGAGTAGCGCAACGCAGTGATTTGGCTGCATTGCGGAGCTACTACAGATTAATGAACCACACAGAGGCACGCAAAGTGGCTTTGCATGGCTTCATAGATCTGTCTTAGAGGTTTGTGTTGCGCATGTACCACATTGCGTGGTGCAAACGCGATGCAACCCTCTTATAAATATGCCGCTGTGAGTACAAACACTTCGCAAATCTGTAACTTTATGAAAGAGTTAAAGAGTAAACTTGCATTTGCAAATTGTTCTTAAAACTGAGGCAACAATAATCAAATCAAACAATCATTTGCGACAACGATTCAATTTACAGTGGCAGAATACAGTTGGGCTGAATGTGGGACGGAGCTACAGCGTTTCTCATTTTGATGTGTGGCTAGCTTATCCAGTAGCGGCTGGCAGGGAACAAGAGTGGAGATGTGGGAGCGGGTCGCAGGGGGGTACAAAATAAAAATAACATCACTTACCTCCTTGCCGCGTCTCGAGTCCTCAGTCATCTCTCCTCCGTCCTTCCTCGTCGTCTCTCTGTGGCCGGAACCAGGAAGCACACAGGCTCCCTCCCCTAAGAAAATCACAATGCTACAATGCACTGTTGTGATTGGTCTGAGCATCGTGGCACGGTGCTCAGACAGGGAATTGGAGACTGGGCATGTTCCCCATGAGGCTGTGTAGTGCCGACTGGCGGGGAACATGCAAAGTGTGTCTCGGCCCGACCAAGCAGTCAGGAGCACTTTGGAGTGCAGCAACCACTCCTCCTTCCGGACGTCACGGGAGCCAAGCCCCGCCCAACCTGGCTGATACTAAAAATAAAATGATAATAACAGAAATAACTTCTGTCACTATCATTTTATTTTTGCTTTTACACTGATTAAATAGCAGTGGGGCGAAGCTTCTCCGCCTTAGCAGAGGAGCTGCCACTGAGCTTATCTAGTCCAGGTTTTTGCTTTGCATTCTGGAATTTGTAATAAATATTTTATAAAGATTCAATCAGTGCTACAAGTCCTGTAATACAAAGAAATCTCAGAGCTCTTGTGTGAAAGTACCTATGTATTCAGAGTAAAATATTCTCTATATTTTCAATAAAACTCCCATCTCCGTGTTTCCAGGCCAACTGCATTACCCGAGCCTCTAGTTTTGTATGTTCAGGCAACTTAATGGAATTCCTCAGTGCCTTTTGTCAACTAATGACTGTTTCTCCTACATGGTGTTAAAGGCTTTTTATGTGTCATGTATAATTAGAATGTGTGCTAATGATTCACTTGACATTGGTTGAAAAACGCGTTCATGCGTGAGAGCTATTTTCCATCTTTGTCTCCTTGTCCTTACTGACAATTGATTATTTTTAGCCCTAACATGCATTTTTCTTCCTTCTATTCTTCTTAATTCCACTGGAAAAAGTTGCTTCCTGACCATTTTTATGAATATCTTTTATTTAAGGTATATTTGCACACTTCATCTTCTTACATGCCTCAATTGTGCTATTCTTTCTCGGTGTGACCTTTCGAAACTGAGTATTTTCTCGTTTTTATATCATAGCTCAGTAGAAATGGTGTCTCCCATTATTGTTTAATCTACATGCTTGAATGAGTCAGTATCCTTTATCTCCTTTTGCATTTATCCCTTTGTGAGCTCAACTCATACTATTATTTTCAATTAATATGTTTGTTCTAATTGCCAATTCAAGAGATGCAATTTAAAATCGTTCTTTGGTTGATTTATAAAGTGGATCTCATTCTAGTTTTATAGCTTGGTTTCATCATGAAAACATAGGATTTTCAAATGAACTCTCATTTAAGGTTCATTAAGACCCCCATTACAATGCGGAATTCCATGCCAAGATTCGGGGAGACCAGAATTTTTGCTACTGTTTGGAATATCTGCATGGAATTGCTGCAATTACGAGTTAAACTTCACGAATGGGGAATAACCACATTATTCTGCAGGAATTCCCAGTTCTGTGGTTTAACACCGATATTTACCACCTCTTTTCAGCAGGTGGTAAATGATCTGCGAGGGCTGCAGTACAGGCTGGAGTCACGGCAGGGAGTTGAAAACATGAGGGAGGAAAGAGGAAGATGTTATTTGGGAGGGTGGAGCATGTATGCTTACCCGCAACACAGCCTTATTGGCCAAAACTTTCATCCATGAATTTGGTTCATCACTTGGTGAATCCAGTGTGGGAAGAGTGGCACACTTATATTTGTATGGAGCAGAATGCCACACTGATATGGGTGAGGCACAACTGGTAATTGGGGCCTAGCAGTCCCAGAGTATGCTGGGAGGTATGTATGCTGTAGATAGTGGCTGCTTTATTTCCTCACCGTTTCTAGTTTTGCATCTCAGAATGGGAGATAATTTGGTAATCTCTCAACTTTCTTCCTTTCTGAGGTGAGAAAAATTAGAATGTTGTGGGTTTCCCAGCACTATTTCTGCTAGATTTTATCTAGTGAAAATTATGCGGGTAAGTGCTTGCAGGTGCAATAATTACCACAAAACAAGGAAAACTAACTCAAGCAGAAATTCATGTTGGTTGCTACTACACTCCATGCCACTCAACTCTACTATATGCCACTCTACACCATTCTACTCCATGCCACTCCACTCTATACCAATCTACTCAACGCCACTCCACTCTATGCCACTGTACGCTACTCTACTCTTCACCAGTCCTCTCACGCCACTCGATTCCACTCTGTGACTGTATGCCACTATGCTCTATGACACTCCACGCTACACCACTCCACTCTATGCCACTCTACTGCATGACCCTCTTTAGTACACCACTCCACTCTGCTGTATTCTACTCCACTCCTCTCCACGCCACTCCACTCCACCTCAATCAACTTCACACTACACTATTAACATTTAAACATGCTGAGCAGCAGCCATGCTGCTGTACATCATGGCTATAAGACATTGGTAAAGAGAATAGCTCTCACATAGGTGAGACCTGTTGTGTTTGTCAGTGCTTATTTATTATGTACAAATCCTCTTTAAGAAATTTGTTAAGTTTTATTGTGACTCCCATACCAATTCAGTATTTGAAAGGGAGATGCTGTAAGTATCTTGTTGTATCTTGTCCCTTTAACTGTGATGCAGCTAAGAGAATGTTAGGTGCATCACTGGGAACGTTGGGGACACAAAGAAGGAGAGAACGTGAATGTTGCCGGTCGCTACCCCGTGTCCTCCGGTGGATGCAAATAAAGAGTTGAATTGGAGCAGTACCTTTGGCGGTGTCATCCTTTTATTATATCTCTTCCAAATGTCAAATTGGTTTTTGATGTATCAATGTTTGCAACCGTAATCTGTTTGCAAAACATATAAAAGTTTCCGGCTCTTGAATCGGGCTGGTAGCTCACTCATAAATGGGAAGGGGTCAGGAGTGTGGGGGGCCCCCTGCATGTCGTTTGCAGGGGGGCCTCTTCAAGTTTCGTTGTGCCACTGCCTAATAGCTAACATTTTACCAACCAATCTAGGTTGGTTTGTGAAATTCTTCAGTGGTCACAAAAGTACTGGTCATAAATTGTGACCACTTCTTCTACAAGTGTCCCATAGTCTCCAACTCTGTCTTTTCTCTTTGTACTTGGGGAGGGCGGAAGGGGGGAGAGAGAGTAGGTTAACATTTTCAACCCCTTTGTTTGCTACTGCAATGATCTCTATCATCACCACCCTTGCCTTTGATCTTGCACTGATTTCCCAATGTACAGGTATGGTCGAATTCAAAGTCAGATGAGAACAGGCATGCCTATCTATGCTGCTAATAGAACTGCCAACTGCTTCTCATAGGCCATAGTCTTCATCTCTGTCAATGTGCCTTGTCCGTTGAAGTTGCGTACATGTGCTACATGCCACCACTAAACTACATGATGAATAGGAGAGCATGGCCTGACCAGAGGCATTGTAGCAGTACTGGGGAGTGGTGCAAACTGATTTTAGCTCCTCCACCTTTGCCTGTAAAGTTGATACAATGTTGCATTCAGCAAAACACAAGCCTCTCTTCTCACATCTCAAAGTGAAACCATGGGACCATTCTCTTCCACCCAGGAACACTGCCCTGCAGCCATTTAGGGAGGGGTATCTGCAGCCTGATTTCTCCCTCTGAGCCCCTTTTTCCACAGAGCATCTCCTTTTCATAATTGTCCCTTGTAGCGCATACTGTCCTTTTCTGAGACCCACTGCATCCTCTTCCCATTTTAAGGAAGCAGCGATCTATTTTATCTTCCACAGGAAGCCCCCACTCCTTCATTATTCTCTTACTAGAAGGATCCTATCAAGCTTGTTTCCGTACACATGCAAGGTACCTTCCAGTACTTCTTTAACTTTAAGACCACTGCCTGAATCTTGTTTTTGCAGGGAAGAGTATTAAGGCTGAGAATTCTCTGAAACCTCCTTCTGTATTGGTGTGTAGTGGCTCTTACCTGCGTCCGTTGCGGGCCAGCAAATGCAGGGATCGCCAGCACTGCCACCCCCCCTCCGCTCTTACCTGTGGCCATCGTGGAGCGGCAAACGCAAGGGCTGCTACAGGCGGCAAAAGGTCTAGCTACGCCACTGTTGGTGTGCTCACCTCAATATCGGTTTAAGAAGCAAATACTATCTGTATGTCCTCTGACAGAAGGATAAAATCCTCTGCCTGCACATAGCCCTCAGGGGCTATTCTTCAACAGCGATTCGCAGGGTTCAGAGTTTATGATTCCCAATTCCATGTAAAAGTATTGCATCCTTAGTATTCGCTTTGAAATTCATGTAGTTCTCATTCCATAGTGTGGAATGGAAAGCAGAATCTTGGACTGGATGCACTATTCTGACCTGGATCTGGTAAAGAGGGTCAGCACAAACAGATGCCTGGTGAGGCTTTTGCTAGCATGAGTGGGATAGTGCAGGGGGTCGGTTGCACAAGCATACTGTGCTCTCAAACAAAGCAAACTCCAGTGATCTATACACTGTGCAATATCAGAGGAACATCAAAACAGGAAGGTAGAAGATTGGAGTCTGCAGCGCGACCTGCAGTAAACTGGAAAGGCACTGAGAGCACAAGTAGCATGTATTAATACAAGCAAAAGTGAAACCTTTACAAGGTGAGAATGATTACTTAAAAGGTAAGTGAAACTGATAGTTTAAAACCAGAGCACATAACCTTCAGCATCTAATTCCCTGACACCTTTTCCACCTCTCATTTGCATAGCTCAAAGTATGTTTGCATTTACCAAATGTGATGCCTTTACAAACGTTATTAAATAGTGGCACAGATATGAGGCACACTTGGAAATTAGTTGGCCAGGCAACATTTGTAGGGAGCACAGTTTTTGACATATTCAAGGATACTAACAGATGCAACATCCTTTAAAATATGCAGTGGCTTGTTTACAGTACATAAGGTGACTTGCTTTGTTTTCCACCCTCTTGCCATATTTGTTCTCTAAAACTGATAGTATTCCTGTAGTATTAATAGTTTAGGTTTCAGAAACGAAGTTTCCTGCAAAAGGAAACTGGTTAATGGATATATTATGGCTAATATGTATTTTCGGTGCTGACCATCTAGGATCACTGACAAAATATCCAAAACATAAATATCGTGATATCAAAATATTATGTCAAAAATATTGATCTTAAAAATGTCGTTTTCTATACATATAATGGTAAGTACAAAAATATTGAAAACAAAAATCATTTTACACTAATATAGAAAAATATGTACAAAAATATCATTTTTAACTATAAATGTATTTTAAATAATTAAACCTAATATTCTAACATATCACTATAATATAATGTAAATTAAATATTGTAAATAATATTTAAAAACATATAAATATTTACTACTTTAAACAAACACACACACATATATATTAAAGTGTGTATATTTATATATACATGTATAATATAAAATTATTTAAAAAATATAAATTTTAACTTATATTATATTTTTATAATGGTTTTTACATTTACCAAAATAACAAATCTCTCTCTCTCTCTCTCTCTCTCTTTCTCCCTCTCTCTCTCTCTATCTCTCTCTCTCTCTCTCTACATATATATATATATATATATATATATATATATATATATATATCAACACACAAATCCCAGAGTATTCCAACCACAGCGGCGCAACACAAGGGCACAGACTCCAAAGCAATGATGATGGCAAGGTGTTTTATTCAGTCATCAATGTCCAAAATGACACGTTTCGACCGCCAGACATGCGGCCTTGTTCACATGGTGCACTGCAAGTGAAAGTGAGCTATATATACATGAGTGGTAGTGGTAGTCTTTCTACAGTGTTTAACATTTGTAAAAAACATTTTTACTACATGATTGGGCACTTTTACTACAGCAAAATGCCTTTACTGTAGTGTTGGTTTCCTGCTGCACGTGATTTAGAAGTTGATAGGATACTCAGAAGTATATATGTGTAGACATGGAAAACATCTGTAAGACCAGTGACATTAGAACAGCATGCGCGTGAGTTCAGTCGTGTGAGATGGCAGCTCTCTTAATAGCCAGAATATGCTAAGTCACGGCGCTATGAATATACAGTAAGGTTATCAGAATTCACGGTAAGTATTCAGAGTGTTTTAAAAAATGCCACGCTTGCCGTGAGTAATCTGCTGTGAGGACGTTGTGCATTTACAGGAGAGCTATTCGTCCCCGCGTGTATTTAGCTGTTCGACAGTTATTGTCTACGCCTGGCGGTGTTCTAAGCCTACATAGATTGAGCTTTGAGTATTCTTAGATCAGCGCCGTGATAATGCTGATTTGGATACTGAAGTTATAACGCGCTCAGTGCCATATGTCGGGAAAGGGGTTTCTGACCGCACCACTACCAAATAAGTGCTTTGAGTAAGTGAGTTGAAAGGGAAAAACGTGCTCAATATAAAAAGTGAGCGTGTGTACAAATACAAATTGATAAAATTACGAGGAACAGTATGGCTCATTGGTAGGTGTTTATCACACAATATTTTTGAAAATCGAAACCTTAATTAATTATAAATGATATTTGGGCCCACAAGATGTAATCACATGTTAAAAATCACAGCGATTGGCCTCTGCCGCTATATTCAAAACCTTATGACTAATGGTAGCAGATAATATCATTGATACATTTTTATGCTGGAGAGAAAACAAGAGAAATGTACATTTTACTAAATATTATTCATGGCACAAATGCACATTGTATGTATATCGATGGGAGCAAGAACTGCAAACAAACTGAAACCAGCCAGGTGTTCCTAAAGGTATAAATGATTCTAGGCACAAATGCACATTAGATGTAGAGTTATATGAGTGGGAGCCCTGGTTTCTGGTATGTTTAGCTAGCCTCAAGTGGCAGCGTATGTAAGTGCTGTCATATGGCTCAATGCAACTACGTGACCCGGTTTTACAAAAAGTTGTGCAGATCCTCGCTGATGTTAAGGCCTGCCGGGTGTTTAGTGTTGAACTCTATAATGTATTTGCTTTCAAGCTGTCTCAGGAGCTTTTCCCGGTTACCCCCCCTCGTGAGTGTTGGTATGCAATCAATGACTGAGTAATGTAGATGGTCCAGGTTGTTGCTGTGGATTTCCTTGAAGTGCCTTGCTACAGGGTACGCTGAGTCATTGTTAACTATTGCTCTGAGATGTTGCAAGATGCGTTGGTGAACCGGCAACTTGGTGCTCCCAATGTACCAGAGATTGCACGAACAGATAAGCAAATAAATGGCAAACTCAGTTTTGCATGTTAGACGATGCTTAATGATGAGGGGATTCTTTCTAAAACTGAGTCTACTTGGGTGATATTTTTCCCAAATTTACAAGCCCTACAGCTAGTGCACTTCACAAACCCTTTCATGTCTGACAGCCAGTTACCTTTAGGTATAACCTCTGGGCTATTTCTAACCAGGGCATCGTGCATTGAAAATGCCCGTTTATATGTGATGTCGGGCTTGTTTGACACTATTGGGCCGAGGATGGGATCTGATCTTATAATGCCCCAATGCTTATTAATGACAGATCTGACAGTGCGGGCCTCAGTGTTATACGTGGTGATAAGCCTAGTGATGACACTGTGTGTTTGTTCTAGGCTGGGGATACTGGTGTCAATTACAGTTTCACGACCCCCTTTGAGGTCTTCCCTTGGAATCTGATTGGCTCTATTCATAGCTTTTCTGATGTTGGCTATAGAATAACCTCTGGTTCTGAAGCGCTTGAGTGCATCTTCCTGGCATTGTGCTAGGTCAGTAGGTGAGCTACAAATCCTTTTCAGGCGCAGCATTTCTCTGTAAGGGATGCTTGCGATAAGATGTTTCGGGTGGAAGCTTGCGGCATGGAGAGTCGAGTTCCCTGCCGTGGGCTTTCTGTGTAATCTAGAATTCAGCTTTCCACCTCCCACAAATATCTCTACATCCAAAAACTCAATAGATGTTGTGCTGATATTGACATTAAATTCCAGTTTGAGGGTGTTGGAATTGATTGCATCAATGAAGGCCCTAGCACTATTCGTGTCGCCCTTCCAGATAACAAAGACATCGTCTATAAACCTTAACCAGGTAATTACATTTTTCCTCCAGATCTCAGACAAATGTCCCCTGAGTACCCGCTCCTCCCAAGCGCCCACATGTAGACAAGCATAGCTTGGCGAGAAGCACGCTCCCATGGCTAATCCCCTTAACTGCTGGTACACCTTTTTGTTGAAAAGGAAGTAGTTATGGAACAAGCACCATTCAATGAGGAAGAGCAAACATTCGTTGTGTTTGTAGCAATTGATCGTTTTTTTGTCCAAAAAATGCTTGCATGCTGCGATTCCATCACTATGGCTGATGCTTGTATAAAGCGAGGTGATGTCGAGTAACATGAGCAAATAGTCATCACACCATGGGATGTCTTTGATTTTCAATAAAAAGTCACTGGTGTCCCTGAGGTATGTTGGTAGGCTAGAGACTATGTCCTGCAAGAAATAATCTACATATCTGGAGATATTTTCGCACATGTTCTTTTTCGCCGAAATGATCGGACGCCCTGGTATGGGATCTGAGTTCTTATGCACCTTGGGCAAAAAATAGAGGATCGGAAGCACCGGACAGTCTGTGTTTAGGAAAGAGTATTCATCTTTGCTGATGGTTCCATGTGCTCTGTAGGAATTGAGGTGTTTCCTTAGCTCTTTGTTACTGTTGGCTATTTCTTTGTGGCTTGTGATCTTGTAGCATTGGTGGTCTGATAGGTGTCTTTCTGCTTCCGCAAGGTACAGGTGCCGAGGCCACAGGGCAATGTTCCCACCCTTGTCCGCTTTATTAATGATTACCTCATTCTCTTTTTGTAACTTTTTCATGAGGTTATTATAATCATGGTTGTTATCTGGGCGGTTGTTTTTGTATTGCTTGCGTTGGTGCTTGAGATGCAAAGATTTTAATTCATCAGTGATGACGTCGTTAAAAATATCGATCGCATCTCTTGGCATTACTGGCATAAAGGTAGAGTGAGGCTTGAAGGGACTTTGCACTCTCGTGGTATTAACGATAATTTCATTTCCCAAATTTTCTTGCGTGGCAATGTTTATTTCCGTCGAATTAAGTTCAATCAAAGTGCGAATGATTGGTATATCAGAGACTGTCAGGATAGTTTCAGTGGAAGGCAAGTTACTCTGGGTGCCTTGGGTGTTGCTTGTGTGTTTTTGTTTGAAGAATTTAATGAGCTTAAGCTTTCTTATAAATTTGTACACATCTATCCGGGTGCCACAGTAGTCAAAGCTACTCTCCGGACAGAAAGTAAGACCAAGCGAGAGGAGATGTTTTTCTGCCTCTGTGAGATCAATATGACTTAAGTTAATGATTGTCTTTGTGTCCGGGCTGCCTAACGTCTCCAATTTCCTCTCCTTTTGTTTCCTTGCTTTGGCTTTTCGGATTTTTCTCCTTTTGCGCCTCCTGCGGTTGCGTCTGCACTTTGATTCTTTGGTGTCCTTGGCCTGAGTGTTTGTCTTCGGTCCAGGACTAAAAAATCCAGTTCTTGAGCCAAGCTTGCACCCGCTCCATCAGCCATGGCACCCCTGCGACCTCCATCATCTGATTCCGACCCGCTTTCCATTGTTGAGCTCAGGTCTGACATTGATGTGGAATCTGTACCACTAGCAACAGGTAGAGCTGATGTTTGCGCATTTTGTGGGAGCAATTTATTAAGCTTTTGTTTCCTGATATTGTCATAACGTTTGGCAAAGGTGAAAATTTGCCCGCACTCATAGTCCGCTTTGTCGCGGGCGAATTTGAAGACTTTTCGCGTTTTAATTGTTTCTTCATGCTTTTTGAGGCGGGTTGCAATTTCCTCTCTTCCCTTGTTTATTGCTTCCTGTTGCTCACAATTGTTGAGCTCCGTATTAATGCCTTCAATCTCCTTGAGTGTTTTTGTGCGATCGATGTCTGCGTATTTGATCAGGATGTTCACAAGCCTCATAGATGCCTCCAAGTTGCTCTCTGCCCACTCTTTGAGCATGTCAGGATTAGGGTTGTCGAAGCTTGGCGCCAACATTATTCTAAGTCCTCGAGGGACTCGGCCCACATCTCTATACTTTTGCAGTGACTTTGACTCCCACCATTTGGTGATCTCGGTTCTCATTAATTTTTCCAGTAATTTAAGTTTACTCTTGTAATTGTCATTGGCTGTATCGCTTTGTGCATTGGCAGTTCGTGGTTGGTTATGCACAGTGGGCAAATTATCAAACAGAGCCTCAAACGCTGCTTCCCTCTCACGCAGCGCTTCATTGGACATGATGAATAGCTGTTTGCCATTAACTTGAAGACGCACTAAAAGAACAAAGCAGGACCCCATTATTCGGAAAGGGGAGAAAATACATGGAAAAGAACTGCAAGTCCCAGGATGCCATAGAATGTAAGCACCGAAGCGAGCCCACCTGGGGGCAGCTAATTGGTATTTAAATGAGGGAGTTGCAATGTGGATGAAATCTTTGCCGACCATCCTAGCTTTCAGCCCGTGAACAAGAAGAAGGATCTTTGAAACGCGTAGGGCTTTTCATAAATGAACATTGAAAGAAATGCTGGTTTGCAATCAAATAAAGAACCCTATTACAAATAACGGGGTCCTGCTTTGTTCTTTGAGTGCGTCTTCAAGTTAATGGCAAACCTTTTGATATTTTATACGGCCAGCCAAGGTCGTGGAGTTCGCACCGCCATAAAAATACATGGACTGCAGTGAGATACTGGAATCTCGCTAAATGCGGAAAGACAAAGTTTATTTTGATTTTGAACCGGATTTACTTTTGAATATCCACTGGACGAGAAAAATGTGCTTTAAAAGTGGGTTTGTTTGGCAATAACCCTCGGAAAGGGGAGAAAATACATGGAAAAGAACTGCAAGTCCCAGGATGCCATAGAATGTAAACACCGAAGCAAACCCACCTGGGGGCAGCTAATTGGTATTTAAATGAGGGAGTTGCAATGTGGATGAAATCTTTGCCGACCATCCTAGCTTTCAGCCTGTGAACAAGAAGAAGGATCTTTGAAACGCGTAGGGCTTTTCATAAATGAACATTGAAAGAAATGCCAGTTTGCAATGAAATAAAGAACCCTATTACAAATAATGGGGTCCTGCTTTGTTCTTTCAGTGCGTCTTCAAGTTAATGGCAAACCTTTTGATATATATTTATATATATATATATATATTACCTACTGGCGGTCGCCAGTAGGTAGTTATAGTTAGGAACTAGTTTCCATAGGAAAAGCGTTTTTTCTTTTGCCAACATCTTTGGCGCCGTTAGATGAAACTTCGCAAAATTTTCAAAACTAATGGTTCACTCAGGTCAGCTCCTGTCTTGAAAGTTTCGGGGTGATCCGTTGAGCGGGGGTCAAGAAAAATGGGGTCCCAAAACGCATTTTCTCCATGTTAATTTCCAAGGAAACTTTAGACAATGCTACAGCCCGAACTGCTGAACGGAATTACACCAAATTTGGCAAAAAGTTAGGTCTTGGTTCAGAAAGCATACTTTTTGTTAAATGGTGTAAATCTGTTCAGTAGTTCCTGAGAAATTCAAAAATAAAAAATAATGATATCTGGTGACCAAGGAGGATTTGCGAACCCTCCCGAGCACAAGCTTGATTCTGATTGGCTGCCAACACTTTAAACCAAGAAGTGTTGGCAGCCATCTTGTGACTAGGTAGAACCCAGTCACAAGAAAAAAGGTAAAAAAACATTAAAAACACCAAAAGGGGGCAGGGTAGAAACACCCTGACCCCCTAGGCCTGGTAAGGGGGCCTGGGCCAAAAAAAGCATTTTTGTGATAAAAACATTCGGCGGGATTCGCCAATCCTGCCGGAAAAAAAAGTGCGGTCTCCCGCGCCTCGTTTTAATAAGCCCCGGGGTGGGCCAGGTCCCGGGGCAATATGCAAATATATGCGGGGGCCTTGGGCCCCCCCAAACCCCAGGGACCACCACCTCCCCATGGCTTTATTTAATTATGGGCAGGGGCTCACGGGCCCCACCAAGCCCCGGGGACCGCCACCTCCCCGGGGCCATTATAAAAAGTAAGTGCCCGGGGACCACCACCTCCCCTGGGCACTAATTATGTTCATGCGGAGGTCCATTGCGGACACCCGGCCCTGTGGACCATCACCTCCCGGGGCTATGTAAATGTTGTGCGGCCCCCCTCCTGGAGCCCTCCTTCGCCCTGGGGACCGCCACCCCCCAGGGCTGGCTCCAGTAATGTCCCGGGGTGCCCACATTGCAGTTTGCAATGGCAGGGCAGGAGCACTGCTCCCGCCCTGTGATTGCAAACTCTGCTCGCTTCCATGAAGCAAAGCAGTATTGCTTTTGGACAAGGGGAGCTGCATGTCAGCAGCTCCCCATGTCCAAAAGCAATGCCGGCTCCCGCAGGAGGAGGGGAGCCGGCAGGAACCGCAGGGGCATTGAGGCTCCTCCCGCGGTCCCCAACTTGTGGCCAGGCCCCGGAGGATGGGGTCCCCGGGGCCAAAATTGGTCCAGGGGAGGGGGGCCATGCTGCCTCTTCCCGTTAAATAATACAAATTTTAAAAAAAGAGGCCAGGCCCCGGAGGATAGGGTCCCCGGTGCCAAAAGAGGCCAAGGGAAGGGGAGCCATGTGGTCCCCTCCCGTAAAAAAAAAAGAAGAGGCCAGGCCCAGGGGATGGGGTCCCCCGGGCCAAAAGGGGCCAAGGGAAGGGGGGCCATGTAACCCCCCTCCCGTAAAGTTATTAAAGCATTTTTTTAAAAAGTGGCAAAGCCCCGGGGCATGGGGTCTCTTGGGCCAAAAGAGGACTCAGGAGGGTGGCCACGAAGCCCCCTTCCTGTTTAAAAAAAAATAAAAAATGGCTCAGGCCCTGGGAAATGGGGTCCCCAGGGCCACAAAAATATTAAGAGAAGGGGGGCCACACAGCCCCCCTTCTAACAAAAAAAAAGAAAAGCCGGCATTTCGCCGAGGCCCCGCCCCCTCCCTGCACCACTCTGCAAACGCGCCTCCTGACGCGTTCTAAGTTGGGGGATTAGGTCCTATTGAATCCTGAGGGTCCCTGGAGGCCAACTAGCCCACCAGGTACCTCCAGTAGACCCCACACAGTGAGATTGCTGAGAGGTGATCCGAGGCCATGACCCTTTTTACACCACTCTGCACACATGCCTCTTGGCACACTGCTGGTGGGGCAATGAGGACCTCTTGTGTCCTGAGGGCCTCAGGAGTAAAGTGGACTTCATCCCCGAGCATCAGTGCGTCAGGAGGCGCGTTTGCAGAGTGGTGTAAAAAGGGGGTGTGGCCTCGGACCACTCTCAGCAATCCAGCTGTGTGGGGCTTACTAGAGATAACAGGAGGGCTAGTTGGCCCCCAGGGACCCTCAGGACGCAAGGGGACTTCATCCCCTAACCAAGAGCGCACCAGGAGGCGTGTTTGCAGACTGCTGGAGAAAGGGGGCGAGGTCCGTGTCCACCTCTCAGCAATCCCACTATCTGGTGCTTACTGGCGGTATCAGGTAGGCTAGTTGGCCCCTAAGGATCCCCAGCAGCGAAGGGGACTTTAATCCCCATCAAAGAGCATGCTAGGGACCGCGTTTGCAGACCGGTGGTCAAAGGGGGCAATAGGAGTACTTACCAATGCTGCTGTGTGGGACTTACTGGAGGTAATAGGAGGGGTCGTTGGCCCCCAAGGTTGTCTTTGGGGGCCAACTACCCCTCCTGTTACCTCCAGTAAGTCCCACACAGTGGGATTGCTAAGAGGTCTTCGGAGGCCATGCTCCCCCTTTTTCCACCACTCTGCAAACGCGCCTCCTGGCACACTACGGGTTGGGCGATAAAGTCCACTTTACTCCTGAGGGACTTTGGGGGCCAAGAAGCCTTCCTGTCCTATGCAGCAGAATTCCTGAGCGCTGGTTGGAGGCCCAGCCCCCTTGCTCCACCACTCTGCAAACGCGGCTACCAGTTAAAGAAGCATTTGTAATGTAATAGGTCTCGCATTTGCAAGAGTTAGAGCTATTGGCGTTGTAAATGTAAACGTTTTTTACTAATGTTTTTTGGAGTGGAGTGGATGTACGTTGTGTTTAGTGGAATTATGTGGTATGTTGTGCAATGAAATTATGTGGATAGAGAGTATGTGATATTTAGTGTATAGGAATTATGTAGAGTGGGATTATGTGTTATGGAGAGTAATTATGTGGTATGGTAGTCTGTGTTGTGGAGTGGTAACCTCAATTTAGTCTTCCTCGTTTCCATAAAAGCTAAACTATGAACTCAATGAGACAAAAAAGGAAGGAATCACTGAGGAGCACCTCTGGACCTAGTCAGAGGTGTGAGCAGGGCCACTGGAATTATGCGACTGTTTGGCTGCACCGACTTTCGCACAGTTATACATTTTGCGCATTAGCAACATAATCCAACATCTGCTGCCTAATCTGCAGATTTGTACAAAAAAAGCCTTGTTTCTAGCTCAAACGGCTCAAACATTACCAAAAATGCAGCGACAAGTGTTACAGCGTGGTGGAAGGTCCTTTGCAAACCTAGAATGGTCACCTGTTACTTATTGCTAAATATGGGTGTTAAATTGGTACTAATGGTGCGCAAACCACTCATGCTTATTTCTGCACCTCTCTTGCCTCTTTCTGTATTTCTGTTGCTTCTTTCTGCACCTTTCTTTCTTTTTCTGCACTTCTCTTGCCTCTTTCTGCAAATCTCTTCTACTTTTTGCACCTCTTTTGCCTCTTTCTCCACCTCTGTTGCCTCTTTCTGCACCTCACTTGCTTCTTTGTGCACCCCTCATGCCTCTTTCTGCACCTCTCTTGCCTCTTTCTGTACCCCTCTTCCCTCTTTCTGCAGCCCTCCTGCCTCTTTCTGCAGCCCTCCTGCCTCTTTCTGCACCTCTGTTCCTTCTTTCAGCACTTCATTCCTAAAAAGAAAGAAGGAAAAGAGGTGCAGAAAGAGGCAAGACAAATTGCTTCTGAATGTAATTCACTAATTCCTCAGCTCTTCGAACAGATTGAATAGCGTCTTTGCTCGCCTTTGCTCGATCCTTATTCTGTCGCCATATACAGTGTTGGGTTTCTGCACCCCTCTTGTCTCTTTCTTCACCCCTCTTCCCCGTTTCTGCATCTCTGTTGCTTCTTTCTGCACTTCTCTTGCCTCTTTCACACCCCTCTTGCCTCTTTCTGCACCTCTGTTACTTCTTTCTGCACTTCTTTTGTTTCTTTCTGCACCTCTCACTCCTGTCTGCACCCTTCTGCCTCTTTCTCTACCCCCTTCCCTCTTTCTTCACCCCTGTTGCCGCTTTCTGCACCTCTGTTCCTTCTTTCTGCACCTCTGATGCCTCTTTCTGCACCCCTCTTCCCTCTTTTTGCACCCCTCTTGCCTATTTCTGCACCTCTGTTCCTTCTTTCTGCACTACTCTTGCTTCTTTATGCACCTCTTTGCTTCTTTCTGCCCACTCATGCTTTT
Source organism: Calotriton arnoldi (assembly GCA_963921515.1). NCBI lineage: Eukaryota > Metazoa > Chordata > Amphibia > Caudata > Salamandridae > Calotriton > Calotriton arnoldi. The sequence continues at coordinate 101,646 of CAWUFW010004628.1, read as the reverse complement.
TTCTGTACCCCTCTTGACTCTTTCTGCACCTCTGTTCCTGCTTTCTACTCTTCTTTTGTTTCTTTCTGCACCTCTATTGCTTCTTTCTGCACCCCTCTTGCAACTTTCTCCACCCCTGTTCCCTCTTTTTGCATCTCTGTTGCTTCTTTCTGCACTTCTCTTGCCTCTTTCTCCACACCACATCCTTCTTTCTGCACCTCTGTTAGTTCTTTCTGCGCTTCTATTGCTTCTTCCTTCACCTCTGTCCCTTCTTTCTGCAACCCTTGTGCCTCTTTCTGCACCCCTCTTGTCTATTTCTGCACCTATGTTTCTTCTTTCTGCACCCCTCTTGCTTCTTTCTGCACCCCTCGTGCCTCTTTCACACACCTCTTCCCTCTTTCTGCCCCCTCCTGCCTCTTTCTGCACCTCTGTTCCTTTTTCTGAACTTCTTTTGTTTCTTTCTGCACCACTCTTGTTTCTTTGTGTATACCTCTTGCCTCTTTCTCCACCCCAGTTCCCTCTTTCTGCACCTCTGTTGCTTCTTTCTGCACTTCTTTTGTTTCTTTCTGCACACCTCTTGCCTCTTTCTGCACCTCAAATCCTTCCTTCTGCACTTCTTTTGTTTCTTTCTGCACCTCTCGCTTCCTTCTGCACCCCTCTTCCCTCTTTCTTCACCACTGTTGTCTCTTTCTGCACCTCTGTTCCTTCTTTCTGCACTTCTTTCATTTCTTTCTGCACATCTCTTGCTTCTTTCTGCACCCCTCCTGCCTCTTTCTGCACCTCTGTTGCTGCTTTCTGCACCCCTCTTGCCACTTTCTCCACCCATGTTCCCCATTTTTGCATCTCTGTTGCTTCTTTCTGCACTTCTCTTGCCTCTTTCGCCACCCCTCATCTCTCTTTCTGCACCTCTGTTGCTTCTTTCTGCACTTCTCTTGCTTCTTTCTGCACCTCTGTCCCTTCTTTCTGCAACCATTGTGCCTCTTTCTACACCCCTCTTCCCTCATTCTGCACCCCTCTAGCCTCTTTATGCACCTCTGTTCCTTCTTTCTGCACTTAGTTTGTTTCTTTCTGCAACTCTCTTGCTTCTTTCTGCACCCCTCTTGCATCTTTCTGCACCCCTCGTACCTCTTTCACTTCCCTCTTCCCTCCTTCTGCACCCCTTTTGCCTCTTTCTGCACCTTCATCCTTCTTTCTGTACTTCTTTTGTTTCTTTCTGCACCTCTCTTGTTTCTTTCTGTATCCCTCTTGCCTCTTTCTCCACCCCACTTCCTTCTTTCTGCATCTCTGTTGCTTCTTTATGCACTTCTCTTGCTTCTTTCTGCACCTCTCTTGCTTCTTTCTGCACCCCTCGTGCCTCTTTCTGCACCCCTCGTGCCTCTTTCTGCACCTCCTCTTCCTTCTTTCTGCACTACTCTTGCCTCTTTCTGCCCCTCTGTTGCATCTTTCTGCAGTTCTCTTGTTTCTTTCTGTATCCCTCTTGCCTCTTTCTCCACCCCACTTCCCCCTTTCTGCATCTCTGTTGCTTCTTTATGCACCTCTCTTGCATCTTTCTGCACCCCTCGTGCCTCTTTCACACCGCTCTTCCCTCTTTCTGCACCCCTCTTGCCTCTTTCTACACCTCTGTTCCTTCTTTCTGCACTTCTTTTGTTTCTTTCTGCACCTCTCTTGTTTCTTTCTGTATCCCTCTTGCTTCTTCCACCACCCCACTACCTGCTTTCTGCGTCTATTTTGCTTCTTTATGCACGTCTCTGGCTTCTCTCTGCACCTGTCTTCTTTCATTCTGCACCCCTTGTGCCTCTTTCTACACCCCTCTTCCCTCTTTCTGCACCCCTCTTGCCTCTTTCTGCACCTCTGTTCCCTCTTTCTGCACTTCTATTGTTTCTTTCTGCAACTCTCTTGCTTCTTTCTGTACTCCTCGTGCTTCTTTCTGCACCCCTCGTGCTTCTTTCACACCCCTAGTCCCTCTTTCTGCACCCCTCTTGCCTCTTTCTGCACCTCTGTTCCTTCCTTCTGCACTTCTTTTGTTTCTTTCTGCACCTCTCGCTTCGTTCTGCACCCCTTTTGCCTCTTTCTGCACCCCTCGTGCCTCTTTCTGCACCTCCTCTTCCTTCTTTCTGCACTACTCTTGCCTCTTTCTGCCCCTCTGTTGCATCTTTCTGCAGTTCTCTTGTTTCTTTCTGTATCCCTCTTGCCTCTTTCTCCACCCCACTTCCCCCTTTCTGCATCTCTGTTGCTTCTTTATGCACTTCTCTTGCTTCTTTCTGTACCTCTTTGCTTCTTTCTGCACCGCTTGTGTTTCTTTCTGCATCCCTCTTCCCTCTTTCTGCACCCCTCTTGCCGCTTTCTGCACCTCTGTTCCTTCTTTCTACTCTTCTTTTGTTTCTTTCTGCACATCTCTTGCTTCTTTCTGCACCCCTCTTGCCACTTTCTCCACCCCTCATCCCTCTTTCTGCACTTCTGTTGCTTCTTTCTGCACTACTCTTGCTTCTTTCTGCACCTCTGTTCCTTCTTTCTGCACTTCTTTCTGCACCTCTCTTGCATCTTTCTGCGCCCCTCATGCCTCTTTCACACCCCTCTTCCCTCTTTCTGCACCCATCTTGCCTCTTTCTGCACCTCTGTTCCTTCTTTCTGCACTTCTTTTGTTTCTTTCTGCACCTCTCTTGTTTCTTTCTGTATCCCTCTTGCTTCTTCCTCCACCCCACTACCTCCTTTCTGCGTCTATTTTGCTTCTTTATGCACTTCTCTGGCTTCTCTCTGCACCTGTCTTCTTTCATTCTGCACCCCTTGTGCCTCTTTCTGCACCCCTCTTCCCTCTTTCTGTACTCCTCTTGCCGCTTTCTGCACCTCTGTTGCTTCTTTCTGTACTTCTTTTGTTTCTTTCTGCACCCCTCTTGCCTCTTTCTGCACCTCTGTTTCTTATTTCTGCACTTCTTTTGTTTCTTTCTGCACCTCCCGCTTCTTTCTGCACCCCTTTTGCCTCTTACTGCACCCCTCTTGCCTATTTCTGCACCTCTGTTCCTTCTTTCTGCACTTCTTTTGCTTCTTTCTGCAGCTCTCTTGCTTCTTTCAGCAAACCCTTGCCTCTTTCTCCACCCCTCTTCCCTCTTTCTTCACCCCTGTTGCCTCTTTCTGCACCTCTGTTCTTCTTCCTGCACTTCTTTTGTTTCTTTCTGCACATTTCTTGCTTCTTTCTGCACCCATCGGGCCACTTTCTGCACCCCTCTTCCCTCTTTTTGCACCCCTACTGCCTCTTTCTGCACCTATGTTGCTTCTTTGTGCACTAATCTTGCTTCTTTCTGCACTTCTTTGCTTCTTTCTGCACAACTCGTGCATCTTTCTGCACCCCTCTCCCCTCTTTCTCCACCCCTGTTCCCCCTTTATGCATCCCTGTTGCTACTTTCTGCATTTCTCTTGCCTCTTTCTCCACCCCTCATCCCTCATTCGGCACCTCTGTTGCTTCTTTCTGCACCTCTGTCCCTTCTTTCTGCAATCCTTGCCTCTTTCGGTAGCCTTCTTCCCTATTTTTGCACCTCTCCTGCCTCTTTCTGCACCTCTGTTCCTTCTTTCTGCACTTCTTTTGTTTCTTTCTGCATCTCTCTTGCATCTTTCTGCACCCCTCCTGACTCTTTCACACCCCTCTTCCCTCTTTCTGCACCCCTCTTGCCTCTTTCTGTACCTCTGTTCCTTCTTTCTGCACTTCTTTTGTTTCTTTCTGCACCTTTCTTGTTTCTTTCTGTATCCCTCTTGCCTCTTTCTCCACCCCACTACCTCCTTTCTGCGTCTATTTTGCTTCCTTCTGCACCCCTCTCCCCTCTTTCTCCAACCCTGTTCCCCTTTTTTGCATTCCTGTTGCTACTTTCTGCATTTCTCTTGCCTCTTTCTCCACCCCTCATCCCTCATTCTGCACCTCTGTTGCTTCTTTCTGCAACTCTGTCCCTTCTTTCTACAACCCTTGTGCCTCTTTCTGCACCCCTCTTCCCTCTTCTTTATGCACCCCTCTAGCCTCTTTCCGCACCTCTGTTCCTTCTTCCTGCACTTCTATTGTTTCTTTCTGCACCCCTCTTGCATCTTTCTTCACCCCTCGTGCCTCTTTCACACCCCTCTTCCCTCTTTCTGCCCCTCCTGCCTCTTTCTGCACCTCTGTTCCTTCTTTCTGCACGTCTTTTTTTTCTTTCTGCACCTCTCTTGTTTCTTTCTGTATCCCTCTTGCCTCTTTCTCCACCCCACTTCCTTCTTTCTGCATCTGTTGCTGCTCTATGCACTTCTCTTGCTTCTTTCTGCCCCTCTCTTGCTTCTTTCTGCACCCCTCTTTCTGCACCTCTGTTTCTTCTTTCTGTACTTCTCTTGCTTCTTTATGCACCCCTCGTGCCTCTTTCACACACCTCTTCCCTCTTTCTGCCCCCTCCTGCCTCTTTCTGCACCTCTGTTCCTTTTTTCTGTACTTCTCTTGTTTATTTCTGTATCCCTCTTGATTCTTTCTCCACCCCACTTCCTTCTTTCTGCATCTGTTGCTGCTTTATGCACTTCTCTTGCTTCTTTCTGCACCTCTCTTGCTTCTTTCTGCACCCCTTGTGCCTCTTTCTGCACCCCTCTATCCTCTTTCTGCACCTCTGTTTCTTCTTTCTGCACTTCTTTTGTTTCTTTCTGCAACTCTCTTGCTTCTTTCTGCACCCCTCTTGCTTCTTTCTGCACCCCTTGTGCCTCTTTCACACAACTCTTCCCTCTTTCTGCCCCCTCCTGCCTCTTTCTGCACCTATGTTCCTTTTTTCTGTACTTCTTTTGTTTCTTTCTGCACCTCTCTTGTTTCTTTGTCTATACCTCTTGCATCTTTCTCCACCCCACTTCCCTGTTTCTGCACCTCTGTTACTTCTTTCTGTACTTCTTTTGTTTCTTTATGCACTTCTCTGGCTTCTCTCTGCACCTCTCTTGCTTCATTCTGCACCCCTCTTCCCTTTTTCTGCACTGCTCTTGCCTCTTTCTGTACCTCTGTTGCTTCATTCTGCACTTCTTTTGTTTCTTTCTGCACTCCTCTTGCCTCTTTCTGCACCTCTGTTCCTTCCTTCTGCACTTCTTTTGTTTCTTTCTGCACCTCTCGCTTCTTTCTGCACCCCTTTTGCATCTTTCTGCACCCCTCTTGCCTCTTTCTGCACCTCTGTTTCTTCTTTCTGCACTTCTTTTGTTTCTTGCTGCAGCTCTCTTGCTTCTTTCTGCACCCCCTTGCCTCTTTCTCCACCCCTCTTCCCTCTTTCTTCCCCCTGTTGCCTCGTTCTGCACCTCTGTTCCTTCTTCCTACACTTTTGTGTTTCTTTCTGCACATCTCTTGCTTCTTTCTGCACCCATCGTGCCACTTTCTGCACCCCTCTTCCCTCTTTTTGCACCCCTACTGCCTCTTTCTGCACCTCTGTTGCTTCTTTGTGCACTACTCTTGCTTCTTTCTGCACTTCTTTGCTTCTTTCTGCACCACTTGTGCTTCTTTCTGAACCCCTTTCCCCTCTTTCTCCACCCCTGTTCCCCCTTCTTGCAACCCTGTTGCAACTTTCTGCATTTCTCTTGCCTCTTTCTCCACCCCTCATCCCTCTTTCTGCACCTCTGTTGCTTCTTTCTGCACCTTCTTTCTGCAATCCTTGCCTCTTTCGGTAGCATTCTTCCCTCTTTTTGCACCCCTCCTGCCTCTTTCTGCGCCTCTGTTCCTTCTTTCTGCTCTTCTTTTGTTACTTTCTGCACCTCTCTTGTTTCTTTCTGTATCCCTCTTGCCTCTTTCTCCACCCCACTTCCCCCTTTTGGCATCTCTGTTGCTTCTTTATGCACTTCTCTTGCTTCTTTCTGTCCCTCTCTTGCTTCATTCTGCACCCCTCGTGCCTCTTTCTGCACCCCTCTTCCCTCTTTCTGCTGCACTCCTCTTGCCTCTTTCTGCACCTCTGTTGCTTCTTTCTGCACTTCTTTTGTTTCTTTCTGCATCCCTCTTGCCTCTTTCTGCACCTCAGTTCCTTCCTTCTGCACTTCTTTTGTTTCTTTCTGCACCTCTCGCTTCGTTCTGCACCCCTCTTGCCTATTTCTGCACCTCTGTTTCTTCTTTCTAAACTTCTTTTGTTTCTTTCTGAAGCTCTCTTGCTTTTTTCTGCACCCCCTTGCCTCTTTCTCCACCCCTCTTTCTTCACCACTTTTGCCTCTTTCTGCACCTCTGTTCCTTCTTTATGCACTTTTTTTTGCTTCTTTCTGCACCCCTCGTGCCTCTTTCTGCACCCCTTCCCTCTTTTTGCACCCCTCCTGCCTCTTTCTGCACCTCTGTTGCTTCTTTCTGCACTACTCTTGCTTCTTTCTGCACCTCTTTGCTTCTTTCTGCACCACTTGTGCTTCTTTCTGCAACCCTCTTCCCTCTTTCTGCACCCCTCTTGCCTCTTTCTGCACCTCTGATCCTTCTTTCTGCACTTCTTTGGTTTCTTAATGCACATCTCTTGCTTCTTTCTGCAACCCTCATGTCTCTTTCTGCACCCCTGTCCCTAGTTTTTGCACCACTCATGCCTCTTTCTGCAACTCTGTTGCTTCTTTCTGCTCTTCTTTTGTTTCTTTCTGCACCTCTCTTGCTTCTTTCTGCTCCCCTCTTGCCACTTTCTCCACCCATGTTCCCCCTTTGTGCATCTCTGTTGCTTCTCTCTGCACTTCTTTTGTTTCTTTCTGTACCTCTCTTGTTTCTTTCTGTATCCCTCTTGCCTCTTTCTCCACCCCTCTTCCTTCCTTCTTTCTGCATCTCTGTTGCTTCTTTATGCACTTCTCTTGCTTCTTTCTGCACCTCTCCTGCTTCTTTCTGTATGCCTCGTGCCTCTTTCTGCACCCCGTCTTCCTTCTTTCTGCACTCCTCTTGCCTCTTTCTGCCCCTCTGTTGCTTCTTTTTGCAGTTCTTTTATTTATTTCTGCACTCCTCTTGCCTCTTTCTGCACCTCTGTTCCTTCTTTCTGCACTTCTTTTGTTTCTTTCTGCACCCCTCGCTTCTTTCTGCACCCCTTATGACTCTTTCTGCACTCCTCTTCCCTCTTTCTGCACCATTCTTGCCTCTTTCTGCACCTCTGTTCCTTATTTCTGCACTACTTCTGTTTCTTTCTGTACCTCTCTTGTTTCTTTCTGTATCCCTCTTGCCTCTTTCTCCACCCCACTTCCCCCTATCTGCATCTCTGTTGCTTCTTTGTGCACTTCTCTTGCTTCTTTCTGTAACTCTTTGCTTCTTTCTGCACCGCTTGTGCTTATTTCTGCATCCCTCTTCCCTCTTTCTGCACCCCTCTTGCCTCTTTCTGTACCTCTGTTCCTTCTTTCAACTCTTCTTTTGTTTCTTTCTGCACATTTCTTGCTTCTTTCTGCACCCCTCTTGCCACTTTCTCCACCCCTCATCCCTCTTTCTGCAATTTTGTTGCTTCATTCTGCACTTCTCTTGCTTCTTTCTGCACCTCTGTCCCTTCTTTCTGCAATCCTTGCCTTCTTCCCTCTTTTTGCACCCCTCCAGCCTCTGTCTGCACCTCTGTTCCTTCTTTCTGTACTTCTTTTGTTTCTTTCTGCACCTCTCTTGCATCTTTCTGTACCCCTCATGCCTCTTTCACACCCCTCTTGCCTCTTTCTGCACCTTGTTTGCCTCTTTCTGCACCTGTTTCTTCTTTCTGCACTTCTTTTGTTTCTTTCTTCACCTCTCTTGTTTCTTTCTGTATCCCTCTTGCCTCTTTCTCCACCCCACAACCTCCTTTCTGCATCTATTTTGCTTCTTTATACACTTCTCTGGCTTCTCTCTGCACCTCTCTTCTTTCATTCTGCACCCCTTGTGCCTCTTTCTGCACCCCTCTTCCCTCTTTCTGCACTCCTCTTGCCTCTTTCTGCACTTCTGTTCCTTCTTTCTGCACTTCTTTTGTTTCTTTCTGCACCCCTCTTGCCTCTTTCTGCACCTCTGTTCCTTCTTTCTATACTTCTTTTGTTTCTTTCTGAACCTCTCGCTTCTTTCTGCACCCCTTTTGCCTCTTACTGCACCCCTCTTGCCTATTTCTGCACCTCTGTTCCTTCTTTCTGCACTTCTTTTGTTTCTTTCTGCAGCTCTCTTGCTTCTTTCTGCACACCCTTGCCTCTTTCTCCACCCCTCTTACCTCTTTCTTCACCCCTGTTGCCTCTTTCTGCACCTCTGTTCCTTCTTCCTGCATTTCTTTTGTTTCTTTCTGCACATCTCTTGCTTCTTTCTGCACCCCTCATGGCTCTTTCTGCACCCCTCTCCCCTCTTTCTCCACCCCTGTTCCCCCTTTTTGCATCCCTGTTGCTACTTTCTGCATTTCTCTTGCCTCTTTCTCCACCCCTTATCCCTCTTTCTGCACCCCTCTAGCCTCTTTCCGGACCTCTGTTCCCTCTTCCTGCACTTCTATTGATCCTTTCTGCAACTCTCTTGCTTTTTTCTGCACCCCTCTTGCATCTTTCTGCACCCCTGGAGCCTCTTTCACACCCCTCTTCCCTCTTTATGCACCCCTCTTGCCTCTTTCTACACCTCTGTTCCTTCTTTTTGCACTTCTTTGTTTTCTTTCTGCACCTCTCTTGTTTCTTTCTGTATCCCTCTTGCCACTTTCTCCACCCCACTTCCTTCTTTCTGCATCTGTTGCTGTTTATGCACTTCTTTTGCTTCTTTCTGCACCTCTCTTGCTTCTTTCTGCACCCCTTGTGCCTCATTCTGCACCCCTCTTCCCTCTTTCTGCACTCCTCTTGACTCTTTCTGCCCCTCTGTTGCTTCTTTCTGCAGTTCTTTTGTTTCTTTCTGCACCCCTCTTGTCTCTTTCTGCACCTCTGTTGCTTCTTTCTGCACTTCTTTTGTTTCTTTATGCACCCCTCACTTCTTTCTGAACCCCTTATGCCTCTTTCTGCACCTCTGGTCCTTCTTTCTACTCTTCTTTTGTTTCTTTCTGCAACTCTCTTGCTTCTTTTTGTACCCCTCTCGCATCTTTCTGCACCCCTCGTACCTCTTTCACACCACTCTTCCCTCTTACTGCACTCCTCTTGCCTCTTTCTGCACCTCTGTTGCTTCTTTCTGCACTTCTTTTGTTTCTTTCTGCACCCCTCTAGCCTCTTTCTGCACCTCTGTTCCTTCTTTCTGCACTTATTTTGTTTCTTTCTGCACCTCTCGCTTCTTTCTGCACCCCTTTTGCCTCTTTCTGCACCCCTCTTGCCTATTTCTGCACCTCTGTTTCTTCTTTCTAAACTTCTTTTGTTTCTTTCTGCAGCTCTCTTCATTCTTTCTGCACCCCCTTGCCTCTTTCTCCACCCCTCTTCCCTGTTTCTTCACCCCTGTTGCCTCTTTCTGCACCTCTGTTCCTTCTTCCTGCACTTCTTTTGTTTCTCTCTGCACATCTCTTGCTTCTTTCTGTACCCCATGTGCCTCTTTCTGCACCCCTCTTCCCTCTTTTTGCACCCCTACTGCCTCTTTCTACACCTCTGTTGCTTCTTTGTGCACTACTCTTGCTTCTTTGTGCACTTCTTTGCTTCTTGCCGCACCACTCATGCTTCTTTCTGCACCCCTCTCCCCTATTTCTCCACCCATGTTCCCCCTTTTTGCATCCCTGTTGCTACGTTCTGCATTTCTCTTGCCTCTTTCTCCACCCCTCATCCCTCTTTCTGCACCTCTGTTGCTTCTTTCTGCACTTCTCTTGCTTCTTTCTGCACCTCTGTCCCTTCTTTCTGCAACCCTTCTGCATCTTTCTGCACCCCTCTTCCCTCTTTCTGCACCCCTCTAGCCTCTTTCTGCACCTCTGTTCCTTCTTTCTGCACCTCTACTGTTTCTTTCTGCAACTCTCTTGCTTCTTTCTGCACCCCTCTTGCATCTTTCTGCACCCCTCGTGCCTCTTTCACACCCCTCTTCCCTCTTTCTGCACCCTTCTTGCCTCTTTCTACACCTCTGTTCCTTCTTTCTGCACTTCTTTTTTTCTTTCTGCACCTCTCTTGTTTCTTTCACACCCCTCTTGCCTCTTTCTCCACCCCACCCCACTTCCTTCTTTCTGCATCTGTTTCATCTTTATGCACTTCCCTTGCTCCTTTCTGCACCTCTCTTGCTTCTTTCTGCAGCCCTTGTGCCTCTTTCTGCACCCCTCTTCCATCTTTCGGCACTCCTCTTGCCTCTTTCTGCCCCTCTGTTGCTTCTTTCTGCAGTTCTTTTTTCCTTTCTGTAACCCTCTTGCCTCTTTATGCACCTCTGTTCCTTATTTCTGTACTTCTTTTGTTTCTTTCTGCACACCTCACTTCTTTCTGCACCCCTTATGCCTCTTTCTGCACTCCTCTTACCTCTTTCTGCACCCCTCTTGCCTCTTTCTACACCTCTGTTCCTTCTTTCTACTCTTCTTTTGTTTCTTTCTGCACATCTCTTGCTTCTTTCTGCACCCCTCTTGCCACTTTCTCCATCCCTCATTCCTCTTTCTGCACCTCAGTTGCTTCTTTCTGCACTACTCTTGCTTCTTTCTGAACCTCTGTCCCTTCTTTCTGTAATCCTTGTGCCTCTTTCGGCACCCCTCTTCCCTCTTTCTGCACCCTTCCTGCCTCTTTCTGCACCGCTGTTCCTTCTTTCTGCACTTCTTTTGTTTCTTTTAGTACCTCTCTTGCATCTTTCTGCACCCCTCTTGCCTATTTCTCCACCCCTCTTTCCCCCTTTCTGCATCTCTGTTGCTTCTTTCTGCACTTCTCTTGTCTCTTTCTCTACCCCTCTTCCCTCTTTCTGCACCTCTGTTGCTTCTTTCTGCACCTCTGTTGCTCCTTTCGGCACCCCTCATGCCGCTTTCACACCCCTCTTCCCACACCCCCTTGCCTCTTTCTGCACCTCTGTTACTTCTTTTTGCACTTCTTTTGTTTCTTTCTGCACCTCTCACTTCTTTCTGCACCCCTTTTGCCTATTTCTGCACTCCTCTTCCCTCTTTCTAGATCCCTCTTTCCTCTTTCCGCACCTCTGTTCCTTTTTTCTGCACTCGCTTCTATTTCTTTCTGCAGCTCTCTTGCTTCTTTCTGCACCCCCTTGCCTCTTTCTCCAACCATCCATCCTCTTTCTGCACCCCTGTTGCCTGTTTATGCACTTCTGTTCTTTCTTTCTGCACTTCTTTTGTTTCTTTCTGCACATCTCTTGCTACTTTCTGTACCCACGTGCCTCTTTATGCACCCCTCATCCCTCTTTTTGCACCCCTCTTGCTTCTTTCTACACCTCAGTTGCTTCTTTCTGTACTCATCTTGCTTCTTTCTGCACTCCTTGTGCCTCTTTCACACCCCTCTTCACTCTTTCTGCACCCCTCTTGCCTCTTTCTGCACCTCTGTTCCTTATTTCTGCACTTCTTTTGTTTCTTTCTGCACCTCTCTTGTTTCTTTCTGTATCCCTCTTGTCTCTTTCTCCACCCTACTTCCCCCTTTCTGCATCTCTGTTGCATCTTTATACACTTCTCTTGCTTCTTTCTGCACCTCTTTGCTTCTTTCTGCACTACTTGTGCTTCTTTCTGCACCCCTCTTCCCTCTTTCTGCACCCCTCTTGCCTCTTTCTGCACCTCTGTTCCTTCTTTCTACTCTTCTTTTATTTATTTCTGCATATCTCTTGCTTCTTTCTCCACCCCTCTTGCCACTTTCTCCACCCCTCATCCCTCTTTCTGCACCTCTGTTGCTACTTTCTTTACTTCCCTTGCTTCTTTCTGCACCTCTGTCCCTTCTTTCTGCAATCCTTGTGCCTCTTTCTGCACCCCTCTTTCTGCACCCTTCCTGCCTCTTTCTGCACTTCTGTTCCTTCTATATGCCCTTCTTTTGTTTCTTTCAGCACCTCTCTTGTGTCTTTCTGCACCCCTCTTGCCTCTTTCCCAACCCTCTATCCCACTTTCTGCAACTCTCTTGCTTCTTTCTGCACTTCTCTTGTCTCTTTCTCCACCCCTCTTCCCTCGTTCTGCACCTCTGTTGCTACTTTCTGCACCTCTGTTGCTCCTTTCTGCACCCCTCGTGCCTCTTTCACACCCCACTTCCCGCAACCCTTGTGCCTCTTTCTGCACCTCTGTTACTTCTTTTTGCACTTTTGTTTCTTTCTGTACCTCTCACATCTTTCTGCACCCCTTTTGCCTCTTTCTGCACCCCTCTTCCCTCTTTCTGCATCCCTCTTGCCTCTTTCTGCACCTCTGTTCCTTCTTTCTGCACTTCTTCTATTTCTTTCTGCAGCTCTCTTGCTTCTTTATGCCCCCCTTGCCTCTTTCTCCACCCATCCATCCACTTTCTGCACCCTAGTTGCCTGTTTCTGCACCTCTGTTCTTTCTTTCTGCACTTCTTTTGTTTCTTTCTGCATATCTCTTGCTTCTTTCTGTACCCCCGTGCCTCTTTCTGCACCACTCTTCCTTCTTTCTGCACTCCTTGTGACTTTCACACCCCTCTTCTCTCTTTCTGCACCCCTCTTGCATCTTTCTGTACCTCTGTTCCTTCTTTCTACTCTTCTTTTATTTCTTTCTGCACATCTCTTGCTTCTTTCTCCACCCCTCTTGCAACTTTCTCCACCCCTCATCCCTCTTTCTGCACCTCTGTTGCTACTTTCTTCACTTCCCTTGCTTCTTTCTGCACCTCTGTCCCTTCTTTCTGCAATGCTTGTGCCTCTTTCTGCACCCCTCTTCCCTCTTTCTGCACCCTTCCTGCTTCTTTCTGCACCTCTGTTCCTTCTTTCTGCACTTCTTTTGTTTGTTTCAGCACCTCTCTTGTGTCTTTCTGCACCCCTCTTGCCTCTTTCTCCACCCCTCTATCCCCCTTTCTGCATCTCTGTTGCTTCTTTCTGCACTTCTCTTGTCTCTTTCTCCACCCCTCTTCCCTCTTTCTGCACCTCTGTTGCTACTTTCTGCACCTCTGTTGCTCCTTTCTGCACCCCTCGTGCCTCTTTCACACCCCACTTTCCGCACCCCTCTTGCCTCTTTCTGCACCTCTGTTACTTCTTTTTGCATGTTTGTTTCTTTCTGCACCTCTCACTTCTTTCTGCACCCCTTTTGCCTCTTTCTGCACCCCTCATCCCTCTTGCCTCTTTCCGCACCTCTGTTCCTTCTTTCTGCACTTCTTCTACTTCTTTCTGCAGCTCTCTTGCTTCTTTCTGCACCCCCTTGTCTCTTTCTCCACCCATCCATCTTCTTTCTGCACCCCAGTTGCCTGTTTCTGCACCTCTGTTCTTTCTTTCTTCACTTCTTTTGTTTCTTTCTGCATATTTCTTGCTTCTTTCTGTACCCACCTGTCTCTTTCTGCACTCCTCTTCCCTCTTTTTGCACCCCTCTTGTCTCTTTCTGCACCTCTGTTGCTTCTTTCTGCACTCCTCTTGCTTCTTTCTGTACTCCTTGTGCCTCTTTCACACCGCTCTTCCCTCTTTGAGCACCCCTCTTGCCTCTTTCTGCACCCCGGTTCCTTCATTCTGTGCTTCTTTTGTTTCTTTCTGCACTTCTTGCTTCTTTCTGCATCCCTTTTGCTTCTTTCTGCACCCCTCTTGCCTCTTTCGGCACCTCTGTTCCATCTTCCTGCACTTCTTTTGTTTCTTTCTGCAGCTCTCTTGCTTCTTTCTGCACCCCATTGCCTCTTTCTCCACCCCTCTTCCCTCTTTCTTCAACCCTGTTGCCTCTTTCTGCACCTCTGTTCCTTCTTTCTGCACTTCTTTTGTTTCTTTCTGCACATCTCTTGCTTCTTTCTGCACCACTCGTGCCTCTTTCTGCACCCCTCTTCCCTCTTTTTCCACCCCTCTTGCCTCTTTATGCACCTCAGTTCCTTCTTTCTGCACTACTCTTGCTTCTTTCTGCACCTCTTTGCTTCTTTCTACACCACTCGTGCTTCTTCCTGCACCTATCTTCCCTCTTTCTGCACCCCTCTTGCCTCTTTCTGCACCTCTTTTCCTTCTTTCTGCACTTCTTTTGTTTCTTTCTGCACATATCTTGCTTCTTTCTGCACTACTCGAGCCTCTTTCTGCACCCCTCTTCCCTCTTTTTCCACCCCTCTTGCCTCTTTCTGCACCTCTGTTGCCTCTTTCTGCACTACTCTTGCTTCTTTATGCATCGCTGTGCTTCTTTCTGCACCACTCGTGCTTCTTCCTGCACCCCTCTTCCCTCTTTCTTCACCCCTGTTGCATCTTTCTGTACCTCTGTTCCTTCTTATTGCACTTCTTTTGTTTGTTTCTGCACATCTCTTACTTTTTGCCCCCTCTTGCCTCTTTCTGCACCTCTTTGCTTCTTTCTGCGCCACTCATGCTTCTTTCTGCCCCCCTCTTCCCTCTTTCTGCACCTCTGTTCCTTCTTTCTGCTTTACTTTTGTTTCTTTCTGCACCTCTCTTGCTTCTTTCTGCACCCCTCTTGCCACTTTCTCCACCCCTGTTCCCCCTTTTTGCGTCTCTGTTGCTTCTGTCTGTACTTCTCTTGCCTCTTTCTCCACCTCTCATCCCTCTTTCTGCACCTCTGTTGCTTCTTTCTGCACTTCTCTTCCTTCTTTCTGCACCTCTGTCCCTTCTTTCTGCAATCCGTGTGCCTCTTTCTGCACCCTTCTTCCCTCTTTCCGCACCCCTCTTGCCTCTTTCTGCACCTCTGTTCCTTCTTTCTGCACTTCTTTTGTTTCTTTCTGCAACTCTTGCTTCTTTCTGCACCCCTTTTGCTTCTTTCTGCAGCCTGTGTGCCTCTTTTTCACCCCTCTTCCCTCTTTCTGCACCCCTCTTGCCTCTTTCTGCACCTCTGTTCCTTATTTCTGCACTTCTTTTGTTTTTTCTGCACATCTCTTGTTTCTTTCTGTATCCCTCTTGCCTCTTTCTCCACCCCACTTCCCCCTTTCTGCTTCTTTGTTGTTTCTTTATGCACTTCTCTTGCTTCTTTTTGTACCTCTCTTGCTTCTTTCTGCACTCCTTGTGCCTCTTTCTGCACCCCTCTTCCCTCTTTCTGCACTCCTCTTGCCTCTTTCTGCTCCTCTGTTCCTTCTTTCTGCACTTCTTTTGCTTCTTTCTGCAGCTCTCTTGCTTCTTTCTGCATCCCATTGCCTCTTTCTCCACCCCTCTTCCCTCTTTCTTCACCTCTGTTGCCTCTTTCTGCACCTCTGTTCCTTCTTTCTGCACTTCTTTTGTTTCTTTCTGCACATCTCTTGCTTCTTTCTGCACCCCTCGTGCCTCTTTCTGCACCCCTCTTCCCTCTTGTTGGACCCCTCTTGCCTCTTTCTGCACCTCTTTTGCTTCTTTCTGCACTACTCTTGCTTCTTTCTGCACCTCTATTCTTCTTTTTGCACCACTCGTGCTTCTTTCTGCACCCCTCTTCCCTCTTTCTGCTCCCCTCTTGCCTCTTTCTGCACCTCTGTTCCTTCTTTTTGAAACCCTTGTGCCTCTTTCTGCACCCCTCTTCCCTCTTTCTGCACCCCTCTTGCCTCTTTCTGCACCTCTGTTCCTTCTTTCTGCACTTCTTTTGTTTCTTTCTGCAACTCTCTTGCTTCTTTCTGTACCCCTCTTGCTTCTTTCTGCGCCCCTCGTGCCTCTATCACACCCGCAGGCCTCTTTCTGCACCCCTCTTGCCTCTTTCTGCACCTCTGTTCCTTCTTTCTGCACTTCTTTTGTTTCTTTCTGCAACTCTCTTGTTTCTTTCTGTATCCCTCTTGCCTTTTTCTCCATCCCACTTCCCCCTTTCTGCATCTCTGTTGCTTCTTTATGCACCTCTCTAGCTTCTTTATGCACCCCTCGTACCTCTTTCTGCACTCCTCTTGCCTCTTTCTGCAACTCTGTTGCTTCTTTCTGCACTTCTTTTGTTTCTTTCTGCACCCCTCTTGCCTCTTTCTGCACCTCTGTTCCTTCTTTCTGCACCTCTCGCTTCTTTCTGCACCCCTTATGCCTCTTTCTGTACCCCTCCCCCCTCTTTCTGCACCCCTCTTGCCTCTTTCTGCACCTCTGTTCCTTATTTCTGCACTTTTTTTGTTTCTTTCTGCACCTCTCTTGTTTCTTTCTGTATCAGTCTTGCCTCTTTCTCCACCCCACTTCCTCCTTTCTGCATCTCTGTTGCTTCTTTCTGCACTTCTCTTTTTTTAAATATTTTTTTATTTTATTATTCCTCATTTATCCAAATTATGCTTTAAATTCAAAGAAAAAGTGCATAAACCAATCCAATAGCAAGATGTTGTTTATCCCCGGTCACTCCACAAGGGATAGAGAGATAAAATGTATCTCCGTGTCGACAATTTAGCCTCTTGGTTGGAGAATGACACCTAATCTTAAATTTTTCTTTAAACAGGTGCTTTTTAAAATAACAGCGGCCCTGCCACAAAAGCAGCCTCTTTAGCATATTCTTAATCATTGCATCTTAAAACACATACAGATAAAGGAATATATCCTAAGAGAATGAAAAAGAAAAAGTAAAAAGTAAAAAGTAAAAAGAAAAAGAAACCTTTAATCCAAAAAAAAAAAAAAAGGTGAAGGGAACAAGATGTGCAGTTTATATAATTAATACTCAATGAGGTACATTTGGAATGGAATTCTTAACCCAATCATCCCAGATTTCCTAATATTT
Organism: Calotriton arnoldi; assembly: GCA_963921515.1. Classification (NCBI taxonomy): domain Eukaryota; kingdom Metazoa; phylum Chordata; class Amphibia; order Caudata; family Salamandridae; genus Calotriton; species Calotriton arnoldi. Next base: position 85,165 of record CAWUFW010004628.1, on the reverse strand, counting down.
GGTTTTCTTGACCTGTTTACCTGAGCGATCTAATAGGGATACCCTCTGAATGGAGTAAATCCATTCCTCTTCCGTAGGGGAGTAGGGAAGAATCCACTTAATGCATAATTCCCTCCGAGCAAGAAGGATCAGTGCAAAGAAAAGAGCTTTGTGATTTTTTGTTAAGGTTTGATTATCTAAATCCCCTGGTAACACCCCAAAAATTACAGAGGGTATAGTTAGCTTTATCTCTTGACCCATAATTAGGCCTGGGCGGTAAATTCTGTTCCGCTGGGTAATTTCGTGTTCCGCGGAGAACGCGGACTGACCAAAAATTCCGCGATCCGCGGTTTCGTGGAATTTTTTGCTTGTTCGCGCTTTCAAAATGCTTGTTTGCGAGATATTTCTCCCCGAGCATGCAAACAGTGTTCGCGAACAGGAAAAAAGCATCGCAAACGGGCGGAACAAGCAATTCCGCGTGTTCGCGGAACTTTTGCGTGCTCGTGGAGATTTTTTACCGTTTCACAGAGCTTTGCGCAGCGCGACTACGCAAATTCCGCCCACCCCTACCCATAATACCTGATATGGTCTTATCCACTTTCTGCCAAAAGGACTGAATTGAAGGACACCGCCAGAACATATGAACCTCATTTGCGCTGTCTTCTCCGCATTTCGGGCATTTCTTGATCTCACAACTCCCAATTTTTGATATTTTCTGTGGTGTCCAGTATGCCTTATGTACTGTGAAAAGATGGTTCTTTTTTAATGGTGCAGATTTCACACGTGACCATAAAAGAGACATAGATACTTGCCATAATTTTATAAGATCTTCATCCGGCAGGTCCCTCTTCCAAATCTCTGTAAATGATGCTTGCGTGACTACTCCACTTTGAACTAACAGCCATTACCACTCTGCGACTTCTTTCCGCGTTGTATGGCGTGTACAGATCTTTGACACCAAGTCCGCTTTCCCTTCTAGCTCCTTTCCTAGAGATTTTACCCAGCTTAACAATTGATAGTACTTAAATTTCGAGACTAAGTGCTCGCAAATCGCAGAGAAGTGATGCCATGAAATTAGTTCGGAGTCCACAATAAGTTGCCCCCATGTACGAATACCACAAGATCGAAGCGGAACGGCGAGGGCATCCTCCAAACAAGCCGGAGTGCCTGGAGAGTCCCAGATCGGTGCTGCATCACTATAATAGGGAATTTTTAAGAGTCGTCTCACCTGAGACCAGAGCTTGACTGCTGCCACAAGAATCTTCAGTCTCACCTTGTTAAAGAATTTTGGATGGCCAAATTTTAAGAGGAAAAACCCTGCCTGGTGAGAGAAGCTGACTGTAAGAGCCTTAAAAATGCGGAGAGAAAATTGAGCTATCCATCAATAATTGCCGAAAGTTCTTTAAATGGAAGGCACAATAATACAAGTATAAATCTGGAGTAGCAATGCCTCCGTGAGCTTTCTTTCTTCTAAATTTCTTTAGGGCTATTCTTGGACTTTTATTTCCCCAAATGAAACTAGAAAAAGCCCCTTGTACCTTCTTGAACCAAATCTTCGGGAATTCTAACGGAATAGTATTAAACAGAAAAGTGAATTTAGGGAGAATTGACATTTTTAGGAGACTCGATTTACCCAGAAAAGAGAGTGGAAGAGCACCCCTTGATTGCAACTGTAATTTAACCGTCTTTGTTACTTTTTCGAAATTGACCTGAGCTATCTTGTCAATGTTATGGACTATTTGAACACCTAGATATCTGATTTCCCTCTTTGTGAGGTCACTCCTATAATGGATATTCCATTTCATCAGCTCTGTTTTTGTTGGTTAATCAAATATCTGGACGTCCTCCCAAAGCTCTCCAACTGATCCCATATCGCCGGAAGTGATTGCTCTAGGTCTTCTGTTAGGATCATAAGATCATCGGCATATAGTCCGATTTTCTTTTCCCAACCATTGCAACTGAAAGGAATGATATTCCGGCAAGCTCTTAATTTACATGCAAGAGGTTCAATATATATATTGAAAAGGAGAGGGGAGAGGGGACAGCCCTGTCTAGTCCCCCTGCCTATTTTTATTGATCTTGTAAGATTACCATTAACGAGGATTTTAGCAGATGGATTTTTATAAATGGCTTTAACTGCTGTTAAAAAGCTTTCCCCTAGATTAAGACGCTGAATCATTTTAAATAGGAAAGGCCAACTGACTCGGTCGAATGCTTTTGCAGCGTCAAAAGTCATTACTGCTAGTGGGATCTTATATGTTTGCGCCATGTCTATTGCCCCGATTAGGTCATGCGTTAATTCAAAAAGCTGCCTCCCTTTCATAAAACCTTTCTGGTCTGGGTATATTAGTGGTCCTACAGGGTGAAAATGGGATCTCTATAAAATGGACAGGTGTAGATCCTACGGTCTTCTCAGAAAGGATAGTCCAAAAAACTAATCATCATATAATAACATGTCTAGATAACTCTTCTAGTAGTAATGACATTGTTAAGGCCTTTTTAAACATCTCAGCCGAAATCTCTAATGATCTGAAACGCAAGATTAGGATAAATAGGGAATACTGCCCAAGATGGTTTAACCTCCAGTGTTCTAGATTAAATAGGGTTTTAAAGGAAGCATTAAAAGCAATCCCTAGAAATAGGGAGGACATTAGCACCCTACGGAAACGATACAAACAAGCAATAAAACAAAGGAAACTGGAAATTAGAGATAATGCATGGGATAGTTTGATCAAAGCAGCCGAGACTAAAGACTCAATCCTATTTTGGAAAACCATGGATCAGCCATTATTTAAAGATACCCAATCCGCTAAAGTCGATACACTAGTGACGCCCGACGACTGGATAAGTCATTTTGAAGTTATTTTCAATCCTACACAGCAGAATATTAATAGAGTTGATAATAGTAATATTATTTTATTAAATAATATTAAACTAGAAACTATTTCCCACGATGAGATTAAAACCGCCCTTAAGAACAGTGCTAGCGGGAAGGCTGTTGGTCCGGATGGGGTCCCTATCGATGTTTTTAAGCATAACATTGAGTTCTGGATACCTATCCTATATAATTTTTTAACGCAAACATCAATGGGGTGATACCTGCCACCTGGGTCGAGAGTGTGATTGTCCCTATTTTTAAAAAAGGTGACCGAAGCAGCGCGAACTGCTATCGTCCAATATCCCTTCTCGACTCAACATCTAAAGTAATGGGTAGAATGATGCTGGCCAGATTGGAACGCTGGGTAAAGGAAAAAAATATTCTGTCGGTAGCCCAGTATGGCTTTAGAAGGGGTATTGGAACGATCGAGCAGTGTGTAAATCTTGAGCTGCTCATAGGGAAATACACCATCGCCAGGGAAGGTTCCCTTTACCTCTGTTTTGTTGACTTGTCCAGTGCGTTTGATTTGGTAAATCATTCTAAGTTATGGCAGACGCTTGAAGGGATGGGTGCCCCACACGATATTATTAACTTCTTATCGCAAATATATGCTCATCTAATCTCAAAGATACGTTTCGGCGAGAGTGGGGAATGTACAAAGCATATTAGAATTACTCGTGGGATTAGACAAGGCTGTACCCTTGCCCCCCTTTTATTCTCGCTTTATATTAATGGTGCTGACTCGTTATTACAGAGCCTGAGAGTGGATTCTCCTAAAGTTGGCAAGCGCATTACCCCACTTTTACTATACGCCGACGATGCCGTCCTAATTTCTAGGACAGCAAATGGCCTTCAGCTCCTGATGGATAACTTCACAACTTTCATGACTGAAAAACATTTGAAAATTAATTTGAGTAAAACTTTAGTCATGACGTGTGGGAAAAAGAAAACCAAGAACAGAACACACTATATTGATGGAGTATCTATAGAGAGGACTCCTACTTTTTCTTATTTGGGGTTACTTTTTAATAGCAAAGGTATATGGAGTTCACATATCAATTTATGTAAATTAAAATTTCTTAGATCTGTAGAAGCTATTTTTAGATTTTCACATAAAATCGGCAACAAACCAGTATGGGAAATTTTAAAATTGTATGGGTCGAAGTGTATTACTGGGGTTTGTTATGGAGGAGCTTTGTGGGGTATGGCAGACACCTCCCCATTACAAACTCTGGAAAACCAATTTCTAAAAAGGTTATTATCGGTACCAAATTCTACAGCCACTTTTATAGTTCATAGGGCGACAGACACACCGTATATAAATGATTTGATTAGTATAGCAGCCGTAACATTGTGGCACCGAATCTGGTCTAGGGATGAGACACATTTTACGAGGGATATAATCTTGGATTGCCTCACTTTGGATCATTGTAAGAAAATAACATGGCTAAATTAAATTTGTGGTCTTTTAACTGAATGTAATTTGGATGTGAATTTTAAGAACCCGGAGGATATTCAAAATTTTAGTAAAAAAGAACTAAAAAGAGAATGCTTAACACTAGGGCATCATTGAGGGAAGTTGCCCTGAGTACTAAATCATGTACAAGTCTGTACCTGGAAGGACCACTTTCATTGGGGATTCAGCCGTATCTTATTTTTATAACTAACATACAACACAGATTTTACTTAACCAGATTAAGGCTGAATACGCTCCACTACCAGGTTGCATTTTCAAAGATGGGTAAGTGGAGCTCTAGTTTACCGAAATGCCCGTGCGATGGTAGATCTCCTCAGACTACCCTCCATTTTTTACTTTTTGTAATTTTTATAGAGACATTAGAAAATCTATGCTACGACCCCTTTTTATTGCTAATAGTCTGTACTCTTTTAAAGCTGCTTTTAATCAAATTCGTAATCTGGGAAATGTATTAACTTGTAATGCGGTAATTTGTTTTATATTGAAGGCCATCAAACGAAGAAAGTACCTTGCTTATCTGGAAAACTTGAACTATGAAACTGAATAGATTTTTATCCTGCTAAATTGTATTTTTTTTAATCTCTATGAGCATCGTCTTGGATAAATTGTACATAAATGTATTAGTGAATGATGTATTGCTTTTTAATATAGTATGCTTTTATGGTCATTTTCTGTGAACCGAATAAAGCTTGTTTTGATTTTATTTTATTTTATTTAGTGGTCCTATTACCTTACCCAGGCGTTTAGTTATGATCTGAGTGTATAATTTATGATCACTATTTAAGAGTGAAATAGGCCTGTAAGATTCACAGGATCTCGGGTTCTTGTTTGGTTTCAGTAGAATAGTTATAGTAGCTTCTTCCCATGACAAGGGGAGGTCTTGACCATCTATGAAAGCTGAATTAAACAGTTGAAGGAGAAATGGGGCAAGCTCTTCCTTTAGAATAACATAAATCTCGTTTGGAATAGAGTCAGGGCCGGCAGCTTTCCCCTTTTTAGAGTGCTAATGGTTTGAACGACTTCTTCCAAAGTTATGAGGCAGTTTAGATGGATTTTTTCATCGCTCTGGAGAGAGGAAAGATCTAGATCTGAAAGGAAATCAGCCATATAATCTTCGTTTAAAACCATCTCTTCTGTATAAAAGTTTTGAAAGAATTGAACAAAGGCATCTTCAATCCCAGAATCATCAGCAATAATATTACCAGTGTTTGAGCATCGAAGATCCTTTATCCAATTTCTAGACTGGTCAGCTTTTGTTTTCCACGCAAGGAGTTTGCTGCACCCCTCCCCGTATTCGTGGTGAGACAACCTACTGGCTTCCCATTTTCTTTTGATTATTACTTCTAGGTAATCCGCGAGCCTATGTTTCTCTGCCGTTAAATTTCGTACAATATTCAAATTCCCAGGAGTTTTTTCCAGCTCCTCCTGATAGGTGTGTACTTCGGCTTCTAAAATTCTAATTTCATCTCTCGTTCTCTTGGTTTGGGCAATAGAGAGAGTTGTTAAAATACCTCTTAGGAATGCCTTATACGAGTCCCATACCACGTAAAGGGATGCTGAGTTGAGATTAAATTTAAAAACTCTTTGGTTGCTGTTTTTAATTTTTCAATTACTGTAGTTTCCAAGAGTAGTGAGCGATTTAGGGTCCACCTACGAGAGGACAGTCTCTTTGCGATGGCAATTTCCAGGACCACAGCAGAGTGGTCAGACAGATGTTCCGGGACATGGCTAACCTTAATGGTGTTTTTACATGTAGCAGCATCGACCAGAAAAAAATCGATCCTGGAACGATGGCCGCACTTCTTGTTGTGAAAGGTAAAATTCCCCCGGCTGTCCCTGTCTTATATCCCATCTCTCTCCAAATATCTAAAAGCCCCATATCTGACATCAACTGTTTTAAGGCTGCTCTCATATTTTGTGTCGTTGCCACTGCTCTACTTGAAGTTGAATCTTGACTGGGGTCCAAAACCAAATTAAAATCACCACCAAATATAATAGGGTCATTTATGTTAATTAATTGAAAGAGTAAAGAGTATATTGGAGCCGGATCATCTAAATTTGGTCCATAATACCCAACGAAAGTCAGCCAGGAGCCGTTGATTTTGGCCCTGGCGATTGCCCACTTCCCTAAAGGATCAACAGTGCAATCCCCAAGTATAGCTTGGATAGTTTTTTTGAACACAAGAGCAACCCCTTTTATTGTGCACGTTTGAGTTGTGCAAATACAGTGTTCTACCCATTTTTGATTTTTTAAGATCAGTATCCATTCCTCCTTAAGCAAATGCGATTCTTGGATGAAGAACACATCGCTATCGGAGAGTCTTAGATATTCTAGAATTTTCTTTCTTCTAGAGGGGACCCTAAGACCGTTTACGTTCCATGACATAATTTTCAAACTTTTTGCTTTCTCTATCCTGCCCACGTCTGTCATAGGAGAAGTGAATGTTAAGAGAAAGGAATCTATATATGCTGCCTACAGTTAAAAAAATGACACGCTTATCCGGGCCGATTTGAGATATTTGGTTGTTATTTATAAATGAGGAACATTTTTTCTTTTTCCCACATGCTCCCCCACCCTGTGCAAGAACAAAACATCTTTAATTTTTGAGTTTTATTTTTATTTGTGACCCAACCCCCCCATCCTTCCTATCCCCCTACCCCGGGGAACCCTCCCTCAATACTAGAGGTATTCCTAGGATACCTCTGGATTCGGGCCCTGTCTCCATCTAGGCAGGATTTTAACATTTCTCATTTGGATGTGCTTTTAATCTGAGCAATCAGGGAGTTAAATTCAGAGGGATCCTTGAAATTGAACATTTTGTTGTTCCACATCACCTTTAAAGAGGCGGGGAATCGTAGGTTTGCTGTGGCACCCAAACCTCTCAGTTCTTGGATAAATTTCCCTAATTCCCACTGTTTGTCCTGTTTGATGCGAGATATGTCTGATCTCACACGGAAAGACCAGTCCTCTTTATTATACACTCCTGCTTTTAGGCCCCCAGCAAGGATCTTTTCCTTTATTAAGTACTTTTTAAAGTTAACTAGGATCCTTCTCGGATTTTTTTCCCCAGGTCTTTTGGAGTATGGGTCATGATGAACTCTCTGTATATCATCCTCCAGGGTCTGTCTTTCTATGTCAGGATGTAGTTCTCTGAGAAGATTAATAATGAAGGACCTTATGTCTCCTCCCTCGACCTCTTCTGGGACGTTCAGGATCCTAATATTATTCCTTCTTGCGTCGTTTTCTAAACTTTCTAGTTTGTCCCTCAGTTCTTTGTCGCTATCTTTTAATCTCGTAATTTCAGATTAATTTTTTTCTACATGTTTCGTGAGGTCTTCCAAGGCTGTTTCCATAGCTCCGACTCTCTCTGTTATATCATTCATTTTTATTTCCAGCGTTTCACAAACTGCTTGAATTTTCGTTTGGTTACGTTCCAAAACTGCACATTTTTCTCTAATTTCGGTGAGTAGGGTAACTAAAAGACACTCTGTAGAAGACTGGGCCTCTAAGTTCTGGTCTGTAGCTGATATCCTTAGCTCATCCCTTAGCTCATTTCTCTGTTGGCTAAACCGATTCCCCTGAGTCTCAGGGCTAGAATTTTGGCAAATGTTTTCAGTATTGTCATTTTCTATCTCAACCGATGGCGCCAAGGAAGCAAATCTGTTTTCGAGAAGCACAGGATCCATATCTGTTCCTACTCTCCCGGTGTTTGTTATCTTGGGCAGCTCAGAAGAGGTCAGTTGTAAAGAATCAATACTGCTGCCGTTCCTCAGGGTCACCGTAGGGGTAGATTCAGAGCTTGACTGGCTATCCTGAAAGACTTGGGCAGGCTGGGTGGATTGAATAGATAGAGGTTTGGGCTTGAACCTTGAAATAAGAGGGGAGTGATAGGGTAACTCGAATATTGATTGGTTTAGTTTTGATTTGCTTTCTTTTCCCCTTAATTGAGGGGGTCTTCTGTCAGCGCCTTTTTGTTAGGTGGGGCTCTAGAGGTTTTTTGAGGGTTAATTTGCACCGTAGGTAGGGCGGTTTCTTTGTTATGAGCCTCAGATGGGGACCGACTTTTGCCCCAGATGTCCCTGCTTCTAAGGGTGTATCTGTTTAAACGATTTGCACCCATGTATATCTCAGCAGGATCCCCACTGCCTTGCTGCTCCTTGCATATAGTGCCCCTCTCCACATTCAATTTAGGCCCCCAGTCCCCCCTGCTCCTCCTTACCGGGGTCATTGGCGAGTGCCATAGACAATATCCAGCGTTCTCCAAGTATGCCGACTCAGTACTTTGAAGCCAGCCAGTTTCCGCTTTGAAATGACCCAACTGAGCCTTAACCCCCGTTTCAGGAAGAGTCCGTGCTGAAACACCAGGAGCCGTCAGGACTTGCACGCAGGGAGCTGTGAAGTCAGTCACTCGACTCCCGGGGTCCCGTGAGCCGACCCTAGCCGCGGTGCACCTGCCACGCGCAATTCGCGCTGCCGCTACCGTCCAGCGGCTCCTCTGCAGCGTCTCCTCCACTCCGACCGTCACTCTCCGAGCCACCACAGGAAACACGCCAAAAAAACGCCGGAAAACAACCGAGAAAAGTAGAATGGGAAAGCCGTCCCTGACGCCGCTGCAAAATCTCACCCGACTTCACATCCAGGTACCACACATTACGATTATTCTGCCAGAATGGAGCGAGAGCCCACAACCGCTCTAGCTAGCGGCTGCCATTTTCCCCCCAATGTTGCTTCCTTTCCCTGAGGCTTTCTGCACTTCTCTTGCTTCTTTCTGCACCTCTGTCCCTTCTTTCTGCAATCCTTGTGCCTCTTTCTGCACCCCTCTTCCCTCTTTATGCACCCCTCTTGCCTCTTTCTGCACCACTGTTCTTTCTTCTTTCTTCTGTTGTTTCTTTCCGCATCTCTGTTGCTTCTTTCTGCACTTCTGTTGCGTCTTTCTCCACCCCTCATCCCTCTTTCTGCACCTTTGTTCCTTCTTTCTGCACTTCTTTTGTTTAATTCTGTATCTCTCACTTTTTTCTGCATCCCTTTTGCCTCTTTCAGCACCCCTCTTCCCTCTTTCTGCATCCCTCTTGCTCTTTCTTTACCTCTGTCCCATCTTTCTGCACTTCTTTTGTTTCTTTCTGCAGCTCTCTTGCTTCTTACTGCACCCCCTTGCCTCTTTCTCCACCCATCCACCCTCTTTCTGCATCCCTGTTGCCTCTTTCTGCACCTCTGTTCTTTCTTTCTGCATTTCTTTTGTTTCTTTATGCACCTCTCTTGCTTCTTTCTGCACCCCACGTGCCTCTTTCTGCACCCCTCTTCCCTCTCTTTGCACCCCTCTTGCCTCTTTCTGCACCTCTTTTGCTTATTTCTGCACTCCTCTTGCTTCTTTCTGCACTCCTCGTACCTCTTTCACACCCCTCTTCTCTCTTTGTGCACCCCTCTTGCCTCTTTATGCACCTCTGTTCCTTCTTTCTGCACTTCTATTGTTTCTTTCTGTACCCCTTTTGCCTCTTTCTGCACCCCTTTTTGCCTCTTTCTGCACCCCTCTTGCCTCTTTCTGCACCTCTGTTCCTTCTTTCTGCACTTCTTTTGTTTCTTTCTGCAGCTCTCTTGCTTCTTTCTGCACCCCCTTGCCTCTTTCTCCACCCCTCTTCCCTCTTTCTTCACCCCTGATGCATCTTTCTGCACCTCTGTTCCTTCTTTCTGCACTTCTTTTGTTTCTTTCTGCACATCTCTTGCTTCTTTCTGCACCCCTCGTGCCTCTTTCTGCGCCCCTCTTCCGTCTTTTTGCAACCCTCTTGCCTCTTTCTGCACCTCTTTGCTTCTTTCTGCACCACTCGTGCTTCTTTCTGCACCCCTCTTCCCTCTTTCTGCACCTCTGTTCCTTCTTTCTGCTCTTCTTTTGTTTCTTTCTGCGCATCTCTTGTTTCTTTCTGTATCCCTCTTGCCTCTTTCTGCACCCCTCTTCCCTCTTTCTGCATCTCTGTTGCTTCTTTCTGCACTTCTCTTGCTTCTTTCTGTACCTCTCTTGCTTCTTTCTGCACCCCTCTTCCCTCTTTCTGCACTCCTCTTGCCTCTTTCTGCACCTCTGTTCCTTCTTTCTGCACTTCTGTTGCTTTTTTCTGCAGCTCTCTTGCTTCTTTCTGCATCCCTTTGCCTCTTTCTCCTCCCCTCTTCCCTCTTTCTTCACCTCTGTTGCCTCTTTCTGCACCTCTGTTCCTTCTTTCTGCATTTCTTTTGTTTCCTTCTGCACATCTCTTGCTTCTTTCTGCACCCCTCGTGCCTCTTTCTGCACCCCTCTTCCCTCTTGTTGGACCCCTCTTGTCTCTTTCTGTACCTCTTTTGCTTCTTTCTGCACTACTCTTGCTTCTTTCTGCACCTCTATGCTTCTTTCTGCACCACTCGTGCTTCTTTCTGCACCCCTCTTCCCTCTTTCTGCTCCCCTCTTGCCTCTTTCTGCACCTCTGTTCCTTCTGTCTGCTCTTCTTTTGTTTCTTTCTGCACCTCTCTTGCTTCTTTCTGTACCCCTTTTGCCACTTTCTCCACCCTTGTTCCCCCTTTTTGCGTCTCTGTTGCTTCTTTCTGCACTTCTCTTGCATCTTTCTCCACCCTGCATCCCTCTTTCTGCACTTCTGTTGCTTATTTCTGCACTTCTCTTGCTTCTTTCTGCACCTGTGATCCTTCTTTCTGCAACCCTTGTGCCTCTTTCTGCACTCCTCTTCCCACTTTCTGCACCCCTCTTGCCTCTTTCTGCACCTCTGTTCCTTCTTTCTTCACTTCTATTGTTTCTTTCTGCAACTCTCTTGCTTCTTTCTGTACTCCTCGTGCTTCTTTCTGCACCCCTCATGCTTCTTTCACACCCCTAGTCCCTCTTTCTGCACCCCTCTTGCCTCTTTCTGCACCTCTGTTCCTTCTTTCTGCACTTCTTTTGTTTCTTTCTGCAACTCTCTTGTTTCTTTCTGTATCCCTCTTGCCTCTTTCTGAACCCCTCTTCCGTCTTTTTGCAACCCTCTTGCCTCTTTCTGCACCTTTTTGCTTCTTTCTGCACTATTCGTGCTTCTTTCTGCACCCCTCTTCCCTCTTTCTGCACCTCTGTTCCTTCTTTCTGCTCTTCTTTTGTTTCTTTCTGCACATCTCTTGTTTCTTTCTGCACATCTCTTGTTTCTTTCTGTATCCCTCTTGCCTCTTCCTCCACCCCACTTCCCCATTTCTGCATCTCTGTTGCTTCTTTATGCACTTCTCTTGCTTCTTTCTGTACCTCTCTTGCTTCTTTCTACACCCCTCGTGCCTCTTTCTGCACCCCTCATCCCTCTTTCTGCACTCCTCTTGCCTCTTTCTGCACCAACGTTCCTTCTTTCTGCACTTCTTTTGCTTCTTTCTGCAGCTCTCTTGCTTCTTTCTGCATCCCTTTGCCTCTTTCTCCTCCCCTCTTCCCTCTTTCTTCACCTCTGTTGCATCTTTCTGCACCTCTGTTCCTTCTTTCTGCATTTCTTTTGTTTCTTTCTGCACATCTCTTGCTTCTTTCTGCTCCCCTCGTGCCTCTTTCTGCACCCCTCTTCCCTCTTGTTGGACCCCTCTTGTCTCTTTCTGTACCTCTTTTGCTTCTTTATGCACTACTCTTGCTTCTTTCTGCACCTCTATGCTTCTTTCTGCACCACTCATGCTTCTTTATGCACCCCTCTTCCCTCTTTCTGCTCCCCTCTTGCCTCTTTCTGCACCTCTGTTCCTTCTGTCTGCTCTTCTTTTGTTTCTTTCTGCACCTCTCTTGCTTTTTTCTTCACCCCTTTTGCCACTTTCTCCACCCTTGTTCCCCCTTTTTGCTTCTCTGTTGCTTCTTTCTGCACTTCTCCTGCATCTTTCTCCACCCCGCATCTCTCTTTCTGCACCTCTGTTGCTTATTTCTGCACTTCTCTTGCTTCTTTCTGCACCTGTGATCCTTCTTTCTGCAACCCTTGTGCCTCTTTCTGCACCCCTCTTCCCTCTTTCTGCACCCCTCTTGCCTCTTTCTGCACCTCTGTTCCCTCTTTCTGCACTTCTATTGTTTCTTTCTGCAACTCTCTTGCTTCTTTCTGTACTCCTCGTGCTTCTTTCTGCACCCCTCGTGCTTCTTTCACACCCCTAGTCCCTCTTTCTGCACCCCTCTTGCCTCTTTCTGCACCTCTGTTCCTTCTTTCTGCACTTCTTTTGTTTCTTTCTGCAACTCTCTTGTTTCTTACTGTATCCCTCTTGCCTCTTTCAGCACCCCTCTTCCCTCTTTTTGCACCCCTCTTGCCTCTTTCTGCACCTCTTTGCTTCTTTCTGCACCACTCATGCTTCTTTCTGCACCCCTCTTCCCTCTTTCTGCACCTCTATTCCTTCTTTCTGCTCTTCTTTTGTTTCTTTCTGCACCTCTCTTGCTTCTTTCTGCACCCCTCTTGCCACTTTCTACACCCCTTTTCCCTGTTTTCTGCACTTCTCTTGACTCTTTCTCTACCCCTCATCCCTCTTTCTGCACCTCTGTTGCTTCTTTCTGCACTTCTCTTGCTTCTTTCTGCACCTCTGTCCCTTCTTTATGCAACCCTTGTGCCTCTTTCTGCACCCCTCTTCCCTCTTTCTGCGCCCCTCTTGCCTCTTTCTGCAACTCTGTTCCTTCTTTATGCACTTCTTTTGTTTCTTTCTGCAACTCTCTTGCTTCTTTCTGTACCCCTCGTGCTTCTTTTTGTACCCCTCCTGCCTCTTTCACACCCCGCTTTCGGGACCTCTGTTCCTTCTTTCTGCACTTCTTTTGTTTCTTTCTGCACCTCTCTTGTGTCTTTGTGTATACCTCTTGCCTCTTTCTCCCTTTCTGCATCTCTGTTGATTCTTTATGCACTTCTCTTGCTGCTTTCTGCACCTCTCTTGCTTCTTTCTGCACCCCTCGTGCCTCTTTCTGCACCCCTCTTCCCTCTTTCTGCACTCCTATTGCCTCTTTCTGCACCTCTCTTTCTTCTTTCTGCACTTCTTTTGTTTCTTTCTGCACCCCTCTTGCCTCTTTCTGCACTTCTATTCCTTCTTCCCTCTTTCTGCACTCCTATTGCCACTTTCTGCACCTCTCTTTCTTCTTTCTGCACTTCTTTTGTTTCTTTCTGCACCCCTCTTGTCTCTTCACCTCTATTCCTTCTTTCTGCACTTATTTTGTTTCTTTCTGCACATCTCGCTTCTTTCTGTACCCCTTATGCCTCTTTCTTCACCCTCTTGCCTCTTTCTGTACCTCTGTTCCTTCTTTCTGCACTTCTTTTGTTTCTTTCTGCAGCTCTCTTACTTCTTTCTGCACCACCTTGCCTCTTTCTCCATCCCTCTTCCCTCTTTCTTCTCCCCTGTTGCATCTTTCTGCACCTCTGTTCCTTCTTTCTGCACTTCTTTTGTTTCTGTCTGCACATCTCCCTTCTTTCTGCACCCCTTATGCCTCTTTCTGCACCCCTCTTGCCTCTTTCTACACCTCTGTTCCTTCTTTCTGCACTTCTTTTGTTTCTTTCTGCAACTCTCTTGCTTCTTTTTGCACCCTCTTGCTTCTTTCTGCACCCCTCGTGCCTCTTTCACAACCCTCTTCACTCTTTCTGCACCCCTCGTGCCTCTTTCACATCCCTCTTCACTCTTTCTGTACCCCTTTTGCCTCTTCCTGCACCTCTGTTCCTTCTTTCTGCACTTCTTTTGTTACTTTCTGCACCTCTCTTGTTTCTTTCTGTATCCCTCTTGCCTCTTTCTCCACCCCACTTCCCCCTTTCGGCATCTCTGTTGCTTCTTTATGCACTTCTCTTGCTTCTTTCTGTACCTCTCTTGCTTCTTTCTGTACCCCTCGTGCCCCTTTCTGAACCCCTCTTCCCTCTTTCTGCACTCCTCTTGCCTCTTTCTGCACCTCTGTTGCTTCTTTCTGCACTTCTATTGTTTCTTTCTGTACCCCTCTCGCCTCTTTCTGTACCTCTGTTCCTTCTTTCTGCACTTCTTTTGTTTCTTTCTGCACCTCTCGCTTCTTTCCGCACCCCTTTTGCCTCTTACTGCACCCCTCTTGCCTCTTTCTGCACCTCTGTTCCTTCGTTCTGCACTTCTTTTGTTTCTTTCTGCAGCTCTCTTGCTTCTTTCTGCTCCCCCTTGCCTCTTTCTCTACCCCTCTTCCCTCTTTCTTCACCCCTCTTGCCTCTTTCTTCACCCCACTTCCGCCTTTCTGCATCTCTGTTGCTTCTTTATGCACTTCTCTTGCTTCTTTCTGCACCTCTCTTGCTTCTTTCTGCACCTCTCTTGCTTTTTTCTGCACCCCTCTTCCCTCTTTCTGCACTCCTATTGCCTCTTTCTGCGCTTCTTTTGTTTCTTGCTGCACATCTTTTAATTCTTTCTGCACCCCTTGTGCCTCTTTCTGTACCCCTCTTCCCTCTTTCTGCACCCCTCTTGCCTCTTTCTGCACCTCTGTTGCTTCTTTCTGCACTACACTTGCTTCTTTCTGTACCTCTCTTGCTTCTTTCTGCACCACTCATGCTTCTTTCTGCACCCCTCTTCCCTCTTTCTGCACCTCTGTTCCTTTTTGTGCTCTTCTTTTGTTTCTTGCTGCACCTCTCTTGCTTCTTTCTGCACCCCTCTTGCCACTTTCTACACCCCTTTTCCCTGTTTTCTGCACTTCTCTTGACTCTTTCTCTACCCCTCCTCCCTCTTTCTGCACCTCTGTTGCTTCTTTCTGCACTTCTCTTGCTTCTTTCTGCACCTCTGTCCCTTCTTTATGCAACCCTTGTGCCTCTTTCTGCACCCCTCTTCCCTCTTTCTGCGCCCCTCTTGCCTCTTTCTGCAACTCTGTTCCTTCTTTATGCACTTCTTTTGTTTCTTTCTGCAACTCTCTTGCTTCTTTCTGTACCCCTCGTGCTTCTTTTTGTACCCCTCCTGCCTCTTTCACACCCCGCTTTCGGGACCTCTGTTCCTTCTTTCTGCACTTCTTTTGTTTCTTTCTGCACCTCTCTTGTGTCTTTGTGTATACCTCTTGCCTCTTTCTCCCTTTCTGCATCTCTGTTGATTCTTTATGCACTTCTCTTGCTGCTTTCTGCACCTCTCTTGCTTCTTTCTGCACCCCTCGTGCCTCTTTCTGCACCCCTCTTCCCTCTTTCTGCACTCCTATTGCCTCTTTCTGCACCTCTCTTTCTTCTTTCTGCACTTCTTTTGTTTCTTTCTGCACCCCTCTTGCCTCTTTCTGCACTTCTATTCCTTCTTCCCTCTTTCTGCACTCCTATTGCCACTTTCTGCACCTCTCTTTCTTCTTTCTGCACTTCTTTTGTTTCTTTCTGCACCCCTCTTGTCTCTTCACCTCTATTCCTTCTTTCTGCACTTATTTTGTTTCTTTCTGCACATCTCGCTTCTTTCTGTACCCCTTATGCCTCTTTCTTCACCCTCTTGCCTCTTTCTGTACCTCTGTTCCTTCTTTCTGCACTTCTTTTGTTTCTTTCTGCAGCTCTCTTACTTCTTTCTGCACCACCTTGCCTCTTTCTCCATCCCTCTTCCCTCTTTCTTCTCCCCTGTTGCATCTTTCTGCACCTCTGTTCCTTCTTTCTGCACTTCTTTTGTTTCTGTCTGCACATCTCCCTTCTTTCTGCACCCCTTATGCCTCTTTCTGCACCCCTCTTGCCTCTTTCTACACCTCTGTTCCTTCTTTCTGCACTTCTTTTGTTTCTTTCTGCAACTCTCTTGCTTCTTTTTGCACCCCTCTTGCTTCTTTCTGCACCCCTCGTGCCTCTTTCACAACCCTCTTCACTCTTTCTGCACCCCTCGTGCCTCTTTCACATCCCTCTTCACTCTTTCTGTACCCCTTTTGCCTCTTCCTGCACCTCTGTTCCTTCTTTCTGCACTTCTTTTGTTACTTTCTGCACCTCTCTTGTTTCTTTCTGTATCCCTCTTGCCTCTTTCTCCACCCCACTTCCCCCTTTCGGCATCTCTGTTGCTTCTTTATGCACTTCTCTTGCTTCTTTCTGTACCTCTCTTGCTTCTTTCTGTACCCCTCGTGCCCCTTTCTGAACCCCTCTTCCCTCTTTCTGCACTCCTCTTGCCTCTTTCTGCACCTCTGTTGCTTCTTTCTGCACTTCTATTGTTTCTTTCTGTACCCCTCTCGCCTCTTTCTGTACCTCTGTTCCTTCTTTCTGCACTTCTTTTGTTTCTTTCTGCACCTCTCGCTTCTTTCCGCACCCCTTTTGCCTCTTACTGCACCCCTCTTGCCTCTTTCTGCACCTCTGTTCCTTCGTTCTGCACTTCTTTTGTTTCTTTCTGCAGCTCTCTTGCTTCTTTCTGCTCCCCCTTGCCTCTTTCTCTACCCCTCTTCCCTCTTTCTTCACCCCTCTTGCCTCTTTCTTCACCCCACTTCCGCCTTTCTGCATCTCTGTTGCTTCTTTATGCACTTCTCTTGCTTCTTTCTGCACCTCTCTTGCTTCTTTCTGCACCTCTCTTGCTTTTTTCTGCACCCCTCTTCCCTCTTTCTGCACTCCTATTGCCTCTTTCTGCGCTTCTTTTGTTTCTTGCTGCACATCTTTTAATTCTTTCTGCACCCCTTGTGCCTCTTTCTGTACCCCTCTTCCCTCTTTCTGCACCCCTCTTGCCTCTTTCTGCACCTCTGTTGCTTCTTTCTGCACTACACTTGCTTCTTTCTGTACCTCTCTTGCTTCTTTCTGCACCACTTGTGCTTCTTTCTGCACCCCTCTTGCCTCTTTCTGCACTTCTGTTCCTTCTTTCTTCTCTTCTTTTGTTTCTTTCTGCACCTCTATTGCTTCTTTCTGCACCCCTCTTGCCACTTTCTCCACCCCTGTTCCCCTTTTTTACATCTCTGTTGCTTCTTTCTGCACTTCTCTTGCCTCTTTCTCCACCCCTGTCCCTTCCATCTGCAACCCTTGTGTCTCTTTCTGCACCCCTTTTCCCTCTTTCTGCTCCCCTCTTGCCTCTTTCTGCACCTCTGTTCCTTCTTTCTGCACTTCTTTTGTTTCTTTCTACAACTCTCTTGCTTCTTTCTGTATCCCTTTTGCCTCTTTCTCCACTCCACTTCCCTCTTTCTGCATCTCTGTACCTTCTTTCTGCACTTCTTTTGTTTCTTTCTGCACATCTCTTGCTTCTCTTGCTTCTTTCTGTACTTCTCTCACCTCTTTCTGTACTCAAATGGGAAGTGCAAGCTGTCAAGTTTAAAGGTATGCGTGCTCTTGTGACTGAGGTATATATCTACTTGTATATGTATTCTCACATGTGTTATGCATCTGAAGATGGTAGCTTATAAAGTGGGTAGCTTCTTCTATAGGTGGTTAAATGTTCTCAGTTCTGCTCTGTCATTCAGTTGCACAGGCAACGTGTCTTATGTATATAGGTGTTATAGAGCCCCTCAAATATACTATTGAATACCCATGTGAACTGTATTATGAACAGCAAGAAATACATACACCTTTTTGTACACATATTTACAGAGCATGCTGTTTGAAACACAGGTATTCAAGTATTTCTATGTTTATTTTTATGTAACATGTCACTCAGTAAAAGCAGAGACATGCATGCATACCTTCACAAACTTGGTCAGACTTACAACAGTGAAATGCTTAGGATTGCTGTTTTATATTTGGTAGGTAGGCCTAACATTCTGAGCAGTCGATTAATAGTGAACCTTCAAGAGAAAAGTGAGGTTTAAGACATCTTGGGAGAAGGATTAGTGATTAGGCTCCTTTGAATGAGTCTGTTGTAAAGTACATTCAAAGTAGGCCTCTTTCTGCACCTCTGTTGTTCTTTCTGCATTTCTCTTGCTTCTTTCTGTACCTTTCTTCCTCTTTCTGGACTTCTGTTGCCTCTTTCTGCACTTCTCTTGCTTCTTTCGGCGCCTTTCTTCATCTTCCTGCACATGCCCTACGTATGTAGGCATATTTCTAAATTAGCATTTAAAAAACCTTAGAAATTCACTGAAATAACCTGAGGTTTCAGGGACGTTATAGTTAGAAATTAGCATTTAAAAAACCTTAGAAATTCACTGACAAAAACATAGGTTTCAGGGACGTTATAGTTAAAAATTAGCATTTAAAAAGACTTAGAAATTCTCTGATAAAACAACAGGTTTAACCCCTTGACCGCGATCGGAATTCCGCTCGTGTGCTGGACATTCCGATTGCGGGTGGGGTCGTGACGAGCTCAGCTCGTCATGCGCACTAGCGCTACCGCGCAGCATGACGAGCTGAGCTCGTCATGAGCACGGAAGGGGTTAAGGAACTTTATAGTAAGTTGGACATTTCACTCGTACAAAACTAGAGAAATTCGGCCGTTATAGTTAGTTGAGCTAACTATAACTCGCGCCCCCGCAATGCACTGCTGATTACGACACATATTACATCACTCATGACATGGTCAGTGACATCACTGATGACATCTCAAATGACATCTATCTCAGGGAAGCAGCCTGGCAGTCCCTATGGTCATCAGCGAGCTCCTAAAAATGATGTAGATTGCAGAAAACGTTGAGTGAATTGCAATTTGAAAATGAGAAAACTAGCATGAAACCTTGGCAGTACCGAACATTAAATTACACTTTTCTCGAACAAAAAAAGAAAACTCGAATTCGTACATGAGTTCTGAGACATATTTTCTTAATCTTTATTGTGATGGAGGATGTAAAAGGACGATTATTGGCCATTTCAAAATTACAGCCAAATTATAAAACAAAAAGTCATAAAGAAAACTAATGTAATGGCTTCTTAAAGTAGCTGAGAAACAATGGGGGATATTCTGAAGAACGTGTGATAATTATCGCAAAATTAGCTTAACGCAACTTTGCACATCGCAGTCCATCGTGGGAAAATAACGCAGTGTTAACGTTGTATTCTCAACCAGGCGGCACCATGCGATAGTCTCACGACAACGCGCCAAATGACCGTGTTAAAATTAACGCGACTTGAAACACGAACGCAAAAAAAGTTGCGATGTGGCCAACCGCGATAAAAAAATCAGCGATAACCAGCGACAGGCCTGCAATTCCCACGCGTCATGTGGGAAAATGCACTACAAAGCCCCCAAAAAAAACAAACAAAATAATTAAAACAGCGTAGCACCTTGGAGGAAGCCGGAGCAAGTACAGAGGACGACCAGAACCCCACAAGCCCCCAGGAGGACCAGCCTGGGACCTCGGGGTCGCGGAAGGGCAAGGAGAAGAAGACGAGGAAGACGAGGTTCAGTCCGCAGGAAAACAGGATCATGATCACGGAGGTGACAGAACACCACCAACAACTTTACGTCACCTCCAACGTGTCATTGGCAAATAAAAATGCAATATGGCAGTCCATCCTGGACAAGGTGAATGCAGTCGGAGTGAGGAGGAGGACAATTGGAGAGGTCAAGAGGCGCTGGAATGATGCGAAGCGCAAAACCAAGAAGAAACTCGCTGACAACCATCAGGCAGCAATGCAGACTGGAGGTGGCAGTCCAGCGGAACACCAGGAGCTGGATGAGATGGAGGAAATGGTGGCCACAGTCATCAGTGGGGAGATGGTGGCTGGAGTTGGGGGTCCGGAGACTGCTCGACATGACCTGACACAACAGCACCAGGGTGAGTACCGAACAGGGACTGGGTGGACGGGGGGAGATGGGCACAATGGCACACATGCACAATTAAGTAGAGCACACTGCACACCCACAATGACTCTGGATCATGTCCCTGATCCCCTTGGCACACTGCAGCACACATACAAACAGCAAGTAGGCCCCGTCCACTATGGGCACAAAGGGGTCCCTCCCCACACAGCACCAATCTCACAACCAACCCATGCACACGTGTCTAAACCAGCAAAGCTGCGTATCTGTGAGCCACACTGACAATGCAAGTGAAACCGCATGATGAACAGCATGGCTGCAGTCCAATTATCATGACATGGTGCACGCCACGACACTGAGGTGGCTGAGTGTGGAACACATCCGTAAAGGAGCAGGTCACACTCTGACACATCCACGTGCACAAACAACCCCTGACGTCAACAACACATCTGCGGATAAACCATGCCCAAGAGTCCAAAATACGAACTCGAGACAAAATTAGCCAAGTCTGCAACATCTCAGCACTGTAGAAGCACAGAAGACAAAGGCACACCGCCTCAAAGGGATAAGGGGCAGCAAAATCACAGCTGCAGGGGCGACTCTCCCACAATGCAACATACACACATAGCAATAACAGCACATCAACATTGACGACAATGTGGTACAAAGTGCAACACTTTCACTACAGAACAGAGGACACAACTGGTTCTGCTTGTGCATAGAAACTGGCCAATCACATCTTGCATAGCAGGAAACTGTGAGATGATAATGTACGTGTACAACCTCACATCCGTGATGTAGTTCAAATGTCCACTGTCCCGCATCAAATAGTCAGCTCCTCCCAAACAGTCACAATCTACATTGTCATGCAGTCTGTATGCAAACTCGAACAATGCGTCAACATACATGTCAACACAATGTTAAAATGCATCTCCCCTTCACATTGCAGAGGGACAATCAACACCTCCTGCAGAGCAGACCAGACAACTCATCAGTGATGATGAAGAGGACCTCCACACCTTCGACACCGACGCCCTACGACATCGCTGGAGTCATGACTCTGAGAGGAGAACAACTGCCTAGTCAGAGTGGCCTCAGCGATGTCAGCCGAGAGTTGGCACAGATGCTGAGGATAATGGAGCACATGGAGTGGATGCATGCGGAAAGAATGGCTGCCACGGATGCACACCAGCGAAAAGTTGTTGGGATCTTCCATGCCCTGCAGATCCTCATCATCGCATTGCTGCCACTAAGGCAGTCGCTGATGAATGCTGCTGGTACTTCTACACACATCTCCGGCCCCTGATGTGTCAGTGGCACACAGTGCTGCAGACCAAACATCAGCACCCACATGTCAGACAGATGACATAGAGGATGAAGATGCGGGTGATTCCACCTTTGTAGTAAGAAGGAGCCAGTAGCATTCTTCTCCGCTATATGCCCTGTTTCAGCTTGGTTCTGCCCTCTGCATCATGCCCTGTAACAACACCTCCCACTGTCCCCCGAAACACTCTGCGACACTCACCTTGGATCTCGACATGGACTGCCATATTTTGTTTGCTTACCAATGACACAGCAATCAGACTGCAGACTGTACTCTTCCTCCTCCGATGTACTTGTCAATCCCTAAATGACTCTGGCTGGCCCTCCACTGGGCTACATTGTAATGTGGGGTGTGCATGGCCATGTACTGCTCCAGCTCCGACACTCCACCGAATGTGAATAAATCATTCAAATTCACACAGATGTGTCATGTCCATAATCGATCAAGTATGAAAGTATGGATGAATGTAAGGACATTGATTGCCCAAAAAGGTACACCCTGGGAAATGAAAGCAATGCGCATGTGTGACCGTGACACACATAGGAAGTGAGATGACTGGGAATGTGTGCACTAGCTGTGGCCTCATTGCTCTGAAACAACAATCGCACAATTTCTCAGCTTTTCCCCACACAATGTTAGAAATAGGGCTGGGTATGAGATGTCAAAGACGTTGGCAGGCCTTAAGTAGTGTCCCCCATCACATTTGACAACAGAACATCTCTTCGCATACCTACTCACACTCAACTGGGTGGACACAGCCTGTAGTGATGCATCACATTGGTCCACATGGCAGGAATATGGACACCATACTCACATTGCTGAAGACAGGTAAGAGCACAGGTCTATCAGCAACTATCCCAACCACTATGTCTGGCTCACAGAGGTGGAGCTGGCAATAGGGACTCACCCCTAAGTGAAATGCGTCAGTCAGTCCCTCCCTGTGTACGGACAATGCTCATTGAGGCACATGATTTGTCATTCTAATCACCACTCATCACAGTTGAACACTAGTGAAGTTGCGTAGATTTTATTAGCATGTGCGTGTCAGTACAGGCAAGACAAGGGCCACAACATGCAGAACAATGCATCAGACACTACCAGGCAGCATTCGGTCACGGTACAGTTCCACGTGACAGGCGTTGTGCATGCGCCTGGGATGTTCTGCCATTGCGTTGGTGGCTCTCGTAGAACCGCCACTCTTCTGACCTGCGGCAGTTATGTGGATGATATGCCACAGCTCGGAGCAATGAGTCGTATGTGTGTGCAACGTTTGGACGTATGGGTTGTTGTGTACGTAAGTGTCAAGGGCATTCCATGCAAGAGTACCTCGAGCAAGAACTTCTGTGTGTGGGGTGTGGATACATTGGTCTTTCATTAGCGCTGTGCGTAGTGTAGGAGTCGTCATCATCTGCTATGGTATCTCTCTCAAGGGGTGCCTGCCGCATGCAAGACCAAGGTCGGAGGTGCAGATGTCCTTCCGCCTTATGTATTGAGACAAAGGAACTTTCATCCCTAATGTTAGTCTGACTACTGCTTGCATTCTGGAAATGTGATGTGGCTTTCGAGCTGCAATTGAGGCTAGGCCTTAGGCTTATGGTGCACCAATGGCGATACACACACAACAGTTGGCATGCATGAGCCAAGAGCCCGAGTGGCCTTGTGCTCCTTGTACAATCCCTTCGTGTGCAGCCGCCCTCCAGGTGCATGCAACATTGCAACATTGTCGATTGCGGGCCGTGTGGCGCAGACACTGCAACAGAGACACACGCATCACTTGGTTTCCTGTCCAGCCCAGAAATGAACCACGCCCAGTGCCCAGGGATAATAATTCACACCCCTATGCTGTACTTGCGTACGCCGGCCCAGTCCACCCCTCTTACTTATTAAGGGGGTACGACAAAGCTACATGTCCAAGGTCTTACCCACTGCCTGTGGTGACATGGTTGCATCCGCTGTACACAGCACAAGACTCAATCAGACAGGGTCCATGAGTTGTGGTGCACTGAGTTAGTGGCACCTGAAGAGCTGAGCAGGGTGTCAAGCTGATGATGGCATCCAAGACAGGTGTGAGCAACTCTGGTAGTCTGGCTGTAAGACTCTTCCGACTCTGGCAGTTGTTGGTTGGAGGTGGTCCTGGTGGTGGTGGCGTGTGCAGCCAGCGGTGATGCATCGTACGGGCAGGTCAGGACTCGATTTGATGTGTGAGCCCTGGTGGACCGCAGTTGAGGCCGGAGGCAGCGGTCAGTGCAGGGCCACAGACACATGGCGTTGATGACCCCCAGGCCATCGACTCAGGGGCCATCCAATATTCAATCCGACAGGGTCCGTGACTTGAGCTGCACAGAGTTAGTGGCCCCGGATGCAGTGCAGCCGGCACAGGCACACCACCATGGGACGGTGACTTGCGGTGCACTGAGGTAGGGCCACGAGAGCTGAGCGGGTCCTCGTCGATGTCGAAGGTGAATGTCGCGGAGTGTTTCGGGGGACAGTGGAAGGTGTTCTTCCAGGGCATGATGCAGAGGGCAGAACCAAGCAGAAACAGGCAATATGGAGGAGATGAATGCTACAGACTCATGTTTCACACCAAGTCGCCACCAAAGTTCAACCAGAGAGTGTCCATGAATTTCGTGGCACAGAGTTAGTGGCACCAGAGCTGAAAGGGGATGCAGTCTGCGATGAGGCCTGTACAATGGTATAAACTTTGCCATAAATAAATCAAGACTCAGTTCCAAATGTGTGACCTACTTGACCACAGTGTAGGCCGGAGGCAGCGGTCAGCAGGGGCCCACAGACATGTGTCGTTGGCTTGCAATGCACAGAGTTAGTGGCACCAGAGCAGTTGTTGGTACTGTTCGATCACCTCCATGACGATGATCCTTTTTTCCTCCGGACTGAACCGCGTCTTCCCCTTACTCCTCTCCTTGCGTACAATGATATGCACTCGGCCATTGAATAATCAAGACTCAGTTCCAAATGTGTGACCTACTGGACCGCAGTGTAGGCGGTGGAGTACGTCAACGAGAAATGAGTGATGGGGGCCTGTGTCGCGGAGGCCGTGATGGTCTGAGGAGGCTGCCAAGGTCGCGGGCCTCGGGCTTGGAGCTTGCACCGGCATGTGGTGGGCCCTCTTTGACACACGCCGGTGTCGGCAGGTGGGCAGTGAGGCCTGGTTGCGCAGGGGTGGCAAAGACGGTTCTGGGGACCAGCGGCCTGGGGTGCATCAGGCGCACAGGATCGCAGGCACCGCCGCTCACGGCATCGGCCTCATGGCGGGCTGGGAGGCGCCACCCTGGCAGACAAGTTGGCCACTCCGGAAGAGAACCACGCCCGGCACAACGTGCTTTTTCTTCACACCCCTACGCTGGCCTGGCATACGCCAGGCCAGCCCACTCCACTCACGCTTACAGGGGGGGACGTAACAAGCTACATTTCCGCGATCTTCCCCACTGCCTGGGGTAACATGGTTGCGTCCACTGTCCACTACACTCCAGACACCAGCAGTATATGTTGACTTGGACATGTCTGTGGTCTGCATACTGCAGTCTGGCCAGCACATCCACGCCACACTTGGCATTGTGTACATTCTCATTCATGGGTCACTTGCCTCCTTCACACATGCCTGGTTCCCACCTCTCCCCACATGCTGCTATTGTGTGGCTGAGGTGCCTGCCGTTCATGGCTTGTGTACATGGGTGGCCCAGGTTACCACAGTAAGTTGTGCTGTCGTGTCTGGTAGGTGGGCATGTTGTTTGGCATGTTGTATGTGGGTTTGTAACGTGTGCATTCCCAGAGTCGTGAGTTGCATGACTGTGGAGTTGAGGTATGTGGTGTGTTCATTTGGTACTTACCAACGAGCAATGCATTCCCATGGGTGCCATCCTGAAAGCGCTGGTTGATGATGGACTGTCGGAAGATGAAGGAATCATGCACACTGCCTGGGTAGTTGGCGACGACATTGGTGAAGAGTCCCAGGTGGTCCACTATTGCCTGCACATTGATGGGAAGCGTGTGCTTCCTGTTGCAGTAATTGTGTGCAGTGGCGGCAGGGGGCACGAGGAGTACATGTGTGCAGTGGATTGCCCCCAACACATGAGGGAAGCCAGCTATGGCGTAGAAGCCTTGCTTGGTCTCCAGCTGTTCCTGCACAGTGTGTGGGAAGTAAAGGTGCTGGGGTACCAAGCAGATGATGGCATCCTAGACAGGTGTGAGGAACTTGGATAGGGCTGGCTGTGAGACTCCTCCGACTCTGGCAGTTGTTGGTTGGAAGGTACCAGAGGCCAACAAGTGCAGCACAGCCAGCAGATTTGTCTGCGGAGGGATGTTGTTTGTCCGCTGTGTTGGTACCATCAGCCTGTGGGCAATGATGGTCAGGATGCAGAGGATGGTTTTCCTTTTGAGCCTGTAGTGGGCAATGACATCCTCTGGTGTTAAGTCTGTGGGGCTGGTGCATTTTCTGAGGGTCCCCTGTCTTTGTCTGCGCTGCCTCTGTGGTAGTCCTGGGGGAGGTCCGGGGGGGGGTGGCGGGCCTGGGTGTGGTGGCTGTGGGTGTTGTGGCCCTCTTGGGGCTCCGAGCTGCATGTTCAGTAGCTCCATGGAATCTGTTGTTCTTCAGGTGTGGCTCTGGTCTGGCCTCCCTTTTGTGGTGTAGGTTGTCGTCCGACTTAACACCAGGTAAGAGCAGGTGTTGAATCCCTGCTGCTAATGCGCCTTATCGACTGATTTGGGATTTTATCGCCGATCTGGCTGGTCGTAGAGAATATTGCGAAGTGGTGTTTTCGTGGCTTTTTGCACAGGAACGCCTACTCTGCATCTCATTAGCGTTAGTTGCCGGTGTCATCCGTGGCGATGTTTTTTGCGGCTGCTATCGCAGGAAAACTGGCAATATCGGCTGTTAGCACCTGCTTGTGAATAGGGCGATAAATCTATCGCCACTTTGGCTGCGATAAAGTGTCGCTAACTCGGCGATAAGTCCTTGAGAATATGCCCCTCTGAGTTCCATTGCGAATTGATGGGGGTTAAGTTGAAAAGCATAGGGCTCCATTCACAATTGTTTTTCTGAGTTTTACTGTTCTATTACTCCTGAATGTTAGGAGAAACTAGGTGTACTGCTCAGTTATTTCTAAATATTAATGAGCAAGGTAACAGCATTATAGGAATAAGTCAACCTCACGCATACACCGGTCTTAGTGAATCGGGCCTATATTATTTAAATTGATCATTAAATAAACTAATGTGACACTAGATGTACGACATGAGATACAATATGATTTAATTAATTTACTTATAGGCTTAGAACAAATTCCCCGATATTTAGCTTGATCAAAGGGGACGAAAATACTGTGAAAGTTTGGAAAAGATAAGGGAAGAATGAAAATGTTAAGAAAAGTAAGTATTTGGTGAGGTGGAATTTCTGACAGCCAAATCTGATGTCATACACTAAATCCACATTGTCTTTCCTTGGCCCCTTTGGGCAGATATTATACATTAAAGCAAGGTAAACTACAAATAAAGCTTCTCTGATGTAATGTTGAAGCCCAAATAATTTGAGTGTGCTCACGTGCGCCATAAAAGTGCATATATGCTGGGGCCTAATTTGCATTTGGTGACAAGGGAATTTTTCAAATTTGTGGAAATATTGCTCAATTCAGAGGCGAATCCACCAGAACAATGGGCCTCCTTATGATGGCATCGGACGAGCATCTGACCGCCATTGTACTGGGCAGGTGTTTGACCGACTACATGTCGCTGGTTACACTTGCCCAACTACAATGCAACCGCCATGCAGGCAGTCAGAAAACTTCTCTTTTGCATTGCGGCTTGTGCTGCAGTCCTAGAAAAGAGCTGCAGCACAAGCCACAATGCAAAAGAGCAGTTTTCAAACATCCATGCACCGTGTGCCAGGCACCATGTGGTGCCCCCCTGGGCCCATAGTGGAGTCCCACAAGGGGCATGGGCCCTGCTAGGGGCCCCCAAAGTCCAATTCCGTCTGCCTTTACATGGCGGTCTGACCACCATGTAAAGGCAGAGGGAAGAGGGCCATCGTAATCCCTACGGCCATGCCTGTGCAGGAACCACCTCAATTGTAGGGATTATGGTCCCACTGCTGCCTTGACAGGCTCCTTGAGCC
Source organism: Calotriton arnoldi (assembly GCA_963921515.1). Lineage (NCBI taxonomy): Eukaryota > Metazoa > Chordata > Amphibia > Caudata > Salamandridae > Calotriton > Calotriton arnoldi. The sequence continues at coordinate 57,866 of CAWUFW010004628.1, read as the reverse complement.
CATGGGAACAGCAGCGGTCAGGCACAACGACCAATGCCTCCGACGCCGGATCATAATCCTGTGTTCGGACCGCTTCTATGGATGTCGTCGGGCCCGCAACGGATGGCCTATCAGTTAAAGATCCACCCACATCATAATATGGCCCAATGTTTTTTCATCATTGTGGCAATATGGAGGAAGAAACTCTGCTGGTGGGTTCGTCACTGGATTTAGCACTTCTTCTTTCGAATTGGAGGATTTACCCTAGTGCCCAAATCTAAAATCAGGCCTTTATTGCGTTTTTGCTTTCTTGAAATCCAGTCTTTCCACATTGCACTTTGCACATTGCATATTGCACATATTTTATCAGTCTATAATATTAAGATACCTCCAGCATTGAGCTATGCCTGTGAAACAGTAGATGCACAGGAGTGGGATAAATTTGAGAAAGTAGAAGGTCGTATTTGGCACCAATTGTGTAATCTGAATCACGCAGCTCCCAGAGCTGCGATTCGGCTCGAATTTGGTCTGCTTTCCGCCTATGTGCTCTCTATGGCTGCGTGCTTAAGATGGAGCAACGCACTATGGAATAGCTCTGAGAACCCTCTATGGGTAGCTTTGTGCGAGGACATTTTTTGACACCTTGAAGGGAAAAAGTGTTCTTTTTAGGAATTATCAAAAAGCCAAAAATCTGTTCGGTTTTGAGATGGTCAGCATGGGGGCTCTTCCCAAACAAGTTTTGAAAACTAGAATTAAAAAAACAATCTACGATGTATCTCGTAAAAGAGACATTTCAATGTGTGCAGAGAATTGTAATAATGACTGCATAGTAGGGAGTAGTAACTATAAAAACCACAACTTTATGTTTATGGAATCTCCAACACGGAGTATGTAGAACTATTTTGCTGCTTAGGCTGAACTTACTCCCCTTAAGAATTGTAACAGGAGCTTGGGAGGGGCTTCCTAGGCTTGAAAGACTCTGCCACTTATGTGGTACCTGTGTACAAGACTTAAATCATGTCTTATTTGTTTGCCCCATATTGCCCCATATTACAACCCATACGCCGTAGATACTTAAGACCTTTTTTTCCAAAGTACAATATTGTCACAGCAACAGGAATTGCCTGCTGGCCCCCCCTTCTGAAATAGTTTGTTTTAAAAATGTTTGCTTGTTTAAACAATTTTAAAATATATTTTAGAATAGTATTGGTTTACTGAGTACTTAAAAATTGAATATTATTAGTGTTATTGTGGTGTGTTTGCATTTTACCTTTCTCGCTCGATGTTACGAATATCATCAGGCACAATTGCACATCAAGCTTCTTAGAACTCCGTTATTTGAGCACCTGCACTTTTCTGCTACTTACTATGTTGCTAGCTATTGTGTACTGCACCTTGAATCGTAAAACCCTGCTTTTATTATGAGTTTTTAATCCCCAAGCACTAATCGTATTACTGCATATATATATTTTTGTAATTACCTCAAAAGTCTAACTGAAGTTCTCTAAGGATTCAATGGTTTTAATCTGACTTGTTATGTCCCTGCACACTTGGCACTTGAAAGGTCTTTGAAACGGATTTTGTATATACACTCTTCCTTTGTTTTACATGTAATGATGAATTTTATATTGTAAAAATTGAACATTTTCCTTTATGGGTGGGTTGTGACGATTTTGGATGTATATTTTTATGTGGAACTCCTTGGAGTCCCAAATCATAATAATCAATTGAAATTGAATTGAATTGAAATCCAGTCAGCTAGTGTCAAGTTGGCATGGTACTTTTCTGGAAAGCAAACACATACATATAGACTTTCCTCAGTAAAATTTTGCCTGTGAACAGTATCTTTAAAAGACATTTTCGATTTCTTTCACACTGTATTTAGTCTGTGGATAAATAAACTGGGTGCAAACTTCCAGTCAGTGGAATATAGGGCTGGATACTGCTGTTAATCTGTCCCTCAAATTCACGTTAGAACTGCTTCTAAGTAAAAGGGCTAATGCATGTTATGGTCAGACTTCAAATACTTCCACCTTGAGAAGTTACATCAAATAGTCATTCACACTGGTTGATACAGAAAATACTGGGAAAATGTCAAGATTAATACACAATTTTGTTTTTCTTTCTGTATTTGTTTGTTTTTGTGGTTCTATATGTGCTTGCTTCTTAGTGAAAACTCTGTAATGATTGAAGTGGAAGACCAGCAAAGAAAAATGTCATATTAAGGAATTCGTTCTTATTATCACCTGCCACCATGACACTGAGATCATGATTACACATATTGACACGGTCCCGGTGCTATTTCACACAAACCTCTCTAGATACCGTTGTCTGAATTAGTGCCTATGTGTATGTGAAACTACGTTGGGGAACGTTAAGTAGGAGAAATCCACCTTTTTAAAGTCACCTGTGGAGAAAAGTTTAGGTTTAAAAATAACCACATTTGCTCTGCAAATGAACCTGAGTTGGATTTGTAGTATGGGCAGTCCCCATGGTTCTCCCTGGCAAAACGAGGTCCCCAGTGACCCAAAAGAACTGCCCAAACTATCCATAAACCAGACAGTTTGTGTGGTTTGTGTTATTCTCACTGCACCTCAAATTGCTAGTGAGAGTTCACAAACTGCTTGAAACTGCAGAAAATGGTCCCTTTTCAGTTCAAAGGGTTTTTTTTCCCCACCAGTGGGAATAAATTTTACAGGATTTCATTGGAATCCATTCTGCATACTGTGCGATAGCAAACAATAACAAATTTGCCCACAAATACCAATACTTGTAGTGTCTTGTGAGTTAGAGATGATGGGACCCTTTTGATTCCTGACGGACTCTGTAGAATTGTGACGTAAGTGCATGTTTGTCAGTGATTGAATTCTTAACACAGACTGTTCAGTACATGGTTACAAGCTGATGAATAAAAACATGTAATACCAAGCTCCATGTGTGGCATGATCATTTGCATGTGCCCGGGCTGGATATCACGCTACAACAGGCGACGAGCTAAGGGAGTATGTAAACCCAGCGTCCTGAATAACCAAGAGCGCTCTCCTGGAGAATTTGTTGTGGTCCAGCGAACTGCTCGTGCATGCCACATGTGCCTCAGTCAAAGAGAAAAGCAAGTCGGAGAGAAAATCGACAGTTGGTGTGTGTCGAGTCAAAGCACCTCTCCAGTCAGTGCAAGGCCTGTGAAGAAAGTGAAGTCCTTACAAGTAAATGTGTTTGTTGTTAGCTAGAAATGTGCTGATAAAGTTGAGACAAGGGGTACTTCACCATAAGGAGACAAAGAGCCGTCATTCATACAGTATGACAGTGATAAAGGCAGCAACAACCAGGTACAGAAAAGCACTAGAGGCTGTGCTAGCTGAGTGCAAGAAAGCACTAAAAGCAGAGACATTTCTGACACCAAGAAATGCTAAAGGCAGTGATAACCAAGTACGAAGGGCACAATGAGCAGAGATAGCCAGGTGCAAAAGAACGCTGCGTGCAGAAGCAGGTATATGCAAAAAAACATAAGAGGTGGTGATAAACCAGATATAGGGGATATGATCACGCTTACCAGAACCTCAGAAAAGAGAGTCAGCACTAGGTGCCACAATCAAACAGAAGCACGGGGTTGTGCTTATGAGGCTGGTGAATCAAGTTGGCCTGACTGAAAGGCCATGAGTGACTGTCCCAATAGTTAAATCTTTCAATGCAGCTAAAAGGAGTGCAAGATATGACTCTGCCGCCTTCTTAAAACCACGCCTCCTTTTGATACAACCAAAAAGCAAAATATTGGCAACAGATGGACTGCCTTAGTTCAAACCTTCTATGATTTCATTGATGTGCTGGAAGAAGCGAATGACAAAAAGATCATTAAATATCTAAATAATTTAGCAGGTGGAGGAGTAAAAGAAGTGATAAAGAAAATACCACAAAGTTATGAAGTGACGTACCATAAAATCAAAGAAGCGCTAAACACCAAGTTCCATCCAATGCTGAATGCCGACTATGAAAGATACATTTTCAGTCAGGAAAGCCAGAGAGGTGATGAAATGATGGATGAGTTTGTAGAAAGACTTGATTCACTCATAAAGCATTGCAAGCTCATTGAACTAAACAAAGAGAAGGCCATGCATCTCAAAGTCATAAATGGTTGCCTCACCGATTCCTTCAGATGGGGAATTCTGAAAGGGACACTTAGCTTGGAGTGAGTACTTATGGCTGCCAGAGTGGTAGAAAGAGCTGACAGACATGCCGCCAATATGGAGGCCAGAACAGACCAAAATGAATCAGTGCTGAGTGTGAAAAGTAAGCAAAAACACATGGCAAAAGTCCATAAAGTAATGTCTCCGAAGAAAAAGAAGTTGTGCTTTCGATGTAGATTTTCCTTTTCACATGACAGTAGATGTCCCGCCATTGGGTAGGTATGCAAAGGCTGCAGGAAAAAAAAAAACATTTTGTAACATCCTGCAAAGCGAGGGAAAGCTCAAGTGCATCACGTTGCGAAAACAAAATGAAGGCAAGATTAAGTGCTTCACGTTGAGAAAACAAAATGGAGGCAAGATCATGTGCATCACGTTGAGAAATCAAATGGACGCCAGAAAGTTCCAAATGTGAGGTTCTATGCATGCCCACAAGGTCAAGCTGCAACATCAGTTGAGGCAAGTAGGAACTGAATGATGCCGATTGCCATTAACTTCTTTGTCTAAGAGTATGTCACCGTCATTGTCAACAGTGAGGAAGTTGGGAGTGCGATGTCAATGTTGACTGCCAAAGAGACGTGCGCATGTAGGATTAGCTTCTTGCAAGGAAGAATGCTGGAGGAAGCTAGATTGACAAGTGAAAGTGCGAAATTAGTTTGCACACTGTCCCAAGATCACACTGAAAGTGAATGGGCATTCCATACCTTTTATCATAAACAGTGGTGTGTCGATAAACATTATGCTTGTGGATTAGTACAATGAACTGTATCCAGTGCCCTGTTTAACTCAGTTGAAAACCAAAGTGCATATGTGGGCTGCTTTGATGCCACTGCAAAGTCAAGGTTCATTCAAAGCAACTGTAAAGCATAAAAATACGAAAGTACAAGCACCAACTCACGTCTTGCCTGGCATTTCATAGAGTGCATGTTTACTCAGTATTAGTACTGCTGCTGACATGGGGCTATTTTCTGTAAACTACAATGTTAATGTATATCATGAGATAGTGAATCAGTTTCCATCTCTGTCTCATGAACTAAGAAGACTTAAGAATATAAAAGTGCAACTTCACATAAATGAGGATATCCATCCTGTTGCTCAAAAACATAGTCAAATTGCATTTCATTTAAAAGAGGCTGTTGAGAACGAACTTGAGACACTATTAAAGCACAAATTAATATAGCGATCCACTGGTCCGACACCATGGGTATCACTCATAGTGGTTGTGGTGAAAAAGGATAGTGGAGGAGCTGTGCGTATCTATGTTGATATGAGCCAAGCAAACAAGACGATTGCAAGACAATGACATCCAGGTCTGCACATTGCTGAAATGATTACGTAGCTTAATGGAGCAAAAGTCTTTTCTTGCCTTGATTTGAACAAAGGATATCATCAGCTCGAACTGGAAGAGAATTGAAAGCACATTACTACCTTTTCGACTGATGTTAGTTTATTTAGATTCAAAAGGCTAAGTTTTAGAGTGTCATCACCTGAAGAACGTTTTCAAGATGTCATTCATTGCAGAATACAGCCACTCACAAATGCTTTCGATTACAGTGATGACATACTAGTTATTGGGGCCACCCGAAAGGAACATGATAAAGCTCTTGCACTAGTGTGTCATATATTTGCCGATGGAAGGTCTCACCTTAAAAGCGGCAAAGTATGAGTTTTATCAAAACAAGCTAAAGTTCTTTGATCATATCTTTTCTGATGGGGAATGACTCTGGATCCAAATAAAGTGCAGGGCTTGTCATCCACTCCTCCCCCACAAGATGTAACTATGATGAGGACCTTCCTTGGTATGACCAGTTACTTTTCAAGGTATATACTTGACATTGCCACTGTAAATGCCGTATTGAGGGACTTAATGAAACAAAATGTCCTCAATGGTTGAGTGAATGTGAACAAAGCTTCAAGAAAATCAAGCATGCAATTGAGAATGCAACTGAAATGGCATACATTGATCCGAAATTGCAGACGGAGATTGTTGTTGATGCAAGTCCTTTGGGGTTGGGTGCCATCCTTGCCCACCACACTGGAAATTCTACTGCCCCATGGCACATTGTGGCTTATGCTAGTCGAAGTCTGTCATCGACAGAAAATGCCTATTCACAACCTTAAAAATAAAGCTTTACTTTGGTGTGGGTTAGGAGCATTTTCATGTTTTCCTGTATGGAAAACATTTCACAGTTGTCACCGATCACCAAGCATTGCTCACCATTTTTCGGCAATCCTACAGCCAAGATGCCCCCTCACATTGAGAGGTAGGGGTTGCGACTACATGAGTTTGATTATACGATTGTGTATCGTCCAGGTAAAGATCAAAACCCTGCTGACTACTTCTCATGTGTGGCAATACACTGTCATGGCAATACTTCTAAAGCAGCTGATGCTAATGTTAATTTCATTGCAGAGAGCAGTACCCCTGCTGCGTTAACAGGCAAACATGAGTGCTGACGAGAATTTGCTGATAATCAAAGAAAGTAATGCACACCAGTTGTGGCAAAAACATAATCAACCTCTTGAATGCCAGAAATCCAAAAATGTGCAGGAAGACCTTTCAGTTACTCCAGAAGGCATATTCTTACAAGGGTTGAGAATTGTCATATCATAGAGTCTGAGACAACAAGCTATTGAACTGGTGCATGAAGGACACTGTGGAGTAGTTGCTACAAAATGAGCACTACAGGACCAAGGGTGGTTCTCTCATCTTGATAAAAGAGTTGAAAAGGAGTTAAAGACGTGTCATTTGTGGATCTGTTTGACGTCCAAGACAACCCCACATCCGTTAAACATGTCTAATCTTCCAAAGCATGCATGGGAGAAGATTGCAATTGAGTTCTTTGAACCCCATGACAATGGACATCATTGTTGATGAATATTCCAGTTTTCTCCATGCGGAAAATCTGTCAGCAACTACTCATGACAGATTCATTGAGAGATTAGGAAGTATCTTTGCAACATGGGGTAATCCTTCGAATTTGACAATGGCACGCCTTTCAATAATCGAGAATGAAAAGATTTTCTCACTCATCCAAATGTCACGCATCAGAAAAGCACGCCTCTCTGGCCACAGGTGAATGGTGTGGTCAACAGATGTATGAGTACCCTCAAGAAGACTGTTCAGCACACTGCACTGGGAAAGTTTGAACTCAAATCAGTACTTCAGTCTACACTATGTGCATACAGGTACACCCCACATTCTACCACAGGTGAAAGCCCTGCCAACTTAATGTTTGGGAGATCCATGGGCATCAAGATGCTACAATGGACCAATAGGAGATCTAGTGACACTGGTATACTTCTCACTACTGACTCATTTCACAAACACCAAATAAAGACTTATGCGGATAGACACAGCAGTGCTCAGAGCACTGTGTTCAACAGAGGAGACCAAATTATCATCAGGCAGAAACGGAAACACAAGTCTGATGCTCCTTTTGATGGTGATCCACTGAGGGGAGGTGATCCACTGAGGAAGGGACACATGGTGACTGCTCACAATCCTGGAAAGTCCATTACACGAGACTCTTTGCATTTCAGGTCCCTTCATCTACCTTCACCAGCTCCCGGTGTCAGAAGTGAGATCTGTCCACCTGAGCATCAGGAGAGTCCAATGACTGTACCAGTGTCTCTGTCACCAGTGCCAGTCAAGGACACTTCTCCTGTAGCTCCGCAACCTCACATGACCAGATATGGATGATTTATTCGAGCAACAAAATTACTTATTGAAGAGTTGTAATATATATATATATATATGTATTATTTGTACCTTTTATTTAACAAAGGGGGAGATGTAGTGTCTTGTGGGTTACAGATGATGGGACCCTTTTGGATTCTGACGGACTCCGCAGAATAGTGACATAAGTGTGTGGGTATGGGTGAATGAAGTCTTAATGTAGTGTTCACTTCACGCTTACATGCTGATGAATAAAGACATGTAATACCATGCTCTGTGTGTGGCATGATCATTTGCATGTACCCGGGCTGGGATAGGATGCTATAGTGCTTGTCTATTTTATGCACCATCTTTTGGAGTGCCTGGCTTGGGCAAAAACGACATTTGTGCAGACTGCACTAGTGAGATTTGGAATCATAAAGTTAGTCAAATGTTGATGTAAAATTTCATTGTGGCAGTCATGATGGCCTGAAGATGATGTTGCAAAATTGCACTGTGACCAGTTTAATCTATGGGATCTTACCCTTAAACATAGATTATCAATGTGTGTTGAGCCAAAAAGACAAACTAGGTGAAAAAAACAGTGCCCTTTGCCTTGGGTACTACTCATGTGAGCCACAAAAATATTTAGTCATTCATTTACTCTAGCCATCTGAACCATTTATCTAGCCTGTTGATTTGCAGAGTGGTGAAAGCTGAATGGGGACTCAGCAACCCTTCCATGGGCATAGTTCACGTGACTTGATCAGAATGGAGACTTAACTCAGACCTGCCAGGCACTTAGCAAGGCAAATTTAGATTTATGGATTCTTCCTTTTAGCTCTGAAAAGTCAAAGACAACCAGAGTTATATAATTGTCAATTCATTAATTAACACTAGTATACATCATAGTAGATGCAAGGAAATTACAACAATTTTTAGAAAAACAATAGCACAAACAAAAAATGTAAAAGAAAACAAAGAGAAAATACCAATTATTTCATTAGAAATGACAACCACCTTCATTTGAATTTCTGCCAACTTGGGATAAATGTAACTCTTGCATTCACTTGTATCTCTCTTAGGTCAGTAATACTGCCTGCACGGTCAACTCCTTCTCATACTTCTTCTAGTCACTTACTGAAAAAATCTGACACTCTTCCTGGCTCAGTTCTGGCATCTTCCCACTGTAATCCTAACTACTTCACTTATCACTGAGCATGCACCCTGCCTCTAGTTTTCACTTCAGTTTTGGGGACTTTTCTGCACCTTGCAAAGTTAATGTGTTGTTTTTACATTATTGGGACCTACAGTTGCGCTCAAAGCATGCTTACATAATTTACAGTGGAATACTTTTTCAGGGTTTATCACCTAAAGTGTTGGTGGCAGCATGCTATGTTCTGTGAGTCATACTTCGATTGGGCAGTTATATCTTTGTTAGTTAGAATGGGGCTGGTTGACCTCTCTAATTTCAAGGGCCTCTTTTATGTGAGACCCAACACATTGGCCAGAGAACCCATGTGTATGTCAGGTGAGCTTGGGTATACAGTGAGCCTTTCATACCTATGTAGTAGTAAGATGTTAAATGAAGTAGTACTGAAGTGAGTGGGATCCATTTGGATGGGTAAAATTTAATACAACACGTGGTCAGGTTTAGGATAGCTTCCCTAGACATTGTAAGAGTTTTGTAAGAATCCTAGACACTTGAGTGAGGAGGATAGAGGCATGGATACCTTTAGAAAATCCATGAAGACATTGCTAGCAATGGGCTGGTGATTAGTTCTTCTTGAGCACTGTTATTTGGTAGGTGGTAGGGGTGAAGAGTAGGACCACAGTTTCTGTTGTCCATGGTGATGAAGTTTAAAGACCAGGCCTGCCATTTTATTTCTCCCTGACTACAGCTTAAAAAGGCGGATGACAGCCAGGTGCAGTAAGCTCACACTTCATTGTGCCCAGGTTGTGGGCATGCCTGGTTAGAGGCGGCCCCAGTACTACTTGCTGTGAAAAGCAACACTTTACATAAAGGCTGAGGCTGGAAAGGAGCTTGGGAAAGACATTTGAAAGATAAAACAACACAAACTGGTTCTGAAGTTTGAGACAGTAGATCCACATCCCCAGTCTGGAAAATGTATATGAAAGTAGCTATCAACCACCCCACTTTGTTCCAGTCCCATATTTTTCTTGACCAAGGGAGGGAGTGCCCTACAGAGTACTCAAAGAGTTGCTGTGTAGTCAGGGCTAGTATCTGTCTGACAGCAATCTCAAAAAGGTGAAGGCACATCACCTGAAGTCGCCATTTCTGCTAGAGGAGCTGAGAGTTTGCCTTAAGAGACATGGTAGCTTGCCTGCTAAGAGAGAGAATGAGTGTGTCTGTCACTCCTGGAGAAGAAAATGACCAGGAAGAAGCCCAGCATGTTTCTGGCATACAAAGAACACAGAGATGCTAATGAGCTTGAGGGAATGATTCAAAAGTAACCCATGATGAGAAGGGGTCCTCCAGTATCTCTGTGCAGTATATTACAAGCTTCAACATGGACTCTACCATAGCATGTATTCTTCAGTCAACCTCCAGTGAAGCAGGTAGCCCCAACCTGTCCTAGAGGCCACAACATCCACAGACGGATTCAGCACAGATGGTGCAACCAACACCAGCTGAAGCGCTAGTTGACCAAAGAATGTCTGAGCCATGTCTGTTGGATATCATTCTATGCACAAAGACTGTTGCAGTGAACAAGCCTCAGAGAAGACTGCTCTATATGCTGGCACCGCATAACAGTCCAGATAAATGTTGATGAGTGTCAGGTAGCCATAGGGCTGAGCCTGGAGATGAGAGAGAAACTGAGATATGCATGCGTTAATCCACACTCTTGCTTGAGGCTTTGTGGCATGAAAAGCCATCTTAAAACTTTGAACTGAGTATCCCATTAAAATTCATAATAATTGTGAGCAATCTGCAACTGAGCCTAGTCTCTTCCTATAACCTAGCCTACAGGGCAGTAGTAGTGGGATCCCCACCTTTAGAGGGAGGGAAGATGATTACCAGAGAGGTAAGATGATTAGCACTATTTACAACAACCCTTTATAGTGGAATGATTGTGTTTTTTGTATTGCGATCTTCTGTGAGATTAAAAGTACCTTCTTATCCGGAAAGATAAGCACTGGGCTGGATATTATATTATTGTCAGTGGTTTGACTTTTGAGTTCTGAACTATTGCACACATATCTCCTCCCTGAGAAGTCTGTGTCTGCTCACCCTCACTACCCTGAGAATTAAGTGTGCAAAAGGTTTTACTTGGCCTGGTTTGAAGAGCTGTAGTAGAACGAACCGCACACCACCAATGGCAAATAACCATAACCACCTCATTGGAGGACCAGTAATCCCTGTCTACCCTGTAGCCCTATGCCCCCTTAAACTAGGTCTCACACTGATTTTCCCTTTTTACTTGGAGGAACGTAACCCAGCATACACTGTTTGGGGTCTAACACAGGCAGTCTGCTTATCACAATCTGTAGTCTAGCTACCTCCTCCTTCTAATAGTCTTGGAGTTTTGGGCACATCAAGTCATGTGTATGAATCATGTTCACTTCCCCATACACCTGTGATATTTGTTAGCAATTCAAGTAATTATGTGGAAATAGTTAGACTGTACCAGTCTAAATTTGACATTGTCATAAATCTGCTTTACGTGTTTGTCGTCTCTGCCCCACTTTTTGTATGATGGAGATACTTATGTTAGTCTATATCCTATTTATTTCTATCTGTAAGTTCTAGCCAACCCCTCTCATTAGTCACTGCTTGTGCTAACAGTTGTGTCATCTCCCCCGAGCACCTTAGCAGTTCTAGCTAATCATTTGTTTGACAGAAATTATCCTGATTGTACCTAAACTCATTTTATTGTTCTTCTTCTGACATGAGTAAACTTCCAATGATGTAAAGATGTGAGATTTGAGGTTCTATAACTCATTTCACATTATGAAATGAAGTTAGCATTGCCTGGCATAAAAATCATGTTTTTTTTATAACTGATTTCATTACTTGGTTGCACACCTGTACTGTTGTATTGTTGCAGGGATTCTGCACAAATACAGAACTATGTGCAGGAAATGGGACCATGGTGTATAGGGACTGAGTCTTCCCACCACCTTAGTACCCACAAACCCAGGACCGACTAGCTATAGTGTCGCACTTGCTCTCCTACTCACTCACAGAGAAACAAATGATTAGACACCCCAGAACACAACACTCCCAGATCTCTCAGGAATCGCGGTAACAAGACACACCCTTTCGCTCACTCTCTTGTACTCGTCCACAGTAAAATCTGACGGAGACACAAAACAGTTTGAAATATTTATTTTAACTAACATGCCCTAACATGCCGTATACGTGCCACAACAAGCAAGAAAATGCATAGTACAAATATTTTCAGCATAGCAGTCAGTCCATAAATCATGAAGGGAGATGTCATGATAGAAAGACAATTGAGAAAGTACTATAGTGCCTAACCTCCCTCTCCTTGCTAAGAAGAAGTATTATTATATAATATAAAATCTCTGGGCTTTGTCAGCAGACCCCATACCTTAGCCTACAGATGATGGGTGCTCTTCTCTCTGAAAAGGTTCCTCTCCAAGTGTGTGTCACTTACTCATGCACCCCACTAAAAACCCAAGTACGCTGTCCAAACAACAGCTGCATCGGATTGTTTTGTCTAAGGGCTAAGGACTGGCCAGAACAAAATAATAAGGGGCATTGTTGTTCGACCTTTCAAATAATGTTCAGTCAAAATCCTAGGAACCTGCAGAGAGTGAACACAGCGATGAGTTCTCATGTGAAAGCAGTCTTTGAAAATATTGTAAATAATAAAGACGTGTAATAACGTGTGCAAAGCAGCTGGCAAGCTGCAACGTGCTCATGCTAAGTTAGTGAAAAAAGACAATGTCTCTATGGGCCATGTGACACTATTAGATAGCGCCTCAAAACACAAAGTGATGGATAGAATGCTTGAATTAATCACAGTCACTGGCAATCGTTCAGGCAATATCCCAAGCCATAATTTTTCACCCACCATGCCACCTCAGTTTGGACCCAACCATATCAAAATCAGCCTTGGCCCGAGTGATTGCCAGTGGCTGAGATTAATCTAAGCATTCCATGCATCACCTTGTTGTTGATGCACTTGCTGCCTAATTGTGAGGGGCATGCCCAGACGTGGGTCCTGTGCTCACTCATTTGAATCAAGCTATATACCTAGCTGATGAGCCCATAATAAGGGCAAAGCTGGTCCTGGGTTGCTTGTATTTTGTTTCAGGGAGGAGCTGGCGTGCAATTCAGGCTCAACTGTTCTGATTGGAGCAGGGTCAAGGATAATTTACTTATGGTTGGGTCCAATCTGATGTGGCATGGTGGGTGAAAAAACTATGGATTGGGATGCAGCCGAGAGATTCCTAGAGGCTAAGATTAATTCAAGCATTCCATCCATCACCTTGTTGTTGTTGTTGGCTCCCTAAGTGCTATAGGTATGCCTGGACCTGGGTCCCATGCTCACTGTGCCAGTGGAATCAAGCTATACCTGGCTGATGATCCCATAATAAGGTTGAATTCAGCACTGAATTTCTTGTTTTCCGGTTCAGGGAGGACCTGGTCTGGTAGCTCTGGATAGCTGTTTCGACTGGAGAAGGGTCAAGGCTGATTTGAATATGACAGGGTCCAAACTGAGGCGGCATGGTGGGTGAAAAGCGGTGGATTGGGAAGTGGCCCAAGCTACTGCCAGTGGCTGAGATTAATTCAAGTATTCCATCCATCACCTTGCTTTTGTTGGCTCCCTAAGTGCGATAGGTATGCCCAGACCTGGGTCCCGTACTCACTGTGCTAGTGGAATCAAGCCATACCTGGCTGATGAGCCCATGATAAGGCTGAATCCAGCCCTTGATTTCTTGTTTTCCGGTTCAGTGAGAACCTGGTCTGGTAGTTCGGGCTGGACTGTTCCGATTGGGGCAAGATCAAAGCTGGTTTGCATATGCCTGAGTCCAAACTGAGGTGGCATGATGGACAAACAATTATGGATTTGTCTGCGGCCCCTAGATATTGCCAGTGGCTGAAATTAATTCAAGCATTCCATCCATCCTCTTCTTGTTGTTGCAGTTGCCGCCTTATGTGTGGTGGGTATGCAAAGACATAGGTCATGTGCTCACTGTGCCAATGGAATGAAGCTATTACTTGGCTGATGAGCCCATGATAAGGTCGAATCCAGACCTGGGTTGCTTGTTTTCTGGTTCAGGGAGGACCTGGTCTGGTAGCTCGGGAAAGCTGTTCCGACTGGAGAAGGGTCAAGGCTGATTTACATATGACAGGGTCCAAACTGAGGCAGCATGGTGGGTGAAAAACAGTGGATTGAGAAGCGGCCAAAGTGACTGCCAGTGGCTGAGATTAATTCAAGCATTCCACCCATCTTCTTGATGTTGTTGCAGTTGTGTTCGATAGGGCATTTCCTTCAGCAGGTCTCAATCTCTGTAAGTAAATCTCCCACTGTTTCTCATCCATTTAATTCCCCCAATTACTGCTTTTCCCAGTTCATCACCTCTTCCAATCACCCCATGCATGTTGCAGGCATTATGTCTTGCAATACATTTCTAGATTGCAGGGTCCCAAGCCGACTCTCCCGTATGGAGATTTTGGATATTAGGATATTCATTGGCACTCTACTCCATCTGCTCACACATACTAGTAATTTCACCATCAGCTGTTCAAACTCTGTAAATACTTTTAGCAGGAGTATAAGAAATTGGGTTGTTAGTTGACTGTGGTGTGAGCCCTGGTCAAGCAGCAGCCACAATCCCTTGCTGGGTAAATCACCAAAAATCATTAAACTAACCTGTGCTTAACCATTGGTAGCTTGGCACAAAAGGCAGTCAGGCTTAACTTGGAGGCAATGTGTAAAGTATTGATGCAGCACACAAACAGTAATAAATTGAAAACAGAACACAAGAAAAATCCCAAACCAATTTAGAAAAATATAGTAAATTATTTGACACCAAAATGACAAAACTCTAATCAGTAGAACTAGAGTTATGAACTTCCCTGAGAGATCAAAGTGCCTACAGCATACATCTACTCACTCTAGACTAGGGCAAAGTAAAAAAATATGTCAGACGGTGATGGAGCGTGGTTTGGATGCAAGAAGTGGATTGGGCATGGTCAGTGCTTACCTTCGGACTTGGAAAAAGTCCTGAGAAAAAAGTTTTGAGAAGGTAAAGTTCAGCGGGTCAAGGCTGCAGGAGGTGTCCGAGGAGGGTGCTACATCATCATTGGATTGCCTTTGGTCGAAGCCGCAGTGAAGATACCAATATTCGTACTTAGTCACCGAAAACGATGTCAAAAATCTCCAGCGGGACGAGGCAGATGACTGTAGCTGAAGACAGTTTCACAAGGTCAGATACCCCTTTGGAAAAGGACCGCTGAAATGGAATTGCTGCTGCGGAGTAGAACATAGCTGGAGAAACCATGAAGGCAGCCTGTCTGTGATGCACCTCAGGTCGATAGGTAAGGAGGTTGGCCCCAGTCTCCTCCTGGTTCTCAGGGTAGTTTTTGGTCAAACATTTTCCAAGTCCTCGGTTTGGGGTTTGTCCATCTGGGCACCTTCTAGCACCATAACCTTGGGGGTTCAGGACTCACAAAGGCTGGGTCTAGGTGCAGGTTCAAGATGTTGGGAGCCTTTTATGTCCCTGTGGCTCTGAACAGGAGGCCAGCACACTAGCCCTTGGAGTCACTACTGGTAGTTTTGGGTGCAGATGAAGATCTAGGGCTCAACCATGGCCTCTGAGGGTTCATGCATGCTCCAAAGAAGCAAAGCAGTCCTCTCAGGTACAGGGGCAGTCTGACAGAGTGCACAGCAGGACACAACAGCAGGCAGTCCTCTGATAGTCCTTTCGCATGCCCTGTTCCCCTTGTTCCGGAAGATGGGTGAAGCTTCTGGAAATTTTGTTTGAAATGCATGGAATTCCCTGTATCCCCGGCCCTGGCTTCAAGCTAGCTGCAATGCAAACACAGGGTTGTTAGGCCCTTTATGTGAAGGCAGAGCACAGGCTATTCAGCTCTAAGTGGGGCTGTGCACAGCTCAGCTCCCCCCAACCTGCCAGCTGACGTCCCGTTCAAGCACATCTAATGCCTCTATTGTGTGACTACCTGGGAGGAATTCACAAAGTCTAAATGTCAGCTACACCCAGTCATGTGACCCAAGACAGGCTGCAGGTACAAAGGGCTAAGGGCAGGAATATGTACCCTTCTAAAAATGGAATTTTCAAAATTGTAATTAAAAATCTGGCTTTACCATCAAAGAGGGTTTATCATAACAGTTTCATAGGCACAAACATGACATAGCTACCTATGGGAGGGGTAGGGCTCACAGTAGTGAAAAACACATTTAGGGGTTTTTCACTGCGAGGACATGTACAACTTAAAAGTACATGATCAACCTTTTAATTGCACAGCACCTGGCCCTGGGCTAACTAGGGCCTACCTTAGGGTGACTTATATGTAATAAAAGGGGAGTTTAAGGCTTGACAAGGGGGTTTCAATGCCAAGGCGACATGGCAGTTTAAAATTGCATTCAAGCTGCAATGGCAGACATGGGGCATTATTTAATGTGTAACTTAAGTGGGTGGCACAACAAGTGCTGCATCTCCACTGGTAGCATTATTTTACAGCCAATGGGTATATTGTATACCACTCTACAAGGGACTCATAAGCAAATAAATATGCCAATTGGGGACACGCTAATGTAACAATGTTTTAGGGTAGTGAACACAAGCACTTTCACACTGGTTAGCAATGGTAAACTGCACACAGTCCTAAGACCAACAGAAACGAATTCAGCAAAAAGTAGAGGGAAAAAGTAACCCTGGGCGGTGAACTCCGCTCCGCTCGCGGGGTTTGCGGAGTTTTCCGCACTCCGCGTTACGCGGAGCTCGCGGAGTTCCAAAAAACTCCACTTCGCGGAGAGGAGTTTTTTTCCTCGCTCGTGTTCACCAATGTCAAGTTGGCGAGCGTGAGCGAGGAAAATCCACCTCCCGGCGAGATTTTTCCTCATTCGCGATCGTCAACATCAAGTTGGCTAGCACGAGCGTGGAAAATAAACCTCCCGGCCAGATTTCTCAATGCGGGGGGGGGATCGGGTTTCTCATTGCGAGTGGTCGAGTATGCTCGCGACCGCTCGCGTTGAGAAACTGCCCGTTCGCGTTGAGAAAGCTGCTGCTCGAGTAAAAATCTACTCGAGCAGCAGAAAGGAAAGCAGCGCTCGCTTGCGCTGTGCGTGGTGCCATTCGTGATGATTGCACAGTGCGGACAAGCATCCGGCACTGAAAATCACTGCGAACTGCATTTTTCTATCGCACTCCGCCGCTTGCGGAGCTCCGCGTAGCGCTGCAGAGTTTTTTTTACCACTTCGCGGAGTTTCACGTAGCGCAACTCCGTGAACTCCGCCCAGGGTTAGGAAAAAAGCAAAAACTTTGGGGGTGACACTGCAGAGAGGGCCAGGTCCAACAGGGAGGAGACAGAACATGTTGTGGTGGGCAGCAATATAATTTTCTCTGCAAGTGGGAACACGATGCAGAAACAAATAGATCACAAGAACTTTACATAATAATTTTATTTCAGCATTAACCAACAAGAGGGGCTTGCAATATGTGCAATCCAGTTGACCATTTATGGCTTCAGTATCACAGTTATTGGAGTTTATCTCATTGTTCTCAGAGTGAATTCAACATTCTTCTGAATCTTCCACAGATCCAGGAGTGTTCTGATGAGAGGTTTTGAAGGTGCCACTTTTGTACCTGGTGGCAGCCTTTGTGTGAGTGAACTCCCAGGCCTACCACCAAAACTGGTTCCTATCAATTCCTCCCCTTCACTGGTCTCAGCTCCAAACGTTCTAGGGTGACAAAGGTAAAGGCAGGCCTGATGTCAGGTTTCCTTGTGTGTGCTGCATGGATGGTCCTTTGAGGTGTAATTTGGGCAGGGCACAACTCTTCCCTAGCCATCCTATCAAAAAGACCCTCTTCGTTCATCCCTAGATCTCTTTTGTCCCAATGTCTGGAAAGAATATTCAACCCACATCAGGAGAGCCATTGACAGTCATGCTTTTAGGAGTTGTTCACTGCCAGGACATGTAACACTTAAGTAAACATGTCCTACGTTTACATTACCATGTATGCAGCCCTGTGAGCCCTAAGGGCCTACCTTAGGAGTGACTTATAAGTATTTTACAGGAAGGTTTAGGCCTGGCAAAAGTTTTATTTTGCCAAGTCAAAATGGCAGTTTAACACTGCACTACAGGCTACAGTGGCAGGCCTCTGAGTTTTTACAGGGCTACTTTAGTGGGTGGCACAATTAACGCTGCAGCCCACTAGTTTCATTTAATTTAAAGGACCTGGGTATAGGTAGTACCATTTACTAGGGAAATATAAGTAAATTAAATGGCTAGCAGGAAGAAAGTGTGCTGAATGCCAATAAAAAAAAGAGTTCAGCAAAAATCAGGGAGTGAACATGTCAAAGATATCAGGTCTAACAGTGATATTATGTACAGGCAAACATATAAAGCTAATGCCTCTCCCAGTTTTTGTCTTTTTACTACCTATCCACATTTTTTTGCGGGGTAGCAATTACCTCTGTCTCTAATTGCATACTTATGCTCATGCAAGGTAAAGATTATTGTCAGTGTTTTCCACTCAGTGCGTTGAATTCCGGTGGAGTCCCAATTAGTCGCTAGATAACTGAGTAGTTACAGTTAGGATTGTGTTTCCAAATGCTTTTTTTTGTGTTGCTGATAACTTTGGCACAGTTGGAAGAATTGACACAAAGCTTTCCAAAAAAGAGTGCATAGAAAGGGTCGGGGTGATCCAACAAGCGGGGTCTGAGAAAAAAGCGTGTTCCAAAATGCATTTTCAAAGTTCATTTTTTTCTTTCTATCTATCTATCTATCTATCTATCTATCTATCTATCTATCTATATATTCACTGAAAAAACCATAGGTTTTAGGGAAAGTTATAGTTAGTTGGACATTGCACTCGTACAAAACCCGTGAAATTCCCCCGTTATAGTTAGTTCAGCTAACTATAACTCGCGCCCCCGCAATGCACTGCTGATGACGTCACATATTACATCACTCATGACATGGTCAGTGACATCACTGATGACATCACTGATGACATCTCAAATATTTGAGGAATATTTGCACAATGGTGAAGGGAGGGGGCGGGGCCTGAGGTGACATGTGTGCAAACAGGCCCCGTGGCGCGTTTTAAGATGGGGAATTAAATCCTCTTCAATCCTGAGGGTCCCTGGGGGCCAACTAGCCCAACAGGTACGTCCAGAAAGCGCCACAGAGCTGCGTTGCAGAGAGGTGTAAAAGGGGTGTGGCCTCTGTACATGTCTCTGCAACGCAGCCCCTGGCGCATACTGGAGGTTCCTGGTGGGCTAGTTGGCCCGTAGGGACCCTCATGATTCAAGGGGACTTAATCCCCCAACTTAAAACGCGCCACGGGGCGCGTTTGCACAGATGTCACCTCAGGCCCCGCCTCCCTTCACCATTGTGCAAATATTCCTCTAAAATCAGCCGAAATACGAATTCTGATTTACTCACCTGTTATCAGGAGAGACCTCAGTGCTGCATCTTTCAGCCCAGTACTAATCCTGAAAAGTAATTTTAACCGTACTTACCAGTAACTTGAATTTCCTTCCATAGGCTAACATTGACTGGTTTCACTTGGAAATTCTTCTAAGTGTTGATTTTTGAAACATACAAATATTCCTCTAAAATCAGCCGAAATCCGAATTCTGATTTACTCACATGTTATCAGGAGAGACCTCAGTGCTGCATCTTTCAGCCCAGTACTGGTCCTGAAAAGTAATTTTAACCGTACTTACCAGTAACTTGAATTTCCTTACATAGGCTAACATTGACTGGTTTCACTTGGAAATTCTTCTAAGTGTGGAGTTTTGGAACTTTAAAATATTCCTCTAAAATCAGCCGAAATACGAATTCCGATTTACTCACCTGTTATCAGGAGAGACCTCAGTGCTGCATCTTTCAGCCCAGTACTGATCCTCAAAAGTAATTTTAACCGTACTTACCGGTAACTTGAATTTCCTTCATAGGCTAACATTGACTGGTTTCACTTGGAAATTCTTCTAAGTGTGGAGTTTTGGAACTTTAAAATATTCCTCTAAAATCAGCCGAAATACGAATTCCGATTTACTCACCTGTTATCAGGAGAGACCTCAGTGCTGCATCTTTCAGCCCAGTACTGATCCTCAAAAGTAATTTTAACCGTACTTACCTGTAACTTGAATTTCCTTCCATAGGATATCATTGCCTGCTTTTTGCTGAAAAAGTTTCTAAGTGTTGATTTTTGAAACATACAAATATTCCTCTAAAATCAGCCGAAATACGAATTCCGATTTACTCACCTGTTATCAGGAGAGACCTCAGTGCTGTATCTTTCAGCCCAGTACTGGTCCTGAAAAGTAATTTTAACCGTACTTACCGGTAACTTGAATTTCCTTCCATAGGCTAACATTGACTGGTTTCAATTGGAAATTCTTCTAAGTGTTGATTTTTGAAACATACAAATATTCCTCTAAAATCAGCCGAAATACGAATTCCGATTTACTCACCTGTTATAAGGAGAGACCTCAGTGCTGTATCTTTCAGCCCAGTACTGGTCCTGAAAAGTAATTTTAACCGTACTTACCAGTAACTTATATTTTCTTCCATAGGAATCCATTGTCTGGTTTTCAGCAGAAAAGTTTCAAAGTGTCGATTTTCACAAACTACAAATATTCCTTAAAAATCGCCTGTATGACTTAAACGCATTCTTTCAACTGTTTACAGGAGATGCACCAGTGCTGGATCCAGGATCCAACACTGAGTAAGAAAAAGTAACGATAACAGTTTTTACCTGCTAAGTGAATTTCCTTCCATAGGATAACATTGGTGATTCTATGAGAAAAAGTTTCTAAGTGTCAACTTTTAAAATACAATAATATTCCTTAAAAATCACGACTGTAACCAAAACGCTTTTACTCAACTGTTTACAGGAGATGTACCAGGACTGAATCTAGGATCCAGTCCTGTGGTTAGAAAAGTAATCCATAAAGTAACTAATTGCATTTAACTAGAAATTCACATTGAGCTGAATGTTGCATTGTGTATGAAAATGTGTTGCCCATTGCAACAACTGTAACTACTGTACTTAAAAGTCTATTGCCTATGTGAAAAGTATTTAAACTAAAGTAATTCATTCTGAGAAAGTATTTTTTGTAATGTAATGTATAATGTAATTACAATGTAATTTAAAAATAAAATATGTAAAAGAAATTGTTTTTAAAAATGTAGTAAATCAGTGTGAAAAAAATTAATATAAAAATTAATACATTTAAAAATTGTCATTTAAAAACCTTTGAAATTCACTGAAAAAACCGTAGGTTTCAGGCACGTTATAGTTACAAATTAGCATTTTAAAAACCTTTGAAATTCACTGAAAAAACCATAGGTTTCAGACACGTTATAGTTAGAAATTAGCATTTAAAAACCTTTGAAATTCACTGAAAAAACCATAGGTTTTAGGGACAGTTATAGTTAGTTGGACATTGCACTCGTACAAAACCCGTGAAATTCCCCCGTTATAGTTAGTTCAGCTAACTATAACTCGCGCCCCGCAATGCACTGCTGATGACGTCACATATTACATCACTCATGACATGGTCAGTGACATCACTGATGACATCACTGATGACATCTCAAATGACATCACTGATGACATCATCCATGTGATAATCTGATGCAGCTCCTCACACCCTAATATAACCTTTGATACACCCAATCTAAATTACAGAGTGCCATTCGCAAAACCATAGACACTCCAACACCAATAACTACATACCCACTCACTGATTCTTAGGTCTACACACACACATCCACTCACTCACCCGTACAGTCACTCATACTTATGGTCACTCAGTACAGGACTATCATATGCACTCTTACTCCTATATAGACACTCAAACACCGCCACTCATCCATAGAGGTACTCACACACCTAGTCAGTCATGCAAATAATTAAACACACTGCCACTTACTCACCTATACAGTTATACACACACCAGCTCACTTAATCATACAAATACTAGCACATTGTTACGCTCTTATACAATCACTGATACAAGCACACACTCATCCATACAGCCACTATCACAATCACTCACTCTCGCTTATAGCTATTTATATACTCCAATACACATATATACTGCCTTTCACATATGTAGTTACTCACACATGTACCACTGGGACATACATTCACTCACTAACACACTCTTACACACACTTACCCACCCATACAGTCTATCACAGATGCACTCTTTAAACCATCCACCAGTGAATCACCCACTCACACATCTATGCACAGTCGCACACACCCCATCCACACAAACACTCAGGCACCTATACAGATACTCATAGAACCAATCAATAACCCATATAGACACTCATGTAGCTATTCGCAAATCCATGCATCCACTTACACACCAACAGACGGATACAGACATTCACACAGTTTAGTCACTAACCCATGCATTCAGTAAGATACGTTTAATCACTCACTTGTAGAGTCAGTCACGCACATACTAAATCATCCATTCAGACACTTATACACCCACTCATTCTTCAATACGCCTTTCCCTATATATATTAAACATATTTAAACTTTACAGAAACACACAGTCACTGGATGATGTCATTTGAGATGTCATCAGTGATGTCATCAGTGATGTCACTGACCATGTCATGAGTGATGTAATATGTGACGTCATCAGCAGTGCATTGCGGGGCGCGAGTTATAGTTAGCTGAACTAACTATAACGGGGGAATTTCACGGGTTTTGTACGAGTGCAATGTCCAACTAACTATAACTGTCCCTAAAACCTATGGTTTTTTCAGTGAATATATATATATATATATATATATACTGAAAAAACAAAGATTACAGAGATGTAGTTAGGCTCAGGTTTCACTCTACAAAACCAGTGAAATTCAGCAGTTATAGTTAGCTGAGCTAACTATAACTCGCAACTTGCGACTCGTACCCCGCAATGCACTGCTTATGACCTCACATATTACATCATTCATGACATGGTCAGTGACATAACTGATGGCATCACCGATGACATCTCAAATGACATCACTGATGACATCATTCAGTGACTGTGAGTGTTTTAAAAAGTTTATGAGTGTTGATATTTATACCATGACGTATTGATAAATCAGTAGGTGTCTGAGTGCTTGACTGGATGATTCAGTGGGTGCGTGACTGAAGTGAGTGATTAGGTGTCTCAGTGAATTTATGGGTGAGTGACTAGGTTGTGTGAATGTCTGTATCAGTCTGTCAGTTGGTGTCTAAGTGGCTGTATGGGTTGGTGAGTGGGTATGTGAGTGGCTGTATGGGTGAATGATTGGTTGTCTGAGTACCTGTGGGCGGGTGAGGGTGTGTGTACCTGTGTGTATGGCTGTGTCAGTGAGTGAATGGATGTGTCAGTGGTATATAGGTGAGTAACCTCATATGTGAAAGGCAGTATAGGTGAGTGTTGGAGTATATGAGTGACTGTATGTGTGAGTGAGTGATTGTGAGAGTGGTTGTAAGGGCGATTATGTGCTTCTGTTAGTGACTGTATAGGGGAGTGAGTATGTGCTAGTATCTGTATAAATAAGTGAGTGGGTGTGTGCAAAGCTGTATAAGTAAGCAAGTGGGTTGTGACTGACTCTATGGGTGATTGAGTAGGTGTGTGAGTAGCTCTATAAGTGACTGACAGTGTGTGAGTGGCTGTATGGGTGTATGAGTGGATATATCAGTGGGTGTATTAGTGAGTGAGTTGGTTGAGTGGCAGTATGGGTGAGTGAGCGGATGTCTATGTAGACCTATGAATCAGTGTGTAAGTACTCGTATGGGTGTGTCAATGGTTTTGAGAACGGTAGTGTGGAAGTTGAAGTGGGTGTATGAAAGGTTATATTGGGGTATGAGTGGGTGTGTCAGAGAATCTGTGGATGAGTCATCAGTGATGCCTTTTGAGATGTCATCAGTGATGTAATCAGTGATGTCACTGACCAAGTCATGATAGGTTAGCAGTCTCAGCCCTTATTCTGTCGCGCTTGGACTACTGTAACAGTCTGTACCTGAATCTGGAAAAAAAACATCTGTACAGATTACAGTTGGTACAAAATGCGGCGGCGAGACTGCTAACAGGCATCCCAAGGTTTGCCTCCGTTCGAGAGGGACTCCGGCAACTGCACTGGCTGCCGGTATCAAGACGAGCTCAATTTAAGGCTTTGTGCTCTGTTTTCAAAGCATTGAAGGGCAGTGGCCCAGAGTTCTTGAGTCAGTGCTTCAATTGGTATGTGCCAGGGAGAGCGTTGCGCTCCTCCGAAGGCAGACTAGTTGCGGTGCCCCGAATAAAAAAAGGCCAGTTGGGGAGGAAATAGCTTTTCATACTGTGCAGCGAAAGCCTGGAACAGCCTGCCGGCGCATATCAGGAATGCCGAGGAGCTCCTCTCTTTTAGAAAGGGGCTGAAGACTTGGTTATTTAGGGAATAGGCCCCTCGTGCTCCAGGGAGTCAGTGTGCAGCGGCAGGACACCCTTGGGTATAAGTGAGCTTTATAAGCTCATAATAATAATAATAATAATAATAATAATGAGTGATGTAATATGTGTGTTCATAACCAGTGCATTACGAGGGCGCAAGTAATAGTTAGCTCAGCTAAATTTTTCTGTTGTTTTACGAGTGAAACCTGAGCCTAAGTATAATGTCTCTGTAACCTTTATTTTTTTAGTGAATTTCTTTGTTTTTTAGCTAGTAGTTGCATTTGCAGATTGGTGGTGCCTCTGACCAGCTCTCAGGAATCCAGCTGTATTTGACTTACAGGAGGTACCAGGAGGGATTCTTGGCCCCCAAGGTCCCTCAGGAGTAAAGTGGACTTCATCCCCAACCACTAGTGCACCACAAGCTGCATTTGCAGAGTGGTGGAGAAAGAGCGCGTCCTACACAGCAGGATTACTGAGACCTGATAGGAGTCCATGCCCCCTTTCTCCACCACTTTGCAAATGCGCTTCCTGGTGCACTACTAGTAGGAGGATGAAGTCCCCATGGCTATTGAGGGTCCTTGGTGGCAAACTACCTCTCCAGTTTCCACCAGCAAGTCTCACACAGTGGGTTTGCTAAGAGGTTTTCGGTGGACATTCCCCCTTTCTCTACCACTCTGCAAACGAGCCTCCTGGCGCACTACAATTTGGGGGAATGAAGCCCCCTTGGCTCTTCAGAGTCCTTGTGGGCCAACTTGCCCTCCTGTTACCTCCAGTAAGACCCACACAGGTAGATTGCTGAGAGGTCATGAGAGACCATGCCCCCTTTCTCCACTCATCTGCAAATGCACCTCCTGGCGCACTACTCATTGGGGTAAGAAGTCCACTTTAGTCCTGAGGCCCTCAGGAAACAAGGAGACCTCATCCTCCCACCAGGAGTGCGCTGAGAGGTGTGTTTGCAGAGTGGTGTAGAAATGGAGCGTGGCCTCGACCACCTCTCAGCAATACCACTTTGTGTGGCTTCCTAGAATTAACAGGGGGTCTGGTTGGCCCCTAAGGACACTCAGCAGCCAAGGGGACTTCATCCCCCAACCATTACTGCATCAGGAGGTGCATTTGCAGAGTAGGGGAGAAAGGGGGTGGGCCTCTTGCGAGTTGCCAGCTTTTTTCTTTCTTTTTTATATTTTAGGAAGGGGGCCTCACAGGGTCCATTTTGGGCCCCAGTTACCCCAACCACTGAGGCCTGAATCTTTTTCAATTTTTCGAAGGCCAGGCCTTTTAAAAAAAAAAAATATTTTCTTTAAAGGGAGGGGGCCCCCCTCCTCGTCCATTTTCAGCCATGTGGACCCGATCCACCGGGGCCAGGCCACTTCTGCCACCTGGGGAGGTGGCAGCCCCTGGGGCTGGGGGTCCACAATGGATCTCCTTAATTATTGCATTTATGCCCTGAGGATGTGGCGGTCTCTGGGTGAGGGGGGGTCTGCATAATTTAAATTAGCTCTGGGAAGGTGACGGTCCCTGAGGCTGTGGGCAGGCTCAGTGGGCCCACCCGCATTCAAAATTATAAGTGCCCCAGGGAAGTGGCAGTCCCCGGGACTTTGAGTAGATGAGGAGGGGGGCCCTGTGTGCCCCCTCCTATATTTATCACATGCCCTCGGGACTTGGACCACCCAGGGGTTATTTTAAAGCAAACGCGGGAGCCTTTGCCACATCCACCCGTGAGTCCACTGCAAAATAAAAAAAATGTTTTTTAGTCCCGGCGGGCTCAATGAGGGTCCCCCCCACCATATCTGGGGGGGGTCAGGATATTCCTACCCTGACCCTTGGGACTGAGCTTCAAGCCGAGTCCCAAGATGGCTGACAACACTTCCTGGTTGAAGTGTTGGCAGCCAATCAAATTTTAGTAGGATCAATAAGTCCACTGCAAGAACTCACGTTGCAAGATATGTATATTATTTTAAGTTAGATATCTGAAAAACTACTGAACTAGCTTTCTGCCAAATTTTGTGTAATTCCTTTCTGCAGTTCGGACTGTAGTCATGTTTCTAAAATGAAAAACCCCAATAGACCTAACATGGGGAAAAAGCGCTTTGGGACTCCCTTTTTTCTTGGCCCCCGCTTGACAGATCACCCCAAAACATTCAGCACAGCAGCTGAACCAAAAAAGAGAGGGTTTGGGAAAATTTCATGGAGATATGTCAAGCGGCGCCAAAGTTACTGGCAAAACAAAACGCTTTTCCCATGGAAACTTTGGTCCTAACTATGACTACCCACTGGCTATCGCCAGTAGGTAAGACATATATATATATATATATATATATGTGTGTGTGTGTGTGTGTGTGTGTTAGCATTCAAAAAACCTTAGAAATTCACTGAAACACAACCAATGGTGACAGGGATGCTATCATTAGGCTCAGATTTCCCTCGTACAAAACCAGTGAAATTCAGCAGTTATAGTTAGATGAGCTAACTATAACTTGCGCCCGCAATGCACTGCTTATGACATTACATATTACATCACTCATGACATGGTCAGCAACATTACTGATGACATCATCCACAACATCACTAACGCACCCACTCACACCCCATACAACCTTTCATACACTCACCTCCATAGAGACAGTCACACCCACTCACTCACTCATACGGCCACTCACACAACCATGTATGGTTCCAGGAGAGGGGCTGCGTGGCCCCCTCCTTTTTAGGTCGAGCCTAGCGTTGCAGCGCATGCGCTGCTCACTTTGCGAGGCATGCAGTATACAGTATAGCGTGGAAGCTTTGTGGAAGCTCCGCCCATCTTTTTCATTGTCTTAGATCCTAAATGCTGCCTTCCGATTGGTTTTAGGCTTGTTAGTCCCTCCTCATGATGGCCATGTCGTCATTAGTATCCTTCCATGGCTACTGGCCCCTTTACTCCTAACACTATTTTCTTCCCTGTCTCCCCTCCTCGCCCCCTCCCGCAGTCCGTGACTTCTCGGCCCCCGCCACCCCACTCCCGTTCATGCCTTCTCACCCGCCCGCACTCCCGTTTCCAATACAATAGGTCTTGCGTAAATGCGAGTCCTATTGCATTGCAAATGCTTGTTGTTTTTTGCATTTCCTGTTATCTATGATGGTTGCCAGAGAGAAGTCCGACTTAGTAAAGAATACTGTGCGTGGAAGGGTAGGGGTGACCTCACGTGACAACTACATCCGGGTTACCCCTCCCCTACATAAAAGGTGGACGCCATTGTTTAGATGGTGGTGTGAAGTGATCCGGTGTTGGAAGGTGAGCATGGTTTGTTTATCACCTGGGTTTGAGTTGGCCGATTTGCGGAGCAGTTCGTCGCCTCCTCTTTGTTGGGTTGAGCTCCGAATGCTTCCCCCTCAATTTAGGTTTTGCGGGTAGCCCCGATTCTACTGCCACTACTTCCAAGGCTGGCAATGATATTTAAAAATGTGGGCTCCTTGTAAGTGGATCTGATGTTGCCCGTGGATTTCTGTCTTATGGCAACGGTGGTTTATGTTTGCAATCTTTCATGGATCTCAAGTGGGGCTCGATACTGCCTCCATGGCCTCTCAAATCGGTGACACCTCTTCCCTCCCTTGTTATTTACTCAAGACTTGTTCCTACTTAAATAACAAAGTGACATAAAAAATAGATAAGCCCACTGTTAGGTATCCGCTGATAACTTATCGACCGCCCAGTCCGAAGTGTCCACACAGCTTTTTTGTGCGAGATAATGTGACGTGGGAGATGAAACGTCTCCGTTGTGTCCCTTCTTTCGGTTATGTGGACAAAAAAAACTCTGTTGTCGTTTCATATAGTTTCTGCTGCCGTCGTACAGTTTCTCTGCTGTAATGGTTCTCTGGTTCCTTCTGAGCTGCTGAAAGTTCTCAGACTCGCCAACACACTTGTAAATATCCAGGCAGGCGCACTGACCACAGCCCTGCTAGGAAAATGCAAGTGTGTCAACATGCCAAACATTAACTTCATTGTTGGCGCATTTAAACATTCGACTTTAAAGTTTGTGATCAGTCGCCTGTCCTGGGACACAGCCTCGAACTTCTCTAACACGGAAGTGCCAGGACTTACAATTTGTAGGAAATGGCAGAGCCTGCTGTCTTAAGTCAGTCATCCTGCCAGAATGCTATTTATTCTCTAGTTTAAGTTGATGCCAAGGCCTTAATTACATCGTATAAGCCGGATAACAAATAAAGTTGCATTGTTTTCAAACGTGTCCTTTTGGTTTTATTTCATATTGACATTTGTATCCCGTTTTACCATTTACCGACTTGTGCCAGCTGAGCTGATGAACAGGTTTATTTGTAAATCCCTTTTAAGTGGGTTTCGTATATTCTGTGAAGATGTGATATTCTCTCAAATCAAACAGTTTGTTATGCAGAGCAATTCTTTAGTTGTGTACTTTTGGTATCAATTTCCACGTAGCTATCAGGGCAATCAATGTGTTAGGTGGAGGATCCTGTGACTTAATATCAGTAGCTACTTTTGTTTTCTGCGTGTCGGACAGACTTTAAGGAAAAATGTTTTAGTTTCTGGATGAACACTTACCCCTAGTGATTGCGGGTTGCGAATGTTCTTTAAGGCCCTTGATACCAATGCTACCCTGTCCATCCCCTGACCCATACTATTTATGTAAAGGCTAAATCTTCATGGGAGACATGGATATTCGTGATTATTAAGTGTACCCCACAGAATTTAACTGCTTAGTGATCTGCTAGGTAATCACAAAAGGAACAGTCACAGATTATTCTTTCTGATGTGAAGGAAGGCTCTGAAGGTACCCATCTTCAGAGAGCTCTACATCCCAGAACAGAAGGATTCATGCTCCTTAATTAGGGTTACACCTCACAAATACTCTCCTACACCAACATTTCTCTTTGTTAATGCAGAGGTACTTGGCTCGTGTAGGTTTTTTGCATTGTTTTATTCTGAAAACAGTAACTACAAAGCTGTCATTTTGCTGGTAGTTTACTGACCCCGGAGAGCAACAAGTTGTTGGAGAGAGGCCACGTGCATTGTATTGTACGTTTCTTTGTGGGGACTGGATGTATGCGACCAGTTCGAGCAAGGGTGTGATCTCTCGTGCAGTTGAATAATTTATTGGAAAGTCTTGTGGATAACGTGGTCTTGTTTGAGCAAGACTGAGTCGAAAATTAGTGTTTCCTCACAAAGATGTCCACAGGCCTGGATGTTTTGTGAGGGAAGTAGGTTTCAGAGATGAGTTTGGTTGTATTTGTCAGCTTCCCACACTAATGCTGGTAACAGCGAAGTTGGTGTTGGCCAGAAAATGTATTAAACATTTTTTGGGAAGAAATCTTGATATTAAGGGAAAATTGGTTTGATTCAAGAGCACATTCCTGCATAAGCTCAGTCCAGGTTTGGGATTCAGTTGTGTAAGACCTAAGGTGTTACCAAGAAGATCTGAGTCACTAATCTGTAGTCATGTGGAAATAGGTCAGTCCCTCGCATTTAGCAGCCTGAGTTGCGACTACATGTGTACAAGTTCTCTGTTCCATAATAATGAACTCGATTTCCTACAGTTTGCAGTAGTTAAGTGATTACTTTTAAGAAAAAAGGAAAGCTGTTGTATGAAAGCAGACCAGTTATAGAATAAGCATATTGAAGGCTGAAATGTGTAGATGGAGATGTTCTGTCAAATAGAATAATGCTGTCTGAAATTCGCTGGATAAATACACCTAGGGGCCTATTGAATTGCGATAAATAGGTGAAAACATGGCATGAGAGAAAAAGCGGGACATGATTTTCATTGTATTTGAGCAAAGAGACAGAGGAGAACATTTTGGAAAGTAGTTGCTGTAGAGTGATTTAAACACGACCAATCTAAACAAATGGGTTGTGTGGTTAAAGAGATATTGGAAACACAAATATAGAGGACCTTTTGTGAGGCACCCTTTGATGGGCAGGTGGTGGATGCTTTTGTAATTTGTTTCTTGCATGCTCAGATCTGCTGCTTTTGAGCCCTATATGCCTACCAAAACAATTGATTTGTATAAGATTTAGGACTATGCTCACAAAGACATCCTAACTGGTGAGATCCTGTATGTATTGGTACTTGGGATTATTACCAGATAGTTGAAAAGGCTTTTTGATTCTAATTTTTAAAAGGACACATCAAGCACTGACTATTGGTTATGCTTATTCCACTGAGCAAGGTAATTTGCTAAAATACTGTTAACAGATATCTAGACTTGGATATAGTGCTGCACCAGCAACTAAATTAGAAGCTTGTGCTTGGTTGAATTAATATAGCATGTATTTGTTACAAAAATGTGTATTTTCAGAGCTCATAAGCTCACGTGTGGAGAAAAATGGTAGAATTTCCTAAATATATTTAAAGTTCATATTTGAGTGAGAAATCAGTGTTGGGGAGATTTGTTAATAACTTGATGCCAGGGGCATTGCACCTATGGCTGTTATGTATTACACATGTAGAGGCTTTTCACATTGGCATGCCATTTTTAGGTCGAGCATTCGAGACCTCTTGTATATACTTTAGTATATACTTATATACTTTAGTATATACTTATATGTGTATGTACTTTGTGGTCTCTGGAGATCAGCCCTAGAACTTGTCTGCTTCCTCGTAGGGACTTTTTTTTCTATTCAACTGTCTCTATTTAACTGTCTTGATAGAAAACGACCAGCAAAATACCAGAATTGCTTTCTACTAAGGGACTTTCTTTTTTTCTGGCAACTACCTCTATTTAACTTTCTTGATAGAAAACGACCAGCAGAGGTCAGTAAAATACCAGAATCACTTTAGCATTCTCTAGATTCCAGTCCATAGAAATTGTCTTTCACGAGCACCCGTAGACAATAATATTTTTTTCAAATCTTGTATTTTCAGTGACATGACCACCGAAGGCCCTGATTTTATATTAAAAACAGAGCTTTGGACTATACCATTTCCCGCTTAAAGGCAATATTTCTCTCCATGTGTTCCCATACCTGGCATGTCACGCAGTTTGGTGCTTACTTTCCCTCCATGTTAAAGAACAGTAGATGTTTCAGCACCCAGGTAATGTGCTGCATAGCTAAATACATATAAGGTCCCAAAGGCGAGACCGATTGCATTGCAAATGCTTGTTTCATTAAGGGCCTGCCCCAAGAAGGTGGCGGTCCCCGGGGCCAAGAAGAGCCCAGGAGGGGGTCATTCAGTCCCTTCCCATTTACATAAAACAAGTTTGGCCCAGTGGAGGTGGTGGGCCCCGGGGCGGTCCGTGAGGCCCCATATCAAAAATTAAAAGCCCCGGGGAGGGTGTGGTCCACGGGGCAGGGGGTCCACGAGGCCCCCCATTACATTAGCCCCAGGGAGGTCGCGTCCCCTAGGGCTGCGGGGGAGGTCGTACGGGCCACCCCTACCCAAATTTAATAATTAGCCCTGGGGAAGAGGTGGTCCCCAGGGCTGCCGGGGGGGGTGTGCAGGCCCACCTGCATGTTTATTGTTGTTTGCCCTGTGGAGGTGGCAGTCCCCAGAGTACGAGCGGTGCTGCATGGGCACCCCCCACATATTTTTAAAAACATGCCCCTAGGATTTGGCCCAGCAGGGGGGTTCTTTTAAAAGAAGCGCAGGAGTCTGCTTGTCATTTCTTAAAAATGTTCGCAGATCATGACAAACATTAAAAAAAATATATATGTTTTTTGGCCTGGGGTGTCCCTGTAGGACCCCCCAAGAGGCCTAGGGGGTCAGGGTGTTTCTACCCTGCCCCCTTATCTTTTTTTCAATATTTTATGTGGGACTCGGCTTCAAGCTGAGTCCCAAGATGGCTGCCAACACTTCCTGGTTGAAGTGTTGGCAGACAATTCGATTTCAGTAGGATTTTGGGCTCCCAAAAACCTATATTTTTTTAAACTTAAATATCTCTGAAACTACTGAATGGATTTACACCAAGTCACAAAAAGCACGCTTTCTGGACTAACATCTAGCTTTCTGCTAAATTTGGTGTAATTCTGTTCAGCGGTTTGGGTTGTAGTCGTGTTCAAAAAAGGAAAAATCCCCATATACATAACATAGGGAAAACACGTTTTGGGACCTCCCCTTTTTTCTCAGCTCCCGCTTGACTGATCACTCCGAAACTTTCAACACAGCAGCTGAATCAGAAAGGGAACGTTTTTAAAAATGTCATGAAGATTCATCAGGCGGTGCAAAAGTTATTGGCAAAAAAAACCTCTTTACTTATGGAAACTTTGGTATGAACTGTAACTACCTACTGGCTATTGCTTTATATTGTTTTATATAGCGCGAACTAGACCTGAAGGTATCAGAGCACTTTACATGAGCACCAGTTACGTTACAGACGGACACATTCATTTTTGGTAGGCACAGGGAGATTAAGTGATTTGCCCAGAATCACAGAATGTTGAGCGTCCCTGCCATGACTCGAACCCGGTTCCCCAGCTCCGAGGTCGCCCGCCCTAGCCGTTAGGCCACATTATCTCCCCATATATACATATACATATATACATATCTATATATATTACCTACTGCTGGTCGCAAGTAGGTACTTATAGTTAGGATGTATTTTCCAAAGGAAGAGCGTTTTTTCATTTGCCAATAACTTTGGTGTCTCAAAAGTTTCATAACTAGTTTGTCACCCTCTTCAACTGCTGCCTTGAAAATTTCAGGGTGATCTGTTAAGCAGGGGGTCAAAAAAACAAGGGGGTCCAAAAACACATTTTCCTCATGTTATTTTCCAGAGGAACTTTAAACACGGCAACAGCCTGAACTGCTGAACGGAATTACACCAAATTTGGCAGAAAGGTAGCTGTTGGTCCAGAAAGTTACCTTTTTGTAAAACGGTGTCAATCTGTCAGTAGTTGCAGAGTAATTTAAAGAAACTTCCAGTTGTGTATATATAGGGATTTGCGACCGTCCTGATCTTGTCCTGAGATCTGACTGGCTGGCAACACTTAAAACCAGTAAGTGTTGGCAGTCATCTTAGGACTCGGCTTGAGTAAAGTTCCAGAAAAAATGTAACAAGAAAAGGTGACAGGGTAGAAATACCCTGACCCCCTAGGCCTCTTGTGGGGGTTCCACAGGGACCCAGCAGGACCCACAAAGCATTTAAAAAAAAAAAACAATTTTCTGTCCCCCTCCTGGAGCTATAGATGGACCTGTGGACCGTCACCACCCCATAACCGGCTCCTGCTATGTCCCAGGTTTACCACCCCGGGATATAACTGTTTGCTATGGCTTGGCAGGAGCTTTATCACTCCCACCAAGCCATAGCAAACTGTTTTCCGCTTCTAGCAAGCAAGAGCATAAAAGATGCTCCCCCCATAGTCCCCAAAATGTTGTGTGTGGGAGCCCTGGGGGAACCCACAATAGAGGTCGGGCCCCGGAGGATGGGGTCCCTGTGGTCAAAATCGGCCCATGGAGAAGGGCCACGTGGCCCCCTCCACAATTTCAGAATGGCTGCGCCCTGGGGAATGTGGTTCCCGGGTCCGAAATCGGTTTGGGAGACCACGCTGTCCCCTACCTTAAAGGAATAATAATAAATAAATAAAGGCCGGGCCCCGGGGGATGGGGTCCCAGGGGCTGAAATCGGTCCGGGAGTGGGGCCGTGCAGCCCCACTCCCATAAAAATACAATTAATAACAAAAAAAGGCCAGGCCCCAGGGGATGGGGTCCCTGGGGCTGAAATTTTAATATATATCAAAATATATATATATTTTCACTGGAAAAAACAACGGTTACAGGGACGTTATAGTTAGGCTGACTTTTCACTCGTACAAAACCAGAGAAATTTAGCAGTTATAGATACCTAAGCTTACTATAACTTACGCCCCAGCAATGCACTGCTTATGACCTCACATATTACCTCATTCAGGACATGGTCAGTGACATCACTGATGACATCTCAGATGACCTCACTCACTGATGACATCATCCAGTGACTGTTAGTATTATCTAAAGGTCACTGAATGTTAAACATAAATACTGAGGTAAGTAGCTGTGGGAGTGTCTGTATGGATGAGTGAGTGGGTGTGTAAGTGGTGTATAGAAGAGTGAGTGGGTATGTGAGAGACTGTATACATGAGTGAGTGGGTGTGTGAGTTTTTGTATGAGTGAGCGAGTGGGTGTGTCAGCTGGTGTATGAGTAAGTGAGTGAATGTAGGAGTATCTGTATAGGTGAGAAAGTGGGTGTGTAAGTGGCTGTAATGGTAAAGGAGAGGGTGAATGAGTGGCTGTATGAGTGAGTGTGTGGGTGTGTTAGTGGCTGTAAATGGGTAATGAGAGGTTGCACGAGTGGCTGAGTGGGTGACTGAGCAGGTACATGAGTGGCTTTATGGGTACACAAATGGGTGTTTAAGTGGGTGTATGGGTGAGTGAGCCAGTGTGTGTTGTGCTACATGGGTGAGTGAATGGGTGTGTGAGTGGCTATGTGGGCATGTTAGTGTGAGAGAGGTTGTATGGGAGAGTATGTGACTCTATAGGTGAGTGAGTACATGTGTTAGTATATGTTTGTATGTTAGTGACTGTATGGGTGAATGGGTAGATATGTTAGTAGCTGTATGGATGACTGATTTACTGTGTGAGAGACTCTACGGGTGTATGAGTGGTTATGTATGTGCCTGTATGTCTGTATGACTGGATGTGTGAGTGTATATATTGGTCAGTGAGTAGGTGCATGAGTGTGTGTATATGTGAGTTAGTGGTTGTGTTAGTGGCTGTATGGGTGTGTAGATGTGTGAGTGGCTCCATGGATTAGTGAGTAGATATATGAGTGTTTGTATGGGTCTGTGACTGGGTATACCAGTGGTTGTGTGGGAGTGGGTGTATGAGATATTGTATGGGGTATAAGTGGGTATGTCAGTGGTTCTGTGAATGATATCATCAGTGATGTAATTTTAGATGTCATCATTATGTCATCAATTATGTCATACGAGATTTCATCAGTATTGTCATCAGTGATGTCACTGACCATGTCATGAGTGATGTAATATATAAGGTCATAAGCAGTGCATAGCGACCTCGTAAGTTATAGTTAGCTGAGCTATCTATAACTGCTGAATTTCACTGGTTTTGTATGATTGAAACCTGAGCCTAACTATAACGTCCCTGTAACCTTTGGTTTCTTCAGTGAATTTCTAAGATTTTTCTATTCCATTTCCTAACAATAACATCCCTGAATTCTTTGTTTTTTTACAGTGAATTTCTATGTTTTCTTAAAGTAGTAATCGCGTTTGCAGAGTGGTGGAGAAAGGGGGTGGGGCCTTCGACTGGTGCCCCTGAATCCAGCTGTATAGGACTTATGGGAAGTACCAGGAGTGCTTCTTGGCCCCCAAGGTCCCTCAACATCCAAGAGGACTTTATTCCCCAGCAAGTAGTGCACCAGAAGACACATTTGCAGAGTGGTGGAGAAAGGGGGCGTGGCCTCTGAAGACCTCTTAGCAATCCTGCCCTGTGGGACTTACTGGAGGTAACAGGAGGGGTTATTCGCCCCAAGGACCTTCAGCAGCCAAGGGGACTTCATTCCCCAACTAGTAGTGTGTCAGGAGGCATGTTTGCAGAGTGGTAGAGAAAGGGATCAGTGTAGCACTTACTGAAGGTAACAGGAGGGATTCACCAGTAGGTGGTTATAGTTACGACCATGTTTCCATAGAAAAGCATTTTTTGACTTGCCTATTTTTTGTAACCGTTTGACGAATCTTCACAAAAAAGTGTCATAGTGAGTCTTGTTGCTCATGGAAAGTTTCAGGGTGATCTGTCAAGCGGGGCGATAAAAATGGGGGGGTCAACAAAGGGTGCGATTCCCGTGTAGATTTCCATACACTCTTTAGACACGCCTAAGGCCCGACCTGCCAGATGGAATTGCACCAAAATTGGCAGAAAGGTAGATTTGGTTACGCAGATCGTGCATTCAGTTATTTGTTGTAAATCTGCTCAGTAGTTGAGAAATTTTAGAGAATCAAGATAGAGTAATCTGTGGCCACAGCTAATTCTCGAATTATAATGAGCTCGTGCAGGGAAATGTAGTGGTCTGATTGACTGCCAACATCTTGGGGCTCGGCTTCAGCTGAGTCCCCAAAACAAACATAAAAAAAAACAGGGGCAGGGTAGGAGTGACCTGACCCCTTAAACTTGGGGTCCCACCAGGCCACAAAAGCATACAAAAAAACAATTGCAGAGAAATGTGTGAATTTGTGGCAAAACTAGAAATAAAACAAGCGCTTGTTTGGAAAAAGACCCCCGGGTGGGCCAGGTCCCGATGGCATGTTATAAAAAAGGAGGTGGGGTGTACAAGGCCCCCCTCCTGAGGTTCTTTGAGCCCCCGGGTACCACCATCTCACCAGGCCTTTATTTAAATTTTAGATGGGGGCCATGAGGACTCCCCTCCACAGGCTCAAACAAGCCCCTGGGACCCCCACCTCCCCAGCCTAATTTTATTGAGAGGCGGAAGCTGTGCGGACTCTCCCCAGGGACCACCACCTCCCTGGGGCTACATTTTAAGTGCTTGGGGGCCTCGTGGATCCTCACGAGCCTCAGGGACCAACACCTCCCCAGGGATTAAGATAAAATCCTTGCAGGACCACACAGACCCATGAGCCCCAGGGACCACCACCTCCCTGGGACTCACTTAAATATGTAGCAGGGCCACACTGACCCTCCCGCATCACCATATCCCCCTCCTTCTCTAAGCATATATTTGCCTATATATATAAATATATTATATATATATATATATATATATATATATTTCTTTTTTTTTGAGTTTCAAAAACCTTTATTGCATATCAGATGGCATGAACACAGCACAGTGCCTACATCCCGAGTCGGGCCGGCAGCGCAAAGGAGCATAAGAATAAAATCAGTCTCAACTAGGTGACTATACACAGCAAGCCGCCTACAACCTCTTCGGGCCGGCCGCGTCAAATGAAATAAGTGGGCAGCTAATTTAGCAGGATTTTGTGCAGAATCTGTGATTCGCAATACAGAAATAGAACAAACATACATTACCGCTTTTCCCTGGCAAAATGTGTAGGGTGACCATTCCCGCATGTCAAACATATTATATATATATATATATATAAATATTTGTGTGTATATATATATATATATATATATATATATATATATATATATATATATATATATATATATATATATATCCCCCTTCTTCTTTAAATAAAACGAAAGCCCTGGTGAAGTGGTAGTCCCCTTGGGCACGGGGGGTCAGTGCGGTCCTGCTACATATTTAAGTGAGCTCCAGGGAGGTGGTGGTCCCCGGGCCGGGGCTCAGGGGTCTCTCTATCTATCTATCTATCTATCTATCTATCTATCTATCTATCTATCTATCTATCTATCTATCTATCTATCTATCTATCTGGATGTATATATATATATATATATATATATATCCCTCCTTTAAATAAAAATAAAGCCCTGGAGAGGTGGGGGTCAGTGCGGCCCTGCTACCTATTTAAGAGAGCCCCGACAGTCTCCAGTAGGTAGGTACAGTTAGGACCTAGTTTCCAAAAGAAAAATATTTTTGACTTGCCTATAACTTTGGCGTCGTTTGACCAATCTTCATGAAATTTTCCCAAAAAGTGTTAAATTAGGTTCGGTGTGTCATGGAAAGTTTGGGGGTGATCTGTGCAGTGGGGACCGAGAAATTGGGGTGCAAAGTAACGGAGCATTTTGTAATGTCAATTCCCATAGGAACGTGTTGTCGAGCCTACAGCACGAACCGTTGGACGGAATTACAACAAATTTGGCAGAAAGGTAGATGTTGTTACGCATATTGTGCTTTTTGGTGCACATCCGTTCTGTAGTTTTTTAGAAATTAAAGCCGAAAATTATAGTGATATTTCTGGCTACGGATATTTCGCGATGATTCCGAGATGTTCACTGATATTTTTCGCCAACAGGAATGCTCTGATTGGCTGGACGCAACCTGAACAGAAAGTTGCAGCCGCCATTGTATCAATCGGGAATGGTTCCTGGGGCTGAAAATGTCTTTGAAATGTAACATGAGGGGTCAGGGTGGAGGTACTCTGACCCCATGTTTGAGAAATGAGGGTGTTAGTGACACAAGTTATGTGTCCGAAATAGTTTTTTTTAATTGTGTGTGATATTTGCAACAACGCTGCGATCGCCAGTGTGGCACCACGTGTGCCATCGTGGGGTCATCATGAATATGGTGGTGATACCTGGAATATTGGTGAAAATATAAAAAAAATAGCCGGTCACTGTCACAGACTCATGTATGCACTCACAAACTCCCTCAGATACTTATACACCCATTCACATACCCACTTATATATCCAATCACATTCCCACTTAGATACCCATACACCCAGTCACAGATTCACTCAGACACTCATACACCCAGTCACTCATACATTCAGAGACTCACGCACCCACTCACAGTCCCACTCAGAGACCCATGCACTCACTCACAGAACCACTCAGACACTCACACTCCCAGGCACTCACTCACAGACCCACTCAAACACTCATGCACCCACTCACTCACTCACTCAGACACCCACTTAGACACTCATGTATCCACTCACAGATCCAGTTAGTCATATACTTACTTCCAAATGCACAAAGGCACTCATGCACCTACTCACAGATCGACTGACAGACTCATGCAACCAATCACAGACCCATTGAGACACTGATGCACCCACTCATAGTTGCACTGAGACAGTAAAGCAGTTTATTACAGAACCATTGATAGACTGATGCGCCGTCTCACAGATCCACTCAAATACTTTTACAGTGAATGAGAGACTTACTGATACAGTGATGCATGAAGTCACAGATTCCTCTGAAACAGGTATACACTGTGTTATAGAGATATTAAGGGAGTTATACATGCTATTCTAGAGTCATTTAGATAGTAATGTGTTTAGTGTGTTAGTTATAAACCATTTTGCAGTTATAAGTTTTGAATGTGGTGGGGCTGAAATTCACTGAGAAGAAAAAAAGGTTACAGGGACATTCTAGTTAGGAAAAAGAATTTAAAAAACCCTTAGCAATTCACTAAAAACCAAAGGTTACAGGGTTATAGTTAGGCTGATATTTCACTTGTACAAAACCAGAGAAATTGAGCAGTCTCAAACCCATGTTTTAGTATGCAAAACTCACCTCTGAGATAAGCTGTAGGTATGCCATAAAGCATGGTGCGTTGTGCCTAAACAATCAGAGGTGTCCTTTTGAGTTTCACTAAGTTATTCGTACACTTGCAGACCCCTATGCCAAGTACTACAGACAGCAGAACACCCGTAATGCAACTGACATACATGTTCAAAAAAGCATAGAGGCTTTCACTAACATAGTCAGACAGCAACAGAGGGACTTATACATCCACTCACAAACTCATAAACTACTTGTGTATGCAGCAGTATCAAGAGCAGTTACAGACACACTTACATACACCCCTATTCCCTAACAGATGCACTAAGGTATTCGTTCAGGCAATTAAGTGCTGACATAGCCCAGTCATCCATTCAGACAAATAGTCATTTAAACATGGGTCAGGCCTACTAGTGCAGAGTCTGTCTTTGCGCTAGCTCAACTAGGCATGTAGAAGCCTTTCATGAAGTCTTAAACCCATGTTTTAGCATACATAACTCACTTGTGAGATAAGGTGTAGGTATGCCATAAAGCACAGTGCTTTGTGCTTAAAAGATGAGGGCCGTCCTTATGGGTTTCAATAAGTTACTTCTACACTTGCCGACCCCTATGCCAAATATTATATAGAGTACACCACCCATACTGCAACTGACTTACATGTTCACAAAAATAGACTCTTACTCACCCAGTCAGATAGCAACAGAGGGACTTATACATTCACTCACATACTCATAAACATGTGTATTTAACAGTATAAAAAGCAGTTACAGACAAACTTAGATACCCCTCTATTCCCTAACACAGGCTCTGATGTATTTGTTCAGGTATTTGCATACACATTGAGAAAGCTATGGACTTAGTAAAACAGACAGTCATATACTGGCAGGCTTACTTAAAGATCTCATGGCACTGCTACAGGTAGATATCTACACTCACTCAGATATGTATCCAAGTAGTGCCTCAACCTGGACATCTATTCAGACAAATACTCATGTAAACATAGGTCAGGCCTGCTAGTGCAGAGCCTGTCTGTGCACTCTCATTGACAGTTCGACTTGGCATGTAAAAGACCTTAGTGAAGTCTTAAAATCATGTTTTAGTATACATAACTCACCTCTGTGATAATGTGTAGATATACCATTAAGCACAGTGCTTTGTGCTTAACAGATGAGGGCTGTCCTTTTGATCTTCAATATGTTACTCGTGCAGTTCCAGACCCTTATGCCATGTCCTACATAGAGTATACCACCCTTAGTGCAACTGACATACATGTTCATACATAGAGTCTCTTACTCATCCAGTCAGACAGCAACAGAGGGACTTATACACCCACTCACAAGCTCATAAACTACTGGTGTATGCAGCAGTATCAAAATCAGTTACAGACACACGTATATACTTCTCTATTCCCTAACACGGGCACTGATGTATTTTTTCATGCACATATATGCACATTTACAGTCTTAGGCCTGGGCGTAGTTCGCAGAGTTTTGCTACGCGGAACTCCGCGAAGTTACAAAAAAACTCTGCAAAGTTCCGCGAGTGTGAAGTGCAGTGCAAACTGCAGTTTGTGCTGGTATTCCTGCCGCTCGGGTAGAAATTCTACCCGAGCGGCAGCTTGCGCTCGCGAATGATCGCGAACTTACCGTTTGCGATCGCGAGCGGGGAAAAAACTCTGCTGCACATTGCGAAGCAGAGTTTTCTGCACTCCGCGAGCTCCGCGGAGTGCAGAAAACTCTGCAAGCTCTGCGAACAGAGCAAAGTTCACCACCCAGGCCTATTTACAGAGCCTTAGACTTAGTAAAACAGAGAGTTATATATCGGCACACTTACTTAAACATCTCATGGCACTGCAATAGATGGATACCTACACTTACTCAGATATGCAGCCAAATACTGATATTACCTAGTCATCCATTCAGACAAATAGTTTTTTAAACATGAGTCAGGCCTACTAGTGCAGAGAGTGTCTGTGCACTATCACTGCCAGCTCAACTTGCCGTGTAGATCCCCTTCATGAAGTCTTAAACACATGCTTTAGTATACATAACTCACCTCTGAATTAAGCTGTAGGTATGCCATAAAGCATGGTGCTTTGTGCTTAAACAATGAGCGGTGTCCTTTTGAGTTTCAATAAGCTACTCGTACAATTGCAGACCCCTATGCCAAGTACTACATACAGTATAACACCCATAATGCAACTGGCATACATATTCACAAAAGCATAGTGACTCTCACTCACACAGTCAGACAGCAACAGAGGGACATATACATTCACTCACATCCTTGTAAACAACTTGTGTAGGCAGCAGTATCAAAAGAAGTTACACACAAACTTACGTTCCCCTCTGATACATAACAGAAGCACTGAGATATTTGTTCAGGCACTTACATAAACATTCACAAATGCATAAAGTTACTAAGAGAGCCAGTCATATAGTGACATAGTCACTTACTCATTCAATGAGACACCCACAGAGGATCTGATAGTCACTCAGATAAGTACTCAAGTACTGACTGTGCTAGTCACCCATACAGACAAGCAGTTATTCAAACATGGGTAGATAAACAGGAATACTGTAATGGATATGGTAGTGTGCCCAGTGGGAGATTAATGCATACACTGACACAGACAGAGATACAGAAACATAAACATGAAAATTAATGTTACTAGTAATGTTTGCTATGTTATAATAAGACAACAGTTTATGTTTGTTGTTAAATACTTAAAATATGTAATCTGATAGTACGTAATGAGAAGGTTAATGTATTTTTTTTTCTTTTCAGGCATCATTTGCTAGTTATGTACAGACATCTACAATGCCATCAAAAAGTGAGAGAATAAAAAACAGATGAAAGGATACTATCTCCTTACAACTGACAAACAAAATGGGCAAAATGTGTAGAAAGTGGTAAAAGAGAAAAGAGCTGCTGGTAAGAAAACCAAGACATTTCTTGAAATAGTATGTGAACATCTGGTAAGTCAGCAAAATCAAGTAAATAAAAAACAAAGTTGGAGATCAACTAAGGGAGAATTAAAAGTACATGATATGAAGAGTAAAAAACCATGCAAAAAAGCAGAGAATTTAACCAGAGGCAGTTTAAGGAAATCATAGTTAGAATGTTACCCAGTAGAGTAATTCAGAATCTGATAAGAACTATGAAAAACTGTAAAAGAAGAAGAGAAGCAGTCGGACAAAAGGAACTGTGGAGGCTGTAGTTGATGAGGTTTTTGCTCTCAAAAGGAAGCTATTTATTTTTATTCTGATCAGAGTGAGGGCACTTGATAAAATCGGGCTGTCTATGAGGAAAAGAAGACAAAAGCAAATACTTGTCGATAGAAGTAACTTCTACAACGTTTTCAGTGGTAAATGGAGACACACTTCTAGTACTGAGCCTTTCTT
The DNA here is from genome assembly GCA_963921515.1 of Calotriton arnoldi. NCBI lineage: Eukaryota > Metazoa > Chordata > Amphibia > Caudata > Salamandridae > Calotriton > Calotriton arnoldi. The sequence continues at coordinate 14,910 of CAWUFW010004628.1, read as the reverse complement.
TAATGACAAAAGCTACTTCCAAGAGAACATATTAGTGCACGCAGTTGATGAATCTGCATGATGTTATGAGATGAAGGATGGTAGTTGTATTCCAAAAGAAGTTATGGTACCTAGAAATGTAAATGAAGTAGTACCTTAAGATGCACAGGGAAGGTGTAGATAGTACCCTGTGTATAAATGGAACTTTAGCAGTATTTGTGGTGCTCAGCAGGAATCTATTGCTATGTTGGGAACATTTCTACGTATGTTTCCCTGCAGAAGTCTGAAGCAGAAACTAGGTGTGTTGTAAGGATTAGATTCATGCAAAGTAAGGAAGTATGCCAATTTACAGGGGGACACGCTAGCATGTCTTTCAATAAAAGTGTGCCAAAGCCAGTTTCATCATTTCACAATGTTAGCTGTACACCACTCAGAATGCAAACTTTAGTTAGGAGGCTTTACTATGTCAAACCACCTGCTCTATGTTTAGGAGAAATTAATAGAGCTCTTTTGCATGGTACAGTAGTAGAGGTAGAAAACGTTTGTGATGGTGTTCAATTTCGATTCTTTGGTCCTGAGCAAGAGTGTAGAGAAAATGAGGACTTGGTATCTGCAATTGTAGCAGAACAGGACACAAGTATTACTATTGATAACTTTCAAGAAGAGATTACAAAGTTTGACACTGTTTGTTTGGACAAACTGAACTATGTATATGTTGTTGTGTTGTTGACGCACTCGCTACAAAAGTCAAACTCATTAAGTTATGTCTTCAAAAACTGAAGAAGAGGACAGAGATAAGAGGCAAGAATTTGCAGCCTATTTATTTGTAGAGGAATGCTTTTATTGTTCCACACAAAAAATTATATGTAAGTACTATTATGATAAGATGGAGGATATTACAATGCCAGCAAGAGCAGTCCACAACAAGTTAGAATTAAATTCCAATCCCACTAGAACTTCAAGATTTAAATATTTATGAATCAATTCTAATTCAGTGTATACATCCATTACAAGCTATAGTTTGTATGGAGCCAAAGACAGGGAAGATACCTCCAACATAGTTACAGAAAATACTTGAAGGTAGAGTTATGTACTTGCCATTGGATTTCAAGCAGAATATTGAGCTCTGTAGGGGCGCAGAGAGATTTTGAAGAATTACCTATTATTCTAGTCAATGGTGTCCCTACCAAGAACAAAAAAATATAGCAAGAGTTAGTGGATCTTAGTAAACACAAAACAACAATATTATATCTGGTGCAAAATAATATTTTTTATAAAAACGTAGTTGTTCTTTGAGTTATAACACATATGGAGGATGAAATATCATCACCAAGAGGTCATATTGAAAAGGTGGATCAATCCAGATTAGAATTTATGAACACTACATTATTAATCCTCTTGTAATCCTCACATGTCCTCAGGGGTGGTTTGATGCTCGAATGGGTCCACCTCTCAATAGCTTCAAGTCTGACAGCTATCGCAGCACAGACTATTGAAGTGATTAAGCAGGGGAAGGTAAGGTAGGGATCAGCTGGGAGGGAGATCTGAAATAAGAAACACACAATTACTTATTTGACACCATCAGAAGTACATTCTTAACTAACTCAGTGAATATCCTTCCCCTCTATTCTATAGTGCAATAATAATACCTGTAAGGAAAATAAAACACTGCATAGATAGTCAGATAACGTTGGGTTGCCTCTTTACTGTGGATTTAGTAAAGTAGGGGTAGGTACAACTAAAGAGAAGAAAACAAAAAGGAACATAAATATCCTGCTATATCACTCAGGCTATGAAACACTCTGGAACTGTATCTACATACCCCTTTATTTGTCATGTGAAGCTTCACAGGGTTGGTGATAGCAATTCAGCTTGCCATTCCACACAGAACCCCTGTTAATAGGCACAACAAAATAGCAAGAAAAGGTAGAAAATCAGCGAGATTTTACTCCTATAGCGTCCATATACTTATTATATCCAATGATATCTAGTTCAGGGTTGATCAGGCAAATTTACAAAGCAAAAAGCTGGAATCTAACAGAATTCCTAGTGAAGCGTAATGTCACTCAACACCAGTGTCATATGTTCCAATACCATGGAGTTAAATCACTCAGAATAAACGTAGATGCTTTCCTTGGGACAGCCTTCAGTAACCAGTAGGCTATAACGTTCCCTGTGACTTTTCTCTCTGTATGAGTCTAAACCACCTACTCGCCAACGGAGAGAAACAACGAAACAACAAAGGAATAAAGCACAGTATACATCTTCCCCTCCCCTTCATAGCCTCCGAAGAGACCTGCCAACAGAGGAGAGAACGAGGATGTCCGCGGGCGCGTAGCGAAGAAATGCAGACCTTGCTTAGCCCCGAAATAACCTGCGGTTCACGGGCAACGGGGAATACAAAAGAATGTTTGGTGTCACGGACACCCTTACTGGACCGGCTCACCAGGATCCGAAACGCCGGAGTCGAACAGAATAATCGGCAGCTATGCTCCGGAAGGAGTATATAGGAGATTGTTCTGGTATACTTGATGACGCATACTCGTCTCACGCCGCATTGCCTCATGGGACGTGTAGTTCAGAACACTCCCGATGTCAGTGTTCTAGCGTCTGTGCGCTGTTCCTTGATGGGATATGACATCTCTGCATTCTAAAGAGGTTATTGGTGATGCTATTGATCTCTTTCAAATTAAAGAGGCAAAAGAAGCTCCCTTGAGTGTGTGGGGAAAAGTTTAGCAGCTCGCTGTTTTTTACATCTGTTTCGTACTGGAGTAGGTGGTAGAGATGATGACCAACCTTTACAAATATTAGCAGCCGAGTAAAGATCAACTAGACTATATTCAGAATATCTTATATTTAGCCAGTGTATTCCCTACATATTTTATCTACTAATTGAGAATAACTTGTCAGGACTATCTTATTCAATAAATCACATTCTCAAAACAGGAGTGAATCTGCAAAATCTCACAGCAAGGAAAATTGTAGACAAAGTCAAGGAAAAGACAATCCTGGAAAACAACTTGATTAATTTGATTGCGTGCCCACATGGCACCAAGAAGTATTAGTATTGTTGTCACAGTGAGATGATATGCATGTTGAGAAACCTAGGAGCATCTACTTGGTTTCTTACACTCAGTTCTGCTGAGTATGTGTGGGATGACATGCTTGTATTCTTACGAGAAATAAACTCAAACATAAAGGACATCAAAGTGAAGACAGATGGAGAACTTTGCTCATTGGATCCTGCAAATATTTGCAGATATTTCAACCACAGGTTTCAAGCCATGATGTCTTTCATCTGTGACAAAAGTAATGCCCCTCCTGGCGAAGTAACTGATTTGGTTTGGTGTCATATTCACATGCTGGTATGGATAAAAGATGCACCAAAATTTGGAACAGACAGTGATGAGTCTGTCTTGAGTTTCATAGAACAGCATGTGACATGCGCCATCCCAAAAGACAGTGATAAAAAGAGCTTGAGGCAACAAGTTCTACAATTTCAAACTCAAAGATGTGGGAAATACTGTTATCAAAAATACTGAGGCAAAGGAATATTTTACACAAGATATCATTTTGGATTCCCACGACCTACTATTTCTGAAGGAAGAGTCAACAACTTTTTGTCTGCAGTCAGACATACAGTAACACAGAAATCACCCAAAAATACATACAATCTCAGTAGAGGAGAGGCTTCAAAGTATGATAATGACTACAACACTGTTATTCTAAAGATCTGAAATGCAAATATGGATCTCAAATTTGTTGCAGACAACTTCATCGCTGTTACTCACTATGTGACTTCATATATAAGAAAATCAGAATAAACAGAAATTATACAGTTTCAGCTTGAAAATGCTTCTCCACAGATAAATAGGATCCTATGAGTGTTCAGACTGGTTGAGCTCAGCTAATTTGCTCTCAAAGTCAAGGGGAATTGTATGTCTAGGCCATGCAAGCAGTCGAAATAGAGTACTAAAGAACTTCTCAGAAATACAGTATCTCACCGAATTTGATCCAGAAAGTAGAGAAATTCTGAAAACTAATATGTTGGATACATTCTACCCAAGAAGAAGTCCACATCTTCAAAATATATGTCTCTATGAAGTACTTCAATAATATACATATAGAAATAATGTAATTGAAAACATAGAAGAAGGGAAATATGTAGTACATGGATGTGATTGTTGTTTGGTGACCCACAACGAAGTAAATCTAATTAACCACTGAACGCTTAGTTGCCAAACCCCAGTGAGAAAGAAAGGAATATGTTCATTTCAAACAGTTAGTAGAACAACTGAACAATGAACAGAAATATATTTTAACAAAGTTTAAAGCTTAAATATAGCATTGATTTCATCACAAGAAGAAACAATGTAAATGTTCTTTGTATATACCAATATTACTATACATCAGTGGTCAAACTGGCAGTGGAAAAAGATTTCTAATTAAAGTTCTGACTGGTTTTCTACAGAAGATCACAGAATCACATTTGTCATGTGTAGTACCAGCACCAAACAGGACTAGCTACACATAACATTAAAGGAATTACTTTACATCGACTACTAATGCTGCCTGTTGAACATGACAATAAAATGGAATACCAAAAATTGTCTGGTGAAGCTTGCCATGAGGTATCAAGACTACTGAAGAAACTGAAGCTTTCAATCATTGATGAGGTGAGCATGGTATCAAACTTAATGCTTGCCTTCATACACTTATGAATGCAGCATTGTTTAAGAGCAAACTACGATGTATTCTTTGGAGGAAAGCATTTGATTGTATTTGGTGACCTACTGCAGCCTACCTCCATAAAAGGACATCCTGTTTTCAAAACACTTGTCCATAATGGAACAAGAAATTCTTTGGGGAGTATTGGCAATGTAAATATTTGGTTACATTTTGAATACAAGCAACTAGTGAGAAATATGTGTCAAGCATCTGATGTGGATATTGGAAATATTCTTAAGGACATTAGAATAGGAGTCCTAACAAGCAATGGAAAACTTGCTTTAGAAAGTCGACTTATCAAGAAACTATTTCCATCTAAGATTACGGCAGCAGAACTAATGAACAATTTTAATGAAGAACAGAAAACCATAGTCTGTTTAATGCCAGCACTGCTCAAACTTCAACGAATAATTACTAAACTGGAGAAAGAAGATATTTTTAAAATTACAGATATCGAAAAAATGGAACATCAGGGAGTGACAATACTGCTCACCGAAAGACTACAAGCAAAATTAAATGCTTTGGAGAAGCTGTATCCAGGACAGCAGGATTAGAAAAGCGTTTACGCGTGTGCAAGAACAATCAAGTAATTTACGGTGTAATTTAAATGTTGAAGAAGGGTTAGTAAATGGTGCAATGGGTAAAGTTATTGATTTCATAAATTTTCCGTAGAGATGAGGTTGAATACTTTGCCATAAAATGTGATCAAATTGATAGCGTGAAGCAGATTTGTCGATGTGTTGTATGTTTTTTGCTAGTGAAAGGTTTATATAGGTGGTGCCCACAGTTCCCACTCTCTCTAGCATATGATGCAACTGTTCATAAATCACAATGATAAGAAGGTTAGTGCTGATGCAAGCTGTGTAAGAGAGTACTATTGGTTAAGAAGTACATACGCCCCTTAACACCCTCTCACTCACTCAGACAAGCACTCACATACTCACTGACACACTCAGTGGGGTGGTCTCGCAAGTTCTATTCACACTCAGGCAGATTGATTTTATCAAAGAGTCAGAACACCAAAATATAAAAAGTGGGCCTATTGGCTTTATCAAGAGGGGAGAATATAAGTATATATAAAGCAGATCTATCATCTTTCTCAATATTTCACAAACATTTTAATTAAATATATATTTCAGTAATTCCACAATGCAATGTTTAATAGAAGTGATTGTTATAAAAATGTTTAATAAAGTTTTACGAAAAAAATAGAATGAATATGTCTGTGAGTCTTTCTTGTACATAGTTTTTATTACAGCATTTTGTGGGCTGAATTTTTTTTAAAAGAAACATGTTGTTTTATTTAATAAAATAAAACCAACATGTCTTTGAGAGGTGTCTCTACATGGACTTTCATCCCCAAAATACAAAGCCATATTAGACTTCTTTCTATATGACACAACTTCGGGGCCTGGTTGGTACACAATGACTTCCTAACCCTTAACCTCATTAACCTCATTACTCACCTAAGGCGAAATCCCCTCTGCAGACACCTATAGTATTGCACCCAACTTCCTGAACAATTACCCTAAGCATAAAAAGAATGGATACTGAAATCTCCATCGAATAGAGGTCAACCCGGTTCTCAACCTATCCTCCAAAAGGAAATAATTATCAACAAGTTTTCACCAACAAAACACAAACTCTTCACTTCATCTCCTCAGTTTGCAAGAGGAGTCACTCTACATCCCAGTAGCATCATTTTAGCTCCAATGGAAGCCAGGATTCACTCGCATTAGCTGTAGCAGCCTACCACACATCTAGCCTAGCATGTACAGTTGACACCAGCTCTCTTCTATGTGGGAGGTATGGTTATACATCAAATTTCACCACCATTCAAAATCATGACTAAATATGTAACTGTGTAATAATAGCCCACTTTGAAAGTCTTTTCCAGCTTTGGAAAGGTGAATCAGTATTATTTTTCCTGTGCTTCATTTGAGGTATCATTGGAAGTGAAACTTCTTCACTCCTCCACAATCAGCTTTTCTTACAGCATTTACAGTTACACCATCAATTAAATCATCTGCTCATTAAGCGCCCAGAGAGGCTGTTACTTGCAGCATACCAATTCCCCAAAAACTTACGTTGTGCATCTTTATTTGTGTCATGTCAATACTCTTTGCTGATGTGTCTCAAAAGATGCCAGTATTGGCTATTGGACATCATGTCTGGATGCTAGGTTGACCAACTGTCTGCCAGTGTCTTAATGAAATTTTCTCTCCACGCCTCAAACCTCACCTGCACTAAAAATCCTGAAATAATTGGAGTTGCTATCATGTCTCTCGCTCTCTCAGCTTTCAAGTTGCTTGTTTGATGTTTTGCTTGATTGTCTCACATGATTTTTGCAATCGTTGGATGTTCTCTGTGCAGTCCAGGAATACCATGAAGTTTTTCTCCTCAACGAGAAGTGAACTCTTTCACCTAGTCTTTTTTGGGATAGAATCCCTGTCTCAAAAATTACGAAACCTTGCAATGGTCTTTCTAGATGGCATACCTGGTTTGAGCAGAAGCGTGAGGGCACAAGGGCTGAATCAAAAAATGCAGACAGCTTTATAGGCTTAAAACCTATTTAAATCTCCTTTCCTTGGACGGTTCCACAGACGGGGAATCCCATCTCTCTTAGAAGCCAATAAAACACAGATTAGTCTTTGTTAGTCTACAAATAGTCTTTGTTAGCGCTCACGGTAATTTTACTGTAGTTTGCAAATTATTTATATTTTCTGTGAGCTGTCTGACCATCTAATGTGTCTCATATGGTCTTTCTGCTTCCTTCCTGTCATATCAGAAATAATGTGTTATCTGAAGTAACATCAAGTTGCCAACACAAAGAGGCATTTATGTTGTTTTATTTAGCTATAGAAATGTTCAAATGAAGAAGTATGCACAAGTCTTTGATGTGAGCAAAATCCGTATTAAAAGTCTGTTATCTAATCTTTTTGACATACCTCTTTGTTTATTTTGGTGAGTTGAAGTTACTTCAGTGAACTCATTGTTTCTGATATCACTGTATGCCTTGGTCCAGCTCTATATCTATAGATATAGCGTCTTTTTTGTTTCAAGTGCTGCCCTTGATCTATGAATAGCTTGGAGAAGATCGACAGTAAAGGTTCCAGTTGACTGCCATGTGACTGTGTCCAACAGGTGGTGGTGCTTTGTTTTATTGCTGCACAAATGTGGTGTCGGCTATAACCAACAGTTTGCTCAATCCATGCTTCAAAAACTAAAGCAAAGAGTGATCTTATAATTCGTTTTTTGTAATCCTCCTTTTGAAATATCAGGGTGCAGGGGTCAGGAATTTTGGCACAGCACACCCACTAACAATGTAAACCCTGTAAAATTCTTAACCACAGGTACACTCCCTTATAGTCAGGCTCAAGTGTTCTGCATTTGTAAATGTTGTTTTCAGGTATGAATTTCAGACTACTCTCTGCGAAGCTTAAGATAATCATACACTGTGTGAAACTACATTTTGAGAGGCTAGACACATAGCAGAGGTGCAAATTCCACATGAAAGAACCCAAAATATTGAGAATTTTCATGTATTAGAGCTCAATTTCCAAAAAGAATCCCTTTGAAGGACCTAGCCACATGATAATCAATAGTTATTTTTGAAAATTACTGTTTTATCATGTGAGACTAATGCAAACCTACATTGAGGTTTAGATTTAGCATAAAAAAGATACTGAGTCTGTTAGAAATGGGGTTTCTGGTTGGCTAGGGTATACATCTAAGCCAGGCAGAACCCACCACTCTAGTAAGTGTAATGGAGTTAAGCACACAAGATAACCCTTGCTCACCCTCTAGGTAGCTTGCCAGATCATTCAGGCTTATCCCAGAGGCAATGTGTAAAGCATTTGCGCAACACACACACTCACACAAACACACACACACACACACACACACACCAGTGACCCACTAGGCACACCACAACATAAAAAGAGACTGTACATCAGGCTATATAAAAATATCCTTTGTATTGTTCAAAAAACACATTAGACCACAATCACATAATTACTGTGCCACTAGGCACTTGTCATGATTTCACATAGATCATAAATCACTTTGCCATAAGGCAATCGCCATAACATTTCCAGTTAGTGCACTCAAGTAAATACTTATAGGATGCACATGTTACCAAAACACCATCACCGAGTACAAACGTGTGGCATAAAATGCATCCATTTGGTTAGAAAGTGATAACCACAAGAATCACCATATTCACATTCCCATAACACCAGTAGAAACCTAGGTCACAGCCTTTCTGTACTCCTATTAAGTAGTATTCGATAATTGCCCACATGTAGGTTTCAGTGCACTTGCCCACCTATGGCCGTAACTATGGTATTATAGGCAGTTACGTTAGAATACTGCAGTACTCCGTTGAGGTCCCAGCCAGCGATGTGCCCCACACAAAACACGTGCCGCCAGAGTCATGGGGGGCTGGGCCCACACAATGCCAATTGCGTGTGGGAGACCTCTCTCGGTCCCCCACGTACCAGGTTGCACAGGGCGTCAGCCCACAGAAATACGGTGCAGCTGCTGCCACCAACATAGCCTTCTGAGCTGCAGGCTGTCCTTCCTTGGTAGTGGGTCCGGGACCCTCCAGGGACTCGGCCAGCTACGGCACACCACTACCGTTGTCCAGCTTCCCTGTCGCCACTCCTGCCTGTTCTGTTTGGCTTCTCTTGCTACGGCGGCAGAGCTGATGGTTGCTTAGCAACCGGGACCCTAGGCAGCCGCGTTGGTCCCAGCCACACCCAGCTACTCTCAAGACGTTCAGTGCGGCCCTCACGTGGCTTTCTACTCCTTACGGCAATTTAGATATGGGGTTCTGAGTTGGCACGCGGCACAGTGCCCGATGTAGGAAGCCTCGCAGGGTGGCACGGCGGCTCTCTCATGGCCTGCTCAGAACACACAGTGGCTGCCCCGGAAATGGGGATGCTGACCTCCACTCACCAGCAGCGCTGTATACGGCAGCGCTCCAGGCAGCACACGTGCCTCAGCTTGACCTCAACCAAGTGCTCTCCACGCACTTTCCCCAAAATCAAAGAGGAAAATCACTGCACTCACCCTGAGCTCTACAAGCGCCTCCTGTGTCCAACAAAGCACTCACCTCATGTGCCTTGGTTGCAGGGGGCGGGGGGCACAGCAGCACTCTGCACAGTCTGTAAAATAAACCAGGTAAAGAACACAGCGCTCACCAGACATGGCAGGCCACAAGCCCTGGGAGATCACTGGGGGCACCGGGCAGGAAGCAGGCTCAGGCTAGCACACCGGGACCTTGCAGGCAAAGAGGCAGTCCTTTCAGCAGGCCAGCTCAACAAAGCAAAGTCTAGATGGCTGTTCCCTGGCAGCATAGCAATACTCTGGGGCAGGATATAGAACCAGCAGCATCTGGGTACAAGTCCATGCAGTGTCTTAAATCATGGGGTCTCAGCTGCTGTAAAAGTCATTGTTCTGGGGATTTTTTAGAAGTGTACAACACCCCTTTTAAAATCAGAAGCCCTGGCCCCAGACACACTACAGGGGGGCAGAGACAGCATTGTAAAAAGGCAGGCACAGCACTATTCAGGTCCAGGTGCAACTCCTACCACCACTCTAAATGCAGACCAGGCCTATTCAGGTGCAAGGGAATCTTCTCTCACCTTCCTAAATGCAGCCAAGGTCTATTCAGCCTAGTGCTGAGTTTCCCAGGAAAGGCAGGGCCCACCTCAACCCCCCTTGTGACTGTCTGGAGTGAATGCACACCCCCTTTCCCCTATCAGTCTAAACCAGATGGTGAATACACATCCTGGCAGGACACAAAGGGGCCGATTCCGATTTGGGCCGGAAATCTCTCCGACCGAGCCGGATCCGGAGAGATTTCCAACCGAGCCGGACTCCCGCAGTCCGACCGAGCGAGTACGATGCGGCCGTATGCTGCCCAACTCGATTCGGTCGGACTCCCATTGAAGTCAATGAGAGCCATTCGTACAACGCGTACACGGGCTCCCATTGACTGAATGGGTACGTTGCGAACAGGGGGGCCCCCTACAGTGGGTATGCGTCGGTGCGACTCGCACCGTACATGCATGTTTAGGGGGGACCCTTGGGTCCCCCCTGTGTGCGACTCGTGCGGCTACACATGCAGGGGGTCCGACACGGACCCCCAAAGTCCGGCTCCGACAGCTCTTTGGAGCCGGACGCTACGAGTCGGTCGGGCTGTTCGAAGCGCGTATCGTACTTGCTCGGTCGGGTAACGTCTCCATTGCGTGGTGCGAGTCGTGTCTGTACGAGTCGGTCGGAGCGGTTCGGACCCGGGAACGAGTCGGTCGGCGATTTCGCGTACGCTCGCATCGTACTTGCTCGCGCGGATGACCGTACGAATCGGTCGGAAACTAGGCCTCCGAATCGGATCCGGTTAAGCCGAACCCGATTCGGTGCCCTACCGGCCGAGATCGGAATCGGCCCCAAAGACTCATAAGTATACAGAAATGCCCACTTCTAAAAGTGGCATTTCTAAAATAGTAATAACAAATCTGCATTCACCAATGAGCAGGATTTATTACTACTATTCCAAACATATCAAACATGGCCACGCTACCCCTCTCATATCAGAAATTACCACTGGAGCACATATCAGGGAACCCACAATGCAAACCTACGATTGGGCAGGCTTATAGTAGTGAGAAACCAAATAGGATGTTTTTCACTACCAGGACATGCCACACAGTTATGCCCATAGGGCTCGCTAGCGCCCACCTTGGGGATGACTGATATTCAGAAAAAGGGGAGTTTCTGACGTGACAACACTTTACAAGCCACGTCACTGCGGCAGTAAACTGTGCATGCAGGCCCTGCAGTGGCAGAGGTCTCAGAACGGTTTGAAAGGCTACTTCTGTGGGTGGCGCAAGCAGCACCACAGGCCCACTAATAGCATTTAATTTACAGGCCCTGGGTATATGGGATACCACTGTACAAGGGACTTAAAGGTAAATTGAATAGGCCAAATAGGTGCAACCCAATCTTACAAGCTTACAAGAGAAAAAACATGCACTTTAGCATTGATCAGCAGTGGTAAAGTGCCCAGAGTCATAAAACCAACAGAAACAAGTCAGAAAACACTTGTACTCATATTTCTTTAACTAGTTGTTGATTTATAAGCTTACACAATGCACCTACGTTCCCAGTAGTATGACTGGAAAGCACCACCAGTCGTAGCTTTGAAATCATGCTTCTTTAAAAGTGATGTAACTTGTTTTTGCCTGTTCATTTCCCCAGTTCTGAATTATTGTACACAAAGTTTAACTCCATATTGGGGAATGGCAAAAACATTTTTTTTTTCAATTTAAATTTTCTCTCTATAGAGAAAACAATTTAAATCCCATAAAAGCCCTTTCCTCTCTCCTCTATGGGTATTAGCAGTGCTTTGTTGCTCTTTATACCTACCTTTGCCTAGTAGTAATCTACAACCATTTTCCAGCTGGAAAAAGATCGGAGTGGAATTTGTGAATTCTCACAACCTCACATGCTTGCAGGTGTTCAAAAAATGTGCAAGGCATATCATATATTTGTCCACCCATTTCTCACGCCTTAAATGGGACTTACTCCTTCTTAATATTATGCACCTATTGTCTAATGTTACAAGGCAGTAAATTATGTTTTTCCTGCAGTATCACCTTTTGTGGATGCATTGCAGATGTAGATAAGGTCATGTTTGACTGTAAACATACTTTTACGACTTTGGGAATCGGACCACTATATTTTCCATGTTTCATGTTGAACAGTGATCTCACATAAGACAAATTAAAAAATGAGTTAAGAAGATAAAATGATGGCTGAATTAGTGTTTCCCGCTTTGAGATTTAGTACCAGGTGTAGCATATAATTTCGTAACTGTTTTAAAACTCACTTTCCTCTGTTTCAATGCCAGAGAATTTAAATGAGAGCATTTATTGTTATTTCAGGTTTTTCTTCAACTAATTCTAACTCAGCCACAGCTTTTGTCTTTGGTATTCCAGCTTGTCTAAAAACATATTCCGCCCTAAGGACTCGTTGTCGGAATGTATTAATAAAACATGTGTTAATGATTAGCTTGACATTGGTTTCCAAATGGATTCATGTGTGAGATTTTTTTCTTTTGTCCTCTATTTTTATATGTGGCAACAAAACGTCTGCAGCAGGAATAAAATATCTCTATGTCTTCTATTTTTCTTTGTGCAACCAGAAAGAGTTGCATAAATACAGTTAGACATCTCATTTTACAGAAGATTGATTAATGGTCATTCTCCTTTATAATTATCTGTTATTATTCTGCCATTTCTTTCTTTGCGTACGTGTATAATCCATAATTGTTCGAATTTTCGACACAACGTCTTTCACACACAAATCAACCATGAAGAAAATCCCCTGATCCTATTACAAATAGAGCTATTACTTTTATATTCTTATCATTTGATTTATAAAGTACATTTCGCTTGAGCACCTCTTTTTTTTTTTTTGTAGACATTTGTATCTCTAACAGTTTGCTAAAACCTTTGTATTAGGATAGTGTCTGTATTTGTTTTTAACTATTTTGTTTAGTTTGTGATTAGCTCTCATATCTTATTTTGGAACATTCGCATGGGGGGTGCAATAATTGCTGCCTGACTTCGAATTCCGGTCTCTGTGTTTGGGAAGGAATTGTGGGGCATATTATCAAGGGCTTTATCGCCGCTTAAGCGGCGATAATTTTATCGCCCTATTAGCAAGCTGTCGCTAACAGGCGTTAGCGACAGCTTTCAGGCGTTAGAGGCCGCGTATTCCATCGCCTTGCATGTCAGCGATAATTATCGCTAATGACATGCAAGGAAGGCGTTCCCTACTAAAAGCGACTGAAAACAGTCGCTAATCCCACTACCCCCTATTAGCAAGGCAGGCAAAGCGATAAAATAATTCGCGCTAAGCGCGTTTATCGCTATATTTTATCACCTGCTAGTGAGGATGACTTACCTGTTTAAAGTATAGGAGGTGGATTCTAATGCTGAATCCACCTTAGCGATAATGCGAGAATATCGCTGCTTTTCCAGCGATATTCTCACTTTTTGCCGCTATCGCTGGAAATGTTATCGCTATGGAGATAAACCTTGTTAATAGGGTGTTATCTCAGCGATATTTTCCAGCGATAGGCGGCGTTAACCAAAGTCGCGCTAAGCGCAGTTAGCGATATTTATCGCTATTCCTTGGTAATATGCCCCTAAATTCTCCCTAACTCACAATCATTTGCCAAGCAAAAACACCCCACCAGATGCTCAAAACACTGGTCACAAAATACTGGTCACAAATTGTGAGCAGTATTTTTGCAACCTGTGTGGAAATTTTGAGAACTGACTTCTGTACTAATAGGTCAGTTCACAAATTTCTGAATCCTAATGGGTCTCAATCTGGTCTACCTCTTCAATGTTCATGAAATAGGTTGCAAATTAAGATTCACTATGATTGGTAGAGGTCACAGGGCTGGTGGCCCGTTGGGGTCAGCAGACTACCATGTCTGTGATCACTTTTTTTTTAGTGCAGTTTGTTTTCTTTAAAGGAAAGTTTTACACTTTTTAAAACTTTTGTTTGAGAGTATACCGTGATCGCCTCAACCACTCTCTACACCCTAAACAAATTTCTTTTTACATTCACAAAGGGGAAGGGTGTGAGAAGTTGGCCTGGCATATGCTGTCCACTAATTATAGTGGGCACCTTGCACCAGTCCAAACAACCCCTTATTGGAGATAGGTTAAAGACAACCTTTATTGAAAGCTATCCTAGTGGTAGCTATGGAGAGCAGCCTTCAGGCTAAGTCTTGAAGGAATGTAAAGCAGCTTGTTTTACCAGTCTATAATCTCTTGAGTGACCAAGTGAAAGAGCACCACACCAGGTATATATTCAAAATATATGTATTTATTGCTAAACACACCCCTCTAGTCTCTTTATGAGGCTAGAGTTCGAAGTACATAAGTTATAAGTTATTTAAACACAGTAATAGCACAAATACACGTTTGGGCCCTAGGGGCGTACCAAACCATATACCAATAAAGTGGTATAAGAACCACCACTGAGCTAGACACTAGGCCTAGAGCCTCTAGAAGTGCTTGGACCACAAGTAACCACCCAAGGCAGTGACACAGGGGACCCACGGGGGACGCGTGCTGTGTAGTAACACAGCCGCGAATCGCCGTTAACTTCTATGGAGAA